>CM023203.3:16893737-18289565 GCA_004115045.4 Sinella curviseta
AACATCGGGGTTCAATGTCAAGAATCCGATCCTGGCCGCCGCACGCTTTG
Source organism: Sinella curviseta (assembly GCA_004115045.4). Taxonomy (NCBI): domain Eukaryota; kingdom Metazoa; phylum Arthropoda; class Collembola; order Entomobryomorpha; family Entomobryidae; genus Sinella; species Sinella curviseta. The sequence goes on from CM023203.3 coordinate 16,893,788, forward strand.
AAGGTTGCGCACACCGCTCCCTGGTAAAGTTACCTCCGGTGATATGTAACAGCTTCAGCAATAGATATGTATCGCTTCTAATATCCCAGTCGCCAATAACTGGTATTTGGAATTCCCTTGGCCCAATCAGTACTTGGTCCATAGTTTGTGGGATATTTTCAGGATCTGGTTTTTTTGTTACGATGGAGTACATTGCTGACGTGTAATAGTTTCGTAGGATAATTGCGCCCATCATCCAGGATACTAAGAGGGCAACGTTTTTAGGGCTGATCATAGCACGTATGTCCCCATCACCTTGCTCCAATAGAATGGAAGCTATCCAGAACATCCAACCACCGTCTGCTTTGATTTTACTAGAATTTGTGCTGATCATTAGAAGAATTGTAAGCGATATCATTGAGGCAATTAGAATTGTCCAAGCTCTAATCGTGAGTGGCCTCAGAATAAGTTCTATCACGTCCGTTTTTGTCATTTCTGGAGCCAGTCCAAAATACTCGTCTCTACCAAGTACCACCGAAAAGTCAAATCCGACGAATCGAATCCCAAATGGTGGAAACACATTAGCCGGACTCATGCTAAGTACGACGTATGTAGTGGAGTACCCAAGATACATCCAATTGTGAATATGTCCATTTAAACTACTGTTTTCCCATGTGGAAAAAATATCCATGACACAATTCTCCAGTTTAGGGTATATATCCATCTTCCTCAGGATGTACCGTTTTGTTAATCCGTTGCAGTCTGGTGGCTCCGAGTTTTCATGCTGCCTATAAATACCAAAGTTGCTTAGCTTGTGACGTTCTCTTTTTGATGGGTCGTAGTGTCTGAAAAGTGTTTCTACTGACTTGAAAATTGGGGTAAGGATGGCCACTCTGGAAATCAGGTCGCAATGTAGTATCCTTTGCGAGGAATAAAAGTTCGTTTTGTCACAAGTGAAACAAGCCATGAACCAATTGACGGTTCCAGTGACGATTACGACCATTAATTTGGACGTGAACATAATCTCTGGCACTCGCGTATGCAGTTGCTTATTATCGGGAATCGCCTGGGTATCTACCACAATTAACAGAACAAATTCCGGACCAATCCAACGAAAGAATGATTCTTCCGAGTAGCCTGAAACGGACAACCAAATTGGTGAGAAAATATGATGTGTCATTTGCTGGTAGTTTGGTCGATTTGCATTTGTTGTATATTTTCCAGGATGAGGAATAGGGCGGAGAGAAGTCAAAAGGGTACAAAAACTGGAAAATTTTATCGGACCGAACATGGTGAAGTGTATTGTTCCATTCAGAAACTTTACTAATATTGGTATCACACTGTGGAGACTTATGCCGGAATTAAAGGATCCGAGGAAATTATCAAGGTGGGAGCTCGTATCTGACACATTTGTACCACAGTGAGGTTCCCAGGCGTAGTGAATGGTACATGATGTATCCTGAAATATTTGAGTTAACTGGTCAATCAACATTTTAAGGTTTTCGGTGTTAGGATATTGGAGACTAGTTGCTGCTGTCGACAACAATGAAAAAGTTAACAGAGTAAATATAACCTGCATGTTGAGTGGGGGAAAATACGTTATGAATGGTTGAAAAAGAGCTTTTTACTATGGACTGCTTTAGGTATATTATTATTAAAAATTCTGGAGCTTCCTTGTCTGTTGCGGAATATGTATTATAAATTCAAGTCGAAATGTTAAAGCGATGGAATGCCGGTTTTATTAAACTCTCAACCACAATTTCATTAGCTGGAACTTCCCAACAGGAGAAGCGTAAATTTATTTAGTCGACATGTTTCAGTGTCCCTCAATACTCCGACCTTTGAGTGTACAACTTTCTAGGAAGAAACTTAAAATTCGCTGCTTAAAGTCGTTGAAAAAGTTCCTTTGACTGATGTAAGTGCTCTTCATCCATGTTTTATACACGTCTAAATACACGGTTACTAATAATCTCGTCATTGGGCTGTCAAATATTTTCAACTCAACTCACGTCGTATAGGTAAATTTGAACATTTGGATGATATATTCAGTTATTATTGTGCCTATGTGACACATTACGTGCATGCATAAAATTAAATTAATTATTCTTGTCATAAATTTTACTCAAGTACGCGTATGGAGTTCCTACAACTCTTTTATGTGCTTAAATATTTACTTGACGTAAATGCACCTCCATCGTAACATGTAGATGGATGATTGAAGTGCCCATAATATACGCAGCGAACACAAAAAAAATAACGGAATTAGAACAAAAGTGGATATTCAACTGACAATTTGGTCCCGTAAAATCTTCACATATTAAGGTGAACGAGAAATAATCCCGTCATGAAGGATGCATTAATTTGTAATTTCGCATGTTCAAATACAACAGTCATTAACATCATGGTCGTCGTGGTTATGAGTCTAATTCGATGGATTACAATCATTTGGATGAATTTTATGATTAGTAATGACTTTGATTGCACCAATATAAGTGTCACTGCAAGAAATGCAAGAATCTAAACATAAATACACACATAACCGTAGAACACACAAGTGCTTAACCGACTAAAAAAAGATAATATATCTTTTCCCAAAACGACACACATATTATCCCATCCATTTACTTCATTTTGTTTGTCAAAATGACGATCAAGTTAGCGGCGGATGAAATGAATGCTTCAAACAATATGAATTTTATTTTCAATTTACAGTATGAACCAGTGTAAGCACGTTTTAATGCATACATTCAAGTACTTTCACTTCGGATCGTAATACATCTGTATATTTAATCTATCCATTTAAAAAATCATAAATCTGCAATGACAAGAAAAAGTGCAAATGATTTAATGGTAATATCGGGAAAATTGTTAACATATTATCCACGATATCACAATATATCATAATCTGATCCTAGTGCTATTTTGAACCACGGTGATTCATTTTTGATTACCTACCGCACACAGTAATTTTATTTTGAGCCGCAATAATTACAATTGCGCATATTGGTCAACACGATAGTAATTATGAGGATATTCTCGGAATGAAAACTAAAACCCTTTTTGTCAGTTTTATAATTATCAGTGCAATCCTCCTGATGATTGCCCAGGTATCTATTTAATTTTCATACATTTCGCAAATAACTTATATCTGCATATATGTGTCAGTGCACTTGCTACTTATGTCTTATACCAGTCCGGCAAATTTTTCGCTGGCCGCCCAAACCTTCTCAGCCGTCTCCTCCTTGAGCATTCTCTCAATCGACTTGACACGTTTCCCAAACCGGACGTAGCCACCCGAGCATCCTTCCGTGCTCTTCGCCAGCGCACAAAGCAAAACATTTTCCACCCCTACTTCCACCTTTTGGAGAAAAAGGGCCAAAGCAATTGGCATGCCAATAGCAAACAAAGGAATGTTTTCATATTTCTTGAATATCTCCGTATCCACAAAACCAGGACACAAGGAGTACGTCCTGATGCTTGGATATCGCTTCCCCAACAGCTTGATGCAAAGAGACAATGCAAACTTGGAGTTTTGATATGGCTTCTGATTGCACAAGCCCAAATCGTCACTTTCCTGCATCATTAGATCGTCCGTGTCTAGTGATGATGTGACTAGTGCTGACGATGACACTGCAACAACTCGTCTAATTTCACTAGCCAAAATCGCATCAATGAGCAAGTTTGTGAGAAGAAAATGACCAAGATGATTTGTGGCCATTGATAAATTCCATCCTTCCTTCGTTCTAGGCAGCACTCTGTGATTTAGACTGATGCCCGCGTTGTTTATGAGAATGTCAATCACTGGGTAGTTTCTGAGTACTTCTGTAGCAAACTGGCGTACGCTTTCAAGGTCACTCAAATCCAATCTGTATAGTTCCTAAATAAATTAAAAACTGTATTAAATCTAAAAGTGAGTCCTAAATATTAAAAAACAATAAACTGTCAAATACGTTACCACAGTATTCGAGTTTGACTTTTCCATGATCTCCATCCTCGCGTCTTCACCTCTCCCTAAATCCCGACATCCCATCACCACCACAGCACCTCTTTCCGCCATGGCTATGGCTGTATGCTTCCCAATCCCCGAATTGGCACCGGTGATCACGACAACTTTTCCCATGACATTTTCTTCTTCGTATTGTTCCTTTCCTTTTGATGCCCCCCTAACCTTTGTAAGCCATGATTTCATTCTGGCTACATACAAATCCACTACAGCTTCTAGAGCCATGAAGGGCATGTACCAGAGCGGAGCATGATAGCCAAACATTTTGGAGTATTACACGTTCACAATTAAACACTACAGATTACAAATGTTCAGTGTCTCTGAAAATATAAATTCAAAATTCAGGAACATCATATAAGCGTATGATGCCTTGTGCGAGATGATGAAAACGACAACTTGTGACAGAAATGTACTCTGACTTGATCAAAATGAATGCGATACTACAAAGTTTCATCCACATCATTGTTGCCTTACGAAACTGTTAGTGTGGCAAAAACAAGCTGCTTAGTATCATTGTGTACTCGTGGGAATTTGGATTTTACCAAGAAGGATTACAGGTTTTACTAGTTTTGTCGTGGGAAATATGTGTTACCATTGCTGGATAAAAACATATTTCCCAAATACAAGTCTTACTGTTGTAAGCAATAGCTTCATTATGTCACAATAAGCATAACAAATTTGTGCAATGAATTATATTAAATAATAAAAATTTCAGTGTTTTATGAATTAAGTCTTGCCATATATCAATTTTTTACCCGTGATTCCGTGTCACGTATTTACGCCGAGAATTACTAAAAATAGTTTATGAGGGTACTAATTATTGGAATGATGACATGGAGCGTACATTTCCATTTGGATCATACATCAATGTTAAATGATTCAAAACATTCAGCAAATCTTCGAATACATATCTCCTCCATATTTATAAGATCAACATAATTTATAAATATAAAAAAACACTACGAGCTTTGTTAGAGGTTGGTGAGTTGTTAACGTACGTATATACGATGACTTATCTGTAATTAGTTATTGATTGGAATTAAAAGGCCTGGTTAACGGATAACATCCACAGCAACAATAATTTTCTATACATCATCTCCACATGTTATTGCACGTGTCGAAGCTCCACTCTTATTGTTTTCGTATGTGTGCATTTGGATATTACAATTTCATATTCTCAGATACAAACACAGGTTTATATAATAAAATGTAGTAAAGAATGAAAACATTCAGACCACTTCTGTAGTGTGTGTTTACTTTATGCGAAATATGAATGCACGGGTGACCTGAAACAGTGTATTAGGTTAGTATGGAATAATGAATAATCAGTCAAGGTGTGCACGTATGAATGTAGGCGAATGGCCAAGCTGTGAGCTTTCTGCATTTGCACGTTGCATTTTTTTTTGCTATTATCTTATTTTATGATGAAACCAATCCGCAAAATATGCCACTACTCTATTAACAATACATTATTACATTATAATGCATTAACATCTTCAAAACTGCTTTCATTGTCACAGCAAAATTTAATCACAATCTAACACAATGATGTGGAAGAGTAAAGCATCCTATAAAGTAACTGTAAACGGATATCGTTCACATGAATATGCCAATCACGGTGAATAAACATAATGAGCCTTGACCATAATTTTCATTTTGGGGGTCTTCAAACTTGAAATGAGCACGCAAGTAGTCCTTCAGAAATCAGCAATGGGAATTTTTCCTATGCAAATGGTTATTTAATGCGATTTATTTTTGGCCCAATACAGTGACAATTGATGACAACCTGGCCTTGGTCAATCCGATACATAAGTCAAATTACTTTTCCTGCATTTTGAATCCAACATGGAATGGAACATGGATCCAGTTATTCAGCATGGAAGATTTTCCTGAAACGTGATCGCACAAAGATATTACACTTATTTTTGTGCTACATGGTATTCAATTATTCACCGAATTGAAATAAAAGTACAGCAGCATATTGTTTCTGTAAAAAACGTTTATAGTAGTCACGTGATATAACAATAAATTGTGTACGTAAATATGTGCATTGCATAATAAGGATTTGAATGTGTGTCGATGGATACTACAAAATTGTAAATGCACATTCGTGTTCCCGTTTGGTGAATTTCCTGATACATATGCTGTTGTTGTAAATTATTGACAATGTTGTATCATTTGTACATATTTTGTATCGCCGAATACCTAATGGAAATTACTCGCAGTGTTCCGAAGCGAAGTACTGGGACAATGTGTTTACCCGTTTGATGCATAAATAGCATTATGTAATTTTCAATTCAATACATGAGTGTAACTAGCTTTTATTATGTTAATTTTTGCTTTTTGTTTCTAACGTATGTGTTGAATACACTGTCAGTGTTTTTACTGATAAGAAATTATTAGTTCCGGAAATTGCCCTTGAATATTCTTTTGCTTATTTTCTACAATTAAGGTTCATAAGTGTGTTGTTACCAACCTAATGTATCATTAATTGAATATCATAGTTTTCACATTTGCTTTAAGAAGATCAAAGAAGTGATCACACGTACGAACCTAGTTTAGTTTACAATGCAGTCATAATGAACTTATGGATTAAATGTCAATTTCGGTCCGATAAAGATTCCAGGTCTTGAACCTTCGATCCCATATACCTAAAGCCTGCAGCAAAAAAGTGAAAATTACATATTGGTAAATGCGATTGTTTATTTAAATCACGTAATATGTAATTTTGAAGCAGTCATTTAGATCATTTAAACTGTATTTACATCGATATTATTTGACAGAAACAATAGTTAGTACTCGCACTATATTTAATGACATTAAGAACGCCTTACTAGATTGTCATTTATCACCTTTGGTTGTTTCAGAACACAACGGTGACTAAAATATTACCGTACTGAAAGAATAACACCAAGCAGAATACTATTTTTTCCAATCATAAATCACACAAAGTATCCACATCACCCCATTACATAGTGTCAATACTAACATAACATATTTGCCAAACTATCATCTATAAAAACAATCAAGTGTTACGCACTGATTAGGACATAAACATCCTGGGTGCTTACACAAACTCAAATATACCACAAGAGTTGTAATTAAAATAATGACTTGAATCTATCATAGCAACATTTTTGAACGTAAACTAAATATTTACTTCAGAAGCAGCAAACTAGCCGTCTGACTGGCGACAAAGTCTTGCACAACCAATGGAGTCGTTTCTTCCACATAGTTTATATCGCCAACGTACACCTTAACAATCTGACATGATCTAAGAAACCGTACCTTCCATTTACCGGACAATGATCCACAGTCAGCCCGCCCGTTAATGAGTTTCATATGCTTTCCAAGTAAATTTCGGGACTCGATGAAAACATTAGCTAGGGTCGTGTTAAAAAACAATGTACAGACTAACGTGTCAAGGACGCACATACTGAAAAATAAAATCTTAACAAACGGTAGCTCCCATCCCAATTTAATGCATGCGTACAGACTGATAACTTGAGCAATCATAACATTGATGACAACCACTGGAGTCATAGATCTTGAGTAAATTTCTCTGTAATTCGTCGCCATTATCTGAATTTCTCGATACATAAAGTAGCTTTCTTTATGGTCATTGTGCTTCAAGTTGTGTCCGGTTAATAGAATGTAGGATCGTAAGCAATGTGATTTGAGTAGCAGTCCAATTGCAACATGTGAAAATGAACCAATAATAAGGAAACTCCAGTTCACGTACGAAATGCACAAGACAATTATTTTTGCTGAAATTTCGGTAGCACTCCAGGTAGCCTTGAATCCCGTTCCAATTCTACCACCGCACTGATCCACAACTAGCAAGTATCCTCCGAGATGTGTTGGCATGCACGGATTCATGAACAAGTCGGCGTGGAAAAAGAGAGGGAGAAATATTCCAGAAGTTTGCATGACACGCAGTACGCCTTTTGTTACTCTCCGATAAGCTTCGTTTGTGGGTCTCCACAAGTTTTCTAAACGCAATGAATTGTATTTTAAAAATTATTCCATGTTAAGTGAAGAATACAATTTTTAAGGGCGCTGACACCCTTACTTACCATTTCGACGTAGTTCAAATTTCAGCATGTTATTGATGAAGGACACTAATTCGGACTTGTGCCTTCTGAAGGTGCCGTGAGTGTACCAAAGCATCAGAATGGTTGTGAAATTGAGAATGGTAAACAACCTTACAAAGGTTCCTGTACGATTCCAGGTCCACAGTATTTGCAAGAATACCAAACCAATATAAATCGCAGCGACAAATAGCCGGGCATTATAAATCCGAAATTGTTTATCCAAATTAAGCTCCATCCGTTGAAGAGAGCAGTTCCATTTGAATGGAACAGCTCCAAACAAATTCGAGGTTTTCAAACTTGAAATTACTACTTCTAATAGTTCTTCGGAAACTAGCATGATTAACTGCTCGTGTTTGTATGATATGGGACGAGTTGAGTGAATTTATTCACCAGCAACATTATACTGCTTGCATGTCAACTGGATCCAAAAATACGAATGCGTTTTCCCTTTTATTTGAAAAATGTGTATATTCCCCTTCTGTTACACGGAAAGTTACACCGAACGATAATAGTGTTCATAATTACACCAACATTTTTGTGGCATAGTGCTCAATGATGCATCGCATTGTCAACCAGAATAAGCCGTTATACATAACTCAAATTGCATAACTGATGTTGACAATTTTTCTCATCAATGTCAGTTGTTGATGGTTTCTCAAAGTTTCCATTGAAGCCACATTATTCCAGCCTTACACAACTTTGAAATTTATCGCAGTGAGACATACGCTACATGCGCAAAAATTCACTACAAATTACCTAATGTTTTTCCATCACTTATAATATTATGACACACGCACATTCGACACGTCAGATATTTTCTTTTTCGCTTGTAGGAACGGTAAATTACTTGCAGGATTGTCATGGCCATAACTTGCGACCTAATATTGAATACACCCTTATAGGCATGAACTGAAAGGAATAACATTTATTTTTTCATTTTAAATTTCCGTTCATTAACCATGTTGACAAACTGGATTGTATTACTGGGACGCATTTATGAGCAGAATTAATGACCCAGATATATGTTTTCAAAAATATCCTACTTATAAGACCGTGCTCATTTTTCTTTAGCGTGGCACTGTCAACATATCGTTGTTGTGCCGGACACAGCGGTTATTTACTAACTAAAATTCTAAACCCCTATCTAGAAAGATGGCACCAACAAAGAATCAAGGAAATGAATATACTCCAATACAGGCATTACTAACATACTTGCTAAGTATTTCGGACGAGGTAATAATTTGAAGGCGCATCGATTACGTTCATAATAGCAAATGTAATGTGTTGCTTTAAGCGAATAATGACGACAGACAGATAAAAAACACCACAACACTGAGGTGTTATTTTCATCCGGCTCTCCATTTGTATCTGCTTCTAGCTCCTGTGACATTGCAAAATAAGCTGTTAGAAAGGCAGTATCATAACTTAGCCTTGCCCGATGCACTTATAATACAAGACCACGCTAAGGAGTACTAAGGAGCAGAAAGTGGAGTTTATTTCGAACAACTGTTTATATAACGTCACTATTATTAAATTGAAGCAAGGGTAAGATAGAATTGCAGGACAATAACAAAATCGATGACTCAGCAAAAAATAGACACAGAGTGTTCCTAGTAATCGTGCTGTTATTTACCTCGTTCCAATTATTTCGCAAAATATGCATTTCACACAGTGTAAACTTGTGAAGCTGTTCAAAAAGGTTGTTTGTTCCTCCACATGAAAATCGTGCAGACGTATTGAAATGAACAGTTCGGGTTTAGAGTAAATATAAAAAGACAAGTGTGGTATTAGTTGATTTGTCTTAACTGATAGGGCAACTGTAAATTGTCGTTGAAATTGTTTCTTTATTCTTTCCATGACATATTCCCGCAGAAGTATTCTGGACACGCAGCTAACGGTAAGCAAATATACACTTATACTAAGCAAACTGATTTGTGAGGATTTTGTGCCGTGACAGAACAATATATACTGCCATTTCTAAACTATTGTTCGTCATGTCGATTTGAAAAATACATACACATGATGAATACGTATATTCAATCTGCAGTGTTGTGGCTCATATATCAATCCATGTCTTGGGTTTCAAGTGGCCGGACGCTAAACGACAAACGCATTGACGTTTTGAAACATGAAGCAAAGTTTCCCAATACGCATTTGTATCTTGAGAAAGTGTTTACTCCATACTGCACCATACATTTTGCAGGTATCAAATCACCAGAAATTGATTTGTCGTCTTCCTGGATGACAGATTGTAGCACACCATCATCGAATTGCATGCTGATACAAAGCAAACATATCGATGATGACCATAACAAGTTGAATAAAAGTGTCCATCCGGTTTTCGAACAGTGGAAATCTTCAAAGTTCCACGATTTGACGCCGATTTATTGGAATGGTTTTGGGCCGCAGCGGTTTCAAACAATATGCGTTGTTCAGTTACCCGCTGTGTCGTTTAAGGATCAAAAGTTGATTGAATTTTATCATGTGGAGAAAAGACCGGGATTTGTAAAAAGGAGAAACTATTCGCCGGACTATATCATTTTAATTTTGCAAATAGCCAAAAGCGAGGCAGCTAACGCGTTAGTATCTATAACGCAATTTTTCTCTTCAAAAATACTCATCCTGAATCCGGATGAACGGCAAGTCTTTACAGCATCAGCGGTTCAAACACGTGGCGCGATAGATGGATCAATTGTCGTCCGGTCAAAGTTTGTTCCCGTAGCCAAAGTTCCCATAATAACAGAAGGGCTAACCATTTCTAAGTTGGACAGAATGTTGGCGGATACTAGTCGACGTTTGGTTCTGAATGGGGGAACAACTGGCCATCAAATGACAACCACATCATGTCCATATGAAATACAGCGTGAAGGGAAAAGGGAAATCGATGCACTTGAGTTTTTCGGTCACACGTGCGTACAAAATATGATTCAGTGCAGACTGAATTGCTCCCACACACCATACAAGGATGCAGTGCAGTTGTATCGACAAAGGAAATCAACAGTTGTTCGATTATTTCACCAGCCGGTTCCATACGGAACTGAGTATGATGGATTACGGTATTCCCTATTTCTCGAGAAGACAAACGAAAGAATTCAGCCGGAAAAAATGTTGCTACTCCTTCTGCCCTTACATTGGTACGGCTGGATTATTGTAATATTAGGATTAAGCTTAACCGGGTATGTACTGAAGCGAACAGGTTGGATACGAAGCTCGTACTGGTGGCTACTCTTCACACTGTTTGAGCAGGAACATAACGGACAACAATACGTGAATCTGAGGAATGCATTTTTGGTAGCTAGTTGGCTACTTGCCGGTATACTGGTGCGTAATGAATATACATCTTGTCTTTGTTCGTTGTTGACGATAGGCCAAGGACCAGATAACTTGCCACAATCCTATGAAGAAACGTTGGTCCGTTCAAACGGCACCATATTTGCTGATTGGAAATTACTCAAGTGGTTAATGAATTACGACGCTATTACAGTTTCTACAAACATCGTAGCTTCTACAAAAAATCAGACATTGAAACGCATCTGGCCTACAAACGATCCTACCGCCATTGTCGAGGATCTAATAAATAAAAACGTTGAGACGTCTAAAATATGTAAATATAGCAAACTCGACCGTTTTGCTCTTCATGAAATTCAAAGATATTTTGGGAATTTAACAACCAAAGCTTGTCTCGAGCGGGCTGAATTTGTGTTTCTATTTCGAAGCGGTTACTCTAGCAATATGGAGCACGTTCCACAGCTCCTCCACAAATTTCTGATTTATATGTTCCAGAAATACTACATCCACGAAACAAGTGAGGCAAAGCTGTTTCCGCAAGTTTTCATATGGTCTAGTACAAGAGCGTCGTACTTTCACGAATATGTTCAGCGTGCGCTGGCTACAATTGTGGAATCCGGAATCCAGTCGTTTCAGTTTTATTATAACGAACTCCTAGCGACAGATTTTCAAATCAATGAGATACAGGCACAGTTACTTAGAAGAAACAGTACGACATATGAAGACATGTTTGGCGAGGAGATTTTGCGAAAGTCCTTCTGGAAATGGATGAAGTACAAATGTTTCAGACATTTTACAAAGACTTGCATTTTAAAAGATATTTTCAATGAGAATGGAAATATCGATGTGGTTCATTCTAAGGATTTACTAGTTATTTGGATAGGCATTGGAATATTTAGTGTGGCTGCAATAGTTATGTTCTGCCTTGAATTATGTTTGCATGTCCGTATGACAAACGCTGGAACACGTAGTTTGATATACTAGTATCTAGTGAAGTACTTTGTAAACAAATCATAAATTACGTTCAAATATGTATGTATATCAAATGACTATGTAGCAGTTAATATGTTAACTGTAGTAATACAGTAACAACAGTTCGAAATAACTCCCAATTGGTGCATAAATATCAAAATACATTCATAAGCGTTGCCTAGTTGTAATTAACACATGATAAGTCTTCAGTTTTGATATCACTGAAGGGTGAAGTCGAATCAATAGGTAGCAGACTATCCGCATAAGCATTAAATACCATTACAGGGTGTATTATTAAATGTGTAGTCAATCTAAAGAACTCGAGGAAGAATATAACTGGACGTACAAACCAAATGGGAGTATCTGGTAAACCACGTAGGTTTAAACGAAGAACAAATTGAAAGCGGCATATTTTGTAATCAGTCGACAACCTTTAATTGCCAAAAAAGAATTAATATAATACCTAGACATATAGCTCTACTGATAGCAGTTAAAGTGAAATATTTTTTAGACAGCGGTATTTCGAACAAGAAAAGAGTGGCTCGTGCTTTAGTGCACTTCATGTTGATGCAATGATTAATAGTTTTTTAGAACATGTAAAATATACACAGGCTAACAAACATTAAATGATATAACTTCAAAGTATGGGCTTTGAAATTTGACAGTTAATTAGTTGAGATTCATGCTGACATCATATTTAAAAAACAGTAAGTTTCTCAACATTTATTCAAATTGAAATGGCAACGCGAAGACGGCTCCTCTTCCAAATCTTGACAGATAATCAAATTATCTGGGAAGTGAAGTGCACGTGGCAAGTTGAGCACCCACGTGGTATACTGTTCCCCATGAAATAAGCGGAAAATGTGTTGGTGTATGGTGTCGTCGCATCCAATTTTAATGGTTCACCATCCAATTCACTTCTTTCTGTCAACTTGATGGTAGAATTACGAAAATATTTTATTCAGTATTCAACGCAGCCTTACATTAAGCATTGTTGTGAAGTATCCTTCGCAGGTAAATCTTATTCAGTTTGACGCAGCGGTGGTCAAATGCAGAGCCATTTAATTGAATTACCAAATATTCTTGTCGCCCTCAAAATTTGTATTCGCCCTCGGGAAACGTGGGCAATTGGTTAAATAAGTTAACAATAGCAACGACTTATGTAAGCTGAACTAAATGCCATTTTAGGCAGTTATGCAAACACGTGTACAGTACTTTGCTTGATTGTCGTGAATTCTCACCCGAATATTAAATTTCGTACACAAGTCTGATAGTTTTAGTACTTTGTGCGTGCGACTGCATCTCTCGCTTAGTGTTAGAATATAGTACTCAAATTCTTGATATATGCAGTTTACTAATTGATTGGGAAGTGCATATACTGTGCAAGTAATCAAAATGAGACTGTTTGTTTTCATGACCGCTTTTTGTTTTGCTACAACTACAATTTTAGCACAAAGCAATCACGACCACAATTTATTCGAATTGCTGAAAATCTGCACCATTCACTTCTCACATTCGGACCAGTTTGCCACTGGTCAGCTACACAAAATTTGGACCTCTTTCCATTGGACCTTTTTGCACGACTGTAGCATAAAATATAATTGTGTTTCTATTCATACCAATGCAGCTGAGATTCCAAAAGGAATGCTATCACAAAATGATGATGAGCTGCTCCTGTCCCACTTAACTGAGAGAATAGTAAAAGAGTTTGACGGTTTCCAGAAAACTTTAAAAGTTGTCATGGTAAAGCAAAGGTTCAGCAAAATTTGTACTATTCAGTTTCCAAAGTTAAGAGCTGGAGTTTGGCCACCACGAATCTCTTATTTTGATACAGAAATTTGGCTCAACTCGGGTCTTAAAAGACAGTCGCTGTCCGCTCCTCAAAAATTCGGACTAATTCCTATCAACTTTGATATTAGTCCGGACTCCACAACTAATGTTATCTCGGTGTCTTTGTACCTCAACGTAAAGTTGATATTCCTGAATAATGATACAGGAGACATTTATGTTGGTGTGCCAGAGGTTCACATTAAGAAGGAGTCGCGTGTACGACTCGTTCCGGTGCATACTGGCGGCATATCAATAAAATTCAAAGATAAGCTGCATGGAAATTTCGGAATAACATTTAGGGAGCTGCAGACAACATATTGGAGAAGCTTCATTCGTAAAGCGACATACGGTGACCATCTGCAACGACAATTACATCAGGGCGACAATACGTGGTTACCTGAAGGGGATAGTTCCGATTGGATCCACAGCAATTTCTTTGCAATTATAGGCACTCACTTCAATTGCACAGCCAATTGTTGGTCTTCCTATGAGAAAGTGTCCCTTCGTGACATTGCATCATCCGAGACGATAGCAATGAGCAAATTCCTGCCGTACGGACAGAAGGTGAATGTGGAAGGCTTTTCGTATATCATTTTAGCAGGCGACGGACGCGTTGATACTTTTTCAGGAAGTCTGAGCTCCCTCTTTCAGCCTTTTACATGGCATATTTGGCTATTTTTTGCTGCAACCACAGTGTACATTTTCGCCATTACTGTTGGAAGCAACAGCCGAGTATCAGCTGGAGGTGCAATTTTCTGGCTACTCACATCCATTCTGGAACAGGGGGACGATGGAAGTTGGCTTCGCAGTAGAATTTTCTCCGTACATTTGCTGTTGTGGCTGCTGATAGGAAATTTTATGAGGAACTTTTATACATCAACACTGTATTCTGATATGACGGCACAGCCAGAGCCATCATGGTTACCAGAGTCACTGGACAACGCCACATTTCTGCAAAAATATCACAAAGATGTAAAACATCCCCTCCGATTTACCACGACATTTCCTACATATATTATGTTGGGCAAGCTACACGGTCGGGCGTCCAGATATAACCAAACGACATTGAGACTACAAGTTGAGCAATATTTCTATAATGTGTTTATTTTATATGAATTGGAGGACTTGCATCAGATGATCATATCTGAACCCTTTGACAGTGAGCAGTCATGTGTGCTTGATGACTGTGAACACGAGGCGCAACAAATTAGCACGAAGGACAACACATTGGTATATTATTTCACTACTCAAGAGACACATGACCATGCATGGATCAGACACGTAGCGCCGTTGATAGGGAAACGCGTTTTGTATGAAAACAATGAAGAGCCGTTTTTGAAGCAGCGTTTGTTTTACAAAGTGGCAGTAGAGTCATTCTATACTGAATTAGTTTTAAGGACAGCTGGTTGGCTTTATAGTTCCGGAATTGTCTCGTATCTCGACGAGATAGTGTATGCATCGTACGATTTTGCGAATCAACTTAATGAGATAGTTAACGTCAGTGGATATGATATTCGGATAAATATTCCAAGCTACGCGAGACAGTTTGTGGAGCGTGAATTTAAAATGGCTCGGTCGAGAGCTGATAGGGTAGTCCACAGAAAGGTCATACCGGAAACTCTTAAAGACTCGGGCGTGGAAGTTGCTCCTGTGGCAATAGTGGATGTGAGTGTGTGCTGGCAATTGTATGCTGTATTCATATATGTCGCGGCGTTTGCATTTACGTTAGAGATATTTCGTAGGAAGGGTACGAACAAAGATCGAACGAACATCAATACTGACTAAAATAAGTTTATCACAGAGATGATTATATGCAGATACGTTGCTTCATATATTTTAGGAGATTTTGTAAAGAACTGTAATGTACGCACTGTAGTGAGGTACGGCGATTCAAAATCAACAGTTTGTACATACAAGGCCAATTCAAACAGGAAAACGATTGCTGATATTTTAACTAACTGTCATATAACATACTTTTTCTTTTAACGGGTTGGTAATAATATCATGCAGATAAAGATGTGGAAGGGAAAAGACGGTGAATATTTTGGGCATGAGCATAAAAGTTGTGAAGAAGACATTCATTGCAACAATATAGCTTTCGTGCACAGCGATTGAATATACTATTTAACTTGATCCAAGGAGACGTTAACGCTCACACTCACACATGTAACTTAAATAAGAAAAATACAAATTTTATTTTGCATTGACAATATTTTGGAACCGATCAACTGTTTGGTTTCCTCATAGCCAATATTTAAAGTCACAGCAAATGTATTAATTATCTTTAAATTATGTATTTAGTTAAATTAATTAATTAAATGTACTGTAAATCGAATTACTGGATCGATGCTGTTTCACTAATAGTTGAACTATACAAGGTACGAATCAGGTGTTAAGTTGCATAGTGTATTTAGCATGTTGCTTATAATTCGAATTAAGGATAAGTTGTCTCTTGATTTATAATTTAAGCTTTCGTATGGTTATTATGAGCACACACATGTAGGTGAAAATTATCATCAGAATCGTAATCAGTATAATACAATATGCAATTTTTGTCTGATCCAATATCAATGCAATGTAATTATCCATTGGTTTAACAAGCAGCATTTGATTGGCTGTAAATAAGTTTTTGAATTTTAGGACTGACGTGTGAGAATTAATAACTTGGACCTAGTTACCATTGTATCACGAAGTAAATCGTGCATTAGCTTCTTGTGCTCAATAGCTAGCGACAAGGGTTTTTAATTAATAATTTAAGGATGTACCTAGTCCATACGAAACCACATTGCTGTCATTCGATAAACTTCCTTCATCTAACTTTTTGCCATGCACGTATGCGACTGCTGCTATAAGCTTAAACTTAATTAAAACTGTCATTTGCTGCGAATATGACATGGTAACGAGAAGTTACACATACCTTCAACCTTAAGTTTCTATGGAAAGCCCGCAACTGTAGTTTGAGTTGTGGTGGGTCTATACTATAAGCCGTAGGAACGTAATCCGACGATTATCAAATAATTGTTTCTTGGGAACAAAATTGAACATTCAGTAATGAAATCCTTGCGCGACAATTCCAAGAGTATTCTTAGCAAATGAAACCAATCATATTTTGTTGATGGATTCTTTTGGAAATTGATTCCAATTAATTCGCGTTATATTTAAGCCAGTTTCGAAATCGCTACCGGAACCGTATCAAACACGTGCCATCACAATGGTTAATTCATACTGTTCCACAGTTTCAACTACTAAAATTACCTAATGGGCACGTCTTAAGGATAGGTGTACTGATTGAACCATATGTAAAAAATTAAATGGATTTTAAGTATCCGCGCACACATTGAATACATTGAAATTATTACTATGAGAATGATAAATCCTGTCGTTCCAATTTATAGCATTGGGCGTTCTTAATATCAGTCCCTAATATTAGCCCGTGAATTGAAAATCGCTATCTGATAATTCACCCAAATTATATGTTAAATGTTCACACGGTTAGCAAGGATAATGCTATCTCCGACGGGACTATTAATTGACGATTAAACTTGCCAACCCGACTAGCGTCACAAAATATTTTCTGTAATGTACGGTCAACGAAAGCCAATAAAATGTATTGCATTTTTTAATTCAAAGCCATTTAGATACTTGCCTTTAAACTGACAGAACGGTGGAAAGAAATATCGTACTTATTCAACATCCGACCTATGCCTAAGCCAAAAAAGTCAAGAATATTTTCTAAATGTAAATGTATGGATCGAAGACACTAAATTCCAAAGACATAGCAAACCCTGAGGGTAGAATATTAGAAAAAAGTTAAATTTATTCACAGGGCAGGAAATAACTTGTGACTTTTATGTAAATGTTAATACGCGACATATGCCGATGTATGATATTGTAATTGTTACTTATTCATATTATTAGAAATTTACATGTTTTAGAAATTTGCTTGAATATTCACTCGCTGTATTATTCCACTGACAAGTTCTGCTCATGGCAGTATTTGAAGAGACATGATCAAAATTGAAAAAAAACACTGGTGGGCTTTGTGCATCAATATTTGATCTTAGCACGATCACGCACCTAAATTTCAATCATAGTAAGGTTAATCAATGGTGCCTATTTTCCGATGGAATTATCATGACAAATATATGATGAGACGGAATAGTTAGCTCAAATGTATGTCCGAATAAATGGCGACGATTTTCTTTCTCCCATACTGAATAAATTATAGGCTTTCCACTGAGCATATGTTTCATTGATTCCACCCTATTGGATACTCTGCATTTTTCATGCAAACTATTAACACGACTTGGATGCTGGATTATTTTTTTAAATATCCAATTCCTACGACCCGTGGCAGTTCCCAGTGAGCTCTAAACCCATCACTTTCGTTTTTCAAGTTAAATATCGCGAGACATGGAAACTGGATACCTAAAACTATGCTGCAATGTCACCAGGTTTTAAACTTTGGAAATATATTTTTATGATTAAACTGTAATATGATGATTTGGATTCCGAATCCGACTATCTACACATCACAGAAACTATTTTTGGTAATGAACATCAAAAGAATCGTTGATTGAATGGATTTAATAGTCTTAATTAAAAGCAATTTAGTTATCCGTAATTTTAGTTAATTTAAAATGTAATTCTCGTCCGAATGAAACAACACTATATTTTCTACCAAACGCCACTTCATTAATGGATTACTGACGGACCCGTCGGCACTCATAACATACTAACTGAATATTAGCTTAAAGTAAATGTACATTTGACCAGTCGATATTCTAGCCACACTAGCCAGGGCGATCCATTATGTGGTTACACAAAGTAGTCGAGCATGCAAAATTATCAAAAGGCCAGGAAATTTCACTTGACTTTCAGGTTCGTAAATGTGAATTCGTGACAAGTGCTACTGTACGATATTGTAGTTCTTGCTTATTGATGCTTACACGAATTACAAGTGGATCATTTTAGATGTTTAATTAAATTGAACTTTCTACATTACTCCATTGATAAGTTTTTAGATGGTAGTATTTGGACCGACATGATCGACTTTGAGAAATATGCTAAGCGTTTTACATTAATATTTATTAGCACGTGCTGGCACGCAGCTAAATTTCTAACAATGGCATGGCTTATCGATGTTTCGCCTTGTCGGACACAATTATCGTAACAAATTTATGAAGACACGTACAATAGCCACTAATTTATGTATGCAAAAGCCCACGATTTTCTTTTCACCGAATTAAAGAATTTATAGGATTTTAAACAGAGAATTTTCCGTACAGTTTCAACGTGATGAATGGGATGTATTTTTCATTGGTACAATTTACAGCTAAATTGAACCATTTTAGGCAATTTTTTGTGAGACCGAAGAGTATATTAAACAAGGCGCGTGAGCATTTTTAAATGTTCTATCCCCGTAGTATCTATCAGTCGTCAATGTGCCCGTACAACGTAAAGTTTAGCGACATCACCCAACTGTCATTCAAAAGCTATTAGTGGAAGAACCTTATACTCGGAAACATGGAAACAGGATATCTTAAGCTAATTCTGCAATGCCACAGGGTTTTCAACCTTGGAAGTGGATTCGCCATCAACTACAACTGGGACCAAAAGTTGAAAAAGTTTGTTCGCCCATCGCCCCGACACCTTAGTAAAACCAATATACAATATCGGATTTCTATATTGTATGCTCTTGCTTTCACCATTCAGACGGTACACATGTCGAAGTTCCTTTCCTTGGCACATTTGCTGCAGTGCAGCTTCTACCTGATTTTCGAAATCGCCGCCTGCTTTGCATTTCACCAGCAGAAACACAAGTTTACTGATATCATGGATTTGTTCAATGGAATGTTGACTTTTGAGAGGCGTCAACTAAAAGGTAATTAAATACTGTAATCTTCTGAAAATATTTTCAATAGAGCAGAGCATTCTATGTTAAATTTGCAGGACGGAATATCAGGAACGAGAAAAACAAGCTGGATTTCCTCCAAACGTGTGGAGTGCTCATGTCTAAATCACTGGTCCCCATGTCGACATTGATTCCGCTTCTTGGGTCAAGTGCAGTTCTAAAACAACCATGCAATCCAGGAATTATTGGTTTCTACTTGGTTCAAGAATGCAGCGAAAGCAGACGGATATTTCTTCCAGATTCACCGTTACGCCATGTGATCTTGCAGTGGCCGTCAAAGGTTACCACGTTCATCCTTATGGTGTTTCGACTCCTTCCTATGCTACAATATGTAAACGTAATGCATCACCAAATCGTTGTCTACCTCATTCTAAAACCACTATGCATCAATGAGTACATCAAACAAATGAAAAAGAAACTGACATGGAACCTGAATGATTCGAGAAATAACCAAAGAAAGTTTGATGAAATTATCGGGCTCTATAGACAACTCCAAATTTTGATGCGCGTCTACAACTATCTCTACAAACGGAGCGTTCTCATCGCAAGCTCATTTTATCTGGTAGCCATGGGAACAATCAGCCTCTTCGTCTCCGTCAACATGGGCAGCTACTTACCAAACGAAAAGAGACTCATTTACGGATACGGAGCCTTGATCATGTGCCTCTTTGTCCTGTCCATGGTTGGGCTACTGGGAGTAATCTACGAGGAGGCTAGGGAAGTCATTGAAATGCTGAAACGAGGAATTCCGCATATGGAAAGACGACGAGTAAATATGATGATGGTAAGAACGCTGCAGCCGCTAAGGGTGCGTATGGGAGACTCCAACTTTGTGGAGCGAAGTACTCCGTTTGTGATGCTCGACTTTATGTTCCAGCGAACGGTGGACCTAACGTTGATGAAGGGAAAATAGTTTATGCAGTAGGTAATGTTTAAAGAAAGAGTTTGTTGACGTAAGTAGTGACCGATTATTGCCATTGAAATGTATTAATATTAAACACAACACGTATATTGTGTATTTTTAGTTTAGTTTGGAATATGAAGCATGTTGCACGATATCGACTCTATTATGCCTTGTGACATAAATGCGCAAAATAATATTATTCAATTGCAAAGAATACAAAATGCCTGCACTGTCAACAACAATGGAGCATATAGAAGTTTAGCTTATTGTTATGTTGCCGTCTGATCACAATTTTTATGAAAGCATTTGTGCAGTTTTTGCATGTTTCATTTCAAAAAGTCTTGAATAAAAAGTGCTTTGAAATATTGTTGAAATAATGCCATGACGTGACCGTGTCCAACTCATCGCTTGCACTATTGCGACCAATTGTTTCCCTACACGTTAATATAACGATTCCCCACAAACGAAACCGTTTATCCATGGCTCAAATATCATGCAACACATTTAGGTTTAACTAAAAAATTACCATTCGCGACATTGAACCTGATCATTAATGTATTCGTAAATTCAGACATCTATTGATCATGGAAATACTTAAAGTAACTAAGGCTGGGTTGCCACTTCTTACATTCTTATTTCTTGCTGTGTTTGTGGGTCCAATCAGTGCGACCTCGTCTTTGGATGTCTCGAACACTGATAGTCACGGGGATCTTGCGTTGACCCTATATAGCTACGTTAAGGCAAACTCAATTAACGTAACGCGTGCGGACAAGCAGTTTGAGTCAGATCCTATTTTTCAGAATGAGTTTGTATCTAAGAACGGAACAGACTTTATCGTTTCTGCTACGACGAAAGCGGTTACGTTTGCATGCGCAGCCAGTCACCCGATTAAATGGGCATTTCCATTTCCTCAGGTAATATGATCATATGTTGAAAAAAAACATTTTACTTTGGCGTTTTTGCGGTAATAAATTTATAAATTCTAACAATAGCAAGTAAGATCAGTAACGTATCGAAGCATTGAAGTAGTTGAGGGCCGAGTCTCCAATTTTTCTCAAGGCGATGCCAACCCTATAGACACTCGATTTAATAGCTTTCTTAGAATCGACCTTAGAATTACCAGGTTCCTTAGCGTTAATATAACCTGTAGCTCTGCTGAAAATCCACCACGGGCTCACTCCAGCATCCATCTTTTCCTGGCTGGTACGTAATGCTCAAACAACTTTATTTTTGAAATGTATGGCGTATGTAAATGTTAATATTGTAAATACAGGTAAATCCGGTATGGAGTACCAGGGTAAAACTCTTACTGTTCCTTTGAAGCCTACCGATAAAACTAGCAGTCCGTCAGCGTTCATTCTACCCTGTCGACCAACGTCTCCCAAAGTGAAAGTCAAATTGGAGAAGGCAGACGTTAACACTCCTGCTGCAAATGACGGAGTGAAACGAAATATAACATGGACTTCCGTATCCCTTTCTGCGAACCATATTAGTTATGACCCAAAGACTGGTTTCAGTGTAGACGGAGGATCCAAAGGGAACAATGTATTTGGCTTGTACAGATGTTCAGTTATACATACCGATCCCGCTGGACTTGAAAGGTTGGTCAAGAAGCAGTTTGTCCTTGTCAATGTCACGGAAACGACAAGCGATAGTAAGAAAATCCCCATCAAGGCAAGACTGTTTGAGTCGAAAAAGATGCTGCATGGAAACGCAAGTGTGCATGTACAAACTGTGTACGCTGGTGGAGAACTGCTGACTTGCTGTTCTGGAGTGAAGGACAATCCGCCGAAATTGTACGTCGAGTATTGCGCTCATCCGCTGAACTGTGAAATAAAGAAGAACATACTGATGAACGAAGTTGCCGGCGACGACGGATATCAGTACAAAATGTCCGACCCCTTAAAATCTGAACTAGGCAAGTATGTCAACATATCCAAGGACTGCAGTGTCCGTTTTCTCATGGAATCTAGCGCACTTGTGGCGTGCAAAGGGGAAAATGTTGACTTTGCAGAGCAGTACGTCAAGATATTTCACCGTGACGTGAACGGTCCGGTAAACAATAGAACTGAGCGTGTGAAGGCGAGTAGTTTAGAGAAAGGCAATGTGGCAGTTCCACAAGTCGCACGGATATCTCTTTCAAAATGTATGTTTTAGCTCCCGAAATTTACTACTCTTATATGATTTGAAAATAAGTTAATTGACTGTCTCTGTAGATGTGGATGCCCGGACCGCAGAGTCGAGCAATGTAACTCAAAAGATGTTCCTTGTGGTTGGTCAACATGTCCGGAGAACTGAAAACAGACGTCGGGCTGTTTCGAATGTCACCAAAGACGCTGTAAGATTAAACAGCAATTATAAATTCCCTGAATGGGACGTCTTTCAAGAATTGAATCGCGACGTCTATTACGAAGGTGAGAATTTGACATTCATGTGCTTCGGAGCCAACCTGTTTTACTTCAAAGCACCATATCTGCGGTTAAACTGGAAGAATGGAACAAAGACAATTTTGGAGTCATATAATTCTTTAAACACCACAAGATATATAACGCTGCAATTGAGTGGGAGGGAAGTTTTTAACGCTAAAGATTTCTTGCCAATTGTTGCAAAGGATACTGTGGCCAGTAGAGGAATGAGCTCAGTTGATTGTGGGATGCCGGTAAGGTGCACAGGCAAATGGGATAAAATTTCAAAATCGCTGGATATTCGTCCCAGTATTGCTCCGCGGTTTGCAGAAGAGGCTGATGAAACTGTTAGTCTTAAAACAGGCGAAGTTGGGAGAATAATAAATTGTTCTATCGCAGAAGGTGGTCCGCCACCGATTCTCATGTTGAAAATGGATGGTAAGAACGTGACATTCAGTGTGAACTCCAAACCAATAAATATGACAGCATTGGGAAATGGCACACTCAAAGGGATAACTGGAAAGGTAATTATGGACAAGGATACACATTTCATAAAATTAAATATTAGATTCAATAATGTCACCAAGGAGGATCAACATGACTGGGAGTGCATTGCAAAAAACGTAAATGGGACAACAACGCGGAAAATTAAAGTGTTGGTTACGGATGGATCGACACCATGATTATATATATCAAATCTGGTTATAAAAATGTACTTAATGAAAATAAATATTTAGCATTAAAAAACTAATTTTATTGTTATAATTCTTGAATGGTGCCGATTGTTATTGTAGATTTCCTGTCCCAAATAGTTTCAACTTTATGAAATTTGGTTGAAAAGTTGACATGGTTATGTTGACGGCTGATCATAACTTTGATAAAAACTTAATGTAAAATTTGCATGCCCAATTTCCCAAAATTTGATAAATAGTGGAATGTCATGGACGTCATTCCATGTCGTGTCTTACATTGTTTGTTGAATGTCTCACTTGCATCCCTGCTACCAATTACTTTCATTTAACGTCAGCATCATGATTCGTCACAGCATTCTCAAAAATCGTTCCTAAATATGTAGTTAACCTAATACGTAAATGCATAAGGTCATTAGGTCATGGAAAATGGCACGTGGCACGAGGCCAAGATCGTGTTCATAATTTAGATTAACATTGGTTATGGAAAACCTTAAGGTAACCATGGCTAGAATGACGATCGTTAGATTCCTGATACTTTCTATGGTTTTCATTAGGTGGAAAATTTCAATCAGAAGCATTCGGGTAGTATGTCAGGAAGTTTGCTGAATCGAGAACTCGCATTTATGACTTGTCTTGCATGCTATATGCGAGCGCAGAATTGGGATCAAAATATGTTCAATTAATGTAGTCATGCAAAAGCTGTTAATCAAGTTATAATTTAGAATTTTGTCACGATATCTCAATTTTATTACTTGTAACAGTACAATGTCGTCCAAAACATTGCCGAAACGTATATGAAATGTGCAAACAACTATATCTGCAGCGTAACCGTCATCTCAAAAGGCATTTAAAATTCCCCTTTTTATAACATATATACCCTGCAACTCCAAGGACAATCACACACAGTACCCCAGCGATTCCCAGAGATATAGGCAGCGCAATAGATGTTCTCTCTGGAAAATATTACAAACGATCATTTTTATCAAATCCGAAGTGTCAAAACAAGACAAATTGTTAAACCTCCACTTACCCATCACAAAGACTTTAATAGTTCGAGTGACTGTTCCGTTCACATTTTTGGCAGTGCACGTCCACACTGTTTGGTCTTCCAGCGTGACATTCCTCAAGATGATATTTACTTTTATCAAATGTCGTTTCTTGTCAGCACTTTCAGTTTCAGCTGTTTCGTTTTCTCGGCGCATCTCCACTATTGTCGTTTTGTTGTCACTTGGCTCATTGTCCCACTTCACTTTTTGCTCCTTTCCGTCATTGGCCACGCTTAAGTTTGGCAATGGAGCCCCATTCACCACGGTACATGGGATGCTTCTGCCAACGTCTCCCAAGAAAACGTAAATAATCTCTTCATCTTTCTCGGCAAACTGTGGAGCTACACTAGGCAAAACTTTAAGGGATTTTGAAATCTTGTCCCATTTACTTCCATTTCGAACCGGCATCCAGCAGTCCACCGAGCTCATTTCCTGAGACGCTGTAGTGCCATTTGTAAAGATTGGAATCAAATCCACACCCCATCCGTCAAACATTATCACGTTGCCGCTCAGATATAACTCCACAACTTCGTTGCTCCCGGGAATTGGTTTCCGTTGGACCAAAATTGTTTTCGTACCATTTTTCCAATTTAGCCTGACGTGGGGCCCGAAAGCGTAGAACAGCTTGACCCCGAAGCACATGAATGTCAGTTGTTCCCCTTCGTAGTACACATCTCGATCATGTTCTTGGATATAAACCTCAGACTGCATTTTTTCATCGTCCAAATAGATGGACAGCCTCATCGTATTGATTTCAGCTGCAGCAGCTTCCAATGGTCCCTTATCAGTTTGACTGAAACGCGTTGGCACTCCGCGTAAACGTTTTGCTTCTTCGGTCAAACTTATTTTTCCTACCAATAGCGTCATTTTTTGTAACAGATTGGTGGTCTCTTCAATCGTGGTACTCTCATCTGAAACGTTATATTTAAAGTCAAGTATAAGAACATATATTTCATAAATTCACAATTTGACGATGTTTTGGAGAGTATTTCCTTATGTTCGTATTTACTTACATTGAGACAGATACGTCATATTTTTCAGTAAAGCCACTGTCATCTTGCGTCCTGGCTGCATTCTGCCCGGCCTGTTTTCTACCGGCCCACTCATCGTGGGCTTGAACAAGTGTATAAACTGGTCGACGTAGTCCAAGTTATGCCCTGTGCAAAATATAATTGTGCTGGGACCGCGGAGAACTCGTCTCCTACAGTCTGTTGGATTGGATTGATTACCATTTTCGAGTCTGTCTATTAAGGAGTCCATTCGATCGGAGTTCCGTTTGTCCCGTATGTCTGCAGAAACTTGATCATCCAAAATTTTCTTGGTGATTTGGCAGTTGAGTGGACTGACGCATGGAGACGCATACAATCTTGGTGGTTTATTTTCGACGCCAGAACAACACCATATTTGCTGGCGTTTAATATATATTAACCGCATATTGTACAGAAGTTTCACGCTGGCTTTTCCGCGAATGACCGATTTTCGAATGAATGGTGTTCCCAGTGACAACGCTTCAGAACCGGTAGTTGTGTTTGTCATCTCGGTGACATTAACAATGACAAACTTGTCCGGATCCAGCTGCTTCCCTCCATCATCGTTGGTGTAAAACACAGAGCACTTGTACAGCCCAAATATGTGGTCCCCTAGAAAACCTGAATGCAGACTAAAGCCTATCTTTGGGTCGAAGCTTAACTTGTTTCCCTCGAAAGAATAGAACGGTGTCCAGGTTGTGCTGTTCAATGTCCAAACGCTGGCCGATGAATTTTTTGACCCTTTTTGCAGAACAACGTTTACCTTTGGGGAGGATGGCCGACATGGGACAATGAGTGGTGGAAAATTGATTATCTTGCTCCAAGTCCGCAACCGACGTTGCGTAGGTAGTTGAAGTGTTTGGCCTTGATATTCCAATGAAGACTTATCTGGGGATAACATTATATACATGTACAATCCGACTTTCAGGAGGCCAGTGGAGTTTCAAGTAAGTTACCTGCGACGAAAACGTGAATGCTGGACTCGCTGTTGACCAGATTTTCAACCGAAGCGCATGTTACATTTACACTAAGAAAGGATACGTGTTTGAGTCCCATGCTAACTAGTATCGTGTAGCGGGTACTGATAGGGTTAGAATCCTCGCTGTTAAATTCCGACATTCGGTATTCGGGGAACTTCATGTCTATGTGCATGGGTGATCCCAAATGCTATAATGTATAATATGACCTATAAGCGAGAGGTGTTCATTGTGTCGACAGATTTGAATAATATTCGTTAATTGTACCAGTTACCTTGGGATAGGGGAATTTCCACGTGATGGGATGGCTTGCTTGACAGCTAAATATAACTGATGTCGTTTGAGCAGAAATTACAAAATCGCTTCCGTTTTTAGAAACGAAATCATTTTGATAGTTATTCTGTGTACCAAACTGCTCCTCTGCGTATACAAACTGAATGGAGTCCTCCTTAATGTAGCCACCTAGTAGGATTTCGGGTTGAAGAGGTTTCGAAGTTTTCAGTGATGATACAGAAGGTGACAGTTGCAGCAAAACCAGAAAAATAAAAATACAAAATGGAATTAATTTTTGCCGTAAAAGTAACAATTTATTTGGAGGACCCATTGCGAATTTTGCAGAAATGACTGGGTTAGAAGTGGTATCTTGGCACGACTAGACGTGGTCACGGTCATAGGGTATAATAATCGTTAACACGAAATGTGTCACGGAGCCGAACTACGGTGGCTATTATGAATATGGATAAACGTCACGCGAAATTTGGAAATCAGATTTGGTCCAGACAATGTCTCTGTTAGCACGACGTCAACATCCTGTCTGTCCCCAAATTATACGTGATATAAACTGTACCTAGGTAGTACGTTTCCCAACCATTCGTTACGATGACGGATAAATGACGAAACCATTATGCATTAAAATGTGTTGCAAAACGTATAATGATTAATAGATAGCTAAACATTTGTTGCTTTCATGTATAATTTTAAATTATACACATCGAGTCACGAACTTATAACCATGTTATATCTCTGGATGTAACGAATGCTTTTAGAATTCCACGAGAAGCCATTTTAAGAAAGTTCAATATCGTTGCATTTCCCACAACAAATTGATTCCCATATCTGATAAAGATGGGTCTACAGGACCCTCTAAATCGCCGCATATACTGCCACAATAGTGCGCCTTCGTAGTATGAATTAAAGCATCTGGGACTTCTAGTCTCTGTCAAGTACCCATGATCTTCTTGTCCTTTCATTTGATAATGAAATGTAGCCAAACATGCTCAAGACGAAGCTCCATAGTAACATACATCCAAGTCCGAATGCCGATAAGATGGCTCTACAAGTGAAGGTTAGGAACATCCAATGTTTGTACAAAATTAAAAAAAACAGAATATACATATCAGCCATATGAACGTCTGTAGTGGCAAAAGGATAATAGATGTGCAAAGGTTATGAACTGATATTATTATCTCTACTGCACGGTACATTTTGGTGAAATTTTCTATTTTACGGAGATTGCTTGTCGGACTTCTCGCAGCAAGTGGTGCATTATCACAAAGACGAAATTGGCAGGAGTAAATGGACACAAAGCGAATATAGTACATAAACAGTATACCATAATATAACGAGAGCAACAAGGAGATATGTGTTACATGCCATGCAAAATATAGCGAATAAGAAACCATTATTGTTGGCGACATCAGATAAGGCGGTATTTAACTGGACAAATAAATTGCGTTATTTGGATGCAAGAAATATTAACCTAAGCAAAACGTACCCAACGCAAATTGGCACGCGCAGCTTGCTCGAATTAGACGCAACAGTTTTCGACTCTCGGCACAATTATTTGGGTCGTATGTGATTGACATGTATTCCCTCGCAAATGCTTTCAAATATCCCACCCCAAAATTCAAAGCATTCGGAACATCTTCCGACTTCAGAAGAATGATTCCCAGAATTGTGAGTCCGCAAAGTGCAGTTAGGCATATTAAAATTACATAGAGAAAATGCTCAAATTGTCCCAGCCGGTGCATTTTCAGAACCTGATGAGGTACAAACAGGACTACGTAGAGAAAAATGGATAGCCAGTTGAGAAATGATTTGATAATCCCAGCTTGCGTCAAATGCATACGGTGCGCTTCAGTATCGATTAAATGTGGCGATGCTCCGGTGGTGTGGGCAAATATGCAGATTTTTGCAACACAGGTAATTAGCTTGTAATTGTACATACTTGACAATTCTGAAGTTTTGTATATTTTCCAACTCAAATGGACTTTGTATAGCTTGCGTGGCAATCTAAAAATTCTGTAGGGTATCGTCGCATAAGTTAACTTTCTTTCCGAATTTTAATTTCGAAAAAACGTAAATATACATCATGCTAACAATAAATACTCGCGTGTGTAATAATACTTTTATTAAATGCTAACAAAATTGTTGTCATTTTGTATTTAACTTGAAACTGTTAAATTTAACTAAAAGGAAAAAACTCAAAGCCTCCAACCGTTAAATTATCTCCCATATACGGGTACACCCACACCAACGAAAAGGAGTATTGTAGAGACAAAGAGAACGGGGCTGTGGTCAAGAATACTGGTTTCATGTTGGACATGTTAATAGCGTGTGTGGTCGCCGAAAATATAATTTCATAGCGGCCTTGAGTTTTAGCTTTAAAAACGTTAATGTTGTGTCGAGCTCCACATACACATATGAGGACCATTCAACAAAATTATACACTACGATAAACAATACAAAGGCTGCAAATGGGTCAACTTTGTTCTAGAAATTACGGATCATATCTTGCGATATAATTTTGGCCTGATATGGTCTGATGATGATACTGTATGATGTGACCATTATGCTGGTTTTCAACTAATGCTTACTAACTTTTTGTGGTGAATATCTCAAATGTGGCTTACCGGCAAAATCATAGTCAATCCTTACTTCAGTGCTGGTATTTAATTATTATGACCAACATTCATTTAACAAATGTATTGCGTTGGTAATTACTTGTAGTTAGATGGGTGCTTTCCGTCGTCAAGGTGACGTATTTACATAACAGTATGGCGTGTGCTATGCTGAAATAAAAAAATCGTATTTTTAGGTTTGTAATTTTCGACTATTTAAATGACTTTACTGATTGGCTAGTTGACTCTGCGTGGCGTTGCAATTCAACTTGGATGCAATACGTCGGGTTGAAAGGATTGTGTTGCATTATATATAATCAAAATGGGCATCTCGTCATGTTATTATACTTGTTTTAATTACAAGTAATAGGACCTCAACATGACTACTTCGGATCGCGCTAGAAAATTAATAGTGCATTGGCCACAGAGCGTGTCAACCTGCAGTGTTTGCTTTACCATATGTGCTGGGAATGTTAGTTAATAGCAGGTAGCTCTTAATCATTATTGCACATCTCACATTACCCCCAAAATATTTCGACATTGATATATCCCTCTGGAACTGGAACTGTCGCAACAAATGAATGCATGTGAAATGTATGATACGCCCGATGTAAGCATTAGTTTTAACAAGCAAATTACTTTTAACCTGTCTTGAATCGATGTTTGCCCGGTGAGTAGACATTATTCACGGCTTTCTTTTTGCCGCTGCTTGTGGAGCTGTATTTATTGTTGGGATTTTTATCGATATTTTTCTGCTGTAAAATGTTTCGTATGTCCCGCAATATAGTCTAGACATTGTTAACCAATTGAAACGACGGCAACAATCGCCTCAGTCGAACCTGTTTGAAGACAATGCAATATCGTGCTAAACTGGAAATATAGCTAACGTGCTGTTGACATTTTGCAGTTAATCAAGGGGCGATCAACAATACATTAATGTTCTGAATACGAACGTTTCTAACGAAGTTATGTAAATTATCCCGTCGTATGATATTGACCTTAATCTTTGGGTTTGATATAATGCATAAATTCAAAATTCTATATTTGTACGAGTTGAATATTATTTGCGTCATTGTATTTAGAAAAGGTAAATATGGTATACTAAGCGGGATATACAGCTTGGAATATGATAGCTGGCACGTAGAAAATTGCAAACTCAACCAGCATTGTCATTCCTAATCAGCACATGATTTGACTTATTTTTACTCCCAAACAGTAATGCAAATAAGAACAACCGTCCTAGTTTGGAATTTATTATTGATTGTTGGAATGTTTGCATAGTAATACAGCCTAATTAATGTAAATGATATTGCTGATTATCGACTAAACAGCAATTACACATAGGACATGCATTAATACTTAATTCAAAGTGTTTACTGAACATTTATTGGATTTCGTGTCTAGTAGAACAACGTCGAACTCAATCGTTTGATACTTATTAACATTACACATGGACCAAGCATAAACATGTTCCGAAAGGCATGCGTTGGTCGGCAACGTTGACCATGTAAATAATCTGCGACATTTACATGAAATCATCGACTACCAAGCAGTGATCAAATTGATTATTATCCGATTGTATTTGTATTTGATTGTAAATTAGGGAGCTTTCACCGAACTGCTTAATCCAATTATTTTGAGATACAAATATAAGTACTCTGCAACCACCAAGGCACGGCAATTTCAATCATAAAGGTGACTTGACTTCAAATTGTACTGTTGACCATTTATCCCATCTGCTCACATTTTGTCAACGTCGTTTCGCTTTCTAATATACATACCAATATATGCACATGGACGCTGATACATGACAAACATATAAATTATTCATCGCCCTTCAAAACAAACATAGCGTCGGCTTTTAACAATAACAATAACTGGTACTAAATTTAACTAGCCTATTAAAGTTATTTTAACAATTTACGACTGACATTCATTGAAGACGTATTGGTCATGGCCCTGACAAAATAAATTTTTATGTCGCTGTTAATAGATCGGTTAATAAATGCTAGTTTTAATTTCCATCTCGAATACCACTAAAACATTTCGAAGAACCATTTGTATTGTTTTCTGCTCGTTGTATTTATAGGGTACAGTTACATATCAGGTCATCATTATCACTATGTCCATGTATCGGAATTTCAGATATTTTCATTTCATGTTCCGGCTCGCCCAGCGGACAATGGGAGACACTATTCTGTGGAGTAAAACAGAAAAGGTATTTCGGATCGGTGACAACTTCCAAACTGAGAGAATGCGGTTTCGAAAAAAGTGCTGGACCGTTTACATCTACGTCCTTGTACTTCTCCTACAGACCACGCTCGCTTACACCAAATTTAAAAACAAGGCAAAGTTAGATCCCAGTATCGTTTTTCACAAACTATTTGTGCCATTGTTCACCATGCTTCTTGGAACGTTTTGTGTGATGTTTCTGTCCACTATTGAGAACTGTCCAGAGAAGCTAGTGCTATATTTCAATGGACATCTGCAGCTTAGCCAACGGCTTAATAGTACGTCCAGTTACAAAAGTACATTTCTTGAGCGCATCAACATTTTTTACGCTTACTCAAACACGCCATTGTCATGGACAGTAGGATACTTTCTTCTTTATGGACTCCATTGGACTGAACCCTGTCATCCTTCCCTTGCGTATTACTGGCTCATTTTCGAATGTACGCCAGAATTTTGTGGAACGGAGTACGTTTGGTTTCTACAAAATCCAATTTTTCGAATGGCGACAAAATTATTTGTATTTGGCTATCTAAACTGGCTCTTCAATGTTGCTTTGCAAGTCGTGCCGATATGCATGGGTGGAATACTAGAGCTATGCACACTGAGCTTTCGGGAGTATATCCTAAACTATGAACAATTGTGCGAGAAATCTGAAGACGAGCATACCAGACTGCTTTACAGACGCATCCAGATTTTGGCGATAATAATGAACGACGTCCAGCGATGGAGACTGACCGCGTCAACAATGATACTTGCAATCTTGTGTCAAGCCTGCAGTATAAATGGTCTTGTCAAGGTTCCCTGGACCGCCGATTTTCTTGTTTTTGTTCTCTTTTTTGTCTACTCATTCTTCTTTGGATTCTTCGTGCTGGTGGGTATACTTAGCGCGCAGGCACAGGTGTATACTACTTCGGAAGATGTGTTAGAAAGGCTGAGTAAAAATGCTCGGGTGACGACAAGAGGGAGAAGCATTCAAAAGTGGAAATGGATTCAAAGATTTTACAGGAGCTGCGGCTGTATAAAAGTTGGCTTTGGTTCCATTAATTTTATTGACAAGCTGACTCCTTTGAATTGTATCGACCAAGCGAATGCATTGGTGGTCAACCTACTTTTATTGACATAGATGCAATATTAAGATGTTATGTTGCGGCCGTTTTATATATTGTACCATACTTATTAGTTATTGATTATTGGTCGACAGAAGTCGGCAATTACTGCAATAAGTATCATTCAGATATGTACCTTTAAATAAAGTTTTTTATTCTCATTGTCGCTGGGTAATTTGATCGATCGGGATTCCCCAATAATCTGCACTATTTTCCATTTTAAACATTGAAATGGGAACGTCTGAATGAATACGCTTCCATTGGCTGGTATTATTATCAACTTGACCGTCCATTGACCTTGCGACCACGTTAACGTTAAAAGTCAAGCCACCAGAAAAACATATTTCACCGCAAATGAACATTATAAATTTCAAGTATAAATCTGCTTTATATACCGTTACAATAATAGCTTTTATGAAAGTCGTTACAGGAAATCGATGCCCGACCAAGCGAAAATGTATATGCGATTGGGACCAAAGCATGAAATGATAATCGGTGATGATATGATATCGGAGAGTAGTTCCAATTCCTAAAGTTGATAACCCAAGTTCACCCAATGATACTCGGCCTATAGCCATACAGCCTGTATTAACTAAATTGTTCGAAAAATGCTTACTTTCTCAACTTAATGTTTTTGTTCACAATAATCATACTCTTAGTAAATACCAGTTTATGTTCAGAAAAAATCTGAGCACCACTCACGCACTTGTCGCCATGACTGATTTTATGTATGAACAACTTGACAATGAAAAGATATGTATATTAGTCTCACTCGACTTTCAAAAGGCATTCGACAAGGTTAATAGGACTATACTCAACGAAAAACTTGCATGGTATGGTATCAAAACAGAAATACTAAAATCTTTGTTATCTGAACGTAAGCAATATGTTTCATGTCGTGGCACATTCAATCAAACAGTCATTTCAGAAACTAAAGAAACTGAGCTTGGGGTCGCACAAGGAAGTGCAGTTTCGTCTCTGCTATTTAGTATAATGATTAATGACCTGCCACTTTATGTAAAAAATTCCAACATATACATGTTCGCTGACGACTCTAATATTTGTATCAGTGGTAATCCTTTGGATATTAATCATTTAATTGAGTTACTTGAAGAAGACCTTCAGTCTATCAGTGCATGGCTACTCAATAATCGCATCTCACTCAACATTGAGAAAACTAAATTCATGATGGTTGGTAAGCCTAGTCAGCTTAAAAAGCTAGAATCCGTAACTATAAGAATGGACAATTTTAATATAAACAGGGTAAACAACCTCAAAATCCTAGGTGTGAATATTGATGAATGTCTTACTTGGAAAACCCATACAAACTATGTTGTGAAGAAATGTTATACTAGCCTATCAAGACTGTATCCTTTAAAAAATATTATTTCTACTGAATACAAAAAAATTCTTGTCAACGCTTATATTATGTCTGTTATTAACTATGCGTCAATTATTTGGTTAAGTAGACAATCCAGCAAAACTTTTGGTTGTATAGACAAAGTCATCAAGAATGTGTCGAGGTTTATTCTCAATAAAAGAAAATACGACTCCGTTAGCAAAGATATATGCCTTGAGCTTGAATGGTTATTTTGTAAGAACTTGTATGAATATTCGGTGCTAGTATTTATGTACAGAATCTGTTCGTGTAATGAATATGACTTTTTTTATAATTACCTTGATTTTACCCATACAGAGACACAAAGCACACGCAGCAACAGCTACATTTGTCCGGGCTACCAGCCTTATACAATGTGGGGAAGATATTCTTTTAAGTTCTCTGCGGTTAACCTTTGGTTAAAATTACCACCATTTGTTCAAAACAATATGCAATCTTTAAGCATGTTTAAAAACTCTTGTTTTTCACACTTGTTAACAAAACAAATTGATGAAACATTATATTATGACGATGACAATTCTGATATAATTATCACGTGTATTGAAAATGTTATAAATAATTACAAGCCCAATTGACTAATTAATTGTATGATTTTTTAACAAGCTAAAAACTCTTTTACTTTTTGGTAAATATATTATTACTACGTGTTTACTTTTTCTTGTAAAAATCTGTTTAATGACACATGTCAATGGTGTAATTTGCCACAAATATTGTGGGAACCATGTTTTGACAATAAAGAGATTATTATTATGATTTGGCGCAATTGTATACATGATGCCCTGTTTTGCTGCAAATGGGTGACTTTCAAATTATACTGTATGATTATCCGTCCCGGGATACAGAAATATGCGATGTCACGCCAGCAATTACTTGCGCATAATGAGTGCTAGGAATTGCCTTTCCAATTAAACGAAAATGTTCAGATTCATCATAATTGCAGTGTTTATCGTAAAAAGGTTTCAACATTTGCATTCTGTCGAGTGGGCAAATTATTACGCTAGGATATATGGTCATGTGCTATCGCTTGGTGAATCATAATTCAATAAATGAGAGATAGTATATAAGATATACAGCTTGTAGCTCTATTAATGGCCCTATTTGGTTTCACATTTCAGTGAATACACATGTATACGTAAAATGAAACTCTTGAAGCAATGACCGCGTCCAAATCCTTATCATAATGCGATTACCAACATAATACGCCAATTTATATTCCATTACCGAAAATGAAATTTTCCCACCGTACTCAACGTAGTTGCCTCTGTCTTAATCCTTTTTCAAGAAACCGTAATGGAAATGAATTAATTGGACATGAAGTGTGTCTGCAGCAATGAGTTCATCACTAGCAGCAAGAAACAGTTCAGTAGTTTTAGCACTAACACTGCGATGGAATTTCAAATTGCGGTAATTTTGCTTGTTACAATAGTTGCTGGAGTTGACATGGATAGATATTCAAAGGGTATAGTAGGACAGGAACGACAAAATATTGACGCATGTCTGAATAGGTTGCGACAACAATGTTCCATTACAGTCTTTGTCGACTCGTCTTTTGAACAATCAGCAACTATATTTGCGCAGGCTCACACTCGTTTTGGTATTTGGCTGTTAAACACTAACAGTTATTTGCAGAAAAACCTGACCTTCATGTGTTCAATATGTCGATCCAGCAGACTGGGATTCAATGGCGAATTGGTATTGTTGCTGGATTTTCGAATGGGGAGGACAGACGCCAGTCGTAATGCATTGTGGCCAGCATCTAGTTTTAGTAACAATGTTCATGCTTCGTGGAACAATTTTGTCGGCAGGAATACGCCCATGCCGCAACAGTACCATGTGATTTGTAATTCTAGTATGTGTGTTATACGTCGAATAAATAGTGAGCGTGATTTGAACGGACGGAAGCTACTCGTAAGTTGTGCCTTAACCACCAGAACTACCTGTGAAATCAGACAGAATTTAACAACTAAAGTATGGACATCCCCCCGCGCTCCAACAAAATACGCAGTGGACTACCTAATGTCCAAACACAATTTTACAGTTCAGTATGTACCATCCTCATGGAATGGCGTGTATGGTTGGCAACTGGAGAACGGTTCTTGGATAGGACTAGTCGGTGATCTTGTTAACGAGGAAGCGGATATAGGTTGCCTTATTTTTCAAACTTTTAATCGTGGCAAGGTGTTGGATTTTTCGACTCCTATAATGTTAAAGGGACTGACATTTGCTAGTGGATATCCGTTTCAGGAATACACATGGAAGGCAATTTATAAGCCATTAGATTTGAAGTCTTGGGTGGCATCAGTTTGTTCATTCATAGCAGCTGCTGTTGGACTGAACCAATTTTTAAAGGTATACGATGCTATGAAAGGCAAAGGAACGAAAGCTTGCAGACGCCACGGAAGTTATTTTCTCTTCACGACTTTTCTCGAACAAGATAAACAAGAAGTGAGCACAGAAAATGGAATAAGGACGCTGGTAGCATTCTGGTTACTATTTGGAATCGTCATCACAACAGCTTATCGATCCAAGCTGACAAGCTTGATATCATATCCCGTTCTGGAAACGTTGCCAAACACAATGGACGAGTTGGCAGAAAGGGATGACATTCAGGTGACATTAAATAGCGTGGGCGGACCAGAAATGCATTATTTCAAGTCGAGTACAAATCCGGCGATAAAGAGGCTTGGTGAGCGATTTAGTGTTGACAAGAATTTGCGACGGTGTGTTGATGATACAATTGGTAAACGTAGGCACGCATGTATTGTATGGACAGTGAATGCGGAATATGTGATTTCTAGACACTACACAGATATTCGAGCTCCCAATAAGCCAACTCCTGTCCTTCTGCATGATGAAATAAATGTTGTGTCAGTTGGGCTAGCTTTTAAAAAGGACTCTCGATATAAATCTATGTTTGATTGGGCGCTGAATGCAGCTGTCAGTAACGGAATTGTGGAGAAATGGAGTCAAATGGATGCACATTTTCTGAGAAGGGAACGACTTAATGAGTACAGAGAGAACTCCACTGAACAGAGTTGGCAGTCAATTTCAGACGATGAATCTGATGAGCATCAGCCGTTGGGAATGCATAATGTCATTGGTGCAAATTATTTGTATATGATTGGACTGTCGGTTGGGGCGATAGTCTTTGTTGGAGAACTCTTAAACGTATTTTTCTTAGCTACATATGTCCGCGCTACATTTTGGATTGAACGCTCATATGCCAATCTCTAGAATCCATGGCATACCTATGTAGCTTAGGAAGTTTATTTTAATACCGTTTTAAACAGAGTATATATTGCCATAAAATACTGTTTGACTTGCGAGGCGGGTGGCAAGTGAACAACGTGCTTTACTGGTGTATTGTTTGAACGGACGCACATTTGTCCCGATACCTAATCAAAATGTCTGCCCATGTATTCACAAATTGTGGCCATGCTGAATTCTGTACTTCATAATGTCGCTTTTTGCTGACCTTACATTATTGAAATCAAATCTGTAACTAGTACGTGTAAGCTGTAAATACTCCAAGTATAAAATAGAGTGAACATTGTTTGCGTTGCATTCCCAACGTTTTATATAATTGAAACATCTTCATATAACTAAACGCTACGACGGATAATAAAGTATCTTTAACGAGCATGCCTTGCTGACAAAGCACATAACTTCTCATTTATCAATCCAACCCGCTTTAACCGGTACTATTGTGATGAATATAAATGTACTCAAGTTCAGAGCATACGTGCCATTAAAACTAAATTCAGTTTAGATGAATTCTAAGAACATGTCCTTAGAATTCTTCGTTCACCATCGCCATCACTCAGTGTTTATTATATGTTTACATTTGTAGTGGTAATGCAATAAAAGTGTTTAGCTAACCGAATCCAGCTTTTCTATTATCCTTTCCGACTTTTTTTGCCTAACAAGCACGAAGTTTCAATTATATACAATTCCGTTGCTTCATTGGTGAAACAAAATGCTTTTGCGACATTTTTGTCACGGCGTTGTAGCAGATAAACTTGAAAGGGCAGTACCGTTGCCACATGTCCCGGATTATTACACTGTTTTCCATTAAAATTGAACTGCCACGTGTTCCTTTCAAATTATTTCCTTTGCCGAAAATGAATTGCCAGCCAATTACAATTTTACGAACCATGACTTTATTGTGCGTAAAGGCATTCCTCTTACTAAAATTGAATTTGTATGATTTACTCGTTCAATTACCACCTATGTAAATCTTCCGAGATACTTTAGTGATGGTGTTATAAATATGACAACTACATGGTGTAGTAACAGTGAACAAATATTTGTCCGCAGAACCACACAGTTTGTCTGACCCGACTCGCCACAACAACTCATTTCCAAGTGCAGCGATGATAATTCCAACCAAAATGAAACCAGTTCACAATCATTTTGCCAACCTACTTCTCACCTATTTTGATTTTTCGTACTACATGTTCCTCTGCCCATTCCGAATAGTTTCCTCTCCCGAGTGTCCAGGAGGTTACAAGACACATAAATACGTTCCTCAGCAGATTCTTTGCGCTGCTTATTACTTTCTAGGTTACTTTGTCGATATAGCCTATCTTCGCACGATTAGTGTTTACGCCACTACCGGAAAAATTCGAGACGTCCGACTATACTTATTAGCGCTAGCGCATTTCTTCGAGTTTATTTTAATTCTAACATCCCAGTTTGCACTTACGTTTCATTCCGACCATTTCGCAGAAATTTTCAACATGATGGGTACAAGAATTTCCACGTTTCCGGTCGGTAATCGTCGCTGGTGGCATAGTAAATTATTTTGTAAAATAACTCATGTAGCTTGTATAGGTCTGATCATCCTGCAACTCCTTACCACGTTTGGCATTTTAGCAGGATTGACACCAAATAATATTCTTATTTATCTGATCACCAGTTCACACCAACTGTTTTTCCGCAGTAATTTAAATGAAATTCCAACAGTCACTACTGCCCAGGTTGAGGATTATATTTTCGCGTTCTTTAGCGCTGTAGCAGTGACTAGTAAGTTATTCTGCGGTATATTTGTTGAGTTTGGATTATTTCTAGCTACGTGTACTGTTTGGATGATATCGGTAGAATTTAAGAAAAATCTTGACAGTCTTGAAGATCTGGTGACAGAGAATGGAAATGGGAAAAAGGCGGCTGGAAACAAGATGTTTGTGGTAGGGATATTCGTACACACCAATCAATCTTGGACAAGAGTTTACGAAGGATTTAAAACCATTAAAGAGCTCTGTGGATTGGTCAGCAGGGCATACGGGAATATGCTTATGTGTCTTTTGATTTCCACGATCATTAGTGTGTCTCGGAATGTGGAATCGATAATATTCGATCTGGACTGGTCGAGGCAAATCGTTTCTGTCACTTACACAAGCATTTCAATTGGAACGTTTGTATTGTCAGCGGAAATCCTTACTAACGTAAGTAGTTCAGTAATATCTAAGTACATACTAACATGCTTCAGAAACTTGTACCAGGTTTGCCCAAAAGGTTGCCTGATTGAAATTGTGGTTAATAATTTAGATGGATGAGCTAAAGGAATGGATATCAAAAGAGGAACACAACCTAGCCGCATTTGAACGGGAAACCAAGTTGGTGCTTAACGAGTTGAGGAATCAGGAAGTTGGAATTTGTGCCAGCAACAGATTCACCATTAATTACGCAATGCTCTGGAATGTAAGCTACAAAATGTATCCAAACTCATTCGTAAAGTGATAGGAAATAAATAACTGTAGCAGCATAATCATTTGCATGAAAGGTCCTGGCAACCGTGTTGACGTATTTTGTGATTTCCCTTCAGTCGACACCGCCGACGGCACCAGGATGAATATCCCTTCACGTATTTAATAAACCAGTCAATACTATAAGGTACATACATAATATACCTACCAACTTGTTTCGTTTGGGTTATAAGAAATTCGACATAATTATACGCGTGAATGAAATTGAATAAAATCATGCACTCTGTTTGCTGGAGCGTTTGGGTTTGTTATCAACTTTCTTTGACACGGAATTTGTGTATTCTTGTTAATCAGTTTTTGTGAAACCGTCGGCAGTGACTACATTATCGACCAAAAAGAAACACCTTCAATTCTCAGCGACATGGAAAGTTTAATATATTTTATCAGGTCATAATCTGCTACATTTATACATTCGTTACCAAAACAGTCATTCTTGTTTCTGTCGACGTGTTATAACCAAATGCATGGGTATTCATGTTGCCCCACAAGCGCAACGTATTCCAATGCGCAATGCATACGAGCACATGCTTTTCAAAATATACACTTGGAGCCAGATAAGTGACTCATATTAAGTTATGCTCAATTCTCACAACAACAATAGCAATGCAAGAAACACATGTTTACCTCATTTTTCTGTCACACCAATCAGATCGGCTTGCCTGTAAGAAGAACAACTGCCTTATATTCTGGGATGTAATATCATATCCAAGTCCGTCCTTTTAACTTACAGTCAGAAACGGTAGCAAATGTTCTGGAACAAGAGTGTGGTTCTGGCATAGGCTATTAGTTGTCAGTCCGTGTACATTTATTTCGGTTAACAAGCATTGAGATGATAGCATAGCGTGTGCACACAACTGTGTACCTACAAATCCAAACATAAATTGACCAATGGTTTCCGAGTTGCTAAATACGGATAGAAGCATTCTCTCCATGTTCCTATTATAAGTGACCTATTCTGGCTAGAAACATTGCATGCAAAAAGGGCATTACATACCGGAAAGTTTAACGAAATCTGTTTTCTTGTGGTTGGTGATATGAACCAGGCAATTTAATAATGGCTTTATGAGTATGTTGAACATTTCCAACGGGTCGCTGTGAGATACCGTTTCTTCAATGAACCAGCTTTCAGTGGTACAAATCATTCCTAGGAAACAAGGTAGTATTTTCAGAAACATTGTGGTGAAGTTACTGAATACGGTGAGCGTACAATACGTTTACTTGCTTGCGTGAAAGACAATGCCAGGAATTTGGCAGCAGTAATAAAAGTTAGACAAGTAGCAGTAAATTGAGAGCTGCCCTTGATTAGCCCTATTGATTACATGGAAAATGCCATTTTTTAAAAACATAAATAAATACTTTTCTTTGCATTATCTGCTACAAGTCAAAATTTAAAAATGTTTAATTTCCGGTGCTGTTTTAGAGCTTCGCGAAATGGAGAAGAAGCCATACCAAATATGCACATGAATGCTTGATCATTTTCCGATAATGGCTGTAAGTGTTTCATCGTGCATTGCCGGAGGAACCGAGAAGAGCAAATTAGAAAAATGATGAAGCATATCACCAGTTTAAGCAGTCGTTGGAATAAATGGCAATCAATACGTTCAAACTTGAGTAACAAACTGTAAAATGGTCAGACCACTTTTGTCGACAAATTTACTAAAATGTAATTAGCCACATATGTTTGTGTTGCACGAAATATATAAAAAATGTTTCGGGTCAACACGATAACTGCATCACTACATCAGCAGTGATTGCAACTCGAAACCCTTTGAGTATGCAGAAAATTAATTTTAATATAATTATGAAAACTTCTACTTAGAATTTCCGGTTTTGAAGATAAACAAAACGAAGAATGATAGTAGTCTAAAATTAGATTATGAAGAGCAAGCTGCGATTACAAGTTTGTGTTATCTCCAGCTCACTCATATCTTCGTACAAGTCATTTGAGTCATGTGCCATCAGGTCAACCAACACTTGATAATGATGCTTTACCAAAGTGCGATGCAGGAGTAGTAATTTCGTTATAACTTTGATCTTGATGGATGAACTTTCATTTATTTTCTGAACTTTGGTACGGGCGAGATACAATTATTGGGTAAACATTTATCAGTTTTTACCAAGTACATAGTAGATTTATGGATATGTTGAAGTACAAAACATATACTTTCTCTCGCTTGAATGCCTTTAAGATTTGCACAAGACATGGTAACCGAAACTGTGTTGATTGTAATTTGATAATCAAGATATATTTTGGATTATTTCTCTAAATGGTAATTATATATTATCTTAAATACACTAGTTGGTAACATTTTTCAGGCTTTCCAGCTGGGCCTCCAAATTCACAATGCGCTCCATAAGCTCTGCCTCAAAGCTTGAGGAGGGTACTTCCATCCACACATTGGCAGTGGTCTTGCTGAAAGCATTTAGGTATCTATCCAAGTTCCCAATATTTGACAGCAGCGGATGACTCACGTCTTCACTCACCTCCAACTCTGGCGCGTCCTTGAAGGCGTTCTTGAAGACACCTCTACCAATCGCATCCCCGCTTCTTTTAGTGATGAATTCTAACTTATCAATTAAATTGCGTGGATAGTACTCTTTATTTGGAAGCCGATAGTTACCGTTCATCATTGGAAGTGCGTGCTCATTTCCCTTATTTTCAGCAACAACTATGTGAAACGGTCTCGGGAATCTACCGTACCGTCGAATGACTTGCTCAAACAGTTTTAATCTGCTTTTTGGTTGACGCTGATCTCCGCTCCTACCGGAACAAAAGTAGGACAGGACAAATACGACATTCGAAAACTTTTCGTCAGTGATGCGCTTAGTGAGCAGGCTCAGGCCGCGAATCATTTTGATGAACTGGAAGTACTCGTCATCAAATCGATAGTCATTGAAACGGTGGAAAATTAGCACAATGTTTGGAATTCTGTCTTGAAGGTCATAATGCCTTGACAGATATTGGTCCAGATTTGCCAGCAACGGCGCATCTTGCTCCAATCCACGTGTGTCCCCAATGCCGGGCGTGTCAATAATTCTGAGCTCAGAATTTGAGATGCCAAGTTCACTAATCGGTACAGGAATCCTGATCTCTCTGTAAAAACATTTCAAAATGCCCATTTAGTTTTGATGGTTATGAATATCAACGCCTTTCTCCTAACAATATGCAATTTTTACTTAATATCCATTACTGAGAATCCGTTGTTGTTAATTGATGTCACGTTGTCGTTATTCAGAAGCAATTGAATCTTTACATTGAATATAAAATTGTATTGTGATAAAAAATATGACTCCTAAAACCCAACGTAAAATTAGAAAATCACGTACCGCACTACTCTTGCCAGCAAAACGGGAGCCTAGGATTAAGATGTAAGCGTTTTTGGAACTTCTGCCGTGTCCATATGACCTCAGAGCAGCATTTATGCCAGGATGATGCCTGAGTGAGTCGTTTTTTAAAGCAGTTTCAATCTCTTCAATTGACTCCGGCAGATTAATAAACTCAGGATCTATTTGTAATTTATAAAAATACACTGTGTTAACTTAATGCCATTTGATACATCAAGTCCCTTTA
This sequence comes from Sinella curviseta, assembly GCA_004115045.4. Taxonomy (NCBI): domain Eukaryota; kingdom Metazoa; phylum Arthropoda; class Collembola; order Entomobryomorpha; family Entomobryidae; genus Sinella; species Sinella curviseta. Next base: position 16,937,893 of record CM023203.3, read on the forward strand.
TTAAGATGTGAATGTGACTGAATCCGTACGTGTTTCGGGTCGCGGTGTTCTGCTCTTGCGTACGAGTGGCACATCACCGCACCTGCACTCGTACGAACGAATTTGTCCTTGAAAATTCTGTGCATGCAAAGATTAAGTGCTAAAATCAGGTAGGTAATACATTTCCCATGAATCTTGTTATGTATTTTTACATACCTTTGTAACTTCGTTATAAGCCATGAAGTTGTCCCCTTTAAAATACTCTGCCGAGTAGTAAATCAGTCTGCAACCACTTCGGAGTCGGATTGCTCTAACCTGACCAGAAAATTCATCCGGAAAGGTTTTGCTTCCATTTATGCTGAGCTCAGTATACAAAGCGTTGCAATTCCTACATCCTCCTTGAAAATACGCTCTACCGCATGAAGATTTCTTAATGTGTATACCAGAGCAGCCGCATTCCTACAGTGTACAGTGGTACATAACTATGTCAGCAAAAATTTTCGAAATTAGACCTTCAAGTTTATTTACGTTAATTATACCTTATGGCAAGTGCACTGAGCTGAAGAAATCCCATCAAAGAAGTAATTTTCTTCCACCGAGTGACTGCCATGATCCAAGACATGACAATCTCCATCCAAATACGTCTCATTACACACTTCCATTTTACAGCCGCTGTCGACCAGAATGGAGCCAGTGGAACTCCATCTTCCTTTATGAATTCTCATATCCGCCCCCAAATCACTGTAAATGTCCTCATCCTTGAGGGAAAATGATGCTCCTTGGGATTTGGGTTCAGAGTAAAGCGTACCGCATGTCCTGCCATTGTACGTCGTTAAAAACTGGTTGCTTGTAGGGAGTAAACAAACGGTGATCAAAATATATAGGAACTGAACACTCCACTTACAGCGAGTCAAAAAATAAAATTCCATTCTGAAAACTGGAATTCAACAAGCGCCGTCCTAAAGATCTTCTTTCAGAATGACTCTATCCAATCGATAATCCTGTTTTTGTCGTCGTTGTTGTTGTTCTTGCGGAAAACGAGAATTTGCTAATCTTTGAACTCTAAACATACCGTCATTACTGCGTAGAGATGTTGACATTTCTGATTTCGCATGACTTGGACAACACCGAGCCTATCAAATTGGTTATGGTGTGCATGCAAATGTAATTAGGACCATGCTTTGGAACAGATTCAACATGCTAGTAGCGCATGGTATGTGAGAGTGACATTATCTCTTGCACAACCTTGAACTCTTACGGTGTTACAATTTCTGTCTTATTTATGCTGTTCCATTTTTGCTCTCCTTGTTGTTGTCAGACGCAAGCTGCGTAACTAGGCTGAGTTTTTGTGTATCGACAAAATTTTATAATGTGAAGACGAAGCCCAGCAAACATTTTGCGTAATCGTACTATTGGAACAGCATTTTGTAACCTTGTTGTAATGTGCGGTTCTATACTTATGTATCCCGTGGCAAGGGATCTCAGAAAAAAGTTGGCATTCACCATTTGACGGCAATTATTACATCTCTACGTCTGAATGTCTCTCTGTTGTTCCTATGTGAAAATCATTTCTGGTATAAATTATGAAGTAGCGTGTAATAACTTTTCACTATAATAAACATTTATATTAGACTTTTATTGAAACATTTCCACGATGATAAAAACAAAATCATTTTAATTCATTGATTTATGTGTACATTTGCACAGTCTGGATCATCTATGAAAAGAACGAGTAAAAAGGCATTTCACTTCATTCACTCCCATACATACGATTTTGCTCAAGCTGTCGCTGTAGATATTTCAACCATGTCCCATATTAGTTTTGACGCGATTGTTGTGATCGAAGCTTCTTATGTTTCATACTCCCAAACATTAGAGCAACATAAATTATATCCACGTCACAATTTGAGAATCTCAAATAATAAGGCAGTCACAGAGGCTGAAATGCCGGAGAAAAGTTGAATAAATATTTTCTGAATGTTGCCTTTCGTACTAGAAAAACTACAGAGTCCAGCAGTTCCAAATGACACGTGATATGTGTAAGTGAGAAAATAAATGATTTCTAAAACGTTGCGTATGAAATTGAATTGCTTCCGCCATACATCATAAACTGAATGGCTACGTAGATATTTTTAAGCATTTCCCTTTTTGGTTGGAACACCTGGTTACTGATATACTCTCCCTGGCTAATGTTCCTACTCATACTGGAATACAAAAAAGTGTTTCTTTATTCCAAAATATATATAATGATGCTAAACGGTAGCAACAAACTATCATTGAAGTATCCGTATCCTGTATGTGATTTTAGAGGATTTTTCGCCACTATGCCGTAGCCGAGACAATGCAAATACGTACAGGCATGCAGATAGGTATGATTTAAAATTTGTTTTGTCCATTGCAAATTGCATACTTATTTATTAACCAAGTGTTTATCTATAATCAATGACCAGTATTGCATCAAAGGTACGTTGCGTAATTAATTCCGCATACGGACCCAGAAAATCGGGCTCCAGATACCAAAATGAACCGTACTTGATTCGAATCGGAGCAGTGGCGTTAACCTGCATTAGGTGCATTCTATTGCGTCTTGTTCGTAACTTTGCATAAACAAATTTCGCTCTGAGTCGATGCAACTTGACAACATTTACAGCCAGTTCTAAATACGAGCAAGGTGTGGGTATTGCGATTACGTGCGCTGCTAATAAAAAGCAAAATACAATGAGCGAAATGGTGTAAATGATTCCATTATTTTCAAAAGGTGACTTAACACAAAACCATGCGCATGTTACTACTCCCCAAAATCCAATCGACATAGCTAGGTAAATCATAATCTGAAGAAACCCTTGAATCATTTTGAACAGTAGATTCATGTATGCGTAGTAATCATAAAATGCTTGTGTACTTTTGATCCTGCACATTAAAATTCTCAACATTTTTCCTGTCCTGTCAAAAGCAACGAATGCACATAAAGCCAACCGATCTACAAAATTCTACCATTGCAAAGAAAACCAGGACACACCGAAGTACTAAGATTAATATAATCGTGCTGATGTTTCTGTATCTCGGATCAGGAAACAATTGCTCTAAAATGAAGTATCCCAGGTCAAGCTCGCAGAATATTGGTTCAAGTGTCGCCAAGAATGGAAATGCCGATATAATTGGAACCACGACGTATGGTAGTACAAAACTTATGCTAAGCTGGTTGTGCTGTGCAACTGGTCTGCGTCTGCCAGGATATTCTGCGTAATAACAAGTTCGGATATACTTTCAAATTATAATAAAATAGGAACTACGTAAAATGTAAAACATACCGTGAGCAACTCTGTAAAATATTTCCAATGCGTTGTTAGTCACGGCCAGCGGATCGTTGATGTTCAGGGCGACTAGGACTGTGGTAATGACGAAACACATACAGAAAGTCCCTACTGCTATCAAAACAATCATGTTCACTCGCGTAAAATCTTGACGTGGCGACAGGTGTCCCAGCATAAACGAGATTGTAATGCATGCAATGGAAGCCGTACATATGTACATTACATGGAACAGGAACGGAATGAAGTTTTTTGCAGATTTGTCTGCACATAATTTGGAACGATCAAAATTCCAACTCATGGGAAAAGCATGGAGGTAGAAGAAAAGCTTAGACAAAGTGCGGAACGCATCTTCTTCATTTTTCAAGAGTGCCATGATGCATGCGAATGAATAATATATGTTGTTATATATAAGGATTAACTCTAAAGCTAATATTTCCTGCCACGAGCAAAGTCAAGGAGCAACGAAAGCAAATTGATAATGATTAAAGCAGCTAAGCGCTACAAATGATACGCAACTGTAACTGCACAGTCAGGCAGCAGTAGTATAGGTTCATAAAGTAGACATCATTTGATAAAAATAAAATTGTTTTTTGGCCAACAAAATTGATTTAACCGCATATGATTTATTAAAATGCAGCCAGGAACTAGTTACCGCATATTTTATGTGGAACATGTTTCGACAGTATTGACGGCATTTCATTATTTCATGTCACGAAGCAATTGATATTGTCTTGATGGGATTTTTATATTACTGAGAAAGTGATTTTACAGAGGAAATTATATGCGATCAAGATTTCAGATAGTAGGCTTAGAGAGTTTCTGAAATTTGGTTATAGCTTGAAGGGAGTCAACGGAATACAGTATACATTCCAACTAAGCTTTAGTAGCTGCACAAATTTCACTTTTGCATTTAAATTTAATTCCGATATTTAATGTCCAATGGTTTATCTTTTATCCCGCTCTCTAGTATATAATTTAACTTCCGAAGCGTAATACAATATTTTAAAAGGCAATAAGACTCACAGTATGAAACTAATCTTTCAAGGAAGAATATTCAACGTTTTCAGTAGTAATGAGCTAGTAAATAAGCTGCAACTTTTATACATGTGGCTTTGGTTTATAAGCTCGATAAGATTGTCATTCACGTACGACTCACAAAACTAGTTTAGCAAAGATTGACATTAGGATTAGATAGAAATAATAGGCTTACTGTCTAAAAATGTAAAATCGGTTACCATTATATCCGGCAAGAGGGGAAAAATGAATATGAAATGAATATTTTATTTGGCTTGAGAGGCGACAGTGTTTAGTGAATCATTGTGATATAGCTTGCAAACCTTGACGATCGTCAATTTACGTTCTAATTAAAAAATCGGCTATTGAAAATGATTTACATCATTTACACAGCAAGTACTACATACAACAGCAAATTAAACTCTCATAAACATTTAGATCGGAAAAACGGTTGCATAGATTACAAAGGTAGCTCACGTCAGGTATAACTTATTCAATTATTCGACGAATCGATATCTAGTGTTACGGTATCTGAAGCCACTGTTAATGCCGATGGCATACAATATGCCGTTGATCGGAATTTTGGTTCTTGAAGCAAAGCAATATGTTGATAGAATAAAATAAAATGATTCTCATGCTTGCGATCTATAACTTTATTTTGAGATCTGAACTAAGCACCAATAGATTAGCAGGTTTGCTTCATGCACTACGACGTATACATCCCAGTGTTACACGAGAGTAAAAAATTGGTTTATTCCAAGCAAAGCAATTGTTTAAGTTGGTAGCAATTAATGACACATTTATTGCCACTTTTAATTCATGACACTCATCGAATCCTCAAATATACCACTTACATTTATAACATAGCTCATGTGCATGCAAACAAATTACATACTTAAGTCTATTAGATTTTATGCCTCGCATTCATCTCGCAAAAATAATGAAATTACATTTTGAATAATGGTACGCTTTTTAAACTTTGTCACGCTGCACTGGGTCCACATAATTCGAAAAAAAATTACTTGTCACTACTAAATTACAAATACATTACTATTTCAAATTCAACTATTTTTCTTCCTTTAATGTCATATATATTTAATAACCAAGTGTTTATCTATAATCAATGACCAGTATTGCATCAAAGGTACGTTGCGTAATTAATTCCGCATAAGGACCCAGAAAATCGGGCTCCAGATACCAAAATGAACCGTACTTGATTCGAATAGGGGCAGTGGCGTTAGCTTGCATTAGATGCATTCTATTTCGCCTTGTTCGTAACTTTGCATACACAAACTTTGCTCTGAGTCGATGAACCTTAACCACATTTACAGCCATTTCTAAATCTAAACAAGCTGTTGGTATTGCGATCACGTGCGCAGCTAATAAAAAGCCAAATACAATGAGCGCAATGGTGTAAATGAGACCATTGTTTTCAAACGGAGATTTGACACAAAACCATGCGCATATCACAACTCCCCAAAATCCAATCGACATTGCTAGATAAATGATAGTGTGCAAACACTCTTGAATCTTTCTTAACAATAGATGCATGTACGCGTAATAATCATAAAATGCTTGAGTACTTTTGATCCTGCACATTAAAATTCTCAACATTTTCCCTGCCCGGTCGAGACCAACGAATGTCGTACAACATGCAAAGCCAACCGATCTGCAAAATTCTGTTAGTATAACGAAAATCAGGATACATCGAAATACTAAAAGTAATATAATCGTGCTGATATTTCTGTATTTTGGATCAGGAAGCAATTGCTCTCCAATGAAGTATCCCAGGTCAAATTCAGAGACTATTGGTACAGGTGTCGCCAAAAATGGGAACGCAGATATAATGGGAACAAAGACGTAAGGTAGTACAAAACCGATGCTAACCTGGTTGCGTTGATGAAATTTTCTGCGTCTGTCCGGATATTCTGTGCAACAAATAGTTTCGATATAATTTTTACTTATAATAATGTAGTAGCCACGTGAAATCCTCAACTTACCGTGAGTAACTCTGTCGAATATTTCCAATGCTTCATTGACCACAGAGAGAAGATTACTGATGTTCAGAAGGGCCAGGACCGTGCCAATTACGAAGCACAGACAGAAAGTCCCTAGTCCTATCAGCACAATAATGTTGAGTCGCGTAAAATTTTCGCGTGGCGACAGATATCCGTGCATTAGTGAAAATATGAAGCATGCGATGGAAAATACACCAATACACAGTATATGCAGTAAGTATTTAATGCAGTTTGTCGCCGAAGTATCTGCAATTAACTTGGAATGCTCAAAATCCCAATTCAGTGGAAAGTTGTGGAGGTAGAAGAAAAGCTTAGAGAGGAGCCGGAATGCAACTTCTTCATGTTTTGACAGTGTCATTATTCATACGAAATAATATGTAGCCTGTTCAACGATTAGACAACTATGCAATATGTACTTTACACAGTAATGTCAAGCAGCACGAGACGCAGAGTACTAGCCAAGAGTCAAAAACGTCAGTCATCATAAAGTTCCCCGGTAGTGCAAGTATAACTGCAAACTGTTTATTGTTTTGCTGCTAAGAATAATAAAATGCGCGTTTTCTCCACAAAGAATCAATTAGACTAATGGCATTGATAATTGTGAAGCCCGGCGACTAGATGCCGAATATTTTAAATGGAATATGTGGTGGCAGTAATGCTGGCATTCTATTATTATAACTCAATAAGCGAACTAAAATTATCTTGAAAGCTATCTTAAAATATTTGACAGCGAAATTGAGTTTGCTGAGAAAATTGTATTAGAGCATCAATGTTACCGAGAGTGATCAAATAGTGCTTATGTAATTTACTTATAACATGACGGCGAAGCTATAATCCAGTAAATCCATGAAGTACGCTATTAAAACTGAACCATGTTTGCTTTATAGATTTGAATTAAGATTCGGTATGTATTTCATTTTCAGTGTTCCATCCGTAGTCTACTTCATTAAAATATAATTAAACATCCAAAGCGTAATACAAAATTTAACAGGGATGAAGTCTTACTGCATAAAATTAAACTGAAAGGAGAATTGGTTTTGCCAAAGTAATTAGCTGGTTACTAATGCGTGACTTTATGTAATTATGAAATCAGCAGTTGATTATAATTTGGCGGGATCGCCAAGCACACGCACCATTTGGAACGGGAACATTAAAAAAATTGTCAGTGGCTTATAGAACGGAAAAACCATTTGGTAACTTACAACGTAACTCCAGTACAGTCCATCCATTGCATTAAAGGCTACCGCACGAAAAACAGGAAATTGAAATAAATAAGATACCTACCGCAAGCTGAAAGCAATGTATTTACAAAGCATTTTCAGCATTCATTATGCCGAGCCAATTGTCATGTAAGTCGGTAATCCTCCAGGAAGTTGACAACTACGAACAGGATTGCCTCTAAAATACCAACCGTTGTGCACCCATTAGAAATTTGCAACATTTGAAGTTGAGTACGCTCAATAAATTTACTCGCTTCCGCCTCTACCACACAATCTGCTAAGTTCTATCTAATCACGGTAAAAATTCCCGGTATCAAGTTATAATTTACTAAAATGCTGCTGAATTGCGATGCTAGTATCATGTAGTGTATTATGCCTAAACTTGAATATTGGTTGCCGAATAAAATATATTTTTTTAATTAGTTTTATCGCTGCTGCTTGTGCATACACGGTACTGCATGGACATCGAAACGCCTTTTTTGTAAGTACCCGATAGTGAAAAAAGCTTTTAAATAAATTAATAATATTTCCAGTACTTCAGTTCAGCGCAGAACATTTGGAATCTCAGAGCATAGATCTTCATCTGAGGAGTAAAGAAGCGGGTATTTGAAGGGAACCGGAGGGTTCCGTGTTAAATTCTTCTTATATATAAGCTGTTCTGAGCGTCATGTCTGAAGCATACACAGGGATTGGTAGCGTTTTGGAAACGTGTGCTCGACGTGAAGGTTTTCAACAAAACTGCAGAAACCACATAATATAATTTGAAAATATTTTGGCAGAATGGGCATTTTTTCCTACAGGTGAACAAAATTTGAAACTCAACATTTCCAGCTCAGCATTTAAGTAGATACTAGGCTTGCTGGATGTTGCTACGTTCCCAAAGCTAAACATATCGTTGGAACCGGCGTTCCACAGATTCTGCAAATACCATTCTTTCTCGTCGATAAGAATGGGAGACTTGAGCACACGGTCTGAAAACCACAAATACAGTTGTAGGGTGCATGGCATACGATACGTGTGTTCTTGAACAGCCATGCAATATCAGTAGTAGCTTTCTGGAATTAACCGGTTCCGTCATATTGCGTAAAATGGTAAAAAATAAATAATTTCATCATCACGTATTTCTACACGACATTATTGTAATATTCTACCGACCTTTGTAAGACGTCTCATTCCAAACCGGTTACCGAGTTACCGTATTTTTTGCAATGTATTATTTGCGCTTGTCCTTTTCAAGGGCAGTATTTTTCCGTCAATGGGCAAATGTAAGGTTAAAGAAAACAGCAGTGGATTTTGAAGCTGGCGTTTCGTCACGGTAGAGCGTCTCGTGCATCCGCAAATATTGAAAGTCCTATATAGTATCAATACACATAATTCTCCGCAACAAGGTTAGAAAACTCTACCTGGCAGTACGATATACTTTATTTAATAACGACCTATATTCCGCGGATAGCTCTGTAATATTCTGAAATGCCAGAATCATACGATGTTGGCAACGAACAGATTGGAACGCCTTTATTGAAGTATTGGTTGGTATCATGTATGGAGTAGTTGTATTTGCAATATTTTTTGTTCCATACAAGGTATTATAGATTTAAAAGCCATTCGTTGGTACCCAATATTTAAGTTCCTTCAAAACAATTAGCAAATTGTTTTGCATATTGAATTCGGAGCAGAGCTCAAGAAAACTCAACTGATATTTCTACTCATGTCCTTTAAAATCCGCAGTTTTGTACCGAAGCACATAATCGTTAAATGTTTCTTAAATTGAACACGTAGGGAGCGCCTTGTCCAACAACATACGTGGGGCAGTAATTCTTCGCGTAACTGTAATCATGGTAGACGCAAACACGGTAGAATGTAATTTGTAACCTATACTTACGATAATAAGTTACCGCATCCGTGCCGCTGAGCACTGTGGTGCAACATCATGGAAGCCTCACAGCAGCTAGGAAGTCATCCTCTTTTTGCAGCACATGCTTGTAATATCGACACACTATGAACCACAATTGGAGATCTTTAATAGTGACAAGATAATACGGCCAAGACTTTGCAACCCAAATCATGTCAAAAAACGTAAATTTTGGATGTAGAAGTACTGTCAACCATCAACTGATCTGTCATCGTCAACTGACGACTTTTTTGCGGATTTCCTGGGATCTTGAGCTGCCAAGAAATTTGTATGATTCCACGGTATCCATGGACATCATCGCGAACTTGACGGATTTGCTTAAACCATTTCAGCATTGTACAATCCACGTACTTCGCTGGAATAAAGGACACAATTTCTTGGCGCTACACTTGCCTGTGATGCTGCGCGTCCTTGAATACTTGGTACCGTTTAGAGATGGGTTCGGTTGGGGAACATTCAACTCTACACACAAGTACATGTATCCAGGCGAAAGATTTTATATGTCGACACTTCAAGGCATGAAACGCATGGGCAACGGAACTTGTTCCCTGTCCACCTTTTGGACATCAGGGCATGCAACAGTTTGCGGATCGCTGGATGCATTCAAGTTTGCTTCTCGTAGTCGGCCCTGGAATTGCGATGTATCTGTCGACCTGTTCCCGCGAGTCGAAATATCCTTCGACTTGGCCTATAAATACGTCGACCAATCCGCAGCCGACTTTCTCACCTCTTTAATATGGGTGCGTAATACTTATGCGTACCTCTCTTTTAACAAAATACTTCCATCGCTATCCAAAACGGCATCCATACACATGTCCGTACTAGAGGAGAAAACACTGAGCGAATGGAATGACAAGGCGCTCCTATGGCGATGGGTTAGAAGCGCGCAAAAGTACATTGCTAGAGTGAGTACAATGAGCGCATTAATTACAAAAGTACGCGAAAGCGGGAAGCAGGATGGAATGAGAATTGTATCACCAACCAATGTATACCTCGCCTCACTGGAACGTAAACATGGGAAAGGTTTGATACTGAGATCAATGGACTGGTCAACACATGATTCTTTTGACAAGGTTACGGGACAGATTTCACTACAGCGTCGACAAGGTAACTATGAAATACCTTGGTCCGTTAACTTTCGCGTTGGTGATTCCCACGTCTTGCTAGAAAACAAGCTTGTACAACAGCTGTTCCCTTGTCAAACCAGATCCATGGGAGCAACAATCCAGGTTTACATACTTCAAACACGTCCTCATGCAAATGGTGGAGAATGATTTGTACGTCTTTGAGCATTCGCGCTCCTTAAAGTCGGTATGGGGAAACATGAGCAACTTTCAGGACTTCAACAGATGCAGATTTAAAAGAGTAAAAGAGTTGGATCCAATAATATTTCAAACCGAGCATTATTTTTCCGAATTTGCTCGGCTAGAATATATGCCGATAATGCTACCATATGCACCAAATACTATTAAGTGGATCAGTTGTGGGCGACCATCGTATTCCGGTCTCAACTTCAAGGCATTGGTGGACGTATACGACAGTTGGGTGTGGATATTCTGTCTGCTTCTGCTTGCCTTTGTCCCCGTGTGCTCTGGCATAATTCGCCTTTCGTCCCAAGTTGATAATCATCACGGCGAAACAATTCTGAATTTCTTGAAGAATCGGCTCTTGGACGAGGCACTACCCATTATCAAGGTACTATTGGAACAAGGAGACCCGTTTCCGGGAAGAGCGCTCAAACGAACATCCATGCGATTTGCGGCCAGTACCATTTTTCTTGCTGCCTTGGTACTTAGCAACGCATACAAGCAGGATAACGTTTACAATCTCATCGCATCCCTGACACCAATCCCATACACCAATTTTACTCAGTTGGTTGCTGACAAATTTGACATTGTCTTAATGGGAAGAGTCGAGTCGGAAATGCTTGGCGACAAGGAAAGCAAATCGAATGGGTGCTCCGCAATGCATTCATCAAATCACTATTTGAACTTTTTTCATTACTGCCACTTATGAAACTCTACGTTTGAAAGGGAAGTAGAACTTGCCGGCCTAGAATGGACTTGGTTTCACTTTGACATTTTGTCCGAACTGCGATTCTTACTCCACCTAGCTGGCGTTCCATTATGGGCAACTATGTCTGCTGTACATCTGCCGGAACTCTTAAGGAAACAAATTGCATACTTCGAGCTAATCGCTAACCAGACACATATACTGCCCCCGAATTATGCGGCGATCAGGGAAATTGACCACCACAAACGTGAATGGATGCACGATACAATTAAGCAAGCATATGCTGACCACGAGTTGGGGACAGCGAGAAGCATGCTTCATAAATGCAACCGAACTGCACTAATTACCAGTGAGTTGACCATTGAGGGGCTGGAAACGGAACTAAAGGTTCAGGATATCGCCGATGTGTATGTTGGTGATGACAGCATTGTCAACAGCACTGTTGGATACGCGTTGATGAAAGGGTGGATCCCGTCAGTATCCTACCTGAAACGATTACATGGCATGCATGCATCGGGGATCCTGGAATGGTGGCACAAATTTATCGTGAATCATGCTGTAAAAGAAAGAACGGGATTGAGGCAAGTTTGGAACGGCACCCGATTGGAATATTCGGACTATTCTGGCAAAAAGATACGAGGTATGGAACTGGTCAAGCCCACAATGTCCGGAAACGTGCTTGTGATATTTTAGCTCCTTCTCGTCGGCGGCACGTTGGCCCTACTTGTATTTATTTTGGAAGCACGAAAGAAGATTCCGATCTTGGTCCAGTGGCTAATTTGTAGAGTTTGCTGGGCGTATCTTTGCATTTTGTCTCGATTGGAGAAATGGCGTTCTCGGAGACGGATTGGAAGACGGAGACGTCCCATTGTGTCACAATGATCATTGCATCCACCACGCATGCACATATTATATCTTTATATAATTACATTATTTGTTTGGTATATTCGTCATTCATTTGAGAAACCTAATTTAGCTACGTGTTCACGGATAGCTTAATAACTACTATCTTCAGTGTATTGAATACATTTACTCTATAATTAATTCTAAGTCATTGTAGTAGTGTAGAATGTCACAAAAATAGTTCGGCACTTTTTGCCGATGCACACGGTATGCACAACTCACTATATCTATCAATGCAGCAAGGACCAGTGCTCAAATTATTATTATGATTGTTTCATATACGTATTTGAAATGCAGAGTAGAAATAATGTTTATGATATGCGTCGCCCTATGATAATGCCTTTTATGCGGAGGATTCAATAATAAACCTAAATTACAATTGCAAATTCCTTTAATCATCTCATGAATATGCTGCGGAATTTATGGTACCGGCAGCAATGTTCGAAGTGATTCGTTCCTTTTGCACCAACTACTGTATTTAATCTACCACAATATACCTATGTATTAAATTGTAGTCATAGTCATTAGTTGCATTATGGTTGCTGAACGGAATGGACAGACAGAAAATTGTTTGCCATTTAAAAAGCATGTTGCCTTCCCGTGACCCTGTGCACCGATTGACCCCAAAGCCAACACCGTTCATACCTGTCCCCTAAGGAACATCCATACCAAGTTTTTAAAAAAATCGGTCAACGGGTGTCAAAGTTAGAGCACGAACAGACAGGCGGACAGAGAAACAAACTAAATGCGTAACTACGCAAAAGCTTCGCTTCAGCTACGTAATAAATAGACGTCACTGGAAGAGATGTGGACCGAGCCTGCTTCATTTGTACTTTTTTCAAGCCCGGGGAGCATATAAATCAACATGATTCTTCTGAACGCCCTTTTGCAATTGGACATGAGAGTTCAAGCCAATTTGAGTTGTAAACTGAATCTGTAGACAATGAAATCCTGCATAAACAGCAAAGGCGAAAAACGAGGTTCTATAATAAATGAATTAATTTAGGCAGCCGATCGGTGTGAAATTAAGATTACACACTTCAAGATCGCAGGGCCCTGCATTTATGAACCACTTACGAACATCATGAACTCCATACTAGCTCATAGCTATGTACCTGATGCACTAATGCAAGTACATATCGTGCCCATTGTGAAAAAGAAAGGTCTGGACCCCAAATGTAGCTCTAATTATAGGCCAATTGCTCTGGCAAGTACTTTCTCCAAGCTCCTAGAGTTAGCAATCCTGTATTTGTATGCTGATCTATTCTACACGTCTGCCACACAATATGGCTATAAGAAGGGCATGGGGACAGAATTAGTCATCTATACTGCGAAACAAATAGTTCACCATTATGTTAGGAATGACACGCCTGGTTATGTATGCTACTTAGATGCAACAAAAGCCTTCGATCGGGTGAATCATTTTACTCTGCTTTGGAAATTATGTGAAAGGCAGTTTCCGGCCTTAGTTATAAAGATTCTGTTATACTGGTTTCGAACTCAAAAATTTTCTGTGAGATGGGGGAAAGCACTTTTTCCTACTTTCCCGGTGCTTAATTCAGTTAGGCAAGGAGGAATTTTGAGCGAGAAATTCTTCGCAATTTACATGGATAGGTTAAGTGAACAGTTTAAGGTTAAGGGTTAAGTTATGAATAGGTTAAGTGAAAGCGGATTAGGTTGTCAGATTGGAAATGTTATGTGTAATAACAGTTTCTACGCAGATGATATCTGTGTTATGACAACTAGGATTGACTCGATGAAAAAACTACTTGCAATCTGTGAAAATTATGCTGAATTGCATGATCTTACATTTAATCCTAAAAAGTCAATTTGTCAAGTGTATGGCGACTATACCTATGAAGATACACGACCACTGGTGAAACTTTGTGGTAGAAATCTGGAATGGCAGGAGACAGTACGTTATTTGGGCTATGACATGAACTGCAAAAATCGTGACCATGATGAAATGATGAGGAGGCGAAGAGAATTATACACAACAGCAAATCAGATTAATTCTCGCTTCGGTTCATGTAGTAAATTTGTAAAGTTTTATCTTTTCAGAACTTTCTTCTCAACAATTTATTGTTGTAGTTTATGGGTACCTGTCTCGTCAAACGTCTTCGATAAGATAAGAGTTGCCTACAATAACTGTTTTAGGATCATTATGGGATACGGAAGGCGACATAGTGCATCTGGAATGTTCAGTGAAAACAGAATCAAAGACTTCCATGCTCTTCGACGAACTGCTGCTTTTTCTCTTTTGAACAGAATTGCCATGAGTGACAATCCAATAATCAATGCAATAACCAGTTCAAATGCTTTTACAAAGTCATCAATTTCTCGATCGTGGAAACAGATTCTATTCAATATATGACCATTTGCATCAAATATGTTCTTTCTAAACGATTTTGTTTTAAATGTTAACTGCTTGAAATTTTAATGGTCCTTAATTGTAAAGAGGTTTTGGTTTCTCTTTAAATGCTATCTGACAAGTCTCTCTGTAATGCTATATATTCTTTGATTATGACAATGTTTTTGTAGAGTAGTATACATATGGATTCTCCGCCTTTGTAAGAATGCGTGATGTTGTCTGTAATAAATCAGTTCAATTCAATATATGCTTAACATCAAACTCATAAATTCCCTTTACTTTTCTTTAACATAATGTTTCAGTTAAGCTGTGTGGCGTTTATAATGACCCATGCATTTCGTGTCGAAGGTCTCCGCAGAGTTGCGGAAGTGTTTCGTTAACAACGTTTCATATGCAGAAGTTATGGAGTATGGACTCTGTCGTACGTTCAATAACAGCTATGATTACATGCGAGTTACGGGTAGTCAGAAATTTCTGCAGAGGTATAGACATGAACAAGCATGTTTCGAGCAGTGCTTGGAGATGAAGACTTGGATATAGTCCAATTTACGAGGCGAGCTGGGATTTTGGAATAACTACGTAACTGATTGTGAGTCATTTGTAATTTACTTCCGGGTACGGTTTGTTTCGTGAAATTTGAAGATTCATGCCATGAGCTCTAAATTACATTGCAGATTTACTTGCAAAATTGAATGGTAGGTTTAGAATTTTACCCAAAAGTTGAATAAGACAAATTACACTGATGAGCAACTATATTACCTTTGTGAAACACGGAAAAATATAGCTGTAGACTGAGGAGGTGGCTTGCATTTAAATTAGTAACACAGTTCCTTGTCAAACAGTAATAATGACGATAAAAAGCCGCGGTGAGGTAAAGATTTCAGCATATCATTATTTTAATCACCTACATTGCCTTACCTGATATGCTACCGGTTTTGAGTAACCTTTCTCTGATCCCAATTATCTTCACTCATCCCGGTTACAAAACAGAAATACTTATAAGATGATGAGCCCAGTGTCGTAAAGCCTGCAGAACATGTCATATATTCTTTTTAAAATATATAAGGTTTATCTAAGGCAGGAAACTCGTCATGCAACTAAGGATATGTAATCGTGGAAAAATTGTACTTACATTTTACTATTTTGGTATACACAATGACATGATATATCCAAATTGTTTAGCACGCTGAATCGATGGCAACAAGGGCAATAATTATAATGGTTATGCTGGCAGGACTACATCATAACCATTTTATAATGAGAACTATTACATGCCCATCTTAATTTTAGAGCACATGTTCTCTGTCTTCATAATATCTCACACTTTGCACACTAAGGGTTCATTATTTTGTCATCCAAGACCATTTCAAATTTTACAGAAGCGCCGATCGGGTGAGAACTGCAGTGGAACACAACCAACCAGTACTTGCATCAAGCTGAATTCAAATTAATAAAATGCACTCCCAACTGCTGCCTATATTTGTAGTCGCCATAATTATCAATTCCGCTGCCACAACACCGAGTCAGCAGAATGATAGGAAGTTAAGTCTCCAACAGAAAATCGGCCACGTAATAGACGGACTCGAAAAAGTCATTTTAACCCTAGACGCAAATCAATTTATCCTTTATTTTAAAAATGTTGAAAACTTTAGCTCATGTAAATGCCACGACGCTCAATTCCGACACGTAGTTTTTGTAGACAGCAAACCTAAATTTAACTGGCTTGTTCGTAATATCTTTAAGCACAACCAACCTTTCCATCTAATCATATCCAAACTTACAGCCGACATCCTAAAATTAACAGGGCATCAGATTTCTGGGAATTTTGTAAGCTTTCTTGGGTTGGGTTACAACTATCGTTCAGTGTTTATATTTATTCCAGTGGATACTAATACGATCAATTGGCCAGACACAAATGTCAGTGGGAAAGTGGTCAAGAATCCTATATTCGGGCCAGCTAAACTAAACATTGCAAGTGTTCAGCTCGTGGCAAGTTTACGAAACGAGGAAAGAGGCGGCAACAGCACAATTTTGTTTTATCCAATATGTACAGGAAGTTGTAATCGTAGGATGGTCTCGGAGAGCCAGTTTCTTCGTGGCCCTGAGTATTTACATAAAACATTGCTCAAGCAGAGAAATGTTCGAAACATCCTGGCATATGTGAAGCATCGTGCACTTAATTACATAAGTGATATGAGGGAGTGCAAATTTTATCTGCATAAATCAATCAGTGCATCTGTATGCTCTTCGGATTTAATGACAATACTGCAGATCTCAGAAACACATAACGTCGTGTGCAGTCGATTTGTTGATATGTCCATACGGGTCGTTTGAAAAAGTTGATATGTCACTTGGGTGTCGGGAGAAAAAGTTGATATGGCACATGTGCACCGAGAGAGAAAAAGTTGATATGGCACATTTTGGGGTGAAGGTGATTTTGATTCCATATTAAAGCCCATTTAATTCTGCATCTTTTGATGTATGATACTTATATGCGCACATAAAACTCTATGCCAAATTTTACATGTCAAAACTTTTGTCCCGGAAATCATTGCCGAGGTTTTTTGCTTGCAATTGGACTTGCATCCATTGCATAAGACAAAAATTTTGCAAATATGACACTGAACAATTAGTTATTTATATACTTGAACCATTAAAAGTGAAACAATAACTGTTTCGTGAAACGTGAAATAAACAAAATAATTAAAAATAAAGTTACCTCAGCTTTTGTTAATTTTCTCAACACTTTGTTTTTGTGCCTTATCAACTTTTTCTCCCTCCATGCACATGTGCCATATCAACTTTTTCTCCCGGCACCCAAGTGACATATCAACTTTTTCAAACGACCCGTATGGACATATCAACAAATCGACTGCACACGACGACGACGATAATGTAAGCGTAAACTTACTGCACCGTAACAATGACTTGATAATGTTGAAAAGAAACAAGCTGAAGTATAGACGCCAATACATAATTTCAGACCTGGAATACACCCGCGTCAACAGAGTAAATGTTTTCGAGCTTGCATCCTTATCCTTTGCTTCGTTCGGGACATCATATCCCATTTACTGCTTGCAAACTCTGAACCCTTCTGCATTCTCTGCAAGTTTACATACATGGATCGATGCATTTGATTTGGTAGCATGGCTAGTTATTTTTGCCGTAACTCCGTTGCTCACAGTAGCTATATATCGATTTTATGCCCCAATTACCACGACAACATGCCTAAAACTGCACTGCGCTTCGTTTCTTGCTCTCTTCAAAGTATTTCCAAATATTGATCGTCGTCATATGCTACTCATTTCGATTTGCGTTTTAGGAGCATTTATAAACGTTCTTTACGAAAATTCTATTTTAAGCTTTATCGTGTCTCCCTCCACACCCAAATACTTCTCAACGCTAAAGGATGCTCTTGACAAAGGATACAAAATAATGTTCTGCCTATTAGCCAACAACGGATTATCACCTCTGCAAAAATACGGAGACGATTTCAGAAGACTCGGAATATATTCTTATATCAATAACAGCTTTCAAGTTTACAAATTTTGGTATGAGGAAATAGAATTTTATCAAAGTAGTCGAAATCTGTATATTCGGATAGCGAGAGAAGAAGAGGTGAAAGAAAACATACGCGACGCAGAATTGAAATATCCTGACTCTTGGGCAATGCAGTGTCATCACATTCCTCAGCCTTTGACGACGCACCCAACATTTTGGAAAATTAACACAACAAACAGTTACTGGATGGTCCAAACGCTTCAAAGAATAGTGGAAAGTGGGATCAAGCAACATTGGGCTGATTGGGCTGAATGGACATACTTCCTCCGTTATAAATCATATGGCATTAAAATGAACGAAGAGGCAGTTGTCATAACTGACGATAGTATCAATTTATCAAAACTATCTTGTGCGTTGATATTTTTGCTGATATGTTTTGCAACAGCAGGAATTACGTTCGCCATTGAAGTCGAGTGTTGCTGTTCATATTGTCAATATTATGTACGTAAGCTGAAGAGTACCTTTAAGACACAAATGCAGCTATTGTGCAATACGTGTTTAAGAGTTGTTCGTAGAATTGGATATCTAATACAAGTGTGCTGAATGGAAATGTTCATAAGTTACACTAGAAATAAAACACTACCGATAAAAGCATAATGTTTAGTGACAAAGTGCATTTCGACGTAGCTGTCAAATCACTACACTATTCAAATGATCAGTAATTATATGATGCACTTCAAACAACATTACACTTTCTATATCATGTTATACCATTTGTAAATCCGGCATTTGGTTGTGTCCTCGAATATTTACGACAAATTAATACTAGGTAGCGTTACATTGTAATCATTGACCGGAATAACAGTTAGCATTATTAATTTATTGACTACTTGATTTAAAATTACGTTTTCTCATGTCTTGATTACGAGTGGATATTTATTAAGTCAATAAAATACATCACAAACTCGATTGTAGCTCCTACATTGTTTTGAATCTTGTCCCAAAAGTAATATTCATTTAATCATATAGATGTTTTTTAATTAGTCAAATTGACCAAGATCTATGCCGTTTAGGTGATATATGTATCTGCGCTGGATCAATAATCCCATCAGTCACAATTTTCACTTCGAGTCGTAAGGAATGCCAACCAAGACGTACTAGAAATGAAGGCGTTTCATAAAGTAGATACAAAGTTAACCATTGAGTCTCCGCGACGCACCAGATAATTCCTCCAGATTTTCAAAATAATTTTTGACACCTCCACATTCTTTGGCGGAACATATATCCTCACGACTTCATCTGAACTAACTCTGTCAACCCGCCGTCTTCACATTTACAAATACTACCTGAATAAACTGAGTCTGGTTGGATTTTTTGTATGGTGCGTAAATCAATTTGTCAACTTTTACTACGACGACAGTTCGCAGTGGCGGGATGACAAAAGCACTTTCATGCTATTTCTCAGTATTTACCTGTGGATGTCTTTATTGATAGTTTCAATATACTTTCGGTTACACGTAAAGCGGCAGAAATTAGCCCAGTATTTTGGACGAATGAATGGAATGGATGCCCTCGTTTTTGGCAAAGGTTGGTGGCATCTCAAATTGGACGTTTATTGGACATTTAATATTAAAACATCTACAATATTTTTAGATCATGAAAGCCGCCAGAAATATTTGGAGCGACTGAATATTCTACAAAAACTCGCCAGACACTGTACCCCGATGCTATCACTTGCAATGATGGTGTTTCTGGGAATCCACATAGCAAAACATC
Source organism: Sinella curviseta (assembly GCA_004115045.4). Lineage (NCBI taxonomy): Eukaryota > Metazoa > Arthropoda > Collembola > Entomobryomorpha > Entomobryidae > Sinella > Sinella curviseta. The sequence goes on from CM023203.3 coordinate 16,957,914, forward strand.
CGCTCTTTCCTGGTCACCTCACAGCAACGTTCTTCGAAAATGCTAACGACTTATTTGCTACACCGTCAGCAATCAGTATAACGATTATGTTCTACTTCTTGGAGTGTATATTGGTCATTACCATCTTCCTTGGAGTTTGTCACTTTATTATGCCGACCATGATGACCGCCTTTTGTATTAAATGGCTACTAGAGTATCTGGTAAATGATAAAATATGTCCCGATTCGACTACCAAAGGTCCTGGTAAACATTTAATTTCATTCAGTTTCAAGTTTCTGTCGAGTAGAGTAAGGCATTTTGGATATCTCCGATCTCTAATGTCAGACTTTAATGATATATTTAATGAGTTGTTTTTCATTTGCAAAGCGGTGTTGCTAATTATCATAGTGCTCTCGTGCTACATTCCGCTCAAAAAAGGAATCGTGTTTCCAATAACGAGTCAACTGGTAGTGATGGGAGGGGCTTGTAACTCGTGCATTGTGATGGCAGTTCTGTTGATCATAACAGGAGACGTGTGGAGGGTCAGTCAACAGTTTTGTGACAAATGGAGGGAGAGAATTGTTGACATGAATTTGTTGCAAATGAGCGCAATTGAATTTGAGAAAAAGAAAGTTGATCGACAGCTTACCGGGCTGCGATGCTTACTGGATGGGTGTAAACCATTTGGATTCAATTGCGGCAGTTGCTATACAATTAGAAGCACAACGGTGCTGACGTTCTTCTCCATAGCGACTAGCTACCTAATTGTACTAATGCAGATAGATATATAGATAAACCATTACTTGTAATAGTTTTTAATTTATTACAAAAGCCTTTCCAAACCCCCTTTCCGATAAATGTTGGTGTTTACAAGTCACTAAAGGTCTTCTCTCTGTCATGGTTTATGGAAGTGTTACTACTTTATTTTTCATTTGCGGCATCTAAAATAAACATCTTTATCACGTATGTATATGATAACAAGTACATATGGCATCAACGTAACCAATCCCATATTTGCTTTGTAATGTTGAGCATTTGTTGTGCTGTTTAAAAAGCAATATGGAAGCACCATGGAAGCGTATATTTGGAAAAAATACTATGAGCACAATGCAGGATAGTTCCATAACGCCTATTTCGCAACGCATGCGTACATTTACTCATGAATGTGAAGCATGAATGTGTGAAAACTGTTTCCTGTCACGGTGCACGTGACCAATTCCTCATCCAATCTCATAAATAGTAATCAATTACCTTAACTCGGGTCAATTCATTGTAATAGCTTAATAAAGCGCAAATCGATTATGTAGTTCGTTTCCATTGGAATTCATAAAAATTGTTTCAAATGCAAGACTCGTGTCAAAACTATTAAAAAACCTTCGCCGGGTTTTTGTCTTAAGTGATCCAAGAACAAAGTAATTATTACAGCACAAAATGACATTTACAATACCTTGATTCTTACTTATTCTTATTCAAATGGAACTTTTACAGATAACTTAGATTAAAATATATCAACGTTACACAACTGCTTTGTTTCTATAGAACATGATTTCAGTTCACCTGCACCTGTAATCTGTGAAGGATGTGTTTCAGTATGCGGGTGTTAGCCGTGGAGGATTGGATGACGCATATTGACTCGTATCTAAAACGGGACGATCATCTGAGTAAATATTCTTTGGAAGCAGTATCGGCATCTTCTTCTTCCACATTAAATAGGTCTGGCGTTGTACTTGATTTTGGTAATCCCCGGAATTATGTACATGGCCACCACCAGAATAATTAAATCGTCCCAAGGTGTCTGAAGAATGTCCGTGTTTTGCCAAATGTGCGACCAGTTCATCTGAGCGTTGAAATGTCTCTGGGCAACGACCGCATTGATAACTCGGTTGTGGATCCATGAAATTATCTGAGTGAGCATCATCCTGGGCGTTTGCCGACTCCAATCGGCTGGAAGATGTTTTGGAGTTACAAGGCGGCTTTATTTTACTTCCTAAAAACATATAACATACTAATTCACGCACAAAGCACCAAAAGCTCTACCGTAACTAGTAATGATTACTAAATGATTATAACCGGTTATATTTACCATTAGTATTCCGTTTGCTAGACTTGCCAATCACTTCGCTCGACTGTCCCGAACATTTGCCCCTAAGTCTGTGTGTCTTCACATAGGTGAGTCTTATAAACCCTTGGGAGCAATCGGGATATTTGTACTGCTTCTCGCCGGTATGCCATCTCATGCGATATGACAACCCAAGTTTAGCTCGATAAATTTTATCGCACAAATAGCATGACCAGCTTGGTTTTACTTTGAAGTGCAACACTCTGACATGATCATTGTAAGATATTATTACTCTTTAGAGATGCGATATGCCAAAGTTGAGCATGAGCATGGAGTCAATAATATGAGATGCGTGATAGTTCGTTTGGATTATCTTTATTCAAGGAGAGCTAAAGTTAGAATGAAAGAAGAATAGCTGCAGCAGCTAGATTAACGAAGAGCAGAGAATCTTGACTCTCAAGGCTAAAGTTGGGTGACTTCTTGGTCACGTAGGCTTGAGGAGATTTGAGTCTCCAAACTTAACATTTGCATAATTGGGTATAATGAATATTATAAGATAAGATATTCTACATTCATCTAAATTGCACTTACGCCCAAACCACTTGGAGCAGTGTCGACAATCGTACGGTCTTTCAAATGTATGTACGCCTATATGATATGTTTGGCCAGAAGGCTGTACGAATTGCATGTTACAAAATGGACAACTGTAATTCTGCATTCCCTTGTCGATGTCCATGTGCTGACCTACGGATCTCCGATGTCGGAACGTTTGTCCACATATTTTGCATGAATATGGACGTATTCCAGTTGGCGAAGACATCCTGTCCGTGTTTACTTGCAACATGTTATTTTACAGAGACAGTGCTCTACTATAAAAATGTGTCGACTTCTTCATGCGTAAAATGTGAATGTGCTTGTGTTGGTGAAAACGAAGACCCTCATACTCAATGAGTTGGGGATAATGTATAAATAAATTCCGTCCCCAAATGCAGCTATAAAAAGAATCATTACAACTTCATTCCGTGCAGTTATCGATGTATGCTGCAGTTACAAAAATGAAACAGTACAAAGTAGATGGGTACTAGGATCACAGAGATAAATGTGGTTACTCACTATGTTTTTTAGATTGTTACTGTCAAGTAAGCATGGCGTATTTACGCTACGGTTAATACCTTCAGCAAGCCACAGAAAACGAGGAGATATTTCAGTTTATGACTATTTTGTTTTCCTAACAAGACATGAATGTGGTGCGACGAAGTAAAGAAATACAATTTCCCTTCAGTTTTACATACAGTGAGTCATTCTTCAAATTTTTTAGTCTACGGGTATTACAAATACCGTATCAGTGTACGTGATGGTTACATATACAGGAAAATGATGTGCTGACACTTAATGCTGTTTTATGAATAAATAAATAAATTTTCATTTTATTTGTATGAGATCATGTACCATTAAGAAATGCAAATATTGAACGCAGCTTTGTGAGAGATGATTTCACTATCGTTGAGCTATTTTGACGAAACATTTGTAAGAAAACACCTGAAATATGTCAGAAGGAGAACTGCGGTTAATTTTTGAAAGTTGAGTGACTGATATCGTCGCAGCGTGCATTCCGTAATATTTTACGTACATTTTGCGATGAATGCTTTTTAGCCCGAACTACATGATAGTCGTACAACCATTCCTATCACTGGTTAGCATACCACAGCACATATTCTTGCTTCCGAATACGTACGGGCGCCTTTGTCCAATTTTTCAAAGCCAGAAATGTTAACCAACTTTGAGTGTAAAAGATTAAAAAGTTGATGATGTACACGACCACAACAAGCGGAAAACAGCATCATTGCATGAAAAGCGCCATTCCTATACACGAATACACTAATCCCATTTCCGTGAAAATTGATGGCTAAACTAAAAGCGTCATGGATTTGCTCTCACAATTTACACGTTTTTATTCATTTGAAATTACGCGTAGCTATGCTTACGCAAATATAAACTCATATGTTTTGTATATGTATTATTTTTATTGGTCCATGTAGAATTTAACGAGTTATTCATTATGGTCCAGTCTGTGGTGTCGACTGAAGCGAAATCACAAAATACGTCAAAACGGTTGATAATACCTTTAGGATAAAATAATATTTCTGCAATCCGATGTTTACCAAAATTTCACAAACGCATTCTGACTTAATTTTCAGACTTACATTCCATAGCATTGCGTAAGTAATAGTGAATCTGTTGCTGGCACAAATTCCAACTTCCTGATTCCTCAACTCGTTCAGCACCAACTTGGCTTCCCGTTCAAATGCAGCTAAACTGTGTTCTTGTTTTGATATCCATTCCTTTAGCGCATCCATCTAAATTCGTAACCACGATTTTAATAATGATGTCATATGGGTTATCTGGTACGAATTATCGGAAATGAATGTATTTCGATTAACTACAAGTTGACTCTCACGTTAGTTAGGATTTCCACTGACAATACAAACGTTCCAATTGAAATCATTGTGTAAGTAATAGATACAATTTGTCAGGACCAATCGCGCTCGAATATAATTGTCTCCACATTTCGGGACACGCTAATAATCGCTGAAATAAAGTGACACATCAGCATATCCCCATATGCTTTGCTGACCAATAGACAAAGCTCCTTAATGGCATTGTACCTCTCATAAACCATTGACCATGATTGATGATTATCGACGTGTATCCCAACCACAAACACCTTATTACTTCCCGCCGTGACTATCCCATTTCCAGTATCCTTCACAGAATTTTCAAGACTTTTCCTAAATTCCACCGATACCATCCAAACAGTGCATGCAGCTAGAAACAACCCAAACTCAACAAATATACTGCATGATAGTTTATTCATCCAAGCAACGGCGTCCAGAAATGCGAACATGTAATCCGAAATCTCGACATTTGTAATCGACGGAATTTGATTGAAATTGCTGCGGAAAAATAGCTGGTGTGAATTGGTGACCAGAGTTATAAGTATAGTATTTGTATCCAATCCGGCTAAAACCCCAAACGATGTAAGGAGCTGCAGGATAACCAGAACGATCCAGGTCACATGAATTAATTTACAAAACAATTTAGTATGCCACCTGCGGGGATTTCCGAGCGGAAATGCGGAGGCCTTGGCACACATCAGGTTTAGAATTTCAGCGAAATGCTCGGAAAGAAATGTAAATGTAAACTGGGCTACCAGAATTGAAACAAACTGGATGAAATGGGCTAGAGCTAGCAAGTATAACCTGGCATCTCGAATCTTTCCTGTAGTGGCGTAAATGGGAATTGCTCGAGGGTCAGCTATGTCAACAAAGTAACCTATAAAGTAGTAAGTAGCACACGCAATCCGCTGAGGTACGTATTTATGCATCCGATAATTTCCTGGAACCTTTGTACAGGAAACTAGTCGGAATGGGCAGAGAAACATGTAGTATGTAAAGTCCAAATAGGTTAGGAGAAGGTTTGGAAAGTGGTTGTGAATAGGTTTCATTTTAGTTGTTGTTATCATCGCTGCACTAGGAAATGTACTGTCGCGACTTTTTTCCCGGCTATGTCGGTCTGAGCAATTCTTCAATATTACTAGACTATGTAATTGCCGTAATAAGAAGTCATCATACGAATGACCTGGAATGTTTACGAAGGTGATTATTGAACAATTACGTAGCACAAATTCAATTTACTGATGATAAATCCTTTGCGTTTACTGAAGTCATGGGTTCTTCAAAGTAATCGTTGAGACCAATGTAATGGCTGGAAATCCCCTCGTGTTGAACGAGATAATTTCGGTGGGGCACGTGGGTGTCCACTCTTAAAAGAGAGGCTGTCTAATTGACTGGAACATGCGGTAACGGGACGGCGTGTTCGCATTTGTCAACTACAATTTCGTGTGTAAAAATTCCACAACAAATGTTATGCATTTGAAGGAAGGGAATTTCATGATTCAATTTAATTTCTGGTAAGGCAAAACCAATTGTAACGCTTGTACACGGGAACATGTTGAGTGAATTAAACTCGGCCTGAACTTTTTCTCTACAATACAGAAACCTTCTCCGGTCAACAATTTTATGATTGAGGTGACAGGTAAGATTGATCATTACGCAGCGAAACCAAGAATGTGGCAATTTATTGTGGCATTTACATCACTCTCTTTACCAATAAGTGTCAGATGCCTCTGTAAATAGAAAATGCGTCGTAATATCGAAATGAAATGTTTTATTGGACCATATTTTTTTAATTCTGACGATGATTATATTTAGAATCACATGGACGATTAATGTGTAGCAAATTCAAAGTTGCAGTCAAGTATTATACCTGACTAATTGCCCACAACCGGAAACAAACCTAATTGTCGGATATATTTCATAAAACTTGTGTTACAGTTATCAACATTTTATATGCAGCTTCGTAAACTACCTAGTCCTTTCTGAATATACTGCATTTGTTTACTTCGCCGTTGCGAAACAGCTAGGCAGAGCTTAGGTCATGGGCACAATACATGGTTTTGTTAGCTATTTATTATTCTGGGATAGAAACAGAATGATATTATACAGCACATTGACTGAACTCCAATCCATCACCAATTATTCGGAAACATTCACTGGCCATATCAAATTTACCTACCTGTTCGTCATTTGACATTGTCCGTAGCTACTTATTTCGGGCTTTACTGTGAAATATGGTGATGTGCGTGGAACCACTTAAAACATTTTAAACCCAATTTGTAGACACGACATTTTGTAATAATATTTAGAAAATGTTAGCCATGAGTTGGTTTGAATAGGTTTGATGAAAATGTCGTGGACAAAGTAAATTTGTATTACATGACCCTATTAATATTCATTGCCCGTCGCTCACAATGTGCGGAACTACACATATTGGTTTATGGTTTAGTAAAATCTGATAAATGAAAGTAATTGCATGTTTCACATTGTTAACGATTTTTGTTGCAATGGTCCTGCACGCGATTATAGTTGCAGTGATATTTATTCGAATTGAAACATCCAGTACATCATATGATTTCTTTCCTGTATGCCGACCCTGTTTATGTCAAACATATATAACTTACAAAGCACCAATTATAGTCAAGAATGATGCCTTAATGTGACGCAATATTAAGTTGAAACTAATTCCTGCTAATAAGTGTACACTTTACTAATCTTACTTAAATTTTACCCTGGCTCAAAACATACCTATTTTACAGAAAGTTTGATAGTCCGCGTAACGTTCCTTTTGACATTTTCTGCAATACATTTCCACTCAGCCTGGTCTCCACTCGTGACCACATCAAAGGCTATTTTCATCGTTACCGTGTTCTTAATTTTGTCAACTGTTTCCGTAATCCTTGTTCCGTTCTTTCCATCCATCTCTGATTTGGATTTTTCACGAATTATAGGGACACTTCTCCCTTCAACCATCTGAAATTTTCCGTCTTTTGTCACCGTAATTTCTGGACGTGGAACTCCGTCAACAGCAGTGCAAGTTAGCTCTTTATTCAAGTCGCCCGCAGTAAAGTTTACCATTTCCACTAGTTTCTCTTGAAACTTTGGTTCAATTGCTGGCATAACTTTAAGCGGCTTTGAAATCTTGTCCCATCTGCTTGCGTTCCGTGCAGGCATCCAGCAGTCAGCCGAGCTCATTTCCAGGCTAGCCACCATTTTCTTACTAAACATGTTTACCAAGTCGTCTCCCCATCTATTAAACATAATCGAGGGTCCGTCTAGGTACAAGTTCCTCCTTTCTTTCCACATCAAAACTGGCTCGGGTTCCAATATTGTCTTTGTTCCATTTTTCCAATTTAACCGCATTCGAGTCCCATTGACGTAGAATGGCTTGAGTCCCAGGCATATAAAGGTTACCGATTCCCCTTCATACAACACATCACGATCATACTCATTCACAAAATAGTAAGAACGTCCTGTGTCAGGTTTCTGTGCTGTATAATATTTAGAAAATGCATCCTCCACGGCGTCCAAGAGAGGGTCGTCGCATAGTTGGTTAAATCCTAATGGATATCTATGTGGAGCCTTGTTGGGTTTATGAATATCGATGGGAAGTGGTCCTCCGACAATAATAGCCATCCTTTCAGTGAGAATTGCGCCGGCCTCTGCTACGGATCCCGGCTCCACTGCCAAATAATATGTACAATCAATTAACTTAAATCGATATGACTTTCACTTTAAAGCCTTTTTACATACATTTGGACAAGATTGTAATTTTCTTTGCTGATGCGGACGGATTTTTTATCTGCTTGCGGTCCCGATAAACATATCCTACCCTGTTCGATCTGTTTGCAACTGCGCCGCTCATTTCTGGACGAAATATCTGTGTAAAATCTCCGACGAAATCCACATTCTCCCCTTTGCAAATTACAGCGGCTGATACTCCACCAGCCGCAATACCACTACAACCAGTCGACTTGTTACCAGACTGGTCATCGACAGTGATTATTGGGTTTGGGTTTTCGTACAATTTCCTGCCAACCTGGTCATGCATGACGTTCTTCTTTATTTTGCAGTTCAGCGGAGCATCGCAGTATAGCGCATACAATTTTGGTGGCTTATCCTTCACACCAGAGCAGCAGACGAAATGATAGCGGGGAAAGTATGTAGGAGGACTGTAGTCAAGTTTGTAGCATCCAGACCACTACCATCATCATCACGTCAACGCGTGCATGCATGCAGCAATGCACAACAATAGTAGTAGGAGAAGAAGGAAAAAAAGAATGTTTGTTTTTTCTATTGACAGCTAAACTGTCATTTTGTTTATACATATTATGAATATAAAAAATGCCAATATGCATTTATATATTTGAATGTAGCGTAGATGACTACCTTCTAGCTTATACAAGAAGGTAAAGTATGCAAATGGAACTTAAGTTTTTTCCTTTCAGTTGAAGCAGCAGTAGTAGCGACAGAAAAGGTAAAACGGTAACGCACACAAAAGTGCACGTAAAAAACTAAACATTATATTTTCTGTTTTAGAAGATTATTCCTTTGGTAGAGCTGAGCGTGTAGACAGCTCAAGAAGCTGCGATTAGAAACTAAAATAAAAAAAAGTATAATTTTTTGTTGCTGCTAAACCGTGTGTGCTATCGATCGTCATCATTTCGCCGGCTTTGTAGTTTTGATTCGCATTTTCACATTCGAACGAAAATATAATTTCGCACACGCGTTTTGCACGAATCGTCCAGCGTTATCCCTACCGCTCCAAGTGACAGGAAGGACGCAGTGAGTCGACCCAGCCAACACCCCTCGGCATAGTGTTGCATACTGGTGAGAGACCGTCTGAACGGTACCACCTACAGGCCGACGCACATCTAATTCCCGTAGCTTGGATAGGCATAAGCATTCTACACAATCTCCCCAAATCCTATAAGTTGTACATTCACTTTTGCATTTCCCTGAAGATTGGACCTGGACTCAAAAAGAGAATTAGTGCCGGAGCTGCTACCATTATCCTTTGTAACATTCACCAGAACGAATTTGTCCTTGTCCAGAACCTCCTTTCCATCATTAGTTTTGTTAATAACGGAACATCTGTACAGGCCATATATTTGGGTGTGTGGAGTTTTTGAATTAAGCGTGTAGCCAATTGTGGGATCAAATGCTAAGCTGTTGTTGGGATTGATCCGGCTCCATTTTCTACCAATCTTTGGTGAATCTTGGGAAGATGTAGATGCCTTTTCTAATGCAAGTCTGACGTTTGGGGTTGATGGTCTACAGGGAAGGGTGAGATTCGTCGTTCTGGATCGGTTCAACGTAATATTTATAGTTTGTCCCTCATGTTCCAACTTATATTTTCCTTAAAAACATGTTTTATGAACTCAAACGTCAAATATTCCGATTAATATAAAAGTACAAATTACAAAATTAAATGCCTTCTACTTACCATCAAAGTATACGTGAATGCTGGGCTCAACCCAAGTTTTATTGTCAGGGGAAACGCAGGTAAAATTTACACTGAGAAACGAAACGTTCCTAAGCTCAATGCTAATTACAGATCTAGATTTAGTGTTGGCTGGTTCGGGAAAGTTTGTGCCGAAATGTGAATCCCTGTAATCTTTTGACTTCAGGTTTCTATCCATCGGTGATGCGAGTTGCTGCATTCAAAAAAATTAATATTTAACTATTTAAATGGATGGAGTACAATTTGTATAATGGGAGAAGGTTTTACCCTGGGAAATGGGATTTTCCAAGTGACTGGATAGTTGGCTTCACAGGTAAACATGATAAGTTTCGTCTCGGCAGAAATAACAAAATCATTGCCACTTTTGGAGACGAGTTCATTTTTGTAATCAGTCTGGGATTTGAATTTCTCATCTGCTGGGCTTAGTAGAAATGAGTCATTCTTTACGTATCCACTGACCCATAACTCTGGTTCGAGAGTACGTGGATCTATTGTTGGAATGGATTTAGGACTTGATGTTTGTGATTCTGCGGTTGTTATCAGCGTAGAGAAAGTCAGGACGGGAATTAGGAATCTAAAGAACAGAAATCCAACTGAGCATGTTTCCATGTTTCCCATGTTTGATATTTTTTTCAAAAATCAACGTAGATGGAACTATTTAAGTAAATGGCATTGAAGAATATTACGACTAGAAAAAACGTTCATCAGCAATGGCAAGGAGTACAAACATTTAATGTAACTTCACTCTGCACGAGTTAGGCAACGTAAATTGACAAATGGGATACATAGGAAACGATCACGGAATGAGCATTCGGCCGTCAATTTTAGATGTGAGTTTTTGATAATGTACGTAAATAAAAATTACCACGCAAACATATATACGTAGGCTTTTTGTAAAGTCGTGCATCAATTTTATTTAGCTCCCGTTCCGCAACGCGGCTTGTCATATTGAATCCATTTTTGGTACTTAGTTGCCCTGGACCCTTACCAACTGTTTCTACTTACTATCTGGCCGCTAGCAGACTCTATAGAGAAATGCCAGGCATTTACGTTGAAGCCGTTAAATTGGTGATTTCTCATATTTTTCAACATAACTTTTGAAAAATGGCTGTAAACTGCCTGGGTCCAAATGCAGCGATGGTTTATTTATCTATTCCTCGTAACGATGAATCAGTCTTTAATATCTAGCCACAATTTTTCACATATTGTAACTCACATTCCATTGGGCGAAGCGTGATATTTTGCTTGTTTGCTTGCACTTGAAATTTTCCTCCTCGACAGCGATCACCTCCATAATACTCCTACTATGACCAAACAATAGCTTCAAATTGAATTCCAAGTTTAGCCGGGCTGCCATGGCACTTTTATCTAACATCTGTAATACTGTGCGCATCAAGAACCGGATGTTTGTATCCACAACAATCTATACCTTAGCTACATCTACTTTGTAAGTTGCACATTAAGGTTTTCTGGAGGACGGCTTGTTTACACTGCCTTGTCGGCACTTCTGCACCGCTGACTCCACATAATATTTCTTGATCGATTGGACAATGGATCTGCAACGAATTTGGATAGCGGGATTTAAAATAAACTTGCAGAAACACGCTTCCAAGATTGCAAGTGAATCAGCGCATGAATACCTTGGATGAAGAAAATCCCGATGAACGACTGTTGCAGCATTAACTCTGGATAGAAATTGCCTACAACCGCGAGCAACATATCGTTCAAAAGCCCATCATTTTAGCTATAAACACATATTCTGATCTCCTAAATTAGATGCGTCGTTTTCCGATACAGTATTATCAAAATTGATGCATTACTTCACGAAAAGCCTTCGTATGTAATGTGTTTAAACGCAACCGATCGAATATTATGACAATAGGTCCTCCATTATTTTCCGATAAGATCAGAAATTGAATGGATGGATCTACTATATAGTGTAGTCACAGGAAAGGACGCATTTCCTCAACGGGTTCACCATCTACAATATTCAATTGGTATGGTACACAGGATCGTGTAAAATCGTTTGTTCGATTTCATTTCGTTCCCCTTATGCTTAAATATAAAAAGATTAAAAAATACCGTCACATTTCGTATTTCGGCCATACCAAAAGCCAACAATATTAAATATTGCAGCCCTATAAACACATGGTTTAAAATCCCACAAATGGCTGCTATGTTTTCGGAAACCTGTAATCAGTATTGTCTGAAGAAGTAAGGGGGTCACTGTAGGACAGACGGATACAATATTGGGTACATGGACCTTAAATAATTTGCCCAACCCCAATTATTTAACCAAGTCATCTCCACATCAAAGCAATTATGAACGGCATGAAAGTGCATCGACCATTGAATGTGCATGGATTACCAAGCCCTCAAGTGTATACTATGAATTCAATTGATTCCAATACAATTTGTAATTCCAAAGTTCGTTTCATAAATTGCTGCGGAGTGTCAAGTCGGTGGAATATGAATTAGATTGACACCAAAATATTTATGTATTCCATTTACCACAACTAGTAAACCGGAAAGTATTTTCAAGCGTTTTTGATTGCCCATGAGTCACCTAGAGCTACCTTGGTTTTGCTGCTTTCAGACCACCATTCAGCAAAGGAGGCGCTTGACCGTCACTTAATAATTGTGAAGGCGTATCAGGAAATTTGTACAAATTTATTTTTTGTACACCAAAATTATAACAATCAAATTTAAAATTCATTGAATTCTGTTTCATCGGGCGGTATGCACTTCCTTGTGTCACATTGCAGTTGTGGCTAAACGCATGAATGGTGTGGAAGTTAACATTTATAATAACCTTAGCTATTTATAATAAACTAGTGTTCCTTTCTAAGGTTATCAAAATGTTTAAATCGATGAAACTGTACAAAGTTGTAACAATAAGTTACAGATCATTCCGGGTTTATAAAACATAGCGTTAGGTTTTATAAAACATAGTGTTAAAATTATTATTCTGTCGTCGATCTGTCACTTGTGTGAGATAGCCTATGTCAGAACAAATAATTAGTTATATGCTTAAGATTTTTGATTTCCACAAATTTTGTTTTTGCCTTTTATACCATACTCCAATATACTGGGATGGTGCAAATATGACAGTGCTGCCTGCCTTCAGCTTTAACCTAATGGCTTGATATACAGTTCATACATTACTTTTTCTCCTACTTGGACTTCCGTTCAGTATTTACACAGTGCATCTGGAGGCACTACAACATCATGGTCGAGTTGTTAGTATTGCACTGTACCTTACGTCTGTTTTCTATTGACTCATATTTGCGTGTTCTCCTCCCTCATATTTCACCACAAACAGTTGTTGGTCTCAACGTTCAACAATAGCCTATCTCACCTACATAAACTGAGGAGTCATGTTTGTCTGGAATATGACGTATCCTTTAGTAAACTAAAATGGACACACTTGAAAATATTCCGACTTGTACTCGAGGTTATTGTTGTATTCCTGGCAACATCTCCTACCGTTTGCGCAGTGTTTCAAGTCTACTTGGGTTTAGATCCGTACACCATATTTGTTGACACGATTGGAAATCTCATCGCTTTTGGAAATACATTTTGCACAAAGCTGGCCATTAGGTTTTTACTTTAATTAATATTCGCCCTCGAGTTCTTTCGGTTGACTGTATTTTTAATGTTGTATGCCATAGTAGGCTACCTATTCATTCCCATGCACCTATCAGTGATATCAAAACTCAAGAGTGCTCATGTATTCCTTAAAATATACAAAATGGAGGAAATACTGTACTACCGATACTACCAGAAAGTTGCTGCCGACTTTCTTCTTGCCCTTGTAGCGATTGCACACGGCAATTCTATTTGGGTCATATAGCTTGCCCTAAAGTCAAAAGGAGAAATTGAGGGACTTTTCTGGACTTACACGGTCGTCCTGAACGCATTGTTTCTAGTTGTGGTAACTGCAGTTATATTTAAGGCTGTGGCAATTGTTGAACATGGTACAAAAATCCTTATTTTAAAATGGGGGCTCAGTATATTTAAAAGTGTTTGGCGGAGGCTGGATAATGTGAACCACGGATTCAATAAGCGAATAAAATGCAGAGAGTTTGCAGCGCTTCAGCCCTTGACTACATCCTGTGGCTCACTCGTTTGCATTACCAACGGGTCAACACTTATGTATTTTGATGTATTGTTTAAAAATGTAGTCACCGTCTTGCTAGCATTTAGATATTGATTTGGTGGAAAATTGAAATGGTGGAATATGAGTTGTGGAATGGTGCAAATGTAACAAACGGATAGGTAAGTCGATAGTCCATGCTGTGACGCCGAGAACCTGAACTGTTCTCCCGTCATCCATTTTTATAGCATACCAATTATTTTTACAACACGTAATTATAACTTATTACATGTCAGTGCTGGTCTTAGCACCTACATAATTTATTTTATAACCAGGCATTCCGGCGCAACTACATACATCGGTACAATGCCATACAAATTTGCAAGCAATGAATTTGCATGTTTGTGTTGGACGCTCTAGATTAAGTATAATACCGTTATACCAAATGAATTACCAGTGAGCTCTCACTAAATAATATATGAAAAATGGTGCTTACTCAAATCTTAATATACTCTGTGTACATTCTTACCTTCTCCGTAGTCCGTAAGCTAAATTATGTACACGAATTTGTTCCATGTGGTATAAATTTATGACGTACAACTACGCCAATCACAAATGACATGGGACTGCAGAGACTGTTTTTATTTTTGCAGCTTTCGACAGAAGCATATATTTTGAAAAATTAGTGTGCATGTTTCCTTTATCATTAGTAGTTTATCGCTTATCGCGGTGCTCATTAGAAACCGTGGGGACGCCCCAATATTCATCACCAAATTGTGGCCGCCTATGCTGATATTCATTGCAGCGTTCTTCAGTAGCCGATGTATATGTCCATCGTGCATATGTAATAATACCTCGAAACCATAGGCAAAAACACAAATACCCAATAGGTGTATGAGAAGTAGAAATATAACTGTTGCATGCTGCAGTTTCAAGGACTCATACTGCTCCTCACTGGAGCCAGAGAGTCCTTTAGGTCCGATGAGAGATTGAAGGCTGTACGAATATTGGTTGAACGACATTGAAGAATTGACTATCTTTCTCGTGTCGTTTATTAGATGGGTCAGTTGTTTCAAAGTAATAGCTACTATAAGCCGAGAATGTATACCGTTTTCGGATATACCGGCGATAAAGTTTCGAAACTTGTCGATAATATAGCAGTTGTTTTCTACGTGCCAATAATGTAGCGTTGTGAGATGTAACGGCTCAGATATGGTTTCAATGACTTGCCGTCGTGTAAATAATTCAAGAAGTTGCTTGAGATATCGCAAATCATTGCTGTAAACGTGTTTTCCGAACACATTTCGAACGACGGCAAATCTTTCCCTAATGTTACATGATGTCACTTGCAAGCCCAATGCCCATGCATCTTGTGTGGTCGCATTTTCATTGTACTCGCATCTAACTGGACAACCTTTTGAAATTTTCGTAATCAATTTCCCCATCGAGCTCGGATGCGCATGCTCTGAAATAAATTTCAATTTCGTTACCAAATTTGCGGAATTATTTCCAGTAGAATTGGCCGACATTCTCCAAACATGGTCTTTAATTTTGAAATCGGCAAATAGTGGTAGCGGCTTTCCTGTTGTTGCATTTAGAAGCTTTTCGAACGTTTTGGGCACATTTTGAGGATCGTCTGATTTGGTTACTAATGATGTCATAACGGATGTATAAAAGTTTCTGAGAACAAGTGTCCCCATCAACCAACTCAGCAACAGACAAATTAGTATCCACTTTCGGCAGGGTCGCCATCTCCTTGCTCAAACGTGACGCTGTAGATCCAAAAATACCAGTCTCCTGCTTTCTTTCCACTTATGTATGAGCTCAAGTGAAACACCGATGAGATCAGGAATGCTGATGCTAATATCGCAATCCATGCTGTTCCGGTGAAAGGTCTAAACAGTACTTCGAACACGCTCGTATTTACCTTTCCACGAGCTCCTACGCCATACATTTCATCTCTGGCAAGAATCACGGAAAAGCGAAGTCCATCAAATCTTGCTCCAAAGGGCAACGGTGTGTGGGTTCTACTGCCACTGAAGTCGACGTAGTGAGAATTATCCACCAGGCCGGCCTCAATTGGTTGAAGAATACTACTTGTATTTTCGAAATTGGCAAACCAGTAAAGAACGCAGTGGTCTACCACATAGAGAAACTCCTCGACGTTGAACCCTTTTGCGATTGTGTTACATATATGTAACTGTTTATTTTCTTCCCCGAAATCAATTCCAAAATTGCTTAATTTCTGCATTTCTCGCACGTTTGACTGCATGTTCCTGGAGAGCAGTTCAGGTGATTGCATAGGCATCATGATGCCTATTCGTGTGACAGTTTTGGAACTGAACCACTGCATTGATGACGAAAGTTGATAAATCAAATAAGATTTGTCACAAGTGACACATCCTGCCAGCCAATAAACATTGGTTTCCTTACGTTTGCCCTCGTTCATAAATACTGCAATAAATTTTGAATTTGCAATGTGCTCAGGCAGCTCGACGAAATAACGAGTTTTGAAATCATACTTCAATGTTGGAGGAAAAATTGCAAGTGTGACTTTCGGACCGACTAAGCGGTAGTCACCAGAATTCTCATACTGTGAAATGAGCTTCCAGAAATGAACAAAAACCAACGACGTTAAACTGTAGTATTTATTTGGATATGTATTTATGGTCGACGTGATGCTTTCAATTGGTTTCGTGGGAACAAGTACGACGCAAGTAGTGACAAACTTCTGCGGACCAAACACATGAAAGTACATTGATCCACGCAGCAGCTTGGGTGAAAATGGAGGACATGAGTGCAACCTGGTGCAGCAAGAAACGTAGTTCATCACAGCATCAAGTTCAGTGGGGAAATTACGATCTCCATTTTTGGATGAGAATTCCGTGACAAAGTGAAGAGTGCAGCCGGAATTATCAAATGCATGAAATACTTGGCGAACGAAATCGGAGGATATTGCCGAATTCGCAAACGATGATGTCAGAAAGCAGTGTGCATGCTGTACATGTACAAGTAATAGAAATATTGCGATACTAATGCGAAATTGCAAAAACATTTTATTTTCAGCAGAGAGTGGTCGTTTTACCGGTAATGTGTTGCCAATATTGTTCTTATTTTCTATCCATATTGATATATGAACTGGATATCATCCAAATAACGCTTCAAACGGAAAATTGGAATTTATTGATGCGATTCTTTCCGCTACCTATTTTGCAGAAGCAGTATCCCCAAGCCATTTTTACAGAATTACGTTTTCGATAGAACGTTGAATAACTGGAACCAATTACTATGATTGTGGTTGTAAGACTTTTGAAATTTAGACATGTAGACCATTCAATTTTTTTATTGCGTGACATAACATACATGGCAGTTTATAAGTGTTTTTGCATAATGTGTTGTGAGGTATGTACGAAATCATTTTGCAACTTTAAAAACATATCCAAACTTGACTGCTTTATCATATTAGCAGTTACGTCAGAATAAATTGAAACTCGCACACTTCAATCGCTTCGTCGCAATTGAAGTTGATCATTAATTGATGTGTTCGATTAATTCCGAAACATTCGTGGTAGCCTCACGCTATTTATGGTTGTTGGTATTTTGGTTGATTTTTCTTTACGTTCGTCTCGCTCATCGATATCCATGGATGACATATGCTGAAAGTACAGACTTTAAAGCTTCGTGATTGAAGCATAAGATTTGCAAAGAAATCCTTGAAATAGTGACATTGACATGACCAATTGGTACGTCGTTTATTTCCTACATACATTAACTTTCGATAACTTTATAGCATCTCAGTGAATAGAAAAGATATTTAAATAGTAACGGTGAAATTTGAGAAAATTTAATTTTGGATTTTGCACCTAGGAATTACGGAGTAATTACCATGTAACGCATACAACATCAATATGAATGACAACATCGCATGTCCAAGTGTATTACATAAATAATCAGTACGCTCATTTCTACTGGAGTAATAATACATGCAAAGTTTGAATAGACATTGTGCAAACATTTAGTATTTATTTAGCTAGGAACTACAAAGCAATATTTACAATTATTGCAATCATTTCTACAGCTCGATGAGCAGCATATTTACCGTGCACGTAATACAAAATTCTTCCAGATGAAGCGGTGTCGTACGCTCTATAAAATTTGCTGTGAAGAACTTAATTTTTAGAGAAGACCAAGATTTGACATGTTTCAGCAAAAACATTTTATCCGAGCAACGTTCGGTTTGACCAGTTTCCATGGGCTTTAGAAAAAGTTTTCTTTGAATACCTTCCGTAATTCCTACAGACGTGCTGTGTACCTCAGCTGCGTATCCCAGAATAACGACAAGAACAAACAAAATGTCTAGTTGTCCAACAAGAAAGAATAGCGTTAGCGCAATGCTTTCTCCTTTCCTCGCAGAATGAATCATGAAATAGAAGCTCCCAACACTTCCTATCGATCCGACCACAACGATAAAATTCATCAGCGGCCTCGCTTGAAAGGAATTTAAAAATTCGGATAGTATTTGTAATTTCCTGTACCAGAGGCAAGTGCTCGGTAGATGCGATCTGAAAATGTTATACATGCAAATTCCCCTTAATTAAGCGAAAATTGACATTATTTTTTCTTCAATTCTTAAAGCATTTCCTACATACCTAGTCAGCAAAAGTAACATGAAATCCTTGAGGCACGTGAACGAGAAAAACATGTTTGCAATAACCGTGACCAATCCCAAAGGAAAGAATAAATTCAGTGCAGTCCACAAAACTGTTAACTGAACGAAGCGATAAATAAATACGAGCAAAGTGTTTCCCGTCCAGACACCCGAATTTGTAAATAAAACACAATCGAACATTTCTAATGGATTGAAGCCCGACGATGGAGAGATTACGCATACTGAAGCTATCACTATCGGCATGAAGGAACAACTCATTCGCAACAGTGTACATAAACTGGCAAGCAAGCTTTCTCCAGGGGTCATGCTTAATGCCTCCGACACTACTCTCCTCTTTATTTTAGACCTATTCGACGGCAGACAGTCCGCTTTCAATCTATACCTTATTTCTACTATGGCGTTGGTAAATTGGCAAAAGTCGTGACAAACGTTATGATGGAAATGAATTAGGTAACTCATCCCGGTGTAGACAAACCCCCAAAAGAGATGAAGAATCTGTTGCTCTTTGGATATTGGACAGGTAGTGAAAGCTGACGCAGCAGAGAATAAACTGAGAGCTAATTCAAGCAAGCAGATGCCGTAAACGAATGACCATGCATACGACCTCAACCGGAATCGACGAGACCGTTGATCCCATTGGTACGGCTGAAATGAGACGGTCTTCAGGAAAAGGTGGAGTAAACCGTTGGTTCGACTTGAGGTTCCGCTTTCAGAAATCCCATGGATTTTTAGGATCTCTTTGAGTAAGTATTCTGAAAGAGCCATTTCAAGTGAAATGACGTGTTTGATATTGAGTAAGTACGATATGTGAATGTTACGGGTAGATATGTTTTCCAAATTGTTGACCACTCAAGAGATGAAGCTTACCGATGCCTACGTATTTGGAAATATTTTCACGTTTATAAATTCATGATAAGGGTTTCAACTGACAAAGTTTGACTGACGGACACAATATGGGGGCCCACATTCGTCTTTTATTTAATGAAGCTATCATGGCATGTCGTAGCCTTTCCGTTATCTAGATGTGCTGAGTTATTAATTTATATCTAATATATATTCCAAGACGAATTTGATGGATAATACGGAGTAGAGTAAGCGCGGCGTAACGATAGGTGTATTGAACGTGTAATGTCAGGCTTGAGTACTAAATATATAACTAACTTGTGGTTTCGCAGTTAATCAAAGTTTGTTCTCATAACGATTCAAAACATTGCATATAATATGCTTTGTTCTGCGTTAAAATAATAATAATAATAATAAAAGCATTCTGTCATTGTAGCCACAGCTCTAAAATAGGAAAACCTTCTGCTGAGGTGATTATTTTGTACATACTAAATCAATGCCTCGGGTAATTATTGGCTTGGCATACATTTGCTTTGAAATTATCTGTAGAATCCATCCATAAGATATTGGTTAGCTTGCGTGACCATGCATATTGAAATCTTGAATATCAGTATGTATTACCAATCCGCAATGACATATATCGATTTTCGTCAACAACATCCTGTTGAAAGTTTGTGACCAACAGTATTAAAAGTAGGATATTTATTCTGCTTCGCTAAGCATTCCTTAAACCAGGCGGATTACAAAATATAATTCACTGACTTTGACCATATTTATCAATATTGAATATCCACTGAATAAAATGTCAGAAACTGTAGCATTATGGATCCATATTTTCTCAGTTTACACAGTCCTTGCAGTTTCCTTTGAGATATTTCAATACTCAATAATTCCGTTGCGAAACTTTCCACCCGATCAGTTTTACATGGCAAAAGACAAGAAGAGTTTCTCTAACATTCAGGCGTACATGTCAACACACAGCTCAATAGGGAACATTAATTTTAACATTGCTACTGTTCTCAAAGTTCTCGGTGACACTAGGTGCCACGTTGTCATCGACAACTTTGAAAATGCCAACATTGGTATTTCAGAAACACCTGTCATTATCAGAAGGGCACATGTAGCCGTTTTCGATAACATATTCTCGGAGAAGGTGTGGAATCGGTACACGCCGTTCTGGATACCTGCAAATTATAACGGCAAAAACAATAGCGTGAAGGTCAGCGGCGGCTATGCGATCAACTGTCGCTTTTCAAAATATTTAGAAGGACTTAAACTTACTGGTGTCAGGAGCGAAAAAGTTAAAAGCTTGTGCGTTCAAATAAACTTTTTCGAATACTCCGTCAACACAAAACCGTGGAGTTGTCAGGTACAAGTTTCGATACACGTTCCGCCACCGGTTTTAGTGGGAATGCATTACCCGTTTTCGTTTTACGTACACGCACCCAGAAATATTCCAAACACATTTGTCGTGGCCAAACAGTCAATCAGGCCAAACTTTCACATTTTTGTAGATCAAAAACGTAGCCAGTTGACAAAGGACAGCTTGTCACACTTCCTGTAATCTCTAGTTGACGTTGAGCTGAAGTATCCCAAATATGTTCTTGAACCTGTCATACAAACAGCAGTACTATTGGCAACACTTAGGGAAACAAATGTTCGGATTTGTAGAATAACCACCTACTGGCCAACACAAGATTCGCAGCAAATGGACATAAGATACACACCTATTTCAAATTCTGGACATAGCCCAGAGGAAACCAACTTGCACTGGAACGTTCGATTGGGTCAAGAGGCCCGAGATTTGGGTCACATTTTTAAATTCCACGAAAAGTTGAAAACGTGCAAGGATGGCCTTTTTGCGGACTACAGAAAAAACCACGTGTCTCAAGTCACCGATACATTTGCACTGGGCGTCGCGTCAATGATATTGGACGTGATCTCGAACGCCACGATAACCTTTAATCCATTTGGTTACACGAACTTATATTTAGAGTATTGCCAAGGGGGAAAATATATTAGAAATGAAGTCGGGACTCCGTTTCAACATGATCTGCGGATTCGCGTGTTTATAGTCCCAAGCAGAGTCTCTTTTATAATGCCCCTAGAGTACCACGAGCATTTAAATAATCTGGTTTTTGTAAGCTGTGGCAGTAACGCTAACAAACAGTCATTTGGATTTTACGAATTGCTGCGGGTGTACGATTGGATTATCTGGATCTTTATTGCAGCAGTTTTACTCATCTTGACAGAAGCGCATTATATGGTGTCCCGAACATTGTCACGGGTAAATCATCTGTTGTCGTTTCTAAAGCTTTTACTCGAGCAGGGAGATCCTTTCCGATCCACCTTGGTGGATAATGTGCATCTCAGATTCACGGTTATTGATGTATCCTTAATTGGCATTGTGGTCAGCAATGGCTACAAAAGTAGTAATGTTTACAACATGATATCACCTAGGGAGCTGGTGCCGTATACGCACTTTGCTCAACTCGTCCACGACAAGTTTATTGTTTACACACGGCCATCAGATATCACGATTTATTCACCGCAATGGGATTTCAATTCGACGAAAGCAATTGTGCGCTGGGCGAATAATATTTTAATGGATTCTCCGCATTACCTCACAAGAGCGGGAGGCGGATTCAATGTTAGATCTGAGGTTTATCAATGGTCGAAATTTGGTAGTCGACGTGGATTTAATGGGGACATGCTTAGCAGCTTGCTCAACAATTCCTCTGTCCACCCTAAATCTGTAGATATTTTTAAAGAAACCTTTCAGAACAATTCGCGTCAATGGTCTCAACTTACACCAAAAACGTTTGACACTCGAAGGGATGAGGTGGTAAGAAATTTGATGGAAGCACAAGAGGAGCGGCTTTGGGAGCATCTCAAAGATTGCCGGAAATCTGCAATTTTACTTCCCACATACAAGGCTAAAGAGTTTGCAATAAAATTGTTTCAGTCTTACCCAAAATATGTCATAAATTTGGGTAGTGAGTCGTATGTAAATATTTCCATAAGCTTCCAGATTTTTGGATTCGTTCACAAACGTGTTGTGGAGCGCATTCGCGGGTTGATGGTTTCCGGAATCTGGAGCAGATGGTCGCATTTTGTTAGAGAGAGGACTAGCTTTAGTCCGTCCTTGAAGGACAATAGTCTCAGTCGACCCGACTTGGATGGTAACATATCCATTATATTTTCTGCTTTGTTGTACGGGTTGTTCATTGCAGGTATTTGTTTTCTGTCGGAGAATGCTTCAAAAATTTACTCCCATGTTGGTTATCACACGCACCGATTTGTAGCGTTCGTAATGATTGTATGGGAATCACATCTTAGGTATAATTAGCTGTTCAAAAATATTACTAGATTAGCCAGTTACTACATTCTCTTTGATTAGGCGATAATTGTCTTTGGCATGTTAATTTTTATATGCTATCACATCACCCGAAACAGGGAAGTTGCATACTATGGTAAATGGTCAATTTCATGACCCCAAATGTATGTGTACATGAATATGGTGGTAAGGTATTTATTTATGAATGTTTTTTTTTCGTTCAAATATATCAAAATACTGACGTAATTTTAACCTAAACATGTTCAGAACTGAGTTAGTCACAGTGAGTATGCAATAATAAATGATGCAAGTAGCACAGCAAGCATATTTCAGAACAATTGTGAATGGTTGGAAACGAGTAGCTTTATGTGCCGGGATGTTTCCGCTTGATGCGACAAAAAATGCAGTCAATACAATGATTGTCTTGAAATTCATTTCCCACGAGAGAAATTTCATTCAAATCCCCACGTTGTCGATGATATAACGTTTTTCTGCTTTTAGAAACCTACAATTTTCCGCATCCACGTCTGACCGATTTTGATGCGTAGTTTGAAATTGGTTTGGTTTCTGATTGTGAGACAACAGTACGTGAAAATATGTGAGATTTATAATTGCGTACCTGCATTCATACATATCCGTGCCATTCGGATATTTCGCAAAACCTTTTTTTCGTTGTTCATGATTACATTTATGCAATGCCATAGTTTTGCCGATTGATTCATCAATAACCGTCGATATGAGTATTTTTGATTATCAGCATCTCTCTTCCACAAAACCACAAGCAGAACTGCCACAATGCTCTAGAAATGATAAAAACCTCCACACTTGCATTTGTCAAATGATATTAAATGTCATTTACTATACAAAATTATCACATGGTACAAAAATAATTCTGTTCAATTTTATTTTGTTCCAACTCCAAAAACTGCGTGGAACGATCATGAACCACGTACTAGAACCACATCAGATTGTATGGGCATGTCATTATGTCTTAAACTTTCTCCCACGATATTCCATGACCTGGGGACTTGGCAAAAATGCTGATGGAGGTGTGTACGGCGCGGTTAAGAGGCGCTTCCCTCATAGTTTGTTTCAATTCCAATCAGTATCAGCCTTCAAC
The DNA here is from genome assembly GCA_004115045.4 of Sinella curviseta. Taxonomy (NCBI): domain Eukaryota; kingdom Metazoa; phylum Arthropoda; class Collembola; order Entomobryomorpha; family Entomobryidae; genus Sinella; species Sinella curviseta. Next base: position 16,981,937 of record CM023203.3, read on the forward strand.
TCCGATTGTCCTTCAGGGTGATACTTTCTCGTGTGCTGAGTGAGCCTACACCTCAGCGGAAACACTTTTTCACAAATCTGACAAGGAAATGCGATTCTCGGTCCAATAAAATCCGGCCTAGCTTCCGGCGGTTGGTGCAACATGCTTAGCTCTGGATCCTTTGACACCTTATCTCCATGTGACCTCAATTGATGCTGTCTCAGATTTCCCCTGCTCTTGTAGCTCACTTCGCAGTATTCGCATATATATTTCCTCTCCTCCGCATGGACATATTTTATATGAGCTCTCAAGTTCCGAACCCCGCAAAACGCCTTTCCGCACTTGTCGCAAACGTAAGGAGTCTCCTTCTTATGTCGCCTCATGTGAACCGCAAACTTTTTGGCGTCCCTTGAAAGGAACTGCTTATTGCAGATGGGACAGGGGCGAAGTTTCTTGAGATCTGGGGCGAGATGAACGCTTTCCAGGTGGACTCTGAGGGATTGGCGCAGGTAAAATCTTTTGGGGCACTGGTCACAGTGCCACACCTGTCTTTGGTCGGGTGGGAGGTGGACTTGTCTGTGCGAGTCAAATAGGAAGGAAGATGTCGACTCCTTTCCGCAGACGTCACAAACGTATTTCCTGGAGGGCGGCACCTTTGACCCTGTCACTCCTTCTTGAGATGTTAGTTCCCCAGCTTTAGCTCTTTTCAGGATCCCAGAGCCCCCTTCTGATTTTGACCGCTTGGTGGAGGATGTCGACGAATTTGGAGGGATCACCTCCAGCTTTTCCCAATCGCTTAGGTGGGATAATTTGTGAAGGCAGAGCGAGTCCCCCGTGTCCCTGATTGGCTTCCAGCAGACTTCGCAAATGACACGGTCAAGGCTGTGATCAAAGAGGAGGTGGACTCGGAAGGAAGTGGCTTGTGGAAACTCTGAGACTTGGCAGTCGGGAAATGGACACCGTTTGGAGGGGACGGAGAAAGCAGAATGAGTTCCCCGCGTTGGGGGCTTTGGCAGATGGTCTTGGTCCACGTGGGCCCTCATCTTTTGGAAAAGGAAGCCGTTGTCCAGGTCGTTGAAGTGGGCCGGGCAGTTGGGTTCAATGCACTTTAGTCGGGTACCGCCATGGGAGACTTGGATAAGCGTAAATTTGTAGAGAAGAGTGCCATCGTCAATCCGATAGAAGAAACTGTTTATCCTGCCGTATCCAGCGGAGGAAGCAGGAGCAATCTTGGATTTTACAGGTCGCTTGGGGGATCGTTTTGGAGGCTGTACTTTGGGTCCACTTCCAAAACGCTTCTTCATTCCAACTTTTGGGGGAGGATCCTCCTCTAGACAATAAACCGAGTCGTCGTCATCACTTGCACCGGCTTCAGAGTGTGGAACAAAATCTTCATCATGGTCAGCATGATCACTGCCGTCATCAATGATGGAATCCTTCCAAGCCGGAGTGCATCTTTTCCGGTTACCCCGGCCTTCCAAAGTGACCAATTGTTCATGTTGACCTGAGGAAGCTCCTCCGGATGGTGATGGTAAGCTTCGGAGGACAATGTGACAAGGTCTAGCACGCGGCAGTGTATCCTTAACGCCTCCTTCCAGTCCCCCGCGATTAGATTGACGTGGCATTTGTTTCGGCTCCTCCACCTCCTTCGTTTTGCTCCTTGAAGATTTTCGAACATGAGTCGGATGCGCTGGAGGATTAACTGTCACGCCAACTGAACCCTCGAAAAGTTGCATTTCTGCAGTGGAGTCCTTCATTGCCATCTTCAAGGCACCTTCAAAATGTAAGAAACCAGCTTGGATTTTTGAAGATTTTGTATTTGTGAAAACTTTAATTATAATATTAATTAAAATAATATATTGTGCTATATGTACAGTTAACCAACTGCTTCCGAAATTCAGAGCTCCAACCGTCCTCGACTTGGCAATCATTTTCCTCCACAGTGAGGATGAGAAGGGATTTCTTCAGTTCCTTCACTAACCCCATTTGAGTAGCCTGTTGACGACAAGTAATATTTTCTTTAAAACTCATATTATACTACAAAGATAAAATTAAGATGTTGTTCACTTCCAATCAAATTAATTACTATATTTACTACCTTCATTTCCTGAATCGCCTGCTCCAGCTTGTAAATCTCATTTAACGCTGCCCCGCAATCACCACAACAACACACCACTCCAACTGACGTTCGCTCCAAAACTTTAATTGCTCCTTCAATAATCCCCTCCACATCAACACCACCATCACTAGCATTTAACAGTCGACAGAAGCACTGAACACCGCTTTTAATACTCTCCCCATTATTCTCTCTGTCCAGCCGTTGCTCATCCCCCTCCAGTTCCTTCCAGCAAATCAGACAATTGGACAGTGCTTTCTGCTGGAAAGCCATGATTTTAATAGTCAACTAGTAACTGATTTAATTCTACACCATTTAATTAAATGGACAACTGTTGCAATTGAGGAAACAAAATAATTGTTGGTTACAAGCGCGCTCATCCTTTCTATCAGCTTTGCTTGCTGTAAAAACAAAACAAGTTTGATGCTGTTTACCTTTTTTCAAGCTCACAGCAGCAGCTGACGAGGATGCGAAGCGAGCAAAGGAGCTGAAATGCATTCTCTGAGTTGAGCATCTCCGGTCGAGTTTCATGAAAAAAGTATTGCGCTTTCTCCGCTACAGGCAAACTGCAATGTCTATATGTAAATTGTAAATAATATGTACAATGGTAACATCAATGAGCAATGGAATTTTAATGTAAAAATGTAATTTGCTGAAACCATTTCACTATTTCTAACAAATATACAGCTCACGCTAATTCAGATAGTTCTAAATATTCACAAAACGGTGATGGAACTCTGAATGGGGAGTTGTTTGTGCGCTTTGTATTCCAATTCCATGGTATAATCGCATCACTGAGAAAACTTAGAAGTAAGATATTGCGGCTGTACGTACAGAGTCCAGGAATGCTACAACTTGTCGATATACTACACGAATAATTATGACAATCTTCCTTATATACTCGGCCATAAATACAATGACCGCAATAGCATATCCGTACAACAGTAGCAGGAACAGTGTCGACACATTTCCTGGCATATTGGGCCCTCGTGGTGTGGTGCTTTTTAAATTTGTGGTAAACTGTGCTCTATGGCGAAACACATTTGTCCACCAGTTCCATATTCCAGAGTATCCGACTGCCCTAATCCTCATCAACAAGTTTGGATAGATAACGTGACCATGAATGTGAAATCCAACCGACACATTTATCCACGCTTCTCTGCCAAAGTTTACAATATAATCAGGGTGACTTTGGAACAATCTCCATGCATAATCATTTGCGATATGCGATGGTAGTAAAAGAGCAGATCTTTGACAAGTCTCAAGATGTTCCCACAACGCATGTTTCTGTCGTTCCATCAATTTGTTTATGATCTCATTTTTAGACGACCGGAAATGCTCGCGAGCAATCCCAAACCATTCCTGGCTGTAATTCTGAAACGTCTCCATAAAAATCCCAGCACTGCTTGGGTGCAGCAACGTATGAGTTTCCAAACTGGTTTCGAACTCACTGTCGGGCTGCAGAAAGTCCAGGAGAGACTTTCCCCGAATCATCTGTATGAGGAATCGAGAGTATTTGGGCCATTCATAAAATTCTGACTTTGCGATCATGATACCCCCAGAGCTGTGGACCATGTGCGGAGAAGGTTGATAGATTGTGTTGGTCCAATTTAGAAAGTGAGCATGTGTCCTGAATGACCAATCATTTTCGCCTAACTTGTCGATTCTTGGCCATACATGGGTCACAAATCCGTCCGACACAAGCTCCGAAAATCTGGTATATGGCAGCAGTTTTCGTGGTGATATCATATTGTATACATTGTTATTTTTGTATCCGTTGCTAAGCACAACTCCGCACAACAACGACGCTTAAATTGTAAACCGGAGGTGAGTGTTTGCACATAAATCATAGTGGAATGGATCCCCTTGCTCTAGAAACATTTTGATGAATGCCAGAAGATGATCTGATAACCTTCTACAGCCAACCAAATGTCGCGAAATTTGATGATGCAGGTCAGCTAATAATACTACAGTCAGGGCAGTACATATCCATATGCATATGTCGTAAACTCTGACGAACTCGTAAAAGCCGAACGAATCTTTACCTTTCCCACTGCCGCAACTAACAAAAGCTACATTTACGCTCTCCTTGTACGAGAGACCCAAGTATTCGGATTCATCATCTTCCACGATGAACACAGTTGCTGACATATCGGGTTGAATAGTAATTTCTTTGGGCTTTTTGTGAACTAATTTTCCATTTTGACAGTATGTTCCGCGTACACGCGGTCCGCTAAACATGATCGTGGCGTTGGACAAAATATCTAAGAGTATAGATGCAATTCCTGTGGTAAAAATATCAGTGTCATCTGGATGCCTTGAACTCGGAATTCCTTTCCTTTTGCGGTCGAGCGCAAATGTTCTAGTAATGCTACAGCTTTCTAGTTTTCGTAGCAGCTCAATAATATGTGGAAATGACAGTATGGATCCCTCCAGACGAAAGTCCCAAAGTGCTTCGTCTTCAGACGTTAGCGATCCTAACGAATTCTGCATCCCCGCAATTCCAATGGATATGAATTTTATGGACATTTCAGGGAATGGTGAACCGGGATTTTTCCAATCCGTTGAAACCCGGCTGACGGCAAAAGTATTTGACTCATTATGTCCACCCATGGTAACCAGCATCAAAATAGTTTGTAGCGTGGAATCAAAAACTAGAAAAAATGAACTGCTGCTCCTTTTATGAATTTCGGTGATTTGCATCATGAACAAGGCGAGAGAGTTCAATATCTCTGGAGTAAGTTCGTGATGTACAAAGATGTGCAGTTTTGGAACCAATGACGGCCCGGGTTGAATGGACGTTTGGATTAAATGTCTGCGAATATTGAGTTCAAATGCTAAAGGATAAAATAGGTACATATATTTGGAGGGCATTTCCAATGAGATATGAACCTGGCAATTCCATGGCTTGGTTTTGAAAGAATATTGGAAAAAGTCAATTCTTACGCATGTCGATCCTAACAGATAACTCGACAACTCACAGTTCCATGTATCCGTGTATGCAGGATCTTTGGAGTTGTTGAAGTGGCCTAATCTGGGAATAATCCAGAAACTGTCATAGAACTTGTCACTGCATGAGCGATACGCGATTCGTGGTCTTCTAAGCATCACAACTGTTTCCGAGTTTGGAATTTCGAGATGGCGAAAGTTGTCCACGATAATATGACATTGACTTCGGGCAAATACACGTAGCACTGTAGATATATTAACGGTGGTGTGTCTTCCTGGACTACTGGCTGTTGCAGTATTGTTGCTAGATGGAAATGAGCACCGCTTAGGCTTATCGTCTCCTAGATAAAGCATGTCAGGCGATGTGTCTTCAGGTGGTCTAATTTGACGCTGGTGTACTTTCGCAGCAAGTTGGATGGCACTGTGGGTGAGCACGATTCCTTCGAGAAACAGTAAAATGTGCATTTTATACCCCATTATCTTTTCAATATAAAGCGTGTTACACATTATCTTCGACGTCGCCTATGAAAATATTCCAGTATTCAGTTCAAAACTTATAATTTTTAAGTGCAAGGCGAAAGAGTGTTCCGCACTATCGCCAGGTTTCGTAAAATGTGGATTTATCAATTTTTTTGCGTACGTTGGTTTTGAGCAGCGAGTCGGAAAATTCCAATCGATATGTACTAAAGGCGTTTTATAAGGCATATGGCAGCGTTGAATAATTGTACATTACTAATTTACACAATTCATCTGCAATAATGCTCCTTGGATATTAATTAATTGCTTATGGCTTTCCCTATTGCACTAGACTCTCCCCCTTTTAAAAAATGGGTATATATTTCTCTAAGTTAAAACATGGGTTGAGGTATAATTTAAGGTAGGTGAATGCACATTGATATATGAAGTAAAAGCGATTACAGAAGTGGATAGTAGGCACATATTTAATTAGGTATGATTGTAACTTGAGTTTCAACTTATTCTCCGTTAATGCATATTAAGCATTGGTATACCATATAAGTTTGTGCTCACAATTCAATATTCATACCATCTTATTTCTCCACACCACACGATGATGTAGAATGCCATCACATCATTGGATTTTTTGTGAGCGCGTCTAACCTTCACAAGACAAGACGAAGAATATCTTGACTGCAGCAATTGTGCATAACAATATTTGCAATACGATTTTATTTGTTTAGATTTAGAAAAGGCAAATGCTGCATATGTGGAACATGTGGACTGCAAGACCATGCTTTCAACTCCACCTTGATTAAGGAGCAGTAGACTATTCCGGTTCAAAGGTTGAAAAACTATAGCCAATTGAATACAGGAATGAGAAGGTGTCCTAAAGTCAATTTGGTAAATACCGGTATATACCGGGAAAAACGGTATTTACCAGTACGAGGTCACTGGTAAAAACCAAAAATCATAGAGTTTGGGGTAATGTGACTCAAATATTCCCCATGTTAATTAATATTTCCCATTTTGGACATTTTCCCACTAGCCGGTATTTACCACTACAAAATAATAAATCCCGGGATTTTCTCATTCCTGATTGAATATAGCCAAAAGAGTTCACTTAAAAATATGCTCATGTTTATAAGGCGCCAATGGAATTTCATGGCCGACATTATTGAGGACAATACAATAAAGGCTCTATTCATTTCGCAGCACCATTGTTCACGTTCTTGGTGGTAATATAATATCTAGTCGATTTGTTACAACCGTAACCATACAGGAATAGACGCACATGACAACACGCGGTAGACTGAACAATATAATCTATGGCGTGATGACGCAAATACAGTAACGAATAGCAAGCCATAATTTCAGCATTACATTTTGGTTTATTTCCATTATCTACGTCTTGTTGGGTGTTCAGGACAACATGTTTTATAATCACAATGAAAAGTGATCTATTCAGTCCAATATAATGTTCCGTAACTTACCGCTATGACACTACATATTTGATACTCGTGTGGCCTTTATCTCACAAGTTCAGGCAATAATGTAAACTACTTTGTTACCAGTATTTGTTTTCAAGTAAACAATATGATTCATGGGACACAAATAGATCCATAAGTAAATGCACATAAGAATACGCGGCCACACGAACAACCTTAGTATGGATTTCGCAAAAAGAAGTACACCATAATATATATTTCAAACACAGTTTAAAATTGGAAGTGAATTTTCGATATATTTTTAATACTAGCGAGAATCTAACAAAAATCTTCTGGGTACATAATGTTAGGCAAAATGCACGAGAAACGCTTTCATCTACCCAAATTAACTTTTATTTCTCTCATCACGTTGATTAAGTCACAAGATCTTCCATATTCCCTATTGCCCGAAACATCTTGTAACATACATATTATATATGAATCAGTTACGGAGATTAACATTGACTCAGAAGTTTTCAAACCATCACACCAAGCACGGTCTAGTATAGATGCTCTTAACACCGTCACGTTTATTTCTCTGGAAAAGTTAACTAATCTTGAAGCCGACATTTTGGACAATGATAGTGCAGAGGTAAAGCGAAAACAGTTCTATCCATTTCCTCATCGGCACGGAAACGGGTTATGTGTTATCGTTGTGATTGAAGCTGAATCAGCAAACACAACTGGAATAGCTATCAAATCATCAGGCTACTATTATTCCGAGTTTCCGATTTTTCTCAAACTTCTGGAATCTGAAGATGCGTCCAATGATATGGATGGAAGTTTAGTGAACCTGGGAATTCATAACATGTACACGTACTTTGAAGCTACGGGCAAATTACAATTGCACTGTAGATATTGCATAAAATCCCAAACTCAGGTGCACTCTTTGCCAAATTGCTTAGGTAAGAACAGTAGGTGTTATAAAGCAAAGTGGAATGGGCACAAGTTGTCAGCTTTATGGCATCCGACCTATATTGACCGAACTCGCATAAAGAAGGGCGCCTTTGAACAGAAGTCTTGCCTTTCGAAAACGCGTTCAAAATTTAATCGAAATCTAGAAAAGTGTTGGTCAGGACATATGACAGGCATGAGAATAGTCGCGCGCAAGTTGAATATAAGCTTCACAGGCGACCACTCAAAATTTGATGATTTAGAGGATCCACACAGCTACCTGAATTTGTACTGGTTGCCAATATTTCATTCTAACCTATCAATTCATCGAAATGTTAAAAAGAAACTTATATCTCAGTCACTTGGAAACGTCATTTACTGCACTTACACCAGAAAAACTTCAACCACTAGTAGGAATTTATTCAGTTACATTACAGCGTTTGACAAGCCAACTTGGATACTGATAATTTCTGTATTTGTATCATACAGTCTCCTATACAGAAGTATTGGGCAAGGTTTCGATTTAATTTGGTTGTTCTTTGGGAAACCTGTGACGCGGAAGCATTGCAAATCCTGGATATATTTGTATGGACCATCCATAGTGTTCCTATCCATCATTTATACAGCAACGTACTCCATGGATTTTCTATTCCACGATTCCCCTACATCTCTGACTGACTTCGCTAAGAGAGGCTTCAAATTTCAAGTTAAAAGAAAAGCATTGCTGACGGCAATGGTAGCCAGCACACCAAAATTTTTAGAACAGAAGCTAAGCCGTGGCTTTGGAGTCAAGTCTGTCGTTCGTGACTTGATTTCTCCCAAATTTGGGTTTTCTGATAAATGGAGCCTGGCTAAGAGTCTGAATAGAATGGCAAGAGGAAAGATTCTGGGATTGGGTACTCTAAAATCGAATTTATATTCAACGAGCATTGCGCTTGGGAACATATTGTCTATGTACGACAAAGTCATTTTTAAAGATCGATACTTTTGTGGATCGGTGACAATACCTGAAGACGTGTTCCCTCCTCTTCGAGTGGGCTATATGGCGTGGGGAGTGTTGTCTACACAACTGGACAAATTGTTTACACAAATAGATGAAACTGGGATCATTCAAAGAAATCATAAGTTGATAACATTTACTGAGAGTACTAAGGACTCTGTCAAGTGGTCTGGAATATCTACTCGGCTACAAGTGCCAGCTCCATTGCAACTGTGGTCACCTTTGGGAAAAGCATGCTGTTTGGAATTGATAATTTGTGGATCATTGTGTGTGATCTACTGCAGTTATTTATGCATTTCCTTTTGCACTTTGTATGTACAGTTATATCTATGGTTCTAAATGTGATTGTCATTGAATCAAAGTTTCACGACTCTCATGCATTCATTACATTGCATATTAAAATATATAGGCTAGAAACTTCTGATACTCATTATTTTTTCCTATGCAATTTTTAACCAAGACAAAAAATGAGGTTCAATTTAATTTAATTAATCACGTTCCTTGATGTATAATATTAATTAAATATTATTTATTCTGATGTATAGAAAACTCGACGGAATTAATATTATCTAAGCCATATACCGGTTGTCTCAATAACTAATTTCATTTTTAAAAAAATACATCAAAAAGAAGTGGCAGGCCAGTCGCGCCTTCACATATCTTCCTTATTTGTGCTAGGCGTAATTATTTCATCCATAAAATCCTGTTATAAATAGGAGCGCCTTGAATATTACAACTAGAGAACCAATAGCAATTTCATGCATGGAGGTAGGCGCACTTGGGAGAAAAAATACGATTTCCAATGTACATTTTTTCACTTCAAAAGAAGTATTCTTATATTCTCCCATCATGTCGTCATCACTTCACTATTCAGAGCGTGTTCGCTTGACTACCGGTTTGAAACGAATGAAACGTGTTTTTACCGTAATCTTCATTGCGTAATACCTACCAATGAGTGATGCATACCCTCGACTCACAATCCCTGTCAGTACCGATACAAGGTATATCCAAAACCTCCTAAAAATTCTGCGGAATTCAATGATAAAGACGATGCCAGCTGTTGCCAGCACACTTCCGCAAATTCCCAAAAATGCAGAAATCCTTTGATCCATTTTCAATGATACCACGACAGGATCCTCCTCGAATCCTTTATACTTTTCGCGCAGCTTTATAGACAATAATATTGCATCGATATGTGCTTTAATGCCACCATCTGACAACAGCGTTTGCAGGCGCCGTCCAATTATCGACCGTAGTCTTCCGTACGTTTCAATGTAATTCCGGTATTCCTGAAAATATTTCGGTAGAACTCGACATTCCAGTTTCGGCGGCAAATCGCGGAGAAACCTATATGCGGCATATATGATGTCCGTATATTTCAGTTTATCGTTTCCATTGCAGAACAACCTGTTAGCCGAAGCATCACCTTTGTAACCTTCTAACGTAATGAACTTCTGAATATACGAATGAGTTTCGGGATCCGGGCTCATATGAAATGTTATTTTCAGTGGAGGACAATTTTGGGTTGGAAATTTGTAACCAGCTTCGACGAGTTCTCTCAAGGTATAAAATATATGAGGTGAAGGCGGCGCAATCATTTTTCCCGTCATGTCGAACTGATAAAAGAAGCCAAGATGCCAGGTTGCTACTAGAAATAAAATTCCGGTTGGGTGCGGATTTTTTATGCTTTGCAGCAGCACGATCGAAATGGTTTCCATCATTACATTGCTGATACACTTCCCTCCGATTTTGACATACCAAATATAGACTAGCAACGCGAGAAACAACAAAATCCATACAGAGGTTTCCAATGGAGTTGTCAGCGCTTCGAGAATCCCAAATGTACGAAACCTTGCTTCCACGGAACAGTATCCGAGAACCATTCCATCCCTCTCGTAATAGCTGTAGTGGTAATTTCCAACATATTGTCCATAATTGTGTTGATATGGTTGATAAGTGTCCTCAGAAACCATACCAATCATGTTTACCAAGTCACTAATATATGCACCTGCAGAAATAATAGGTGTCAGTGAAGCGTTTAAACTTCCCGCAACGGTCAATGCAAGTGGCATGAAAGGAGTCCTACATTCTAAGAAACTCGTAGAGTTCCAGGTGTACGGTAGATCCATTCCCTTGTTCCAGTGTGGATTCGTGAAGTCACAGTTTGAATATACGTTCAAGGTAAAGTAACTTATCAGAAGAACATCGCCTTCGTGTTTCCTCATGTTTTGCACATCGAGTATAAGTTCAGACATGTCATGTGTCATCAACATATTTTGGTTGAATAGTCGGCCGTCCAGTTCGGAACGTGATGTTGCAAGCCATAGTTTGGTAATTTGAAGTTTATCAACAAATGGAGTCGCTATCACTCCGACAAGAAAGAATGGACATGTCAGCCCTTCAATTTCCATTACTTCCTTATGATCATCGGTAATGGCAAAGATCATCGTTTTGTCCGAAAGGTGATATGGAAAGGCCTTCCCGCCAGCCACAACCGTTAGGAATGTCTTCCAACCTGAAAATAATTCACCGAAATAAACGTCCCTCCACAAGGTGAAGTTCAGACTTGAGAAATAAGTGAAAACCAGTTGACACGGTGCTTTATCGGAAATTTGTTTCCGTATTAGTGACGTAAGCCCATTCCGATTATCCAGATACACATTGTCGTGTGGTTGTCTGTAATGGTAGCTAAGGCTATGTTTTAAATCCACGATTATCCACAAGAAAATGCTCCCTGGTACATTTCTAATGTTTGCATCTTCAAAAAGTCCGTTTACAGAGGGTGCCCATACTTTATTCTGCCACTTTAGTAATTGCGATAAATTCAAATACAATATTTATTCGAATGATTTGTTTGCTCAATATGATAGCCACGTTCATGAACTACCACCCTGCATCTCCTTTTCCACGATTCCAATACGGTGCCCATCAGAGTACGAGGAATCTTTTAGCATTCTCATTTGGCACATTTCCAAAGGCCATTCAATGTTCTGGCCCGACGCTTCCCGATGGCTTGTTTCAAAACCCTAAATCCAAGTATGCCCATGGGAGGGATATGGGGAGACTTGACGGGTATATCAGAGTTGGAAATGAGCTTTGGTTCATTATTTTTCTGCACCTCTACCGAATACCGCTGAGTTTTGTTTCCCGTGAGTGAAGGCGCTACATCATGGTGGATGTACGCCTTAAAATCGTCCCATGTGTACAATTTTTAGGGTTTTTGAGACCTTTTATTATTAAACTCGGCTAACACCTAGTAAAGTAGGTTGTAATAATCCACAAAAACTTCCAAGCTGCCAATATTTAAACTTCCGACACAAGGATCGTCCGTGGGTGGCAGAATAAACTGTGGGCACCCTTTGTAGAATGTTGTTCTGGATTTCACGTTTCGCTATACGTTTCGAATGGTTATTTCGTGCGACGTAAGCTAGACAGCCAGAAAATTTGGAGATATTAATATTGTTTAGAATACTGGTTAAATGTAAGGCTACTATTTCCAGTGACAATGCAAAAATTGGTATGATCGGTATTACTTTCATTGTGTCTTATAACTTATGGCTCTCGAATCGTATATAGTACTTTGAAACATATCCAAATCAATGCACAACGGGAGGAATATGTCGACTCGCACCTTCATGATCCCGTTTGTGACCAACGATGTATATGGCAGCGCTTATGGTACAGTAGGGATAATTGGAAAATTCATAGTTATGGGATACTAATTAGTAGCGACACGGGGTAACTTAATGAGATACGCCTACACATGTAATTGGTTTTTGAACTGCGCTATTCCCAAATGTATAGATGTAGAGTTTGTCTGCCTCTGAAATTAATACGAACATTAAATGCCTATATGTGTATAATGATAGGCGACCACGCGATTTTGTTCCCTGTACCAATATGAATATTCCTATAAGTATCATTACATTTGGTAAACGATAACATTGATTCCATGGAAACAAAAGGCCAGCATCAGTTCGTGCATTAAGCAAATCTATACAGGCTGTTGCCAATTAATTACAACCGCAATCTTGCCGTTGTGAAAGCGATTGATTAAATATGTATTTACTATATACTAAATTAAGTAATATGAATACAAAATTAGTACATATTAAACTATAAATTAACAGCAAAATAATCCGACCACATAATTACACGGGAAAGCAACAAACAATTAAAGTGTACACTTTCTCTTCGATACATGTCAATGTAAACCTTTCATTTAAACAATACTTTTTCTAGTGTTTATAAATGTTGTGATAATGAAATTCGTCACCTCGGTATGCTTCATGTATAACTGAACACGAAATTGTATATGCATTGCAACAACATTTATATGCACATGAAATATCAAAAACAATTATTGCTCTCCACATTAGTAAAAGGGTGGTATTCATTTCCAACTTTCTTTCGTTGTCGTGATACTCGAGAAAGTGAAAGTCAACGTACTTGTTGCTTTATATTCTTAGTCGCCATTTATAGCAAAAGATTTCCCTGTTGATGCTTTATTAACTACCGGAAGCATGAAATGCTTATATAGGTAGTTATTGCGATTGATATGTTTGTCTGTCTGTGTGTCTGAGTGTCTGTAAACACTATAACTTTCCTCCATGTTGACCGATTTGGTCCAAACTTGGCATAGAGGTACCTCAGGTCATACGAAAATACGGTATTGATTTTGGGTCGCCGGGGCCCAACCCCAGGGGTACGGTGGGGGGTAACGTCCCCCATGCATGCTTATGGGCAAAAATCTTTTATCGGATTGAGAATTTTATGCTGGTCATTTTTTGTCACGGCACCATGGGTCAATTCGACCAACTGTCGGAGTTGTGGCTCCTTGACCCTTACGGGTCACGGGGTCGCGTAAGGGTCAAAATATATTACTTCGGAAATTGATCGAAAAAGTCAAGATTAGTGATTGGGAAGGTGATCTGCGTGTCCTATTTCGCATACAGCGTGCTTCCGGTAGTTTTATAATTCGGGTTTACACCCGTCCTAGTTTTATATTGGACCACTGAATAATAGGAATACAAAGTAATGATGTATGATAAACTGTGCTGGCAACATTTCAAGTGGATTTGACCTGCTTTTCAAACATACTCGAATAGTATGAGCGCTTCAAGAATATCATCTTGATACAAGCTTACATTACCCGACAGCCTTGTTCCAATTTCTGTAAGATATATAAAAGTCCATATAATTCTACTATTTTATATGTAGCATATCATTTGACAATGGAGATGGATACTTGAGAAGAACAGTAACCTTGTAGCATATATCGCTATGAAGCACTTCAGATTGTCCTACATAACGCTTCGTTCCATCAAGTGTCTTTCGCTCTCTGTAGTGGCTAGATTTAAGTGTATTCTATGAAGGAACGAATCGTTCAGATGAATGTATTTGCCAGAGCTTTACTTTTGCAGAGTAGCTTAAAAAGAAATGTTCAAACACATTTCGAATAGTATACATGTGGTTGTAGCATTGATTAAAAAAGGAAACTGTAACCTTTTTGTAATGAATGCATAAGTGACAGTTCAGTTTTGAAGTCCAGTTTCAGAACATATATAATCCCACTAAGAGTAGAAACTGCTAAGCAAATTTGATTCCAGTTTATTTGTTCCTGGTTGATTCCTGGTACTTAGAAATTAGCCTTAAGCCATGACATTAAGTTCAGAGCAAGTTCAAACTCCTTATCAGGGCTCGAATCGCTGCTTTGGTAACTTTCATTGTAAAAGGTGTGGAAATAAGTGGGGCTCAAGAAACAGTTGGGCAAACATTGGTCAGCAATGCAGGCGCTGCCATGTACAAGTATTTCCATTCCGCCAGGTGTTTCATCTGAATTTAGCCATTTAGATTCATTGTAACGATGATACAAGTGTTGATATAATATTAGCACTCTATTCATTTCAGGTACGACTTAGGGAAAACCCAGCGACTACCATCGATAAAAATAAAATCGTATACTCGCACTTTTTAAGCAGCAATTGCCAGCAACGGGGCCAAAATAAAGTAACCGGGTTTGAACCTACGGATAACATGAAACCATTTCATACTGCTGTAGGAGTGACTTCTGGAAGGACGCGATCTTCCAAATTTTGTTCCAAGAAATTCCCTGTGGAAACTGAAATGACTTCCAGAGGGAGCATGGAAAGCCGTATTTCTACGAAAAGCGACGCTTTCGTCTCTGACACTCTATCAAATGATTCTGAACTTCTGAATGCTGGCTCCAGTGTTCATAGTTCTTCAAATGCCAGAGAACGACGCGAAACCGAATCCGGAACTAAGCGGTGTAAAGCAGTTCCGTTTGCCCCAGTTCTGGAGACGTGGAAAATTATTTTGCGAAAAGGTTTGTCGTCGGATGAGATACAGATACTTGAACAAGATCTAGTAACACGGAATACAGTGGATTTGTCGGGACCTGAACTGAACCCGGAAATTATCGAAACAATCTCTGATAGCGTCCGGGAATCAAATAATAAGTTAACATCAATTCAAAATAATCTATCGATTGGGTTGAATGGTATTGGGTCGGTCATATCGTCAATATTGGCAGATGACCAACAAGAAAGCAAAAACGAACTCATCTGTAAACTATGTGATGCAGGTAGATATCTCTCGCATGATCACCATGATTTATCACAGTACCGCCGAAAGCAAATCCTTGACTCACTCGAGCACGATAGTATTAAAGAACTACTTGCTGGAACCGAGTTGTATCCATTTCTATTTGGTACAAATATTCAGGAAACATTCAACGCAGAAAATCCTGTGGTACATGGCAATGAGGCAGCCAGCTTCTCCCGTTGTGGACAATTTTCATGTCGCATCATGTAAGCGAACAATAATCACTCCAACCGAGGACATAGCTAGGAGTATAGCGAAATTTACGGCTAATGGACTATTAAAAGTTAAATGTAAAAATATAGTAACCGCGATAAATCGACATAAATGACTTTATGTAGTCACAGGACGAAAGCGCAGAAAAGTTCTCAGCACAAATAATGAAAATAAATACGTACACTTTTATCTAGGGTATAAATTTATACTCGCATTTGTCACTCTGAATTCTTCTTGGAATATGAACGAGACCATATAACTTTGACCTTGAAACCTCCAAGCAAATCAACATTAATAAGTACAGGGAAGTGAAACGACGTGAAAGCGTTACGTCGATTGCAAGAACTAGAGTATTAAATGCTTCTTTGTTTGTGCAATTATATCAAACTAGATAAAGTGTCTTGACAAATAAACTAACACTTTGACACTAGTAGACTTACGTTCCTGCAATATTTTTGTTTGTGAAATTTACACAGCAAAGTCTTTAAAACATATCCACGAGGACTAGTCCCGTGGCCACAAAATAAGATCTAAAATGTCTGCCTGTTATCAATGCATTGCTTTGGTTGGGGTTCTGATCTCCCAGTTTTCTGGCCTCACTTCCGATGAACTTGATTTGTGGGACATATTAGCCGATTCCCCGACCGACGCTAGAAATCTTGCAGGAATGAGTACCTTTGAGAAGATCAACATGTACACGGCATAGATTCTAAATCACTCGGATGGATCTGATTTGGAAAACGGCGACTGCTACCCAGAGTTAGAGGTAAGTCATAGCAACTTTATTACTTACAAATCTTACAAACTTAAATTCGCTCATAATTAAGTTATCAAATGATTAAAGTTTTCATACTCTCCTTAAACAGAAAATATTAGACGTCACTCTAACTTTAATGAACGACAAGGCCGAAGAATGGGATGTTCTGGGAGCGTTTACAGCAATTGTGGACAAGCTCAAAATACTTCAGAATCACGAATTATATTTTTGCAATCGAACCAGGCTAATGACATGCAACGACATTACAAGGAAATGTGAATGCGCTCCAAAGACTGGTCATCGCTTAAACCCTAAATACGACATCAAAAGTTATTTCTGCTATTTGTTGTCAGGTATAACCATCGACACTACATTTCATGTTCACCCTAATGTGCAATTATCCAAAGTATGCAATACATGAAATGTGTGATTGTGCAGGCCCGTGCATTGCTGATGTAGCAAAACATATACCACTCTTTGATGACCAGCAGCGACGAATGATGAGTCATTACGGACATCGTAACGGTGATTTCTATGGCCAATTCATATGCCTAATGAATGTGTTGTTTTGAATACGGACAAGCGGGAAGGTCAGGGATACACACAAATGAGCGTTGTGGATGGGAGTCAACGTAACGTGGAAGAAGACACATAAGGCCGTTTACGAGAACAAGTGGTATGAGGATGACGAGGAAGAAACTTTCATTTTAGATTTTAGTGAATAATACAAAACGTGAACGGTCCTTTTTTGCAGTTTAAGTAAGTAAGTTTAATGTTAATTAGGTAAGTAGTTATCGCTTAATATTTGCATATGTAGTAAATCAGCTGTTGTGGATTATTTGTAGTGCTTCAGCCGCTTAATAGCGATTAAGATGCCCAAGAAAATCACTCCCGAGTGTGAAGCTACCGTTCGAGCTCTTTCCAGTGCCGGTTTGACCCCAAAGGTCATCTTTAAAAATGTCAACAACTTTGGAAATGATATTAGCCAAAGAACCATTTTTAATATACTTAACGGGACTGGTAAACGACGAGAAAACAAAGCAGCAGGTCTCCCCAGCCCTAAAAAAGTACAGCCGTACAAAGTTAGGACAAAGGCCATGATTGATAAGGTCAACCGTATGACCTCAAAGGAAAATCCCCCATCGCAAAGAGAAATGGCACGTCGGTGTAAAGTATCTCAGGACACTGTGGCAAAAATTATAAAAGAAAATTTGCAGAAACGAGTGCGTAAGAAAAGGATTGTCCACGCATTGAAACCCAGCCATCGCCAAAACCGGAAGACAAACTGCCGACGCCTGTATGAAGACCATCTGGCTGGTGACAACTGTGAGTTTATTGTCACATTAGACGAGGCTTTGTTCTTTGTTGACGACTGCAACGGGGAAAGGCGCATCTGCTACACAAAGTCCGCAGCAGAGCTCGAAAACTTTGTCAAACAAAGACACGAAAAGTTTGGAGCGAAGATGATGGTCGTCGGAGCGTTAAGTGGCCGGGGTCCATTACCATTAGTCCGTGTCCCACCAAATGTCAAGGTTAACTCGGCGTTTTACATTGACAGTGTTTTAAAACCTCTTTTGGAGGTTCACCTACCTGCACTGTATGGTGAGGATCTCTGCAAAGTCTACGTTCATCATGACGCGGCCACTTCACACACGTCGAGACAAACGCTCGCCTACGCCGAAGACCGTCACTCAAGACTTGGGATCACCATCATTAAAAAACAGGATATACCTATCAAATCTCCTGATGCGGCGCCAATGGATTTCTTTGGGTTTGGCTTTTTGAAACAGCAGCTCTTCCGCAGACGAGCCACTACGTTGGACGGGCTCTGGAAAGTGATGCAAGATGAGTGGTCCAAAGTCACCCCCGAAATGACCTCAAGGGTCATGGATTCTTGGAAACGAAGATGTCGGCCAATTAGTTCATCGAACGGAGATCACGTGGAGCAGACTCAGAAAATTCATCGACGAAAACTTAATTTTAAAAACCTTTAGTTTTTCGACTGCAAAATACGTCCGTTCACGTTTAGTATATATATATATATATATATGAAAAGGCAGCATACTAAAAATCATAGCACAAGTTGGCATTGTCTTGACTTCAGAATACACGATCATACCTAATTTGTTCATAATGTTCCTTCTTCAAACCGTAAACTATACTATACATAAATTAATTGCAAGAAATGTGGGAGGATATAATTATACATTGTTAAGTGTGTTATAAAAATTGTCCAAGCATCAAACACGGATTATATAACTATGTAGGTATTACACACGTGTAAGTGTATACGGTTGAGTGACGTCAAAGTTGATACTTTTATGAAACATTTTATTTAACTTGTTGATGTCACAAATTTTTTTGTGAAGCTCGGTAAAATGTTAGATCGCGTAAGTGGTTGTATAAATCATGACGCAATAGCAGCTGACATTAAGCTACATGCTTCGATTTCCCTCTTAATTTTTCAGCATTTAAAAGATTGCAAAATGATGTTATGTGCCCAGAATGTTATATCTAGTTGAACAAATTTATTGATCTCTTATGCCGATTATGGTAGTGTTTACGTAAGTCCGTATATCCACCCTAATCAAACCAGAAATCTTTTTAAAAAACGTTGCTTAAATTTGCCTTTGTCTTTTGTCTTGAACATTTTTATCAAAAAACAAGTTTTTACAGTAAGGTTTTACCAAACTCCTTCATAACTTATTCATTGATATAAAATCCAACTGAATGTATTATATGTATTATGTCGTATATTATTTTATGCCTCATAAAATTCGCATTTATTCTCTGCGGAACGACAAGTCACTACTTACCCTATCCATCATCAGCAGAATTGGCACCATATTTCCGAAATGTATGCCCATACAAACTTACAATACAAACTGCTCCACATCCAGTCCCGAATTGCCTCAATTTTTGGCGTTTTCCCCTTCACCTGGGATCCCCACCAGAGAATATACACAGCGGATAGGAATACGTACCGATGGTTTTTGAAAACTTCGCTTATATGCTCCCTTCAATACGTGTTCATTGCAGAGGAAGTGATTCGACTCAAATTTTTCTCGAATGACAAGATTAGTGCTGTCTACTATCTCCACATTTGGTTCATATGCATTACCTTGCTTCACGCGGATTTCTACGTCTTTCTGTCCAAGCATGACGAATTTATTGCTCTCCTAAATTCTAATATTCACTACACAAGTCGGATGGCAGGTAATTATAATATAAGTTTCTAAACCGTTATGTATGATAACATATTTGCTCATAAAGTGTTCCTTTATTTAACTAGTGACGTATGCAAACACAGCGAGCGACACCAAAAAGGTTACAAAATTCTGGGACCAGTCAACAATTTCAAATTTGGTATCATCTTTCGTCGTCAGCCTTCTCTGCTTTGTCCACAGCATAATTTTCCCAATGGATCGCGCTTACCCAACCTATTACCTCGGATCTACTTTCAGCTTTCTCCCATTCTTGGTGAAAACACTTCTCTATTTCCTCCACATTTGCATTCAATTCCTGATCCATTTCAAGGCGCAGTTCACGTTCTGCTTTTTCAACAACTTCGTAACCGAAGTTGTGATTCAGTACCTTCCGCTAATAAAAAATGAGTTCAATTTGAGTCGACCTGAATACCACTTGAGCAGCAAGACGAGGAAGCTTCCTACACTGCCCAAGGAATATAGAGTCGTTGAGGTTTTACTGAAAATGTTTCTAAATGTCGTTGGCTTTCTGCTAATGCCGGGTTACGGTCTGACAAAAACGGGTGCTCTGGTCTGCAACGTGACGTTAATAACAAAGCATGATACTTTGGATGGAACATCCATTCTCATTTTGCTTGCGGCCAACATAATTTTTCATGGAACGTGGGTACTCGCTTTGCATGCTGCTGGTCTATTTATGCTGTATTCTGAAAAGAACATCAGATCTTGGAAGGAGGCGGACTGGAAATACAAATTTGATGCAAAGTACATGAGTAAGTTTCGGAAGAGCTGTAAGCCTTTAAAGATTGGTTACAAGAGCCACTTTACTTATGGAAGATCCTCTGTACTCTCTTACTTGAAAAGCCTGTATCGTAAAACATTTCGAGCAGTTATAGCAATGAAGAGTTAGATTGAACCCTAGAGGGAACATCGGAACCTAAGTGATGATCATTATTTAATGTACTGGTCATAATTTCATACATGATACATAAGTTAGCTACTTCAGACGTCATGGAAAGTAGAAGTCGTAAGGTGAGTGGGGAATCAATTCTATTGATTTCAGATAGCCTTCACTTTTATTTATTGAAAAGTATGTAGCTTACGATTTATAACAAAAATTTGTAAAAATGACTTATTTTAAATATTGCGCATGTAATTTCCATCTGCCATTCTCATTTTGCTCTCCGCAATTTGTATTGCCTGTTTGGCCGTATTGTCATGACTTTGCTGACATCTGTTAATTTGGGCAGTGTTGATGGTAATGTATCTGGAAAGTGAAAATTTATGTATCTGCATTTTAAATTCCAGAATCTAAATTAAATTCCCGACTTCAAAACTATTTGAACTATGTGAGCTAAATTAGATTTGCAAAATACAGGGCGTATAAGAAATTGTATAACTTGAAGCTTTCACTTTGATCCAGCTCAGTAGATTTTAGGATAACACGCTATGGTTACAACGCTTTTCCTAATATTGAATAAATCTATAATTCTGCCAGTTGTTCAAAATAAAAAAATGAAATGTATAACTTAATATCAATCCTGAAGAATGAACGTCTTACCACAAAACAATGGAAGAAATCGATGTCAACCATAACTCAAAATAAAAAACTTGTGCTCACATACTATATTTAACTGCATGATCAAATTTACCAACAACTTACACGTCACCTAACAAAACTGCCATATCAACGTCAGTCAAGGCATATTCCCGTATGAATTTCGTGTTACAAATCTAACAGTATATGCCTTTTCCGTGCTCCCTTCAATTGACCATATCAAGTGCATGTATTATACGCCATAGAATCATGTCATTTTATGAGAGTAGGTACATGTTATATTTTTTTCTGAGGCTTTTATTCTAAGCAAATTACGTTTGTATTTTCTGCTAATATAACTTTCCTCTTTTCACTACGGCCAATTAAGTGGACCACCGTGAAGATGGTGTACTAGAGGAAAACTGAGGAAAGCAAATCAAATTATGGATGTGTGTCATCATAACATGTCATTTTACAGTTATGGTTCATAAAATCTCGAGATGGGATGATACATGATATGACACTGTAGTCTTGTTTGTAGTCTCATCCTTCTTTCCCGAAAACGTAGATAGTCACAATGTGTTGGTTCGATTCGCAATCATGAAGGAAGTCAAGATCAAATATATACAATGCACATAAGATGGCAAAAGTTTCATGATATGCAATTGGTGATTAATGTAAATTTATTTCATAAAGATTGCAAATCTTCAGGCAATACAAATCAGTAATACATTCCATATTTTCAGTAATAAAATATTAGTACTAATGGTTACAGTTTCAATGCACTTTTATTTAATCCAATAAACAATTTTAATCTGGAAGTCAAATAAATAATTTAGTAAGTAAGCAATATATACTTTACTTCATTGTCCTAGGGCATCAAAAGTAATACTGTGTTTGGCACTGCTTCGAGTGGAAGGGTACTACAGATCTTCCTGCACCTCATATTCAACTTCCTCACACGTTCATCCCCAACACAACTGTCTTCCGGGTAATATTATATCACAACCTTTCAAGTACAAAATTAATAATAGAGTCCGTCACGAAGCAGTAATATATTACAGACCAAAGTACCTTTGTCTTTTCTCTTGTTACATCTTTCCTTTGTGTCATTTTCACTCAAGATGCTGAATTACAAGTAAAAGTGATTGAACATCGGTGTGAGGAAAATAAAGTTAATAAATCATAATTACTTACGAAGGTCAACATAGACTTTCCTTACTTTTCCCTTCAAATACATCAAAAAAATACGAGTTATGATTTCTCAGAAACCTGCGACTTGTTTTCATCCCGTGAACATGCTGATGCTTCTGATCCACTTATCTCTTGTGATGAGTCCGAATCGAACACTTCCTCTGTTCTTCGTGTTACCAATCCAATAAAGTCAATATCCTCATCCTCCCACTTGTCAATCCAATCATGACTGATAAGCAACGTTATATCGTGTCGATCATCCGGGTCCTTGTTCAAACATCCTGTGATAAAGTTTTCAAAATCTGACGAAAACTCCCCAGGTGGAAGTTGAGGAGGTGGCTCGTCAATAATATAATTTTCCATGTCCTCCATTGAGTATTCATTCAGCTTCCCATCACCGGATTCAGAACAGTTTGGAATGGGGAAGATTTCAGTGGCCAATTCAATCAAACTGATTCCTAGAGACCAGACGTCACTGGCGCCAACACGCTCTTCTCCAACAAGTGCTTCCGGCTATAATGAAGCACTAGTTTTAGTCACCTTTATCGCTATATGAATTAGCTGTACAACATTTATTGAAAATATTTTTGAACATTCTTACCGCCGTATAGCACCTAGGTTTGTCCTCAGCTTTTTTGGACGCCGCCAACAATAGCTTTGACGTAACGACGTCGCAGAGCTTCACTTCGCCCTTCCAGTTGACCAGAACATTAGAGGGCTTCAAATTCCCGTGCCTCACATTATGCTTATTCTTCAGATACGCTAGTCCTCCAAGAACACTTAATGTTATTTTCCCCAGGGCGTTCTCCGGAATCTTGCCAAATCGGGTTAAAGCCAAATCAAGAGAGCCTCCATTCATGAACTCGGTGCAGACAGAGATTGTCTGGTCATTGTAAAAGGCGCCGTAGAAGCCAACAATGAACGACGAGTTGTATTCGTGCAACAGTTCCAAGTCGCGCAAAATTAGTTTGTACACTTGAGGAAACCGGGTAATCGGGATAACCTTTCTGGCCATTACGAATCCGGTGGGATTGTGTAAATCCCGGTGAACTAGCGCGTTGTCGTCTGCACCCACTTCCAACGGGCCAAGATTCACAAAGTGTTCACTGATAAGCTGTCCCAGCTGCTTTTTCCTGTATTGGAAGTACTTAAGATACTCCCGCTCCCTGCGCTCGTTTTCCATTTTGGATAACTGTATAACGGCTTTTGCTATCCAGTTGGGTTTTAACGGCAGCTTTGTGGTGGCTATTCGCACCGTTAAATTTAGTTCTTTCTCCGACATTATTATGATCTCTAGAACAATGCTTGCACTTGTAAATCACAGTCACCTCAATGTACACTGGATTGGAACTATCCATCAAAATGGAGTGAAATCATCAATTCGAAGTAGGTTAAATCAGGTATCAAACGTCACATGAATGACTTATATTACACAACTATAAATGTGAGCCACTGCAGCGGCGAGTTTGTTTCCATCGACTGTTTCTTATTAGTTTTCTTCTCACTGTTTTCATACAAACTAACCACTACCCTTCGGTCTAATATGCACAGGAGAATATATTAGGAACTTTTAATTGTATTACGCGTAACAGTCCACAGAGCGAGGACCACGGACTGTCAATTTATCGTTGCTGATATCAATATTGGTTTCGGTTCTTTTACCGCTCCAACCCTCCTTACATGTTGCATGCGGGATGGAAAAGGAAAGGAACAGTCGCCATACAATGAAAAGAAACAAAGATTTCCGACGGACGCTTTCTCCTTGCTTTATTAAAATCAAGTTAGTATTGTCCACTTTCACAACTGTGTATCCTTGACAGTAAACCATTTTGTAGGTACATTGAGAATGGAGAGGAGTGTAATTGCCGCAACTGTTTATATCGAGTTATACCTATAAATTACATAGATGTTATGTGTATATTGTAGTATGCTTTCATCATCCTCTGTTTTCGTATTCAATTATAATTGTTTCTGGAACAACTCGGAAATTTCTATTCCTTTTGTTCAAAGTGAACTGTAATCAAGTCGACTGTTCATGTACCATTTAACATTTAATATGGTACACAAATATTGAGAGCGTATAACTAATGTGGGTTAATGTAAGGAACGGGATGCATTTGTTGAAGAAGCGCAAAATATGTACGAGGTTGCAAATAAATTTCAAGTAGTAATCAATTATGTTGACAGCTTTTTAATGCCATAAAGCTCCATACATGCAAAAGTTAAATTTCGCAGACATTTATTTATTTATTGCGTTTACATTACATATAATAAATAAACTAATGTTCTTAACCAGTTATACAGTGCTTGAAAGCAACTCTGGTTCATACTGTAGTAAATGCAGTATATCAGCATCATCCATGAGCCGAGTTATTGAAATTGAAGGTGACATTTTTACTAAAATCATGAATGATTTTACTTACTGCTCCGCAGCAGAAGTGAAAGAGATCATTACAAACGTTGCGAGTAAGGACGTGTCCAACAGAATTTGGCCTTGAGAATGGAAAAATTACAGCGCTCACGTGGTTGCATTAATATTCATTTATTAACTACCGGAAGCATGAAATGCTTATATAGGTAGTTATTGCGATTGATCTGTTTGTCTGTGTGTCTGTGTGTCTGTGTGTCCGTTTGTCTGTAAACACTATAACTTTCCTCCACGTTGACCGATTTGGTTCAAATTTTGCATGGAGGTACACAGGGTGATTCTAAAGATCGGTATTGATTTTGGGCATCAGGGGGGCAACCCCGCGGGAATGGTGGGGAGATGAGGTCACCATGCATGTTTATGGGCAAACATTTTTTATCGGCTTATCTGATAGAGAATGTTATGCTGATCATTTTTTGCCACAGCACCATGGGTCAATTCGGCCAACTTTAGTTGTGGTGGCTCCATTGACCCTAGGGTCAACAAAGGGTCAAAATATATTATTTCGGAAATTGATAGCAAAATTCAACATTAGGGTTTGGAAAGGTGAACTGAATGTCACATTTCTCAATTTCACATAAACGCGCTTCCGGTAGTTTTTTAATTCGGGTTTACACCCGTCCTAGTTTTTATTTTTTTGTTAATCGAAAGTTTTCAATCTTCAAGGGAATAGGATTTAATGTTGCTGAAAATCGATTAGTAAATATTCAAATTGACATATGCTCATTTCGTGGAACGATTTAAACGACGGCCAGCGCAATTGACTTGATACTACTTTTGAACTATTAGAAGGATCAGAATATTTACGTATTAAAATCTAAAGCAAGCTATAGCAAAATGCTATCGACAATGCCTACGTAACGACATCAACTGTGAAACACGTGCTAAAAGTCCAGGTTTCAGCCAGATAAATGTTCTTAACAGAAGATAGCAATATCAACTCACAATTCAGTTTCAATTTCTGGATGGCCAATGTAATCAAATTGCGCATTTCCAAGACACACGAGCGTGGCAGTCAGTTTGAATCTTAAAATCAATAATTAATAACGCAGTTGCTCAACCTGCTAATGTTACTATGCATAATAGGAGAAACGAATTGAAATTGCAAGCCAGAAACATAACCATGTAACAACAAAATTAAGGAATCACCTTGGTATTAAAGTTGGCATTTTATGGCTATGGAGTAAATGGGTCCTTGTCCTATTTTTGTTTCGCCAAAAGGATTAAACTTTAACATCAAAGATTACTCCTTTCTTTTCTCCATACTCGATACAAATTAATTTTTTATATTGTGGTTGGAATTGCAAAACGCAACGCAGACGGAGCGTTTGCATGTCGTCACATAACAGTTTCTCGACGGTTTACATTACTCAGCACTAAAGGGTATTACATTTCAAAGGGATACAAATGCAGTTGTCTAATAGTTTGATATCGGCATGGTCAAAAATTCCAGACAACAATATTTAAATCATATTGTTTTTGCAATTACCGTCTCACATAATTTCAAGGATGCCGACCTAACTGCTACCAAAGTGTTAGCTAAAAACAGCGTCAAATTCTAACTTGACAAAACTTTGCTAAGCGCTCTGACCTTCAATTAATATAATTTCACACGACTCTATATACGTATTTATCCAATTTCTCAAAATATAAGTAACTATTACATCCTTTGTTCCCAAACTCAAACAAGGGGGCTTAAGAATATTGTGCAACATAAAGTTTGCATTATGCAATGAGATCTAGTGTTATCTAGTGTTAACGCATATCAATTATCTGTTATATGGGTTCAGAAAATTTAGCGGTTTTTGACAGCTAATCTTATTAATGAATATGTCGACGAACAATATTTGGCACAAAAAAATGTTAAATTTAGTATTTCTAACTTCAATGTTACGACGGATGTTTTTCAGACGATTATGCTGAAGGGTTTGCCTTATGACACTTCCATCCGTTTAATTATTCCATATTTTAGTTACGAACTATTCAGCGCAACAGTACTCCTTCTCCTGGAATACATCTACATGTTAAGCTTGCCACGAGATGATAAATAAATTACAAAAAGCGTTCAAAATTAAACCAAACTTTTATCTAGGATTTTACTGTCAAGCCTCTCCATCGACAGTAACGATTGGGTAAATGAGTATTATTTGCATTAATCATTTGCTTCAAAGAATTAATTCTTCAGACTCCTCCATTTCAAAAGATGTTTGTTGCTAAAGTAGACTACTCAGGGACAGTTGTAATTCGTTGTCACCTTCAATTCTCTTTCTGTCGTTCGACAACACTAGTTGATGCAACTGACATCTTTTAATTCTGCACATTTTCTCAAAACCAGGCGTAATCTGCCTAGCCTTTTAACTGTTCAAATACAATGAATCAATCAGGCACTTTAAGAAAACGGCGGCGTCGAAATCTTGCAAAAGTAAATTACTGTACAAAGTATATTTACAGACATGTAATTTTGAAAGCACAAGCATACCTCTCTTTTAATATGTTTGATATTCTTGTAGGTAAATGGTTTAGCTACTATTCCGTACAACGAGACTATTGATACATTCAACATGATTCACTTCAACGAAGCTGGAAGTGGTTCCGTCTCCCAGGGTGTTCATAACAGATTTGGCAAGCCTGCGAGCGGACATTCTAACGTACGGTTAAATTCACATGAAATTGCAGAAATACGTCGTGCTTCATACGCATCAAGCGCGTCGTCGTCAAGAAAACGTATAACTCGCAATCCCAGTTTTCACTCGACATACGATATGGAAAGCGTCGAAGAGACCACATACACCATTGGCACCGTTTCTAGAACCAGCATCGTCGGAGATAACAGCGATGTTCCTACTCATTTTCTGAGCAGCCGAATAATGCAGCGACTCAAGGAAATGGTTTATGCTGGCGCCATTTTTGGACTCTTTCCATGGAAATGGAACAACAATCTGTACACAATTGAGAGACGAAGTAACGCCTTCGTGAGCATGTGGACCATGTTTATGGTTTTCTGCACACTTCAAAGTGTTGGCCTTGAGGTTTACCAATGCCACGTATTTTTCCACAACTTTTATTCCCAGGACATACCCAACCGGACGGCGTTTATGGGCTTCATGGGCTTGCTCTGGAATGGATATACTATCGGAAAGAACATTGCTGTGTTACTTTATGAAGAAAGGGTAGGTTATATTTAATCGCCCAAAGCTTTTTAATCACTTAATGTGCTTAAATAATTTTGGTTATATTCTCTACAGACACGTAAGTATATAAACGCCATGCTTGGATTTAACAAATCCCACGTTGAAATGTATTTGATTCATTTGGACGGATACAAATACAGAGGAAATGTTCTTGTTCATCCGCTATTCGTCGTGCTGTATGTTGCTCAGGTTATCTCAAGCACGAGTTTGTTTCTGAGGAAGCCCTTTCTACCCTGGTTTCTATTCCATTACATACATCCAAGACCGTGGTATTGGCTGATTCCGGGAGCAGTGCATCAAATGGTGATGATTGCACAGATTGTCATATATTTCTCATTTGTGCCCGTGCTTGTCATCATACACGCAAACACGCTTCGGTTTTGGATCTGCGAAATACAGTAAGTAGTTTAATTTACAGGAATATAATTTGTACAAATGGAGATGATGCGTGAAAATGTGTAATTTTTGCAGCAATAATAACGACAGCGATTATACTAGTGAGGACATACGTATACCCAGAAACGCCCTTAAAATATTTAAAGCTTTGGGGATCCTGAACAGAAGTTTCAACGAGTGCATGTCACCATTAGCGATTCCTGTAACGAAAATGGTCTGGGCATCCGCGCTAATTCCGGCTGGATACGTCATGATCCGAAGCGCTAATCATTATTTTATTGATGACTTTCCAAGCATTTTGTCATACCCAGCAACAATACTAAGCTGTAGCATCAAAGCTTTCTTGTAAGTGCTCAACAGTTTTTGCTTTCTCCAGTTGAATGGTCATGTGCTTGTTATACAATTTATGTCGTATGATATATGATCCAGGCTATTAAGCATGTCGGCGGAGGTCTCGGATCTGGGATACAGCTTTCTGGATTCCTGGAGTCAAACCAAGGACAAGGACTTTCGGAGGATCTTAATGAGCTGCCCCACGCTACAAATTTGGACGCGACGCTTCTACTGCATTACTGTTTCAACAACAGTCAAATTTTTTCAGGAGGTGTTTAACGTCATTACGGATTGTGTCATGACGTTCCCTTAGATCTACTCCAGTCATTGCACGACGGCTACTCTGATAGTCTTTATAATTCAATTTCAACATTCTGCTTTCACAATATGAAACACACTTTATTCGCATATGCTTCCCCTTCATAAATATTTTGCAATGTGATGCCACGTGCATATAGATATAACTAGCCAGTATGTTAACATTTTAAGCAAATTTACCTACATAATCTACAAAAGTTATTTGCAATTCAGTTGCGTGCACTACTGCCGTCTTCAATGAGCCTGACTATTCAGCCTTTTCAGAAGTCTTTCTGGTAGGATCATGGACAAGTTCATAACTTATGCATCGCAGTTGACATCCCCGACGTCAAGTGTGACGTGTAGTAAATAAAGCAAATGTACTTAGCAGCTTCTATATTGCGAAATTCTACGTTATATTGAATATGGCACTGGATGAAATCTTCGTAATGTTACGTGTTCCATTAAAATTAGTTCTCGATCAGCTAAAAAGTGTGACGAATTACATGGATTTTATCTTAATATCGGCATAAAATATGATGTACTATATTAATTTATTGTGTGTATTATATAATTAGGTTAGTTGACGAATGTAAGCTTATGGATATTATTTATTACCTAAAATACTTTTAGTAAGCTTTGGTGAACATAAGATTATGAGTCTATACTCAACATGTATTTAAAAGGTAAGCGGCTTTTGTATTTAAGGTTTCAAGCACGATCAATCTATCATTTAGAGAAATGAGAGTAGAATGCAATATCATATGTAATGTCATCTTACGACGTCAGTAGATATAAAAATGCGCCATTTTTTCATCATGTTCCTTCACTCTCACACGACCATGATTGTTCATAATCTCAATTTCATTCATAACATACCGAAGATTCTCCATGCGGTATTCCTGAACATGTTATTCAAAGTGTCGTTTTATGGGGGGAGGGGCAAACTGACAAGTCAAAGCGAGATTTGGAAACGACACTTTTCCACTTGATTCAAGATCCTAACTATATGACTTGAGTATTTAATATTGTACATTATTCAAACGATGGATTTAGGTAATATTCATCTTCATAAATATGTAATTGGATTGGGCATTCACTTGACACCATTTCAAACAATACAAACTTCCGCTGTGTTTTAATATATTGAATAATGCATGTAGGATATTATCATAACATTGAACTATTAATGTCAGTAACGATATGACACAACGATAAGAATATGTAACAGACAAGACTATGAACACATGTGTGGCAGCGGCCACTTGTCTCGTTGAGCGGCTTCATGCACCATGCATCACCGTAAGTATTCCTTGCATTATATGTCCTTGCTACAAGCGATAATAACAGAGCGACAAACATGCTCGTGGAAATTATATTTCACCTTTACCAAATCTTGATAAGTTTATGTTTTTCACAAAATCAAACTATCGATTTTGGAATGCTAAAATGCTTTACAATTTACATTTGGCCAACAAGCTTCATCGTCGTTAGTTCTTTCATTTCTGGAGCAAGCAATTCTAAATATTACTTAAAATTGCATTTTGTTTCTACATAACCATTTAGCAAAACAATACTATTCATTGTTAAATATGGTGCTAATATTTGCGATGGTTATGGTTGCCGTGCTGGCAGTTCTGATAGCCGGAGCAGCCGTCATAATCTTTCTTTGTAGCATTTGTAAGTCGGAGACATATGACATTGAGGAAACGGCGGAGATTTTTGAAGATGATCGCGATCCTGACATATTTTTGGCACCGGTCGCTCTTAGGATAGCTGGAATTGAGCATCTTTCCGACTCGGATGAGGAAACGAGTACCACAATATAACGAAAGATATCGCAGGGGAGACGACATCATATCGATACGTCACAAACGCTAAACCGCTCATCACCCGCCGTTAAGAGTCTTGTGCGGTCAGTCATTACTACTTAAAAACTCAAATACGTAACACAAGTTACATGATTAGATATTGTTGTATTCTTTTCGTCACTAGAGCAGTTAATTCAAAATGAGCATGGTGTCCACTCTACTATATAAATAAGATAAATAAAGTTATATTCCCAACAAATGTCTGTAAATAATATAATGAGTAATTTCGCCCGGTTTACAAAAAATGTCACCCGTTCGTATAATTCAATACCTTTCATCTAATTGTAAGTGTACCAACTTAAAACATTTATGCGGTTTCAAACTTCAATATGTAAGATATAATTCAATATGTCAACAAAATGTGTTCGTAGCAGATCCCAACCGAAACTATGGAAATATGAACTAGTAAATTGCTACAGTAAAAACATAAATGGTTGCCATGTAGCAAACTATATTATTAAAAACTATTAGTACTGTTTATGTGTGGTGATTAGTTATCAACATGACGGGAAATCAGGAATCTGATGCAAGTACGTTAGTCAAAGATAAACACCTACCATACTGGTAGTAGAACGAGGTCATCAGTTCGTAAGAATACGCTGAAAAGGAAATCCGCTTCGGCGCCAATCGTAAGCTCGTAGAACGGACCGCATTTGAATGAATAGGGTCGTAGGCTTTGTAAAGTCCTGTTGATAATCTTTTTGTCTATCCAGTCGACTCTTCTATTTGATAAAATCTGGAGTGAATTTCTATTAGTCCTCAATATTTTCAAAATCTGTACACTGATGATATAAGCATGTACAAAATTTCCGACGGCAAAGACTGTAACGAGAGCGCAGGTCAATGAGACCGATGGAAATACCAAATATAGTAAAAGTGGCAGCTCATGGTACAGTCTGATGGTCGCGGAATTACTCAGAACAAAATTGGCGAAGCCACCTCCTAGTATAACGGCTAAGGCAGAACTTGTGACTGCATCCAAAGCATTCATACACAGCAAATATGCCCGGTACGCCTTATGAAAGTCGGTAAATTCACAAACATACATTGGAAGTCGACAGTAGAGTCGTTCCAAGCATTTCATTTGCAATTCGAGTATATACATGAATATCATAACGAGTAAGACGCAGAATCGACAAGCTTCCACCAAAGAAATGAAAACGCATGCATGTCGGCAACAAGTCATTATAAGGGAGAACAAAGTCGAATACAAGGTACAGTTGGTCGCACAAACCAATTGTTCCGAGAATAGCTTACGGAGAGTGTAATAAAGCGAGTCCAAATTCTGAGCTACAATGAAAGGTGGCGCAACGCAGGATACAATAAGGATGTTAAAGGAGGCCAAGTTTGCGCAGTATGAGGCAAACATCCAATATAGTCCGGAATGGAAACGCGGTTCTCCAATTTGGGGAACATGTTGTTGTGGATTGCCTATACAAGGATATTCGATAAAACAAATATTAAGAAGAATAGAGCAAGGTTACAATATGCCGCCTGAAATTCTTAATGCTGCAAACAGTTTGCTTACCAAGTTCCAATAGATACTTGTGCATGCCGTTCAATGCCGGAATGAATGTCCCCGCGTTGCCCACAATAAAGTATGCAGGCGCCAAAAGAAGAAGCATTGCTGATGCTATTCCATAAGAAAATATAATGAATATTGAACCACATTCCTCTACGGTACAGTTTACAATTACGTCCAAGCACGAACCCAAAACGATTACTCCACTAATTAGAACAACGTTGAAATACCACACGTGCCAATATGAGTTTTCATTTTCCCCTGCATATTTGGGATGTATCTGGAATTGCCCAATTCGTTCATTCCAATGAAAGGCACACGGAGATATTTTGTGGTGTGGTCGGAAAATAACGTTGTATACGTTTAGAGCCGTAGGGCTATGCAAAGCCATTTTAAGTGTTCAGTCGCAAGACACGTGGTGACATGAACAAACTTTAGTTATGCTCTGATATACTAAATTATTTGGATTAGCCACCAAATATTCCAAAAATAAATGCCATAAATTGTTTGTCATTACAATTGACGCACAACCAGTATTTAGTCTATGTATTAGGTAGGCTATGCTGAATAACGATCACATTCGTATAGAAATCCGATGTACTTTTTTGGTTGTTGTCTCCAAATTTTTATGCCCGGCTGTCGGAAACAGTAACTTTTGTTTTCACAACGTCCTCGACGTTTGCGACTAAGAATCACTAAAGTTAAAATATATAACACACAGTAATGCTTCGGTTAAAAATAGAGTCATTGAAGTAATATTTGTTAAAACAATATATTGCTATTACATATGCAACTCCGACATGGAATATCACAAATTGGTTTTTTGTAATATTGTTTCTACATGTCACGAACACACCTCACGTAATTATTTTCAATTACATGAACACAAAAAAACATAAATTTAAATTGCTTAATTTGTCTCTCAATTCAATTTGTGAAATACAAAACGTTGTGCGGTATTATGGAATTGAGAGATATTATTACGAAATCTGTGGATGTTATTTTATTGAGAGACATTGGACTAGAAAAGCTATAATGCGACAAAATTACCCGCAATTTGGCAATGCCGACTGCATACATACTTTACGTACAAGATTGGTTATTTAAAATCTATGAACAGATGTATAATGGTCACCGACAACTCGTTATCCGTGCAGATTTGTAGCATATTCTCATGTTGTTTGACAGCGCCAATATTGCTGGCCTTGCCCAATGCGGAGCTAAATCAGCTTGCTTCAGTAATTGGCTTCATTTAATATTTCGCTTCAATGTAACTATTATGTTTTATTAAAATGTTAGTAATCCAACAAGAAAACTGTTACCTGCATTCCCCAAATATTACCGTCAAACAAATATCCGAAATGTGTGAATTGAAACAAATGTAAATTAAGCAAAATCCATGCAGTAAATGCAAATGGACGTGACAAATGGTTAATAATAACAATTGTAATCCGGAGGTATCAGCCATCGTGATGAATGGGATAACAATGATTTTAAAAGCCGATGCATTCTAAACGTATTATATACATATAGGCGAAACATATATGTATATAACATTTAAAAAAGTGCATACGTTTATGAGCCGAAGAAGAGTTAAATACATTGTGCTACCAATAACTGTAATCATGCGCAATTTGTCCTCATTAATTCTAAAATATTAACACTATATCAAATAGGCGATCGACAGCAGTTTTTACATAGTCCATGCCAAATGCTCGGTCTATATTGAAAAATGGTTTATACACCATTTTGAAGGTTCTGATAGAATTGGCAAACTTGAACAGCATCCACAGTTCTCGCTCCTGCTCTCGTGTCTGAAACGTCGACAGGCACGAATTTCTCGCCTGCTTCTTCCACTTGTCCGTAACTTCGTTATTAAATGTAATCAGCCTTGCCACATATGAAATTAGAACAAAGACACCGATAGGGTCCACAACAGCCACAGCCGACAGTAGCAAGTAAATGTTAGTCGGCACCAAATCCTTTCCTTTCACAGCTATCCAGCCGGTAATTACGAATCCCCAATATGCCGCCGTAAACAAAAGCGAAAGCAAATTCAGGATACCTTCCGCAAGCATTTCGTAGTTAACCTGATACTGTTTGTGTATCATCAATACTTTGTAGCTGTACTCTGTGACGCTCGTTAGACGTAGCGTATCCTGGAAACGAATTTGCTCGTTGAATCTGCACAGAACAATTATTCCACATGCTATCATAAAGGACAGCGATCGTCCGCATTCGAAACCTCCGGTGACTAAAATAACCCGTGCAATGAAGAATACAGTGTCTATTACAGAACCGCGAATTGCTGGAAATTGAATGAACAGTTCTTCAAATAAGTAAGAAAGAGGATCGAAGCGAAGGTATAGTGCGG
Source organism: Sinella curviseta (assembly GCA_004115045.4). Taxonomy (NCBI): domain Eukaryota; kingdom Metazoa; phylum Arthropoda; class Collembola; order Entomobryomorpha; family Entomobryidae; genus Sinella; species Sinella curviseta. The sequence goes on from CM023203.3 coordinate 17,016,761, forward strand.
TTGGCGAAACAATGAACGGACAGACTATACACAAAACGGAAACAATTATAATGACTATGTCAAGAAGATATGTTGAAATATCGTTTGATGGTTTGGGAAACCCTGAAAGTTGAAGATCAAAGATTATAATTTCTGTACAAGAACAATAAGTGCTAAGTAATCTGGACAGTATTTACCTGAGGGCAACCTGGACTCAAATGCTAGGAGTTGATTGAATCCTTCGACCAGTTCATTGTTCCATGCTATTAAGAAGGCGGCAACAGGAAACGTTCCATAGAGCAGTACGCCACAACTGTGCATTGCTAAAGTGCCAATGTTGTACCTGGGTAGATCGTGGATGAAGCAGTGGTAAAAAATGTTGAATAAGCAGGATCCAGAGATTAGCAAGGTTATGAACAGAAAGGCGAGAAAAGGAATCCAACATTTCCTGTCGCTTACGACCTTCAATCGCGAGAAGCTACTGTTCCATTGAACAGGATGTTCGGGAAGGTAAATGTATCCGTACATTTGAAGGCGGAATGCTACTATTTCCAGTTTGGTTAACATTTCGACACGGTTTTTGAATTTTCTAAGGTATGAATTCGGGAATATTGAAGTTTCACTCAAAACTCGGCCTGACGCGAATGTTTCCTATTTCACCCTGAAACTTCATCTTATGATACTCGGACTAGGAAGTAAAGTTTAATTCAAGTTGCCTGATTGTGAAAACAATTTAAAAATCATTTTTCAAATATTGAATTATGATGGCATTTGGGCCGATCTTAAATACGTTCTTAATGCATTTATTAATATCGACCATGTCGATATAAATTAGACTGTTTAAAACCTTGATCATATTGAACACTAATATTAAAACGCTGATAGCTATGTGCGTTAGTTCTAGGGGTAATCTCTTTCTGGTCGGTAACAATTTAAATAAATATTAGATTTATGTAATGATCCCGAATTAATTATCCAGCAGCCATCTTTGCATCAAACCTCATTTTGCGTTATCCATGTTGGGTAATCAATTTGGATTCAATTCGAAGCATTACAAATGTTGTCAATATATATCCGTTACTTCAACTTATGTTACCAGGACTAGGAGACAAGAATTAATTCATAACGTATAGTTGGAAAGGCCATTTAAAATCGGTTTTATAGGTATCGGATTACGATTGCATGTGGGTCTGTTTTGGGTTTGTACTTAATACATTCGTTACAATCGACCATGTCAAAATAATTGGATTTTTTGTACACTTTATATTAGAACAATGTTCATTCTCGGGTTTAGTGCAAGATTGTATCTTTTTATTCTGCAAAAATTTCAATAGATGTTATATTTACGTATGGATCCAGAGTTAAGCACCTCGTAATATATTTTCATCATAGCTCTTTATCGCTGGCATATCTTTGCATGTTTATATCCCATATCCGTTGCGAATTTTTGCATACACTTTTGTTAACCAGCTAATTAATGAGCGTAATTACTCGAAACGTCGCCTATTGTTTTGAGAAACATATGATCAAAAATTTATTTGAAGCCGATGCATAAATATTTTATTGTTTTTAACATAAGTCACATTAAAAAATCATAACTCATTTCATGAACAATTGCACAAGGATACCAACAGTGTGCTTCCGTAAAACGTACGCTGATTTTCTGTGACGTAAATTGAATTGACTCTCATTAAAACCTGCTTAATTTGATTTAAAATATAATCACTGCATCGAACAAGCGGTCTTTCCCGGTGCTCGCATAATCCATACAAAAGGCGCGAGTGATAACAAAAAATGGTTTATACATCATTTGCACAGTTCGAATCGATTGCGTATACTTTCGAAAAAACAATAATTCCCGTTTTTGCTCCCGTGTCAGAAACGTTGACACACACAAACTGTTTGCCTCCACTTTCCAATTTCGAACTGTCTCTGTATTCACTTCTGTTATATTGGCCAATTCTGTCATCATAACAAACACTCCGATGGGATCCACAATTGCTATTGAGGTTAGGAACATGTAAATATAGGGTGGCACTAAATGCCGTCCCTTTACAGCTACCCAACCCGTAACAACAAAACCCCAATAGGCAGCGGTAAATAGCAGTGAGAGTAAATTAAGGACCGCTTCCTTAAGTATCATGTAGGTAACCTTTAATTGCTCGTGTATCTTGAGGACTGCGTGATTATTCTCATGAGTACTAGTTATATGCAATGTGGCGAGGAAGCTGGTTTGCTCTTGAAATCGACACAAAATGATGATACCGCAGCCTATAATGTACGAGAGAGTTCGTCCGCATTCAATTCCACAGGTAAGCATGCCCGCACGAAACATTATGCAGGCTATTCTCACCATTGAGTTGTCAAACTTCGGATACAGCGCAAATAATTCTTCAAACATCAAATGAAATGGGTCCAAGGAAAAATACAGACAAGAAAGCATTACGACAAATGGTCCCACAATGCAAAGCACGGTCACAATTACTATAACGACATCCAGGACCACTGTTTTGACATTATTTTGTGGCTGCCGGAAACCTGTAAATCAAGAAACGTGCACGTCGTGTAGAGAATAATGATTTCCGATAACTTCATCTTGGATAATTTTGTTGTCAAATAGTTTACCTATTTTGAGCGAAACAAGTTGGTTGAATCCTTCGATGCAGTCGTTGTTCCACAATATTAGCAGCGAAGCTACCACAAACGCCCCATAAATTAATATGGCGCACATGTACATTGATGCGGTTCCAACATTAAAGTCCGATATCTCTCTGATGAACACATGAAAGAATATTGTGAATACGCACGTGCCAGATACAAACAGATTAAGAAGAAGAAATGCAATAAACGGAATCCAAGTATTTGTATCCGGCACTATATACAGACGCGTGAAGTTGGAGTCGAATTGAACGGGATGTTTAGGCATGTAACGGAATCCACTACGGTGAATTCGAAATGCCAACATTTCCAACTGTGTCAACATTTTGTGTATTAAGCACACTATTTTCGTTCGACTTAATTCACCGACTTTGCCTTCGTCATTGTAACTAACTTCAATATATAATTTGCTGCATATGTAAGTTGGTATGCGTGTTCGCTCAAATTATTTTCAAAGTAATTTGGAATTACATGTTTGGCAGTTTGTTTGGCAAAATGCAAACGATTTCGCTGAGAATTGGTTCTAATGAAGGCGACATTTGAAATTAAATGGTTGCATAACTTTTTATTAATTTGGACGTGTAACTAATTCAATGTTCAATTTATTTCAAAGTTCCGGATATATTTTCAGTTAGCCAGTTAGAAATTGGCAATTTATATTTTCATACGACTACGTGTCTTCTAGATTAATACTATGTTGTAAATTGGATCATGTTACTGTGAGAACTCACTAGACTTAATTTTATAGCAACATCAGTCAGATAAAACGGTAAAATTGTCTATTAATATTTAAGAACGTAGCTAAGTTATAATTGGCATTATGTCATTTTGACATCATATATTGATGAGTTTAAAATTAAAACCCATAATATTGAGCTAAATGTTGAGCTAAAATCAATAACAGGTAAATATAATAAATGACTAGTTGTTCCTAGTAATTATGTATTTCTTGTTATGACGACCACATAATATTGTAAAGCCCTTTATCGTTCCTAACACAGTATGTTCTTATCCCACTTACAATTAGTCAGTTATTCTCCGGGGATGAATTCGACTGATAAAAAACTACATTTTGGAAATCACCGGATGGATGATATCAAATGCTGGAACCTCAGACTAACCTAACATTATCATGAGTTGCAACGACAAGGTGTGTGGCAGCTATACTGACATTTGTACATCACATCAATACATGAATGTGAATGTCTAAATTTCAGAATGGCCATTCCTGCTTCCGGCGATTAAATGCAACACGTGATACGATTGGCGATTCTATTCTCAGTGTTGCTATGTGAATATTTATTCCAGCAAGTTCGGCTGCCGTGGCGACGAAATTTGAAATTTTGCCATTATCAAGATGCGTTGGTCCAAAACGGTGCTACTGGAATTCAAAATGCCAAAAGCCGAGAAAAACCTATTCAAGTGGTCTCTCGAAAAGCCTTTGGCGGGGAAATAGGTCAACGTGTGCTTCACACTGCCAACATCTGCTGTTCATGTTGAACAGTAGAAAGTTTTTTTTTGAGCAGCGTGCGGACCAACGTGCACATATGCTGAACTTGTGCATTTAAATTTTCTAGCCGCATTTACCCAGAATGTCGGTGATATCAACCTTGCTTGAGGTTGAAATTTTCGTAAGCTTTTAAAAGTTGTCGTATCATGATTTTATTAACTACCGGAAGCATGAAATGCTTATAAGGTAGTTATGGCGATTGTTCTGTTTGTCTGTATGTGTGTGTTATAATCTGGTTGTCTGTAAACACTATAACTTTTCTCAACGTTAAGCGATTTGGTTCAAATTTGGGATATAGGATCCGCAGGTCAAACAAACATTCTCTATTGATTTTGGAGTGCCGGGGACCAACCTGGGGGTACGGTATGGGGAACGGTTCCTCACGCATCCTTATGGGCAAAAATTTTTATTGGCCTATCCGATACAGAATTTTATGCTGATCAATTTTTGCCACTGCACCATAGGTCAATTCGACCAACTTTCATTGTGGCAACCCCTTGGACCCTATGGTGAACAAAGGGTCAAAATACATTGTATCAGAAATTGATCAAACAATTCAAGAGTAGTGTTTGGAAAGGTAAACGGAGCGTCACATTTCTCAATTTCGCACACAACGCGCTTCCGGTAGCTTTTAATTTCGGGTTTGCACCCGTCCTAGGTTTATCAGGATGTTTGGAAACGAGTTAATACACTAAACTCAAAACACTAGTCGTAAGTTCACACTTCGAAGAATGGGTGCAAATGTGAGTAAAGGGACGTCATTGTGTTTATGAATTCTGATTTGTACGACGCAACTTTTGAATGGGCGCAATGGCGTTTTGAGACGTTCTATATTTAATAGTATAAATGGAGTTTTTCAGACGGCTCGCAATAATAAATATGACGCATGTTGAATGTATGTAAAAAATTGACAAAGGCATCATTGATAATCATTGTAAATGGCTGGATGCGCTCAAGGTCACGCATGTACTGAAAAATGTTCTGCGATAACGCGATAGCAAGTCAACAATGTTATTAAATTCAATAAATCGGCCTCTGTTACATACATGATCAAGAAATAAATGACGTTCTACTTTTGAAAATATGTAAATGGTCAAGCTAGCCTGCAATCACGCACATAAAGCAAGTACTCGGATGTGTAGTTTTTTAGTGTGAGAGTTGAAACGATGTTGGAATATATATTCAACAGAAGTATTGAATTTAAATTCCACCTCAGAGAACATGACACATCAACCATTGTAGCCGGTTTACGCAGAAACATCAATTTCCGGCGAAAATTGGTTCTGCCATTATCCTATTGTCTTATATTTCATGTTGGAAAAAGCAGTCATGATCAATATTGAAATCCTGTGTACATTACCAACATATCGACAATCGGGAGAATAATAATAAATACTCTAACATGTATACCATTAATTTCCATTGCAATTGCGGCGTCGAAAATGTGACCAAATTTGAATATTCTGAACATTAAGTGGGTACTTGAAATTTGAAAAATTCAATTTGCATGAATCAGTGAAATAATTGCGCTGCGTCAATAGCAGAACTTTTAGCTTGTGACGTGCAACAAACTACCATGATTTATTATCCACGTGGTATAACCATATGCCACATTAAATGATGAAAATGCCTCCCGTATGGGACCAGATGTAAACTCACGTTCATTTGCTCAGTTGCAACTCAATAAAAACAGGTTGCTATTAATAGTAATTAATGTCTGTCCTTCGCGTACTGTATGACGTAACGCATTTAAAAACAGGTGACAATAGTAAATTAGTCGAGTTGTGTTCAATTTATATTATATGCTAAGTTTGCTGCAATACTCTTGGAGTTTTTGTGCATGACAAATTTATAACGTAAACGTAACCATTATAAATAAAAATCGCCTATATTGGATGTGACATGCAATGTTTTATTAAATAATACATTATTGCTAGAAAACTATTTCTAAAATTAATTATCCTTGTTTTAATGCTTTCATTCATGCACTTTAACATTACCAGCCAATGAACAAATTTATTAGGTGCTAACTATATTTTTTATTGGCACACGGGCTGCATTACAAATATTCGATGCTGCGTGACGTAAATATGATTATGGGTTTGGTACAGAATTGCAGCCACTGTTAATTAACTCTCATAAATACCATTAGAGCAGCCTGCAATGTCAGAATAACCTGAATAACCGTTAACAGTGCCGCTCCATGCAGCTGAATTTCCTTGTCACTCTGCTATTGGAATGTGAACTCATAACATTCTTTACGGTATATCTCGGCGTAGGTTCTGGTCAGAAAATTTCGTTTTCCTTAAACAAGTGCTCTCGCTGTCCAAAGTCACTCTTAAATGGATATTAGTAGGATATTTGTAGCAGTTATATTGCTTGTCACGCTTGTGAGTGAAACTAAACAAAATCAATGGGAATCATAGTTACATGATAACAATTAATCTTATGTTTCACAGGTCGCAGAATTCATACTTGCTTTACCTGAAAGACATAGGAGGGATCCCATGCCCAGTGAGATCGGTATGGGACTAGTTGATGCGGTTATTGGAAAAGCTGTAAGATATCATGTTGGATAAATTGTATTTCTCGAACCGTTTTAAGTAGCGATTCTTAACTGTCGGTAACCCCGTGTTCCTTGTAGATGGAGGTGGTCAGTCGTGAAGTTAGAGGGAAATTCTAATTAATAGTTGGGTAAAAATGGCGATGTGGCACATATCATTTTAATGATTGCTGTATGTAAGTTGGTATTTGTTATACTCCACTGTTGTTCATTAGTTATCTGCTAAATTATTCGAGAAACTGCACATCTAACAAAGGAGCATCTAACTGCACATTGTTATACAAAAAAGGAACACGTTTTTATGCCTTGCACTACTATTGATAGGTACGATTTAACATTCCGTGAATGCAAGAAACTGTCGAGGACAATAAATATTGACTTTTAAGTTGTAACCACCCGATCTTCCGAAACATACATTATGATATTCTAATATGTATTTATTTTTTTGCTACAGTAATATTACTTCATAGTGTTTTATTTAATTTGAGTTTGAAAGTAATGTCGAAATATGTCATGCTTTCTGCTTCGGATCCCGTCAAAACGTAGCAATGTGCAATTAAAAACGTCCATTTTTCAGAATATTTGTATTTTTGGGCAACATATTTGCGACAAAAGCTCCAAATTGATCTTGCGTGTAGCTAATCTGCAGAGCTATTTCTGTGCAACAAATTAACAAATAAAATCGTCAACCTGTTCAACGGCTGATGTGGCGGCCTCGTTTACATTTCCGAAGCATGTATATAAGGATAATTATTCCTACGGATATGGATATATATGATCGCCTTGGAGCTTGACACTTTAATTGGAGCGAGGAAGCGAATAAATGAGAATATGGACGTTCTCGCACAACTTTCAAAACTTTCATATCATTCAGGACAGCTTGTGTACATTTACACTAGGTTTGCAAACTATTCTGGACAAAAAGTCGGCATGACAATTCATCATGCAAGGAGATCGGCTACAGCCAAGACTTTTTTCCAAGACTTACAAACAAAATATAATCTTTCAGGAAAATTAAGCGAAACAGAGGATACTGAAATATGGCAGTATGAAACGTTTGTCGCGAATGTCTGGATTGAAAATGGAGATTCATTCACAGGTGAACGCTATTAATGACATTTCACAAACATACACAATTAAGCAAAGTTGCAGAAACTCACGCACACTGAATAGTGTTATCGCAAAAATAAGTTTCCACCGTCCATATTAATTGGCCAATATAACACATACGCGGTGTTGCACTTGGGTGGAACAAACCAGAGATATTGCGTTGCAGTGTACGATTAATAATGAGATATAGATATTTTCATGAATGCAAAGGAAACGAGAACGAAACTAAGGTTATGGTCAGGCAAATTTTTCATATATGAACATATGTAATTTAAAATCAGGTAAAGCCAGTTTCAACTTTGGTCAGTTTATGAGTTTATCGTTATTAACGCCCAAATACAAATTGAAGTACATACAAAATGCAAATCAATTTTTGAGAACCCCGACAATTCACATTCTTTTGCGGTTCTAAATGTCGAGATTGTCCTTCCGCAAATAAAAAAGTCACGTTGAATACAAATTCCTGTTTAAAACCTACCAATTTTCATTTGGTTGGGCTGTGTTGGGCTCATTCACGTATATTAATTTTGTATACTATAATCTCTTTCTATTTTTATCGAAAACGGAAAAGATTGTGATTGTTGTACAAACACATTCATGTAGTGGTGAAATGCGTTAGCATACTGGTTATTAATTAAACATTGCACATTACTTTTCATCAATATTTACGTTCGTTGCTCTGAAAGCTTAGAAATATTTGTAAAAATTGCATAATAGATTCATTAGTAAGCTGTATATCCAATTAACTAGCAACCAGCTTCAGAAATTGGTCAGCAAGTACTTACACGAAAATTGTATTTCTTAACTTCACAAAATGTTCAGAGTATGGTTTAACGAGCTATCTAAGCAATACTTTCATATATTTTGTAGTAAAAGGTTTTAGGACTTTTAATTTAAACGTTCCCTATGATTGTTGTCATAGGGAACGATGTTGTCATGTTACGATGTTCCCAACAAACCTAAAATAAGTATTCATTCGAGTTTCAAAAGGTGTACCTCACTTGAGTTGTCACGTATATTTTAAGTGTATTCTTGTCATGAATGCTAACAACAAAATTTTAGTGCACTTGCAAACTTGCACTGCGTACCAATATTTAACGGTCGAATCCAAAAATCTGGAAAAGTCTAGTTCCTTCCCCAGTGCACTGTACAAAGTTACCAAGAACGGACTCATTATTAACTACCGGAAGCATGAAATGCTTGAAAGGTAGATATAGGGATTGATCTGTTTGTCTGTCTGTCTGTCTGTCTGTGTGTCCGTACCCACTACAACTTCCGTACACATTGACCGATTTGGACCAAATTTGGTACACATATACCTTGGCCCATAAGGACCTTCCCTATTGATTTTCAGCCATGTACCTCAACCTTGACCGGACGTATGGGGGTCGGCGTCTTCGAGGTGGTGGTGGTGACCAAGTCGTCAAAAAATTTTATTGTCTTAATCGACAGAGGAGTTCAAGACGATCATTTTTTGCCAAGGCACCATGGGTCAAATCGGTGACCTGGCGGTGGGGTGGGCCGTCGAAGGTATGGGGTCCCCAGTCGTCAAAATATTTTATGCTATAAATCGATGGGGATGGTCCATTTGCGCCACAAAAATCTAGTATTATGGTCAAATGTGTATCCAAATTTATTATTTTTGCATTCATCACTCTTCCGGTAGTTATGTATTAAAGGTTACACCTTACTAGTTAGAAAAGGTACATGCTGTGTGGAAAAAATAAAAAATAAACTCTTCTCCGCTCGTTGCTCTGCCTCTGTACACTATCTGCACTGCGTATCAACAATCTTGATTTTTCCGGTTTTCGATAATCTCGCTTTATTTCAGAGCATATTATGGTAGTTTCATTCGTTGACAAATGAAACAAAACACACAAAATAAGTTTGATAGTATCATGTCAACAAGTCCTCAGCATAAAGGTACTGGACGACAAATGCAAAGGACTATTTTTGTTTCTGAAAACCAATTAACATTAACGATTCTACAGTAGCGCAATATATCTCATATGAGGGATAAATACCATTACATGGATTGCATTTTCCACATTGGATGGCCACCGACTCGGTATCAAAGCTGCTCAACATTTATCCCAATATGTAACAACTATTTCTTGTTCGAAATGCGAACAAACAACTTGAGCCATGCTGGCCATCATCCAAAACTTTGCAAACTTCATCTTGACGATGCGCTGTGTCAATTTCCTTCTTGGTCAGAAAAATTAAACCAGGATCAAATGTCATGCTCATTAAACAAAACCCCCAAAAAAATATATACAATTTTTTACAGGACTCTGTTCAAATGTGCTACAAGGTCATAATACGTTTAAATAATAATTTTGCTCCTTAAATTAGAGAAAAAAGAGCAAATTGCAATGTTTATTGTCGTGCGTCCTGGTTTCATGTTGCGGCACCCATATCTTTGCTCATTATAGAGCTCGTTCCCATCTTTCTTACCCGAAGTTTTCTTGATATGTGCATAAACTCACATGGATGTCGGCTGAAGTAATAAATGGTTCACATTGTTCATTCGATCACGTTTGATCATACCTACAAATGTATTCTTGGCAATACTCAGCACATAATAAAATCAACTTGTTCACTCTGACTATGTACCAAGTGTAAAGAAGTCATTCATAAAGTCCTTGAAATATCAAGTTCCTTGCACATTAAACCCACTGTGTTTAGATTACAATGAAGGAACGCATTAAAAAAGGTACACGGTATGCGTAAACAATGGAAACAATACGAAGTGCGCCACTCATTGCTCCTATTGTAATAACTTCTTTTAATGCGCATCATAACAATCAAGATTTTTCTGGTTTCTGATAATCTCATCTAATTTTTGAGCATATGCTTGTATCATTCGTTGAACATAGCAATCCTTACAAATCCACCAATGCCTAGTGTCAGTTGTTCAAGTTCCGAATGACATTGTACCTGACAACCACTTGAAAGGATTTTTCTGGCTTGTTGAAACTACATGCTATTTTCAGCGCTTCATCAGTTCAATGCATTTTACATGCATTTAATTTTCCACACTGCATGGCGACTGACTAGGTATAAAAGGTTATGTCGATTCATGCTGACATATCACAACTCTTCACGGCTCCAGCTTGAACAACCGACGTGAGCTCTATCGTGCAGCATTTACAATTTTCAAAACCAACATAGTCACATTTCTCATCGGAACCCTTTCAAAGTTCGAGTTTCATTCGACATGGCTACCAAGAACGCTTGTTTTGTCGTTCTCATCGCGGCGATAATCCTGATGGCTTGGTCGAACCCGGTAAGCAAACAATTATTTATCCACGCATTATGTGATTTAAAAAATCGCACTCACTATTATAGCTCTCAACTTCTTCAAATAAAAGTAAAATCAAAGTAATCTGTGCAGGGTTTTTGCTATATTGTGAAATTCTCAAATTTGCTATTACTTCATTTAACTCATTATTGTTTTACTATTATTTTTTCAGGTGGTCCATGCGCAAAGTACCTGTGTCATTGCCAGATGCAGGGATGAGTGCAGTTTAAAGTTTCCATGTGGAAGTCACACCGGGTGCTGCAGGAGGATTCGAATATCTGCCCAAAATTTTGATGGTAACTACTGTATGTGCTGCCCCGCAGGCGGTGGCTGTCCACCTTATCCCAATAGTAACAATGTATTTGCTAGAATTCCACCTAGAAATGATACGAGTATTTGTAACTGTCAACCATTGGACACAACAATGTCTAACTATTTTGTTCAACAATGTGGCAGACCTGCAATCACGTGTCCGTGAATAACTTCATTTTCAATTTTTGCAACACGGTTACATCTTGATTTTTCCAGCTCACTTTACTATTCAAAATTTATGAATTGCAAACGTTCTTTTTTACTAAAATATATGAATTCGGAATTGCCTATTTTCTCGTCCGTCAACATTTGTTTATTTAGCAATATTTTTACAGTTTAGAATCCAAATCAATAGTTTAAAAAAATAAATCATCCAAACCTTTTGCATTAACAATTATAATATGCGGTGGTTTATACACTTTATTCCATTTCCCTAAAATCGTCTCTGTGGCAGCTAGACGTGTAGTACTAGATTGATATGCACCATGATATCCGCAGTATATTAAAATGGTGATAAATTATCATTGGGCGTTTTATCTGATACATAATATCTTCATAGAAGTCATCAAAATATTTGTCTGAGTTTGAGGATTTCGACGCACTAACCCTAACATAAAAGTTCCTATGACTTAAATGTGTATTATTTGAGATGCATAGTATTTTGATTGTAACAAGGACAATATCCTCAGTAGATTTCTGTATACACATCAAAAGTCGTTGGTTTGGTATAAGCACAAAGGTTTGTGTAATGAAATTTGACATTTCCATTTACTTGGCCAGTATACCTTTTCAGTCTGATTGCGCTCAACTCGCCTTGTGGGCACGAGAAATCATTTTAGGTCCATCCCAACTTTGACTACAATACCCTTACGGACACGAGCAATAATCAAACTCAAAATATTTAAAATGACTATACCTGCATAAACGATGGACGACGCCAACCGAAAGCTTGTACGTTAATGCAAATACACCAGCGTATCTTGATTTGAACAATTTGACATCCTTAAATTGAGTGCCTAATTTTATCGGATATAGTACCAACCAATTAATTTAGCGCTGACGATTATGATGACTTGATTAATTTCCAGCACATTTCCATTGATATGAATCACGGTGATGGTCAATGGACCAGTACTACTGCTGCGCTGAGACGAGTTGACACTTAATGGTGGTGGGTTATTAAATGCATGCAAGAGTGGTCATTGGACATTGCTGCTAACAAAATCCAGACTGTTTTAGGAAATAGTTTTGTAAAAGTTTCATTACAACATTCAGTGAATTGTTCAGTAAATACTTTCCAAGTTGTTTAGCCCTTTGCTTAGGTCCTCAGCCATATGATGCGTTCCGGAAAGGAACAAATATTTCTTCGACATTCCTTCAATTTTGTATGCCATTTATTACATATTCTTCTATCGTTGAGTGCTTTGAAAATTAGGAAGCATTTATTTTGCAAAAAGTTTTCGATTATTTAAAGGCATTTCATAAAATTTGATACATCACTTCAAACACCTAAATAACAATTCTGACGGATTATTTGCGTCGTTTTCTCTATTCTGACACGGTTTTATGCCATTACAAAGTGCCGCAAACGCGAAAATAACACCATCAGCGGATGAAGCACTAAAATGGTGAAGTGGATTAGAGAGAACCTAAATGGTGAAGTGGGTTAGAGAAAACCGAAATGTTAGGCTTGGAGAATTAGAAACAACTTTTCCACCCGTGATTCAAGACCATGTCTTTGAAGCCGTCCGGAATGCCTCGAAGTTGTGGCTCCTTCGTTATAAATGTGTACTGTGAGCTTGTGTTCGAATTGCGCAGCAGCACCGCCGTAAATATCCAAATCAGAATCAAATGCCAATTGACAGTGTTGCGTTTATTAAGAAGATCGTCACCCTGCTCCAGAAACGCTGAAATAAGCCAATAGAACGCATCCGGTCCTTGTTTAGCGTTCTTCAGAGTGAGAATCGATCCGATGGACGCAATCGCTAGAAATACTACAATCCAGCCCTTCAATGTTATCGGCTCAACCATTGCCGCCACATTGAAATTGCTGTCGAGGTTTGGGTCACCGGGCTTTACAAACATGGAGTACTTTGATCCAATTAGTTGAGGACCGAATGGGAGAAATTCTAACTCCTTAAATACAGCCATATCAAAGATGTCTATGAATGCCAAGTTGTCCATAGTATTTTTACAGAGGCTGTGAAATAAACAGTTGTGCTAGATGGAATTGTCTATTATATATTTGATACAACCCCTGAAATTATTATATTTCGGATGCCAGGAAATTTTCTTTCTATACGAGCATTTGTCTTTTCCATTTGTGTATTCAAAGATGTTAACAGATCCGCTGTTTGGGACAAAGGTATTCTCTTCCCACAAATTAGCAGTGTCGATAAGTGACGTCATGATATGATCACGAAGATTAATTTGAATCAGTGTGGTAGCCTGTGGGTTTAGTGGCCCAGCATTATTTATAGTTTCAGTGCGTGGTTCTTGGAAACATCTCAAGCAAGGGAAGTATACATTTCGTGTGTCGTAGTCGTTCGAATATTCCATCATGATGACTATGGATCTATCCTGATGATAGGCGACCAATGTTGTTGACTCTGTAACTTTGGAAATCGGAAATTATAATGTAGTCTAGAGGAACTGTGCGAAAGTTTGATCTCTCAACATCGGCTTGGAAAAAGTGCAATTCTTCCTCACCGTAACCGATGAGATTCTTCATTGATGGCAAATGGACGAAACAGATTTGACTGAATTTTGTTCTTCCAAATATTTTGTAGTAGAATGGTGACAGGTCCTCATACCCGGTTGAGATCCAGTATTCAAATAATGGTAAAATGTTGTCGTTATCAAATCTGAATTGTGTTGTTGAGTCGAGTGGTATATGTTTTGATGAGTCAGTATTTTCCCATGATGATTCTTGATAATATTCTTCCTCTGGCGTAAAAGTACTACGTGTGTGTACGGCTGCGCAGGTAATGGCTCTGCTATGATTGATGTTACATAACTTTAAAAAGTTATTGCACATATCAAGCTATGCGTTCATTTTGAAAGAAAAATGTATGGTACATTCGTGAAACAATCCAAATATACTCTTGAATTTATCGGGCGCTTCGTCATTATTTTCAACTTTTTGGCTTCCGTCATCACACGTGCAAGCTTCCAGAGTGAGCTGAGAAAAATAAATTAGTATTTGAATGGCCAGAAGAATGTACATGATGGGTTCTGGAAACATTTTACGTTTTATAGTTTGATGTCCGGGGAGGGGGGGGTATGTTAAAAATATAATGCTACGTGTTCTAGTTACCCAAATAGGCTGCAATGCTCCGTCTTAATTGCATGATATTCCACTCAATTCTTCAAACGCGAATATTAATGCTTACCAAAAGTTACATTCAAATGCTTGTGCACTCTCAATGTCCACGTAGGGCACTTCAGTTAGTTTTAAAAAAACTGTGCTCGTTTGCTGCTACATCAATCAGTGCGTGTCGTACTCAATGCTGCCAGAATATCTTAACGTTCCATATTTGACACATATCTCTTTAGTTTGCAGTTTAATTAAAACGGTTGTAATTGATACTACTAACTGTCAATCAACGAAGCCATCATTAAGACAATGTTGAAGCCTTAAAAAGGTTCCTTGCTTGAACAGAGAATTCAAAAAATCACATATACTCTAGAGGTGTGCTGTGCTAAATAAGTATTAGTTTCAGCCAACTTAATGTTGAAAGGCATACCTTTCAACTTGATGGAAGTAAATGGTCATCGGGACGTTTAGTGCGACATATGATTTGTTAGATGTACTAAAATATGCGCTTTACAAATGCCTACAACGGCTTTGCACAAACACCAACGTATCTACGTACATGCACGATTGGTTGCGAACCTTCCGTTTTTGTAGCTCACGCTGCTCTTCACCGAAACTGTTCTCTGTATCGATCGATCACTTAAACTATGTATCCACAATAAACATGTAAAGCCGTTGTGGCCGCAGAAACTAACATGAGCCTTCATGTTTCTCATTTCCTCATCTTTAATTTTATACTACGCAAAATCCACATCTTCATCCATTGCCGTTGGCGACTCCGTCGTAGTTTTCAAAATCGCTTGGGCTATTCTGGATTCCCTATGGCTATTTATCACCATAAAAAACTTTTGGGTCGATCAATACAAATTCAATACAATATCGGTCCAGCAATTACGCAGATCTTAATGCTAATTTTATGGTCAGATTAATCTTAATTTCAGATGATTTCCACAATATAACAGCTGTGTTTGTTTATACCTCCCGGAAAATAAAATTATTAATTTTTAATTAAATAATTATCAACATTATATTTAATAGAAATTAGTTGTGGTGGCTTCATTGAAGTGATATTAAAGTAGTACCTGTGGTAGTCCAGCAGTCAGATAATGCAAAAGAATTCAGCAGTGTACGATTTTATTCATCCATCTGCTGCCAATCCTAACATGACAAGAAAAAACAACAAACCTCCTACAAAATTCAACAACGCAAATTCAACAACGTCCAAGTCCAATACTGGGGCAGTAGAGAATAGGAAAAGAAGCAGTGCAACTCTAAACTCTAGCTCTAATTCTGATCAAGGTCAAGGCGGAAGTGGAGTAAATACCTCATCACCTGATATTACGATGCCGCCCAAAAAGAGAAAAACTGACGGGGATAATTGCTCGTGCTCACACTGTGACAAGATAAATTCTACTTTATCAAATATTTCGACGCAGCTGGAAAAGCTAAATAAGCTGGATGACATTCAAAACTCTATCCGTGATCTAAAAACAGAAATTGAAGCAAACAAAGGTTCTGTGGAGGCGCTGAAAGGAAATGTGGATACAATCTCACAGGATTTAACTGAGATTCAAAAACAAATTGAAGATTTCAGATATGACAAAATAAAAATTGAAACTGAATTAAGAAAAATTAACTTAATTATTTCAGGAGTTACTGATGAAGACAATGAAAGCAAAGACAACCTGAAGTCTAAAGTACAAGCTCTGGCCAGTGAAATAGATCCTTCATTCAATTTTCAATGTGACACAATCAGCAGATTTGGTGAATACAAGGCAGGAAGAACAAGGATTATCCACATTCGCTTTAAACTTATGTCCGAACGAAACGCTTTCTTCGAGCTGAGAAAGAGCACAAATAGACCTGTGTTCATTAACGCTGACGTTCCGGAGGAAGTTCGCAAAGCAGAGTTCAGAATGAGGGAGAAAATACGCGAGTTAAAGTCAAACAGGATCAACATCTTGAACGTAAACTATAAAAACTATGAAATTGATACAGATCTGATTACATTCAGGTTGATGCCTAACTTGATTTTCTCGGAGACTGCTAAAGAACCGTCTGATAGTGGAAATGGAAGCGGAAGTTTTTTAGGCCAGCAAGAGCTGATGGATTAAAAATCGCCCATCTCAACATTCAATCTGTGTGCAACAAACAAGTACTTCTAAATAACTTTATTTTAATGGAAAACATTGACGTGCTCTGTCTGAGCGAAACATTTTTGAATGAATACAAAAACATTTTAATGCTTGACAATTTTAACTATGTTAGAAGAGACAGGAACTGTATACAGTCAGGGAAAAGCAAAGGAGGTGGAGTTGCAATTATAGCAAAACAGCAGTTACAATTATGTAGATACGACTTAAAAAACGAACAAAATATTCTTATAACCTCCAAACTTGAAGTGTTAACTACCCGCATAAAACATGGAAATTCAAAATACTTCTTTGTGTGTGCAGTGTATAGACCACCTAATTACGCGACAGAATCAGTTAAAAGTGATATGCAAGCTTTAGAATCGGTGATTGAAGAACTACTAGACACTAAAAGGTTGTTCCTAATTCTAGGTGACCTTAATCTAAAACCTGACTGGTGCTTATCTCTTCTTGATAATATATTAATGAAGTACAAGCTTGCTCAGCTAATTAAAGTTGCCACCAGAGGGGATTGATTATTAAATGTGATCATAACAAACCAAGAAGAAAAATGTAAAAACACAATTGTCATGGAACCGCATTTATCAGACCATATGGCGATAATGACGGATCTGAATATTAAAAAACCTAAAAATCCCAAAAAACAAATTGCATTCCGCAACTATGACAGGTGTAACATAGACGAATTGTACAGTGATTTTAATAAGTGTAATCTAGATGTAAATACAAGTGACCCAGTTGATGTAAATTTTACCAAGTTGACAAGTGCAGTACTAAAATTGTTCGACGTTCACTGTCCTGTTAGGACCAAATTTGTGTGCATGACTCAAAAGAAGATACAGCTAACCAGTGAAACAAAATTAGCAATTGCAGATCGTGACAAATTATACAAAAAACTGAAACAATCTCAAGATTCAGAGGTAAAGGAGGAATATTCCATGTCAAAAAAGCTCGTCAAGAAATTGATGGTGAGGGACAGAAATGATTCCATCAGCAGGAAGATTTCTACCTTCGGCTTTTGGCAAACGGTTAACTCTATGACCGCCCCAAAATCAGAAAACGCCCTACCCTTTTCTCCCAGCGAAATCAATACTCACTTCGCGAGTATATCAAATAAACCAACAGCCACTGTGATAAATGGTAACAATATACCTAATGATGACGATAGAAAAGATGAGTGGTTTTCACTGTCTCAAGTGAGTCAACAGCAAGTGATGTACGCATGGCGAAAAATGAAGAATAAAAATAGTTCTACAGAGGACGCAATGGGCATCTCAAATAGGATGATAAATATGATTATAAAGAACTCTTCCTTTATCGGTAACCTTACTGGACTAATAAACTCATCAATTATACAAAAGTATGTTCCCAAAAACATGAAATTGTCACGAATTATAGCACTTCCGAAACAAGTTCCTGTGACACAATTAAACCAACTGCGACCTATTTCGATTCTTCCTGTAATTTCTAAGATTATTGAGAAATGTGTGTATTCTCAATTACGATGCTATCTTCACTATAAAAACATTTTATACAATAAGCAGTTTGGCTTTCGCCCAGGGCATTCTACAGAGCATGCGGAACTATACGTGTATAGCAAAGCAAAAGAAGCACTTTCAAAACGAAACCTTTTTGCCATCGTGACCCTGGATGTAAAGAAAGCGTTTGATACCGTCAATCGTAAACTTCTTAGTCAAAAGTTAAAAACATATAAAATTGATTCTGCTTGGCTCGACTCCTACAACAATGACAGATGGCAGTTTGTAGATAAAAGAGAGTTGTCAGAGGTCATATCAACCACAAGGGGTTTAGTTCAGGGCTCATGTGTTTCGGGAATCCAATTTGCTCTCTTTATAAATGACATGGCAAAAATATCAAATGAAAAGACTGAAGTAGTTTTGTTTGCTGACGATTCACAAATAATTTGTGAACTACATAGAGACAAAATCCAGAACGACTTGAATGACCTTGAATCGGCATGCAATGAATTAGTGCAGTGGTTTAAAAGTAATGACCTAGAAATCAACAATAGCAAAACTGAGCTCTTTATACATTGCAACAAAAACGATTTAAATTTATGCACCAACATATCGGTGGAAATTGAAGGTGTAAAAGTTAAGAACTCTAACTCTATAAAAAGCCTTGGTCTCATTAAGGACACACGGATGACTTGGAATGACCACTTGACATCAACTGTAAAGAAATGCTACAAAACTCTATGGTCAATCAGGGCATTGCTTAGCTTAATGAATCAAGGCCAATTAAAAATTCTGGTGGAATCATTATGCTTATCGAAACTTTTCTACATGGTAATTATTTGGTCTCACGCGAATGGAGGAGTTCTGAAACAAGCTAAAAAGGTTTTGCGTTCTTGTGTGAATACTGTGTTAGGAAATCATTTCAGTCGTGAGGATTTCAATGAGTTAAAATGGTTAATGTGGAGGAATCCAGCCTTTACTCCTCGATGTGTTTAGCTTACAAAGTAAAAGGAAATATATGCCCACTGGCATTCTAGAAATCCATAAATTATAACGCCGTGTTATCACACGAAACAAGAAGCGGAATCCACACATCTGTGGATAGAAATCTCTGTGAAAGTTTCCTGTCGTTCTTGATCACGTCAGCATGGTCAAAAATTCCCGAAAATCTAAAATCATGTGAAGTTTATAATTTCAACTCCTTCGAATCTAATCTAAAAAATGGTTCATCTCCAATAGAACTAGTGAAGAATCTGGATGTGATTTGTCTTGCATTGACAAAGTGGTAGAAAACATTCGTAATTTGTTTCAGTAAATGTGTTAGAATATCTGTTCAGTTTTTGAAAATGTGACTAAGTTTTTCCTTTTGTGCAAAAGTGAAATATCGTTTGACTATGTAAATTTTCTGGAACTATCAGTGAGTTACCCTGGTCGGGGAGACTGATAGTTTCATATATATACATATATATAAAATATGCGCTTTACAAATGCCTACAACGGCTTTGCACAAACACCAACGTATCTACGTACATGCACGATTGGTTGCGAACCTTCCGTTTTTGTAGCTCACGCTGCTCTTCACCGAAACTGTTCTCTGTATCGATCGATCACTTAAACTATGTATCCACAATAAACATGTAAAGCCGTTGTGGCCGCAGAAACTAACATGAGCCTTCATGTTTCTCATTTCCTCATCTTTAATTTTATACTACGCAAAATCCACATCTTCATCCATTGCCGTTGGCGACTCCGTCGTAGTTTTCAAAATCGCTTGGGCTATTCTGGATTCCCTATGGCTATTTATCACCATAAAAAACTTTTGGGTCGATCAATACAAATTCCTGGAAATTGTCCTATTCCGGCGCGTACACTTTGACGACAATCACCAAAATCCAAACGTTTCCGTAATGCTTGCAGAATCAATATTTCAAGTCGTGTTACTCTCGTATTCGTACTTTTGCTTCATTTCGGAATTGCTTTTCTTGACACGGTCACTGCCAGAGGATGGGTAGGACGCCCCGACTTCTGAAAATCACTTGACACATTCCAATATCCTCCAATCGGAACGTTTCATGGATGGGCTTTCAGGGACTGATGAATGGAGAATATTTAACGGTGCATACTACTCTACGTGTCGTGCTGACTTTGGGCTGGTTTCACAGGTAATGCCATTAAATGCAAAATAAAATTTATTCCAATAAGTTTGCGTTTCTCTTGAAATTTCAGAAGACTTTTCGGAGCATTTTCGAAAGTATTACTGACCATGTCATGCTTCACGTTATGGGGCACAGTAGAGCATTTCACAAGCTCTCATAATCAGCCGTTCCCAGATCACTTCAGCTTGGCGAAGAAAGTCATCGTCGTCAAAGCGGAGTATATCTGGGAAAAGCACTGGGAGAAAGTTTGTCGAGAATATGGCTCAGTAAAGAAATTGACTGATATGATCAATAGCGCCCTGGGGATCAACATGGCATTCTTGCTGGTGGTGGGAGTCGTGTATTATGCAATTGGACTGGACCGAGTGTTTGTCAAAAACGTTGGCGCTGCGTCATGGAGCCGATCTGCTAGCGTTATATGTTATTTCATTGAGAAGTGTATAATCTTTGTTCTTGCTGCTGAAGTTTGTCGTCAGGTAAGTGCTTTCATTGCAACTGAATTGTCTGATTCGGTTTGAAATAACGCAACATTGTTTACATTCGCAGATGCAATCATTTAAAAGGTGGTTATCCTCTGACACTATTCGACCCAAAATTCAGTCCGATCTACTTTACGTAATAATGAATGAGCTGGATTCCAATGCAGTGGCAATTAAAACAAGCAACATTTTTCCATTGACTTACGGGCTCGCCCCAAATGTAGCGTTTACAGAAGCAATATATATCTCTAATACAACGTTTTGCAAAACTGTATTATGATTTTCTCCGGTTGTCAGGGTCCATGCCGATTCTCTAACGCGTAAAACGGTAGGTGACCTAATTAACCCTTTTTTGCACCATTGATAGGCCCTTCCAAAAGACGATTTTTGGTACCCTTGGTTTGACCCTAAACCCAACCCTTCCGGGGTTAGGGTCAAAATAAGTTCGCTGCGCCGTTGATTAAATAGCTCCGCCGTTTCTCAGCCGATTTTGGTTGTCATGGTGGCAATCGAAAGCCAAAGAGTTCCTCTACGGACTAATTTTTTTGTTTTGTAAAATGTTAATTTTTTCAAAAGTTGTGAGCATTTAAGTGCCAAAAATTTCATTATTTTGTAAATACATGGATAGTGAATATAAACACGGGAAAACAAATGCCACCACTGAATTCTACGTGCAAAAATACATACGATATGGGGACTATTGGAATCAATTTTAGCTAATATTCATTCCTAAACAACTACCCTGTTAAAAATTATTTCTAAAATGCGACTTTAAATACAGAAACAACGTGTTTGTAATTTTAAATGAGTTGCTATAGTTACCACATCTTACGTAATTTTGTACGTAGAATTCAATGGTGGCATTTGTTTTCCCGTGTTTATATTTAGTCTCTACATATTTACAAAAAATGATAATTTTGGCACTTAAATGCTCACAACTTTTGAAAAAATTAACATTTTACAAAACAAAAAAATTAGTCTGTAGAGGAACTGCTTGGCTTTCGATTGCCACCATGACAACCAAAATCGGCTAAGAAACGGCGGAGCTATTCAATCAACGGCGCAGCGAACTTATTTTAAATTAAAAAACAACGTGTTTGCAATTTTAAATGGGTTGCTATAGTTACCACATCTTATGTGTTTTTGCACGTAGAATTCAGTGGTGGCATTTGTTTTCTCGTGTTTATATTCACTATCCATGTATTTACAAAATAATGAAATTTTTGGCACTTAAATGCTCACAACTTTTGAAAAAATTAACATTTTACAAAACAAAAAAATTAGTCCGTAGAGGAACTCTTTGGCTTTCGATTGCCACCATGACAACCAAAATCGGCTGAGAAACGGCGGAGCTATTCAATCAACGGCGCAGCGAACTTATTTTGACCCTAACCCCGGAAGGGTTGGGTTTAGGGTCAAACCAAGGGTACCAAAAATCGTCTTTTGGAAGGGCCTATCAATGGTGCAAAAATGGGTTAATTCGGTCACCTACCATTTTACGCGTTAGAGAATCGGCATGGACCCTGACGGTTACGTAACGAATCCACAATAATAGTATGCAGATGGGGGGAATTGCCGTGATATATTTCTTCATCTAAAAACAAAACTAGACCACCAATTCTTAACTTGAAGATTTTCAGCGAATGCGTTGTTAATTGGAACATGCATTTATAGCTCTTACTGGCATTCATGTGTATTGTAAGCCGATCGCCCACGAATAAAATAACGTTCCATGGGAAAACGAATGCATAACGTGAACCACAAGCCATAAACAAGGAAATATTTATGAAAGGTTATAAAATTATAAGTATGTTCAAATTCACAGTTTGACCTGTAATATAGGCTTTGAGAAGTATGGAAATGTTTATATATTGCGCAACTTGCAAACTAGAAAGTTCACTACTTATATACATTACAGAACAAAATAAAATATCTTGTTAATTTAAGCAAGTATCAATTATCTGGTTTCGCACCGTCAATTGAGCAGAAAAGATCTGCTTGAGTGTAAATACGTAGGTGAAAGGTACACCAATTAAATGGGTAACTGAATTTGGTCAGCGATTTCGTGGATTGGCCTACCTGATGGTATCGTATGTACTAAATAAATATATAACAACATGTTACGGTACGTGTCGCTAAACGCATGTATTGATGTACATATGAGATTACGATATCATGTTACGTTTAAATGTTTGTGGCTTCTTGAGCACATATGCCTTGGCTACTGACCGCTTGGTATATCATTACTTGGAGTTCTAGGAATTTTTAATTTTTACCAGCAGGTATAATGTCACTTGATAAACGATTTATTTGCAGATATGGTGTAAATCGATACTGGGGAGAAATGAATACATAATGTTCCATTTGCAATATAGTTACGGTTCCACGTTTTTGTACTATTACACCTTTATTTCGTACAGCAACTATGTATGAGGAAATTAGCATCTTTTGTCATAAGAGTCATAGTGAAAGAGTTTATTTGCACTGTTGTTTGCCACTAAACATGGTCGTGTAAATCAATACATAGGAGAAAACACCATGTTGCCATCCTTTCTGCAATATAGTTACAACTTGACTTATTACGATTTAATTTTTTACAACAAAAGCACATTGGGAAATTATTATCTTTGGAGAGAAAAGTGTTAATATTACTATGCATACTCAAAGCTGCCTGGTTTTGGAATTACGGAATCACTCAATTAATTGAAATTGAAAACCGGACTATGATCAAGTGCATGGTGGTGATCAGAACGGACGAAACCAATATTCGAATCATACCATCGGGAGTGGTAATGCAATTTCAATACTAACGTCCGTCCATAATTTCATCAGCACAGAATATATCCATATGAATGTAACTTGAAAACTACACATATATGTATATTTCACTTTCTCTCTGATTGCACAAGTATACCATTTTAACACGGAGAAAGCATTTTACCTATGTGCATTATCTGAACTAAACTAATTAACCTAGCACGGCGATGAAACAGTTGGCTATCTTTCTCCCAACCTTCAAGTTTACGCAAACATGTACAATAATTCACCACAAAGTCGCCTAGCTTCTACACATCTGTCGATAGTGAGAGCTCATTCCCCTTTTTGGCTTTTTCCATTCGTTCCAGCACCCATGCCTGAAAGTCAAACTTCTTGCGCTCCCAATTCCTGATCCAAATGTGGTTCACCAGGAAATCCAAAGTAGGCCGCATAACTGGGTTCTTGTTCAGACAGCCGTTGACAAAGATTTCAAAATCCCGCGAAAACTCGCAGACTGGTAACCGTGGCGACGGCTCGTTTAAAATGTAGTCCAGCAATTTAGTCATTTTCTTTCCGCCCAGAGATGTCCCCACAAAGTAAAGTGGGATGGGCAGCTCTCCAGTGGCCAGTTCAAACAGAGATACTCCCAATGCCCAGATGTCTGTGGCGATCGAGACAAGTTCTCCTTCGATCCCTTCCGGCTAACAAATTTCAAAATGAAAAATAAACAAATTAGTTATTTCACACAGTATCCGATATTATTAAACATTTTAGCACTTACTTACCGACATGTACGTCTCAGCCCGGCATTTCGTTTTTGAGTGCACCAGCAGCTTGTACGCCTGACAATCGCTCAGCTTTACTTGCGCCTTGGAGTTCACCATAATGTTTCTTGGCTTCAAATTTCCGTGAAACATGCTGTGCACGTCGTTGAGATAGGCGAGTCCATTCAGAACACCCAACGTAATCTTGACCATTGCATTTTCAGGAAATGTTCCTGTTGCATTCATCAGCGACTCCAAACAGCCTCCGTCCATGTATTCGGTGAAAACGGACAGCTTAAAATCGGCATGGTAGGCGCCGTAGAAACCAACCAGAAACTCAGATTGAATTTCGTCCAGCATTTGGAGATCTTCAAGGACGCGTTTTGGAATGTGCGGTAATTCCTCCAACCTGATAATCTATTTAAGTGAACCAATCTATGTTTCACTTGCTATTGGTGTTATATTATTTTTATTTTTAGAAAGCAAATTTGGCTGACCTTCTTGACCATCACGAACCCAGTTGGCCGATGGAGCGCGGTTAGAAGAAATCCCGGCGAATCGATATGAATGATGTCCTCCTTCTCAATTTGTCCAACCTTTTGCTTCCTCGACTCAAAACTTTGCAACTTTTCTGCTTCCTCCTTTTCGCCCAACTCCAGGTGGGAAAAGTTGGGCACCAGTCTCGCCATTGCGCACGTAAAGTCAGTATTTGTTCCTATTGTCTTGGCCGGAGGGCTAGTAAGACTTAATCCTGGGAACTTGGCAGCCATTTCGAAATTCTTTTGGATACCACTTTAGATAGCTTGTCTTACAAATAAGAAATACAGAATGTCTGTATCTTGTTTGAATACGCACGTGAAATATGTATTTGTTGTATCTATTGCTTCAACCTACTGGAATAGTGAGTACCATGCGATCATTGATACTTTCCTTGTCTCTCAAATGCTAGCCAAAAAGTGACCTGAGTTCAATCTCTTTACTCAGTAGCCTATATAACTTTCACTCTCTCCAAGTCATGTCAAATATGCGCCATTAATGTTCTGTTACAAAATGTTACAATGTTTAATTATATTACTGCGTGGATATGGTCCATAATAATATCGTTGTTACTACATTCATCGACGCCGCTTCAGCTTCAGCATATGCTACGCTTGTCCGAGCGGAGAAAGAGTACCGAAACATTATTATCTAATTATAGCAGCATTAAATTGAGACCATATGAGTTAATATGATTTTTTCCTCATTATAGTTATTGTGGACGACGTTATAACTTATAACGTCGTCCACAATAACTATAATAATTCTAGCGTGTGCAGCAGATACTCTTCAAAATCAATCTGATTAACTGTACGATAGGCCGATATTGTTGTGCTGCAGTAATGGCAAAATTTATTGGTAGTTATACACGGCGCAATTTTGTGATGCATTTATCGTTTTCGCGTCCGAAATAACAAGCGATGTAAGCATGCCGAACAATACTGTTGGCCTTTGCATATGGTCACTGAAAACTGATAGTATTTGTATTTTGATGCGATAATAATTTGGGGAGTAACTTAATTTCAATATATTGAAGAAAACTTCAAAAAAATCTGGAAACTTCAACAGGGTAAAATTTTGAATAAGTGAATTAACCATTTTACTGTATGTCTCGTAAGGTGATTACACATTGATACAGGTACATATCGACTAATAGGTCATATTTACATTTGTGCTGGATAAACTGTTTCAAACTAATACGTGAAATTGTACTATTACTGTTACTGCTCATTGACCACCCATTCGTTTAAATTCGCAGATAAATTTAGCCCTAGTTGCACACGTATGAGAGCGCAGGTTTGATTGCTCTGAATCAGTGAAAACTCCTACACAGGTTAGAATGGTATGGGAGAGATCGGGTCTATATATTAAATATTCCGAAAATAATGACACGTCTGTATCATCCCAGCTGAATTGTCTTGTATGCAGCGCGTCCCTGGTAGCAACCCAGTGTACTAGGGACACCAAATATATCCAATTGCAATTGGATCCAGATCTATTGCAATTATTTATTGACAAATGTGATGACAATATGATGAAAACATCCACAATCTTACAGCCGGTAAAAGTCGTTGCATGGGATGCATTGAATACGCCGAACACTTGTCTGGATGGAATAGTTGCAAAGGCCAGTCCCATTGATTCACCGATCATTATGGCTTTTATCCACGTCTAAAAAAATGCCGTATATGTGTGAATAACTTTTAACAAGCCTGCATGAACAAACGGTTAGTGTTTTTTGGCTGCACACCAACAGCAGTATGTTCAGTTTGTTTAGCATAATTCTCCCAATAAACGGATATGTATAAAACTGTGTTGGTTACCTGTACGACGGATTCGTCAAAATATCAGACTGACTTCACCGTTCCGATCAGCACGGGCGGAAATGATATTTTGCCTGTATGAATAAAACGTGCGATCAAAAATAAAAGCATATTTCACCAAGTGATATTTTTAAATTCAGTAAATATAAGCTGCTATTTGGGATAAACCAGGTGGTACCGCTTGAATCACACTTCCTTAAGCTCATAGAGAAATTGTAATATTCGATTCGCAGCACAAAAAGAAGAATAAGGACTTTGTATCCCATATTTTAGTCGATTACTGGTAGAATTATAAGACTCTTGGTGGATCACGGAATTAATTTGAATGTAGACTGATGATGCGATATTGGTATCAGCGGTATTTATACAGAACGGGGTCGAGACCTTAAAAATATACCAGCGCAGAACACATTATATATGGTTTTAGGTACCTGTGTGCGTAATTCTCACAGTGAAGTGGAATATACCAGCACACCTGATCGTCGGTACCGCAACTACACAATATCTCTCTGTAGCTGCACACTCACATTGAAGGACGTTGGCAAAGGTTTTTAAATGATGTCTTAAACACAAAAACTGTTCAATGCCGCTTCAAGGCTGTGATATAAAACAATGCGTCTTTGGTGGGCTTTAAAAAGACAATACCTACCAAAACAACCTTATTTGCACTCAGAGGCCTGCACAAAGCTATGAATAGTCTTTCTGGATTTAAAGCTTACAAAATGTGCGTGAAGAAAAAACCAAAAACCAAAAATTTGTGAAGAAAAAACCAAAAACCAGAGCAGTACCGACAGCACTTAGTTATACATAACAATTGAAAACAACAATTCATTGCACTCACGATAAAGTGTTCAAATAAAAAATAGACATAATAGGCATGGTTCGAATTACTTCACAAAGAAAATCCCGATTAACTTAGCAATATGAGCTTACCTCAAGTACACCAAGCTCCATTCTAGATACCTCAACCAAACATTGTACACGTGCAGCAAATACCATTGGGCACTAGCTGTTAAATTTTGAAACAAATTGAACGTGCGGAACATTCTATAATATCTTCTCATATCACCCCAAATTATAAATTGTGGCCAAGTCGTTGTGTAAGAATTTAATGTTTTCTCAATTCAGAGACGTTACCGTTTAGATACCTCAACCAAACTTTGTACAGGTGTTGTTACCGCTTGTAACAGTTAAGACAAATTCCTGGTTCGTGTTAGTTTATGAAATGAAAATTAAAGTAGTAACTAAGCCCTAGTGCCGTGCTACTAACTAACTAGTCCAAATATGACTAAAAGTGGCCAAATATGCCCAAATAAATGCCCAAATATGGCGAAAATTAACTAACAAGACAAAACAATAATTATTCTTGTATAACAGTCAATAATTGATCGATTTTATTAATGACTGCAGTTACTTTTTATCAATTAACAAAATCAATTGAGCTCAACAAAAGTTTCACTCTCACAAAAAAGGCAATAATGATAATAATGAGCTCGTCGGCTCGCTTCTCCTCTTCTTCTGCATTGCATCATCCTCCAAAATCCCACGCTGTCTGTTCGCCTTTTCACCAAAACAAGACCAGACAC
The DNA here is from genome assembly GCA_004115045.4 of Sinella curviseta. NCBI lineage: Eukaryota > Metazoa > Arthropoda > Collembola > Entomobryomorpha > Entomobryidae > Sinella > Sinella curviseta. Next base: position 17,045,246 of record CM023203.3, read on the forward strand.
GGCAAAAATACATGCATGCATACAATTTCAAAAACCACGCAAAAACTACTCAATGACAAAAACAAAATACATATTATAAATTTCCTTCCCCAGCTCAATCATTAACAGGCGTAGTACATGGGCCATGTGATGAGTTACAAAATTTTGAAACAAATTGAACGTGCGGAACATTCTATAATATCTTCTCATATCACCCCAAATTATAAATTGTGGCCAAGTCGTTTTGTGAGATTTAATGTTTTCTCAATTTAGAGACGTTACCGTTTAGATACCTCAACCAAACTTTGTACAGGTGTAGTACATGGTCCATGTGATCAGTTACAAAATTTTGAAACAAATTGAACGTGCGGAACATTCTATAATATCTTCTCATATCACCCCAAACTATAAAATGTGGCCAAGTCGTTTTGTGAGATTTAATGTTTTCTCAATTTTGAGACGTTACCGTTTAGATACCTCAACCAAACTTTGTACAGGTGTAGTACATCTACCATGTGATCCACTTTTAAATTTTGAAACAAATTGAACATGCGGAACATTCTATAATATCTTCTCAAATCACCCCAAACTATAAAATGTGGCCAAGTCGTTTTGTGAGATTTAATGTTTTCTCAATTTTGAGACGTTATCGTTTAGATACCTCAACCAAACTTTGTACAGGTGTAGTACATGGGCCATGTGATGAGTTACAAAATTGTGAAACAAATTGAACGGGCGGAACATTCTATAATATCTTCTCATATCACCCCAAATTATAAAATGTGGCCAAGTCGTTTTGTGAGATTTAATGTTTTCTCAATTTTGAGACGTTATCGTTTAGATACCTCATCCAAATATTCTCCATGTGTAGAACATGGGCCATGTGATCAGTTACAAAATTTTGAAACAAATTGAACGTGCGGAAGATTCTGGAAACGTAGTCTCATATTGCCCCTGTTCATTAAATTTATCAAAGTTTTTCTGTGAAATTTTATTTTGTCTCAATTTTTACACGTAATGGTTCAGATACCTTAACGAAACTTTGTATACGCGTAGAATATAGTCCTGTAAATTTGTTGGTTAAATTTCAAAAATATTGAACGTGCGGAACATTCTTGAAACGTAGTCCCATATCGCCCCGGTTCATTAAATGTCGCACAGTTCTTGTGAGAAATTTTATTTTTTCTCATTTTTACACGCTATTGTTCAGATACAGAAACGAAATTTGTATACGCGTATAATATAGTCCTGTGCATTCGTTGGTAAAATTACAAAAATATTAAAAGTGCGGAACATTATAGAAACGTAGTCTCATATTGCCCCGGTTCATTAAATGTAGCAAAGTTGTTCTATTTATTTTTTCCCAATTTTTACACGTTATCGTTCAGACACCTCAGCCATACATGCACGGTGTGGAGCCGTGTTCAAATTGAGGTTACAATACCAGGTCATATAACCATGGACTCATTCAATGCTTCCGTAACACTTGAAATTTCTTAACACATTGAATTTTGCAGCGACATCCAAACAGCGTTTGCATCGGGGTTTATTGGATATCAGGAAATTATGGAATTATTGACTAGAACTCAGGTGCAATGATTTAAAGAATATTAGTAACCACTTATTTTTGTACCTTTTTACTTTTACTTTTACTTAACTATCGGTAACTTAACTTTTAGTAATTAGAACACTCACTTAGGATTTGAGTATTGATTTTGAATTCCTGCAAAGTCAGTTACGTGCATTATCAAACACCATTTCGTTTTGATGTGATTCTGGATCGACATTACGTTGGTTGTCCGCTAGCACTAATGTACTGCCTTCTATCACTGCTACGACACATTATGCCCGAAAAAATTGCTCCTTGAACATTTCAGATGCCACATCGTGAATTTTTACTATGACATAAATCGGAACGTCGGAACATTCTTTTTCACCAGTAACAGGAATAAATTACATTCATGCAACCGTAACGCATAAGTCACAACCCGAAGATTGAAAGCAAGTTCATTGCTAGCAAATGCCAACGGTGTTGCTTCTTGACCTACTGTCCTACGTACGTACACGAGTAGCAGCGAACGTGCTCTTTTTAAAGCTCACGTTGTTTCAAAAACTGCTGACAGTATAGATCGACCACCTGGTCCTCGTGCATAGCAGATTTATGTTGTTCAATGTTAGGAAAGGTAATAACGAGAAGTTATAATTGTACTCTTCACTGGCAATTGTTATTTTTAAAACAGTCTTGCAAAAGTTACTCACGTTTGTATAGTTTCTTGCATTAGTTAAGCCTCCTGGTAGGTTTTTTAAAATCAGTGATAGGTGGATGGAAATACTGATTTCAGTAATGGCAATCCCGTTATCGTCAGCAGTGGCAATGTCATGTGGGTACATTATTGTAAATAATCCTACACCACATAGAATGTTCTCCAATCCTCTTGTTGACGCCCGAGTTATGTTCTGTTCCGCAAACAATTTTGACAGTTGCAATGTCAGTAGGGAGAGGTTAAATAAACTTGAAGACTGTGTTAACAGTGAGGTGCGGGGTAGTGATGTAACCATGAATACGTCATAGGTAGAATGCGATAGGGAGCTAGATTTAAAATACAGCTTAGGGGTTAGAATTTCATCAAATTGTTTTTTAAAAGAAATGTGGATGATGATGATGATTAAAAGGAAAAATAGGAGGAGATAGAGAAGGAAAAATATTTTAGAGACAGAGAAAAAAATATTTTTTGAGAGAAAGGAAATATTTTGTTCGTTGTTTAGAAAAAGGGTTATTTTTGTCTGTCCTAATCTGTCCGGTCACTTGTGACTTTTAACGACAGAAAAGTTTAAATGAGAAAAGAGAACACCTCGCCTTTTTAACATAGAAGGCCGAACATGGAATGGAAAAAAATGGAATTTTGAGGAAGCCCTATTCATTGCTTAATAAGAAATATCCTACAATCAAAATTGTAAAACAACTTCACTTTTGTATGGAGTTTTTATGGATATTCATTTTGGGTAGAATTCGTAGAAGTAAGAATGTGTGTATATGATATGGAGAGAGAAGGAAGGATGACGAGAAGAAGAAAAGGGATGGTTACTTGGTTATATTTGTATGTGTACTTATGTATCGTATGGGTTAAGGCTAGTTTTAAGTAGTAGCAGAGACTGGGAAAAAGAAGGTAGTACAGCTGTAAGTAGGGAGAGATCCTCAATCTTCTCTTTACTCACGATCAATTCGGAACGCTCTAGACTCCCTAAGTGTGTAGAACGTAGGACTGGTGATAATTTTCGCAGTCTCGTTAGACCCTTTTGGAGTTTACCGTTTGACATGACCGAGAGCGAAGGATACAGAACATTGGGTTTTTTCTTTGAGAAAAATTTTGTTTCTAATAAATACATTTGCCATTTTTTAAAAATTCTAGAGCAAAGAAAAATTGTAATTTTTTATCAAAGTTAAAACATACTTTAATTTGGTTGACCGTATACATTAGGTATATTAGTTAAATACAGTACTAGTAGATTAAGAAGATATGAACAGTATTATTGAATAGACTTTCACTTAGAATAAAATACTTTCTTTTTTCTCACTAGAAGAAATCAATAGCTCCTTTTATCCAATCATTTCCTATCTCATAAATTATTTTTAACTACCGGAAGCATGGAATGCTTGAACGGTAGTTATAGCGATTGATTTGTTTGTCTGTCTGTCTGTCCGTGAACACTCTAGCGTCCCTCCACATTGACCGATTTGGCTCAAATTTGGCATAGTAGTACCTTGGCACAAGGTAACGACACCTATTGATTTTCAGCCATGTACCTCATCAATGACCGGAAATACAGGGGTCAACGTCGTGGGGGTGGTGGGGGCGACAATGGAGTAAAAAAATTTATTGTATAAATAGATAGATGAGTCCAAGGCGATAATATTTTGCCAAGGGACTATATGTCAAATCGGTCAAATGGCGGTGGGGTGGGCCCTGCAAGGTGTGGGGGTCTCTGGTCATCAAAAAATTGTATTTCATAAATCGATGGGGATACTTAATTTGAGATTTTCTGACATAGCATGATGGTCAAATACGTACCTAATGTGCTATTTTTGGCACGATCACTCTTCCGGTAGTTATATATTAAAGGTTACACCTTACTAGTATTCATTTTGTTCTGCCATATTAGAACTCTGTTCTACGTTAGGTTCTCCTTATTCCCAAATCTAATATCCATTGAAGACAAGGAAGGAACCTTCGTATAAGGACGGAGGGAAGACTATTTAACTAATTCCTACTCCAACCACATCCCGATACTACCTCCAATTCCAAACATCCCCAGTAGATATAAATACCCTAACAAGATGCACCTGGTGACGGATGACTGAGCGCCACATAAGGCAAGGAAGGACTCAATAAACTGAGCCAACGAATCAGACGGGATGATGGTTATAGTACAGAGTACAGAGGTGATAGTACAATTCCGTTTTTAGGTAAGAATTTGAGTTGATCAATTTGTTGAATTGTCAAAGCGTGTGTAAGCCAACATTGTGAACGGTTTCAACAACTTGTATAAATTATGTCCAGTTGTATTAGCTTCTAAACATTACGATTACAAGGGAAAATGCAAATACAGAGAAATTGTATAACGGTTTCAATCACAATCCGCGAGTACAAAGGAACCATATCTGCAATGAGCGGGTTCCAAACCGAGTCATCCAGTTTCTTCCTAAGGTGAGCAGAATAAAATTTGTTGCCAGGACCATAATATAAGTCACTGCATCATGTGAACTCTAATCTTCAAAATGTTTCTAGACATGTAGTTCCGATTTTTTGGGGACGGCACTCATGGCCTTACTTATACCAGAACGAGCCTCAAGGAGGGCACAGTTTTCAACAGCACAGATGATTTGCATTGCTGCTCATCTTTGAGATATTGGCTTAGGAATATGACAGAGCTGATACCCTTTCAAATTTCACTTCCCTTCTCCGTGAATGAAATTCAAGGGAACATTCAGGAAATTACGAAGTTATCTCCATCAAACCGTTTTCAGTTTTACTGAAAATCGACCGGTCAATTGCTGTCAAGTAACAGTTACTCTTGTTGATTCAGTCTTGAATAGCAATCTACACATCCATATTTTACAGGTGACAAATCGTCCAGGGGATAAGTACTCCATCCAAACTCTCCGATGGGTACAATGGAGGAACCGATTCACATTGATATTCTGTTTGATGGTTTAGAACAGTTTCGGAACGGCGTGAAAGAACTATGCCTGAAAAACTTGTGACACGTTCTGGGGACAATGAGCGTTTAAGCCTATCTGATCTTAAATGTCTGTCTCTATCGCTGATTCAGTACATAGGGGAAGGAGAAATCATTGCTTATGACTTCTTGCTTCCACTCAACTCATTTCAGAAACTACCCATTGACTATGGCCAAGAATCTCACAGACTTGCTGATATTCATGTGATACTGCTTCGTGGTTTCTGACCATTCTAAATATATGGAAGCTGTTTATTTCTTTCTGGCAACTTTAAAAATATTAAACTCGGAGTATTGGGCGATGAAAATAATGTTACTAACATAAACGAATACATGAGGAATGGCTGTACGAAAAACGGTGAAAGCACTGTCGCCACATAATCATTAATAATGCCAAATGTTATCGCAAAAATGTCTATATTTTCTATTCATGTTTCAGACCAAAAGTGTGTATAGTCATTTCCGTTTTTAAATACTTACAGGTGACATTTTTACAGATTTTTGAGATGCATGTGTATGCGTACTTGTAAATCATTAATTCTTCCAGACTACAAAAAGACTACGTCTTGTTAAATATGCGGCTTTGAGTATTAAATGCAATAACAGCGCTCAAAAATGTCAAAGTACAGGTTTCTTTTTGTCTTTCATGTTTAATAATATAACATGAAAAAACAACCTATGTTGTGCATTCAATATTCTCACTGTGACATATTTGGTAAATTATCAGGTTAATAATAATAATTGACACTAAAATTTCGTTTAATTGGTATCCGTCGTAATAAATGGGTAGAAGATCGGAGTATTTTATCTGTGAAGCAATTTGAATCATAAGTCACTTCCTTTCAACACACTAATGAAATAAATATACGTTCGCTCAATATACATAGGCGTCGTTAGCAAGCTTCGTTATATATAGGCCCAGACGTGATGTGGCCAATACAAAAATTCGTACAATTTGAGTGCCAACTAATTAAATATACTCTTATGAACATGTTGAATTAAAATTGATGTTATACAATTTTGAATTTGTGTAAAAAAACCGGTGAATATTATTGGGCACTCAGATCACACGTGTACCTTATTTGGTGATACTGCGTTCTAATACAGTTTATATAAAAGTGTTTTTCATTTCATGCCGCGCCTACTTGATTAATAAATGAAAGTGGAGCAAATGACAATGGTAATTGCGCAACCCATTTTTATTTTTATCTATTTTTTCAATAACCGAGTACAACATTAGACAGTGAATTGCTGCCTTTTCGAAAGCATGGACTCGGCATTCCTTTCCAACTTAAATTTGGCTAATTTCTTAATAGTTTTCTTTGATACGAATTATTACTTGCTTTGTTCCCCATTCCGAATTTCTGAAATAACTCGCAGCAAATTGAAACTTGGTATCCACAGTTATCATGTAAAGCAATGGTGGCCACAGAAACTCGTTTGCGCTGCTCTCTTTCTCATCTCATCATATTTAATTTTGTATTACGCAAAATCCATATCCTCCTCCATTGCCGTTGGTGACTCAGTTGTCGTTTTCAAGATCGCCTGGGCTATTCTTGATTCTCTTTGGCTATTTGTCACCATAAAAAACTTTTGGCTCGACCAGCACAAATTCCTCGAAATTGTTCGCTTCCTCCAGGAAAATTTCAATGGCAGCCAACAAAAAATTGCATGGTTCCGTAATGCATGGGAATTTAATATTTCCAGTCGCGTTGTTCTCGTCATCATACTTTTATTGCATTTCGGTATTGCTTTTCTTGACACGGTAACCGCGAGAGGATGGGTAGGACGCCCTGACTTTTGTAAATCAATTGACATTACAAATGCCTCCCACTGGAACGTTTCATTGTTGGATTTTGAGGGATTAATGAAAGGAGAATATTTCACGTTGAATGCAACTAAATGTGTCATATTGACTTTTGGCTGGTTTCACAGGTAAGATGACTAATTAAAAATATTTTTTTTCTGGATACGTTTGCGTTTTTCTTAAAATTTCAGAAGACTTTTCGGAGCATTCTCGGAAGCGCTGCTTGCAATGGCATGCCTCACATTATGGGGCACCGTGAAGCAGTTCACAAGTTCGCTGAAACAGCCTTTCCCAAATCAGTATAGCTCTGAGAAAATCGTTGTCGTCGTCAAAGCGGAATATATCTGGGAAAAGCACTGGGAGAAAGTATATCGGGAGTATGTCTTGCTAAAGAAATTGACTGATATGATCAATTCCACCCTGGGAATAAACATGGCATGCTTTCTGGTGGTTGGAGTCGTGGAATATGCAATTGGACTGGACCAAGTGTTTGTCAAAAATGTTGACGCTGCGTCATGGAGCCAGTCTGCCAGCGTTATGTTTTATTTCATTGAAAAGTGCATAATCTTTGTTCTTGCTGCTGAAGTTTGTCGTCAGGTACGTGTTTTTACTGAAAACTGTTTTCATTACATGATTCGGTTTGAAATTACACAACATTGCCTTCATTCGCAGATGCAATCATTCAAAAGGTGGCTATCCTCAGATGCAATTCGACTCAATATTCAGTCCGATCTACTTTACGTGATAATGAATGAGCTGGATAGCAATGAAGTAGCTATTAAAGCTAGTAATATTTTCCCATTGACTTACGGGCTCGCCGCAAATGTAACGTTTACAGAAACATAATATATATATTTAGTACAACTCTTTACAAGTTGATATTTTAATTGACCCGTGTTACATAACGAATCCCCAATAATATTTTGCAGATGGTGGGAATTACAGTGACATACTTCTTCATCTGCAAACAAAACTAGTCCACATATTCCAACTTGGAGATTTTCAGCGAGGGCGTTGTAAATTAGAACATGCACTTACATGTCATACAGGTATTTAGGTGTTGTAAGCGGAACGCCCACGAATAAAATGTCGTTCTACTGGAAAACCATTGCAAAAAGTGATGCCACCTTTTACAAACAAAAAATTTAATAATTTTTTGCTGTACTGCATAGTATACTGTGTATACCATTATTCCACATATATTGAACCCTCTGACCTATATTTTTGATTCCAGGCGATTCAAACTTTTACTTTTCCGCGTCAAATTCAGCCTAATACGCAAAGCTGTGACAAGGGGAGCATATAGGCGATCAATGCCATATTACAGCAAAATGCAATCCATTGGCTGCATTGGCTACATTTTTTACCCACTAGTCGACTTGAATATTTACCCAGAATCTAACAAGAACTTTCTCTTATTTTCCTCGCTCAGAATATTGCGTCACCGTACACTTTATGGGAAGGATTTAAATTCAATTATAATCCATCCGCCTAACAATATGTACGTACATTTGTCCCCATTTAGAAAGCATGAAAACTTGTAAAAAGCATACATATACATGCATCATCTTATAAAATTGGGCTGAGTATGGGTATATTAACACTAACAGAATTCATGCAAAATTGTTAACGGCTGAGTAACATTTAGGCGGGGTAGACAAATACTGGGTCCATGGAAAATCAAAACATCTTCTATCCTTGGATTATCCTCATAACAGCTCAAGCTACCGGATGGCATTAGTCGCTTCCCGGTAGTAGCACAATGTCACAATTCATTACCGGCTCCTCATATAAATTTTGTAAGCTAATTTTGCCTACTTAACGGATGGTGCGATAAGTATTTACAACTCGAGTAGTCCAGGATGTGCTAGTATTGTGCGAAGTAAAGCTTTCGGAGATTACCCAATAACAGGGAAGACGTGGGAGGATATGCAAAAATCCAAGTTGATCATCGTGTATGTACGTCTTTAAGATGGGATTTTACCACATCATAAATTGCCTTAACCGATTGCAAAGTCGGGCATCACGGTCAATGCATATTTTCAGATCAGTTCAAAGCAAACTTGTGAACTGAAGGCATAGATTTGCTGTGTAAATATTTGATCTTAAATGTTTCTTAATTGGAGTTCGCAGCTGCACTCATTCCCTGTTTCTTCAGTGACGGTAATAATATTTGCTGTTATTTGAGTAAAAAGAAGTGCGATCATCAAAATTGATACACTGTTACTATAAAATACCTTAAATGTTCCTTTTCAGATGGAATACAATAATAGTAGTGAGCGGAATGGTACCGACACAAGTGAGCACAATTCAATTACTGGAACAATCATTGACAATCTCATGACCATAATTGCAGTCACATTCCTTGCGTACTTACTAATATGTGGAATACTTCTTTGCGTCATTGAGTGGCAACGGGCCCTGATTCGCCAGCAACAGTCGGAGCTTCAGGTGCTCAATACGGTCCCGGAAAACGAGAATGCAGCGTCAATGGTAAGCTATAACGGCACATAATTTAACTGGACAAATGAGTAGCTTCTAATCTAACGATGTACATTCTTTAATTCCATGTAGGAAACTACGGAACTTTAGCATCGGTTGATGAATGAACGGCTAATTGTTCGCTTGATTGAGTATGGAAAACAAATCATTTTCGTTAGTGTATTTAAAATCAGTCAAGTTACCAGAACTGTACAGTATTCTAATTTCTGTGAATTGAAGTGAAATAAACATTTAAATTCGTTCACTTTTTCGTATTACGAAAACGTATGAATTCGACAAATAAGCTTAATAATACATTACACGTGAATCATGCTGTTTCATATTTTTGCAAGCAAACATGATCTCAATTATAGGGTGCAGAGCGCTTGAAGCATAACTAGACAAAGTGACGGAAACTGTTGCTCACATTCATCTTTATTGATTTCAATCAAGTCATCATCAACATAAATAAACATACATTACATTCCACCTACTTTCATGGACAAATCTTTGTAGACATATTGAAAAATGACATCATTTCACTTTGATTTACGTTTCACTTCGTCTCATCTTCCCCTGCGTTCACCATTTCCCATTTTGTCCTAACTCAATTAAATTACGATGAGCAGCACGGCAGAGCGGAAAGTGGGAGAAAATTGTGATCGTTATTTCCTTTTTAAGAAAAACTGGTAGGCTACGTACATGGCCAATACTTTATAGTATGCTACCAACATTTCCTATATTATATATGAATACATACACAAATTGGGCGAGGTGATTGCATAACCCCGTTTTCAGTCTCGGATATGAAGTACGGAGCTCCTTTGCTTCATTGTGTCAAGTAAGTAGGCGTATGGTGGAAATAAGATGAACCATTGTAAAAAGTTCCTGAACCAAGAATGCTGTTTTTCATATGGATTTGTACGTACTTGTGACATTTCATACCGCCATATGTTTAATTTCTAATATGTCTCTCTCAAACGAAATGAATTATCGCAAATCAACCATTCAAACAAATTTTATTGATATTGTTAGGTAACTCTTGATTTTCCAAACATTGTAACAACACTTGCAGGTATTATATATTGTGATGTACAAGGGGGCAGAAGTGTATAGAAAAATGATGTAAATGGACATGGTAAATATGTTGGTGATATGCGGCTTACACTGAACCTCATAGACATCGGCAAGGGAATCCGAATTATCCAGACCAAACTGTAAAATGGGAGCCACTTATGCTTAAAAGGTTGCATAATTTGATTCCTGGCTTACGGAAAACAAGGTGCACGGTTGATCGAAAAATAATAAGAAGCAACATTCGCGTCCTTCTTGTTGATAGCTTTTAGCGCAAAACCCACAAACTAAGTGTGAGAAAAAGGAACAAAGTGGGCGACCGGTAACAATGAGTTTACTTTGGAGAACGTAATCACCCCAAAATGTATTTCAACTGTAGAATATTTATATGCGAATATAGTGACTGATCACTTATATTGCATTATATTGAGCGACAATGTTTCTTCGTGACATTTTCTACTCCATATATTTTTCTTAGCATTGGATAAAGACTTGATTCGACAGATACGTCATGAATGTAAAACCGAGAAGAACGTCATATGGAATAGGTACATATATATGGTCCCACATATAAGTCTCCTGTGATAAAGATTAGCAACTTCCCGGAAGTGTTACATTGTCGCCTATGTGGTGGCATACTTTCTCTGTTGAGTATGCGAAATCATGAGATGCTTTATGGCCGTCATAATTTCATTTATTATTGGACAAGGTGGAAGGATTCTGGCACCGGAGATTACAAAGTGTAATCTTCATTGCACACTGGGTTACCGTGGGCAGCGACGACGTATCCGCAAGCAGAGTGTGTCCTATTCTGCAACTATATAATTACTTGAGAAAATACATATCTGAAAATGGATGGAAATACTGTGACTGTCAATCGAGATTTCTTGACAGTTTATGCCCAGGTATGATAGTGAATCTAAATGCGATCACGTAGTTCCAAGTCGTCCGTCTCACATTCACCCAATAGTCAAGTGTAGATTTTGTCAGTGCCAAAGAGTCACCTGGATTACGTCGTTAAAAGTAAGCTAATGATTACTAATATTGTTAACTTAACGAATACTTTTTAACAAATATGGTATTAATGTGAAAGAAATATTTCGGGTCAAATATTGCACTAATTTGTTTAGATGGAGACCAACAACAGCAGTCAGCCAAGTCTCAACTTTACTAGGACCGGTCATCCTTCCATAACGGATACTATTCTAGACGGCGTCATGACACCGCTCGCAATCACATTCTTTGCGTACATGCTAATCTGTGGCGTTCTCCTGTGTGTCATTGAGCGGCAACGGGCGATGATCCGAAAGCAGAAAATTGATCTCCACCTGATAAACATTGGAAACGGGAAAGCATCTGCAACGGACATGGTAAAGCTATAAAATAACAACAAATTTTGACTTCACTTGAACAGGCTTGTTTGAAAACCTGGTTCTGCTTTGATGAACTGCGTACAGTGTGAATTGTTCTGAATTCTAGGAAACAAAGGAGCTTTAAAGTTCACCAGAAAGGCCGCAAGATTCTACTAGCCCGTCGGTGTTAAATTTGCTTTAGGGGACGTGCAAACAAACATGGGGTATCGTGACACTTTCCGTAAAGAATATCGTATCAAGACTCGAGTAGTTTTAGCACAAAATATGCGTACAATGTATTATATTTCTAAAATTGTCGTAATGGATGAGTCCATGTTGTCCAGAAACTTAGTTTCTTATTAAAGCGTGCTACCCATTAGTAGAGTTTTGTCATTGGATTATATGTGAAAATGTCTTGAAATCAATAAAGTATTCCATTTATAATTTAACAGTTTATCGAAACCATTTGGTTGTCTTTTTGTTAAAGCGATGCATCATATATATTTTGCATGTTAACGAGAACAATATGTCAGCAATGTTTATCTATTATAGCGGATAGCTGATGCCGCTAATCAACGACATATCTCATAATTGCCCGATATAATCCATTTCATGTTTAAAGTTACATCAGAGTATTAATAATGCTTCATGCCTACGCCGTATACCTAATATATACAGTCCTGGATTTTTTACAACGAAAAGCTGATTTGAGGGTTGATAATTTGAACAAGTTTGCAGAATGCAAGTCATTCTGCATATGTATTATGGCTTAACAATTTGCACATTGGAAATGACGCACATATCCACTTCATTACGGTAGCATTTCATAATTTCCACAACCAACACACAATTTTCACTAATAACATTTTTCATAACTTGAATCTACTTGTTGCTCTCTTTGATAGCACTCGCCATCAGATTGTGTTGTAAATTGGGTATATATACAATAAAACTTATATTTGTTGCTTGTTCCATTTATTATATCAAATCAACCCGTATGACCTCATTTCCTGGCCATTCAAACTGGTTCAAGAATTATAATCCAGTCCCTTGTCTTCCTGACATCTTCACATCTCATCAATTTATCTTCACAAACTGTACGCTCATTGATCAGAATTACAGAAGGGAGGCAATAGAAGAAATGATGTATATTGACATTTAGAAAGGTTCACCTTATCATCAATTATGGAGTGAAATCATTTGCCGACTGGATCATCAAATTTCACCATTAAGAAAGCACATTGAATTGGGTTGCTATTTTTCAATAAATAAAATGATATTCTTGCAAATTGCGGGGCTTGAGTCTAGAACATAATATACATCCAGCCCATTCAAACCGGGGCACGCCGAGATCAAAGATAAACTGTCGCACAATAAAATGATAATGTAAAGACGAGATGATATGTTGGCTTCTTGATATTGTGAGTGGGCGGTAGTAAGGTGAAAGCAGAGGAGATCACGAAAGCTTGATCTCAGGAGAAATTTGCTGTCAGTAGGAAGCCGTCAGTGGGGGAAGTAGCAACAGTACAAAAGCTGTTGCTTTTACTTCGGTTACAAGTTTCTTACCTGCTGCCACGATACACTATTTCGCAACTCATGTGAAGCAGCCAAGAGAACGAAAGGGGAGAAAGCGGATACCTACTCCTTAATTCAATTTTGTTTCGATTTGCTTGCTGGAACATTTGCGTGGGTTGTTGGTGATATTTCGGCAAGGGTGGCAATGGACAACGATGCTGATAATATGGGCTCTGCTTTTCAAGCTGGTAAGCAGAGCGAATGGCAAAACCGTAAGTGCTTTTTTAGACTTGGTAAAATATGAAGTTGCATTTGTTTTTGTACAGGACTCTCATTCCTGATCACTCTGACCATTTGTCTCATTTTTCATCCAACAGCATTTTTAAATTGGTGCAGAATGATTGGCGGCAGGTCATCGGAATCTACCGAAGCTTGTGTTGAACAGACAAAGGTAGCTGTTTGTTTTGTTGGTATTTAAATTCAATTTTAATATGACATTGTATCGTAGGTTTATAATTTAATGCAGAAAAAAACTATTTCAAAGCCAAGAGAGAAGCGTGGTGCAGTCCCCATTAAGTCAACCGGAAACCCAAACTATCCATCCGACGCACCCCTCACATCTATAGACTTTCTGGATAGTCGCCTGGCATTCTATGACCACCATGCAAACAGGAATATGAGCGTCGGGAGAATTGGTAACGGAACGAATGTACACATAGGAACTGTACCGGCTCAAGCTGCCATTACCGTGGGTATTTCACTGTTTGGATGCCTGACACTTTTCGCACTCATCATGGTCTACATATTTGTCAGAAAGGGGTTGGCGCGGAACAACGTTGGGAAGGTTCGAAAGCGGAGGTTGGGAAATCAGACGCAAATTGGAGTTCCAAGCGTAAGACAAGTTGAGTTAAATGTGAGTTGAGGATTGTGGGTGAAATGGTGTGTCTAAAACGTACTCTGATTCACTTATTTTAAAATAGGCTAACGTAGGAAATGATTCCAGCTCATTAAACTCATTGGTTGACGGAAATGGAGTGGATTCGGATAGCATAACCTATAACGCAGGCGACAATGCAAACGGAGACATGGTGGGTTTCAACCAAATGGACTCTCCAAAGGCAGGATGGGAAAACATCAGGGCAAAGTTCGTCACGGTTGATGAGCTAAGGCAAGGACTGGACGCTGTCGCTAGTGGCATACCTAATGATGGGGAATACGTCAGAGTGCAGGATGTTCGAAGCGGCTTCTTGATTATTGAGCAGATTGAGGAAGATGACAATACCTCGTCATTTTGAATGGGCTTGGAAGGTAAGGTCTGCTTCACTGATATAAATTGGTAGTCAGCAAAACAAACTTTCTGTATAAAGATTGTGTCAGTTGGAACTAACAAGGTGTGGTCGTGTGGTGTCAGTGCTTTTAACTTCCCGTTTAAACACGTCCTCATATATGCACGGTTATGCAAATCAAATCTCCAGATCATTCAACTACAAATCCGAATTCGCTTCTATAAGCAATTTGTTTCTTCGAAAAATCATACAATTGTGTGCGCATTCTGAGGAATGGCATCAATTTGATGGCAGCCAAATGAATCGATGTTTATCAAGAGACACGAACTTAGTATTTCTCTAAATACCGCATCGTATTAAGATATAACAGTGACAATTATAATTTATATTTGTGGTTAAATCAAACACACAAGGACTGACATCTCACGGGCACACCTTGTTACAGCAGCACAATATTAGCTGTTAACACAATTTTTATAACTTATTGTGTACTCTTACATGTAAATGCTAGGTTATATTCTGGTATATAGGAACGGTAATATTGGTATATAGGTATGCGCATATGCTTCTGATGATTTGCGCTACAGTTGTCATAAACATAAAATTGCACGACTCGATTTCAATATAGTGATTGTAACTTTTTTAAAGTAGTGCAATTGAATATTTTAATGACACCAATGAAAAAGAACTTGTTCTGGTAAAGCCCATTTCCGGTCTCTTTTCGAGATCACATACAAGCATTACCGGGCAAGTTAGTTTCTCAACATTCAAGGAGGGAAAAGTAGTTTCACTCCTGCAGCCGTACATGTCAATGGCGCACAAAAATTAGTTTTTAAGGCAACACTTTCCCTTTGTGGATCATATTATATATCATGATGCATAGTAACAGATCCTGCTGCTCCCTCATAGATTGGATAGTATCACCCGACTATAATAATATGATATAGGTTATAGGTAAATAATGATAACAATTCCAGGAAATTGTAACTTGTAGATGTGTACAAATCTATTTAGATGAATACGAATCCCAGTACCTACTTACTATACCTTGTAAATAGCAACTAGTTTTCAAAGAATTTTGTAGAACTAACAAAGTAGCTTTAAGGTATGTTGAAACTTGTTTATGCTAATAAGGAGCACGCCCAATCAAATTAATTCTGTCCAGCGCTTTGCAAACGGAACGGAAATTTATAATGATTGTATGTCCATAAGTAAAGCGTGTATGTTAAGAAGTCGTAGAAATTTGATGTTGTATTCATGAGAATTCAGTATTGCCGTGTCACTGATGACGACATTGAAAGTCGCACAAAATCTAAAGTTGGACCTATCCAGTTTTTAATTACAATACCAGATCTTATTCTGGTCCTAATGTTTTGAACTAAAGTTAAAACAATAGTTGTTTTGTCCTGGCAATGAAAATTGTAGAAAACAGGAAGTTCTTAATGAGAATTGTGTCCGATATTATTTTTTGACTACTTCATCAATGTTCGGCCGTGCTTAAATACAATGACCGATTAAGCACACAGTGTTTTATAAAGTTGAAATTATTGGAGTAGTTTGCACTTTTGATCGCAACATCGTGGTAATAGCTTTCATAAATATTTGAGTCAATTGCGCTATATTATATCGTGTATAAATATACATTTGAGAAGTAAAATACAATTTGTATGAATTGATGATACATTTAGCAAAATCTACCTTGTACCTCTCGTATTTTATGTGTATATGTAATTTATAATAAAATGGTTTTAAAATGGTACCGTGCCAGTGTTGCGCAACATACCGTCATTGTGTTGAATTACATAAACTCATATGAATCTCCTCATGCATCATATTTTTAAGAGTATTTCATATTCGATGAAACTTCTGCTACATATATTTTCATATTAGCATTCGAATATTTTCTTTCGCGACTCTCGCATACAATGCACCAAGTATTATTTGTAGTACATATATTAGTATGCATTTGTACTTCGAGCCGGTACTACAGCTTTCAGATGCCATCCTTATTGAATCTTAACACATTTTCCAAAGAAATGTTTATATGGCTACGCTGATCAGTTCACAGGAATCCGTCACACAATACAAGTCAATTCCCATTGAAGTTGTTTTTTTCAGATTCGTCCAACGGAGCGTAAAAATAACAGGGGACATACATGTCATAATACACAACAATATCTCTTCCTACATCTCTACTGATTATTGACATGAGCGTGTACCATCTTTTACACTTATTTCTGTAGTTTATTATTTACGGCAATGTCAATTATTTCCCCGTTTATACAAATTATTTTGCCGTGTAGAATATTCTGCTGTGGTAACATATCATGTAAATAAAGCAAATGCTTATTTCAACTTTTTGATGTAGGCACTTATCAATTTGTATAGCATGATTAGGAATGCGCCAAAAGCGCTACTACACGATATGTTTTAATTTGTTCGGTGTAAACCAACTGACAAGAAAACAAACAAAAGCAACGAAGTTGAATGTCGAAATATCGGCCGGTCGTGCTACTATTTAGACATACAGTTACAAAAGAACGATTAGATTATTACAATACTCTATTTCGACAGACAAAATTAAATGTCAAACCCGTCAATAGAGTATATTTTCCAGTTAGATGTTTGTATGATGAAATTGTGGAACATCCATATCACAACTCTGATACTACCAATATGTACTTTTCCTAGAAACCAAGAAAGAAGTTAATATTCGAGGGGCTGAGCACTGGGAACTCTGATATGTCAAAATCTAATCAGATTTGCAAATGCGAAATCATCAAATTACTCAAGTTGTTGATTCCGGAACGTTCGAAATTTGCTCATCCTTCCATAATTAATTGGGAATTAACAACTCCCAAGTTTTCAATTATGGACCAGCAAAAGTGGAAATTATATTTTAATTGATTGTTGATCTCACACATATAGGTGACATATCAACTTAAAAGTAACTATTGGCGTCTGTATATGACACAAAAGCAATTTTCTAAACTACCAATCAACTTTATTCTCGAAAGTTGGAAATGTCAGCTCAGGCCACTCACAGCTGGTTGCGCAATAATAATTTCGCAACGTGAAGGCAATAATATATATATATTGTATTATAGCGACTTTCGTTTCTATGAACGTACTCTTCGGTCTACATGTCTAACCTGTGTTCTGAGTGTCAAAATAGGAAAGCATCTTGAAGGGGTGTGGCAATTGAAACGAATGAAAGCTGCTGGGTATTTGAGGTGTTAGTGCAGTTCCAATTTTCCTGCGGGTGAAGAATCAACAGGCAAACTCGGGACTTTTTTTAACCAGCCATAAAACAGAACAGGATACCCACATCGGCCGAGGTTGGCGTAATGGCCACTCCATTAGACAAACTACGGCTGTGGATTAAGCACGACAAGATGCACAAATCAACATCTAATTGTAAGTATTTAAAATTATATAAAAAAATGATTAAAGTCGTACCAGTTAAAATCATCCCCCCCATTCTTTCAGCTTTCCTAAACTGGTGTAGAGTTTCACGTGGGGGATCCTTGAGAGCGCTCAAAGCTTGCCTGAATACACGCAAGGTAATAACAATCTAAATGTGTTGCACTAGTAACGGCAGGGAAATTAAATGTAACCGATAAACTTTAGAATCGGCCAACTGGCATACGTCGCATGAAACGCGGTACGGTCATTCAACCAAATGCGACCGGTCAGATCAACTTTCCAACAGACAAGATATTTTCAACGAGTCAGTACCTCGGCAACTTTGACGAATTGGATGACCTGGCTAACTCGAATGCCACCTCTAAAAATAGTAACTGCAGTCTACTTGAAACTGCAATTACTGTGGACTCGGGCGGCGACTGGTTTGATGACACCACTGGATTGGTATACTTTGCACTTTTGTTCCTGGTCGGATTGCTGGCTAGCATCATCAAATGCAAGGTCAAACGAAACTGTTGTCGACGGATCAAACGGACTACCGGATCTGGTGTCTCAGGGCGCAACAACAGAAATGAATCTGCAATTTCGATTGTAAATCATGCTTCGCCACCAAACAATGTGGGAATTCTGAAGAAGCAGGAGAATGGTCCAACGTCAACTACAGGTAGACCAGCCTCGTTTGTCCGGAATGATGTGGAGGAGAACGGGACGAATGGACAGGCTGCACCAACATCCGGAATTGATGCGGACTTTACGGTGGCTATGGAACAGTCTTTGGACAACTTGATTCAACAGCTAAGCCGACCAGTTGACTCTGGCAACAATCAGCTTGCAGAAGGTGATATTCTAATATATTTGTGGAAGATGGCGTTTGTAAATGATAAAGGTACTTGGTAATTGGTTGTAAACAGTTATGCTGATTGAGGGTGGCACCTGGAACTGGGACACGGTTGATGGCAGGATCAAGCGGGCAATTTATTTTACGGTTGTGACCGGACCAGAGGAGGAATGGGGAGCGTTCGTACCGGATATCATTGGCGCGGAGATAATTAATGCAGGTATATATTTTTTTAAATTTTGTTGAGTAGTTTCGCTTTGTCCTAACTCCAAGTAAGTTCACTTTCATTAATTTGTAGACGGTGGCACGGATTGTGTTGCAAACGCCATGCGAATCCAGGACAGAATGTTTCGCAACGGGTTCCCGTTAATTGGCCGGCTCCAACACAGACCACATCAACCTGCGTATGAAACGTCAGTTTAATTGCTCACTGCAAACAATGCCAAGCTATTATAGGCACCCTGAGCATTACATTTTAGCTCCTTTCACATGATTCATACTTAAATACCTGTGGATTGTGTAGCATACAAATATTTGTCAATGATAATTAGGTGTAATTACAATGAAAAATGTAAATGCTAACTCAAGTAAACGTTTGTATCTGTAATGACTGATGATGAAATATGCATGACCTGAAATTTAAAGAGACGTAGTTTCTAGCTAATTGGATTTGAGTATCTTAAAAATCCTACAGAATTGAAAGGATAAATTATATACGCATGAAAACTCCATGTAATTAATATTTGAACACAATGTTACACACGTACTTTTTAAGTTATGAAAAAATTGGTTATTTACCATTCATAATTATAATCGTAAAAAGTTTAGGAAGTTTCTTTCAAGTTGGTCAACATGTTTTGGGAGATATGGATAGCAACGTTAAGTATTAAAGCTGTTTATCTGAAATAGTTGATGGCATATATGTATTGTGAAATATAGTTTTTCGCCATAAATAAAATAAACTGAATTCTTGGAAAGTTGTTTTGCTGTTTCGTTGAAAATTTCTAGTATCACCATCAAGGCACTTATATTATTAAGATTTCGCAAGAAAATGTAACACATTTTGGACTTTTCTGACGTTGATCTTGAGCAAGATTGGATGCTTGGAAGTGGATATTAATCAAAAGTAAGTGGTGTTTGGATAACACCTTTTTTCAATTTAACACAGAGTATTACTATATATGAAGCGGAAAGGTAAACAAGTATTTACTAAAAGAAAGTTTCAAGGATCAAATGTTAGTTAGATCGCCAACTGAGCTTCTTGATTTCCTAACATTTATTTGTGTCCAAGCAGTTTGGAATTGGTTGGAACTCTTATATTTCGCAATACCCAGCACTTTTTTTTATTATTGATTGTGCCACTTTGCCATTTCAATTTCTCTCCGATACCAATGTAAAATGTCACACTGCGTCTCAGGACAAGGAGTTAAAGGAGGAGACTTGCAGGTATGTTTGATATAAACGCGTTTCAATCTAGTTTCTCACAACATGAAATGTTTTTGTTGGAAAAACTCAACTTGCAGCAAATCCAATTGAACACCAATGGTGAACAAATTCATAGCGGTAAAACTATTGGCATGCTGAGATGATCCAGAAAGAATTTTCGTGGTAGTATCCCACGTAATATTATGCACAGAACTAGTAAGCTTTTCAGATAGGAATTTTACGTATATAGAACATTAGTTCATGCCATTCCGGAATTGATTATACATAAGGTATCCTTTCATACCGTTTCCTGATGGGATTTCAATTCTAAGCCATTTCGATGGTGTTTCATATGCAGGGAATATATACTGTTATAAGTTTTTATTGTTTTAATGTTATCCGAATGAGGTGTTGCGACATAAAGTTCACACTTGGCTATGGAATCTCAATGGAACATTTACGAGTAACACCAAATATTTAGTTGACATGTTGTAATAACAATTTCACATTTTAGGAAATAAAAAGCGGTTAAATCGCTATATTATTTTGAACTGCAGACGTCAAGCTTCAATTTCCAACAAATGAACCATTTAAAATTGCCAAATACAGCATTACATATGACCGTTGCATGAGCAACCCTGTATCATATTGGTGTCCCGTAGAGCATATTCGTTGAAATTAGGGAAGCATAAATACCTCCTGACTAAATGGCAGTTTCACAAATTATCCTCCTCAAACATTCGCATTTGTTACTACTGCGTACATCATGAAATCCAATCCAGAAATGATTATGGCTTTCCATTGAATCTTGTGCGTAAATGGTTGAAATTTTGTCACTGCCGTTGGCCATGTATGACAGTTTTTCCTTTACAAGGAAAGTAATGCGTACACATAGTAGAAAGACACCATCTCGGGGCAAAACGATATCCTGCTGTTGAAATGTGCACAAACATTTTTTTGGGCACATCAAGAAGCTCGATGCGCGTTTCTTGACAGCTAAGCTCGTATCCTACATAGAGTTGACAAATTTGCTCTGACAATGCGCCAATATTTCCCTGACCTTGGCGTCGTTTCGACAAAAGCGTAAAATACGTAATGCGTATGGACAGTGTTGAGATGTCCTTCCTTGAAAGACGAAGTGCCTGTAGCAAACATCTTGGAGTAGGGTGATACACTGGCTGGTATACAACCAACTGACATATACATGGATTATCAGCTTAGTTTGGTCCTGTGAAAGTTCAAGTTACCTGACCACAACGAGCCATTCAAGAAATATTTCATAATGGTGCAAAAGGGTTTTATCCCACGGACTGCAAAAGTAAGTAAATCCGTTTTATAACATTTTGCATTACCTCGTCAGAATATTATTTATTTTTTACATTTTGCGTCTTGCAAATCGTTTTACAGGAATTCTTCCGGCATTGGCCCGGATGCAGCGACTTGCTCCTTTCTAATTTGGTTCTGGCGGATGTAGTCATTTCCATTTTCACCATTCCGTTTATACTCCTTTCTCAATTATGGAATCTTCCTTGCGCTTTCACCTCGATGTTCCGCTTTCTCCAGGTAAGCAATAAACTCTGTATGGCATACCACATTTTATACATTATAAATCGTACATGTTTCACTAATTGTATGCTGTTTAGGCATCCAGCGTTCTTGTCAGCGTGTTTGCTTTGTCGTCCGTTGTCCTTGAGCGCTTCTTCGTTGCGACCAATCCGTTCGGCACAGCGTACATTTCCAGAGTGAAACCAGGCGTCGTTATACTATTCATATGGCTGGAGGCTGCAATAATTGTTTCCCCAAATCATCTAGACTACAGGTTAGTCTTAATAATTTTTAATTGAATTTTCAAATTTCGTGATCTAGTTGAAAAATTCATGGGTTTAAAATTATACTGTATTTTCCTTTTCTTCTGTGCTTAGTGTTTGCCATTTCCCAAGGAATTACCGCGTACTTATAACGCCATACACCAGCCCTACCAAGCACCAATACACGTTCAAGTGGTACTACACCCAATATCAGATCGTGGGGAAATCCTTATTGTCAATGATAATTGCCATGACAACTTTTATTACAATCACCGGCGTGTACATCCGAGTTGGCGTCAAGCTGTGGAAAACGAGAATTCTTGGGAATGAAAGAGAAAGTCGTTCCTTGCTGATATCAAAGAAAAAGATAAGAGCTACTACATGAACAAGTGAGGTTGCTTTTGTCGCACCTGGCTTCAAAATGAAATTTACTTTCTCCGCGCAGCCCTAGCATGATGTTTTTTGTTTTGGGTTATATTAAGTAGGTATGCGTGCGAATGTATTTGGTATGTTAAGTAGCATTAAGTAATTGCTAATGCAAAAAATTAATAAAATGTTTATTATGAACTACTTATATATATTAAACTGAACAAAAGTACAATGTATCCTAACCGGCCACGAAATTGCATTGCTGGTGTCACCATTCTTTTGTTAATTGATTCGACTGAAATACCATGTTACTGAAAAAACTACTGGTAACATTTTGCAAATGCAAGTGTTGTTAATTTGTAATGCAACTCTGGGTTCCTCAAAGTGGACATATTTTTCACCAGATGGAATATCCGCCCGGAGTTACATATTATCTACGTACATTAGTTTCACGATGGCAATATATAGGTTAATATATTTTAACAATTTTAAATATTTTAACTTTATTGGAATGGTGTGATTATATAATTGTAAGACATAATTGATTGTTGAATACATATATACTTTCTACACAAAATATTCACCCACACTGCACCATAACGCAATCCTAAACATTTTTGAAAGTCTCAATTTTTTTTCAAATTCTCACACTATATAATTAAATGGTTTAATATCTTAAAAGTAATATCAGTCAAGATTTGACGAATTCAATTTTTCTGAACTAATATTTATTTAAAACTGTTTAAATTATGAATACGTTAACATAAATGGATGCACAAGCTAGAAGCTAATTAACGACAAAACATATTTATTTTTGACGGTACACATTTCCACATGACAAAATTACAACAAAATGTTTGGTAGACATGCATGAAAATAGGCATCTACACTAATCTACAATGTTAAGTTAGATTTTTTAATAAAATGTTGGAACTGATAACGAGTTCAAATCCCGATTCTACACTATTTCTAGCTAAAGCATGAGAATATTGGTTCTCCTTCTCAACCAGTGACGAACAATACGAGCAGCCATTATCATTCCACTAGTAAGGGATTTATGAATTTCTAAAGTAAACTCAACAATACATAACCCCATCCCGCCAAGGAACACCACAAATATTATAAATATGTTGCCTTGCATTGACGCACTCTTTGCGCCCATGTCTTTATTGCTACCGTATATGGTTGCATTCACTCTTGAATTCTTCCGGTTTGCCCTTGCAAACCAAACGATAATACGATAAAGCTACTGATCTAGCCCTGACGAAATGTACCCATTAAGTCTACGCGCTGCTTTATCCGACAGCCTAGGAATCCAGCCGTTCCCACCGCGTACCTCTACGCCCATGTGGAAACTACCCTCAAGAAGCGTCTCGGTTCCAATATATACATGATCCTTTGGATGATCCCTTTTCAAACCGGCTTCCAAGTCTATCGCCAAAATTTCCGGTAGGACTGCCGCGGTTTTGGTGCAAGCATTTAATTCAGTTCTTATGATGTGAAGCTGCATGTCTTGTAGAAGCTGCCTTCCCTGAACTTGCATTATGTCTGGAACGTTAAGAACGTTATTGACTATTGTGTTGGGATGAATTTTGGTACTTCGCTGTAGAATACTGCAAACCGAAGAGTTTGACCCGTCACACATTATTACTTCTGATCGTACTCTAAGTCCGCGTGGATTGTGATACATATGTGGTGATATCCAACGTAAGTCATCGATACACGAGAGCTCAGTTTCACAGCCAGAGCCAAAAAAGGTTATCCTGTTTGCTCTGGTAAATATCTGAAAGGAGTGATCCAGCAGTTGAGACAACAACTCATATGGGATTTTGCCACGTGGCTGAATCATTTTGAGAATATTCTCACGCTTATATGCGTTGCTAATGACCAGTGTCGCAAGAGACACGAAAACAACTAATACGCTCAAGTGACGGTTGCTTACGACTAATTTACTAAATGGGTTTCCTTGTTCCATCAGCAACTTGTAACATGATAGTACAAGGTCAATTATTCTAGACTTCAAACATTTCCCAGGATTTTTCTTGTCTTGTGGTCTGGTTTTCAAGCTGATCCAATAAATCAGATGCAAGGCAACTGGGGTAAGCACTAGCATCACCGAAACAATACAAATCCAACTGGCCCTATCAAAGCTAGAAACCAGTTCCTTGTACAACAAACCTTTGTCGTCCGAACGACCACAACTAATGAATCGAAACTTATCTGTGGTGAATGGAGACGCCAGTGTGACGTTTGACACTATCCGCAATTGAGACCAGAAACTAACTAGAGCCTGGTTAATGGTGCCCTGACTGGATCTGTGGCAATAGTCACATACAAATGAATACTGGAACACGTTTCTCCAAATTTCGTCAAATTGGTAACGTGTCAGAGTATCCAAGTTTGCGTGCTTCAAGGCATATTGAAGATGCTTTGACGGCGACGCAAAATTTGTGATGACAGATTGCAGCAATGGCTGCAAATACGTTCCGGCAAGATTTACGCTACGTTCGAGTAAAGTCTCGCCGTATCTGTGTGCAATGGCATTCCAATTCATTTCTAGAAATGCCGTGGCGTTGAGATTCGGAACGAAACCATACCACCCATTCGACGGCATCAACACTGAAATTTGGGCATCATGTTTCATTCCACGGTCAATGTGAATGTGCAGAAAAACATTGCGATTTCCAAAGTACCAATGGCTGCCAGTCCTTAGCGAATGAAGCCAAGGGTTAATCGAATAATCGGACTGAATGGAATTAGAGACGACGCGGATAAGAAATCTTGGCATATTTGCTTGAGTCATGGCAAAATACGCAACCTTGTTGTTGTCGAAGTGACTAGGACCGAAACTATCGTTTCGCGGCTGCCAATACCAAAAACTTTGACCGCTCCATTCGTGTGCAGTCAGTGATGAAGGAGGCAGAAGCTCAACATGATTTTCACAACTCCATGGTCGATGTTTAGCAGAAAATGAAAGGAAATTAATTTTTTGGCAAAGAGCGTATATCATGCGATCCTGACCATCGGTATGTGGCAGTCGTTCAACGCCGCCGTGTAAATGAGTGGATCGATTGCAATGAAATAAGTACTTCACTCCTTTGGTTGGTAATACAGTTGTGCTGTCTAAACGCTCACCATAAATGTTTCCCATTAAGTCAAACATTATAGTCTTATTCGTACCTTGCCGTGTCAAGAAATAGTTAAGGTAGTATGTTTTGGCTTCCTTCTGAAATATATACTTCCCCTTCGGCCACGATCGTATGTCAAATTGGCGAAGAATTGCTGGAAATGGGAGAGGGGGAATGTCAATGTGACGATGATTGTGTATTTCAGTGAAACAGTTGATGATAGGATTCAAGTATGTTTTTAGACTTTTGGCCAAATATTCTGGAGAATAATCAGCATCCGTTGAACTGTTTTTTGCCATGCATATTCTTATAGCTAGGACTGCAAATACGTGAATGCTTGGCTTTCGAAACATCTTGCCGCCGGTCTGTTCCGGAAACGTATTTCAACCACACCTTCGAAACCAAAAACCCAAATACGATTCATCTTTACATCGCAGAAACAGAGACAACGATTGAGTATTGCGAACACGGGAAGTATAATTTAACACGCGTTCGTGTGTGGAAAAATTGAAAATCCAATTTACTACGTCGTTGAATAAACTTATGAGTATCGCTAATGCTGAGACCAGCTTCAGTGGTATATGGTGGAATGATATACTTGGACCAACCAATAAGGATTAACCCTGTATAATTGAAACATTTGTCAGAATACTTTTTAATCAATATTGTATCCGGTGAGAGACAAAAACAATTTGAGATGATTATTTTTTATTGGTTGTGTACTAAAATGTACGATGTATTTCATCGAAGAAAGGCCAAAAACGCTTGGATACTGAATGATGTATTTTTGTAACGACTTTTTTGCTACTTAAATTGAAACTACAATGAATCACTATTCTTTGTGGTTAGTAAACTTGGCATGTTCCTTCTTAATGGCATATATCCCCACGTATCCCATTTTCGGGAATGTATCTCGACAAAACCAATATTTGTTACATTACCACCCGTCACCGCCTCAAAAATATTGACTCTCGTCGTACTTCAGTCGTCACCATACATGCATATGTATTTGCTTGTTTCGTAATGTCTTCGTGATAAATATACTGGAACGTGATAAGTATCCTCTAAAGATTCCCAGCGGTTTTTCCCTCCGAAAATTAGTATAAGCATTAAAAATATAACAATGGAATTCGAAGGTGCATTGATAATCTGTATATCGTATTCTAAGAATAGCTTGTTGAATGAATGGTTAACGCAAGTAGTGCTGGAACACAATAAAAATCTGTTAAATAGCCATAGTACTAAAGGATAGAACTCATTTAAACGTCGACATAATTCATCTTCTCGAGACATGAAATAAGAATTTTCGTCAAATATTTATTGTACATCGTAGAAGAAAGTAATGTGGTAGTAGTTTTATATAATACGCACGGAAATATAATATTTCTAGTAGATTCAAATGTCTTAATTTCCACGAAAAATTGTAAGAATTTTACGGAATTTGGAGTTTAAAAATACTAGCAATGTATTACAAAACATTTTCAATCTAACTGTCAATATATTCATTTTAACCTACTGACTTGGTTATTATTAGCACTTATCGTATCGTAACTTTGAATACTTACATTTCCGAATTGCAATTTGCAATTACCGTTGCTAATTCTACTTAAATTTCTAAACCAATGATTTCTTAGTGCACAATTTACCTACCGTATTTAAAGCTTTTTGCAAAGATCGTGACCAGGATTTGTAAATTTGCAGGTTTTTGTTGGTTGCCTTCCCGGGTGAAAGCGGTTGCTGACACGGTTCCGAGGATGCGGGGCTAGTCAGTATGGTAGAGCTTGTGTCCATGGGGCGGCTTGAGACTATGCTGAGGCTAAGTGTTCCTACGAGTGACTTGCCTCTTATGAGAGAATAATGACCGCAGTAGTGCAAGTGAGAGAATGCTATTTGCTTGTGTACTTATTTACTGCGAGATACTGAGTACGAGAGGTGAGAGCTAGCTTGCCACTGACCCGGATATACCATGATTACAGTGTGGCTGTCTTGCTCTTCCTCACTCAACTGATCTCTCGTGAATCTCTCGTTTCACTTACTCGTGACTTCTTAAATACGTCCGGGTTTTGCATTATTATTGTACATTATATAATTTTAGTGCGTTACTCATTGCTCATCTTGGTATTACTCATTATCATTATTCATCATGAAGGAATGTGCTAGCAATGCGGCCTAATTATTGGGATGATTGGAGCACGATGCTCACAGGCATCACTTACGTTATTTTGATCACTGATCGACTCGTCCTCAGTGGCCGCTCTCCTATGTTCTACATACGGGTAAGTAGAAATCCAATCAATTAACAGAAGCGGAAATTATCTCTTTCATAGTTTTAATTCCCATTAATTTATCGTATGACGACTAGCCGCCGAGCGGACAAGTGTGACGGACATTGATTGGCTTGGAAATTTCATCGGTCTCCCAATCACTAGTCTTATAAAATACTTATCGTCCCTGTACTTCTCTTTCGATCCATTTTATTACTTGTTAGAGGATATGGCGA
This sequence comes from Sinella curviseta, assembly GCA_004115045.4. NCBI lineage: Eukaryota > Metazoa > Arthropoda > Collembola > Entomobryomorpha > Entomobryidae > Sinella > Sinella curviseta. The sequence continues at coordinate 17,073,472 of CM023203.3, forward strand.
TAACGTACGGCGAGTCAAACCTATTATTGCGTATTTGTAGCTACGTGGATCGTGCGATGGCAACAACGGCTTGTTTTGACATTGGTTGGTACATTGGAATTGCTGGTATGATTTTACTGCTCATTTTGAATATGTGTCAACAGAACATGAAAACAAATTTGAGGAAGCTGAACGACTTCGGAAATATAATGAGCTCTAATCGATACTACAAGAGGGCACGATACGATCTTATTTACAGTTGCCACAGAGCAATAATTGAGTGGTTGCTTACAATCACTTTAGGCGTGGTCTTTTGGAGCCTCGTAGCTAGTTATTGGGTGCTTCTGAAAGCGTATCATTTTATTAATATTTACACGTACATGATCATCGCTTTTGGAAGCGTTGTAGTTTTCGGTGCAACTTTCATGCTGCTTTACATTCTTTACAATTACAACGGTACTAGCGTATAGATACCAAGTAGATTACGGCATATGTCAGATTTGCGGCATGGTGGTGCGCAAACACGGTTGTATAAGATTGCATCAAAAATTGAAGTGTCCGTCCTTGAGGGCGAATTTCGGAATGTATTTGCTGCTAATCTGGTCGACAGAACAGTTGATGGGATCATGAGATTCTACAAGTTTGTACTAAAGCGATGATGGGAGTTGCGGCGAACGTTGAAAAATTCAATTGCGTTGTAATGCGATTCATATGGTTTATTGTTTGACACACGAGCTCATTTTACTTTGATTATAACGGTATGTTTAAACGAACAATATATTACATGTATAATTTCATTTTGTAATTTAATTTTTAATGGAGTCATGAATATGAATTGAGGGAATATGATTCGTACATAAACCGGTTACTCACGCTAAAGCCAAAAGACAATTTAAGTAACAACTGGTTTGTAACATGCAAGCATGTCTTGAATTACTTGTTCCAAACAATACGAAAACCCATGCTTACTTAAAACTAATCTTGTTGAAACTAAAACTGCTGATTTGTTTCTGGGTGCACGTCGGTATGATTTAATTTGAAGTCGACATTTCGTAGCTAAAATATTGAATTTAGATTTGTTTCTTACATTTACCAATTATAATATTGTTGTAACACAATATCAAAAATGACAATGTCTAAAAACGTATATTGGGCTAGCTGTACGGAACATGTATTAAATGTGGATCACTGGTCTTCATACTTGTGAAAAGTACTTGCAGCTATTCAATACATGGGGAATTGACTAGTTCCATAATATTCTGGTGATGAACACAAACATGAGTTTAATTATATCAAAATTCAATTCAGACCTTTTGAAATTGAAAATTTTTGATATCGCAAGGAATATCAATTGATGCAAAATTATGCACATACACGAATGCACAGCATGTCCGTGATATTATTATTATGTCAACTTAATAAATAAATATTATATAATTTAATGTTTGTTCGAAAGCTTGTTCGCACCTGTTACCTCCAAGCTCCCGATGTGTCGATATATATGCATGTGTATGTTGGTATGATCCTTCAAATTTTAATTAGCCACTAAAAATGTTTGATGTCTGTAACATATCAAAATACGCGTAAACTTACAATTAGGATTTTATAAAGCATGACTGATTTATTGCAATTTCATGAACTATTTTATAAGATATAGTCTATGTATATATTTGTGAGCATCAATGGATGCACAAACTAGAAGGTTATTAATAACATGCATATCTACTATGACGCACACTTTTACATAACAACTTTGACGACATAATTTTTGACTCCGTGCATCCAAATCTTTAGAGTTCAGTTAAATATTTTTTAAATGCATAGATTCAATTTAATTGGTTAATAATCAAGTTTATTTATTATAAAAGTATTGGGACAACTTACGAGTTCAAATACCCGAGTCTAGACCATATTTAACTAAAGCTTACGAATTTTGGTTCTCCTTCTCAACCGGTGACGAACAATACGCACGGTTATTTTCATTCCACGAATCAAGGATTTACGAATTTCCACCGTAAACTCAAAAATGCATAGCCCTATTCCGCCAAGGTACACCACAAATATCACAAAAATGTTGCCTTGCATTGTCGCACTACTGACGCCCATGTCGTTATTGTTACCGTTTATGGTTGCATTTACCCTTGAATTCTTCCGGTTGGCCCTTGCATACCAAACGATAATACGATAAAGCCACTGGTCCAGTCCGGACGAAATGAATCCGTTAAGTCTACGAGCTCCTTTATCCGACAGACGGGGAATCCAGCCGTTCCCACCGTTTACTTCTACGCCCATGTGGAAACTACCCTCAAGGAGCGTCTCGGTTCCAACGAATACATGATCCGTTGAATGGTCCCTTTTCAAACCGGCTTCCAAGTCTATCGCAAGAATTTCCGGTAGGACCACCGCGCTTTTGTTGCATGCATTCAACTCAGTTCTCAGGATGTGACTCTGCATGGCTTGAACCAACTGCATTCCTTGCACTTGTGATAAATCCGTAATTCTAATAACGTTATTGAATATTGTGCTCGGATGAATTTTGGTGTTCCTTCGCAGAATGTCGCAAAAGGAAGCATTTGAACCGTCACACATTACAACCTCTGATTGTACTCTAAGCCCGAGCGGATTTTCAAACATATGCGGTGATTTCCAGTGTAAATTGGTCAAACACATCAGCTCACTCTCACAACCAGAATAAAACAATGTGATCTTGTTGGCCCTGGTGAAAATCTGAAACGAGTGATCCAACAGTTGTGACAGCAACTCATATGGGATCTTTCCACGTGGCTGTATCATTCTGAGAATGTTATCGCGTTTGTATCCATTACTAATGACCAGTGCAGCAAGAAACACGAACCCAAACAATATGCTCAAGTGACGGTTACTTATGATTACATCACTGAAAGGGTTTCCTTGTTCCATCAGCAACTTGTAGCATGAAAGGACAAGGTCGGTTATTCTGGATTTGAAGCATTTACCAGACATTTTCTTTGATTGGTTGGTGTGTATGCTAATCCACGAAATCAGATGAATTGCAACTGGCGTAAGCATTATCATGATAGCAACAATCCAAATCCAACTTGGTCTATCAAAACTGGAGACAAGTTCCTTGTACAGCAATCCCTCGTCGTCCGATCGACCGCAACTGACGAATCGAAATTTGTCTGTGGTGAATTGAGACGCTAGTGTGACGTTTGACACTATCCGAAGTTCAGACGAGAAGCTTACTAGAGCCTGCATAGGGGTGCCCTGACTCGATTCGTGGCAAAGGTCACATACAAAGGAATCTTGAAAAACGTTTCTCCATATTTCGTCGTATCGGTAGCGTGTCAATGTATCCAAGTGTGCATGCTCCAAGGCATACTGCAGTTGTTTGGACGGGGCAGCTTTGATTATTGTCATAGATTGCAGAATTGGTTGCAAATACGTTCCAGCAAGATTTACGCTCTGCTCAACCAACGTCTCGCCGTAACTTTGAGCAATGGCTTTCCAATCCTTTCCAAGAAATGCCGAGACGTTGAGATTCGGAACGAAACCATACCACGCATTCGACGGAGTCACGACGGATAATTCTGCGTCACTTTTCATTCCTCGGTCAAGATGAATGTGCAGAAAAACGTTGAGGTTTCCAAAGTACCAATGACTTCCGAACCGTATCGACCGGAGCCACGGGCTAATCGTGATGTCCTTCAGAATGGATTTGTTAACGACGCGGATTAGAAACCTTGGCAAATTTGCTTGAGTCATTGCAAAATATGCAACCTTGTTGTTGTTGAAGTGGCTGGGACCGAAACTGTCATTTCGCGGCTGCCAATGCCAAAAACTTTGTCCGATCCATTCGGGTGTAGTCAGATACCGTGTGTGTGCAGATGAAGGAGGCATGAGCTCAACATGATTTTCACAACTCCATGGCCGATGCTTTGCAGAGAATGCTAGAAAACTTACTTTTTGACAAAGGCCGTATTTAATGTCATCCTGGCCATCAGTACGTGGCAGTGTTTCAACGCCGCCGTATAAATAAGTGGACCGATTGCAATCAAATAAGTGGTTATCTGCTTCAGTTGGTATTACGGTGCCATTGGCTAAACGTTTGCCGTACACCTTTCCCAATAGATCAAACATTATAGTTTTATTCGTACCTCCCCGAATCAGAACATAATTTGGATAGTAACGTTTATTCTCTTTGCGAACCGAATATCTTGACTTGGCCCATGATCCTACGTCAAATTGTCGCAGAATTGCTGGAAATGAAAGGGCTGGAATGTCAATGAGACGATGGTTGTGTATTTGCGTAAAACAGTGTATGAAAGGATGCAAGTACGTTTCTATACTTTTCGCCAGATATTCAGTGCTGTAATACGTATCAGTCGACAAATGTTTCGCAAAGCATATTCGCATTGCAAAGGTTACAAGTACGTAAACTATTCGTTTTGGAAACATCATCGTGCCTCCCCACGCATTAGACTTGCAGAACCAACACATTCGAAACTTAAAATAAAAAAGCGACAACTTGTGAAGTTTTACATGGAAGATGGCGCAATAATTATTGATTGTCTCGAATACAGGAAGCAAAATTTAAAACCAGCTCGTGGAGAAGATATTAAAAAATCCAATCAAGTGTGTCGTTAGGTATTGGTAATGAAGACATGGCATCGGAGCATGATAGTAGACAGTTATGTGCTACGAGGAGTCGTGTCTAATATTGATGATTTGTACAATGCTCAGGTTAAGCTGGCTCAAGTATTGAACATTATGGGAATACGGATTGTATTTAAAGTTATTTTTTGTATGCTCAATGTTGACTCAGGTATAGTGGATCCAGTGTCAACCAAACGAATGCTCGCTGCACAAAGTGAAGTGAGGAGTAAAAGTTTGGGACCATGGAATGTTACTAATGTCTAATATATAGAATAGCTGGATTGGTCAGTCGTAGCATGATATGTTTGAACAAACCAATCATGTTGAACTTTCTGTAGTTATAACATATGGACGGATTGAAGACATTAAATAAGCATTGCATCCGGTGAACCGCAAAATCAATTTCAGATAAGTAGACTCTTGTTGATTGCTTGTTCAAATATGCCAATTCTTCATGTAGCAGGATCATGAATTGTTAAAGCCTTCACTATCATCGTGCCCAATGTATTGAAGTATGTCTAGCTTAAATATTTGCTTGAATATGAGAAAATCCACGAAGAAAACATAAATATTTTTGCCGTGCTTTCTTGGAATGTTACTTCACTTGAAAGTAAGATGTGAACATTTTTATTGTGACTAGCTGTCATATTACACCAATTTATGAGATGCATCTTGTTAGTGAAAATGATTCCCAATCCATTTTCTCGCTGTTAATCTGGTAATGTAAATATAGCTTGCAAACATTCATGCATGTTGCATTCTATGTTTTTGAGACACAAACAAATGCATTGAAGGAAGACAAACATGTAATGTAGAATATGTAAAAGCTTTTGAAATTGCATGGATTGCGCTCATTTCAAATATACATACTTTCATAGTGTGCTAAATGCTTGCTTAATATGTACAGCTGTGCTGTGTATATTATTTTTGATCGACTAATGGCTAACATTTAAGTGACTATTGTCAATACAATCAAGAACGAGCTGTTAATATACAACATATTGCTAAAGTTACACGATATTATCGTCGTAGTGGATCAATTATACTTAAATATAAAAACCCATGTTTTCTTTGTCCATAATAGTTGTAGCCCATGGTAAAGAGATCGTAGGAATCTAACCCCGGATTTGTTCATTTCCAGGTTAAACGCTAGGATCGAAACCGCCAATCCGACAAGATATATGACAAATATTACGATAAATATTCCCATTTATTGATACCCTAGTTACTTCTCCAGGATCCTCTTTACCGTCTTTCCGTTCATCATTTTCGTCTTCCATTTCAAAAACGTCTACCCTTTCACTTGTTGCCTTCTTCACTTTGGCAACCGCAATGATCAAGCTGCGTATGTGTTGATCAATCTCAGACGATATAAATCCACCAAGCCGTCGTGCCGCATATTCGGACAATCCCGGAATCCATCCATTGCCCTTTTTCGCAGTAACCGTCATGTGAAATCCTGTCTCTAGAAGTACCTTCTTCCCCACAAACACGTTTTCCTCGTCAACGTCGGCTCTCCTCTTCAACTTGTGCTGCAAATATATGGCCAAGATGTCCGGAAGTATAGCCGCACTCTTCCTGCGTTTCTCCAACTCGGGTCTACAAAATCGCAGCCGAATTTGCGTCAATGTTTGATCCGTGTTTCTACGTACGACCATATTAAGACTACTATCCGCATCTATTGAATCTGGATGGAGTTGTGAATTTTCCTTCAGAATCCCAGAGAATGTGGATTTATCTCCTTGACACAATGAAGCCGCAGATTCAATAGTTACACCACTCCAGCCTTTGATTCGATGAGGTGTTTCGAACCGGAGATTTTGGTAGGCGCAGTAGGTACAAGGAACGTATCCTTTCTCGTACACAACTGTATACGGTATAGTTGCTCTTGTGTATACACTAAAGTTGTCGTCAACCAGTTGAGTGAAATGCCCGTTATGATGATGCCCGTTTTGTGGTGACGTGAGCGGGGTGAAGGTGATGATGAGGTTGAAGCGGGAGAATGGACGGAGAACGCGTTCGTTGTTGTACACACGATAATTAATAACTGTCTAATAACAACGCTTTATTTCAAACACAACTAAAGAATAGGAAATAGCTTTAATTTATTAAATGAATTACATGAATCTTCCCGTTGAAAATAAATATAAACGTAAGTTGTCCTACACGGAGCCAAAACTGGGAAGAAAGAGCTAGCGACGAGCTGCTGCTGCTTGCTGCTGCTCCGAGGATTAGAGCAGAAGAATTGGCGAGAGCTCCGGTGACTTGCCGGAGTGGAAGCCTCTCCGGTGGCGAGGCTGCGCCGCAAGCTTGAGGGAAATGAAATGGAACGGAGAGTAGCTACACTAAAATGTAGAGGTATGAGAAGTGGACGAATGGGCATATTCGAATGCCCACAATATACAGGTACGGATTAATCGTGATGAGCTCCATACCGCTGGAATATTTATGTTCTACCAGGAGAGTTTTTAAATCATCAATGTATGCCGTCAAAGGCAAAATCAATGACTGATAATTACGTTCCTGCACATTCCTTGCTCAAATATGCCATAAACTTCGTGCCACAAGGTCACGGATTGCAAACGCGTTCAATAATCTGGCGTACGCAAGGATGAAATATACAGTTTAATCATTTGCGTGCAAAATTATAAAAAAACTACAGAGAGAAAATTACGTTCTTGGAATGGTTTACTGGAATGTCAAGTGTAGAATGTTTTTCATGAAAGTAAAAATAAGAAATTTTAAGGTGAGTTGTCGGCGTATTATACATATAGGTGTGCCTGTTAATTACTATGATCAATTGTTCGTCGTGCAGTTTGCAATGCAAATATGTCGTGTGAAAAAGTATGAATGTTGCTTTCTATATAGCTCCGCCGCCCACTAATGCATTAAAGCCAACTTAGGCATGTAGTGCAGAACATTTGTGATGCAACGCAATTGCATTTGCAAGTATTATGCATTTGTATTTTACAACTGGCGGTGATTTGAAACAAAAATATATATTCAGTGTGTATGATGCTACGCTAATGATTGTTTGTCCGTGGTTCATATTGCGTGTAATGCCAGCAGTTTAATGCGCAGTAATACGAAATGTCGTCTTTAATTTTTTAGACATTTTATGGATTTCACAGTATTGATCACTATAAAGCAGGAAACGTGGTGTATTATCTGTTAGTGGAAATACAATTAATAATTATCGTCTTTACACAAAGGGGCCTGCATATAGTACCTAACGCTGGTAGGGGGACGGGGTTCGACGATGACCGTGACATCTAATGTTAAAGGGTACCCAATATATGTACATACATTACATAGGGCGTGACAAGGGGGTCCGGAAAAATCGGCTTTTTAGCTTTACATACTATATGCACGCCCCCATAAGCGTGTAGTGTGCAGCAACTCGGTAATAAATATAATTGACGAGTATAGTGGATTTTATTGTTCGAAGTTACATATGGTGACACAAGTAGAGGCATTCATAGGTCAATTTACAAATATTATATTCGTACGTCCCGAGGCAATACATAAAACAAAGGATACTATAGTGTATTCCGGCAGGATTCCTATGTGGTATATTATATGTATTCTACAACGAGATGTAAGAGTCATGGACTAAACTTTGCCAAAAGCGAAATATCTGCTTCTGGAATTTAATTCAAGCTACTATTATGAATTTATATAAATTGGAAATATCATCTTTACCGATAGCGTGTGAAAGTTTAATTACTACCAACATTACTAGATATGGTTCGTACCATATGAATGGTTGCTTTTGTAAAGGTGGCCAGTGCAAGTGAACATCACTATGTGTATGCCATTATGTTACATGTATAGCCGAAACATCATGGTGAAGATTACTGAAATGAAATCGCAATTCAATCACTGCAATTTGTATAACGTAGCTTCTTGTACTTAACAAAATGATATCCCTAAAAATATTCCATTAAAAAATAATGTCACTATTCTAATTTAAACTCAATAACCCATGTCTTCTTGCGACAAAGCTTTCGTGCCAAGTAGCACACAACTCGTACAAAATATGCCCAGGATCTATATACCTCCATGTTAAACACAAATAGGGATAAGGCCAATCCCGTAAGATATATGACAAATATAACGACAATATTTCCATTTATAGATACACTAATTATACCACCATGAGTATCGTTCTCCTCATCATGCTCAAGTTTTTCAACGTCCTCCTCTGCGTCAAATACATCCACCCTCTTACTTGTCGGTTTCTTCACTTTGGCAACCGCAACGACCATGTTGTGCACGTGTTGGTCAATTCCAGAGGAAATAAATCCACCAAGCCGTCTAGCGGCCGCTTCGGACAATCTCGGAATCCAACCGTTGCCATCTCCGACTGTAATTATCATGTGAAATCCTAGCTCCAAGAGAACCTCCTTCCCAACATACACTTCATCGTCGTCAATTTCGGCCCTTCTCTTCAATTTCTGCTCTAATTCAATGGCCAAGATTTCTGGAAGGATCGCGGCGCTCTTTCTGCATTTTTGCAACTCCTTACTAAGTATTCGCATCTGACTATGTGTTAATTGTTGTGTCGTCCGCCTACCTGAATCCAAATTAATATCATTGTCCTCGTCTATCGTGTTTGAATGCATTTTGGTATTTTTCTTTAAAGACCCACAAAATGTGGATTCGTCCCCTTCACAAACTGAAGCTTCAGACTCTATTATTACTCCACTCGGGCCCTTTATTCTATGCGGTGTTTCAAAACGGAGATTTTTGTAGCCGCACGCCGCACAAGGAACATATTCTTTGTCGTACATAATTTGATACACTATTGTAGCTCTTGTGTACACTTTAAAGTGGTTGTCAACGAGTTGTGAAAAAAGCTCATATGGAATCTTTCCACGTGACTGAATCATTCGTAGAACATTGTCCCGTTTATAAGCGTTACTTAGAATGAGACCGGCACAGAAAACAAATGCAAGAACAATATTTAGATGATGGTTGCTGGCAGTTGAGTCCCTGAACGGATTTCCCTGTTCCATTAACAGTTTGTAGCATGAGAATACACAAGAGCTAATGGTTTCGGTAAATCGGTTAACTCGCTTCGATATCGCAGCAACAACTTGATCTATCCGAAGAATGCCGTATATTCCAATTGGTGCACCTAGCAGCATGATGAGCAATATCCATACCCAGGCTGTGGGCTCGAAACTGAAAAACAGTTCCTGAAATGGTAACTTGGCATCTTCTGATCGGCCACAACTCACGAATCGAAACCTATCCGTTGTAAATTGTGTCGGCAGTGACATGCTTGACACAGTTCTTAAAGCAGTTGTGAAACCGAATCTGGATGGGGTGTCCCGACAAGGCATGCATATAGACGAGTCTTGGAAAATTATCCTCCAAATGTGATCGTATCGGTAATTTGACAGAGCCTCAAGGGACACATGTTGTAATGCAAAGTACAGCTCTTGTGATGGGGTTGCGTTATTTGGCATTTCGTATTGGAGGTATGGCTCCATGTATGTTTCAGCGAGGTTGATGCTCGATTCAGCCAATGTTTCGCCGAATTCCGAGGCAATGGTTTCATAACCGCATGTTGCAAAAGAAGTTATGTTTTGAACTTTTACAGGAACATATACATGACCGTCGTCTTGCCATTTGGCAACCAACATGTTTATAAATGGCTCCCGCACGTTGCCATCAAAAAGCTGTACATGTGTCAGAACGTTCCAGGTGGAGAAATACCATCGTCTCTCGTTTTGCATGTGTTTGTACCATTTGCGTATCGCCCAGTCCTTTCCAATCCGTCGGTGTTTTACACGAATCAGAAATTTGGGAACCGTTGCCTGCGTCATTGCAAAATACGCAACACTGTCGGTGTCCAAATAAGGTAACCCAAAGCTGTCGTTCCGTTTCTGATGAAACCACAAGCTGTGCAAACTCCAATCGAGTGCATCGATTGCGGATGGTGGACATAATTGGATATGTGCCTCGCATTTCCACCTCGGGCTCTGTGCTGAGAATGTTAGAAGATCGATTTTGGAACAAATACCATAAAATATATATTGGAAACGGTATCGTGTTGGCAACTCATCGGGTCCGCCGTACAAATACGAGGACGCACCGCATTGGAATATGGACGCATCGAATGCAGTTGGAATCGTGGAACCGTTCGCAGCAATCTCACCGTATATGTTGCCAAATATGTCAACAACTAGCGTCGACCTTGATCCAGGAGTTTTGGTGCGAAATTTGGGATGAAATCCAGGAGTTGGATTTGTCAGCCTCTTCTTGGAGTAAAATACGGATTCAGTGTCAACGTGTCGCAAAATAATGGGAAACGTTAGGGAAACGTCGTATTGATGGTGATTATTGATATGAACCAAACAGCTTTCAAGGGGTTTTAAGAATGACTGTAGACTTTGCGAAACGTAGGCTGAGAATTGATAAGGTTGCTCTAAAATATTGTCACAAGATGATTGTTCCAAGTGCAGTAATATCAGTACGCTTAATGATAATATTTGATGAAACATTGTTGAAATTAATATGCTATGTGCAAGACGGGCAGTGAATATATATTTGATGTCTCTTCAAGATGAGCAGTGTAAGGAATATGTTGGCTGCAAATGATTAACTGACGCCATCGAAAGCCGGATATGAATTTCATGTCGTGCTAAGGGAAAAAATCGATTACAATTACAAGAATATATTGAACACTTGCTGAACAAATTGCCTGCTAACGGTAAGGACTCATTTCTCGAGCAACTTGGCAATATGTATAACAAAAGCTACCATTCTTTGTAGATGTTCCCAGTGTTCACAAAACGTTACTTGTGACGGTGACTGGAACTCAGTCATTGAATATCCCATATCTCGGATATCTTGCAATTGTTTCACCTTAACAAGAAATTTTCCTTCATATGTTGAGCGTTAGCATACGACAGCCTTTTCGTCAAGCATGAATACGATACAAACAATACAGGCTGTACATTGTCCCGGTTGATATTCAAGGAACGACCGCAATCTACACATACATACATACATGTGTTAGGCCAACGTTACGTTTTACTCTGTGGAAGCTTTATTCGGCATTAAGCAGGAAAATAATGGCTTCTTTAGAATTGATTTTTGCACATTAATCGAGAAGTGGCAAATTGATATGGTTAAATGTGATGGGGAATATAACTAAGAATTGAATCGAAACCCGAAATCAATTAAAATGGTAACTACTAAGATCACTATATAAAAGATTGTATGCCTTTCTATTTTGGCATAATCCTCACACTCTTACTAAGTTAGCAACACTGAGTCCATACTTACCAATACAAGATATTATGCATGCATTTTATATTAATGGTACTGTACACTAATGTAAGTAAATTAACGTGGATATCCGATTGTCTAAGCTCGTCCTTACCGACAACTTCTGCACGACAAACTGACGTACTAGAAGGAAAAGTTTTATACTTGACGTCAATGGCAATGTATTCATCACTAATATTGTACATATGCAAATATATTATTGTCACAGGTTAGAAGGCCGCATTCTATGTATCTCCACAGTAAGGAATCTATACTAAAGATGAAATGATGAAAATTGCACAGAATTGTGTTTTTTATAACATGCGCTCATTTTGTACATTTGTATTTCCTGGTGCGTTAAATAAGCTAACAATTTCATTCAATGAACAATTTATTATGCTTTAGTTATTTCGTAACTCTTCAGTGCAATTGCAGTCCTGTGGTTCTGTTCACGATTTGTCAGCATATTTTAGAATAAGAGATTAATTGTAGACACTTCAATGCATTCGCTGTAATTATTTTGGCATTCAGTTTATTAGGCAATTTAAATTTACGGATCCAACTTTCCTTTCGCAATAATTTCCATAGCCCAGAGTACACGTCTCGCAATAAAGTAATCCAGGATTTGTACATTTCGAGGTTAAGCATTAGTATATATACTGCCAATCCAGTCACACACATGACAAATACCACTACAACATTTCCATTTATCCACACGCTTGTAACGTCAGCAGGATTATTCATCGCGCCATTTTTGCGTTCTAGATTCTTCTCTTCCTCCTCAAATACATCGATCCCCTTGCATGTCCGATTCCAAACTTTGGCAACCACAAATATTAGGTTACCATGTAGGCGTGTGTCAATTCCAGACGAAACAAATCCATCAAACCGTCTTGTGCACTCTCAGAAAATCTCTGAATCCAACCGTTGCTTTTTCTATGTGATATTGTCATGTAAAATCGCATTTCCAGAATAATCCCATTACCATAGGGACATCATCTTCGTCGGCTGCATTCGACTGCTGCCTTAACTCAACAGTTCAAAATGTGTGGAAGTATCGCCGCGCTCTTCCTGCATTTTGCAAATCGGATCTCAGTCAGTATTTGTAGTTGAGTATGCGGCAAAGTCTCATCAGTATTTTGTAATCTTAAAATTAAAACTGTTGTCGTGGTTTTTCGTGCTTCGATGAATTTTGGTATGTTTCTTCAATACCGCACAAAAATAGATATGCCGCCGTCACAAAAGGAAGCTTCTGACTCAATTATTATTATACTTGGGCTTTCGATTTTAGTAAGTGTTGCAAAAGTGAAATTTTGCCAGGTATAAGCGACCCATTCTATGATTTTTAATGAAAAAGTACGCGTCAGTGGATATTGTGTATACATTAAAACTGTTGTCCAGATGTTGTGCATACTGAATATTTTAAAGCTTCGTAAAAAAATCACATTTGTTGTCATATTGTTCATTTATTACATTTGATTCGAGTTGATGTACTTATATTCACAGATAACAATCGCAAGTGATCTAAAATATAATTAACTTTTGATTAGTTGCAATTAAGAGCTATATGCTATGCACAAAGTCAACATATAATGCACATCATATGCAGTTGTGTTCTAAAATAGAACAACATTCATGTCACATATTTGAACAGGTTATTTATTTAACTGTGGTACCTCTTCACATAAACTATTAGACTATATTTCAGCGCAGCAAATGTGAACATTTGTTTTTTGAGTTGAGCATTGCAACATTATATGTGCGTAGATTACATGATTAAAGTTAACTTAATTAAAAATCTAGATTACGTCATGCATACGTACGATTGTTATGGCTAAATGGATTTAATTGCCATTGCATACTTGCCTGATAAATATGGAAACTTTTATTTCACCTAGATCGTACCTGAGAGTCTTTAGAACGTAGACGAAATATTCATTTTTATTTATAATTAATTTAATTATTATTTTCATTGTTTGTGCGTTAAAATATTCGGAATGTAGTTGCGTATCGTGGTCTTATTTTTATGAAAGGTGAGTCAAATGCATGTCTCCGATTTCTAAAATCACCTAGCAATAAAACGGTTATTTTTATTCTTACTATGTAGTCAAAAGGTAGCTGCTAAAGAAAATAATTTTGCTGCTTTCCTTCATATTAACAGTGTAGTAAGGAATGTTGTAACTGGAAGAGTAACTTGGGTATGTAAGTGCAATTTGTCCGTTATGTTTTTGATAACAAAGTTCCGTGTTATTATTACACCTATATTTCCGCTTTGTCGGCAGAATTCTTTCGTGGTGGCTCAAGCGACAATTAGACGAGTATACTAGATTAAGCTATCATGTTAGCTTTTACTCCTTGTTCATGCACATTCGGCATTGAATACAGGTGCATACGGATAACACAATATTTTGACTTGTGGCTAAAATTAGTACGTACCTATATTACTTATTATGGTTAGCTATAACTAATATTTTATATTCTATCTATTTTTGTTCCGTTACTAAACATTCTTTGTAAAATGCGTGCTGTGTGTTTAATGAACCCACGTCATCTACGGATTTGACTTATAAATAAAACTCAATTCACAGAACTAGAAGTGACAAGACTTTTTATTTTTCCACTGCGTAAACTGCTAACCGCAGAAAGTAATTTCCCAACAGTATGATTATGTCCGCTGCTACACCGGGAGAGTTTTGGTTGAGCTCTTTGGACACGAAATAGCGTGACGTTTTCATTTCGAAATTATAAGATAACAAGCAAGTAATGACCTTGATACTTCTTCGACCCGTTTCCAAAGCCACGCTCAACTTCAGACCGCACTTTAACTCCGAGAGGATCTTCAAATATGTGCGGTGTAATCCACGTTACATTATCTGACCACCATATTTCCCTTTGACGCTTACAATATTTCAAAAAGTAGGTTACCCTATGGGCCCTGGTATATATCTTAAAGGAGTGATCCGTGAGTTGGTAAAACAACTCATATGGTATTTTGCCACGTGGTTGGATCATTCTCAGAATATATCCATTGCTAAATATGAGGCCCGCGAAGAAAACCAAAGCAAAAACAATACTGAGGTGAGGGTTGTTCACTGTTGCATCGCTGAATGGATTACCTTGTTCCACAAGCAATTTGTTACCTGATATAAAGCATTCCATTGGCGTATCCCTTGTAATTACCTTCAGTATGAGAGGACGAGTGATACTCAGCCATATGATAGCATAAACGGTGATACCAACACGGTCCATCGAAGCTTAATACGAGCTCCTGAAATAATAAACCGTCATCATCCGATCTCCCGCAACTTAGACAGCGAAGTTTGTCCGTCGCGAACAACGACGGGAGTGTTATATGTTAGACGGATCGGACTTCGGACGAGAAGCGTAAAATTAGTTTGCCTGCTACTATTTGTGACTCGGGATTGAACTTTGGCGAGATATATAATATGCTTCGCCATATCGTGTCAAAACGGTAACGCGCCAGCGTGTCCATCGGTGTCTTTGATAGGACATATTGCAGCTCATTGGATGGATCAGATAGAGAAGCAACCTGAGTTTGAAGGAGTGGCTGTGAGTACGCATCGGCAAGGCGTATGCTCCGGACAGTCAAATATTCACCGCCATAGGTAGCGATAAGGTTGTAATCCATACTTAGGAATTTGGTAACATTTGAAATCCAAAATGAAAAATACGACCGTTCGTGTGGGACCATTACAGCCATTTTAGCGTCGCTTATCGATCGACCAACCGGTTGAATGTGTAAGATGACGTTGAGATTTCCAAAATACCACTGTTTTTCCTTCCTATTATAGCTAAGCCATGTCCCTAAATCATAGTCCACGTCATAGGTGTGCAATGTGACACGAATCAAGAATCTCTGCATATTTGCCTGAGTCATCATAAAGTATGCTATTTTATTGGTGTTCAAGTGGCTGGGGCTGGTGCTGTCGTTTCGCGGCTGCCAAAACCAAAATACGCCAAGGCTCCAGGACGCCGTTCTTTGCATTTTTCTTGGAAACAAATCTATATGGGTCTCACAGGACCATGACCGACTAGCAGCAGCGAATCGAAGAAAGTCTATTTTCAAACACAGTGAAGTGACCAAGTATTCTCTGTTGTCATAGTCAGGTAGTTTATCCGGGCCACCGCGAAAATAGTTGGAGCGATTACAATGAAATATATGGCCAAATTGGTTGGTTAGTGGCACGGTGTTATTTGCCAAATATTCGCCGTAAATATTTCCGAATAAATCAAACACTATCTTTTTATTCGAGCCCGGATGAACCAGGTAATATTTTTTGTAGTATCTGTCATTGCGGTGCCTCTCCACATATCTCCCGGTTATATATTGGCCGTCTTTTATATGAACATGTCGTAGAATTACGGGGAACCGTAGCGACGGAATGTCGATGAGATAATGGTTATGTATTTGAACTAGTCATTTCGTAAAAGGCTTCAAATAGGATTCCATGCGTTGTGTGAAATTTACTTGGTCGTAGTAGGATCCCAATGACTTTGTGTCAGTGGTGCATATTACTACCTGGAAAATGAAAAATACGAATCCTGTTGCTTTTTGAACCATAGTGATGTAGATTTTGACTAGGGATGTGTTCTACGTAACGACATATAATATCAGCAGTTGAGAACGACATGTTGTCTTCGAAATTTTTACCATTTTATCGATTCCGTAATATTGATCGCAATAGAACAGGAAGCGGGGTGTATTATCTGCTCGTGGAAAAGCAATTAAGAGCTATCGTCTGTCCTTATAGGAATGTATTGCCTAGCAACTAGGCATTGTATATCATTGAAATGTATAATGTATTTTACTATTCAAAGCAATATATATGGTGCTACAAATACATGCTTCCATATGTCAACTTACACATATATTCGTACGTTTTATGGTAATAGGTGATATAAACGAAACTCTATTATAGTCATTGTAGCTATGATAGCTTATATGTATTCTACAGATAGATGTTATAATGATAGTTTAAACTTACTTATAGGCTCAATATCCGCCTCTAGAATTTAATTCAAGCTATAATAATTGGTAATATCATATTAATTGATTGCGTGTGAAGGTTTCATTTACTACCAACATTATTAGGTATGAAGGGGTGCTTTCTTATTACGCTTAGATAAAAGTGTAGAACATAATGTGCATGGATTATTTCATTACTCCAATTTAAACTCAATAACCCAAGTTTTCTTGCGGCACAGCTTTCGTGCCAAATAGTGCACAACTCGCAGCAAGTATATCCACGATTTGTATACCTCCATGTTAAATACAATCACGGATATGGCCAATGCACCCAGATACATGACAAATATTACAACAATGTTGCCGTTTATCGAGGCACTTTTTACATCGCTATTACCAATCTTGTCGTGGAGATCTTCATCCGAGTTTTGCCTATACCGCTTTTGAATTTTAGCAGTCCAAACGATCAAACCATACAATCGTTGATCTATTCCGGAGGAAATAAAGCCACCCAACCGACGAGCTGCCACCTCCGACAGTCGCGGAATCCATCCATTTCCACTGTCCACGACCATCGCCATGTGAAAGCCAGTTTCCAGAAGTACCTCCTTCCCGACATGAATTTCATCTTTCGGGTACCACCTCCCTAGCTTGCTTTCCAACTCAATAGCTAATGTTTCGGGAAGTACGGCTGCAGTCTTCTTACATTTATATAGCTCATGTCTCAGCAATCGCAGTTGTGCATGAGGTAAGGGGTTATTAGTTATCCTATTCAACTTCTTGTAATTAAGTCGTTTGCCCTTGGTTAGTGTTTTTGGGTGCATTTGTGTGTGCTTCTTAAGCAGTCCGCAAAATGTTTTGTCATTTCCATCACATTGAGTCACCTCCGATTCTATTATCAGTCCGCTTGGTCCTTTAATTATGTGTGGTGTAGCGAAATATAGATTTGACCAGAAGCAAGATGGACACTTACGTTCATTCTTGTTATAGTAAATCTTGGATGTATACATGGCCCTGGTGTAAATCCTTATGGAGTTATCAACAAGTTGTGAAAAGAGCTCGAATGGAATCTTTCCTCGAGACTGAATCATTCTGTAGATATTTTCCCGCTTATACGCATTGCTCAGAATTAGCGCAGAATAGAAGGCAGGCACCAGGAGGAGCTTTAGATGTTTGTTGTTGGCTGTTGCATCCCGAAATGGATTGCCTTGCTCCACTAGCAATTTGTAGCATGAAACTAGACACGTAACCGGGTCTTCCGCATTAGACAGGGGATGTAATTTACCCGGGCATATGCGCGCGCTAATCGAAAGAATGGCATATATAGCTAAGGGAGTTACCAGGAGCATCATAAATAATATCCATATCCAGGTTGTTGATTCAAAACTGAACAACAGTTCCTTAAATGGTAGGCCGCTTTCGTCAGGTCGACCGCAGCTCACGAAGCGGTACCGGTCCGTTTCAAACCTTGTCGGAAGTGAGGAGTTTGACACTGTTCGGAATTCAGAATTGAAACGAAACTTTCGAGGTTTGCCGCTGGTAGCACAGTAGTCGCAGACGAACGAATCCTTGAAAATTGTTTGCCAGATCTGATCGAATCGGTATTGCGATAGTTCGTCCAAGGTGGCCTCCTGTAGTGCATACTGTAATTGCTTGGATGGAGCGACATTTGCCAATTTGGTGTTCATTTGGGGTTCCATGTATGTTTCTGCAAGGTTGATGCTCTTCTCAATTAGCACTTCCCCATATTCTCGGGCAATCAGTTGGAAACTCAAATGCTGAAAAACTGAGTTGTTGGAAATAGGAATCCGATAGTAGCTTTCGTCGACGGGAGTGAAAATATTGATTTCGTGTTCTCTTTCTGACCGGCGAAATAGGTGTACATGCAGAAGAATATTCCAGCAGGAGTAGTACCATTTCCGTATTTCCCTTATGTATTCGAGCCATGGCCACATTGATGCATCGGATGTTATAGCTTGATGTGTGATTCGAAAAAGAAATTTTGGTAGAGCGGCCTGGGTTGTCGCAAAAAAGGCTACTCGATCGGCGTCCGCATGAACTATTCCAAAACTGTCGTTCCGGTTCTGCCAAAACCACAAGCCCGACGCGCTCCAGTCCAGATGGGATATGCTGGATTTAGGTAGCAAATCCACATGAGCCTCACAATACCATTGCCTTGTATGTAGCGAGAACAACAGAAGGTCGATTTTCGTGCATATGCCGTAGACTACATGTTGGAAGCGGATTTTGGTCGGTAGTTCATCCGGCCCTCCATAGAAATACGCTGACCGATTGCAGACGAATATCGAATCATTGAAAGATGTGGGAATCGTTTCACCGTTTGGTTCAATCTCTCCGTATATGTTCCCCAGAATATCAACTAGTAGTCTTTTATTCGAGGGTGGATATTTGGCATGGAATTTGGGGTGTAACCCATCCGTGGGATTTTCTAACACCTTGTCAGTTTGAGTCCATGAGCCAACATCAACACTTCGGGAAATTACAGGAAAACTTAAATACGGAATATTTTTATTTCGATGGTTATTGAGATGAATCAAGCAACCTTTCAACGGATTTAAAAGTGCCTCTAAACTGTCGGATAAATACTTCGAGAAATATTGGGGCTTGATTGACACAGCGGTCCCTGTTAATATTCCTATGCATAGTATTACCCCAAGTGCTGAACTTTGAAACATTTTTCTCTCATCGTATGGATCTAAATGGGCTCTAAACACTACCTCGTGAATCGCATGAAAAGAACTAATTATTTTCAAGGGAAATTACTTTTACCAGAAATTGTCTACAACAGAATGAAGTGGATGTAAGTTTTAATTTTCATGGGCTATACAGCTTGCTCCAATATACTGAACGTTTGAAAAGCAGGAAATGGGATTTAGTGATTGATTTCATGTGGAAAAGTATTGGAAATCAAAATTCGCTCAGTCAGAATAAATGGGTATTTATAATGATCGAGGTTACAAAATGAATAGCTTCTACGTGGAAAATCTGCTGACATGATGCTGAGCTTCTTAATGTGTATTCCGTAAAATATAAGAACATGTATGTATTATACAATGTATATGGATGAGAGTCCACACTCCTTTAACATTCAATACTTAAATGCCACAGAGTATTAGGTATAGTTTATCGACCTACAGTATATTCGTTTGCATTGATTCAAAGCATCTTATAGGAAGCTATCCAGCGAAATATTCCTAATGATGAAGGATATTATGCTGCCGCGATACATGTAAGTGGAGTAAATATTCGTTCGTTATACGAACGTTATATTGGTAATATATGGGTGCTCAGTGAGGCCGGTTAGGTCACAATACAGTGGTTTTAAGTCAAATTGACTTCTGGTCTGGTTTACAGAATTTAAGGTTATGACGAAATATCATCTTGCAGTTGACATGTAGTATAAAATATATCGTATGCAGTTCGTCAGAAAGTGGACAAGGAACTAGACGAAATGGAGAACAGGCGTTATCGTGAAAATTGACCATTCCGAGTGGGCGTCTCCCCTGGTGGTCGTTCCAAAAGCTAACGGCAATGTGCGCATAACTGGTGACTTTAAAGCCACCGTTAACAGCCAGCTTCATGTCACCCAGTATCCGCTTGCCATTCCGGAAGAACTGTTCCACACAGTAAGTAAAGGAGAAAAGTTCTCCAAACTTGATGGCACCAATGCCTACCACCAAATGGAAGTTTATGAGGAATGTCAGAAATTCCTCGTCATCAACACACACAAGGGGTTATACAGGTACACAGTCCTGCCCCAGGGGATCGCCTCATCACCAGCCATCTTCCAAGAGTTCATGGATCAGATGCTCCGTGATATCCCTAGCACCGGCTCCTTTATAGATGACGTCATATCAACTGGAACGAGTGACGATGACCATCTCTCCATTTTGCGCCAGATTTTAACCAAAATGAGAGAATCAAATTATAAGCTGAGTAAGGATAAATGCGAGTTCCTGCAGCCCACCCTCGAGTACCTTGGTCATCAAATCTCCAAAGAAGGCATCGCTACATCACCTAAGAAAGTTGCTGACATCATGTCCATTCCAGCACCAAAAGATGTTCACGAAGTTCACTCATTCTTAGGATTTGTTAATTTTTATTTTAAATTCATCCCAAGGCTTGCAGACACAGCTGAGCCTTTACACAAGCTTACCAGAAGCGGGATGAACTGGTCATGGTCCAAGTCCTGTCAACAAGCCTTCCAGGAAATAAAGAAGAAGTTGTCCAGCAGTCCTGTTCTGGCCCACTTCAACCCGAGTCTCCCGATCGGAATATCGTGCGACAGTTCCAGTTACGGATTGGGTATTGTGCTCTACCACAAGTACCCAGACGGCTCCGAACGCCCCATTGCCAACTCCTCCAAAATCCTCAACGACACTGAACGTCGCTACAGCCAGGTGGAGAAGGAAGGTTACGCCATCATATACGGCATTAAAAAGTACTACAAGTACTTATGTGGGCGTGAGTTTACGCTCATCACCGATAACAAACCGCTCATCACAATTTTCGGTCCAAAAATGAAGTTGCCTCCATACGTCGCAACTCGTCTACACCACTGGAGCCTGTTCCTGAGTCAGTTCCAGTATGAAGTGCAGTACAGGAAGTCGAAGCATCATGGAAACGCAGATGCTCTCAGCCCCCTTCCACAAAATAAGGATTCGGCATCCCGAACACTTGAACAGCAAGTAAATCAGGTAGTGGATAAACAGTTGGAGACCATCCCCGTCACCGCCAAGCAGATTGACAAAGCGACAGCAAAAGACGCCGTCCTTGTCCAGGTGTTCCAGCTGATGACATCTGGTTGGCCAGCCCAACTCTCACCAGAAGCAGCAGTACTCCAGCACTATTTCATTCGCCGAAATGAGTTGTCAGTAGTAAGTGGACTACTGATGTGGGGATTGCGTGTTGTCATCCCCGAAAAATTGAGAAACCAGATCCTCCAGCAGCTCCATGAATCCCACCTGGGAATAGTTAAAATGAAGGCCCTAGCACGTAACTACGTCTACTGGCCAAACATTGACTTGGAGATTGAAGCCACAGCCAAGTCATGTCAACAGTGTCAACTCCTCCAACCTGATCCAGCATCAGCCCCACTTCACCCTTGGGAGTTTCCGGAGAAGCCAATGCAACGCCTCCACATGGATCTTGCCGGTCCTCTACATGGAAAAATGTGGCTCGTCATCGTTGACGCCCACAGCAAATGGCCAGAAGTGTTTCCCATGGGCAATAACACTACGTCTGAAGCGGTTATCAAAAACCTCCAGCACGTAATCTCTCGCTTTGGAATCCCTCACCAAATCGTCACCGGCAACGGCCGTCAGTTTGTCAGCTCCGAGTTTGACAAGTTCTGTAGCAACAACGGCATCAAACACGTTTGTACGTCTCCCTATCACCCCCGAAGCAACGGTGAAGCTGAACGCTTCGTTAAAACATTTAAAGAGGGAATGAAGAGTGTCTCCTCCAGCGTTGACCTACAGTTGTCCTGTTTCATGTTCAAGTACAGGACTACTCCACACGCCACCACTGGACAATCCCCAGCTGAGTTGCTCCAAGGCCGGAAACTGCATACCCAACTCGACTTGCTTCGCCCCGACCTGAAAAGCCATGTCGAAAACATGCAAGAAAAGCAGAAGCAGCAGTTCAACAGCAACACCAAAATGCGGATCCTCATTCCCAATCAAACCGTGTGGATCCGTACATTCTCAAAGAACGAAGATCAATGGACAAAAGGAAAAGTCCTCCGAGCCCTGGGTCCTGTAACCTACTTGGTCATGGTCAATGGCAAAACATTAAAACGCCACTTTGACCACATCCGCGAAGCCATGCCTGACGCTCCTGCCGATCCACCACCTCCACAAACAAGCAGCAGCAGGAGCCAGCTCGCCGAAACCCAAGCCGCAGAGCCCGCCACCAGGACCAGTATCAAAAATAAAATAATCTAATTTGTTCACTCATGAATTTAAAGAAATGATGTCTCGTTGTATTCGTTGATTCAATGTTCAATGTCTGAAAATATTAATTGAATTTCTGTTGTCCGTAATTTGCGTTAATATTCTGTTAAATTCACTGTTAAGATGTTACCTTTAATTGAAAGATTGAGAGGAGGATAGTGTAGAATATTTGCATATTCTAAAGCCATTAAGGATCGCTTATCAGCAATCCGTTTCCTTCCCTAATTGTTTTCGTAGACGGCCAAGCCGACAGTCTCCTATCTCAACTCTCCTCAGAATCCTAACTAAAATCTCGTGTCTCTATCTCCTTGTCCCTCAGACCAAATCTGACTTTCAGGCTGAACAGAGCTATCTGTAATTGGTAAAGAATCTACGCTAAATAAAACCCTACTATCTTACTATTCTGGAAATGACTGCTGCATCTACGCACACTTATTTCTCATAAGAATATCCTACACATTCATTGGAAATCAACCTATATATAATTTAAAACATGTAATAACAACTAATTGTAAGAATGACAAATAAAATTTCTAACCGCAGAATCGCATTTTGGTGCAAACAGAAGTGAATCAATTACAAGCTGCAATGTGTCATTAATCAACATGTACTAGCTTAAATTTCACTTAAGAATCTACGCATTGGAGCATTTTAAGCTCTGAATCATATGCTTTGCGTTGAGAATTAACACTAACATGTTACGATACTGTCGTCATCATAGCTAGATGATAATGTGACTGGTATAGTTAAAGGGGTGTTCATTACAGTAACAGATACACATGAACAGTGATGTTGTCTAATGAATACTGGGTAATACTTGAGTTATACTTTAGTAATTTAAGACACTACTTTTACTGAGAATAGCTAGGAAGTGTATAATATGTTACATTGTATTAATATCGAGTTCAAGCAAACAATTCTTGCATTTACGTTAAACGACTACAAGCTGAATAGTTGTCGGACCATTGTGTTCTGGTCAACGGTGGCCTGATAAGCTTGAAGAAACCAATCACGACAAACTCTATGTACTTGAATTACAAATTACATATGGACTGACAGGAGATTTTTTATAATCAACATTGTATCCGGTCAAAGACAGAATAAATTTTGGAAAATGAGATTCTTATTGATTGCATGTTCATAAATGAAGTTCATGTTCATAGGAATATGCATTCCTATGTCGTGTGCCACATGTCACAAGTGCGGAAATTGTCATCATATTAATAATATAATGGCCAAACGTCGAAATATGTAAAGTTTAAATATTCGTTGTAAAAAAATTAAAAGAGATGCAGACGGTAGGCATAATTTGTTGAATACTATGAAAGATTTCAATGCAAAAGTTTACATAAAGTTGTACATTTGTTCATTTGCTGTCATTTTCTATTGGTATTGTTGTGGCGTGGCAAGGCTTTGGAACCGATGATCGTGGACAGATGGTGAAGATGCAGTGCATTATAAATAATATTTTATGATAGCTAGAAATATGATAATTATGTAAATTGTATTGCTAGTTAGTTGTATAAATGTAATGAAAAATGTAGAAAGTTGTAGAAATGTAGAAGAGATGCATACTTTGTATTTTGTATCATGTCATAGTGCTAAGATAGTAAAAGTTAATTAATCGTAATTATTGTAATTTAGTCAATCGATCTTTGAAACTTGGTACAAAGATAGTTAAGACATAGTTAAATGTATGTTAAAAATATTAGGAAAATTGTTACACTCGCACATGCCGAAAGTTAGCATCAAAGTTGAAATGTACGTAGTGAAGCATAGTAACTTGTAGTATAAGTCAACGGGGTAATGTGAGATAGTCGTTAAGGAAATGGTGTTGTTATTTGTTATTGGAAAGTTACGTCGGCTGCGTGTTGGAGGAGAGGTCAGCTGAAAAAAGGAAAATTCGGGGTATATAAGGAGCGCCGCCTGTAACATCGTGGTCCTTCTTGCTGTTAGTCTTAGGTTAGATTCTGAGCTGGAATGTTGTCCAGCCAGAAACATAGTAGTCTGAAATCCTGTGTATTTGATAGTTTGCTTGTTGTTTTTATGAATAAATACGTTTAAAATAATATCTTGTCTGTCTCGCGTGCTTTTACTTCTAATCGCTAGTCATCATCTTTCTTGTCAACTAACACCTTAGCAGTAGTACACTAGACTGAGCGTCGTCGTTACATGGTCCTTCGAGCGTACACCAGAACCGGTCCTTTGGAATCAGTTCAAGTTTTTGTGAATTTTGTTCGTAACGCCTGCTAATGACAAGAAGAATGACCACCGGACGAAACAACGTCGATATAAGAAACCTTTTGGAGGAATATGGAGAACATGATTGTGTGATTCTAGCCAGTAGAATCACGGGGAGGGGAAGAAGAGTGGGATCTTTGGACGCTACCGAAGCCAGTTTGGAGCAGGATTCGACGGGATCCTTGCAGACAGCAGCGGACAATGGGACGCGATCGGCCAAATCGTGGACACCCACCACTTCATGCCTCAACCCTAATGAAAGTTTGATCTCCGGAAATACCACCTCGTCATTGAGAGAAGAAAGAAGACGTCGTCGAAAAATGGAAGGAGCAAGACAGCTAGCGCTGATCGCTGAAGAACGAAGACAAATTGATCTGCGATATGACGCAGAACTTTTGGCAATACAACTAGAGCTAAATGCATTAAGAGCCAAAGGTGACGCAAGACTACAGCAAAGAAGCCCCCGACGAACTCCCCGGGATATAGTGGAGATAACGCAGCCTTGTGCGTTGGACTTCGTTCCTAAATGCAAGGATTCTGGACCTCACTTGGAGGGACTGCTGGTGAACTCGCCTTTGGAGTCACTGGAGAAAGCGCAGCCTTGTGCGTTGGACTTCGTTCCTAAATGCAAGGATTCTGGACCTCGCTTGGAGGGACTGTTGGTGAACTCGCCTTTGGAGTCACTGGAGAAAGCGCAGCCTTGTGCGTTGGACATCGGGCCTGAATGCAAGGATTTTGAACCTCACCTGGAGGGACTGCCGGTGGATTCACCTTTGAAGACACTGGATGGACCGCGACCTTGTGCGGAGGAACTATTTCCTGAAATCAAGAGTGCCGACTATCGCTTGGATTATCGGAAGACGGAGACTACCCGACATGAATGGAAAACCGGAAACTCTCCACAGAAAACGGAAACAGTCATCGGATGCTCTGAGTCGAATTCTAAGATGTTAGGATTTGTGGATAACAAGCATTTTTCGAGGGCAGCCTATGAACCAGTGACGAAGAAATTGAAGATGGATCTGGTGAATAAATTTGAAGAGCCGACTCTGACGGATGGAGATTGTGACCTATTGGAAGACGAGAAGCACGCGAAGAATGAAGTCAATTTGGGTGCAGCCCTGGAGAATGCGACAGTTGCTGTTGATACTGAAGCATACGAGCAGGGATTGGGAACTTCAGTTTTGGAGCGTGGTCAATACGGAGTGGAGCTGATCGCGATTGGATCAACCACCCCAGAGGAAGTTGCCACCTCACTGAAGTATAGACAAACCAGGTGCTTGGAGTTCGAATATCGTGGTCAGTTTGTCAGTTTTGAAGATGATGCAGAGTCGGAAACAGGATCCTTGGAAGAAGATGGCGGGATACAACATGGAGCCATCACTTGGAAACACGAAACCCTAGGGGATGCTGAAAATTCGAAAATGGACGCTGAGGATGAAGCAGGAGGAACCAGCATCATCACAATTGGGATATCTGAGAGCACCACTGAACCGGCCACTGAGAAAACATACTTGGAGAACCGGACCTTCATCGAGGCACTCTCTTTGGAAGGGAAGATCCCCGTGGCACGTCTTGAGAAGTACGAAGAACTGATGGATGAAGACCGAATGAAAACATCGGATTCAGGATATCTGGCTGCGGAAAAGGTAGCTCCCCAGAACCCCGAAGATGAAGATTCGTGTTGCGTTTGGACCGGTCAATTGGATGATATTGGACATTCCACCGATGATATTAGAAGTGGAATTTTGCTGAAAATTGGATGGACGGAAACTATCATGACCTTAGGAGAGGAAGCCGGCCATCAATTAACCACGCGCCTCGAGTTTGCTGTATTCCTGGAGATTGGTTGTCCTGGACCGCCGTGGATCCAAGGAACCGGAATTAACCTGAACACTAAGAAGAGGAACCTCTGGAGTAGCGGACAAACTCGGGAGGAA
This sequence comes from Sinella curviseta, assembly GCA_004115045.4. NCBI lineage: Eukaryota > Metazoa > Arthropoda > Collembola > Entomobryomorpha > Entomobryidae > Sinella > Sinella curviseta. The sequence continues at coordinate 17,100,510 of CM023203.3, forward strand.
CTTATAGAAGAATTGTTGTTGGAAGCCGCAAGGACATCGTCATGGAGGACGGGAACGGGAAGCGTCATCATGAGAAATCGATTGGATCTGTCTGGAGAAGGTTACCTGCATCACAACGGAGGAATCAACGGAGTGGTGATTCTAATCAATAGAATCACGGGAAGGGGAATGCTGTGGCGTGGCAAGGCTTTGGAACCGATGATCGTGGACAGATGGTGAAGATGCAGTGCATTATAAATAATATTTTATGATAGCTAGAAATATGATAATTATGTAAATTGTATTGCTAGTTAGTTGTATAAATGTAATGAAAAATGTAGAAAGTTGTAGAAATGTAGAAGAGATGCATACTTTGTATTTTGTATCATGTCATAGTGCTAAGATAGTAAAAGTTAATTAATCGTAATTATTGTAATTTAGTCAATCGATCTTTGAAACTTGGTACAAAGATAGTTAAGACATAGTTAAATGTATGTTAAAAATATTAGGAAAATTGTTACACTCGCACATGCCGAAAGTTAGCATCAAAGTTGAAATGTACGTAGTGAAGCATAGTAACTTGTAGTATAAGTCAACGGGGTAATGTGAGATAGTCGTTAAGGAAATGGTGTTGTTATTTGTTATTGGAAAGTTACGTCGGCTGCGTGTTGGAGGAGAGGTCAGCTGAAAAAAGGAAAATTCGGGGTATATAAGGAGCGCCGCCTGTAACATCGTGGTCCTTCTTGCTGTTAGTCTTAGGTTAGATTCTGAGCTGGAATGTTGTCCAGCCAGAAACATAGTAGTCTGAAATCCTGTGTATTTGATAGTTTGCTTGTTGTTTTTATGAATAAATACGTTTAAAATAATATCTTGTCTGTCTCGCGTGCTTTTACTTCTAATCGCTAGTCATCATCTTTCTTGTCAACTAACACCTTAGCAGTAGTACACTAGACTGAGCGTCGTCGTTACAGGTATATTTAGGTGTTAGGGATATGCATGTATATATGTACATATATAAATATTTGGCATGCATTAAATAATGACTATCTGTTTCGAGATAGTTGTAGCGTGAAATGATGCCCATGTTTTGTCAATATATGTTAGAATAATCTATTTGAAATAAACGAATTGTTTACGCTGTACTACACTACCTGTGCTTTTTTGCTTAGCATTACTTAAATTTAAAAATCCCATGTATTCCGTTTGAGCAATTTTGGTTGCCCTTTAATTTAATTGATCTAGTAACTAGATTCTAGTTCACCAGTTTCCTGACAATTCATTTTGAGTAAATCCCGATAAAATCGCCATATCTCATAAACACGGCGGTAGATCCCGCTGAAAATTTGTGTGCGTAACTTGTATGAAATAATCACGAAACTATATAAACAGCAACGCGTTTAATTCGTTACGTATGAGTTACACATAACATATCCTGTGCTCTCTTCATTTCCTGGCAGAGCATATATGTTCAAATTGGGTGGTAGCTCGGCTTGAGTTCTCAAATATTTCCGAGTAAACCAAAGACAATCCTTACATCCGTGCTCAAATGTAACACGTAAGATTGTTTGTTGTATATTCCGTTGACGTTGCTGTGCAGATATTTTCCGTATATGTATTGAGGTTCTCTGAAGTGAAGGTGTCGACGAACTACGGGAACCTGTACGGGAGGAATACCGATGAGATTATGATTATGCATTTGAACCACGCATTTCGTGAAGGGCCATTGGTAAACTTCAATTCGATTCGAGAAATTTACTTGATCATAGTAAGATGTTAATGAATGTTTGTCGGTTGCGCATAACGAAAAAGCGTTACCTGGAACCATTTGAACCATCGTGATAAAGATTTGTCCAGCTGTATGCCATATGCGTGAAGATATGTAATGTCAGCAGTAGAATAAGCAGTAAAATCAAATGTGTTAACATTTTTAACATTTTATTTTATGAATTCTACAATATTGATCGCTATGAAGCAGGAAACGGTATTTATTATTCTCACGTGGATAAGCAATTAAAATCGGCTAATTATCTCTTAGCACTTGCGTGCAGTGCCAAGCCATTATATATATATATATATATATATATATATATATATATTGAAAAATGCTGTTGATTTTAATACTCGAAGCAACATATCATGATATGTATTCAAAACTCAATCAGCATAAATATTCTTACTTTGTGTGACAATAATATTGAAAACTCTTGTAAAATGGGTATGGATGTATTGAGACATCCATTAATATGATCTACCACACGATGTATGAAAGCTAGACTACACATATAAATAACACGATATCGGCTTATCGAAATTAATTGAATCAACAATTATATTCGAATAAATTCGTAATATCACCTTAAACGATAGATTAATTTACTAAGAACATTATTAGACATGAGTGGGTGCTTCCTTCGGACGCTTAGGACAAGTGGACAATATTTTGTGCATGCATAGACTGTAACACATACATGATAAACATGACGATAACGCTTGCAGACAAAGTGCCACTGAAGTACTGTAATTTGTATAAGTTAACTTGTTAGTCTTTACACAATGATAATCATTCCAGTTGGATATGAATTAAAATTATATAATTAATCTAATTTAAATTCAATAACCCAAGTCTGCCTACGACATAGCTTTCGTGCCAAGTAGTGCACAACTCGTAGAAAGTATATCCAAGATTTGTATACCTCAACATGAAACACTAGCATCGATATTGCCAAACCAACCAGATATATCACAAATATGATCACAATATTGCCCTGTATCGATACACTTTTAACGTCACTGCTACCAATCTGATCTGCAACATCTTCTTCTGAATCTTGTTTGTACCGCTTCTGAATTTTTGCCGTCCAAACGATCAAGTTATATAATCGTTGGTCGATTCCAGAGGATATAAATCCGCCCATCCGACGAGTTGCAATCTCCGACAATCGCGGAATCCAACCATGTGCCATTCCCACGGAAATCGCCATGTGAAAGCCAGTCTGCAGCAGTACCTCCTTCCCGACATGAACATCATCTTTTGTATACCACTGCCTTAGTTTTCTTTCCAACTCAATAGCTAATATTTCAGGAAGTATTGCTGCAGTGGTCTTGCATTTGTACAATTGATGTTTAAGTAACTTCAGCTGTGCATGGGATAAACCTTTCTTCATCTTCTTCGTGTTTAGTCGATTGCCCCAGGTTATTGTTTTTGGATGGATTTGTGAGTGCTTCTTTAGCACTCCACAAAGAGTTGTGACATCATTTCCGTCGCAGTGAGCAACCTCTGACTCTATTATCGCTCCTGTATGCCCTTCAATTCTGTGCGGTGTGGCGAAATGTAGATTCGTAAAATCGCAGCGTGGACAGTACCCATCTTCCTTATTATACTGTATCATGGACGTATGCTTGGCTCTGGTGTAAATTCTGATTGAATTATCAACAAGTTGTGAAATGAACTCGTATGGGATCTTCCCGCGGGACTGTATCATTCTGTAGATATTATCCCGTTTATATGCATTGCTCAGTATTAGTGCAGCAGAAACGACAAACGCCAGAAGGATCTTAAGGTGTTTGTTGTTTGCTGTTGAATCCCGGAAAGGATTGCCTTGCTCCATCAGCAACTTGTAGCATGACATTATACAAGTTATCGGATTTTCGGCATTTGAGAGAGGGATAGTTTTACCCCGGCACAAGCCAGAGCTAGTCCTAACAATGGCGTAAATGGCTACAGGGCTTACCAGAAGCATCATGATGAATATCCACATCCAGGTTGTCGGCTCAAAACTGAACAGTAGGTCTTTAAATGGTAGGCCGCTTTCCTCGGATCGTCCGCAACTTACAAAGCGAAATCTATCCGTTGAGAAATGTGTGGGAAGGGATGAGCTTGATACGGTTCGTTGGTCAGAAGTGAAACTGAACATCTGGGATTCTCCGCTGATAGCACAATAGTCACACACAAATGAGTCCTTGAAAATTATTCGCCAGATCTCGTCGATTCGATATCGCGACAGTTCCTCCAAGCGGCCCTCTTGTAGTGCATACAGCAGTTGTTTGGATGAAGCGACATTTGCCAGTTGTGTATGCAGCGGGGACTCCAAGTATGTTTCCGCAAGATTTATGCTATTCTCAATCAGTACTTCGCCATATTCGCGGGCAATCAGTTGAAAATCGTAGTCATGGAACATGGAATTGTTAACCAAAGGAATTCCCATGTACTCGCCATCTACTGGTGTCAGAATGTGGATGATGTGTTCCGCTTCGGTTTTCCGAAATTGTTGAACATGTAGCAGTACGTTGAAACAGGAGTAGTACCATCTGCGCTCCCTTCTTATGTATTTGAACCATTCCCATATGTACTTATCTGACGATATGGATCGATAAGTAACGCGAATTAGAAATTTTGGTAGGGCGGCCTGAGTCGTCGCGAAATAAGCCACGCGATCCGCGTCTTCGTGAAGTACTCCAAAACTGTCATTTCGGATCTGCCAAAACCACAATCTGTGCATGCTCCAGTCCAGGTGCGATATAGGGCCAGACTTAGGTAGTAACTCCACATGCGCCTCGCAATACCATTGCCGCGTATGAAACGAGAACAACAGAAGGTTGATTTTAGTACAGATTCCGTACACCATATGTTCGAAACGAGCCAGCGTGGGAAGTTCTTCCGGCCCGCCATGAAAGTACGAGGAGCGGTTGCAATTAAATATGGATTCATTCAAAGAGGTTGGAATCGTGTCACCGTCTGTACCAATCTCCCCGTATATATTTCCTAGCATATCGACGATCAATCTCTTATTTGAAGGCGGATGTCTAGCGTGGAACTTTGGATAGAACCCTGCTGTCGGATTCTCCAATACCCTGTCTGTTTGAGCCCATGAGTCGGCCTCGACGTTTCTAGATGTTACAGCAAAGCTTAACAGCGGGATATTTCTGTTGCGATGATTATTGATGTGAACCAAGCATTCTTTCAATGGATTTAACAATGCTTCCAAACTCGCCGACAAATAGTTGGAGAAATGTATGGGCTTCGCTGACACAGCAGTCTGTGAAAATATTACAATACATATCACTACTGAAAGTTTCCATAATATTGGAATTTTATACATTTTGCTGTATGGGGATGAATCCAAATAAGTTTCAAAATATATCTCGTGAAGCCCGTGCAAAGTAGTGATTGGTTTTAACATAATGAAGCATCGGTAAGTTTTACCGTGCTCGGGCTAGTCAAAATTGTATCATATGTTGGACGTAAGAAGGGCAGGAAATTGGATATAATGATTTATTACACGTGGAAAAGTAATTGAAATCCAAGTTAAGTCCTTCAGTATTAATGGATATTGGAAATTGTTGAGGAAACGACATGAACTGGACTCGGCAATGCTTCAACATGGTCTGATCACATGATGCTGAGCCTCATAATGTGTATTAAGTAAAATAGAAGCACATTTATGAATAAAAGAGTGTTTAAAGATGCTACTCCACACCCCATTAACATTCAATTCATTAATACTACAGGATAGTATGTTGCATCGACCTGTCATATATTCATCTGCATGGATTCAAATCATCTTGTCGGAAACTATCCTGCAAAATATTCATACTGATAAAATATATAATGTTGCCGCTATACCTGCATAGAAAATATTTATTCGTTCGTTATACCAACTTCAATTCCGTAATATACATATATGTACTTAACGATCTATGTATTTGTAATTTATAATATATAGTAAAACCTAAATATAATACTAATAATTACGTATCAGCAATAGTTCTGCAATGTATTAATTATAGATAACATTTCACGTCACACATTGTTCTATAGTATCTTATTCTTGACATTTTGGTTTTTACTAAAATACTAAAATAGCATTTACTGAAATAATCTTTGTAAACAATCTCTGAAATTACTTCAATTTCAGCTCAGTAACGCGTGTTTTCTTGCGCCATGACTTTTGCGCAAAATGCCAAACCACGCGAAGCAAGTATATCCAAGATTTATAGATCTCTACATTGAACGCAAATATGGATATTGCCAAAGCAACCAAATATACCACAAATATTACAACAACATTTCCATTTATCGAGACACGTTTTGCCTCGCCCTGATCAACATCCCCCATCATATTTTGGATTTTATTACTCGTACTTCCCTTCCTTATTTTGGCAGTCCAAACGATCAGATTGTACAGTCTTTGGTCGATTCCAGAGGAAATGAATCCGCCAAGCCGACGCGATGCAACCTCGGAGAGTCGGGGAATCCATCCGTTTCCCATGACTACGTGAACGGCCATGTGTACTCCAGTTTCCAGCAGCACCTCCTTCCCAACATAGACGTGATCTATAGGAACTCTCCTCCGCCTCAGCTTATGTTTCACTTCTATCGCTAGTATTTCGGGAAGTATTGCGGCAGTTTTCTCGCACTTGTACAGCTCATGTCTAAGGAGCCGTAGCTGCGCAAGGTGTAACGGTCTGCTGGTTAGTCGATTCGACTTTGCCAAATTGAGCTTCTTGTCCTCAGTTAGACTATTGGGATGCATTTCCGTGTGATTCAGTAGAACTTTGCAAAATGAGTTGGAATAATGACCGTCACAGCGAGTCACTTCTGATTCTATTGTCACCTCATTTGGCCCTTCAAGTCTATGTGGGGTAGCGAAGTGAACATTTGTCATGCAATGCAAGCAAATGCTATTGTCCACGCTTTTTGAATCCAAGGATAAATGTGTCGCTCTGGTGTAAATTTTGAACGAATTCTCTACAAGCTGGGAAAAAAGTTCATATGGGATCTTTCCCCGTGACTGTATCATCCTATTGATATTTTCTCGCTTATATGCATTGCTCAGTACAAGCGCTGAACAAAACACAAAAGCCAGGAGCAGTTTCAGGTGCTTGTTGTTTGCTGTTGTATCGCTGTAAGGATTCCCTTGCTCCATGAGAAGCTTGTAACAAGAGATCAGAGAGGTGAGTAGACTTTCAGCGCTTACTTCACTTGTCGACTTAGCCGGGCATGTACGTGACCCAATCATATTAATGGACCATATTGATACAGGTGAGACTAGCAGCATCATAATTATTATCCATATCCAAGTTGATGACTCGAAGCTGAACAGTAGCTCCTGAAAAGGTAGGCCACTATCTTCCGATCGACCGCAACTCACAAAGCGAAATCTTTCCGAAGCGAATCGTGTCGGAAGTGTAGAGTTTGACACAGCTCGTAACTCGGACATGAACCGAAATTTTGTTGGTTTCCCGTTGCTGGCGCAATAATCACATGCAAATGCATCCTTGAAAATTATTCGCCAGATCTCGTCCAACATGTATGTCGAGAGAAGGTCCAAAGGGCCACGTGTCAATGCAAACTGCAATTCTTTAGATGGCATTACTTGTCCAAGGATTATATGCATGTATGGCTCCAAGAAGGTCTCGGCCAGATTTATTCGCTTCTCAATCAACACTTCACCAAAACTTTGGGCAAGCAGTTGAAACTCCGCGTTATGAAGGATGGAGTTGTTAACCACCGGAATCGCGTTGTACCCTTCATCCCCTGGCGTTAGAAAGTTGATCATGTATTCCGTGGTCCCATTTCGAAATACCTGAACATGCATCAAAACATTCAGGCAGGAGTAGTACCACCTGCGCTCCGTTTGCATATAGTTCAACCATTGCGGGAGAGTGGTGTCAGATGCTATGGATCTGTATGTCACATGAATTAGAAATTTTGGTAGAGCGGCCTGTGTCGTTGCAAAATACGCTACTCGATCCCCGTTTAAAATGACCTGTCCGAAACTGTCGTTTCTGTTCTGCCAAAACCAAACACCCAACATGCTCCAATCCAGTTCAGATATGGGAGCAGATCGAGGTAGTAGTTCTACATGCGCCTCGCAGTACCATTCTCGCGTGTGCAGCGAGAACGCCAGAAGGTCTATTTTTCTACATATTCGGTAGACCACATGCTGGTAACGGGCTGTAGTTGGCAACTCGTCGGGTCCACCGTAGAAATACGAGGACCGGTTGCAACCAAATATCGATTGATTGAAAGCTGTCGGAATTGTTTCACCGTTTGGCGTAATCTCTTCGTATATATTTCCCAGTATATCGACCAGGAGCCGTTTACCTGAAGGTGGATGCATGGCATGGAATTTTGGGTATAAACCACTTGTCGGATTCTCCAATATCCTGTATGTATGAACCCATGATCCAATATCCACGCTTCGAGAAATTACAGGAAAGCTTAAGTACGGGATATTTTTGTTTCGATGGTTATTGAGATGAATTAAGCAGCTTTTCAAGGGATTTAAAAAGGCTTCTAAACTCTCCGACAAATATGCTGAGGAATGCTGGACATTTGGTGACACCGTAGTGCCTGCTAATACTCCCGTTAATAACGTTATACTTAGTTTTGTCAGCAAGGAATTGCGAAACATTTTGCTGTCTGCAGATGAATCCTAGTGAGCTCTGAATATTGTATCGTGAAGTAAATGTATTTCCTTCTAGAGAATGAAGCTTTTGTATGTTTTGGCATGGTCTAACTATGCCGAATAGTCCGATACTTTTTATATCAGCGGAGCAGGAAATGGTATCTTATGATCACATGTGAAAACGTAATGAAAAAGTAATTGCTGGATATAGAAAAGCGTTGAAGAGAATACACGAATTATGACACTACGAGACAATTGGCATTTTAGATTTAATATTTTCTGATATATGTATGTATAAATGCATATGTATTAGTAGATATCTTCCGGCGAGGCCAATCATAAGATTGTGGCTTACATTACCTTCTATATGTGGAACTTTTACTGACATGGCACTCAGGTTATTAATGTGTTGTGAATAAAATCTTATAGGTATTAAGCCAAGTATAGAAGCATAGAGCAGAATGTCTCTAATTAACTAGTCCCGAACATTGCAAAATATTCTATTATATTCCCGTCAGAAACTCAGCGGCATAGCTTTTATACCATTATCAATTATTTAATTGACAGGAAATATCAACATAATGTGTGTTTTAATATATTGGTCAAATATTTCGGAAATTTTTATATAGAATAAATAAATAAAATAAAATAAATAGAATCGAAAGCGTAAAATAGTATAGATGTATAGAATAATGTATAATGTCGCTGTGTGCGATGTTTGACCTGGTTGTACAGGTTTCGAAATAGCTTGTTAATTAGACTGAAATTCTTAAAACACTGCCGTCTAGGCTAACCCTGATGCTAATCCCACGACAAGTGCAAAGTTCCTCAAAACTAACTGATGAATGACCTCAAATGCCACCTTTAATAATTAAACAATAAAAACTCCCTGCTGAGCAGTTTAATTATATTACAAACAGTTAATTTTATTAGTTAGGAACAATTAATTAATGAACATAATTATAAGCTCAGGTCAGAGCACAAAATCAATGAACAATAATTTTTACTCTTGCTTCTCAAAAGTTGAACAAGAATAAAGTACAAAGTCACTCCGCTGAAGGCGAGAGCATGATAAAAGGTAAACGGACAAAATTGAACATAAAATACATAGGTACTTGCTTTTCAGCTTAACAAAAATACATAAGATGACACAATGAAAATGCGAGCTCGACTTTCTAGAATGAACGCGAGCTGCAAGCTGCAGTGAAAAGACGAGGGAAATATCTTGAACCAACGTTGGTTGAGGGTTGGGTTAAAAGTTGGTTAAAAGTTGGTTAAATTGTACAAATGTGTGTAAAAACGAACTAGACAAATCAATATATGAGTAATTATCGCCTACAAATTAACCCAAGGCATAATTAATATTCAAAGTAAAAGAAACAAAATAATTATTTGGGCAAGCTGATACTTTCTTCATTAGCGTCAGCGACATATAAGCTCACCCATACAAGATCTTCTTGCGTTGCGATTTTTGAATTGCAAATGTACAATAAGTTTGTAAATGTATACATTTATTTAATCCGACAGCATTTGAAAATAGCCACTATAAGGATGGTCTATGGTTTTTGGAAAATGCCAAAAGTACCGTACATCTTTGTTACATCTACATCAAAATGGGCTGGTCATGATTCATTATTGTAACGAAACAAAAGAACCATACGAGATCTTTCAGATGAACCAACAACTCAAATACTAGCAAAAGCGCTGATGCAATATATCCCACCTGAAGCATTGAGCGAATGGCATGTAACCCGGAAAAATGTGCTTCGAGGGCTACATTCAGAAATACCGGTAAACTTTGATTGTTGCTTTGGCTCCATTCCCTTCGAGCAACAGAGCGTATTTTAACCAAATGTCGTGAAACAAAATTGTTCCACCATACAAATATCCCAGAGTTTTCAATTCCTCTCATTCGTTTTAGCACATAGATGGGAAGGGCTCCGTACATTTGAAATCCAATTTTGAAGTCGATCAGAATATGTTTCCCGATGGATATTTTGGAGTTCCGTTGCTCTCCAAACACAGCTTTGTATTCCGATATATCTGGGTCATATGCTAGGACTGCTGAGCGATTGCACATTGTCAGCATCTCGATCAATGTACGTTTCTGGAGTGACCTCAAATGTGAAGAAAATTTCTCCGCGTCTTTTGATGCAAATGGCAGTGACTCAATAACCTGCTGCAATGTTTCATTCAGTAACATTGACTTACTTAAAATGTCACTTAAGTATTTAGGCATTGGAACATTTGAGGCTCTGAACCATATGGTTTGCATCACCAGTTGAGAATTAACACTAACATGCGCCGATACCGCCCTGAGCACACCAAGAATATAATGAGGCTTCGAAACTGCAAGTTTAAACATGTCCGCTGTAACGTTTTGCTTTTTCCGGATTGGCGTATAAAACACTGCATTTCCAATTTCGGAAAATATTGAATAGTTTGATGCCACAAGCTGATCAAAGGATTCCAAGGGAACGAATTTGAACCGGGCTACCAACTCGTGAACCTTCACGTTTTTGAATGCGCTACTTAAAATTAGTGAGCATAGTACTGCGCCCATAAAGATTCCCTTTGTGTGGTCAGTTTTCAGGTATTTCTGATGAATTGATTTTGACTGCTCCAGAAGCATTTTCAGGGACATTTGGCAGATGGATAGAAAAGTCGACATATGAAATGCCGACCCTCGAATAACTGCTGTCCACACAACTGGGACAAGAGCAAACATTATTATTACAATGACAATCCAAATGTACCCATCAAAACTCGCAAATATTGCTTTGTAGGACAATTGTTCGGATGACGTGTCTCCGCAACTGATGAACCTGATTTGCTTGAGCGGGTAAGAAACAGAAAATTCGACGCTATCATATTCGTACCCCGCAAATTTCTGAATAACCAACATTGGTCCTTCCCATTTCCTGTTTGTCACTTGGGAAATTTCGGAATGATTTGAAATTCCTAACGCGTGCTTGACAACGTCGACCACTAATCCAGTGATTACATTGTCTAGCGTTTCGCTCAGTATGGCCTGAGTAAAATTTTTGACGGACGGTTTCAGGAAGTCGCCATGTTTCAACGGCGTTTGCATATGGTTTACTAATAGAGTCCAATGTGCTGGATGCGCAGTATTCCTTTGTGATCCATCTAGTACGTCTTCGAATGTATTTTTGGCGCCATTTTGATCAATCACTATTCGTTTCATTATCAGCTCATCTGCTTCATTTACAAGATTTCGGTCACAAGTTGGATATAATTTTGCGTATAAACTCATCCACTCTGATGAAGTGTTTGGAGCGACTATGAGCAGGCGGGTTTTTGACGGCGGTATAGGTCCAATGTTTGGGCCAGGCCACAAGTGAGCAAATTTCCAAATACTGAAAGTCAGGTATCTAGTAGAATACGAACTGGGATTATCACAACTATCAAACTGCATTAGGGGTGGTAGAAGATATATGTTGATTTCCTGGTTCCAAGGCTTAATGCTTGACGTAAATTTCTGGTGTTGTATTCTTGTACAAAACTCGTGAAATAACGTACCAGAAAACTCATCTCTAGTACTTCCCCCAAACAAGTGGTCTGAGGAACATGTTTGGTATTGATCGTCGATTTTTGATACAATTAGCGAGCGTGACTCAGTTGGAATAAAGCTGACGTGCGAGTATGGACGAGGTGTGAATTTACCAATCGGCTTATATGTTACTGTAAAGTTAATGGGAATATATCGTCGTAATATAAGCGGTGTTAAAGTCGGGTATAAATTAATACCTCGAAAATTTGTGACGGAAACAAAACAAGATTTGCAAGGTGGTAGCAGTGAGTTCAAATTCACTTCTTGCACGTTCGTTTTTAATTTCGTGCTCAGGCTTGATGATTCCAACTCATGAACGTCAACACCATTCATCGATGAGACTGATGCCGCGAAAGATTGAATGTAAAACAAAACTTTGATGGTTTGCATTGTATCCTTGATATTAGTCCAACACGATAATAAGGCAGAAAGTAATTACGGATCCCACTGACCTCACACGCGGCTAGAATTTATTAAAATGTATTACAACTTGTCTATGAAACTGGTTCATGAAACCAAATGGTCAGAAATACGAGCATATTACAAAAGTCAGTTTTTGGTATGCTATGTGAACATAATTACACGTGAGCACAAATCCGGAAGGAATAAATCAACAAATTAGCTGGTAAAATATTATATGGCTACAAGAAAATATTTCACATATATAAAGATTTATTAACACACACTCTCTTAATGTTAGCCATGCGAAAATTTAGAAAGCACTCGGGTTACCGTCGCCCAGCAACCACATAAGCATAACACGAAAAACAATTCCAGACCTTTTGATGTAATGAATGGCTCAAGTATATGAAATTATATACCTTGACTTATCTTCAATCGTAATATTCTTACGTGAAAGCGATTTGGTAGCTGGATGAGACAAATGAGTTAGCCTTTCGAACTTCTTATTCAACATGTATTGTTTTCTCTGTATTTACCAACGGATGACGGACAACTGGGAAATAGAACAAATGCTTAAATATTTTAAATAATGTTTCAACTTTATAAGATCATATCAGACCAATTGCGCAAAAGGTGGAAGTATGCTGTATAATATGCCAAGATCGACACAACTATTTGGAAGTATCTACGAAGAACAAACCTAGCAAAATTACACAGTAGACGGTATACTAATTTGGATATGTCTACATATGACAAATGCTAAACATTCGACTGTTTATTTCGATTACCTTGGTGTAAATTACACCCTTTTCCAGAACATAATTTTGTACTAATCAGTAGCCATGGATCATCGAGCGTGACCATCAGTACACATAACGCTTTTCCCTGAAATATTACTTCGGTATCGTTATCTAAACCGGATATCAGTTTTGTTTAACATATAAAAATGCATTCCTAGTTATCATGGTATTTGGGGACCAAACTTAATCAAAGTCCTTCGCCTAGTGACAACTTTGATAACACTTAAACCATTTGCATCTGTTTGATGGGGAACATTTTCAACATCATTCAATATACTAATGGGGTAGGATTATGTCTGTTGGTTGTCCAAAACATTTTTGAATTAGTTTACAAATTGTTTAAATTACGAATTAAATACGAAAGAAGCAAAATTACATCAAGTAGTTGGAGAATCTACAAACGCAAAATTTACAGCGTATTTCTTTCTACCGTATGGATGGCATGGACTCTGAATGTGTGCAATTTTAAATAAAAGACAGTGGCTGTATGGAGGAAATGGTGTATTGATTTTCCAAGACCGTCAACATTTGTCAAGTTCAAACCAATGATCGATAGCCGAAGACCAACATACATCCTGATACACGCAAAATGTTCCGATTCTGCGAATAGTGCTTAAATAGTTAATTCAATGCAAACAATACAGTCAACTAGCTAGCATCCTGTCCAAACATTATCTGTAAACGACGAGATGTGACGCTGAAATTTATTATGTTTGAAATACCTTTTCATATGCATGAATATCCTTAATAATTGACCCACGACTTCTTCTCGAGCACATCTCATATTCGTAATGATAAATAAAGATTTCGTATATGGCTGTTTTATGAAATCTGTTTCTGATTCTATTGATATGTCGTGACAAAATTAGTTGTTTTCGACATGGCATGATTGGGCGTTCATACTATAATATTGATATGAAATTTTAATTAAAAAAGGTTGGCCTAATCTAAGTTTGCGCTACGGTTCAACATAATACATATACATATGCATGAAAATTGGCTTGCTGGGATATATTACAAAGCGAAGCATAATATCGGTTCACATACAATTATTGATCAGTAAGTCCGAACAAACAGAGGAAATAAGCTACAAAGCTGATACATTTAGTATCACCAACTTTAAGATATAACACCGTCCTGTATATTACCACGGCATTGTAAAGCTATTTCGCACACATAACCATTGTCGTAATGATGCCAACGCAATACTCGAGTTTAAATATTTTGACAAACTTACAACCAATATATAGAACGCCGTGGCGTTTATTACGACCAAACGTTTCAAGTTTGAAATAAACTACATTTTCCCGCTTATTTATTTTCAAAGCCATAAGCAAACAACCACAAGGCTGTTTAGTTCATGTAGAAATCTCGCATTGTAATCTAAGTGAGTCGATTAAATAGTTTAAAAGAGTTGCAGCAGCTACTGGCAGGGAATAATATTGATATTGACGGCAACATCAGCATGCTACGTTTTGTGGTGTTTGTGTACCTACTTGGTAGAATCCTACAGTCTACACCAACGAATGTACAAATTCAAAGTGTATTGTCGTCAAAACACTCACCATCGTTTAGTGAGACTTTTGTCGTGAACACGTTTCTTTACCGACGCAACTTCTTGCCTGCGATCGACCTAAATGATTATATTTGCACTTTAACAGTGCAGCACTACCTGATATTCTTAGACAACTTTCTCAACATTGACATATTTGCTCCGAATCAACCCATTATGTTAAGACGATTTGTTAGTGGCAACATGACATTCTCGCATTCTTACGAGCCGGATCGTCTGCACGTTCGGGAGGTTTGGACTTTGCCAAACATGAACTATACCAAACGTATGGGAAACCGGTCTCACCACTGTGACACATCATTATACAGTACAGCCGAATTCAATCAGCAAAATTCAATGCAAAGTGACTTTTGCGTTAGATACAACAAAACTATATTCACACTTCGCTCAAGGAGCTGGAACAGTATAGCACATTTTTCATTGTTCCTGCCAATTACACATGATCCGGAGAAGGCGTGGTTCAACCATTACTTCCCGGAGCCGTTCTTGGGTGCATCCGGTGAAACGACCCATGATGCATTCAACATGCCTTCACTAAAGCCAGCAATTAACATTTTGGTTCATCAACGTTTCAAAATGCCTGACCGGATTATGCATGCAATTCAATATTACGCGAAGAGCCAGCTATTGGATCACACATTGCATGCAGTTGCAAACGCACACATTGTTTCCATCGAAATATCAATAGATGAGTTAAATACAATCCATGCACTCGAGCATAATATTATCAAAGCGGATCACGCCCACATGCTTTGTGGGTGCGAGTACTGCCCGGGAGGGCTACGCAGATTAGAAATTGCAGAAAGTAGCTTCTCGAGTCTAGAATCCGATGCAGGTTTTGGTATGAAATGTACCAATGGCTCTGAAAGGATACACATTTTCAATACGTTCAAGCGTGGAACCGTTACAGAAGTGTTCTATTCCATAGAAAGTCAGATTGCCAAGTGTGAAAACTACATTTTCACAGGTTCCAGAGTCAACATACCGCTTAAGCAGGTACATGAAAGAATTGCTTATGCGTATGCTTCTGAATGGTTTTCAATCTTCAAGAACTACAGCTTCAGCGCTCACTCCGACCATAGATTCATATGCACAAACGGCAAAAAGGAGCCTGCTCCCAATTGGTATTCTGGTTGGAATATGGTGGACAAGGGACTAAACTTCTTTCCATCTGTATTCAAACGAAGCCTAGATGCCTATGGCCTGCCACTCATGATCCCTGACAAGTTGCAGGCACTGCGCTTTGTAAGCTGTGGGCATAAGGGTGTATCATTACTACGGTTTCAAGAATTGTTGCAAGCATTTCAGAAGGAAATTTGGATTTTGCTCACAGCTACAGTTGTACTTCTTCCACTGTTTTTATCGTGTCTTGGGAAAGCAGCCGCATTCAGTGTTCGTCGAAGCATTGATTACGTCGACTCTGTCATGAGGATTCTCATCGGACTAGATCTGTGGTACCGTCCAGTCAGTCTGAGAGAGGGGCCACTGAAACTTGCCCTTGGAGCACTTGCACTATCGTCAATTGTTCTCAATAATGCATACAAAGGGGACAACATGTTTAGGATAATTGAGCCGAGAGATCTGCTGCCATATAAGCACTTAAGTGAGCTTGTCCATGATAAGTTCACAATTTTCTCCAGAATTCTTTTAGTCGACGTGGAAGCACTTGCTTGGAAGCCATTGGAACTATCACATTACATGCTCTTACACATTCAAAACTATTCCGTTCTGCTTAACACCGAAATCCGCATCCGGTATGATTATAGCCAGAATTACAGCTTCAACTACCCTCTCTCAAAATATTCCAAATTTCATACCGACACTAAAGCGTTGGTCAACAGAATTGCAGGATATTCGCAGTTCTACAATAATTTATCAGAAAGCTATATGATAGATCGTTTCAGAGATGCAATATATGACGAGGATGAAATTGCCCTTTTCAAGAGTTTAAAAGAGTGTAGACGAACGGCGCTAGTGGCTCCAGTATATATGTCTATCGATATGGTAAAGCGGCTCTCAAACGAGAGGCCCGAATTAAAGGATGAAATTCAGATAGGGATAGAAAACTACTACCCTCTATCGTATCAATTTCAGTTCAAAGGAATTATTCCAATCTTTTTAATGAAGAGGATAAAGGCAGTTCAAGCATCGTACGTGTTTGAGTGGTGGCAGGATTTTTTGGTTGGAAGTTCTGACTTTCGGACCAAAAGTGAGCAAAGACTGGAGCCTGCGTCGATGAAAGGAAACGTGCTTGTAATATTCGCCATTCTACTTGCCGGATTGTCCTGTTCTGTGGTTGCTATTATTTTGGAGTTACGAGGTGACTCACTTGATTTCCTGCGGCGTTGCGCTAAGGGGATCATAAGGAAATGTTATAAGCTTCTGAGCCAGAAATTACTTAAATGTTGGGGAGTCATGTTTCGGATTATTCAAAGTTGTAAATATAAATGAGAGCATGTACCCAATTCTGGCATATTGTATGAGGTTCCAATTTATTGCATGTGTGTTTTGTACGGCATTAGAATGTAGAATTTGAGGACAAATACTGATGTGAATAAATGAACTGTGTTACAAATGTTGCATTATGTATTAATATATCATGTGCCCAATCATGTATGTAGATAAACAATTAACACAAGCCGCTATATAATATAAACACGTTTATGTTAGAGGTAGCTTCAGTAATGGGTACAAGTTAATCGATATAAATTCAAATTCATCAAGGTGGAACCAGTACTTATTTCAGGCCCCGTGTACGAATCCTTATCTGTTGTTTATTTTACGTGCGTTTGTCAAGCGTAGCATTAATACTAACGCCATTGTGCCGTATGGGTCAATGATGAATTTACGTTGTCCGGTATTACATTGCTATGAATGAGACTTTTATCAAATGGGAAAATGTCCACTCAAATCGCAATTTGTACAATCGTGGAACCTATTGAGACGCTAGCTAGTATCAGAAATGGTTCAGAGCTATCTTGGAGGTTTAAGTTGGTGAACCATGAGATTCTGCTTCACATAAATTGATCTTGCATTTTGATGTCGAAAATGTAAATATCGTCAGCTACATTGGCGTGTAGATTGAATCTGTACCACGAATCACATTTCACAATCGAATGGCGACAGGAGACCATTTCATAACATACCAAACTACTTCGGTTGTGCGACCACAGCAAACAAATATATATATTTTTTGGTGATATCTGTTGGTGATTGTTGGTGAGATAGTGATTACATGAGAGTTCAAGATTCAAGGACATAGCAAGAATTTCCATACACATATTCGTAACTATTGTAAATTGGAGTATACTATTTGCTCAGACCATTTAAATGCAAGCAAAAGTCCGGTCGATCAAACAGTAGATACTATGTAAGAAATCAATAAATTACAGTCTAAGGATAACATTTAAACCGGCAAAAGATAACATCTTTCTTAAAACAATACATCGCGTGCGAAAGACATTCATCCAGAGTGTCTCCCTCAAATATACATTTAGTCGGTTTATTGGAATAATAAGCACTTAAGTATATGATGGCTGGCTTTGAAAGGGATGAAAGTTCGAAGGACCAGATTCTTAGGTGAATCACTCCGTGTCATGAAGATTAAAAACTGGTGAATTTGATGCCTCAAAACATGAATGAATTGATGAATAAAATGGTAGTCAAATGAGTAAAAGTGCAAATAAAAAGTATGTAGTAAAAACAACTGAATTAATAATGAGACTATTCACAAAAGTTATAATTTATTTGAAAACACAATTAGCGTTTTTATGTGCTTCAAAGGTCAAATAAAAAGTATCAAGGAATAAGCAGCAGCAAGAGACAACTTGATGCTTCAAGTAACAACGAGATAGTAGGCAAAGATACAAAGTTGTAGATTGGTTTTATGCCTTCATGAGGCTAGAGTACAATAGTAGTTTCATCATAAAAAACATACAATGTTTAAAATATAAAATACAATGCTTAACAGAAAACTACAAGTTCAACGGTCACAAATAAACTTGGAAGATTCTGGACGCTAGATACACAAGTAGGTATTACTCACGGTCAGCCAATCACGAAATGACAAGTGGAAGTTGCTTGACTTCCATAACATAGTGTGCATACGATAGTGGCTCTACTTGTTAGACATGAACAAAGCGACGCTAACAAGTACTGAAATACTGCAACAAGTGCTTACATACTGACAAGTTATCAAATAGTACAACAAGTTATGGATTACTGCAAACAAGTGATGGATTAATGCAAACAAGTGACGGAATAATGCAAGTGCTTGAATACTGACTTGCACACTTGTTATGGCTCACTTGAATATTTGTGAGGGCTCACTTGAACATTTGTGAGGGCTTGACAGTTTGCTTAATTAACACTGCTTAATGTTATAATTAATGCCTGAGCAACTCTAAATAGATAAATTACATTATGTAGAACATACTTATAACAAGAAAACATAATATAAATTAATACCAACCATTTGGCTATACGTTAAAAAATGCTACTTTCCAAAATCAATGATCTTAAATTAAAACGAACTCTACAAAACGCTGTGCGTTGTAAACAGGCTTCAACCAGTATATTCAAGGTGATAGTAGAAACAGTGATGTTGTAAATCCCCTTGGGTAGTGCTAGTGCGATGCTAACTTTGGAAGGTAAAGCAGCATAAATTGCAAGAACCTATTAAAATTACAATACTTTGCCTTATTTCCAATAAGAAATTATCTAAAGAGAATTTTTTAAATAGATACTTGTAGCAGCAACATGGACATTTACGCAATTCGACGTAATTTTTTTTTCGTATTTTCGAAAACGTTATGCTGTGGAATCTGTTGTCACATTGCTTGACCAAATGCGCCACTCATTTATGATTGTATTTTTGGGCATATTTGCAGACTTTTGGAGCCCATCTCAAAAAGGGGATCTTGAAATCGCACAACCACGGGACTTGAATCAGGTAAAGTATCACAACAGCAGTAGTCCCAACAGTTTGCAAACAAATAATAATATGCCATAAAATAATAATTAGATCAACATTCAGAATGTAAATGGAACGCTGCCTGAGATTACGCCAAAGAAGATTTCTCCAGACGGCTCTTTTCCAGTCAGTCCATTCGTCCGGAACGATAATATCAGAGTACGAAATACACCCCGACCGGCACTCACCTCACCTCCAAAAACGACCGAAAGAAAGTTGGTCATATTCACCGTCCCAAATATACTGGCATTTTATGGACTACTAATATTTGTCATACTGATCATCTGCGTGATTCAGCGGAACCGGAAATTTACGAGAAGATACGGAACGAGAAGCACAACTTCTTCGAGTAATCCTCCTGAGAACAACGGGGCCGTATCTATGCCAGTGGTAATATTAGATGATTTAGAAATTGTAATTCAGTATAAAACATTTAAAATTAGCCGGTAAAACATTAATTAACTTTTTAGGCTGCAATGCCGTCCTCAGAGGTGGGAAGGCGAAGGGCAATTACTAATGCAAATAATCCGGCAGCTCGGCGACCAGGCAGCTGCAGACGCATTACGGAAAACGAACACGACTTGCACAGGAAAGAGTGCAGCAATGGCGGACAAGAGACGGTTGTGCGACTTGTTGACACAGAGGCTACTACGAAGTTGAAAAGTGAGAAACGAGTCCAAGGAACCGAGCTAATGAGGGTACAAGTTATCAAGAGTGGCACGGAATTCCTTTAAGATACCATTTATCTCTCCTGTTTTGTCATCTTTGTGATTGTATACAAATGCCATAATGGTGCTTTTGACACGAATGTGTAGCTGTTATAGATATTTGAAATTGCACGGGAAAAGTATGAATTATTTAGTCTTGAAAGTTTTATCAATAATGTAGTCACATCCAAATGCATCAATCATGGTATCAATGAGAATGATGCAGTAATCTTAATGTGTGTACTATGTAATTTGTGAGAGGAATGGAAAAACCATAACAGCAACATTTTCTGAAATTTGAGTGCTATCAAAATTTTGTGGCTATATTTCAAATTAATCATTTGATCGTAATCAAAAACGCCAATGCTGGTAATATGTATGCAGAGTAGAATAAATGTGATTCTTGTTTTCAACATTCAACATTCAAAGTTGTTGGTTTATTATTTCAATGTCAGAAAATCATTTGGGTCCTACAGAGACAAATAGCTGCAGCTTTTCATCTAATTAGTTAAGGATATCGCGTATGATCAAAGTGAGAGTGACGACGCCGTCGTGCGTTGTTGCGCTCACTACGATTGTGGGTGTAGTAGTAGGCAACTAGAAACGCCAACGCTGTTACAAAAGTCAGGATCATTTTCAAATGCAAGTATGATAGAATTAGAGTAGGTATGAGATAAATAATTTGCTGGTTAATAAACATCCGACGGCCAGGGCATTGCAGTTGACAATGGTAATGGTATTCTTAATTACAATTCAGCAATTTGGAGTGACCGTGGCAGCATCTAAATAAAGAAAATTGAATATACTTTGAGATTACCAATTTTGAAATTCCTGCACATTCTAAAACAAAATTGTTTATTACCTACTAGATTTCATCATGACTTTAGTTTATGGTCTAATGTTCGCGTTGTGGCCGCAGTTATCCAATAAATCCTTTTCAAACTGAATAGAGTACTCGAAATTGGAAGATGAGAATATGCGCTCTAGATACTCTTGGCATACATACTAAACCACAGTGTCATATACACTAAAAATACGAAACAAACCAACACTGTTACCGGAGACATGACGCCAGACAACCCTTTATTTTTGCGTATAATAGAACTTAAGTATAATAGATTTGTAAACTTCAGTTGTCTCAGATTTCATTTTTCAATTAAATTGTTACCCTGATACAGCGTATGAAATAATGAAAGCAGTTTTGTACAAATATCAGATAGATGCATTGACTCGAAACAGTTTGAACCGTTGTGTAACTCTTTAATACTTAAAGCGATGACACAAAAATTAATGGTTTTTGCATAACCTAAAGGATTCAAATAAAGTACACATTTTTTTGCGTCATTATGAAGTATTATAAATATCGCACCCAAGTTATATGCCAAATTTCTTACCCAATATATATGCACATTTGTTCCCAAATTAATGTCGTGCATAAATTTAAAGATTTCTAGTATCTGTAATTCATATGATACGGTGAATAGTAGCAAAAACTAATGCACTAAAAAGTAGATTATCAAGTATAATATTTTTATTGCCTAAGTAATGTTTATAAAACCTTTAGTTTCTCTTGTAAAAACACCGTTTCCCCAAATAGGGACCATATTCTTGCAGTATATTATTAAAGCGGAGGCGGACACGATGGAAAAATAACCCGCAAAGTATTCAACCCAAGTAATTGGAACCATCTAGCAACTGCCATGTTATCTTAGAAATTTAGTTTTAAGCAGAGAAATAAATATTTTGCTAACAAGTGCTTGTTGCGCGACCATGTCGTTTGAAGTGACTATTATTCCAACCAGCCTACTATTTTTATAATCGTGGAAAACATCTAAACACTTTTAAAGGTTAAAAGTAACTCGGTTGGATGGACAGAAGCTCTAATGTAGGACACTTGGAAAATATGCATGGGCTCGGGAAAGCAACTATAAAAGTTGTGAATTTAGACAAACGTACTGTATCACATCAAGCCAGCCAAGCATATTCTGCATTCCATATTCTTTCCGTGAATAAATTAATACCGACGGTCTGAGGCTATTGGAATATGGATATGGGAATTTCATCGTACGGTCGTAAGAAAATATACATGGCAAAGAAATATAATTTATAATGTTGTTAGTTCAGTCTACTTTCTAATGTTTGAATGGTGAACTACTTTTTACATTTTTAAGGAGTTCGAAATAATTCTACTGACAGGTTATCGGTCCGGAAATGCATTGAACAGGTAGACTCTAATACTAAAAAGAATAATTCAGAATCTCAAGAATAAAACATCATCTGGTTAATAATTATTCCGTTGAATTTTCAGGTCCCTGTGGCCAGTTATAAAAGGATTCCATCCGATGTAAACTCTTCTGACGATGTATTCTATCAGCTGGATCAAAGGTCCAGTGATGAAGTTCGAATTCAAAATTGCACAGGATATAATGAGAGGAATAGGATTGTCCTCTACACTATCCCAACTGTAATCTCATTTTGCGCATTTCTTCTTGTTTGCGTCATGGTTATTTGTATTATTCAAAAACGACGAGCAGAGGATCGACAAAACAGGAGCCCAGTTTCTATACCAGCGCGGAATTTTGAAAATAACATGGAAGCTGTTGAGGTAAAGTTTAAGATTTTCGTTAAGGTTTATGGTTACAATTTCCAATTTTTGGGTTAGGACTAACAGTAAGAATATTTTGTTGCAGGATCAAAACCCTGGAACCGATATTCAAGTTGCGGTACAAAACGCAATAAATTACCTGGTCCATCAACCCTCTCGCGGTAACCTACATCTCAAGAGCAAGGAAGAGCTGGAATTGGAGGAAGTCAACGAAACGATACTGCGAATGGTTGCGTCAGGGGCTATTCATCAAGACGAGAGTCTTCATGAAGTCGATATGATCAAGGCTGAGGTTGTGAGGAAAGGTAAAGATTTTGATTGATTTTAACAATGTTTAAAACAAATCCTTTCTTGTTCAATACAGTAGAGTATTTTGTGACAATGGTAAATGTATTTTCAAGAGCTGCTGAAAAACGTTGCTGAAAATTCCAGCTACCGGGACAGCAGTGACTTGCGACGACCGCGGGATCTACACTTGGATATTATCTCGGATTAGAAATAGCATGTTCAATTTTATTTGGAATTTTGCATAAAATTCCTCTCGACGTTGAAAGATTATTATCAACAGCATCAGCGAAATTGCATGTATCTAATTAAATAAGCAATTTAACGACATATGACAATTTTGAGCACTACGCCTCAGTTAAGAATTAGGATAGTCGCGAATGCACCATAACTTGTTGAAAATCCAAATGAAATTATATTTAATTGAAGAGCAATTATTTCGTTAATGTTTATCCTATGGACGTAAAAATAACAGCAATTAATTCATGCATCCTCACGAAACGATTTTGGTCGCAATATATTTTTTCTTCTTTGTGCATAACAAAATCTTACGCAATATTTACTTACGTGTTCAGTTTGGTGCTTGGTGTTTTGAACATAACACAGTTGCATATTTCAACGCAATACTTTCAATTCATAAAATTCATAAGCTAAGAATTTTAATTGATGTGAAGAAGTACGGAGCTATATCATGAGATTTTGGAATCCTTGACCGGCATACATGTCGTTGCTGTCTTATCAAGAAACGTTTACCAAAAGTTGAAATTTACCACTCTTTTCTTACCTAGCTCATCCGGTAATCAAATGAATTGTTGTAAAATAGTAATAGTTTATTTAATGCGCAAATGATGACATTGCATATCTGAAATGGTCCTATTTCAACTGCTAGTTTTGCTGCTTGTTGTTGTTTGTTAATTTTAATACAACACGGTGACACGGCTTAACTAAAGGATATCGACTGGTATATTATTGTGAGATAAAGTGGTTTTCGTCCAAGTACTTAAGCGCAAACAAGTGGTCTCATGATGGCAATGATATGTCAGCTGCATTGCATGATCATTAATGTATTTTGTAAACGCTACATATACATATATTAGTTTAAGCAAATGTATGATCTCGGGTCAAAGCTTAATAATTGTACGGAATCATTACTGGATATTTGGTGTGTATGTAATTCTTGCTGTAAATTACAGCCTTCTTGGATGACATTTAGATTTTGGACTATGCAATGTGGAGGCAGATGAGTATCATTGAACTGTGGTTATATTCTAACTTATTAAAATCATTTCCCTAATTTTACATTTGTTCATTCAACAATTTATTTTTTAATGGAAATCATTTTAAATGCTACACACATTATCTGAAAAAGGTAAATTAGCTTGAAAAAACTCAAAATATCAATTTTTAATTCTTTTGAAGTGAAACGTTTTTATACATTTCGAGAAAAGGGACATGTTTACCAGAATCAAGTGCGTTATGTAGAGCCTTTTCGCATTCAACTCCTACAAGATTATATCCAATACATTTATGTATGTTTTAAAATGCGTGTGTGCTTTAATTAAACGTATGAATGTTCATATAATTGCAGGATAAATTAAATATATAATTATACATCATATTAGCTTTCCTAAATCATGTCTAAATTTAATTAACTTTCCATGTCTCTTTATTTAGAGTAATATACATATGCATACATCTTATAATTTAAAATCGGAACATATTTTGCAGTGGACCGACTGACCATTTTAATTTCGGGAAACATAATACACTTGTTTAGGTGAAATACAAGCGTTTACATTTATCGTTGTATCCTTCTATCTACGGAAAGCATTATATCCTTTTAAATCCATTGGCTTCAATTGCTCTAAAATTAAAGAGACACGCCTGCAAAAACACTTTTCAAACAACACAATAACAATTTTCAAAACTACAAACTCCGAAATACTTCCTTAATTGCATTTTCTCTGGTACATAACTTTATTGCCTAATTCCACGTGCATCAACACTCATAGCATAATTGTCCACGTATTCTACACTTGGAAATCTTCTCGTCGGCATATGATTGCACACGGAATAATTCAGTACTTTTCAAAGCTAAATGCAGATTTAATGTTCGTAACAACATATCTATTACTCCTTACACACTTATCAGTGCCTAATTTCTACACTGAAAGCTACAAGCAGCATATTCAACGACGTTCTTGTAACAATAGCATCTGCCAAAATGCTGCACAACAATTTACGCTTTTTCAATTCAGTCAATAAACTTGCCGCCATTACGAACACCGTAGCATTTCGCTGGAATCGCAAATCGCGTCACATGAAAATGGCCGAAATGAAAACAATTAAAAACGCACAACTAAAACGGCGGCTCCATAAAATGTTGATAGTATTCATGGCAGCTCAAGGATTGTATCAGTTCCATGGCGCCCACAATCAAAACTTTGACCTGGCACATCAGCTTTTATACTACATGTCGCTTGCCATATTTCTGTTCTGCCACGGGTTAGTGGATGCCCTCCAGAAGCATGCCACGACGATCTGCTGCTATGTCAACGGATTAATTTCGTTTGAAGCACAACTTCAAGGAATCAACTTATCCAAGCGGCGAACATCCTTTACAGCTTTTATGAACATGGTACTTGCATATGGAGTCGCTTTTAGTGCTATCGTTCTGCCACTCGGTTTCCTGTATGGCCTGTTGTGGACTCAACCGTGTAGTCCGTTAATAGCTGGGTACGGGCTTTTACCGGAATGCAGTCTAAATTTGGCCAACATTAACGGCCTTGTCAAAATGGTCACCAGAGTCCCCATTTTCCTGCTAAACCATTGGCTATGGAGCTATGGATTGCACGCAGCGGCGGCCGGTGCATCCGGAATCATAATTCTGGGCTCCATAACACTTTGCGAATACTTAAGAATGTATGTACAATTTTACGTTTTGCACATATCATTGTTTGATGCAATTTTGATAACTTATGTTTTAAATTTAGATACAAGGAAATGTGCACGGCTGGAACACTTTCCCAAAGTGCGCTTGCAAGTAACTACCGAACACTACAGGTAATAAGTGTTATCATGAACGAGATTCAGCAGAAGACGATGCTGAGCGTGATCGTTGTGGGATCAATTGTCATGCAGGCGATATGCCTGGCAACAGTAATCAGGATGCCGATTACATCAGAGACCTTGATACCTTACATAATGGCAGCAATAGTGCTGGGGGATGCGCTGTTCGGTCAAACATTCATATTGGGCTTGATGGGCCAAATACACGAGCAATCTGTCGATGGATGCAGAGCTGTAAAGAAGCGCTTGAGTTTCAATGATCCAGAGATGAGGTGGAAGCAAAGATTTATTAAAAGCTGTTCTCCGATAAAGGTTCGGTTTGGATCTATTAATTTCGTGGAGGCACTTACGCCCATTAGGTCGATTGACTTTGCGAATAATTGTACACTTCAGCTTTTGCTTATTAAGCGGTGAGATGTGCCGCGCTTTTGAGCTCGTACGAATCTTTTAATGTGAAACTCTAATTTGTTATGTCCTAAAAAATTTTGCGTTGACCGAATGATCTGCTTACTATACTTTGATAATCGAACTTGAAAATATATTACGGTCCATATGTAAAAAAGCAGCTCACAGAGTCATTATTGATCGCACATATTAAAGTCGTGACACCACATAAAGCTTCAAGGTTATACCAGTAGACATTTAATTAGCTATAGGATTGTCAAAACAAAATGATATCAAATATTAGACACAGTTTTTGTGGCATGATTCCTGGAAATCAGAGCGAGCAAAAGGAGATAATAATTATGGGTAGGACCAAATGATCGAAATATATTGTAGACGGACAAATAAATTACGCCAGCTGTAGTAAATTTTGCATCTGTCCAGGTTACATTTACTTTATTATACATACTAATAGTAGAGAATTGCAAAAGCATTGGATGGAAGTGCCAACGAAATTGTTTTGCTTAGACACACATAAAATAACACACCTTCATTTGGCATGTTACGTTACGCCATTCCGTAATATGACTTAATTAATTTTTCAACCGATCGAATTCAGAAACCAATTTCATTTTCTCTGCTGCGAAGTACTACAGGAACTTGTGCGTCACTGCTAAGTTTCAGTTTAAGAGACGTGCAGTGTGCATTTCAGAGTCACGCTTAATTGTGTTAGTTTCATCGACGGTTTTCAGGTCCATCTTCTCCAACTTATTCCGGATTGTAAAGTAAATAAGTATTCCATTGAGTCCATAACCCAACATGTTGCACAACCATTACCGATTTTTCGTGTCGGTGTGCAAACTGGCCGAAATATCCAACAGCGTGCCATTTAGCTGGGATTCGAAATCCTTTAAGATGATACTTTGTGGGCGGAGGATGAATCAAGGTGTGCATCTAAGGCGACGACTTAACAAATGCACCATCGCAGTCATGGCCGCCGTAGGAATCCACCAAATTGCCAGTGGTGGCTCAAATTCAAACTTTGATCTGGCTCATCAACTTCTTTTCATTATGGCCGTTGCCGTCTGCTCCTTCAACCACGCGTTTGTAGATGCTCTGCAGAAACATGCGACAACTGTTTGCTGCTTCGTCAACGGAATGATTTCTCTTCTAGATCAGTTTCCAAGAAACAAATCATCAAAGCAAAGACCCAACTTGTTGACTTGTATGAATATGTTGCTGGCTCTAGGTATAGCCTCTAGCGCGGTTGTGGTTCCAATATGTTTCCTGTACGGCTTACTATGGTGGAACCCTTGCAGTCCTCTAATATCATGTTACTGGTTACTTCCAGAATGTAATATTTTATTTAACTTTGGAAAAATGCATTGGCTTATCTCGGCGGTCACAAGGATGCCCATATTTTTCTTGAACCATTGGATGTGGAGTTTTGGATTCCACGCAACAGCTGTGGGTGAACCGGGAGTTGTGATTCTGGGCGCGATTACACTTTGTGAATATTTAGAAACGTAAGCAAAATCATTTTCGTTTCGTCTACGAATTTGCTCATGAATAATTAACTTGGTAATTTTATATTTCAGATACACGCAGATGTGCCTTGGAGCGAAGCTATCATGTGACGAAATGGTGCTGAAATATCGATCTCTTCAAGTGATCAGCATTCTGCTGAATGAGATCCAACAGAAGGGACTGCTGAGCATAATGGTTGTCGGGACAATTTGTATGCAAGCGATATGTCTGGTAACTGTAATTCGGATGCCGTTAACATCAGATACCTTAGTGTCGTACATTATGGTCGTGAATTTGCTAGCGGATGCGCTTTTCGGTGAAGTATTCATGATTGGATTGATGGGGCGGGTGAATCAGTTATCCAAATATATCATTGAAATTCAAAAGCAACTGTTATCGTTGCGTGATCCAAAGTTTAGGTGGAAACGAAGATTTATTCGAACCTGCTTTCCAATTAAAGTCAGGTTTGGGTCCATTAATTTTGTGGAGGCACTTACTCCTGCGCGCTGCATTGATTTTGCAAATAATTGCACCGTTCAACTTTTGTTAATTATGCGTTAATGGATGTGCATGTATTTGTTTGGAATTTTAAAAAATGTATATTTGATGTGATATCAATAAAATTAAATGCTTATTTGTTGCATGACGACATGCTCTAAATGTCTTGGCCGATTAAGTACTGAATCCTGTGATTTTTGCAGCAAACCGGCTATCATCATCAGCTTCCGATATGGTCGGTTCACAGTGAACCCCTCGGAATCTCGAACATTTTGAATAGCCTTGCTCTTTCAGGTTGCAGCACATGTCGCAATTCTCCCAAATATGACCTCCTCGTCCACCAAACCAACCACCAGGTTGAATGGCGTCCACGTCCTTCTTATCCCCTTTGCGAGTCTTCACAAGCATATATAATCAATTTTGAATAGGTCTCACAAGTATTTAGGTCATCGCGTAAAATATGATGTTACCTTCA
The DNA here is from genome assembly GCA_004115045.4 of Sinella curviseta. Taxonomy (NCBI): domain Eukaryota; kingdom Metazoa; phylum Arthropoda; class Collembola; order Entomobryomorpha; family Entomobryidae; genus Sinella; species Sinella curviseta. Next base: position 17,129,768 of record CM023203.3, read on the forward strand.
CGATTTTTATGATGTCGCCACGTGACCCGCAATGTTTTCCGATCTTTCCGTTGCACATCTGTGTTGGCTGTTTCTCCGTCGAAAAATCCTCCCACTCCACTTTGCATGACTCATTGGAGCAAACAAACCAGAAATGTCTGCCAAACTGTAATAAAATGATCAAGCCGCTAAAAAATGGCAAAGGTTTTATTCCTAATTTTTAATAAATTGTCAATATAATTTTACTTGGTCAAATTAAACATTTACTATTTCTTGCACGCCGCCTGGAGAGACGCTTTCCCCACAATCCCAGCATATTTCGTCATTTCCACTATGAATGGATTTCCAGTAAGCTCCACAACTGCAGCTATAACATGCCACTTCACACTTCTGGAAAGTTCATACACGTCATAAGTCGAAATATTTTATGCAGTACGGAACAGAATTAAACATTAAAGTATGATATTAACTCACCTCGTCCAGAATCTTTTCCACCTCCGCCTTTCCATCACAAAACTCACAAAATATTTTATCATCTCCTTTCCAACCATGAGCAGACGTCCAAATGTTTCCACATTTCTCGCTGGAGCACTTGAAACACGCTTTTACCTTCAAGTATGTTTTCTGCTTTGATTTTGAGTGTTTAGCTATTTCCATATTTTCTATAGTATTTAAAGAACTTTTTCTTCTGGGTTTGTAATAAATTTGAATCAGTGCCAATAGTTTATTGTATGGATGTATTTACATATACAAAGTCTCTACTACAACATGTCTGGCAATACCATGTCAGTCTGAGATTGTCAGGCAATACTACGTACAACAACTTATTACCATATCGTAATGACACTTTATTGATTTGAGTGCCCGTGTTCATCGCGTGATAAAATATTGCATGTTATAATTTTGCGATGTAAAACTAGAGGTAAAAATATTGATTAGACATGGCGTGTCGATCCCATATAAATTTGGGCTAATTGCGAGCTGAATAAGCTGAATACAATGTCAATATCAAGAACAGAGTTTGAACTCTATTTTTTGTGTCGAAAATTATCTGATGCATACTTAATTCAAACTACATGTAAACTTCCATCAATATCCTGAACTATTCAAAAGCATCTAGCAAAATTTAATCGAAGCGAAGTATATATATTTAAGTCACTGTCAATAATTGCACACTGTAGTCAAATGCAGTATCCATGCAATTCACTGGAGTGAGCTTCTCGACAAAATTTATCTCTCCAAATTTCATCTTGATACAGATCTCCGGGTTTGTCAAGGAATCGAGAAATCTGTACCTACGTCACTCGTTGCATTACTCATATGGGATACGAGTAGTATGGACATGTTCAGATGACAATGACGTAGTTATCAAACTCGATGAGCTGGTTAGAAATTTCCATTTTGTTTTCCATTCCATTCCAAATTGTTTACACTATCCATGTGATGTAGTTATTTTTACTCGAGACAAAATTTTTTGATTGCAATGAAATGTCATCTTACACTCCAATGAAATTCATTTTATTCAACCTCGAACCGTACTGTGTTAAGTTTACCTAGTGTTTGGCATTTCAAAATAAGTGAAACTGTTTGAGAGTAATTTAGGTTCTACAGAAACTTTATGGTCTAACATGAAATTAAAATATGGTTTAAAATACATCGTGTGTACATGGGTGTTTTGAGCGCGTAAAGTCTTCGCATATATGTCCCACAAATATTTGAAGTCCCAAAATTTCCTGAACTATTTAATTCAGCAATTGTGTGTCTTCCAAATGTTACTCCTATTGGCGTTTTCGATAGTACGACATATATATGGGCCACTTACAAATTATCATGAAAATGCACCTATTCACTCCTGTGATTTCATAAGTGACGAATTGTTCAGCTGGATTTGCAGAATGCCATTTGAAGATTTCAGGGCCTATCTTGCTAAATTATAAGTAGTCAATAAGTGCAGCCAAAACCAACGTGAGTCAATTTTCTGTAAATTAACATCTCATAACTAAATTACCTATTCATGTACCCAAACATTGGGAATCAAGTTGTCATAAAATAAATATGTTAGCCGCTTATGGTGGTGGTGGTCAAGGAAAATTTTCAAATATTTCGAAAATGAAGCAATCATCCTTGCCCAGACCCTAAAATACCACTGATTGTGTTAGCTTTCTTATTAGGCCTAAAAAACAGTCATCTAACAAAAATAAATTGTTGGAAAATGGTGATGAGAAATTTGCTGTAATGTGATCATGTTTCAGGGCCGAATAAACTTGTCTCAAGATTATATCATGTGCTTATGTTGACTGAATTGAAAGCAAATATATACCTGTCCGCCTGACTTTGTATTGTTAGTTTGGCATTTTGTACGTTTCGCAAATGGAACATTAATAATGCACCAAACACTTCATTAAGTGTGAAACGTGGAACAACAATGTCGAGTTGTAGTAAGATTAATAGAATGACGAAGAGAGACGAACAACATTTTTTGTACTTGTGCTATCCCAGAGAATGACAATGAAAAATTTGACAATGTATATAGTTTGAACTTAGATTCGCATTGCTTTAAACATATTTGTATTGCGTCTGGTTCAAAGTACAGGAATAGTGCGACATATTTACGCAACTCGGAAAAATACATACCTACTATATTTATCGCTGTCAGGCATGCAAGCGCATCTTATGCTGCCATGTGAATGCCTGCTAGTTTATGCGAAATATTACCTTCTTTATTGTGACAGTGAAAGTTGTGGGGAGACGCATTTCGTTTCAGGCATTCCAGTAATTGATTTTGAGATTCGTCACCACTGCAAATATTTAACCATGTGAAGCACGCAAAACGAGAATATGCTGGATTTTTGCAGTTAGGCCGGTTTTAAGCATCTTGCAGTCTCTCACAATGCATTGCGTACGTGCTTGCAGAAACATACCTTTATAACTGTTTACCCAGGAAAAAATGTCATTCGGCTTGCCATTCCCAAATACATTTAACCTCACGTGTGCATCACATTTCTAGCCTAGTCACAAATAAACCTGCTGCGTTCACATGGTCAATGATTGATGACCATGAAATGCGAGCGACATTAGTATGCAGTATCTATTCGCACGGCGTCGTTAAAGTGTTTCGTTTAAAATACTTTTCGCCTCTTTTTTAAGCGCACTCACCATCTCATGAGAATTTCGCACAAAGATGCTGAATTATGAAATAGTCCTGAAACTTTAGTATAAAGACAATAGCGTTCATAATATAACAATTAGCGATAGCTTTCCTCTAACAAATATAGTCAATAACAATAAAGGTTTTAATTTATCGCAACGTGACCGTCTACACGCTTCATGCGTTGGTCACGTGTAATCGCTATTTCTCACTGATTTATGGTCATGATTGGGCCATGGTCAAGCATATTTGACATTGCCACCTTCATCTTCCTCTACTATTACATGGGATACCAGAGGGAAGAGAATGTGGGTCAAGTGCGCATATTTCAGTCGTCTTGGTTTTGCTTGGGAATGTTGACGCAGACACTGTTGATATACCTGCTAAGAACGAGGAGGATTCCGTTTGTACAAAGTAGGCCCAACTTTCTGTTTCTGGGGATGACGCTGATTGTTCTTGTCGTTGGGCTGAGTCTGCCTTATACACCGTGGGTGAGCCAAAGGTTGATGCTGGTGCCGCTTCCCTGGCAAATGTTTCCTTTTATGGGTGCCGTGATGGTGAGCTATTGCTGCGTTATCCAAATTGCGAAAGTTGTCTACTTGAGCGTTTTTAATGAATGGTTCTAGATAATAACAGAATATATTATATTATCAATGGCATGTATGGGGCGTGTTTGAATTTATTCTGTCAATTTTATTCAGTATTGTGAATCTAACTAAAAGCGTTTCGTGTAATAATAAATTGGATAATAATCAATACGTTTTTATTTTGAACAGTCATTTTTTCCGCGCAATGTCATCATCAGTTTCTAACTTCCTCAGTAAACCATGAACTTTACGCCTCCTCCACCAAAACCGCTCACAATTTAAATGAGTTCCACCTCTCACGTATCGCCTTTCCAAATCTTCACACGAAAATGTGTCATATTTCCAACAACCTCACAATTAGCTAGCTCATGTTGCAAAATATCTAATTACCCTCACGGGTTTATAAATGTCGCCACGACATCCTCACTCCTTTCCGTTCTTTCCGTTGCCCATTCTGTTTTGGATGTTGTCGCTTGAGATGTACTTCTCCTTTAAGTATATTTGTGATTAGAATTGTCGGCCACATTCACATTTTCCAATGATTTGTAAAGAAATTGTGTTCACTATGTTTGTTGTAAATTTTCAGCTGTGCAAATTGTCCATTGCACGGTTTATAAATTTAACTTTTTTGTGCTAAAGCAAACCGATCGCAGCCTGGAACGATCAGATAGTAAAAAATAGATAATATCCAACACCTTATTATCGTAACAACTGGTTATCGATTTGAATGTCCCGTATCCATCGCGTGATAAAGTATTGCTTGTTTTAATTTGCTGTATGAATAGTGATTACACATGGTGTTTCGATGCCGCATAACTTTGCACTAGCTGTAAACTGCAGAAACTGAATACAATGTCAACATCAAGAAAGGAGTAACATCTATTTTATTGTATAATGTATAGATCTGCTATAGACATGCTATTTGTTTAATAACATTTAAATATTCTTAATGAATTTTGTCCCGCCAGATTGCCATATAAACTACCCAAGCTTGTGCATACTCCAATAATCTTAAATCTAGAGTGGATTTAAATTTAAATGACATGAAAATGTCTGAATTTTTTTTACATTTTGCATGATTTTTTTCCAAATTTTCATGTAGCATTCCATCAATATCATAAGCAATTCAAACTCCCAAACAAATTTTAATGGTCTGAATATTCATTGTAATTAGAAGTAAATGACGTACACAAGCATCCATCTTTTAGTCACTGTCAAGCAGCAGTAATTGCACAGTGTAGTCAAAGGCTGTATCCATGCAATTCACCGGAGTGAGCTTCTCCACAAAATTTATCTCCCCAAATTTCATCTTGATGGGTGGACATGATCTCCACAGTAGGTTTGCCAATTTAACCGTCTTTGCCTGAAATTTTGTATGATTTGCGCGATATCTTGCAGACTCGATAGCATTTTGCGATTCCGAATATACCGATGCCATCATTCCAATACAGGTGACAATGACAAACGTTCCGTCAATGGCCAGAATGAGGCTTAGTATTACCAACACAATGTTTATATCGTCCGAGCTTGCACACTTTACCCCAAGAGCCATGCTGGTCGACAAAGCAGTTGTGGCCCCTATCATGGTTCCAATCAAAATTTCTCGAGACTGGAACTCATTGCAAACGGTGGATAGCACCTGGATTTCCCGGTACTTCTGAAGAGCATTGGCGTCGTCAGTTAGAGATATATTGCGTATTAGAGACTTTCCAACTCTGCATGGTTTAGAATAAAAATAGATGAAACTTGCGTATTTTTATTTTTGTTTGGTAAACAATTAGATAGGAATTCAAATACCTTTGTGTAAGTCGTCGCATCAGGATGGGACACAGCAGCAGTATGAACATTGTCGCAAAAACGGTCCCACTTACGCCAAACCGCAACACCCAGAAGTTGAACATGTAGAGTCCAAATTTGATTGTGCGCTCAGTGTACGAGATGTCCAAATCAGAAGTAGAGGCCGGAGTCCTGCATTCGTTTAGCAATCCGTGACCAATGAAAGACGGCTTACAACAACTGTTCCAGTGAAATCCAAACACGAATCCGGCCGGTAGGGTAGCCGCTGTCAATATTCCGGCGTAGGAGAAAGCCAAGCCAAATATGTCAATCAGAGAGACCTGTTCATCATCACCTTGTTCAGGATCCTGGAGCTGCATCCGGCAATTCCGGTTGTAAATTTGCAAGAGTCCGTTAACATAGCAGCACATTTCGCTCGCTTTTATGGTGCACATTTGGATAAAGACATTGTACACGGCTAGCAGCAGGAATGCAGTATAGGCCCCGATTTTATCCAGGATGTCTTCGTTGTCATTATAGGCGAGCTGAAATCCAAGTCCGATGTTTGCTAGTAAATATATTGCATTTTTTACCTTGATTTTCTGGAGCTCTCTGGACGACACTACTTTCAGATGAATATCTTTTGCATTGCTGTCGTCCCGTGATGACACCTCGACTTTGATTGGGAGGTACTTCTTCCGACTGACGTGAACAATGTTATTTATGATCAAACCAACCAAGTTCTTCATGGTAGTGACGACGAAACTGAGACAGCTTTGTTGAAATTGTTTAGACAGGGAGGAGGAATATTCCGAAACTTGTCAACTCTGACACTGATTTCACACTGTCAAATTCAATGTCACAAATGGATGCAATTTATAATATTTCAGTAGGGAGAATTTTCAAGTTGCCAGGGGAGTTAAAATAGGCGACTATGTGAACAATTTAAATGTGACGAATGGAATCAGAGTCGTGCTTTGCGATGGTTGTGAATAAATGATATGCGAAACTTTCAGGTGCCAGTGTCGTATATTCCCATAACTTGAATATGTGTAGGCGTCGAATGCCAAGCGGAGAGTATAGCTGCTAAAGCCAAGAGTGTAAATAAATAAATTGTTTACAACGAAACATGGTTTAAAATTCATTTGCTTACAAACTGGAAGCGTTGTTTCATTATTGCGCTGCTGAGGATTAAAATGTGTCGCCTATCGGCCGTTCCGAACTTGACGCTGGTTTGAAATGAACATGAATAATTGATAGGACATGCTATATGCCTATCCAAACGTTGTAATGCAGTCGTAATTCACCGCATTTTCAGGCCATTCATAAAGTGTGTTTGTGTAGCCATTTCTTGTATATAACGTGCTACACTATTTTGCAACCACCTTAGTGGGCGAATTTATGCTTACCTAAATAATGTTGAGTAATTTTTGTATTAAGTAAATTGTTTGTGAAAAATTACGTACAACCTAAAAAACACGTGAATAACTTCCCACCCTATAACTACGCCTGTAAGCCCACTGAGGGAAAAGATGGAACCAAAACTCCTTGTGCAACTTAAGCGATTATAATGACTTGAATAATTAAAATGGTTACCGCAATTTCCGAATCATCGTATGCCAAAATGTAGAAAATGGAAAAGTGATTTATGGTTGTTTGTTTCGTTTCGAATATCTTTCCTTGGCCTGCCCATATATCTTTAGGTTTTGGAATTACATTTGTTTTTGTTGGTGAGAGTTTATGTCGACTAAATACCATCATTAATATAACATTTTGATGGAAATTGAGATAGCATGTTTACATGATGCAAACGCTACGGCTTTCGTAATGAAATTTGTATTCCGTTTTGTGCTGGGATGTATGTTATATCATGAATTCTTAATTCCATTTTCCTATCGAGAATTGAATTATGTCAATAGCGCGGCTCTCAGTCAGAATATGTTCTCGGCTTGGCCTTGAATGAGTGATGGTTATCACGAAATGAAAGTTGTGCCATTGGATCGCTGCATCAGTTTTTCAACTTTGAGCCTTTTCGCTACCTCTGAAATTTTCCATTCTACAATCAAAACTTCAACATAAAACAACGAAAATTGTATAGCATATCAGATTTAATGTCTGATGGTAAGACAAAAAGCTTACATCGAAATATATGATTGTTGTGTAGATAAGTGAGGTGAAGCATTTTCTTATTGCTGCACATATACTTTATAATTGTATTATGTCGCAGCATTTTCTTCGGTGATTCATCCCACGTCATTTTGAATAACCATATGAATTAATGCATCTGTGCATTTTCCTCTGTACATCCGTTAATCGGATGGTCTCTTCAGACGTTGACGATCACGCCATTCGTCTTCGTATTTGGCTTTAGTGTATTAGTAGATCATTTCTGACAGAAATGCATGTTTTTCCGGCGTAGATGTAGTTCAGATTCGAACACGATTTGTGATCATGAACATAAAAATCAGCAAATATACACGTGGGTCAATAGTTGGATGCCCAAATCATGCAAGTACATCATGGCACATGCTGTTCGATAATTTCAACAAAGGTGATGTTTGCAAATTAATTCCACATGGTGCCGTAATGAGATGCCAACACATGCTCTCCCAGTGTTACTGAAATTAAATACCTAAGTACTCGTTCGTAATCTGAGTAATCGTCTGATGTATATAAGAAGCAGATTGACCTTTCGTCTTCACATCACTCTCTACCTTTGCTTCAAACAGAGAATAAATTCTATATTTGAACAAAAATGGCTAGGCATTCTGCTGCTCAGACAACTTCCTGTCTCTTGCTTCTAGCAATAGCTGGGTTGTGTAATGGACAATCAGGACAGACAACTCGATATTGGGATTGCTGCAAAGTAAGATTCCAGAAATAAGCTATAAATATTCAATATTAATAAGTTCAATTTTAACTAATAAGTTTTAATTGCACATTTAGCCAAGTTGTGCTTGGAATGGAAAGGCGCCCGTAACTCGACCCGTCCAGACCTGTGCAAAAAACGGTATCACTGCCTTGGGAGCAGATGCCCAGAGTGGCTGCAATGGTGGATGTAAGAGTTTTAATTTATTAAAAAGCTTCACTAAATTAAATGTTCCCATCACTGATTTGTTGTTTTTGTGATTTAGCGGCGTACACATGTAACAACAATCAGCCATGGGCGGTTAACGATAAGCTTTCCTACGGCTTTGCGGCAGCTCATATTTCCGGCCAAGGAGAATGGAACTGGTGCTGTCGCTGCTACGAGCTCAAGTTCACTTCAGGACCTGTCAGAGGAAAGCGAATGATTGTTCAGGTTACGAATACGGGAGGTGATCTAGGACACAATCACTTTGACCTTCAGATCCCCGGTGGCGGTGTTGGCCTATTTAATGGATGCAAGCCGCAGTGGGGCGCATCAGATAATGGTTGGGGTGCAAGATATGGTGGCGTATCTAGCGAATCACAATGCTCCCAGCTGCCTTCACAACTTCAACCTGGGTTTGACAATAATAATTTCTGATAGGAATTAAAATTTAATTTAAAAATTTGGCAAATGCTTTTTATATATGGCTGACTCTGCTCCGTTGTAGATGTCGGTGGCGCTTTCAATGGTTCAAGAATACCGACAACCCAACAATGGATTTCAAGCCTGTTCAGTGCCCACGGGAGATAACAAAGAGATCACAATGCAGTCGCACTGACTCCAAGATCTAAGCTTTAAATATGAAACTAAGAAATTAATTTGAACTGTTTTGAGTTTTTAACTTGAATTAATATGTTAAACATCTTTTTTGCAGATCAGTCATAGATTATTACAATACCATTTTAAACATTTGTATAATATCCATTTTGTAAACAGCGATGGTTTCGGGAATATGAGTAAATAAACTGGAGTTAAACTGAATTGCCTTATCAGTGACTCGTTTGACAATAAATCGAGAAATCTCTACCTACTACATTCTTTGCCGTATTCATACGGGCTTAGCGTAACAATAACATCTTCAGACGATAATGACAGAGTTCTCAAACGCGATAAAATGTTTACAAATGTCAAAGGTATGCGACATCCATGTATTATGTAGCGTAAGGTTAAGAAAAGTCACATTTAAATATAATGTAAAATACGAATTCCACATATATAATACAAGTTATTTTACTCTATAGCGTAACTGTCTTTTATCTTTTATGTCTTTTATCAGAACTGAAAGAGCGCTAATAAACACGAAACGGTATATTTGGTTTCTGACCAAAGAAATCGTTGGAGCTCATGCCGTTTTTATTGTCATGGCATTAAACCCTGTAATAGTCAGCATGTGGAATTACATTTTTTATTATTTGCGAAATCCGATGTTAAGAAAGTTGTGATTTACGCTTTGTACTCGAATCGATGTGTCATGGATTTTTAATCTACATCTGCCTATACAAAAGCGAGGCATTCCAAAGCGCGGCTTGTGGCATTTGTTTTTGGCTTGTCATGGGTGAGTGAAGTTTACCTAGAAAATATATTTGCGGCACTTAATAAGTTCATCGGCTTTTCATTTTTGAGCAACTTCCGATACCTCTGGAAATTTCCATTTGGCGTTGAAAATATAAAAATTAATTATTCGTGTTGCTTTGCGGTCAGAAATCAATGTAAGATAATAAGAGTCAACGTTTGTTGATTGCGTTATGGATAAAAGTGTTAATTATAGTTTATTTTTGCCTAGTGTTCGTTTTATTATGTTTCCTCTAGTAACTGCAACCAATATCTTTTTGCCTGGGGTTTCAGAAAAATATGAAATTTTAATGCATTAAAATATTAAAAATTATTCAATTGCCAGTAGGAGTGTTGAATGTTGCTGCGCACTTTATGAATCATCTACATGTTACTTTATTATTGAACGTAACTCGTGTCAAAGTCAAAATTAACCCTTATGATTGAGTCTACTACAATTTTGAAAGACAAATAAAGTTGAAGCATGAATGCATTTTCGTTAGCACACTTCTTGTTCTGGATGACAAGGTGATGCAATGTGACGGACAGTTGCTCCGATTTTTCTTCATACGTTTAAAGTTAGTGCTGTCGTCTACGACCAATTGTCCTTTGTAACCATGTGATTGATGTGAAAAACAGAATATTTCAATTTGTCCAATGCTTCCATTTCCACCATATTGGGTTTAATACTTAGTAATATTCAGGTCAGAAATGCCAACTTTCTCGGTGTAAACGCCATTCAGGATTTATCATTTGTCATCATCAATAGAAAAATCTGTATCAATATACGTGAGGGCAAATAATTGAATGCTCAAGTTATGCAAATAAATCATGAACCTGTTGTTCGAAAATTTGAGTTGACGAGTTGTTTGTGAAGCAATTCGATGTTGAGGGGTAATGAGATGCCCACGCATGCTTCTTGTGTGGCCGAAAGTCAATACCTATGCGTTTCGTGGGGAGTCTGCTTAATTGTCCTTCGTATTTAAGGAGCAGATCGCCATTCGTTTTCACATCGCACACTATCACTCTTTAACACAGAGAATAGTTTTCTTCTTCTTAAAACCAAAATGTCTGGAAATTGTACTGGTCTGGCAACTACCTGTCTCTTCCTGCTTGCTATAGTAGGTTTGGGACACGGACTGTCTGGAAAGACCACCCGATATTGGGATTGCTGCAGCGTAAGTTCTCAGAAATATATTAGAAACTTAATAAAATATACATTTTTATGGTAAAAATATTTTCATATTTCTTCTGCAGCCAAGTTGTGGTTGGAGCGGAAAAGCGCCTGTAACCCGACCAGTGCTGACCTGTGCCAAAAATGGCGTCTCTGGCATGCCAGTTGATTCTCAGAGTGGCTGCAATGGTGGACGTAAGTATGTCGCTAATTTATTAAAAACTAAAATGAAATTAGCTGTTTACATTATATTTTTGTATCTGTTGTTTAGCGGCGTACACCTGCAACAATAATCAGCCATGGGCCATCAACGACAATCTCTCCTACGGCTTTGCCGCCGCTCACATTTCCGGCCAAGGAGAATGGAACTGGTGCTGTCGCTGCTACGAGCTCAAGTTCACCTCTGGACCGGTTAACGGAAAACGAATGATTGTTCAGGTGACAAATACGGGAGGTGATCTCGGGCATAATCATTTCGACCTTCAGATTCCCGGAGGTGGTGTTGGTCTTTTTAATGGCTGCAAGCCTCAATGGGGAGCACCAGATCAGGGATGGGGTGCACAGTACGGTGGCGTCTCTAGTGAATCACAATGCTCCCAGCTTCCTTCACAACTTCAAGCGGGGTTCGAAATAAAATAATTTACGATAATATTTAAAATTAAATTTAAAATAATTGGAAAATCGTTTTCATGTCTGGCTGATAATGTTTGAATGCAGATGTCGTTGGCGGTTCCAATGGTTCAAGAATGCCGACAACCCAACCATGGAATTCAATCCGGTTCAGTGTCCAGCCGAGCTCATACAGAGATCACAATGTAGTCGCACCGACTCCAAGGTCTAAGCTTCAGACATGAAAACAATAATAATTTCAATGTATAATTTGAATCATGTTAATAGATATCTATATAGTTCATCAATCCTAAATTGCTTCAAAATCATTTTAAACTTGTTTTCAAAAAGCATTCATGTTGACGCAAAAATTATCAAGAATTTGAGTAAATAAATTGCAGTGAAATCAAATTGCCGGCCAATTGCAATTATTTTATTTGATGGTGAGTCATTATACTAGCAAATTCAGACCGGTACACCTTTCTGTTGTATCGCTAGGCAAATGGGTAATTACTATTGCACTTTCAATTTGTCAACGTAATTTAATACAATCCATTTAGTTATCAGATTTCATGATTTTTTGCTTAAGTGAGTTTTAATTGGACCCACAAAAATAGAAGGACACTTGACTTTGTCACAAAACCTTCCCATGCCTCAATGTCAATCCTGATACGACTCGTTAGCAAACACCGTCTAGGTTAACATAGGCATTCAAGCAATATGAGTCTCCACTGCAGCCAATCTCTCCGATTTTACAACTCGTTGTTCAGAATACATCGTAAAATTGCACCATGTATCCTAGAACTCAATGCAGACAAAGAGGAGTTTCAGAAAAATCCAAAATGTCTAGTAGTTTGGTACGGGAACGTATTTGTGGTGTCTTCATTGATTGTGTTTGGATCTTGATTGGACGTTTTAATAACCGAAAGTATAAATGAAGCGGGGGCGGCGTACCTAACCAAACCTTGACCCTCTTGTTTACACTTTCAATAAGATGTTCTCAAATGGTCAAAAATGTTCCGTAGCATACTCTTCTCCGTATTTATTATTTTTGCGCCAGCTTTTCAATTTTATTTGCGTCGCGGAGATGTGTCGTTTATGGCCTTTATTTGTAATGCTCTACGTGTACATTTTGGAACTTGAGGTACAAACCGCTGATCGTCTCCTCCTGCTGCTCCCAAAAAGTTCATCGGAACTTCAAAAGTATTTTACGATGTGCACCAATTTATACTCCGGCATGACCCTATTGATATCCGTATTGGCGCCCTCGCTGGCCATATTATTGGGTGACGGATTTCTGGTCGTGGTTACTGCCAACGCCGGAACCATCGTGTTGGCTGGCAAGTTACCACTACTGATATATTGGTTTCTGCCATCGCTTGCAGTCCTCTCTGCACTATTTTGTTTCATGTTCCTTGGACTTTTCGTTAACGGACACCTCAAAGCGATCAGGATGATTGACGAATTACGAAGGACTCAAAGCTTACTGCACACCGAACTGCTGGACAGTAGATTTTCCTTAGATGGAAAGATTATTCGGAGAAAGTGTAAGCTTTTGCGACCCTACGCCTACACGTGCGGTGAATTTTATGCGTTGGAACGTGGAGCGGAATTGAGTTTTTACGCTTTCGTTGTTAACAAAACCATTGACGTTATAATGCTACCTATATGGTAGATTCTTTCACACAGTGCCGCAAGATAATTTGGTGCAATGATTAGTTTGTGCTGCAACTTTATTATATTTAACTGGTATATGTATGTAAATGCACACTTGACCTGAAAACATACATTCAGAATCAGAATCAAATATTGGACGCTTCACGCTACCCAATTTATTTATTTCATTTGAGCAAGTATAATTGGAAAATGTAATCGAAGCAGTGCACCTAACAACTTATGGAAAAATAAATTGATAATGGTGGATATTATTTCCCGGTGAAACAAACCAAATTTATTTTTTTTAATTCAAAAGATTAATACATATTTCTTTAATTTTTATTGTAAGCGACTCCAATAAAATACTTGCTTCAAGTTAACACACATATTGCGCTTCAACATGGATGCATAAATATATACTGGAATAAATTTAAGCAATATCGGCGCTGATTACGGCCAGATAATGTAGCAGCAAAACGGTAACTGTGCCATCAATGATTAATATTAATTTGTTAACATGGACACGTTTTCAAGTGTATTTTAGGTAATCGTATTACTAAATTAAAGAAGTTGTGAGTTCGGAAATGATGAGAGAGTTCAACTTGAGTCAGCAAAATCAAAGTAATGCTCCTAATTATGTACACAAATAATTAGCTTGCTTCAAATCTCTGGAACGAATTGGAATTCCATGGTCCTGCTGGACGGCGCCTTCTTTCCAAGTTGGAGCGGTATTCCATACAGGAGCGCTGTTTCCAGCGACGCCACTTTGGCGTGTAGTTGACCAATTGAGCCAACGTAATTGTCACCACAATCACAATTACCAACATCTTGATCTTCCGTTCTTGTGGAATTTTAATCTATTCAAATTAGCAATTTCAATGTCTCGTTTGGCCTTATTGTATTTTTGGGAATATGTTTGTTGGCAATTGCTACCGACTTTCCGGTATGAATACCCGTTGTAACGAATACTCCGAGAGCGACCCTGTGAACTTATTTTAACTGTTGTCAAGACAACTCTCGCATATGAGGAAGTACGATTTTCAATCTGACGAAGAACGATGTATAATGTAGTTCTAACAAGTTTACTTTAAGAAGGTGAAAGGGTTATACTAAAGCGTCAGCATACAACCATGACAAAAGTGCTAGCTTTACATAATTACTGCGGTGGTTTACAGAAACTGTCCCTGTAACTTAAAGTTCAGTAAATTATAAAGCACAAGCCAATTCCTTACCAAAGCAGTGCTCATATATTATTATATCTACCTAGCAATCTACTTTCTTGCATTAAGATTCATGTTGGCATATATTTTTGCTAGCAGGAAACGTTGAAATCCAAACTGATTCTTATCTTGCCAAGAAACAATAATTGTCACGGTTTTTTGCCATTTGTATAATAACGGGGGAAGTCATATATGCCCTACTCATAAATTGCTGTGTTGTTGTATATCTGTCATTGTTTTGCTTCGCTTCGGTAACCGAGTTTGATGGACACGAAGGAAAATTTTGATTACTTAAAGTGTTGGTGATCCTTTTACAACTAAGCTAGGTACATGAAATATCACAAAATATTTTTGTAAATCTTAAACAAATCCAATTCAAAGCTCGACTGCAACATAATTGAAATTATTTTTGCTCACATATCGATAATCAGGTATTCATGCATGAATCATATTTATATCCAGATTATGTTTCACAATTCTCAAGTAAGATGTTACTCAATAACGGATTTGCAATTCCATCTAGTTCATTACAAGCATATATACATCTACTATCCTTAAATCAAAAACTCCTTTTTACATTTGCAATCACCGGCGCCCACGTCAGACTTTAAAATACAGATTTCTTCCTCAGCTTCCGCAATTTCCTCCTTGCCCTCGTTGTTGTTCTCCACGTCCTCCCCTTCATCGCCGTCACCCTCAGACAATTTCCACTGCCGATTTCTCATCTCCTGCAAATCCAAGCTACAGAACACAGCACTTGGCGATTCCGCTGCCCGTTGCGAGCTACTCTGGCTTTCCTCATCTCCACTCCGGCTCTCTGACCATGACTCTCTATTTCCGTAATAATCGGAATCCTCTTGAGAATCCATTTCCATCTGAAGACAATCTCCGTCCGTCTTACAAAGCTGAGTCTGGCAAAAACAGAAAAAGGAGCTGATACGCCGGATCACCCGATACTCGAGCAGAAGCAGGGAAATGAGTGGGTTGGAAATTATGTACAAATGTGTACACGCGAATAATGCTCCATAGTAAAAACTGCCTGGATCTGGTATTTCGACCTCAAAGATATATAAATCTGTAACGCGACCGTAGAAGGTGAAAGTTGTTAGGGGGATCCATATGAGTATGTAGGAGATGAGGTGAAAGTAGACCAGGTACACGGTTCCGAATTTTAGGATTTTCATTTCCTCCGGATCATCCTGAAAAGTATATTTGGGTTAATGAATATGTGAACATGCATTTCATGTAGTTTTAACATTTTTGTGACAAGCTTACAGAAATGGTGCCTCTAAACATTCTTTTCGTGTTGAAAAGCGCTAAAAATGAAGTCACATTAAAGTCAATTAATTTTTTTTAAAGTTAATTATATTTACAAAAATGTGTTCACTGACCATAGACCATGTAGACAGCAACAGAGGTATGAAAAGCTACAAATCGCAAAATGTCATAAATAATTGTTGATGTGTTCCTTCGAGCAAAAGTGACCTGTAATTAAAATACACTGCGCTGAAATAATTATTCATGAGTTTTCAAATTGTGTAAATAATTTTGTAATGATTACCGATTCACAGCTTCCGACATATGGACCACCATGATCAGTGAATTGCCGTGAAATATCCATTCTGTCCGTGAGAACGGCAGCGCTTGGGAAACTGGAAAAGAGGGATACCGCCCAGATAGCACAGACAAGTCGAAATGCCAGAAATTTGCTCTGATGTTCCCGAAAGGACTGCATGCGTTCATAAATGAGGACGACGACGTTGATGGAAAATGCTGTCGAAAATACATCTGAAATGAAATAAAATCTGTTTTGAAATACAGTTCATTGCTTTGCTTGACTGTAAGTGACATTGTAAATGACAACCCACTTTTCCAATAGGACACGAAATTGCACAACTCGTGGACCACGTTAATGAAGTAGTAGCCGTCGCCAGTGTCTAGCAAACTGATGAACGCAAAGCAAATTGAGACGCCTGCCAAATGCGTAACAAGTATGGTTGATGTTCTTTGCTTTTCAAGATTTGCTGGCTTATTAAGCACAATGTAGATCACGAGCAAATTCGTGAGGAAGCTTGTGAGGGCAACGAAGAAATATGCATTATGCATTGTTCGCGTTAGAGAAACAAAAAAAAGACTTTCCCTTTCGCCTGTCTCCCACGGAATGAAGATTTTGTATTACCAACGCACAAGTATTTATGAACATTTGTTTCAAGAATCCTCATAGTTCATCATTAACATCACAAATACAGCGTTGGGAATGCAAGTAAGTTGCTATCGATCTTGCTGCGCTTAAAGTAAACCACTTTTGATTTTTCTTAAATGGATACAAGTTGGAAAGAAATAATTTGGAATTAAACACAAATTTTCACAGAAACTGTACTGAAACATTTTTATATTCATCACCATTCTCATCAAAACTATCGGCTCTTGTAAATTCACTTTTGTCTACCTGATAGAAATAAGGCAGTACTCAGAATATACAAAACAAAATAAATCTTACACATTCACATCTAAATGCGGAAAGTTTGCATTTTATTTTTATAGGATCACTTTCAAAAGGTAATTGCCAAAGCCGCACTTCGGTAGTGCTCTATCAAACAATTTAATAGATAATAAAATGACAATTAGAAACTTAACAGTATTTTATCGTCGTCATAATAGTAGTAGGTAATAATGTCAACATAATTGTCGAAATTGGTTACCGAATTCAGCGGAAGTTAGATTTTCAGAAATAAGGGTTCCTTCTGCCTCGCCGTGCAGTTCCTACAGGTGGTCGTCTTGCAGCAGCATTGCCGGATGCTGGGCCGTTTGGAGGGGATCTGACTCGAGCACCTCTTGCACCATATGGCATCCCTCTCCTGGCATTCCGACCAGCGTTCCTTCCACGCGCGTTTGACCTTTCCCCATTAACCATTAGAGGAGCAGCAGCAGCGGCGGCAACAGACACATTCCCACCTTGTCGAACGGAAACGGAAATTGAGACGCTCACCGTTGCTCCACCAAAGAATACAATAAACAACACATTCCACAATGAATATTCAGTCAACATAATTAATTTGAAACATTGTTTGCATGACTTTTAAGGATTTATATTTACTTTTGGCCCGGGATTGGAAGCTCAATTGTTGTTGTCTGTGGACGCCACTAATTTCCGGCTCCGGTTCCCGTTGCATTTGCCGTCCTTGGTCTTGTTCCCGTTCTTGCTGTCGTTCCTGTTCGAGATCACGATCCAGTCTTCGAGCCCCTCGTCTACCTTCCATGCGGTGTAATCGTGAGTGTTCAGCCTGTTCTTCCAAACTAAACTCACCCATGATGCCACAGCGTCGACACTTAAATGCAATTATCGTTTCTGTATCTGAGGCTTTGATTTTTTAAAGCGGTGCTAAACACACCTACCCATATTTCAATTGCACATAGAAAATGGGGCATTTTAAGACCGCCGATCGCAATGGCGGTTTCCGCCGCGGAAATGGCCGTCAATTCCGCTCCTCCTCTCCTCTCCGCTCATCCAATTTCCTTTATTCTTCTTGCCAACCCAAGAAAGATAACGACAGCAGCTTAACGAGAGCAGATAACGAGAGCAGATAACGACTGCAGATAACGACTGCAGATAACGACAGCAGTAACGACAGCAGTAACGACAGCAGTAACGAGAGCAGTAACGAGAGCAGATAACGACTGCAGATAACGAGAGCAGATAACGACTGCAGATAACGACAGCAGTAACGACTGCAGATAACGAGAGCAGATAACGACTGCAGATAACGAGAGCAGATAACGAGAGCAGATAACGACTGCAGATAACGAGAGCAGTAACGACAGCAGTAACGAGAGCAGATAACGAGAGCAGATAACGAGAGCAGATAACGAGAGCAGATAACGAGAGCAGATAACGAGTGCAGATAACGAGAGCAGTAACGAGAGCAGATAACGACAGCAGTAACGAGAGCAGATAACGACAGCAGTAACGAGAGCAGTAACGAGAGCAGATAACGACAGCAGTAACGAGTGCAGATAACGAGAGCAGATAACGACAGCAGTAACGAGAGCAGATAACGAGAGCAGATAACGAGAGCAGATAACGAGAGCAGATAACGAGAGCAGATAACGAGTGCAGATAACGACAGCAGTAACGAGAGCAGATAACGAGTGCAGATAACGACAGCAGTAACGAGAGCAGATAACGACAGCAGTAACGAGAGCAGATAACGACAACAGTAACGAGAGCAGATAACAGGTAAGTGCTCTTAATCTTTAATGTTTATTTACTGTGGACCTTGCCCTGTGTAGATGTTCAATGTTTGTCTGTCTGTCTATGTGTGCTCTGTGTGTGTGTGCGGGTTTGTCTGTCCGTCCGGACTCTGTGTGTGTGCGGGTTTGTCTGTCCGTCCGGACTCTGTGTGTGTGCGGGTTTGTCTGTCCGTCCGGACTCTTTGTGTGTGCGGGTTTGTCTCCGTCCGGACTCTGTGTGTGTGCGGGTTTGTCTGTCTGTTCAGATATGCATCTCTGTGTGTGCGGGTTTGTCTTTATGTCTGTTCAGATGTGTCTCTACGTGTGTGAGCGTGCAGGTTTCGCAGACAACTTATACATGACTTATTGGTACTACAGTAGTACCAAATTTAAATCTGACGCTACACACTCCCCCCAGTTGGTAGTTTTTAAGTACTTTTCATAGTTAGCTGCTTAAACTTGCAAGACAAGTTGTATATGACTTGTTGGTACTACAGTAGTACATAATTTGAATCTGACGCTACACACTCCCCACAGTTGGTAGTTCACATTCCCACCTTGTCGAACGGAAACGGAAATTGAGACGCTCACCGTTGCTCCACCAAAGAATACAATAAACAACACATTCCACAATGAATATTCAGTCAACATAATTAATTTGAAACATTGTTTGCATGACTTTTAAGGATTTATATTTACTTTTGGCCCGGGATTGGAAGCTCAATTGTTGTTGTCTGTGGACGCCACTAATTTCCGGCTCCGGTTCCCGTTGCATTTGCCGTCCTTGGTCTTGTTCCCGTTCTTGCTGTCGTTCCTGTTCGAGATCACGATCCAGTCTTCGAGCCCCTCGTCTACCTTCCATGCGGTGTAATCGTGAGTGTTCAGCCTGTTCTTCCAAACTAAACTCACCCATGATGCCACAGCGTCGACACTTAAATGCAATTATCGTTTCTGTATCTGAGGCTTTGATTTTTTAAAGCGGTGCTAAACACACCTACCCATATTTCAATTGCACATAGAAAATGGGGCATTTTAAGACCGCCGATCGCAATGGCGGTTTCCGCCGCGGAAATGGCCGTCAATTCCGCTCCTCCTCTCCTCTCCGCTCATCCAATTTCCTTTATTCTTCTTGCCAACCCAAGAAAGATAACGACAGCAGCTTAACGAGAGCAGATAACGAGAGCAGATAACGACTGCAGATAACGACTGCAGATAACGACAGCAGTAACGACAGCAGTAACGACAGCAGTAACGAGAGCAGTAACGAGAGCAGATAACGACTGCAGATAACGAGAGCAGATAACGACTGCAGATAACGACAGCAGTAACGACTGCAGATAACGAGAGCAGATAACGACTGCAGATAACGAGAGCAGATAACGAGAGCAGATAACGACTGCAGATAACGAGAGCAGTAACGACAGCAGTAACGAGAGCAGATAACGAGAGCAGATAACGAGAGCAGATAACGAGAGCAGATAACGAGAGCAGATAACGAGTGCAGATAACGAGAGCAGTAACGAGAGCAGATAACGACAGCAGTAACGAGAGCAGATAACGACAGCAGTAACGAGAGCAGTAACGAGAGCAGATAACGACAGCAGTAACGAGTGCAGATAACGAGAGCAGATAACGACAGCAGTAACGAGAGCAGATAACGAGAGCAGATAACGAGAGCAGATAACGAGAGCAGATAACGAGAGCAGATAACGAGTGCAGATAACGACAGCAGTAACGAGAGCAGATAACGAGTGCAGATAACGACAGCAGTAACGAGAGCAGATAACGACAGCAGTAACGAGAGCAGATAACGACAACAGTAACGAGAGCAGATAACAGGTAAGTGCTCTTAATCTTTAATGTTTATTTACTGTGGACCTTGCCCTGTGTAGATGTTCAATGTTTGTCTGTCTGTCTATGTGTGCTCTGTGTGTGTGTGCGGGTTTGTCTGTCCGTCCGGACTCTGTGTGTGTGCGGGTTTGTCTGTCCGTCCGGACTCTGTGTGTGTGCGGGTTTGTCTGTCCGTCCGGACTCTTTGTGTGTGCGGGTTTGTCTCCGTCCGGACTCTGTGTGTGTGCGGGTTTGTCTGTCTGTTCAGATATGCATCTCTGTGTGTGCGGGTTTGTCTTTATGTCTGTTCAGATGTGTCTCTACGTGTGTGAGCGTGCAGGTTTCGCAGACAACTTATACATGACTTATTGGTACTACAGTAGTACCAAATTTAAATCTGACGCTACACACTCCCCCCAGTTGGTAGTTTTTAAGTACTTTTCATAGTTAGCTGCTTAAACTTGCAAGACAAGTTGTATATGACTTGTTGGTACTACAGTAGTACATAATTTGAATCTGACGCTACACACTCCCCACAGTTGGTAGTTTTTAAGTACTTTTCATAGTTAGCTGCTTAAACTTGCTAGACAAGTTGTATATGACTTACTGGTACTACAGTAGTACATAATTTGAATCTGACGCTACACACTCCCCCCAGTTGGTAGTTTTTAAGTACTTTTCATAGTTAGCTGCTTAAACTTGCTAGACAAGTTGTATATGACTTATTGCTACTACAGTAGTACATAATTTGAATCTGACGCTACACACTCCCCCCAGTTGGTAGTTTTAAGTACTTTTCATAGTTAGCTGCTTAAACTTGCTAGACAAGTTGTATATGACTTATTGGTACTACAGTAGTACATAATTTGAATCTGACGCTACACACTCCCCCCAGTTGGTAGTTTTTAAGTACTTTTCATAGTTAGCTGCTTAAACTTGCAAGACAAGTTGTATATGACTTGTTGGTACTACAGTAGTACATAATTTGAATCTGACGCTACACACTCCCCACAGTTGGTAGTTTTTAAGTACTTTTCATAGTTAGCTGCTGAAACTTGCTAGACAAGTTGTATATGACTTATTGGTACTACAGTAGTACATAATTTGAATCTGACGCTACACACTCCCCCCAGTTGGTAGTTTTTAAGTACTTTTCATAGTTAGCTGCTTAAACTTGCAAGACAAGTTGTATATGACTTATTGCTACTACAGTAGTACATAATTTGAATCTGACGCTACACACTCCCCCCAGTTGGTAGTTTTAAGTACTTTTCATAGTTAGCTGCTTAAACTTGCTAGACAAGTTGTATATGACTTATTGGTACTACAGTAGTACATAATTTGAATCTGACGCTACACACTCCCCCCAGTTGGTAGTTTTAAGTACTTTTCATAGTTAGCTGCTTAAACTTGTTACACAAGTTGTATTTGACTTATTGGTACTAGAATAGATTATATAGAGTTGCATTGCTTAATTATACATTAAATTTTGACGCAGTGTTCAACATGTCATGCACTGTTGCCTCGAAGTTTGGATTACGGGACTGCAGTGGAATCGGTGTGCCCATCTCGAGTATCGACGGTCCAGAGAGAAGCAGACTAATGACGTTTGCTGACAATGTGATCGTCCCTTACGACACAATATGCACCGATCATCTGACGTTTTTCTCGAGGAATCCTGGAACAAAATGCTGTAATCCGGATAAAAAGTCTGGTCACACAAAGGGCGCTCCTCACAAGCATGTCCGTGCTACACTTTTTCAAAAGGGTTGCCTAGGAACAAATTCTAGCGAGTTCCTAAAGACGGTAAAACCTATGGACGCCTTGTGCCGTCATTGTGATTTAACCAATCTAATTACATCTCTCGAGGAGGATTATGAGTCCTTAAATCCGTCTGAAACTGAAAACTTAAAGAAACTGAATCACATCTTTACAATAGCCGGAATGGATGAGATAACATTTGGCAGACGAAACACAGTTGGAAAGCAAACCCTAATTAAAGATTCATTGGGGATACTTCTAGAAGAGATATGCACCTGGTTTAACGTGCCGACCCCTGTCGAGGAAAAGGAGACAAAATTTGACAAAGTCGTCGCTCGAGTTAACGAAAAGCTTGATAGTGTTTGTCACGCGGAAGCTGTGCAAATAGTAACGCTTTTTACAGGAATATTAACACAGGAGAAAATTATGGAAACGTTTCATCTTTCAAAACGAGCAGCAATAAAGTCATCATTGTTATTGCAGAACCACGGCATATTAGCTTCTCCCAAGCAAAAGATTAGATCCGGACTTGCGACGGAGATACTTGCTACAGTGCATCAGTTCTACATGAGTGAGGACACTACAAAAATTTTGCCAGACATGAAGAACACAATGATAATAAACTTTGATGGTAAGGAGGAAGAGGTTGCTCAGAGGATTTTATTAATGTCCACTCGAGAGCTCCATGCACTATTCCGATCACAACACCCGAATTTAGAGATTAGTTACACCAAATTTACAGAGCTGAGACCTAAGTGCTGTATATTCTTAGGGGATGCCAAGCGGGAGGTATGCGTTTGTGTTTACCACAGTAACTTAGAAATGTTGTTCGAAGCAATCGGAGTACGTCAATACACACCGTTTCTGGAGTATTTAGTTTGCAACAAGGATAGAAAAGACTGTATGTTCAGAAGATGTGAAAAATGTTGTGACAAAACTCATGCCCTTAAGGAAGCCATTAGTATACATGTGAAGTCCAAAAAACCCTCACTGATGACTTCTGGTGTCACTTATAAGCAATGGTGTCACACAGATCGCCCGACACAGGTAATACATTTTTGAACTTCTTGCTATACCTGTAACTGACAGCAATACAGCATTTTATACCGTTTCTTTTGTCTTTAGGTCTTGAACTATCTGCCGTACTCAGAATTTTTGGACTATATTTGTGAAATCTCCTCCAAGACTCTAAAACATCACTTTGTTAGTAAAGCTCAAGCTCGCAGTTTTAGGGAAGCCAAAGAGAATGTGACCGAGGACTCAGCAGTTGTGCAGTGTGATTTTTCTGAAAATTACAGTACTACATACATGAAAGAAACGCAAGCTCTCCATTTCGGAAAAACGCAGACGACGGTTCATCCTTTCGTCCTTTACACAAGGAAGGAAAACAAAGTCGTCTCATATAAGATGGTTGTTGTTAGTGATTCCCTGCATCATGTGACAAACTCCTTCTATGCGTTCGTCCAGGCAATGATACGATGGGTGCAAGAAAATTTACCTAAGGTCCGAAAAATAAACTACTTCACGGACGGAGCTGCCGGCCATTATAAGAATCGAAAAACTGTTACTAACTTGTTCTTTCACCTCGTCGATTATGGAATTGAAGCTTCGCATAACTATTACGCCTCGTGTCATGGCAAAGGTGCATGTGATGGAATAGGTGGAACGACTAAGGCAAAGGCGAGGAGGAAATCCATCGCGGGGATTGAACTTATAGGAACACCGCTACAGTTTTTTGAATACGTGAAGAAATCAGTGAACCTAGATGCCATATTGTATGTGTCGTCAGAAGATATACAGAAAATTGTACAAGAAAAGGGCCTTGAAGAGAGATACAAACATAATATTAAAATACCCCAAATTAGACAAATACATCGAGTTGATATAAGTGAAGATGGCACCGCGTTAAAGTTATTCGAACTCACAAGCGATATTGCGCCTTGTGCAATCGTGAAGCTTTCTTCTACAAGCACTCCATTCTCTGCTGAAGACATTGAGGTAAATGATTGGATTGCGGCATTTTACGACCAGTATTGGTATTACGGAAGAGTTGAGGAGGTTATTTCGGAAGATGAGGAACTTGTTGTGCAATTTCTAACTGGTAAAGGTTCCGACAAATTAACTTTCTCCTCATTTGAGAAACACTCATTACATGTTCCCTGGGGTAGAGTAATTACGAAAATCAATCATCCACGAGCAAATCAAAACGAAAGAGTTTTTACATTTAGTGACGTTACCCGGGAACTTGTCGAGTCTAAGATCAAAGACATGCAATAAGCTGATCCATTATATATAAAATCGCAATTCGAGAATTCCCGTCACAGGTATGTATGATAATGTATTACGTTCTAATCCGTAACTATTGTTATATCCAATACTTCCCCCCTATGTACTAACTGACTATTATGTCGTCTACTATCTGTATCGCTTTTCTCTTCTTTTCCGCCAATATAGTAATCTCTTGGAATTCCACACGGATGGTCCACTCATTATTACACAATTATTGCCCTTGTACATCTAATTATTTTAATTTGTGTGTATTTATGCATTTTGCAGGTGCAATGGATTGGTCGGAGTATGACGCCCGTTTGGAGGAGTCGAATCAACGTGGACAAGGGTTCTTGGAGTGGCAAACTCAATTGCTGCAAGTCTTAACCAAAGGCGGGAGGGATCGTTCGTATCTTCGAAGTACTTCCTTATACACCGAAGATATGAAGTACGTGGAAAACAGACATGAACATCTTACGGGGGATGTGAGAAAAAGGGAAATCAGGCGGGAAAAGGAGAAGAATAGGAAGAGAGACATAGCCATTCAGGGGATGAAAAGAGAGTACTTGGCAAAGATGCAAAAAACAGATTCCGGGAGTTCTCATCTCACTGAGCCCATGGTGGAAAATCCTGGGTGGAAATGCATAAAGTTACATTCGTACCTGGCATCAATATCAACTGTTCCAGTATTACCAAAATGGGTCATTGTTCCTGGTGGGAAAATAGCAAAAATTCACATTCTTCCGCTAGTAGTTCAAAGAAAAGTTCCAAATCCATGGACAAAGACATTGCTCAAATCGAAGGCGCCGAGTCAACAGCTAGTTCCACCACCGCTACCTCCAGTGGTTCCACCCCCATTACCTCCCCAACTTCCAACTATAAATTCTCAACCAACAGTACATCCCAGCAACAGTTTACCAACCAACACTCGCCTATATTGCGTCAGATGTCGCCAATATGACGACCATTTGAAACTCAACTGTCCCAACAAACGTAGGAGATCCAATGCCAAAACTTAGAGTTCCGACCTTTCCTTTTCAGATTCAAAATCCAAAATTTAAAGTCCCCCCAATTGGCCAATTTCTTGTTAATTCGAAATCCGTTGTAATTTCCAAGTAAAATTTGTTGAACATTCCAGTTTTTTTTACAATTTGTGGATCAAAAGTCATATCGCCCTTGAATTCTTTATCCCTTTTATGTGGCTCTGAAAGTGTGTTGGGGAAGGGGGACCACCGTCGATAGGCTAACGCTAAAACCCCCAACACTTAACTTTCAGATCCGAACGGCGGCGAGGAACATTGTCCGATTCTCTAATTAGCTGTTCCGTTCCAGTCCCTGCTAATTAGAAAACCACGTATCTTGCTATCTTGTCTTCTGGGACTTGGCGTTAGCCAGTCCCATCCGCTTGATGTATCTGCTCTCTTGTCTTCTGGGACTTGGCGTTAGTCAGTCCCATCCGCTTGATGTATCTGCTCTCTTGTCTTCTGGGACTTGGCGTTAGTCAGTCCCATCCGCTTGATGTATCTGCTCTCTTGTCTTCTGGGACTTGGCGTTAGTCAGTCCCATCCGCTTGATGTATCTGCTCTCTTGTCTTCTGGGACTTGGCGTTAGTCAGTCCCATCCGCTTGATGTATCTGCTCTCTTGTCTTCTGGGACTTGGCGTTAGTCAGTCCCATCCGCTTGATGTATCTGCTATCTTGACTTCTGGGACTTGGCGTTAGTGCCATCCGCTTGATGTATCTGCTCTCTTGTCTTCTGGGACTTGGCGTTAGTGCCATCCGCTTGATGTATCTGCTCTCTTGTCTTCTGGGACTTGGCGTTAGTCCCATCCACTTGATGTATCTGCTATCGTGTCTTCTGGGACTTGGCGTTAGTGCCATCCGCTTGATGTATCTGCTCTCTTGTCTTCTGGGACTTGGCGTTAGTCAGTCCCATCCGCTTGATGTATCTGCTATCTTGTCTTCTGGGACTTGGCGTTAGTCAGTCCCATCCGCTTGATGTATCTGCTATCTTGTCTTCTGGGACTTGGCGTTAGTCAGTCCCATCCACTTGATGTATCTGCTATCGTGTCTTCTGGGACTTGGCGTTAGTCCCATCCGCTTGATGTATCTGCTATCTTGTCTTCTGGGACTTGGCGTTAGTCAGTTCCATCCGCTTGATGTATCTGCTATCTTGACTTCTGGGACTTGGCGTTAGTCAGTCCCATTCGCTTGATGTATCTGCTATCGTGTCTTCTGGGACTTGGCGTTAGTCCCATCCGCTTGATGTATCTGCTATCTTGTCTTCTGGGACTTGGCGTTAGTCAGTTCCATCCGCTTGATGTATCTGCTATCTTGACTTCTGGGACTTGGCGTTAGTCCCATCCGCTTGATGTATCTGCTCTCTTGTCTTCTGGGACTTGGCGTTAGTCAGTCCCATTCGCTTGATGTATCTGTTCTCTTGTCTTCTGGGACTTGGCGTTAGTCAGTCCCATCCGCTTGATGTATCTGCTATCGTGTCTTCTGGGACTTGGCGTTAGTCCCATCCGCTTGCCATCTTGGACTGATACGTATCTTTCTTTTGCGTTAACTATTTTTATCATTATTTGCGTTAAGTATTTTTTAAACTTAGTTCCCAGATGGCTCTTCAATACGATGAAATCTCTTCGACGGTTGGAATTTGGCAATTCCAGATTTTGGACGAGACCTGGATTTTCTTCGATAAGGATCAAGAGTGCGAGATTCAGTTTCGCTGTAACCGCGGGGACCCGCATGCAGTAATTATATTTAATGCAGAGACCTTCATTGTTGATTTCGAGATGTTGTGTATGTACCCTGAATACGGCGGCGCTGAAGATTCCATTCGAATTCGACGAATTTAAAAGTTTATTTGACATCTGGGTTTAATTCAATGATTTAAAAAATGACTTAGATACTATCCATCTGAACTAATTTTAATTATTAAGTCACTTTGTTATTTCTCGTGTTAGTTAATAATAAAGTTAATAATAAATAAGAAAACAGACTAATAGCAGTGTTAACGTTAATTAATGGAATTGATAACTTTTAATGTTAATTGTTATTAATACTAATTATTATTGTTAATTGTTATTAATAGATAGATAGATAGATACGGTCTTTATTGCAGATTTCAATACATTAATACAGACTTAATATGACGAAATCCATATGTTTTGTAAATAAAAAATATCCAGGATGGCCTGGAACGAGGGAAAAAACCTTAAGGTGTAAGTTGACAGTTTACATGTACGAGTTAAAAAAAACCCTTGCGGGGAAAAAAATGCCAGGGCAAAAACCTCGTTCAGCATATACATTTATGCTCCATTTGGCCAGCCACCCCTTCGTTATATATTAAGATTTACAATTGTATTTTCGGTATTTGTCGTAGAGAGAGATTCTCCTAATAGGAGCAGTCTCCACTGGGAGAAAGTTGCTGAGCACACAAATGCGGCTGAGTTAAACAATAATTTTATAATGTGGTTATCGCTGTTACATAATCTTTTCAGAAGTGAAAAAGCTGTTGTTCTTCTTCTGGCCACGAAGTCATTCGTTGTGTTCTCAACAAACATTTTGGATGCGCTGTATGACCTTGCATATCCAAATAGACAACGAAAAGCATCATTATATGCCACTTGAACTTTTTTCACTACACTATTGTTAACAGGGCACCATAAACTTTGGCAGTATATAGCACCAAGATACGTGTTAAAGAGGTATTTTTTGATTGATGTACTGCAAGAATGAAATCTGCTTCTCAGCATATTTGCGCGCATCTAGATCTCTCGTTTCCTTCGTTGCAGTTCTAGAATGTCTCTATTCCAGCAGCTTACGTCATATCCTAAGTACCGCACATTTTCCTTCCATGTCAGGCTCTGACCACAGAATAAAATTTCGGGGAAGATGATAGCTTCAGTTTGCGGGATAAATGCTTGCAGTACCGTCTTGGTTGGATTGAAAGTGATATTATGTTTTGTTCCGTACGCTTCGCATATATCGAGCAGCTTTTTAAGAGATGAGATCGAGGATGCTAAGAGACAATAGTCGTCCGCATAACCAATATGGTTAGTGATTACCCCCCCAATATGACATCCTAATCCGCTATCGTTCAACTGCTCACTTAATTTATCCATGTATATGGCAAAGAATATAGCGGAGCACACTGATCCTTGCCTAACGCTGTTTCTTACTGGAAATGTTGACGATATCACTTCACCCCACTTCACAACAAAGAATTGATTTCTAAACCAGTAGTGTAGCAGTTCAATTACACAACGAGGAACGTTCCTGTCAATTAGCTTTTTTAATAGAGTCCAGTGATTAACCATATCAAATGCCTTTGTGGCATCAAGATATGCAACGTAAACTGGCGTTTCGTTGCGAAGGTAATGATGAGCCACATGTCTTAGAGCAAAGATGGCCATTTCTGTACCCACGCCTTTTTTGTAGCCAAATTGATTATGCGACGTACGGAGAAAACTTTTGCAACATAGCAGCAATGCTTTCTCCATAATCTTGCTAACGATACTTGCAATTGCTATTGGACGATAGCTTGATAGTTTTGTTTTATCAAGCGTCGGTTTCTTAATTATGGGCACAATCACAACCTCCATTAGCTTTGCAGGTAAGAATGCATGGGCTAGACAACTTTTAAAGAATAAAGTTAACACAGGTATTATACAGTTTCCTGAGTTTTTTATAGATTCTGCACAGAGGCCGTTTGATCCAGGTGATTTGCCACCTTTAAGGTCTTTAACGGCCTCCAGTACAGTTTCCTCATTAATTAAGTTGTAGTCACAGTCCACCGTTCTATTCTTCAGATAATTATCAACAAATGGTTTATTAGTTTGATCATCGTTGCAGTTAAATATGCTCTGATAATGTGACTTCCATAACTCACTGATTTCTTTAGGATCATCTAAGGATTCAACTGGATGAATCTCAGACTGGTGGTTCCCATTGTTGTCTATAGACTTAATTATCCTCCAGAATTTGTAGAAATCTTTGCTGCTGTACTGTAAGGCGAGATTGTCGCGTATCTTCCCCTCACGATCCCGACGGCAGATCTTTAATTGTTTCTTGAAACGTATTCGCTCAGATTTCATTTGTTGAAACAAATCATCATCGCTTTTACCGGAAATTACCCATTCTCTATATTTTTTCTTGAACATTTCATATGAATTTTTTACATTCATATTCCAGCCAGGAATGAATTTTTGCTGTTTTGTTTTTAATTTCTTGGAGTGGAGAGACATTACCTCCCGTTGTGTGTCATTTATGATATTAATAATACTGTTGTAATATTTGTTGATCTCGGTAAAGTGATTGGAATCACGACAACCGTTTAAGTCGCATAATTCCAAACATTCGCATAGATCACACAGTCGCTCCTGAGTTAGTTTTGTAAATAAAGTTTTGTATTTAATCGGAAGTTGCTTCCAATTAAGTCTGGGCGTTGTAAACGTTCGTATTGATGGCTTAATTACGCTAATTTCAATATTAACATCCAGAGTCAGTGGAAAATGATCACTTGGATTTGCATCGTTTTGAACTGAGCACTGTTTCACTACAATAGAGTCACTAGTAAGAAAGTGGTCAGGCCAGCTGGCATGCCCTTGTCCCTTGCTACAGAACGTGATTGTGCTGTTTGGAAGTTGGTTGTAGTCCACAATGGAGATGTCAGCGTCAGCGCACATATTTAAAAATTCATTAAATTTGTGAGTTGACGGAGATAGATTGAAGTCTCCACCGCAAATTACAGGGCCATCATGCAGGTGAGCAATTGTTTCTATTTTCGCAATGTATTTAGTTATGAGATCGTCGTTTGCATGACAGTTCACTGGAAAGTACGCATTAAGTATGAGGACATCACAATTTTTCGCAGATAATATTAAACCTTGAATTCTACTGTCATCACTGTTCCACAATTTTAAATGACACTTTAACGTGTTTTTGTAGATTACCGCCAGACCACCATATGGTCGGCCGCGAAGTGGATGGTTTGACGGTTGCATTGTGGATTTGTGAAAACTAGAATAGTCTGCATTTAGTAAGTTTAATTCATTTGCCTCAAAGTCATGAAGCCAAGTTTCTTGAAGAAGAACTATGTCGTAATCACTAATATGGGGAATTAGCCAACCCCCATTCGACTTGAAGCCGTGGCAGTTCCAAGTCATTATTTTCATGATGTAGGAGGGAAAACAGTACCGTTAGAGAAGTTTCCAACGGGCGCGTTTCGTTTGGTAATGAATGGTCTCACCATGACCCCTTTGGGCCAGTATTCAGGCTTTAGAACATCGTCTTTTTCCACATTGTACTTGTTGATCGTTATTTTCCATGACGAGTAGGTATCAAATTTAGTTTTGATCTTTTCGATAGCCATAATGCTCCATTTTCGTTTTTCTTCTATGAACGTTTTTATGTTCTCAGATGAAGTATCAGGGTGACACCTTGTAATGAAGAGCCGCAGAGGTCGTACTGTGGATGATTTCAGGTCTCCAAAATCTTCGCTTCCGACAACTGCTGCTGTTGTCTTCCGAGCTCGACGTTGTGACACAACCTTCCATGATGGAGAGGGTGGTGTGGATCTCTGGGAGGTAGAAGATTCCACCGCCGTGGTTTTTGGAACATTCCGTTGTTTCTTCATGTTTTTGGCATGACCAGAACAGGAAGATGCTTCAGCTTTACTGCTGGGAGTTGGTTTGGAATGGTTGCTTTGAACAACACTGCTGAAAGACGCCTTTTTATCTTCTGGTTGTTGTGAAGTCGAGGTGGATGGTGGCGAAATATTGATGCGATTTGACATAGTCTCAACCTTATCAGCTATGGACTTCAAATCGGGAATCAGTTTCTCCAATGTGGACAGGCGAAGGCTAAGCTGGTAGACCTCCTCCCGTAATTAATATAATAATTAACAATAGTAATTAATACTAATTATTATTGTTAATTGTTATTAATACTAATTATTATTGTTAATTGTTATTAATACTAATTATTATTGTTAATTGTTATTAATACTAATTATTATTGTTAATTGTTATTAATACTAATTATTATTGTTAACTGTTATTAATACTAATTATTATTGTTAATTGTTTATTAATACTAATTATTATTGTTAATTGTTATTAATGGTGATTGTTATTACTGGTGTTTGTTATTAATGGTAATTGTTACTGACGGTAATTGTTATTAATGGTAATTGTTATTAATCTTAATTATAGTTAATCTTGATTTTTTGTTAATTTTACATAATGTCACTGTCCACGTTTAGTATTGTTACCTATTGTTAATGTAAATGTTTTCGTAAATTAATGTTAACTAATGGTGATATTTATGTCAATTTAAATTATTATTAATGTTAATTAATAGTAATTTAAATTTATATTTAAAAACAATGTACAACCTTTGAGGAGCAGAAATCATGAGTTTAATTTAATTCGGTTAATAAAATTATAATTTATTGGTTTAATTTTGATTTGAAAGTGTTAATTAATGTTTATTACCATAATCATATTTATTATTAAATATTTTATTACTTAATATCAATTTTCGGCTAATGTTTAGGAAGTTTGCACAATGAGGTTTATTTATCAAAAAGGGTACTTTTTATTTATGGTTTTACTTTCGGTACCTTTATATATCGTTTTTTCGCTTATTCGGCGTAGGCTATACGGCTATGGACTTAATTGTAATTAAATTTTCAGCAGTTAAGCGCTGTAAATCATCGTACTTAGAAATGCCGGCTTAGGTTTAAATGCCAAAATATAGTTTGAAAGAAGGCGCATTTTTCTGGCTTGGTTTGATTACTGGCATTGCTAAGTAGCCAAGTTTACAAGCATTTAAAAAATACATGTTAATTAAGTTAAATTTAAAAATTTTTGAGTTGCGTCAATTTTAAAATATCCGTGGGTACCCAGTAAGAGAATCTGGAATAGCCAAAAGCATGGAAAATGATGAGAAGCTATGTTGTAGTTACTAATTGGTGTAAAACAATTAACTTTATTATGTGATTATATCATGCCCCCATTGTCGCATTAGAAAAATTAAAACGACTCCGTCATTAGCACGGGATAGTTAAAATCATTGCGGTCATGATTTTGCGATGTTAGTATATCCGTAAATATGGACAGCATCACTTTAAAAAATCAAAGCCTGAATCTGACATGACTAGGCTGCTCGTGCAAGGTATGTAAAATGTAACAACTCTGTCAAATAAAACTTAGTAAACTGAATACATACAGTATCTGCCACTAATTTCCATTTAGTTTTTGTTACTTTTGATAGAAAAAAGTTGAAATCTTTGGCTCTTGGTGCAAATTAAAACTACGACAAAACAGGTTCACACCTTACTTGCTATCCCTTACTCTGTGGTGCAGACAAAAACAAGAGTCAAAATCTAAGCACAAAAACAACAACAACATGTGGAAACACAACATGTGCCGGTATTGTTGAGCTCACTCTACATCAAAAAATGCATCGTTTCTACGTACATGTTTTGCTTGAATGAATAACACAAATTTTTAGAGAATCTTGCTCGAGTCAGCCCCTATCCATCTGATGATAAACGTCAACTCGACAGCATGAGTTCGAAATGCCACTATACACAGACCTATTATGTATTACATACTAATCTGAATACTGAAAATTCAGTGAGTTTTCAATTTTCAGTAAAAAGTTTAAGTATGTACATATCAAAGAAAATAATTCGACTGCATTTTTTGAAATGAGGTTCAATGGGATTATTAATGAGAGATGATGTTAGTTCATATAAGATAAAGGAAAATAAAGTTGAACAAAATGTTTTCATGTCATGTCAATATATTGCCAGTCACAAGGGAAAATAGTTCGGAAATGACGCGCAGTACAAATTACAATTTGAATATTCTTGAAGGTAATTATGGCCCACACGAACATTTATAATTGATACAAAAATTTAGCAGTCTTTTATTGGAATCTACTCTAAAACCTAGAAACTAGAACTAGTCAATTTTACAATTTCAAAATTTGAATATACAATACATTTGAAACTTAAAAAACATGAAACGGATAGTAAATATTACGTTGAAAAGTTATAATTCGGCAACTGTTTTCCTAGCAAGCATTTCAAAAAACTTTTTAAAAACTTTAATAAATGGTGTAGAAAAATATACGACATTACATTGTCGACAAAAAAACGAAGTAACATTTGTCACTATTATTATCAAAATATTTCGTGGGTAAATAACTGAAAACATGTGTAATCTTTAAGCGTGCATATCTAAACACCACAGAAATTCAGATTAAAGTATATCACCCCGAAAAACGGTTCGTTGTAAACATGTTAGTGCATGTCGAAAAGGTTATTCCTAATTGTTGTCTGTTGATGAGTCTTGTTGCTAAACACAGAAAGAAATGTTTTGAAAATATCTTGACTCAAAACCGAACATACGAAACTAAATAGTAAAAATATTTTTAAAGATTGTCATAATGATTCAACTTACAATTCGTTTTTGTACCTGCTTAAATACTGCTCTCAGTATTTCGAATTCCTGGAATTAGGAACTCCTCCTGCCCCGTCTACCATATTGTAGCGCTCGTCTGGCACCAGCATTTTGATTTGGAGGTGCTCTGGGTCCAGGATTTCTGGCAGGATATGGCGCTCCTCGTCGGCCCCTTCGACCTTCATTTCGAGCAGGCGGATTCATCCCTTCCTCGTCGTTAGCCACAGGAGCTGCTCCCGCAGCAACCTCAACGTGTCCTCCTTGTCCAACAGACACAGAAATCGAGACGCTGACTGTGGCTCCACTGAAAATAGAACAAATATGATAGTCAAAATATTACAAATGAGAATGTACAAAACAAACTTGATTCATTGTTTGAATTGCTCTTACTTTCGACCCGGAATCGGTAGTTCCATTGTTACCGATTCGGTGTGAACGCCAACCAGTTCCGGTTCCGGCTCAGGTTCCCGCATTTGCCGCCCTTCTTCGAACAACCCATGTTCCCGTCCTTCCTCTTCGAACTCTTCGAACAACGCATATTCCCTTATAGGAGCCGGTCGCCTCCGAGCGTCGCGTTCTCGAGCATGCATCTCCCTGTGAGGATCTCTCTCCGCTCCTGACAAAAGTATTGCGGGGCATCTGCGACATCTATACATAGTTGGTTCATCATCTGCCCCATTAAACATTTTAATGCGGTCCTGAATATAAATGTAAAAAAAACTTGAACGAATTTGTTGCCCTGGAGTAATTTGCTGGTTGAAAAAAAACAATTAAAAGTGTTGAAATTAGTGACGTATTCCTGCTTTAAACTAAATTGTACTTAATTTTACTTTAAATTTTTTTGTCAGTTTCAAACAACGTCAACTTCACTTCTGCTTGATGCGATTGTTATTTGATACGCGTTTGTTTATACCAAAGACAAGAACATAAATATCAACATAGTAGCACTAGCAATAAGGGTACCTGAGTGCATCTCTTCATAAAAGTTTCCATGCACGCATATATGCTTCATATAATTTCTACGTAAATATTGTGTTTATATGACTATACCATATCATGGCCGGACTTGTGAGAAAATCTTACTCGAGCTCACCCTATCCATCTGATGGTGAATATCAATTCTGCAATTCGAGCCCTGAAACACACGAGAGACGCAGTATAAACGACAAGGACAAATTTTCAGGTGAGCAGACAAAAGTCAGAGTGCATACTCTTACGCATTAATCGGGTTAATGGAAAGTCATTATTGGATGTTTAGAGAGAGCAGAAGTAATTTTCCCGTTTCTTGTACCAACTTGTTGCATTTGTGGGGACAGCGGCTGGTTGGCTCATTGTTACACTATATTTAAGAGCAGACAAGACAGGATATACAATGGGCATTGGGCCACTTGGATATATTGTCGGCCGAACCGGCCACCCTGCGACTTTTTGAGTACTAAAACAAGAGTCAATATCTAGGCACAAAAACAACAAGAAGAAGAACATGTGCAAATACAACATACCCAGGCCGGCATTGCTGAGCTCACTCTACATAAAAAAATGCATCATTTGTACGCACATGTTGCCCGCATGCATAATTCCTAACGTATAATTTTCTGGAGAATGTTGCTCAACTCAGCCCTATCCATCTGATGATAAACGTCAACTCGACAGAGCTTGAATTCACTCAGAAGCATGCGTGCCAATTGCATGTCAAGGCCACACTCTTGCAGGAAGCGGAGTACCACCATATACAGACGTTTTACATACTAATCAGATTACTGAAAATTCAATGGGTTTTCAGGGCAGCAGGAAAGATGCTGCCTCACATGTGTACTTAAATATAATATGTAGTTCGGCATGACATGTATTGAAGAGGGATGGTGGGTTTGAATGCCTTCTATTACAATTTTGTTTTTATTGAAGATAATTATATGCCACACGAACATTCATACTTGATACAAAAATTTCGCAATCTTTGTTGGAAGCGACTAAATCCTATCAACTAGAACCAATTAATTTTACAATTTTTAAATCTCAAAAGATTGTTGTCAAAAACGTTGATGTTGTTACCACATTTCTTGCTTGAAGCAAATTGCAATTAGTTCAATCTTGGAACAGTACTGCTATTAAATAATAAATGTTCAGGTTTACTTAAAATTTAGTGGTCAATATTGGGATGGAATGGCTGAGTAGAGGGATTTTGCTTCAACAGGGTACAATTGTAACAGCTTCTGGGCTAAATAATACTTGATATTTTAGAATACATACAGATAAAAAAATACCGGAATAAGTTTCAGAAAACTCAATCAGCAACACCGTCAACGTGCGTACTTGCAATTTAATATATCTTCATGGACAAGTTGATCCATGATAGCCTGTGTTGTTTCGTCATGAGCATGAATGTGTTGCTGCTTCATTCTTTGCTATGCAATTTTTTACTCGCGTTGGATCCTAGATATCTCAAGATGAAAGCAAGCACAAGAGCAAGAGTGAAGTTTCATATGCAACAATAACAAGCGCAAGGACACTCACATGCCAAATCAAATATGCTCATGCGTACATTTCATGATTGCGAAAGGAAGAAAGTTTTCGGGTAGAATGCCAATGTAATCAATAAAATATATTTTCTTCTCCAAACAAACATTTCAAAAACTTTATAAAAAATTTAATAAATGGTGTAGAAAATTCTTGGTCATGACAAAGTATACCATATTGATGTTACACGTAAAAAAATCGGTAACATTTTATCACTGTTTCCTAAATAATATTTCGTAGGTACATAATTGAAAAGACTGTAATATAATTAAGCGTGGGCATCACTGAAACTCACATTAAATTACATCACCCCGGAAATCGGTTCGTTGTAAACATGTTAATCCACGTACTATCGGTTATTATTAGTTGCTGTCTGTTGATGAGCCTTGTTGCTAAACCGTGGAAAAATGTATTACAAAATCCAATATTGAAATACAAATACGAAACGATATATATATATATATATATATATATATATTAACATTGTCATAATGACTCCATTTACAAGTGGTTTTTGTACCTGATTAAATACTGCTCGCATTATTTCAGATTCCTAGAATTAGGGATTCCGTCGACCCCGTCTACCATATTGTGGCGCACGTCCGGCACCAGCATTTTGATTTGCTCTGGGTCCAGGATTTCTGGAAGGATATGGCGCTCCTCGTCGACCCATACGACCTTCATTTCGAGCAGGCGAATTCATTCGTTCTCCACCGTTAACCACAGGAGCTGCAGCCGCAGCAACCTCAACGTTTCCTCCTTGTCGAACAGACACAGAAATCGAGACGCTCACTGTGGCTCCACTGAAAGCAGAACAAATGATAATCAATACATTTCAAATGACAATGAACAAATAAATTGATTCATTGTGGGAATTGTTCTTACTTTTGACCTGGAATCGGAAGCTCAATTGTTACCGACTCAGTGTGAACGCCAACCAGTTCTGGTTCCGGCTCAGGTTCCCGCATTTGCTGCCCTTCCAACGCCTGTTCCCGTCTGACCAGTCGTCTCTGTTGTCGTTCATGAATATGCATCTGCCTGTGCGGTTCTCTCTCTTCTGCTAAAAACAGTTGTTCGGGGCAATGGCGACAGCGAAACCTAAGTGGTTCTTCTGGCCCATCTGACTGATCTGAATTAGTATCTGACATTTTATTGTGGTCCTGAATATAACTGCAAATT
Organism: Sinella curviseta; assembly: GCA_004115045.4. Taxonomy (NCBI): domain Eukaryota; kingdom Metazoa; phylum Arthropoda; class Collembola; order Entomobryomorpha; family Entomobryidae; genus Sinella; species Sinella curviseta. The sequence goes on from CM023203.3 coordinate 17,167,642, forward strand.
TAAATTTAAAATTTTAAATTATAAACTTTGACGAATTTGGTGCCCAGTAATTGAACTCTGGCTGAAAAAACGAATAATGTTCCGAAATTGATGACGTCTTCTTTCTGTTTTAAATTAAATTGATCTTAAGTATACTTTAAATTTTTGTGTCACTTTCAAACTATGTCAAATTGTACATGTGCTTGCTTTGATTATTATCCGCTTCGATTTTGTTTATACAAAAAAAGAAAACAAATATCAACATAGAAGCACTATAGCACAAATGATGTCAGTGCAGCTGTTCATAAAAGTTTCAATGCAGGCATATGCTTCATATAATTTTTACTTAGAGATATTGTGTATGTGTCTATATCATAGCCTGATTTGCTTTAGAGAGAATCTTGCTCAAACTCACCATATCCATCTGATGGTGAGCATCAACATAACTCGAGAGCTGAAAAACGAGAAGAGGGGCAAGAACAAGACAAGCAAAGCTAAAGGTAATGCCAAATTCATGCGAGCAGACAAAAATCACAGTGCATACTTGTGTATATCAATGGACCTACTGAAAAATTTCTTTGTTGTTCGAGTAAAACTAAATGCTTTTTATACTTTTTATACCAGTTTCCTCGCATTCTGACTTGAGCAAAAATATATGAGCGTCACGTTACTTGTTCCAACTTGCTGCATTCCAATTTGGAAAAGCGTCCGGTTGGCTCATGGTTACAGTTTATGGGGGAGCAGACAAGACAGGGTAGATATTATTGTTATTGATGCTGCAGTCCTGGGGTGACTTGCTACAAAAATATATTTTTTTGCTCATTACTGCTGACCTTGCTTCAGGAAATGGGAAAAATCGAAATTGCACGTTACAGTACAAACATGGTACACTGTCACATAAAATATGTATATATTTTCTGTCTGCCAAGGTTCCATTTACTGCCAAATAAATACATACCTATTCCGGGATACTAATCAACATATTACTTGCATGAAATTACCATTTTATTTATCGTAAAAATAATATGGCCATATAAGCATTCATAATTGATAAAACACTTTCGCTGTTTTCTACTGGAAGCTACTAAAACCCACAAACGAGAGCTAATCAATTTTACATATCTAAAATCTCAAGAGATAGTGCATGTTATTTAAATCCTTATTACAGATAGTTAATGTTGGACCGGAAAATTGAAAAACTGGAATTAGTTGTATCGATGAACATTGCTTCCATTATTTAAAAGGTGCATTTACTCAGGAGGTGTAACAGCTAGTTAACATTTTATAGGATTAGTTGATCCATAACTAAAAAATCAAAACGATCAACTGAATTCACGCTGTCCGACTCCGACTTATTATAACCTTTTTCCTCCCCGTCTTGCCGTTCTCTGTGTAGGGCCTGGGGGTAAAGGAGAAGAAACTCGAGCTCCTCCTTCATTTGGAGGCAGTGGGGACGCGGTCCGCTGGGCTAGTTGGATATATGGTCTCCCTGAACTGGCCACCCTGCGGATTGTGGATAACCGACTTGCGCTTGGTTGTGGCGAGACAGATGCTGCCAACGCCACATTTCCCCCTTGTCGAACCGAGACAGACAGCGAAATGCAAACTGTGGCACTAAAAAAATTTGGACCATCATTAAAGTTTTGTAGTTGCAAATTACCCGGACGTAAACCTAAAGTTTGTGTTGACTTATATGGATTACTTTAGACCCGGAATGGGAAGTTCCACAGTTGTCGTTCCGGCTTGTACGGTCGCAAATTCCGGCTCCTGCATAACGGGAATGGCCGGGCTTCTTTGCGGGCGTCCGGCGTGTACCAATCTATGTTGAGCCCTTTCTCCAGCTGTGAAATACTGGCCAGGGCAATAACGGTACTTGTACATTACCACCTCGTCTTGGTCGCCCATTATTATGGTTCAGTTAATAGGTGAACTAAAATATGTATACATGTTATTAAGACACATGAATTTATGTAATGTTTCAGGTATAAGCTATGTAATGAAATAGAATCTCTTCAAGTTGCCGTATTAGATTCACTCCACTCTGTTAAATTGCACTGGAAAAATATATCAACTTTACTTGGAAAAATTCGGTGATTAATATTGGGATGAAATTGGAGAGTCCGGTGTTTCTCCATCAACCAGTCCGACTGCAGAAGAGCTTCTGGGCAAAAATGTTCGTTATTTTATAATGTATATCGACAAGAAAATACCTGAATAAATTTCAGAAAACTCAATCAACAAAACGTTGGCATGTGTGCCTGAAATTTTAGATCTGTTGATGTACATGTATCTCCATAATAACCTGTTTTGTTTCTTTTTGAGCATCTAGGTTTTGCTGCTGCATTGTTTTCAATGAAAGTTTTGCTCGAGTCGGGTCCTACCCAGCTAAGACAAAATCAAACCCAAAAGAGAATTGCATTATGTACAAAAAAATGTGTTCATCCCTACATTTCATCACAAGAGAATTGTGTGAGTGCTTTGATTTGTACAAAAGACGGATCAGAATGCCAATGTGCTCAGTAATATGTTTCACTATTGATAAAAATGAAATGAACGAGAAATCTCCACTTTAGTGAATAGGTATTGTATAAATGTACATGCTTTCAGAGTATCCTATAACTTTTGGGTATGCATTAATTTTCAAATGCGATGTTAAAAATATAGAAAATGCCCAAAATTGTGGAATGAACGTGCCATTATTTTTGCTAAATTATCAATTTTCGTTTTGATGCAAGAAAATGGAACATTTGTGATTTATAAAATTACATTTATTCCACTGTCCTCAACACAAGTATTTAGAAAATACAAAATTTTGTTAAAATCCTTCATGCCGAATGAAAAAATGTATAATTCTGCCACCTTTTGCCGGCATAATATTTCTTAGATACGTCATTCAAAATATCTTAATTTTAAGCGTATTTATCCACACGCCAAAGAAATTGACATGTAAGTGTGGTCACCTGAAAATGTTTGTTGTAATCAATTTGAGCACGTTCAAGTGATCATCATTAATTCTGGGCTCTTGAAGTATCTTGTTGCTAGACAATGAAAGCATTTATAAAAAACGAACATGTAATACAAATAATATGTATTATTAAATTGGATATGAGACTATGACAACTCAACTTAATTCTTGTACCTGATAAATTATTGATGGAATTGTTCCGATTTCCGGCATTAGGGATTCATCTCATCTCGCCTTTCATTTCTTGCCGCTCCACCCTCAGCAGCGTTCCCAACAGCCGGATCATTATCAAGGTCTCTAGCTCTCTCTGGATCTCTTGCAGGATATGGCACTACTCGTCTAGCCATACGACCCACATTTATAGCACGCGGATTTAACCTTTCCGCGTTAACTACAGGAGCCGCAGCAGCTGCAACACCAAGGTTCCCTCCTTGAACAGAAACGGAAATTGAGACGCTGGCTGTGGCTCCACTGAAAGCAGTAAACATTTTTTTAATACGTAGTACAAATGACAATAAGCAAAATTAATTGATTGATTAGATATGTCAATTGTTATTACTTTTGACCCGGAATTGGAAGCTCCATTGTAGTCGACTCAGTATGTATGCCAACTAGTTCCGGTTCCTGGTCCAGTTCCTGTTCTTGTTGTCCTTCCAACTCCCGTTCCCCTATAGGAACTCCTGGAATCCGTTGTCGAGCATGCATCTCTCTGTGAGCATCTCTTTCTGTCTGTGTAAACGGTCCCAGATTTGGGCACTGCCGACAATGAAAAAGAAGTATTTCCTCGTCTGACTCGGAGTCCGACATTTTTATGCTATAAATACAAAAAATATCCAATTTACTTCCCGAAAATCCAAAAGTCTATGGTGGAAGCAAAAACAATGTTTAAATTAATTACCGTCTTATTGCTTCAAATTATAAGTAGTCAGCAATTTTACTTTTAATTCTTCCGTCAGCGTCAAACTACGACAATTTCACATCTGGTTGGTGGGATTATTATCCGCTGCTCGACATGTCGTGCCAAAGAAATAACAAATCTCAGCACAGCAGCAGTAGCGAAAGAAATGTATCATTGAAGATATCCATGAAGGTATTAATCAACACATTCTTCATATAGTTTTATTCGTATTAAGGTTATATCCCAATACGATAACCGGATTTGTTTTTGAGAATATTGCTCGAGCTCGCCCTATCCATATCATGGTGATCCTCAACTTGACAACTCGAGTGCTGATACAGAAGCAGTAGCAAAGACCAGAGAAGTTCACGGCAGCAGCAAACTATCAATATGTATGCACTTACTCATGAATCGGGTTAGTGAAAAGTCAATGGGCGTTTGGAGCAGAATTGCTTTGCATCCTGTACATGCGTTAGTATTTATGTAGGTATGCGTTGAATGGTTTTGAAGAAAACAAGTTTGGGTTCAATAGGTTTGTGTGAACGACTTTAAGGAAACATCCAGTAAATCTATTGAAAAGGTTGTTTTCTTGCTCGAGTAAAATGAAACGAGAAAGCGAATTCTGTACATAAAATGTTACCAGCTTATTCTCACTTTGACCAAAATACACAAGTATAAGGAATTTTGCTAGAATCGCATATATATCTATTTTATGACTATGTTACGCAAACATTTTCTTAGGACTTTTGATCACTACGTTATATAGTCCAATTGTTCGCATTTCACATATGGTGAAAGTGGCCGTAGGATCATCGCTTTAGTTTACCGGAGAGCAGATAAGAAGATCAGAAGACAGTTTTTATGTTGCATATGCAGAGCAAAAGATACTGGGGTGACCACTTACAAAAGATATCTTTTCATGTATTTACCTAACTGCTGTTTCCGATTTTGTTTTGCGGAAGGAGAAATTAGTATCGGCATTTCACATTCATGCTCTTGTTATGGAACTTTGATGAAAACATATTTTGGCATGAACGATAGGTAGCAAATTTGACAATAATATTGCCATATTTACTTATTACTTTAATTAAATTAAATTAACATGAATTACGATCACATCAAAAAGCCTTCCTCAATCAGTTTACTAGCATGAGAAAATAATTTTGCATCCATTTTTAACGCATCGTGTTTGCAGTATAAACTGATAGATATAAACGTGAATTGTTTATGGGCAAGTGTGAAGAATAGCTTAGAATTTTGTACGCAGCAGCAATCCCTTCAGGTATTCCCAATTTGGTTATATATGAATCGATTAAGACATAATATCTCAGGTTTCTAATTTTTATCGGAGGCTGATGTTGAAAAATAAAGCTTTCATTGGATGTAAAAATGATTCAACGCTAAATGTATACAACGCTTACCATGATGCTTGTGAGGCTCCAGAGCATTTGTATTATTTTCGTACCCTCCGCGCGGTATAATGAGGACGACCGCGTTTTGCAGGAGCCCCAGCTTGATCTCCTCCTGTACTTGGAGGCGATCGAGATCTGGTCCGTCGTCGAGCGGTTCGCACGTATGGTCTACCGCCATACGTCACCCGATTTACAGGAAGATTTACGATTGGCTTTAGTGGATTTGGCTCAATTTCCTTAGGCTGTGGAGCCACAGAAGCTGACACGGCAACACTCCCTCCTTTTCGAACCGAGACGGACAACGAAATACAGACGGTGGCACTAAAGATTTTGATAATTGTTCGATTATCATTTCAAATTTGCATATTTCTATACACTAACAATAAGTATGATGTATTGAATTATTACTTTTGGTCCGGTATGGAAAGCTCCAGCGTTGTCGTTTAGACTGATACGTCGACAGGTTCCGCTTCCTGTACAATAGGATCAAAAATAACTTCCTCTGGTCTCATGTGTTGGAGTCTGTGTAAATCCCGTTCGGCACTGACGAACTCATCACCAGGACAATGCCGACAACTGTACATTGTTACGCTATCTTGTCCGCCGTCAGACATTTTTTACTATAAACTTGTCCAATAAACCAGCTAAGGTCTTTCCAATTTTTGTTGCAGAAATTGATCGAGAACTAAACTAGTTGGTGCTTTGGAATAGCAGAAATGCAATGGAAACCTATTTGTAGTTTAAATAGCCTTTTCAAGATTTTCTTAAGATATTTAAATTGTTTCTACAAAATATACGCGGCCAATATTTCAGTTCAATTTGTGAGGTTGCAACTTTTACCTGATTATTGTGCGACTACCAAAGAGTTACTGTGTATCATTTGTCCGTTATTTCACAAACCATCCTTGAAAGTAGCATAAGTTTTGCAAAACAAATGCAGGACCGCATTCACATTTATGCCTGTAGTTTAGTACCGGCGCATTTTGGTGCTTTCCAAAATAACTTTTTTGGTGTTTTTTGCTGCTGGTTTACTGGCGTGATAAGAATATTGTGCAGGTAGATATACATGTTATGCATTTATTAATATCACCGCATATTTTGAAATTAAATTATGAATATTTATTTGCATCATGTGTTATCTACTTTCAGCGCAGCTTATTGCGTCTGCTGCGTGCCAGCTATACCTTAGTCCACACTAGTCCAGCTTGCATGCGTACGCAAGTATGTACAGCACTATTTGTACGCACCTTATGCAGAGTGAGCTATATTGGGGCTCTTTTCGGTAATTAATTAGTTCGAAAAGGTTGAGAGATAGAACCTAATATTTAACACACATATTCCGTATGTCATTCTAAAGCCCTCCTCCAATTTACAAGCCAATATCTCGCGGAGAGTTTTGTATATAGTCCTTGTAAGTGAGTTTTCATTTTCAGTAACAAATTTAAGTATACATCATAGAAAATAATTCGACTGCAGTTTTTACAATGAGGATCAATTGGATATATAATAAGAGATGATATTAGTGCATATAAGATAAAGGAAAGTAAAGTTGAGCACAATGTTTTCATGCCATGCCAATCTTTTGCCCATCACAAGGAAATATAATTTGGAAATGACGCGCAGTACAAATTAAAATTTTATTATTCTTGAAGGTAATTATGGCCGACACGAAGATTCATAATTGATACAAAAATTTAGCAGTATTTTATTAGAACGTACTCTAAAACCTAGAAACATGTATATTTTACAATTTCACAACCTGAAAATACAATAAATTTGTTATTTTATAAAAAAACATGAAACGGATAGTTAATATTACGTTGAGAAATTATAATTGGGCAACTGTTTTCTGAGCAAGCTTTCAAAAACTTTTAAAAATTTACAAAATTGTGTAAAAAATATTCGTCGTTACAAACAATACCGTATTTATGCTACACGTGTCAAAAACTCGGCAACATTTATCACCATTATTAACAAAATATTTCGTGGGTAAATAACTGAAAACATGTGTAATCTTTAAGCGTGCATATCTAAACACCACTGAAATTCGCATTAAATTATACCACCCCGAAAAACGGATCATTGTAAACATGTTAATACATGTCCAAACGGTTAGTCTTAATTTCTCTCTGTTGATGAGTCTTGTTGCTAAAAACCGTGAAAAAAACGAATTGAAAAATACGTTATTGCAAACCGAACATACTAACCTGAATACATATATTTTAAACATTTTCATAATGATTCAACTTACAATTACGTTTTGTACTTGCTTAAATACTGCTCGCATTATTTCAGATTCCTACAATTAGGGAATCCGTCCACCCCGTCTACCATACTGAAGCGGTCGTCTGGCGCCAGCGTTATGATTTGGAGGTGCTCTGGGTCCAGGATTTCTGGCAGGATATGGCGCTATTCGTCGGCCCCTACGACCCTCATTTCGAGCAGGCGGATTCATACGTACTCCACCGTTAACCACCGGAGCTGCAGCCGCAGCAACCTCAACGTTTCCTCCTTGTCGAACAGACACAGAATTGGAGACGCTGACTGTGGCTCCACTGAGAACAGAACAAATATGAAAGTCCAAATATTACAAATGACAATGTACAAAGCAAACTTGATTGATTGTTCGAACTACTCTTACTTTTGACCCGGAATCGGGAGCTCCATTGTTACCGATTCGGCGTGCACTCCAACAAGTTCTGGTTCCGGCTCCGGTTCCCGTCCTTCCCATCCTTCGAACAACGCAGGTGCCCTTATACGAGCCTGTCGCCTCCGTTCACGTTCTCCATCGTGCAATTGCCTGTGAGCATCTCTTTCTTCTTGCGTAAACGGTCCAAGATTTGGGCACTTCCGACAATGAAACAGAAGAATTTCTTCATCTGACTCTGGGTCCGACATTTTAATGCTATAAACACAAAAAAAATATCCAATTTACTTCCCAAAAACTAAATCTATGTTTGAATTAAAAACTTTGTTTAAATTAATTACCGTCTTCTTGCTTTAAATTACAATTACTTGTCACCAATTTTAATTTTTGCGTCAGCTTCAAACTACGACAATTTCAGCTCTGTTTGCTCGGATTATTATCCGCTACTATTTCTGTATAAAGAGAAACAATAACAAATCTTAGCAGAGCAATAGTAGGGACATGTGTCAGTGTAAATTTCCATAAAGTTATATTAGTGAAGGCATACTTCATATAGTTTTCTGCGTGAATGGCTTACATTTTTATATGATAACCGGATTTTTTTCTGTGCATCTTGCTCGAGCTCGCCCTATCCATATCATGGTGAGCATCAACTCGACGACTCGAGTGTTGCGACAGAAGCAGTAGCAAAGACCAGGAGAAGTTCATGGCAGCAGCAAAATATCAATATGTGTGCACTTACTCAGGAATCGGGTTAGTGAAAAGTCAATGGGTGTTTGGAGCGGAATTACTTTGCATCCAGTACATGCGTTAGTATGTTGGTACTAGAAATGCCAGCTAGCTACGCTTAGCAAAATGAATTATCCTTCGCAGAACGTAGCAATCGAAAATTTGAAAAACTTAAATTTGTACATGTCTCAGCGTGCCCTCGATCTCGACAATTGCTTCCGCCGCTGCGTATCCCAGATGCATAATCTGCCCAGCTTCACGCATTTCACGCCGTTTCAAAATGTGACCTGTTCCCATCATATCAACACTTCGCAATCTATTAACCTTTTCCAGCATATTATCCCTCTCCGCTCCAGTAAGTCTTCCACTTTTCCCAGCGTACGTCCTACATTTGCAAACTTGAGAACGGTCACCTGCATTTAAAACGGGCACCCAAATTAATAACGGGTATCTGCATTTAAAACGGGCATCTGTATTCAAAACGGGCATCTGTATTTAAAACGGGCATCTGTATTTAAAACGGGCATCTGTATTTAAAACGGGCATCTGTATTTAAAACGGGCATCTGCATTTAAAACGGGCACCTGCATTTAAAACGGGCACCTGCATTTAAAACGGGCACCTGCATTTAAAACGGGCACCTGCATTTAAAACGGACACCTGCATTTAGAAAGGGCACCTGCATTTAGAACGGGCACCTGCATTTAGAACGGGCACCTGCATTTAGAACGGGCACCTGCATTTAGAACGGGCACCTGCATTTAGAACGGGCACCTGCATTTAGAACGGGCACCTGCATTTAGAACGGGCACCTGCATTTAGAACGGGCACCTGCATTTAGAACGGGCACCTGCATTTAGAACGGGCACCTGCATTTAGAACGGGCACCTGCATTTAAAACGGGCACCTGCATTTAAAACGGGCACCTGCATTTAAAACGGGCACCTGCATTTAAAAGGGGCACCTGCATTTAAAACGGGCACCTGCATTTAAAAGGGGCACCTGCATTTAAAAGGGGCACCTGCATTTAAAAGGGGCACCTGCATTTAAAACGGGCACCTGCATTTAAAAGGGGCACCTGCATTTAAAACGGGCACCTGCATTTAAAACGGGCACCTGCATTTAAAAGGGGCACCTGCATTTAGAAAGGGCACCTGCATTTAGAAAGGGCACCTGCATTTAAAACGGGCACCTGCATTTAAAACGGGCACCTGCATTTAAAACGGGCACCTGCATTTAAAACGGGCACCTGCATTTAAAACGGGCACCTGCATTTAAAACGGGCACCTGCATTTAAAACGGGCACCTGCATCTAAAACGGGCACCTGCATTTAAAACGGGCACCTGCATTTAGAAAGGGCACCAACGTGCACCCGGGTAGCGATTCATATATGGGTGACTCTAAAGCTCGAAAAAAGCTTCGACACCTACCGGGTGCTTATTTACCTACTTCGTACTTTAAGTGCTTCGTTCATGTAGTGCAAATAGTCTCCGCAAGATGCCATGTTAAAGTACGTGCGGTTTTCGGAAACAGTGGATATATAAGTGATATGTGGAATGCTTTTGAACAAAACAGGTTTGGATTGCATAGGTTTGTGTGAACGACTTTAAGGCAACATTCAGTAAATCTATTGAAATGGTTGGGTTTCCATGCCCGAGTAAAATGAAACGAGAAAGCAAATTCTATTCATAAAAAATCCAGTTTTTTCTCGTTTTGACCAAGGCACACAATTATAAGGATGTTTCCTAGAATTTCATGTATATATCTCTTGCATGACTTTATTATGTACCCATTTTCTAAGGACTTTTGAGGACTACAAAACTTTCATGCATTTCTCATATGGAGAGTGGGAACGTAGGATCATCGCTGCAGTATACCGGAGAAGCAGATAATATATCGGAAGACAACTTTGATGCTCCAGAACAAAATGGAATTGGGCTGACTTGTTGCAGCATACACATGTCATTTCATGTACGTTACATAACCGCTGTTGCTGATTTTGACATGCAAAAAGGATGACTATCGTAATTTTACTTTCTCATAACACAACTATGAGGAAAACAATTTTTTGGCATGAACGAAATTTGTAACGTAATTGGAAATATAAGTATCGTACTTGTTTGTTAATTCAATTAGATTTTATTAACTTGTAGTAAAGTCAAATCAAAAACTTTTTCTCAAACATTTTACTAGCATGAGATAGTTTTTTAATTGTGGGCATAATTTTTTAATGCCTGGTGTTGGTAGTATGTAGTTATAGATATAAACTTGAATTGTTAATGGGAAAGTGTGAACAATAGTTTAGAACTTTATGATCGGCAGCAATCCTCCTCGGTATTCCCAAATTGGTTATCTATGAAACGATTAAAAACATAATATTTCAGATTCCTATTTTTTATCGGAGGCTGATGTTGAAAAATAAAGCTCCCATTTGTAGTCAAAATGATGCAAATCTAACTATGAATATCATCAAAACTTACCTTTATGCTTGAAAGTCAACAGGTCATTTGGATCATTTTCTTCCCTTTCGCCCGGTATCACGAGGACGGCCACGTTTTGCAGGAGCCTCAGCTTGACCTGCTCCTGTACTTGGAGGCGATCGAGATCTGGTTCTTCGTCGAGCGGTTTGCACGTATGGTCTGCCGCCATACGTCACCCGATTTACAGGAGGATATAGGATTGGTTTCACTGGATTTGGCTCAATTTCCTTAGGCTGCGGAGCCACAGAAGCTGAAACGGCAACATTCCCTCCTTTTCGAACCGAAACGGACAACGAAATACAGACGGTGGCACTAAAGATTTATATAATTGTTCGATTATCAATCAAAATATACATATTTCTAAATATTAACAATAAGTATGATTATTGAATTATTACTTTTGGCCCGGTATGGGAAGCTCCAGCGTTGTCGCTCCGACTGATACGTCGACAGGTTCTGCTTCCTGCTCAATAGGATCAAAAATAACTTCCTCTGGTCTCATGTGTTGTAGTCTGTGTAAATCCCTTTCGGAACTGACGAACTCCTCACCAGGACAATGCCGACAACTGTACATTATTGCACTCTCGTGCTCGCTGTCAGACATTTTAATTAATAATTTGTCGGATAATCTATCCAATATCTTTCCAAGTTTTTGCAGAAATTGATAGAGAGCTAAACTAGTGGGTGCTGAGGAATAGCAGAAATGCAACTGAAATCTAATGGTAGTTTAAATAGCCTTTTCAAGATTTTCTTTAGATGTTTATATTGTTTCTACAAAATATATGTGGCCAATACTTCAGCCTTTTAGTTTGTGACTGCCAAAGAGCTACTATGTATCATTTGTCCGTTATTTCACAAAGCATTTTTGAAAGTAGCATAAGTTTTACAAGCAAATGCACGACCACGGTCACATTTATTTAGCTCAGGCCCATGTTCATGCTTCCCAAAATAAAATTTTTGGAGTTTGGTGTTGCCCGTTGAATATTTTTCCTGTAACAATTGAGTCTCATTTGTTTCACCATGAAAACGAACCCAAATGGAATAATATAATATTTAATCTATAAAGGTAGAGACAACCACGTGCAAACATCGCAGTATGAGCAGTATAGAATGCACTCTTCCCATTGTTGTAACACGACGCATGAAATCGGTGAGGTACTACGGCAGAAAATAAACGATATCCAATCATGTTGTACTTGGTTTAACATTGTTTCATGCGAGAGGAACAAACAACAACGCTACGTCTTTAATAGTTAGGTGTTATGACCAGTTTTGTGCACGTTGTGCATATTGTTTATGTTAACCAAATTGTACATACATTAGTGTTTTATTTTACAAGGTGGAAATGGGATGCAAGGTAAAATAGGCACGTGGAGGAAAGGATGAAGACCTTTAGCATTCACGACAAACTTCTTGGACCAAGTCTTCTGTGTGCTTCAAATTATTTTACGTCAAACACGCTTTCTTACTTTAAACTATATTACTTGTACATGAAAATCATAAATAAATGGATGTTGAATTTTATAATTGGCAACTTTAATGGTGTATAGTTGACCAAATATCATGTTGAGACGTGTTATAAATATCGAATATAATAGATATAGAGAGATTACCGCAACATATAGCACCAAAATAGGAGTTGAGAAATCCCGATTATGAAATTTTTACCGTTAACTAGTCTGGCCATATACTGTTGTAACATAATTCATACAAAATAGTTTGCGTTTGAAACGTTCTTTCACAAAATCTGCAAATTGGCTTTCAGATCATCAACACTCCCGCCTACATACGTGCATTAGATTTTCTTAACCGCACATGTCTTATCCAGTTTCAGTTGTCGACCACACCATTAAAACTTTGAAATCACTGGAAGCTTGGCAGCTTTAGACAAGTTGTGTTAAATTTTGTTATCAAATTCACATCAATCCACTTGTCTCGTGTGTATGGCTTCAATACATAATCAAGATGCTTATATACAGCATGATATGAACTTCAAGGGAAAGTTTTGATTTTCCTAAATAATCAATCTAATCTCTGGCTGGTGGCTCAAGTAAAACTACAAATTATTATAATATTCATTCACTCCATATAAATTGATTGACCATAACAAAAACTAACTTAACAGTAATTGGACATATAAATACTCCAACTAGTGGCATCTAAAACGATGTGGGCTGCATATTCATCATTCACGGAGTGTCGCACGCGTTACCATTGCAAGGTTGACTTGCCAGAGTGGTACTGTACTCGACGGACCGTTGACGCTTCCCACATAGCACTACCGACTCCACGATTGCCACCAGTCCCTACAAATCAGTAGAAAATATAACCATTGAATTAATGTGTATTAAGAAATTGGGATTGGTAATGTAACAGGAATTAATCTTGCTTACGTTTCGGAATCGAGTGCTCATGGCAAAATACACTACTGGATTAATGCAGGAGTGCACAAAGGCCAGAAAGTTGATGATGAGCATGGTGAAAACAAACTGCCTCTGGTCAAAGAAGTTGTGGATTTGAGTTACGGCCGTGACGATAAAGTAAGGGCTCCAGCAGATCACGAACGCAATTACCACGACCAGAACCATTTTGGCGACCTTGAACCAAAATTATTATTATGTCAAGATTAAAATACGGAAATCACTTTTGCAAAGAAAACACTGATTTTAGTGGGAAGTGGATGTAAAGTCTCCTGAATAGCATTCATGCTTGCTGAGTTTTGCAATTTGTTTACCCCGGTCGAACTATTGCGTGGGCGTATTAACAACAAATTATCACATTTCTTCTAGCGGAATATTTTGGCCAAATTTCCAAAAATATTAAAACCATCATATATCAAAGTGCAATATTATGCATGACGTGACTCAATCTATTCCGAGTGACCTTGCTAGATTCTGCGGAATAATATCTTGGCTGTCAACGCATGAACGTAGCTATCCAAAGGTTAATAGTATATTTTGCAAAAATCAACTGGACAATGCAATGTTATAAATATGTAAACATGTGACGTCAATTGTTTTGGTCATTGGACAAGAACATAGAAAACAGATTACCTTCCTTCGTCCACGCTCCAAGTTGATTACTTTGGCGTCCGTGCCCGTATTAATTGGAATTTTCTGCATCAATGTTTTCGTGATGGAAATACAAGAGTACGTGATGATCGCAAACGGGAGGAGGTAGACGAACGCGAAAAGGAAGAGAAAGTAGATGCGCCGAATATGCGGGGGAAATCTGTAAAATTGAGAAAAACACCGTTTGTGTTATCGTATGTCATGGTATATATATCTCGGATGAAATTCACTTTTGAGTTGTCAGAAAAATACATGGCTCCTTTGAACAAAGTTTGCTGAGGCTCGGGTGTGTGTAGTTCTAAAATGTTGTTTTCAAATTTCAAAGTTTTCAATCAGGATTTAATAGTTTGCGTGCGACCACCACTTGAACTATGTTGCGTGCAAGTAATTACGGTCACATGTGTACAGATAATTCTATACTTCGAGATTTGACACACTTAAATATAGCATATATGAAAACATGTAAAAATGAACTTACTCATCGTGGCAAATGTTGCGAGAAAATTTCCCATACTCTGAGAATAGCCGATGAGTTTCCGACTGTGCAGGGTATAATGATGGAAAGGCGCATACTACCGGGATTAGCCATACAAATAGTAAAACCATTCGAATTCGTCCTACTGTCAACTTGAGCCGTGAATGGAGTGGATAGACACAAGCGTAATACCTACATAGTTCATACATGCATTATTTAAGATAAGTACTTGGAGTTTTAAAGTGGCAATAATTATAAATGGCTAGAATTTATTTGCGTGATATCGTAGTATATCATACCTTTCCAGGCAGATAGCAACAAGAGTGAACACAGTTGCAAATACAATGACCGATTCCAAAAAGCGTAGCGCCGTGCACCATGCATTGCTCATCATATTCATTTCCGCGTCAGCCATCAGCTCAAAGACCTGTGTTTTAATCAAGCCGAAAAAAATAAGAAGACATGTTCTAAAAATAGCCTGCCGATTTATTAAAACGAAGCTTAACGAAATGAAAAGTTTCTAAGAATTTTAAGACAATTATAATTTTTACCTTCATGGGCAGCACAAAGGAGCCGACGAGAAAGTCGCAAATTGCCAAGTTGACAATGTAGTAGTTTACAGGTGAGTGCATGGACTTGTTACTCTACACGGTGAGGCATATCAGCAGATTGCCCAATACGCCGAGTAAGCACTCAAAAATGAAAAGGACCAAGAATATGGCATGGACCACTGGGATCTAAAAAATACACAAACAAACTTTCACCTTTTCGGGTGGCAAATTTGTAAAAAATGCTATCCTCAAAAATATGAAAAGTTTGGCAAAGTTTATTTAGCATGTCAGCAATTGTTAAAAACTAAAACAAGAACTTCACCAAGAATAATCGTGAAAAGTGAAAAACTTTTTTCCCTTTTGTACCTAGACCTTCAATTAAGCTATACATAGTTTTATATCTGTCGAATATAATTCCCTCATGAACGTTGAGTGAACTTTGCAAAATTTCAAAGAAGCAAAAAGTTTGCAAAATGTTTCTTTTTCAAGTCGACCCTTTTCCGTGAAAACGTTTGACCAACTATAATTGCTAATTCCGGGAATAAATCTTTTAGATCGTTTCTTAAAACTCTACTTTGAACTTTGTTTATTAAGTAGTGCGTAGCAGTACGCATTGGAAACATTCTGTCCGTCCGGCTGTGCTTGGACACCAAATTCCTGAACCGTTTTGAATGCTTTTTCCACTCGTTCGTAGCACATGTCAATAGCTCCATTGAGTTAGAACACCAAAGAGTTTTTTCGGCTTCGCTGAATTCGTTCAAAGGTTCGTATCTTGATTATATCCATTCATGAATTGATACGCACTACTTCTTTACGGCCTTGCAAAATGTTTACTCGAGACTTTGGACTTTTCATGTCTACACTGTAACCCAATTGAGTACTCCTGTGCGTTTGTGGTGCAATATCATGTTTCATTTGATGTAGATAAAATTACCTGGCTAAAGTCCGGGTAGTATTGGTACAAGTCTTCCGCTGAATTATCCATCGCAGTGGGGTTACGGCATGTTGAGTTGGTGAGGCCATCTCCACAATATCCATTGGACTGGTCCATAGTGGCGTAATCAAACGCTTCTGCCACACAAAATTAATCAAAAACGTTGTCAAAAAAGTGTGATATTTCACTGGTGTGACATCGCAATTTTTGCGACACGAAAACATATTTGTTCTTTGATGTGACATGTGCCTTTGAGGGATTTATGTCAACAGCTCAAGAGCGTTATTTTCAGCAACTTGTATATACAATGAAGCAGACCCACAGTCAACGTGAGTGGTAGCTCAAAGAAATATAATATTTTGTGTTCAGCAAGCTAATGGAGTGGACGCGTCTGATCTGTGTATGATTTATTAAATTCTTGCAAAATATTAAACTATTAAAAATAGTTCGTTATCGTCATGGTGGATTGTGTATGAAATGAAATGCGAGAGTACTGGCATGTATAAGGGATGAATATGTACTGCATACTTGCTTACCTTTACTGGAAATCCAGAATGATCAGAGCTCACTATGTCGTCATTTCATAACGTTCTCCCAAACGTGCTTAAATATGCGGCACTTGATGGCTGAAATTGATAAATATAGAATCCATGACTATTGGTCGTGCTAGTAAAGCATGGAAATCACGTTAACAAGTTCATGTCAGAGTATACTTGCCTAAAGAATTAACTTGTCAACAAGCCACAAATTTCACTGTACTAATACTCACTCATAAAACGAAACAAACGGAAATTATGATGTAGGCATTGGTATATTTTTTGGTCCAGATATTGTAACAAATAGTTTACTTTCATCACCACCCTTGTAATAGTTCTCGTTGTGAACTTGGCTTGAATAATGCTGATGCTATAGACCTACTTTCAATTTTTGGCAACTTCTTAGTCCATTCAAACCAGTTTGAGTTCGATAGAATATAGCTTTCGTAACAGAGAACCTGACACATTTACCACAAAAGATAAACGAATCTCAGATTAATAGGCGACTTGTCAAACGTGCAAAAAACATTTGTACACTAACCCACAAATCTAAAATGTTTGCACACGTCTATTGTTGGGACAGACAAACAAAAGCAAATTCTCACGAACTTCATTAATTTTTAAGGACACAGGAACAATTTGACTTGACAACAGACAAAAAAGCCGCCAAACTTTTCACTCAACATTCCAACACCAGACGCTGTCCAATTGTCCCTTTTGGCACAAGTAGCTACTTCACCAAAATTACTAAAAGTATGCACTGGTAGTAGTACCGTGAGCTTCCCCCACACAGCTTGTTGCTTTCTATCCAGAAGCGGAAAGCATACTGAGCAATAAAATCCTCTTCAGCTGTACTCTACTTTCTCCTCCTGAAATATGGTCCAGTTGTTTGGTACTGCCATTGGCAATGTTTTGCGCTTCAAATACAGTTGTTGGAGAAGTATGCCGTTTTATGTTTCATTTTAAATGATGAAATACAAATGGTCCCATGAACACATTATATGTATTGTAGATTGTTGTGGAATACTAGAATAAAGAAACTTTCTCCACGTGGCAGGATATCGTGATGATCGTTAGAGATGTTAAAACTACCAGTTTGTTTTAATATATGCGTTAGAGGAAAGTTCTATAAAAGGCACTTAAAAAGCCTTCACATAAAAAGCAGAGGATCAGGCAGAAGGATCAAAAGCTGACAAAATGGCATTGTAAGATTGGCTTGCTTGTTCATCACTTTGACGGAAAAAGAAAAGCACTCAACCGGGAATGGGGATGTGAAAAATAAACAACCTGAAGGATAACAAGGGCTGACGACAATTGTGCGTGAAAGTTAAGAATGTTTAGTGTTATTACACCTCAATCCGCTTTTCCTGAAGTTTCTGTCTTCCTCCAGATGGTCTATGGAACATGTTGTAATGCAACATTGCGTAAATTCTGCCTCGTTTTCTTTAAAGGAAAGTAGTCTTTCGCGGAATTACTCAGCATATTTTATTTCCGTGAGGCATGCATTAAATACGCACTCTCTGAAAACAAGAGACGGCATGGTTTGTTATAAACGGTAATATAAATCCTTACAAATTACTTCTATTTAAATTTGAAATTTTGCCTGTATCATTTATTTTGTAACTACTAATTAGTATAGTATAACCATCAATAAATGACTGCCTGTATTTAATAAGGTAATGTACATACGCATAAAATTTAATGAATTCTATGAATGAATCCGACATAATGGCTTTTGTGTAATCATAGCTGGAGAATGTGACAAACTAGCTGTGCTTCTATCGGCACACATACTACTTATATGGAACATAAGTGAAAGCTGTGGCAAGCTGTGGGAAAAGTTATTTTTGTGTGTACACTGTCAGGTTCATGCTTTGCAGTTGCTAAATATACGATACATATGTAAAACAACAAAGGATTTTTAAGTACCGCTTTTATAGTAAATTACAATGTTTGCTGTAACAAGTTAACAGAAGTTCATTTATGCAGAAATTGCGATATTGCCTTCAGCAAATTGCCGATATACCCCAGAACGTAATCCGTTGCCCCTTTGTGCGTATAAATAGTAAACAAAACTATTGATGTAGCAAACACTGGCCTACATTTGCAAATGCTTTATGATGAACAAACAAAACGCATGTTTGGTATGACAAGTCTTACTCTGGCTTGATGTACTGTCTAGATTCAATGTATTTTATATGTCCGTGAACAAGTTGAATGGAAATATGGCTTTATTGGATCTATTGACGCATAAATATGTTGAATTATCTTCATTGTGACAATTTAGCTGGACACAAGCTTTTACGGTTTACTTCACCCATATGTACAAAATCTACCCAATCTAAAATATACTATGGCTCTTACAAATGATGGCCGTCCGAATCAGAATTAGCATCTGAATCTGTTCGTCCAGGAATAATTGGTTTCAGAATCCGAGTAGACCCATAATGACAGCGACAGCGTTCAACACGGTGGTTTGTTATCGCCAATCATATTGTGTAATTATTATTTCGGGTAGAAAATAAAATATTTAGGAATTTCCGAACATGTTTTTAAATATAAAATCCACCTCCATTAAATTAAATAAATGTTGGAAAGAACGCACATGTACAGGTAGATATGTACGATATTTTATTAATAATTAATTCGTTAGCTGAGCAGTACACGTGGAGACTCAAGGCCAAATTCAAATTACAAACTGGTTTCGACCCTACTTGTTAGTAATGTCTGAGTTAATTATGTTAAATAATGATCGTAAGACGCTTTAATATGAGTTCGAGTAGAAATGATATTAATTGGAATTGTAGCCGCATTGTATATAGTACTCGACTTTTGGTTGCTAACAACTTGAAGACGCATTTTAATAAACTGCACTTTGTTAAATGGAAATAACGTAAAACAAATGATCATTTCTACATAAATGTATATTAAATACTTGACCCTGAGCATACGTGAAAATCCAACTATAGTCTAAATAAGACATTCCATATCCAACAACAATTTAAAATGCGTGGGTTGAATTGGAGTTTCTATGTTAACAAAAATTGACTGATAATTCCAAACTGTAATATTGTTAATTCAACTGGCCGCTCCGTTAAAGCTACATACATTATCGATAATGCGCTTGATTCTGTACTTACCATAGCATTAGTTAAATAGTTCGGAATGGATTTTTTCCCAATTTTATTAATGTCAACTTCTTTAGCTAGCTTCCTTGAAAACGTAGCCAAATCTATTAATAGTTCCTTTCTTTCGTTTTTCCTTTCACCATATCATGCTGACTCATTACTGGCCCAAATTGTCAGTCGCACTTTTTACTCTGTAACTGCATATTGTCTCCAAACATTTAGCTATTCTTGATACTACAAAAAATGAGGATTCCATTGAGCTTCCGTGTACACGCCATCAACGAAGTCATCTCCTCAAAACTGGACCTGCTACACGACAGATTCAAATGGAATTTTGAGACAGAACGCCTGGAATACACTGGAGAGTCGGCGTTGAAGCCGGGAACCACAACGTTGTGGCTCCAATCATTCTCCAATTGTCTGGTAGCGGTTACATTTTTGTACATCATTCTGAAGAAGGGATTCTTGGAACAGGATTTGGGCAGTGCTGGAATTATATGTAATGCGGTAGTATACGCGTTTTTATACGGTCTCAAATTTGGATTCGACCTGATCATCTACTTGTATCGAAATGAATACTTGGACTACATGAACACTTTGTTCTCGCATTCCACGGAACGTGATTCATCAGCTGGCGCTAAAGATCTTGGCAAGCACGTCACAGGCTCACATATATTTAATACAGTCGTCAGAGGTATTTTGATACAAAGAATACACAAATATATTGACATGCACGTTTGTCATCAATCTGGACAAATATTTTATTTGAATTGTTGCAGAGTTGCTTCATTGTGGCCTGGGTCATGGTGACATTGTCGGAATTTTTGCGACACTGTGCATGCTATTCTTAAGTTTCCTCCCATCCCTAGTTTTCACCGCCGCGCTCTTCGAAATGGGAAACACTTACTGTCACGCCATAAGAATTATTTGGCCATCCCATCACATTAATTTTGCGGTTAGATTTGTAACGGCCCTCGTTTTATCTGTCTCGGCTCAAACTGCCGTTCGAACAATACGCACGCTAGTGAGCGGACTGACATTTGCAACTTCAACAACCCTCATGCAAATCGCAAGTATTGAGAAGAGATCCAGTGGGGATATAGCAGAAGCAATCGTACAATATCGGCTTTTATATTTAGTCCATTACAACAAGTCACTCTACTGGCGTCCGGCCATATGTCTCTATATAACGCAAGTAGGATTCTTCGTAATGGTATCTTCGTGGACTGTCGCGATAATTGCTGATGACGTTCTGCCAACTGTAGTCTACTCCATTTGTGTGTTGACGGCGATTGTCACATGCGGTTTTACGACACTTGGACTTGGTTTGGCTGAGCAGACTGTTGATCGCAGTGAGGCTTTGATTCATGGCTGGAAAAGAGATTTGTTCTTGCTGAGGGGTAGCACAAATGCAAATAAGAGACTGCTAAGGACACTGCATCCCATCGGCTTTTCGGTTCAAGGTCATGGATTTGTGGATCGCGACTTCAAAACCAATTTTATTTCAAGAGTTGTTTTGAATATCCAGGATTTTGTTCTCATGCTAAAACCGCTTTTCGTTCAGAATTAATGTATTTTAGTATAAAATTGCAGAAACATACTTATAAATCATAATGACTAAATGTTTTTATACTTCTGCATCACTTTAATCATTCTCCATTTTTTCCGATTAGGTATTAAACCGTAAAAGGAAATTAATTATTGATCGTAAGTATTTTTGAAAAGTATTAGTAGTATTACGAATTATTCAAATACGGAAATAGTACTGAATATTAATTTAAAGTTAAAGGCTAAAAAATATATGAACACAAAATTTACCTCGATAACTTTGAATACTCTAGTACTTCCATACGGCTTTGATACTCCCGTTGCCTCAAAAAGTTGTTATAGATTTGGACTTGACGATATGGTTGGCGTGTATCCAAATAAATTATAAGTATTTTAAGGACCAATTAGAGTAATCATGTTGGCCACAAAATTAAGAAATTAATATCATATACATGATCTTAATAAATGCTTATAAAATTCTGTTAATACACAAACAAAATGCAGAGGAAGATTTCATAATGCTCATCACACTTACAATGCCCCAGTTATGAGAATCCTTTGGCTACTTTTTTGCATTCTATGGCTGGTAAATTACCTTGAAATCACAAGGTATATACATTGTATTTAGTTCTATGATTTTCAAATGTGAAGCAATGGGACGTTTCCATTGTATTGTGTATCTGAATTTTTCGATTATTTTTACGAGTGAATATGCGATGCGGAATAATGTCTCACTACTGAGTCATTAAACCATCATGCGTATCTTGAAAAAAAGATATAATTTTTTGCGATATCGACCTTTTAAGTTGGAGACCTCTGTGTTTCAAAAAAAATTGCCTAATGGTGAAATATTTATCGTGATGATTACATTGTCTTTATTTATAATGGAAATCAAGACGGGACCTAGATCAGCAATTATTAGGAAAATAAATAATTAACACCTCTTAATTCCTGATTCAGGGTTCTTATTCGTCTTCTTGATTTCGTCCGACAGTGGATTCCCGGTCGTTTCCCTCATCATCAGAACCACCAGTGACCCGATCACAGACACCGTTGCAAATATGAAGAAAGGTGCCGCCGGCCACTCTAAAATCAAAATGAAGATATCTAATAAATATTCATCAACCCCCATTACATAACATATCCTGCGACCAAACAGGTACGGAATTACATACTTGAACCGATGTAGGCAGTCTGCGGAGTAAGCAAACCAGCAACGTTTGCACCGAGTCCACCTAATCCTATTCCCATTGTCCTTACCGCAGTGGGGTAGCTTTCCCCTGCCAGCAACCGCAAAGAAGCGCGAACAGAGGATAACCCAAATAGTCCGATTATGCACACAATCAGAATAGCCTTAGGACTGACCTCATCCATTGTTAGAAAACATATGGCTAAACCGACAAGAAAGACGGCTACCATCATCATCCCATAAAGTACAGCCTTTCGTCTTCCAAAGCTTAAAAGATCATTTTTAAAAACATTATAAACTCGTATTCATAAATTACTCATAAACTTAAAATGTATTTTGTGCCGATCGCTTGCCGGCATGGACGCTCGTTGACCAAGCGCGTTTGCTACACCAATCAGTCCCAAATTAATGTAAGCGTTTCCGGGAACATTGCGGATGTTGTAGCTGATGCCGTAGTAGCCAACGTTCCATGCAAATGAAGTGACAAAAAGTAGGACGGCTGTTTTCATTAGATGCTTATTTTTCATGAAATCCAGATATGTGATTCTCATCTTGGTTTGGGATTCCATGGTTTGCTCTTCGTGGTGCCGTAAAGCCTCCAGATCATCCATGCGAATGGGCTGGCGACCATTTACCTTGGCCATGTAACCCAGTACACTGAAGGCTTCTTTGATACGTTTGTTTCGGAGCAGCCAGCGAGGACTCTCCGGAAGAATACTGTTTTAAGAGATTACAGTTAAAATGTAATATCAATTTGTAGAATAGTTTACGGCATAGTATCAGTTTTAAGTTCATCGAGTTACAAGTAAAGTGGAATGATAAGCAGGTAGGGCGAAATAGTGACAAGATACAACTTTCGCCAGGGCCTAATGAAGTAACCGAGAACGCTGAGAAGAATGATACCTTCTCCAAGTGGACCCGCCACGTTCGCCATCGAGCGCCATTTGGGCGTCATGAACTCCATGACGGACATGGATGAAATGATAATAAATCCTAAATCATTGAAGCAACATTTTGCAAAAAAACTTACTACATTTACTCAAACACAATTTTGTTCATTTAAACTTGATCATCGGTCACTAAAGTTGTTTTGAGTGTTACCGCGATATGCAAAGCCGGTGATGAAGCGTGCAACACCATAAAAGTAGAAGTTGGGACTAAAAGCTGCCAGAGTGGTACCGCCGCCCATTACGCTCAACAGACAGAGATATGCCCGTCGTCTACCGTACCAGTCAGCAATTTGGGACCATACTAATCCACCTATGAAATGTGCAATCACATAAAATGTCATTAATCGGCAATGTATTAAAAGTTATTGCTTGCATAAAGACAGTGTGACGTGCCAAAAATGGCCCCTGCCATCAGTAGACTTGTGAAAGTGTCAGGTATCCAGGCTCTGTCACATTTAAGATCCCACTGCGAAATTTATGACAAAGTTATTAATCTTTATCACGTTCTGGGTACTACCAGCAATGGATTGTTAATTTGACACTCGTTGCATTTTAATGGCTAACCTCGTCAACGAGCGAATCGTACTCGAACGGTGATTGAAATACGTTTGAAAACTCATCCCAGACAGATTTGGACGAAAAGGACACTTCATCGCTGTCTGGCAACTGTTTATCCGAAGCGGTAGTGGAAATGGTGATATCGTCAACTGTGGCCATAGTTGGAGGTTCGAAGGTGGTACTCATGTTTTCATTGCCAGCACTGCAGTTTTCAAATTTTGCAGATCCTGAAAATGTCATTTGCTTCTGTTTAATTTGACTGAATTACATCAGATGCATGGTTGACAGGAACCTATGCTGATAATCAATAAACGTAAATGGCTTAATTACACGCACTTGCGGTGAGTATGGGGATGAAGAGCACAAACGCTGCTGCAACTTCCATGAATAAGTAGGAGAACATGGCGAGGACCTGAAACCGCCCGAAGCAGCCTGAAATTGTTTTGAGTATTATGACTGGTCCAGTAAGATCTACCATCGAATGTCACGGCTATACGCGCGTAAAGGTTTAACTTTTGAGGAACTTACCAAGATCTTCCAGAATCTCTTCGAATGTTTTAACCTTGACCTGCTTGTCCTTTGGACGTCGGGACTGGACATATGCGTTGTGGTTTGTCTCAGAATTCTGAGTACCCGCTTCCAATGCAGTTTGCTTCCGAGGACTCAAGTCTTTGTCTTCATCATCATGGGACGACATTTTTTAAACAAGTTCTGAAATGTTTTATATTTTATCTAGTAAGTTTGGAACTGAACAAGAAATATGGTACAGGTCAAGAGGAGCCGCAAAATTTGGGCTGATTTGAGAGACTTAAATGTAATGAATACCTAGACAAATGATCATATATATTACATGAAAACTGATGAGAATTTTAAATATCCGCTTTTTCCTTATCTGGACGCTCGAATGTCGAACATTTCTTTGTGTTTTATTTAATTACTTTTGTTTTATGTTGTGTATTTCATTTTGCTCAATCACACAAAATCAGCGATAAGTTTATTGATTTTTGTTGCTCATAACAACATTTAAAATGTTTTGTTGTTCATTAAACTTGGATGGCGTGGTTGTAAATGTAGATGAGTTCAACAAGTGGAATTTCTCGTTCCCATAATGCCATAGTAACGTTTCGCGTTTTATCTGACAATCATCCGTAGACGACGAGCAAGCAGCAATTATCTCATTTTTGGTATTCCGTCAAACATGCATTCCGTCAGGATCAGTACCGTCAAACCCCGTTTATTGTCCTCGTAATATTTTTGTGGCTATTTGACTCAAGCCCATAACTGTTTTGTGTTTAAACTTGTTATGTGCATTAGGCCATAATAAAAGGTAATCCGTTAATATATGCATCAAAATTGGAAGTACTGTACTGGTAGCCCGTTGCCACATCCTATACATTTTTATGACCGCCAGTTGCTCATAAACCATAATAATATGTAGTTATGCGAATTTTCTCCGTTTTACTTCAAACAAAATGTAATTTCGGCGTTCAGAATCAGCATCAGTAAATTCTGTACCTAACTGTAAACCTGGACAGGCAACAACTATACAATTTACAGTTTCAGCAAAGTCTCTGGAACTATATTGGCAAATGAGTACCACTCCAAACAAGTTGAACAGAAACTTACAATGACGGAAAATATATCTAAGTTTTGTACATTTTATGTTATTCCCCAAAAATCACAAAGCATGATATCACGTCACATTAAATATGTACAGTTTAGTTCAACTCCAATTTTTTAAGCTACCACCACACGAAACTTGAATGCGTTGATCCTTAGTTAAGCAAGTTATTAAAGAAGATTAGTAGTGTGACTTTACGAATGTATGTGGATTTCACGTCATTATCGTTGTTTATTTTTGATATATTATAATTAAATGAATTAAATTTATATCAAACTTGAATACCCTCAAGTACGTATTAATTTACCTCCATATAATGACCGTGACAAAAGGGTTTATTTCATATCCTTCTGCAACTCATTGAGTATGATGTGAACCGAGCAATTGCATTATGAACTGTGTCAATTTGTGTATTACATAATTCGCTACATTTATTAATAAGATCGATGTAAGTGATGCCAGAGCAAAGCAGGGTTACGAGTTTAGCAAATGTAAAGAACCAAATTGCATATGTTATGGTAAACTGATCGGTTTGAAAATCTAATATCATTATAAGGCCATCAAGTCATCCTTCAAAAAGTATATTATTAAATTACAATTCAATGCTCCATTTAAAATCGTAATATACGCATTATATTTCAGGTTCAAAATAGTAATAATTTAGAAAATGGAAATCTAACCATTATCTACCTTCGTCATGTTGTCCATTCCAAGCAGTTTTGAAGTATTCACGTGTACAAATCAAATATTAATTATCTGTACATGACATAGGGCAAGTATCGTTGTTGACAATGACAACCAATCTCAATGCCGATGTCAATAGAAAACGGAGCTATTAAATTGCAACTACATTAAAGAGCGTAGTAATCCAGCAGGTTATATTTTGTCGCGATCATGACGCCTTGGATTTTAAGGTGCTACATATGTTTTCTTACATTAACTCAAATGCAATGTGGCAGATTTGTACCAGACACGCCACGGGAAAATTATATTGACATTAGCACCCTCGGTCCACCATCCAATCTTCCTCACGTAATCAATCTTTCTAGAATGAACCTGCCTTCCTATTGTGGCACAAGTTTAGTGGTAATTACAAACTTTTTTGGAATCGACCTTCAACCGCTCCACGTCCCTACAATAATCAGAAAATTGCATCCAGAGCTCCGAAATATGTTTCGTGGAAAACGTTATGTTTGGGTTCCTTACGCTGTCCCAGGTACACCGACAAATAAGTCGCAATCCAAACCCGATTGTACGTCGGTGTATTTGGACACACCATATTGCGTTGAAATTGATTTTAATCGGTTTCCAATAAAGTCCAAGCCATGGAATTTCGAGGTGACGTTGTCACTGTTTCCACCAGAAGCTTCAATATATCCAAATAATTCAAAAGAAGGATTCACATCTTTGCGTCTGCCAAACGTTTGGAGTGTTGCATATCGAGGGTACAAAGATTCTAACAACATTTCCCCTGTCATTCATCCAGAGAAACTAAACGTTCTCATAACTGCCAAGTTTGACGATTTACTACAGAAACATGCCGTTGCTGCAGAGTGGATTCGACAGACCGTTGAAACCGAGTACAACTATATCGCTTCTCCAACCAATGACATATTTATATTCATTGAATTCATTAACGGATCAATGTCTGAGAGCAACTTACACGTCTGCAGTACAACAAGTGATGGATTTTGCAAGGAAAGTGTATATTTTACTGCTGACGTTGAGAATATGCCAAACGATAGTATAAGACGCAACTGGCGAATAACCAATTACGTATTTTCAAGTTCCGAAAGCCGATTAATGGAAATATTTGACGAGTGTCCAAAATCCGAGCTAAAGCCGTACAAAATGGACTCAATATTATTTTACCTGTTTACAACGATTGCGCAAAACTACAGCTATGTAAAGCTCGGGCAGGGCGACAGCATTACATGTAGTCACGAGAAAATTCCTGAAGTTCAATTCACAACCGTCTATATATATTTTGAAGATGTTATTGTCAACACCAACACAAAGTACTTCGAAATATCGCTACGTGATGAACTGGGGGCAAGCCGGTTTGTTAGCTGTGGTCATCCAACTGGTGGTTCACTTTACTATGTGGAACTTCTTAACACATTTGATATTTACACATGGATACTAATTGGAATAGGACTAGCAGTTAGCTGCGTATTTTTGAAATTTTTCCATAAGATAAATGACATGAGAAACAACGACATTAAAAATGTCTTGGATTTCTCAAAGATTTTAATTGATCAAGGAGACCTTTTAAAAAATGCGGACATGTTGCCAGCGTCAATGAAAATATTAGCTGCCGTTTATTTGGTTACCTCAGTAGTCCTCAGCAATTCATACAAGGATGGGAATATAGTTAACATGATCTCGCCACGACAATACAGATACATTGATAAGATTGAGGAATTGATAAGCAACAACTACACGATCTTCAGTCAAATTTGGTTCAATATTTTACCTGAGGCGTTGGAGTTGGTTCTGTTGGCAGGGGAGCAGAATGTTTTGTACCAGAAAGATCACCAAGTGCTGTCAAATAAAACGTCAGCGCTCTTTAGTGAAGTTTTTGTCATGGCCACATATAGAGTTGAAAGCATGCGTACTTACAACTACATCCAAAGTCTGCAACAAAATTCAAGAATTGATCCTTCCATTAGCCAGCATCTTGTAAGGTTTGCGCGACAACTGAACTATTCGTCTATAACATTTCCCAGCGATGCTGACAGAATGAATTTTCTGGCAAGACAGAGAGAAGCAATTGCAGACGTCCTGATTTCGGCCATGATACCATCAGTTGAGTGCTGCGATAATGTAGCTGTGGTTACATCTCATGATATTGCTTTAAGATATACTCAAATGCTAAATAGATCCAAGCATGTTCATGTTGGCACACATCCTGTCATTGAGTACGAAATTAAAGTGACACTGAAGGGTCTATTAACCCCTGGCATAGTTCGGCGTATTGGACTGGTCCATTCCTCTGGTTTATGGTCGTTGTGGTCTAAAATGTTGAAAAGCACGTGCACAAATGTGAACATTGCTGTACAGGAAAAGTCAAATATGCAAGGTAATATACAGGTCGTGTTTCAAATGTTGATTCTGAGTTTATTCGTTGCACTTGTGACATGGGCTGTTGAGAATATAACTAATTGTAAGTGTAGTAGACAGTAGTAGACGGAGAGCAACGGCTACAGTTTATTTTAATATGTATGTATACGCCACGTCCTACCGATAAATGCTTATAATACGTAGCGGAAATATGATTTGTTATGACAAACGGTTATCACGATCAATGAATATTAAAACCTTAGTAGACTTATAACCTTATTCTGACTCCTTCAGTAGTGACTGCCTGTGGTCGTTTAATGACAAATTCAGTAATTCGTACAATTTTCATGCTCCGTACGCATCATGAAATGTTGCTCACCTTACCCCCAAACCTGTTTCTTCTCCTGTTGTCGAGTCTGGACGCAGATGATAAAATAAGTTAACACAGTTGCCATTACCTGGAATTAAAATGAGTAGTATTCAAAAGCCATTTGTTGCCCAACATATTAAATTTATTTCGTAAGCATAAAATATCAGTCAACATACGTTCCAGAGAACCGGGTATGTAATTGTGAAAATATTACTTCCTTTAATGCCAACTTTGCGAGCGTTTATTTCAGTGATGACAATATTAATTTGATCCGATGGTACCCCAACTCTATTTTCGTCCTTTGAGAGCCAATGTGTCAACGCGTCCAACTTCATAATAAACAACAACGTTACACATTTTAAATCAACTGATGAAAGGTTTAACCACCATTTTAATTGCTAACAAGTAACAAGTCATATCATCACTCTATGTATATATTTGGTAACTTCAAGTGTATTGCTCAAACATTAATGTACATAATACATTGTGTCACCTGGCAACAAATATCCGCTGCGAAGGAGAACAAGCACGTCGAGTGGACGAGAAAGAAGAACTTCCTTATTTGGAACGGAATGCTTGACGCAACCAACGCAATATCAATTTCCGTAGAGTAGTAAAATAGGTAGTTAGCCAAGAAGCTTGCATACAATGCTCCGGCGGTTTCGCTTATCATCTCGCATAATTCTCGGACTGCCTTGTATCCGGCGTAAACATCATCCCATCGAACTCTGTTTACCTTCTCACATTTATCTGTCGGGTCAGAATTGTCAACCACACCGCTTGCCCAATTCCATTTCTTACCGCCCAAGCTTTGGTCATATTTAACAAACTGAGAAAGACGGTAAGCCATAGTCCATGCCGTTAGAGACATGAGAGACAACATCAGATCAGCGTAGAAGCCTATCAAAAATCTAGAGATTCGTGCAAATATTTACATAAACATAATCATTTTGGTAATGTGTGCTGATAAGCAGTTGTGAAATATATTTCATACCCCGAAAGTTTGGACGCCGCTGCGGCAATCCACAACCAATAGTCCAAAGTTGTTAGTTCGTTGACCTTTACAGTGTGTGGGCTTTCGGGAGTATTGGTCATGAGAAATAGGAAACGGCCATAGGAAACCAAGTCGCGGTTCCAAATGGTTTCATGCCATGTTGACACCGGAGCCAGTATTTGCGTGCATATCATTTCATATAATGGCATGATAGCAAATATTATGCACATACTTCGGCCCACATTTTTATGGTATATCTAGAAACAACACAAGCCAAGCATAAACCAAGTATTCACATCCCATTTCATAATTCGCTACGATGTTTTTTAATGAAATTCTTACGTCACCTTTATGTTGATCCTTGAAAAGGCGACCTTGGTTTCCATCCACTGAAGGTAGTTGACGATACCCAGAAACTTGTCTTGTTCCAGCCATAGTGCCTTGGGGATTGCAACTCGAAAGTAAGCTGTATTGATATTTGAAAGTAGTTCCAAATACTTGGTTGGGTTTGCGTCATGGGTATTGAAATTGCAGTAAAATTTTCTCAAAAGACCATACATATGAAAAATTATCACTATGCTTAATACAACACTAAGTCGCTGCTGAAACTTGCTCTTGTGGATTTCGAAACAGCAGTGGTTTTGTTTAGGATTGCTTTTTCGTACTAGACGAAACGGGGAGACGAGAAAACAATAAGCAAAGTTGAAATAGGTAACCAGAAAATTGGTCGCGGATTGGGAACAGGTTTTTGGTTTGATTGAAGCTTGGTTGAAATTTGTTGGGCAATTTGCTTTACTCTTGGTTTCTTGAGACACAAAAACGGTTAGTCGAGACTGATCGAAGAACAGCGACTTCTTTGTCGATGTCAAATCCATCTGGCTGTTTTTGTTTTCTGACCAGAAATGTATCTCAATATGACATAGATCTGCAACTTACATGTAAATGGTCAAACGTTATGACGCTCTCAACTTTCTATCACACGTAATATAACCCGAGGTTAAATTACGGCTCTACCTACGCGAGCAAACACATTCTTAATCTATGAAAGTAAGATGAAAGTGAATTAAATTTATTTTCCAGGCGTTCCGTCCGTTGATGTTTTTGGAGCACTCTATTTTTCATGAACATTCATAAATTAATAATCAATAATATTAAGTTATATTTTAACCAATAAGAGTACATAGGCAACAGGAAATGGTATTGGATATCGAGGAAAAAGTCATCCCAGTTCTAATTAGAATCTACTTTACCACCGCACCACATTTATTTTCTTGTTGACGAGTTTGGATGCAGATGATAAAGTATGTTATGACTGTTTGGACCACCTGTAATTGTCAAAATAAATCGTAACAAAATTGAGTAACCGAATGTACAAACGACGCCATTTGAATACGATGGCTCACGTTATATAGAACCGGGTATGTAATCGTAAAGATGTTGCTTCCTCTTATCCCTGTTCTGCGAGCATTTATTTTGCCCAGGACAACGTTCATTTGATTCGGAGGAATGTCATCCCGGTGTTCATTTTTTGCAATCCAAGGCAAAAAGGTCTCCAACTTTGTAGAAATCAAATACGAGAGTAAAGGTCAACGTTTACAAAAATGGATAAAATACAAGATTGATACATATGTAAGCATACAATTGAATCAAGTGACTGCAATTATCTGCAGCGAATACAAACATGCCCATAGAGTGAATCATGAGGAATCCTTTTCTAATTTAAAACGTGACGCTTGTTGCTACCAAGGACTTACCAATTTCCGTAGTATTATAAAAGAGACAAGTAGCCAAGAAGCTAAAAAACAGGGATAAAAACCGACTGTCTCAGTGGTCATTTTGCATAATTCTCTAATGGTCTGGTAGGCGGAATATATGTCGTTCCATCTCATGCGGGATTTCGCGACATGTTTTGCGGCGCAGTTTGTAATGATGGATGGGTTTTTTTATTCTCGCAAGCTGTTTTTCCAGTTCCTACTTTCTGTTGCCAACTGAAGATCGGCTGTCAGGAATTGCGAGAAACGATGAGCCATGGTCCAAACTGTTATAGCGCCGACGGACAGCAACAGATCGGAATAAAAGCCAATAACTGATCTATGAATGTGTCAACATATACTGTGAGTTGGTTTGTTTAAAATTCAAGCACAATGATTTCTTGTATCGTCAGTTGTGATAAATATTGTTACAAGCCCAGCTGATTGCGTTGTTGCTGAAAAAATTGCCAACAAATAATCCAACATTAACAATGGATGCTTCTCTGTAGCGCTTGTAGTTTCGGTAACGTTTGACAGGAACAACATATAGCGGCCTTGTTCAACCCAGCCCTGATTCCAAATTGATTTTCTCCATGTTGAACTGGGAGACAGCAATTGCGTCCAGATAACCTCGTATAGTGGCATGAAAGCAAACTCCAAGCACGCAATTCGGCTGAAGCAAACATATTGCATCTATTCAACAACATGGAACTATATATTAGTAAGCTTGATGCATGATTTAAGCAAATGCTGTCACTAGTTTTAAAATAACATATTGGCTAACCTTTTTGCTTACTTTCGGAAATGCAACGCTTGCTTCCATCCTCTCAATAAAGTTGAGAATGTAAATGAATTTGGTTCGGTTCATCCACAGGGTCTTGGCAAGTGAAAATCGAAACACTATGGTGTTACCTATTCTCAGTAATTCCAGGTACTTGGTTGGCGACGCGTCATCGGCGTCAAAACTGCTGGCAAACTTTCTCAACTCGGTAAACTCGTAAAGCATTATTAGGCCAGTTACCACAGCACATAGGCACTGTTGATACCTACTTTTCCATAGCCGAAAACCACAGTTTTCCCCTTTTATGCCGCACTGACTTACAACTCGAAACGGAGAAATGAGCAAATAGTACGCAAAGTCAAAGTAAGTTACTAGAAAATTCGTCGCCGAATTGCTACTTTAGTTTAGTTGAAAATGGGATGCCATTTACTGAACTGTCGACTGAGTTTTTCACTTTTGAGGATACAACAATATTCAAAGACGGTTTGGCAAATAAGGTAGTCAGTTCTGAAAATGTTGGTCCCACGCGACGATATATTTAAATGAGTCTATTCCGATGCAATTTCAATCGTCTTAAAGATTTGAATCACAATTGGTGCAATGTAAAGTGAATACTAACTTGTTCATGATTTCAAGACACGGCAATCCACAAAGTCCACCTTGTCCTCTTGAACCAAAAATGTGCACAATGGTGCTAATAATACATCAAACCCGTTGTTTAGTAATTTAATTTACTTGTCAACACAAAGCGAGACCGACTTTGTATGCAATAATGCCGACTCAACCAGGTTGGATAGACACATTAAAGTAATTGATTTTTGGGGGACATCACAGTTATCCATCGTCACTTTAACCCATGTTAATTGGAACACATTTGTAAGGAAATTCCATTCCAAATTATTTGAGTTCTTCAAAAGATTGCTTTGTCGGGACTCCTATTAAGATAAGATGTATTGTGGAACGCTGATCAATATAAATGATGAGGTGGATGCCAATGGGGATACGAAAATATAAACACGTCATATCGCTACAAAGAAAATGTAATATTTATACAATTTATGTATGTTTATGTTCTTTCATATAATGTAATAAAATATTCCATACATGCACTTTCATTACGGTTGGTCTCATCATCCATGTTTTCGCTCCTGCTGACGAGTCTGGATGCAAATGATGAAATAGGTTATCACTGTTGCTGCGACCTAAAACAAATCGTAATCAAACGTGTTCAAGTTGTTCGCATAAGGCATCGTCGCCGCTTCTAAGGTAACGGACAACAACTGGAATGGCAACAATGATAATGTACTCACGTTCCATAAGACTGGATAGGTAATGGTAAAAATGTTACATCCTCTAATGCCAACCTTACGAGCATTTATTTCCGTCAACACAATGTTCACCTGATCTGAATGTGCGCCCTTTCTGTTTTCATCTTTGCCGATCCAATGCGTTACTGCATCCAACTGCATTACATGCATATATAAAATGTAATTAGGAAAATGTATATTGATCATTAGTTGATTATTTAATCATCCAATATCGTACCTGGTTGCATATATCCGCCGCGACTGAAAACATGAAGGTAGAGTGGAGCAGAAAGAAGAACTTCCTTATCTGAAGGGTTATGCTTGTGGTCACGATGGCGTTGTCAATTTCCGTGGAATAATAAAAGAGGCAGTTTGCCAGAAAACTTCCAAATAATCCACCAACTGTCTCGTTGATCATGTCGCATAATTCACGGATGGAGAGATAAGCCCCATATACATCGTCCCACTTGATTCTTTTTGCTGCATCGGTATTACTGGGAAGAGCAGAGTGTCCTTGACATGCTTGCAATTTTTCCTTCCAGTTCCATCTGCCAGCTTCCATATTCTGATTCGCTTTAAGGTACAGGGCTAAACGATATGCCATGATCCACGCTACCAGTGCGAAAGTACTCAGCATGAGATCGGCGAAGTAGCCAGTTATGTACCTAAAGTTAAATATGACTCATTAAATCACGAACAGCTACTTTAATTATTTCGTTATTAACTTGCAACGTCATGTTACCAACCCCACTATTTCAGTCATTGAAGCGAGTATCGCTAGAAAGTAATCCCAGCATCCAAGTTTATTCAGCTCAACAACATCTTCAATGTTTGAAATGTTCGACATGTAAAACATGAATCGGCCATGAGAAACCAATTTCCGATTCCAAATTGTTTCGTGCCATGTCGGGAAGGGAGCCAGGAGTTCTTTCAATATTAGTTCGTATAAAGCCAAAGCAGCAAATATTGAGCTCACAAGTTGGCTCAACTGTTTGGACTTTATCTGCAAACGATACGGTTAAAAATGTCTCAAGGATTGAAATCTATTGTTTTAAGCACTTCAATAATTAAATAAAAAGTATGTTACTTTCTGGTTGACTTTTGAGAACACGACATTTGCTTCCATTCCCAGCAGAAAATTGCAAACGCAAAGGAATTTGTGCTGCTCGGTCCATAGCGTTTTCGGGAGAGCTAGTCGAAAGTATACAGAATTTGCTTGGGCTAGCAGTTCAAAATATTTTGCCGGCGATGCATCATCCGCGTTGAATTTGCTGGTAAATTGTCTCCAGTTGTCAAAAAGAAGGAGTACTGTAGATAGGAAAAACACTGCCCATAAGCTCTGTTGAAAAACATTTCTGCTAATTTGGAGGCCGTCGCAATGGTGTCCGGCATCATTTCTATGGGTCAATCGGAATGGAGAAAGCAGGAAAAAGTGTGCAAAGTTGAAATAGGTTACGAGATAATTTGTCACGGAATCGTGGAAGCGGTTTTGTGTCGAAATCCCGTCGCCGGAGTTTTCTGAGGTAACAACCACACATGCTGGTTTCGGGGATGCAATTTGAGGTTTCCCGTAAATCGGGGACATTTGATTTGAAATTGAATCTATTGAAGCCTTACTTGGTTTAATATATTCCATTGCCAACCCTTTGTAGACTGGTTGTTATGAACGTGGCACACCTAACATTCAAATTGTGAGTGGAGACGTAATCCTTCTACAATATTTCAAACGCATTTTTGGCAAATTAAAAAACTCGCCTAACAATTAGATTAGTCAAAATGTGACACGTCGACGTGTTGTAGTGTTATGTCGTATTTTGTGGTGTATATATAATCAACTTTAGTACTTTAATGATTTGAATGTTTACTTGGAAGCGGAATTTTGGGCGCGTATCTAGCTAGCTCTATCATATGAATTATTGACCGACCATTTCATTTAAATCGTTTTATACTGAATCGTAAACAAGTTTTGTTTCTCAGCACTTTGGATTGTTGTGACATTGGAAGTGGGCTACCTGAACGTCTAGTATAAATATTAACTAATTAAGTTGTCTAGCTAGCTTTTAAGTGCAGCCGCTAATGACAGCGTAAATGATATTTATTTTCTGGACATTGTCTACATTGCAATTAAAAAATATGTTTATGTGGAATGTCAACGTAGAATTTTGTTTTTATAATAAAATAGATCAAAATGGTTTGCAGGCTTATACTTGGATAAACATATTCCAGCAATAAAAACATGTAGCATACCGAGATTGCCGATTGGAGGCCAGCTATGTGGCAAAATGCTGCAACTTACAAAATCCAGTACTAAAAATCGTAGCCAGACGAGAACGGAACAAATTAGATACTCGTCACACAAGTGCTTACTGCAACAAAAACATACACACATACAAACTGAAACGAAAACCTGGTGATAAATGGGAGCAAGAGATATTCAGTAATGCCATTAAAAGTATATACTTCCACACATACGTTCTTCCATATATAACTACATTTCAAGATAGCGGTTTCTAATATTTGACGCATGGGATTCTCCTGATTGTCGTCAATGTGGAGCAATATTACGATCGTAGCGAATTAAATATTTCACAATACACGTAATCACTATATTCCCTAATTTGAATGTACAACTGTTTACTTTTCTCTTTCGGTAATATCATAAAATATTTCAACTTGTAAGCAATAGCACAATTATTTATATATCATTTTACTACGAATTAAATCCAGTATACAGTTTGAAATAAATGCTTTCGATAACAGCTCAATGTTTCAATTATATGAGTGCAAAGTAGTTGACCGCGTGATCTAACTTCCATTACCGAAATGAGATTGCGATAACGAAGGAGACTGGACAAAGTGCAAATGTTCACGTGAAATATGCCACTCACTTTCCTGTTACCAATATATTCCACTTCAAGTGCAGCCCACACAATTGGCCTAGTGACTGTGTCCGCCAAAACAATAAAGTTAGAATTGCATCTTGGCCTCAACACAACCCGTAAGAGAGAGCATCGCAAAACGCTTAATGCTGTCATGGATTTCTCAAATGTTAAATGGTATCTATGTTTGCTTCTGAGATTCTTTGTTTGTAGCATTCCAATTAACCCAATTCAATATTCAATATTTAGTAATCTCCAGCATCGTCCGCACGCGATTAACCTTTCGACTCTTTACTTAGAGTCAACATTTGCTAACGGTTTTATTGTGGTTTGGAATTTTCCTGGACTTCAACTCAAAACTCCAACAGTACCCATAGTTGTCAAACAATTGCACAAAAGGTCCCACCCGGATGTGCATGGAACTGCTTACACGTGGGAGGTCACACCTGCGCCTGGTAGTCCGACAAATGGATTACAAACCGACGCAACTTGTCCAAGCATATTTTGGGCAAATAATTCGTGCCTTGAAATGAATTTCAACTTGTTTGTACTTCAGTCAAAACCATGGATCGCTCAAATCATTGTTTCCTTGTTTCCACCGGAACCAACTCTGTCGCAGCCAAGGTCACGGGACGACTATATTTCAGTTTTAAAACTACCAAATGTTTGGAACCTTAAATGTGGGCATTGCCTTAACTCAAGTAATATTCTCCCGGGATATCGTCCTGATAAAATAAATATATTGGTACTGAGCAAATTTAACACCTCAAACGCAAAACATGAACTTGCAGCCCAATGGATGCGGCAGAGACTTTATAAAAAATACAATTTCGAGTCCTCTCCTAGCACTGAATTATTTATTTTATTCCAATACCATCAGGAAATATTTTACGGTAGCACTATATTTACATGCAGCAATATAGATGATGGATTTTGCCAATATGGAGTGTATTTTGAGTCATCGGAAAATCCGCTACGCATGAGGGCTTGGAACATTTACGACGTCGTGGTATCAAGTTCGGAGCGCCAGCTGATGAATATATTTGCACGGTGTCCAACATCTGCAACGAACATCAACAGACGTGAAACTCTACTGTTTCATATGTTTCACATCATTGCACTGAATTACAGTTATACGTCAACTGGCTTAGGACCAAAAGTTCAATGTACCTACGGGCATGGTGAAACAGCATTTTTCAACGATTTATCAATCATTCAAATTAGCTTTAAAGACGCAATAGTAAACTCCAGCACCACATACTTCCCAATCAAACTACGAGATGAATTAGGATCAAGCCGCTTTGTCAGCTGCGGATTACCCGTGAACGGTTCATTGTTCTATAAAGAATTTGTGAATATATTTGATGCGTACATTTGGACACTGATTGCCCTTGCGGTGGCAATGATTTGTGTTGCTGTCCGAGTATTGAACCGGGTTCATGGAAAGACGACGGACGTCATAGAAAATATATTACAATTCACAAAGGCTTTATTAGAGCAAGGGAGCATTTTGAAGGAAAATGAGTCGTCACTTCTATCTAAAAGGTTCTTGTTAGCAATTTACCTACTCTGCGTGATGGTCCTTACAAACGCGTACAAGAACAAAAATATTGTCAACATGATTTCACCCCTTCGGCCAATATATTTGGAAAAAATTGAGGAATTGATTGACAAAAATTATACCGTTTTAAGCCAAATATTGTTTAATATTTCGCCGCAAGCAGTAGAGTACATTCTATTGTCAGGTGAGAAGAATGAGTTATATGAGAAAGGCCATTACGTAAACACGGCAAATGGGAATGCCATCCTCGTTAGTGAAATATTTGCCATGCCGTCATATACGGCGGACAACATCGATATAAAGAATTTCATACAAAAGCTCCAGAACAACTCCAGAATTGATTCCTCTGCTACACAACAGCTTATAAGATATGCTAAGGCTGTAAAATATTCCTCGTTAAAATTTACTAGCTATTTCGAAAAGATTACGTTTTTAAAAGGACAAATCAAGGTGGTCATATCTGACTTGATTTCTTCAATCCTTCCGGTGATTCAAAAGTGCAACAATGTCGCGGTGGTCACATCTCACGACATTGCGTTGGGATATGCAAGGCAGCTGAACGATTCAAAGCACGTTCACGTTGGGAGACATACCGTTACCGAATATGAGATAAACATCTCCCTAAGGGGTCACGTTGGTCCTGATTTAATAAAACGAATTGCTGGACTGTCGACATCTGGATTGTGGTCTTTGTGGACTAGGCTATTGAAAAGCGATTGGAAGAATGAGAAGCCATCTGTGGTTGAAGCACCAACCATGCATGGCAACATACAGGTCGTGTTCCAAATTTGGTTGATCGGATTATTCATATCGTTGTTGTCCAGCGCTTCAGAGCGTGGAATTAGTTTTGTGAAAACGGTAGGCGTTTAATGAAATAAAATTTCAAGTTTGTTGATCACTTTACTCTTGCAGTTTTATTCGGCGCTTCACAATGTGCATTAGTTTTGGGGACATTGTATGCGTATAGCCTAATCCGCAATGGCTTTGCCTGTCCCAATTAATATATTTAATCAGCTAAATAATTGTTATTCAGACATACATCAAGGAACATGTCCATCATTAAGCAATGTCAAGTTTTTATTGTAAAGAAATATGCATTAAATATATTGGTACTGTGAATTGTTTGAGTGCTTCAGAAACAATTACTGATATGAGAGTATATATTTAGCCCATTCTTGTCATTTAACGTACCTTGAATGCCTGAAATATATGAACACTTGAACCTCAATGCATCAGCATGTACTTACGCAAGGAAACAATGCACTATACTTATATGGCATTAGCAACTTTAGTACAGATAATGAATAACAGTCAAGTATACATATGGTATCGCATTATATCTCGAATGCATTGCGTAAAGTAAATGCCTTAAATACCGGATCACCTACATATCAGGTGTTCACATAACGTTGATCGTCATCAATGACAGATATCCTAACAGCAAAATGGACTACGCCACAATGCACGTAACGATAGTCTAATGTAATTCAATAGTTTAGTTGTGTTTACCGTCCACTTTACGGAATA
Source organism: Sinella curviseta (assembly GCA_004115045.4). Classification (NCBI taxonomy): domain Eukaryota; kingdom Metazoa; phylum Arthropoda; class Collembola; order Entomobryomorpha; family Entomobryidae; genus Sinella; species Sinella curviseta. The sequence goes on from CM023203.3 coordinate 17,207,547, forward strand.
CAATGTAATAAATATAATGCGATACAATGACGCACACATTCTCTTATAGCACACAATTTGACCGAATGACCTAATTTTAATAGTTAAAATGAGGTAGTGATGCAACAGAGAAATGTGCAAGCGTTTACATGGAAATATGCAACCTAGCCATCTATTGTCGTATTGCTAGGGTATACGTGTTTTTTCTCCCCACACTGTTCCGAGTGGCGGAGCGAACACAAGCGATGAAACTGGAAATGCATCTGACGTCAATACAGCCTAACGTGAAACAATGACAACCTATTGGCTTGTTCTAAACCACCCCTTTCATTCTATATGGTACATATGTTTACTCCTAAATCAGTTCGTTTCCGGTATCCCTATTTTGTCGAAATTTCTGCACCAAAACAAGTTTGAAAATTCACTCTTTAGTCCGCACCAATCTCTTCCGCACGCCATTGACCTCGCCAGTCTTCATTTCGAGCAAAAGTTTGCTACAGCCTTTGTTGTTGTTTGGAATTTTCCTGGAGTCAACCTCAAAATATTAAAAGTGTCCATTGTTGTCAAGCAATTACACCTAAGGATCAAACGTACTTTGAGTGGATCGGATTACTCGTGGGTGGCCACCCCAATTCCAGGTAGTCGGTCCAATGAATCTGTAACCAAAGTACTTTGTCCAAGCTCATATTTAACCCAGGACACTTGCGTGGAAACGGATTTCAACTTATTTGCACTAAAGTCAAAGCCATGGAATCTTCAAATCGTTATCTCGCTATTTCCACCGGAAAGTATTCTCTCCCAACCAATATACGACAGAGATTACATTTCAAAGTTGTCGATGCCATACTTCTGGAGCGTCCGATGCAAGTTTTGTAGCAATTCACGCCACATTTTACCAGGATTTCTTCCCGATAAAGTAAATATACTGGTGATGCGCAAATTGACAGATTTGAATTTAAAATATTCGGTCGCATCAGAATGGGTACGACAGGGACTTTTTCGAAAATACGACGTAATGAATGCAATAAGCAACGATATATTTATATTATTTGAATATCATCAAGAAACGCTCTCAAGCAGTCAAGTATCTACATGCAGCAGTGGGGATCAAAGAACTTGTCCACATGGCGTGTATTTAAGTTCCGAAGATAGCAACGCCCCAAAGAATGCAATGAGAGCTTGGCACATACGCGACTCGGTAGTATCAAGTTCGGAAAGGCAGCTGATGGAAATATTTTCAAAGTGTCCAGTTTCTTTCACGGCTTTCCAGAAACGGGAAATGGTCTTGCTTAATCTGTATGACTCTGTAGCGTTAAACTACAGTTACGAATTAAACGGTGTGGGACTAGACCTTCGATGTGATTATGGACATGGTCAAACCAGAGATATAGACGACTTTACAACGATTAAAATCACATTTGAAGACGGAATAGTAAACTCTAGCACACGCTATTTCCCAATTAAGATGCGAGATGAGCTAGGATCCACCCGGTTTGTTAGCTGTGGTCTACCATTGAACAGCTCATTGTTTTACAATGAATTTGTAAACATATTTGATGCATACATTTGGCTGTTAATATTCTTAGAGCTGGCAATAATTTGCGTGGTTGTAAGATTGTTGAATCGTATAACCGGAATGGCGAAGGGAAACGTAGAAAATATATTTCAGTTGACGAAGGTTTTAGTGGAGCAAGGGAATATATTTAAAACTAGGGAGACGGAAGCGCTATCCGCCAGATTCTTACTGGGGGCGTATTTAATATGCGCGGTGGTAATCACCAACGCCTACAGAAACAAGAATATTGTCAACATTATTTCACCCCGACGACCCATCTACATTGATAACATTGAGGAACTGATTGACAGAAACTACACTGTTTTAAGTCAAATATTGTTGAACATTCCGCCAGCAGCAGCGGAGCGCATTTTGATATCTGGAGAGCGCGATGAATTGTTTGAGGAAGGACATTCGGTGTACATGGCACCAAGAGGCGGTATTCTTATAAGCGAAATTTACGCCATGCCCACGTTTTCTCTGGAAAACAAGGACATTTCTAATTATATAATACGCCTCAGAAACAACTCAAAAATTGATTCGTCCATTACTAAACGGCTTATAGATTATGCAAAATGGGTTAAATATTCGTCGCTAACTTTTATGAACGATTTTAAAAAATCAGCATTCCTCCACGCACACATTAAGGCAATTAAAAGCGTCATTATTTCAGCCATGCTGCCCGTCATTCAGAAATGTAACAACGTGGTCGTTGTCGCATCTCACGACACTGCATTGAAATATGCAAAAGTTCTCAATATGTCGAAGCATGTGCATGTTGGTGGACGAGCTGTCACTGAATACGAAATAAAAGTTTCGCTTAGTGGTCATGTTGGTCCGGATTTAGTAAAACGAATTGCGTGGTTATCGTCCTCTGGTTTATGGAATTTGTGGACTAGTTTGCTGAAAAGCGATTGGAAAAACGAAAGACCATCTATGGCGGAAAAGCCCAGCATGTATGGTAATATACAGGTATTGTTCCAAATTTGGTTGATTGGTTTATTCTTGTCGATGTTGGCCAGCTTGTCAGAGCGTGCATTTAGTTATGTGAAAACAATATACGTTTAAATAATCATTCGCTTTTTTGCAGTTTATTTACTAAATATAAGTAGGTATTTGGAATGTTTAACATTGTTCATCCGCAAGATGTTTTTCCGCGGCAGTACCATGGAAAACTGCAAAGTCTTTAAATTCTTGTTAGAGTTTTCCGATTTTGTTCTCTTGTTGACGTGTTTGGATGCAGATGATAAAGTAAGTTATTACAGTTGTCACCACCTGTAAGTCAATGTAATTGAATGTTATCCATTCTGCTGTTAAAATGTCCAAAGAATGTTTGGTTAATTAATGAAATCATATTTTACCACTTACGTTATATAGAACCGGGTACGTGATAGTGAAGATGTTGCCACCTCTTATCCCAGTCCTGCGAGCATTTATTTCTCCCACCACAATGTTCATTTGATTCGGCGACACGTCATCGCGGTTTTCATTCTTTGCAATCCAATATACCAAAGTGTCCAGCTATAAATAAATAAGATAGTATCGCACAATAAATTTATCGTATTCATAAGTGGTGTGTTTCATATGTTGTGCAAATGGATGCTTCACCTGGGTACAAACATCTGCAGCAAAAGCATACATACAAGTTGAATGAACCATGAAGAAAAATTTCCTTATTTGAAAAGGAATGCTGGTTGCAACCAAGGATTTATCAATTTCCGTGGAATAGTAAAAGAGGCACGTAGAAAGAAAGCTTGCAAATAATAATCCTAGCGTCTCGGTTATCATCTCACATAATTCACGAATTGCAAGGTAGGCGGCATATACGTCCTCCCATTTAATACGATGCTCCGTGGTTTTTTCAGTGGGAGTAACTTTTATGAGGGATGTGTGATCTCTATATTGCCGCATGTAAGTTGGTGAGTTCCATCTGTCGGTACTCAATCGCAGATCTGCTTTCAGGAAATTAGCAAAACGGTGAGCCATGGTCCAAGCCGTTATCGCGGTAAGGGATAGCAGAAGATCGCCATAAAATCCAATAACAAATCTAAAATATAATAAATCGCGGCAGTTAATTGTCACTGTAAAATCAACGGATCAACATATTTTGAATTTTGATTATAATTGTTGCAAACCCTGCCACTTGTGATGCAGCAGCAACTGTCGCAAAGAAACAATCGCAAACTGACAATTGATGTAGATCGCCAATGTTGGTGATTCCCGTAGACGTTGACATGAAAATCATATAGCGACCTTGGGCAATCAAGTTCCGATTCCAAAGTGTTTTGTCCCAAATACACGCCGGAGATAGTAGTTTCGTGAAGATTACCTCATATAATGGCATGAATGCAAATACCACGCAGACGATTCGGCTGAAGTTAATGTGCTGCATCTTTTAAAGAATAGAAATACAATTTTTAGTAAATTTTTAACATGCTTTCAACAAATGATGCAAGTAGATCCCAAATGATGTGTAAGTACCATTTTGTTGCTGACGTTTGAAAACACAGGGTTTGCTTCCATCCGCTGGAGAAAGTTGACTACGCCTAGGAACTTGGACTGATCCATCCACAACGTTCTGGCAAGCGCAAGTCGAAATAAAATGGTATTGGCCACTGTCAGTAATTCCAGGTATTTTGTTGGCGAAGCGATGTCAGCGTCAAAGCTACTGGCAAACTTTCTCAGCTCGGTAAATTCGTAAAGAAATATCAGGACAGTAAATGTAGCAAAAAGTTGATATTGTAAACTATTTTTGCAAAGTCGGAAGCAACGGCTATCCTGTTTTATACTGCACTGATTTACAATACGGAACGGAGAGATTAGCAGAAAGTACGCAAAGTTGAAATACGTCACGAGAAAATTCGTTGCCGAATAGGAAGTACATTTTGTTTGGGTTGAAACTGGGATGACATTTTCAGACCTGTGAACTACAATTTTCTTTTTGGAGGATATAGAAGATTTTGCAAATTTTGAAAGTATTGGATCCATCTTTTGATTTATATGTGTACGGTTATTTCTAAGCTGTGTCGTTCTTTTGGAGAAATTTGAGTAACAACTGCTGTCGCAACGTACAGCTTATATTCCACTTGGTTTATTCCGGCGATATATGGAAAACGACCACCAAGTCCACTTTCTATGTTTGAACTGACCGTTTACACAATGTGCAAAAAAACGACAAATCCATCTAACCAGTTAATCAATAATTTAATTAGATGGTTCCGCACACACGACGAAAAGGACTTCATTTGATACCATTCGAACCTTTTCATCCATGTGTGGGCGCATCAAACTAATTTATTTCTGGTACGCCACAGCCACCCATCTTCCCCGAACACCGACTTAAGTAAATTAAATTTCGGCCAAGCCTCAACTTGTAGCAATTTTAAGTCACGATCGATCATCATTAAAATACAGCAATGTAAAATTTGTCATATCAACGAACCGAGATGGAACACTTATTTGTATGGATGTCTGTCAATTAAAAAAATAAATGACATTCTCAATTTTAATTGGTACCATTTTAATTAGCAGCAACAAATAACTTGGTTTGTATATTTCCATGGTCTGATTTACGATATGCTTTATTTTAATAATTGTTCCCACGCAACGTGTGGCATATAACATCATTGACTCTTTATAACAGGTAATTTGAATTAACTGTCAAAACAAAGTAAAAACATTTCAAATCCATAAAAGAGTACAAAGTACACAGCACAAATAATTTTAAAATGGGAACATTAAATTTCGAGCGTATTTATATATATTTAACTAGTGTTCGTGGACTGTATGGAATTAACCACATTATCGATACATAGTAGGATATCATCAAACCTGTTATAAACGTAAGTCATGGGTTCATGATTAGTTACAAGAAACGGACGTCAGGCCGTTCCATATATATAGAAAACGCTTACCATTTTTATGCAAACGTCTGTAACCACAACCATTGCTTACTCGCACTATATATAAAGGAGCACGATCCCCAGTCGGATATTTGTACAATTGTTCCATTTAACAAACTGTATGTATAGTGTACTGCATAATTATGTCGTCAAAAATTTATAATCCAAATACTGGATGGTCTGACGATTATGCGTGTCTGCTATGCATGAAGTTTTAGTCGATATTTGCTGTGATAAAAAAATTGTCAACTAACTGATATAGTTCAGATTATGGTGGTGGGCCATCAACGGTAAATGTCTTACACGTTTGCCATGCCATGACGTCATTACACGTTTACATCACCGTTTGAAATAATAAGTTAATTCGTCGTGGTCATGTACGCAAATATAATAATTTGCGACAACTCAAAATCATTTGGCAGCTTTACTGGTTACACTATTTGATGCTACGTCGGCTCAGCGAACCATAATACTTTTTTTCTTAGTAAATTAGTTTTTGTGATTTTGACTAATTGAGTAGGTCGAGTTTGTTTGACGTTTACGCCTAATTTTCTTGTCATTACTTTTCGTCCGTTTCTATGCACGTGTCGTGCGTTGCATATTGCTTAGGTCTTGTTACCAAAAAGCATTGTCGAGACCGTCAAGTAAAACCTCAGTGCGCCTGAGTCACAACTTAAGTATTTTTGAGTGCTCTAAACTAGCCAAATTGTTTGGCATAACAAAATCCAATACCATTTTCAAGGCACGATTTGTAATGGGTTTTCATTTCTAACTTTTGGTTATTGCCACCTGTTTAGGGAGAATTGCACGCAAAAATCTTTTGAGCTCACCGGGTTCCAAATATTCCCATGGATATCTTTTCGGTTGGCCGTTACCTATATATTTTAACTATCCGAAAGAACGGGTTCAGCCTTAAAATAACAAAGCATCCATCGCTTGGGGATTCAATCTGCAGTGTATTTCCACCGGAAGAAATATGTAGTTCTCGGCTCTTTATTAATGTACGGATTCTAAATAAAACTCGGACTGTCGCAAACAAAAACGGCGCCGTGAACATTGAAACAGGATTTTTTTGCTTTCGGAGGAAATATAAAATTAAAATTACGAATTCAGATAAACATTTTCAATTATACTCCTCCTAGGAGCACTTCAATTGAAACTTGAAGTAAACAATTTATAACGTCCAGTTTCTTTAATCGATATTTCCAGTGAATATCCACGGAACAAAACATAAAAATTACACAACATATAAACATGTTTTTTACGCTGAAGCTATTTGTGTCTGAGTTATATAAATTAGAAACGATGTTTCAGTTTCAAAACATATGCGGTAGGGAATGTTCCACGAATATTTCAGTAGCTATCCGTGCGTGTTCGTTGTATCTTCTTAAAAAGTTTCAGGCTTGAATATAAACTTTCCAAAGACAGAAGGCTAATATTAATTCACAACGCACAAATGTTCAGCAAAACATTCCAGAAACTGTTAGCCGCGCTTGTCTACATGGGCAGGCTGCACGGGTCACATATATTTCTACTCGATCCAAACACCATGCAACTTTCAAGGAGCACGAAGCGTTTTGCCCTGCGAAGATCATGGCTAAACTTTGCAATTTTTCTGGCTTGGATGCTCGCCGTATTTATTTTTGGAAATCAGGCGATTCTGAGCAGCAATTTGAGGGAAGCACTTTTCACGGCCCTCTATTTAATTTTATCCATCGCGCTGCTAGTCTCTGTTCCACTTATTCCAATTTACGCGGATGAGTTCGCCATGTTTCTCAATGGGACATTGGGACTTTTGCGTTACACAAAAGGTATTTAGTTACATATTCTTAAGTAGCATAAATGATTACAAATGATTAATTACAGTTGTTTTGATGGTCCCTTTGCTTTATGTGATGGGTATAGAGAGATACATGCAGGGACGCGAGCAGGAGCTTCGAAGACTTAACTGGATTCTTGATCTAAGCTTGCTCAATCTTGTTATAGGATGCTGCAACAATGCCAACTTAGTATTCCTGTATTGCCTGGTGGACCCAATGGCACCAATATTTCTTGGAAAATTATTCCCAAAATACTGCCTGGATTACATTGCGTTTCGGGTACTCTTGGCACTTTTTCACGGCTATTGGATCTTGATCATCGAACTTAACTTGGCTTTGCTTGGATGGTCCGTCGTCACTTATCTCTACTACATTACAACCGTCTTCACGAAAGAACTAATTATTGGCCGTGGACGTTACCGTGCTTCAGGACAAATTAGGGAAATGGACAACCTACAGCATATGTACATATCACTACAACTGCTCAATGGACACCTGACATACTTCTATGGCAGGTCATTAACCGCAATGCATTACGTTATTACGGTTGAACCTGCACTTTGCATTTTTGTGCTGATTCGCTTTTATGACGACTTGCATGTATTTATGGTTCTTCTTCTAGTAGTAGTTACGGTATGTACAACGGGGATTTGGCTTTTCAATTTACAAATTGGTACGCACATGTTTACTCGTGGTTGTAAAATAAGAAAGTCTTGGGTGAGGCACAACTGGAGCAGTCAATTTCAGGGGAAGTTGATGAGAAAATTTGCCAAAAGTTGCCGCCCGATTTTGCTGAGACATGGAAATCTATTTGTTGTTGGGACGTTGTCACAGTTGAACTATGTGAAGGGCGTATCCAGAATTACAGCCAAATTGCTACTTTCAAAGTAACGCAAATCTAATTTTACTGTTAACAGTGAGGCATAGTTTAAACCCAATTGCGTATAGACGAAATCCAACATGAGTAATTAATGGATCGATTGCATATTCTAATATTAGTTCAACCAACTGAAGGCAAGTTTTTAAACAAAATCGGAGTGCATTAAATATTTATTGACTTTATTGCGAACGTGAAGAAAACATGTTTTGTAATGGCATAATACAGTTTCTTCCTAATGCATTCATGAAGGAAAATGAATATCTTATGTCGATTCGTTCAAAATCCAATATTACAGGAGGATGTTGAGCTAATTTTGTAGTTTCTTTGATATATTCTTACTTTTGTATTAATCAATTCGATAATTCTAATTCAAAATTATGGATGGTAAGTAATTGTTATGCATGGTATACGAATATGTATTTTATTATTGGCAGCAAAATTAATTATTGTATTGAAGTAGCATTTGGAAATAATAGGTCACAAATAACGTAACTGAGTCAAAATTATTTATACCAAATCATCGTATTTTGGCGTACATTTCTAACTTGAAATCCGATATAACTAAAGATGTTCAGTTTAGCATACCATATCTGTAACTCTTTAGGTATTTGATATACCCAAAACCTCTGCTTAGTCGTGGATTCCCTGCGCTCGATTTAGTTACACCGGACCTTATTGAGTTCAAAAATTTATATTTTCAATTCTGATATAAAGATGGACAGACATACTGTCTAATATCAAAAGTGAGTTTTAAATAAAACTGGTATCAAATTCGGATTCTAGGCCCAAAGCTTCTCCAACTTCAATAGTTGGTTTTGTCAACTCGACATACATTTCAAAAGTGTACCAACTTAGTTAACATTTGGAACAACCTTCTCCTTCCTTCCCATATTTCAATTACTTTGTATAACTCATCATAGAGATTATTCAAAACCACGCAAGCACATTAGAAAAGAAGTCAATTCACACTATACTTATCCCTTATGTTTGGAGTGAATTATTAATGTATTGTATTTATGTGTTCTATGTTTAGCAACAACATAGCTAACGTTTTGATATAAGAACAATGGTATTCTTATATGATCAACACGTTGCTTAGCACGTCAATTGAAATACATTACTATAATGAAATTGCGAATAAACGTAATTTATTCGGAAAGGTGCTTACGGAAAATTTGTATTTCTATCATACACATTAAACACATTGAAAACACTTACATTAAATTACGTCGCAGAAGAAAAGCAAGAAATAAAACTGGAATACAAAAACACAACAACCGCTATGTAATCAGAAACGTTTGTATTAATTTCGCTCTCGTCATGGGATTTTTACATGTTGCATGTTCTAAATCATATTTGTATTTACTTATTCAGTTCCTCATATTTTGTAACCATGTCGCGTCAGGAATTTCACAAGTTAACGACTTGAACAACCAAATTTGTTCTAAACGTCCTCCCATTCCAAACTCAAGCAATCTTTCAAGCCTATGTTTTGCACACGAGTTTGATCACGGGTTCGTTGTAATTTCCAATTTCTTTGGACTCAATCTTATGCCCTCACATTTCCCTATACTCATTAAGCAGCTCCATATCAATACCTTAAAAGCACATAGGTATACGTGGCGCGTAACCCCGATTCCAAGTAGTGGTGCCAACTCATCGCATTCCAAAACAGTTTGCCCAGGCCCGTATTTAGACACGAAGCATTGCATGGAAATTGACTTCAGGATATTCACACTAAATACGAAACCATGGAACTCTCAAATAATTGTGTCGCTGTTTCCACCTGGCGCAGCATGCTACTCTCCAGCGTCCAACCAAGGCCTTTTTACCGCTTTGCCGTTGCCGGCCGTCTGGGACAATAGATGTCTAAATTGTAGGACTATCGATTACACATTTCCTGGTCGTCATCCTGACAAAGTAAATATTCTAGTGACTGGTTCATTCGCAGACAAAAATACTAAACATGCATTTGCAGCTGCATGGACACGCGGTAGCGTTTTTATGAAATACGACGTCGCGATTGTCCTAAGCACACAATCATTTGTTCTGATTGAATATCAACATGAAATATTTTTCAGAAGCCATGTCCATACTTGTACCAGGTCAAACGACGGTTTGTGTCAACATGGGGTGTATTTCGATGCAGCGGAAAATCAATCAGGGAGAGGCAGAAGTCGTAATTGGCAATTAACCGATTACGTGTACTCCAGTTCTGAGCGAGAGCTAATGGAAATATTTGAAAGTTGCCCAATTGCCAGCTCTCATTTGGTGACAAGAAAAACTGTGCTTTTTCATATGTTCGACGCCATCGCGCTAAACTTCACTTATTCTGTTAGTGGCGTAGGGCCAGAGACTAGATGCTACAAAGGGCATCAAGGAATTAGAGATGGGGTAAACTTTGCTGCCATGAAGATGGAACTGAAGGATAAAATAGTCAATTCTACCACTGAGTATTTCCCACTTTCATTACGGGATGCGCTCGGCTCCATCCGGTTTGTTAGTTGCGGTCGCACAGTAAACAGTGCATTGTACTATGAGGAATTTGTGAACATATTTGATGTCCATGTCTGGATGTTAATTGCTTTGGAACTGATAATTATTTGCATCGTCTTAAGAGTTTCAAGACATATACATGGTTCGAGGGCAGACAGCACCAAAAATTTGTTGCAACTCGCAATGGCTTTAGTTGAGCAGGGTAATATGTTTGACAAAAGCGAAACATTGTTGCCATCTATCAAGTTAGTAATTGCAGCTTACATGCTCGTCACCGTAGTTCTCACAAACGCGTACAAAGATAGAAATATTGTGAACTTGATTTCTCCGAGACAACCTATTTTCTCGGATGACATTCGGGCGCTGATTGACAACAACTACACAGTTTCAAGCCAAATTGTGTGCAATATCGCGCAAGAGGCTGTCGAGCATATCTTAATGGCAGGAGAGCGTAACGAGTTAAATGAGGACGGACATTTTGTCTACATTGCCGACGGAACTCCGCTTCTTGTTAGCGAAATAATGTCAGTATTATTATATCAACCGGAATACAGGAGCATCTCTGAATCTCTTGTGCGAAACTCCAGGATCGACCCATCAATTGTAAAGGCACTTGTGACTTATGCGAAAAAGACGAATTACTCTTCGTTAACATTTGCAAGTGGTCGTGAGAAAATGCGGTTTTTACATGATCAAATCACGTCCATTATATCAACCATGATGTGGGCGATGGTACCGTCCCTTCAGAAATGCAATAATGTTGCCGTTATTACATCGCATGATACAGCAATGCAGTATGCCAAATTTCTGAACACTATGAAGTACGTTCATGTTGGACGGACACCTGTTGTTGAATATGATATAAAGATTTACCTGAAAGGCCATGTCAGATCGGATGTAATTTGCAGAATTGGAGGCATCTATCCTTCAGGGTTGTGGTCGCTATGGACAACGCTATTGAGAAACGAGTGGAAAAGCCAGAATGCATCAGTGCTGGAAAAGACAAATATGTTTGGCAATATACAGGTCGTGTTTCAAATGTGGCTGATTGGCCTATCGGTTTCGATTTTGGTTGGAGCTGCGGAATGCTTACTCAATTTGGTCAGTTGGTTCGGTGGATGTTAAAGTTTATTCAAATACAAGTTATGTTGGATATTTTGAACAGAAATTACTTTCTTCTGGAAGTAAACGTTATACGCAATGGATAATTGATTACACGTTGTTTCCGGATTATTAAGTATACATGTTTATTCAAGAGAAATGCTGCCGGTCATAATTATCGCCACTAGTGCAGAGATCCCAAAACATTTCCCCAAACGTATGACTCAACAAGAATATGATGCTCGGATCTAGTATCAGTTATGCCATATTCCATACCGGCATGACATGGCCAAGGACGGGTTTATTTAAAAAACATTTCTGTTGCAAAAGACAAATCGCATTATGATGGGCAGTAAATCTAAATCTAGAGATTTAATAACTATAGTTTCCTTATTACATATCGCCTCTACAGATCATCTGTTAGACTTTGTGTAACGGTGCAATTTTCTGCCAGGCACTAAGCACTGTCGTTGAGAAGCCAGTGGATGTATTCTCCGGACCAGTATATATACTTAAACTCCCCGCTGCAATTGTCGAATCGAGGAACCTTCTGATTTGCGGATGGGTGTTTGGATACTGGATAAAGAAGGTGTTCTAAAAAAGGTTTATAATGTTACTTAAAGGATTACTGTCTAAATGCAACCATGGTAGCAATAGTAGTCAATTATTTTTATTTGACAAATTGTAGATCCATTTATTTAAGGAAATGAAATTAGACGATGTTTGCAAACATTATCCAATCTAATGTTTAGCCATCCACACTTATGTTTCAATTTTGTTTAGAGTGAATTATTAATTTGTCATTCGTTGAATTTGAATGATCAATGCTTAGCAAGAACATAGGCAGCATTTTTTGTAAAAACAATAACTCTCTAGTATGCTCAAAAAATGCATTAGCAACTGGATTTACATCGATTACTAAAATGAAATTGCAAATAAACGTAATCCATACAGAGAAGGTACTTACGTGAAATATGTATTCCCATATCTTGTACATCAAATATATTGTAAACCCTTAGTATAATGTGCGTCGTAGAAGAAAACAAGCCATAAACGTGGAATACAAAAATACAACAACCGCAATTTAATCAGAAAATTTTGTGTTATTTTCGCTCCCGTCATGGGATTTATACATATTGTATGTTGTAATTCGTATTTATATTTAGCTATTCAGTGCCTCATAGTTTATAACTATGTTGCGTCAGGACATTCACAAGGTAACGACTTGAACAACCAAATTTGTTCCAAGCGACCTCCCATTCCAAACTCAATCAATCTGTCACGCCTAGGTTTTGAAGACGCGTTTGATCACGGGTTGGTTATTATTTCCAACTTCTTTGGCGTCGAACTTCTGCCCTCACATTCCCCCATAATTATTAAGCAGCTCCATGTGAGTGACTTAAATGCACATAGGAATACCTGGCGTGTAATCCCGATTCCAGGTAGTCTGGTCAACTCATCATGGCCCAAATTCGTTTGCCCAAGCGTATATGTGGACACCATGCATTGCATGGAAATAGACTTCAGGCTATTCACACTTAATACGAAACCATGGAACTCTCAAGTCATTGTGTCGCTGTTTCCACCTGGCGCAGCATGCTACTCTTCAAAATCCAACAAAGGCCTTTTCACCGCTTTGCCCTTACCAACCGTCTGGGACAGCAGGTGTATAAATTGTAGAACCGTCGACTATATATTTCCGGGCCGGCACCCCGATAAAGTAAATATTCTGGTGACCGGCGCATTCACCGACATGCAAATAAAACTTGGGTTTGTGGCCGCATGGATCCGTGATAGCGTCTTTAAGAAATACGACGTACGGATTGTGCTGAGCACGGAGTCATTTATATTGACTGAATACCAGCATCAATCCTTTTATAGAAGTCATGCATATACTTGTACCGGGTCAAACGACGGATTCTGTAAAAATGGTGTCTATTTCGATTCAACGGAATCCAAATCATCGAACAACATCCGGCGAAAATGGCAATTATCCGATAATGTATTTTCCAATTCAGAACGAGAGCTAATAGAAATATTTAAAATTTGTCCAATAACAAGTAATCACTTAGTATCAAGAAAAACAGTGCTGCTTTATCTGTTCGACGCCATCGCGCTAAATTATACATATTATGTTAGAGGCGTTGGGCCAGACACTCGATGCAATTATGGGCATCAAAAATCCAGAGATAGGGAATACTTTGTCACAATGACGATGGAGTTTAAAGATATAATGGTCAACTCTACCGCTGATTACTACCCACTTTCATTACGGGATGAGCTTGGATCCAGCCGGTTTGTTAGTTGCGGTCGCACAATAAACAGTGCGTTGTTCTACAAGGAATTTGTGAATATATTTGATGTCCATATCTGGATCCTAATTGCGTTCGAATTGGTAATTATTTACTGGGTTTTCCAGATTTCTGGACATATTCGTGGCGTGAGTGCAGATAGCACAAAGAATTTATTGCAACTCGCAAAGGTCTTGGTTGAACAAGGTAGTGTGTTTGATAAATGGGAAACACTGTTGCCATCTATCAAGTTATTAATGATCGCGTACATGCTACTCAGCGTAGTTCTCACGAACGCGTACAAAAATAGAAACATAGTAAACTTGATTTCCCCGAGGGAGCCAATATTTTCAGATAATATTCAGGAACTGATTGGAAAAAACTACACAGTTTTAAGCCAAATATATTGCAATATCGAGCAAGAGGCTGTGGAATATGTCTTGTTCGCAGGAGAGCGTGATGAGCTATATGATGACGGACACCTTGTCTACATTGACGATGGAACTGCGATTCTTGTGAGTGAAATATTATCCGTGTCCGTATTTCAACCGGAAAACAGAAACGTGTCAGAATCTCTTGTGCGAAATTCCAGGATCGACCCATCAATTGTAAATGAGCTTGTGGCTTATGCAAAAATGACCAAATACTCTTCGTTAACATTTGCAAGTGGTAGGGAAAAATTGCGGTTTTTACACGAACAAATCCAGTCCATTACATCGACCATGATATGGGCGATGATGCCTTCGATACAGAAATGCAACAATGTTGCAGTTGTTACATCGCATGATATTGCAGTGCGGTATGCCACATATCTAAACACCATGAAGTATATTCATGTTGGAAGAATACCTGTCATTGAGTATGATATAAAGGTTTACCTAAAAGGTCATGTCAGGTCGGATGTGATTCGTCGAATTGGAGGGCTTTATCCCTCTGGTTTGTGGACTCTATGGACAACGCTCTTGACAAACAAGTGGAAAAGTGAGAAGGCATCGGTGCTGGAAAAGACTAATATGTTTGGGAATATACAGGTCGTGTTTCAAATGTTGTTGATTGGCATATCCATTTCGCTTTGGGTTGGAGCGGTGGAATCGTTATTCTATTTGTTCAGTCGGTGCGGTAGAATTACCGAAAATTTAAGTGTATTTAAACACATATTATATTGGCGGTTGTTAGATGGACTAAATGTAATATGGACGACAGTTACAAATATAATGGGCAATTGATTACCCATTCGCGTGGATGTTGGATTTCCTGCGTCTGTAGTTGTGATTGTTGGTTGCTTTACCTGATATGATTTGCAACGTCCACCAAAGTGTACTTGGGATAATAAATCGGTCCAGAGTGAGTTCGAGAATAAAACAGATAATTTATTTTATATTATGTAACAGTTGTTTATATATACAACAAATAAATGTCGACCGTCACACTTGTCTCTTACTTGACATAAACACATGACGAAAATATCATAATATATATACCAATGTGACTCAATCATTTTTATTTAAGAAGCTACACATCCAATTATTTACGGGCATGGTAGATGACGATGTTCACAAACATTATCCAACCTGCTGTGCGGAGGCCACCATAACCAAAGCAATGATGAAGCAGATCATGGACAGTCGGGACGATTTTTCCGGTTAATTGAAAGTGTAAATTTTGGAATTAATATTGCTCTACTGACCACAACAAATGCTTACCTAGTAAACTGAACGTTCCTTAGGTAATTGGATTGCCAATTTCGTACGCTCTACTCTTCATTCAATCTTATCCGAATAACAAGTCATCCTATTGATGATAATGCTATCAGGTAGAATGATTTTCAATGTGTCGTGAGAAATTTGAAACATACATAGTAATGGAATTGTATTTTTTCTCAATAAACTTTCATACGTTTACCAGTGTCCAAGTAAACAAGCCGTAATTATATCGCTGTCATCTTCCGCCGTGTATTCATTGTGGGAAAAGCTGTTTACAAATTGCTTAACATTGATCGATATCATACAACTTAATGGCAATTCGAGTCATATATTAAATTTCCACGGTACATATAATTTAGTGCCAATTCGGAGTCTTTTGTGAAAATATGTTGTTCTTTGGGCGTTACGACCGACTCCGTTAAACACAACACGTAACTCTACCAATCAACCACACATTATCTGACGAAGTTCCTACAAATGTTAGTATTGGCACTCCACTCTGATACGGATACCATGGACGTCCCGTCACAAAAGCGGTATGACATGTATCCGTTCATGACATGAACACCCTTACCATGGAGATTCAAAAGAGGACACCTAGGCAATTGGGACACCTGGAATATTTTGTGCGATTCCTGTACTACATTTGTCTCATTCCATATAGACCTGTTATGACCAAGGACGGACTGATCTTGAAAACATTTCTACCTCAACAGGTATAATAGATGGAAACATCCAATATGCGCAATCGATTTATAATTCCTGAATTTCATTATTTCATTTTACATTCATAGATCGTTTGCTCCATCTTATACGCTAGTGCTCTATTCTGTCAGGCGCTAAGCATAGCTGATGCATTGCAAGTAGACGTATTTTCGCGACCAATAAATATAATAACGATCGCCTTTGCAATTGTCGACACCATGAACATTTGTGGATGGGTGTTCGGCTACTGGAAAAGACAGAGCCAACTCCTAGGTCTTATTTCAGAAACGTCTAATGCAAAACTGCTTCAACATTATAAGCCTAGTGTTCTCAATTTCCAAAATATTGCTATGGCGTTACTTCCCTTAATATCTTCCCTATTCAACTATATTAAGCCTCCAGACGAGCCGGATGATGACTTTTACGAAGGTCTATATGGTGAAAACACAAGCTACCAGTCAATATCGATACTGGCGAACACAAAGAGGCTCACTGCCATTCCGCGGACAATGATATTTCAATGTGTAGAGTCGCTTATCTTCCTTCTTTCTATTTCATGCTATGAAGCCACAAATATCATCCTATTTGATCACAAAAACCAAAGGGTGAAAAGCTGGGACCTGGAATGTGGACCAAATATAGCACCGCCAACTAACTCTGAAATTGGACGAATTCAGCTGGCGGGATATTTGGAAATTTCCAGCAATTTGCAGAAATTCTTCACCAGCTTTAATGATTTCAGTTCCCCATTTTACATTGCGTGGTTTTGCATGATTGTTCCCTGGCTTTCATATAGACCGTTGCAAGCGCTTCAGCTGAGCAGCTTCCCTTGGACATTCATTTTCATTTGGCTATATCTAATCATGTACGGAATTGTTTGGTTCTGTTGTGCGGAAGTTAAAAGAAGGGTATACAGTACAGCTTTGATTATCATTTTTCAAAGCAAGAAACGGTGTTATTTGATCTCATTTATTTATCCAAATGTAGATTCAACTATTTAAAGAGATGGTAGAGGACGACATGTATAAACATTATCCAACCAACTGTGCGGACGCCGCTAAAGCTAACGTCACAATGAAACGAATCAAGCTTGCTACAAACAGTTGTGGTGTGAAGGCCGGAAGATTCTTTCAATTTTCTTATGAGTCATTCGGAAGTGTAAGTTTTGCAATTTCCATATCCTTCAATCCATGATGAGATATCTTTCAAGTGAGAATGCTCAACAAGCAAACTCTATTGTTTATCAGGTAATTGGATTGGCAATTGCGTACGCACTGCTCTTCATCCAATTTCACCCGTCCAATAAATCAACCCGTTAAACTGAGTGGTTCAGCTTGAACTACCTTCTACCTAGCCTTTGTCGTATGGCTCTTGATCGATACATCTGGTTGTCAATGTATGATGTGTTAGAGGATTAGAATAAACTGCAATCTAGTTTCAGTTAAGAGCTACTCCAGTAATATTAAACTGGCAGTTAGATTTTACACAAGCTCTTAAAATTAAAGTGGCCTAAAAGCACAAAATCCATATCCATTGCAACAATGGCTCTAGTGAATGCTAAATGGATTCCATGTCTGCTGATGCAACGCTTCCTTTTGTGCAGCCAGATTATCCCGAAACGTTTCCCCGACAACCGGTCACCCAATCAAGTTTTTAGACAATCTCCACAGCTCCCAAATTCCATCAACCTTACAAAACTGAATTTCGAGTCGGAATTTGCTACAGGTTTCGTTTTAATTCGGAACTTATTTGCACTCCAACTTCAACCCTCAAGCTTTCCTCTGCTTACCCAGCATTTTCAAACCAGCATCAAAAGCGGTTTGCATGGATCCATATACACAAGGGTGCTTAGCCCTAGTCTTGACAGTCATAGAAACGAATCGATAACAGCGGCAGGTTGTCCAAGCTCATATTTAGACGACCAGGTTTGCATGCATGTAAATTTCAGGTTGTTTGTGTTGAAGATTAAACCTTGGAACACTGAGTTTGTTGTCTCATTGTTTCCGCACGAGGCGGTTCTATTGGCGGAAAATTCGCCTAAAGACTTCATTAATCCTGCCTTCAACTTGCCAAGTGTTTGGGATCAACACTACGAGACTACTTCCCAGTTACACTACGAGACGAACTCGGATCCATCCGATTTGTTAGTTGTGGTCAACCCGTAAACGGTGCACTCTACTACAAGGAATTTGTAAATATTTTTGACGTTTATATTTGGATTCTTGCTGCATTAGAGATATTATTAGTACTCGCCATTTTAAGGACCTTGAAGCATGTTCACGGTTTTAGGGAAGATATCGTAGCAAATATGTTGAAACTCGCGAAAGTTTTAGTTGAACAAGGAAACGTTTTCAATAAACGCGATACGTTATTGACATCCAGTAAATTACTACTAGCAACCTACATGCTTCTGAGCATAGTTCTTACAAATGCGTACAAAAACAGAAATATCGCCAATTTGATTTCGCCAAGACGGCTAATATATTTGGATCAGATTCAGAAAATTATTGCCAAAAACTATACAGTATTAAGCCAGATTCTGTTTAATATCTCTCCGGTGGCAATTAAATATATCCTGGAGTCTGCAGAGCGCAACGAGTTGTATGAAGATGGACATTATATTTACATGGCCGACGGCACTGCCCTTGTTATGCGCGAAGTGGCAGCGATGGCGCCCTTTCCAGCAAATGTTTCCAACTACATGCAAAATCTCCAATACAATTTTAAAATCGGGCCGTCAGTTGTGAAACAACTTGTGAACTATGCTAAAAAGATGAAGTATTCCATATTAACGTTTTCCAGTCCGGATGAAAAAGAAAGGTTTATAGACGGGCAAAACAAACCGATTATACAAGAACTTATTTCGTCCATGATATCGCCTCTTCAGAAATGCGACAATGTGGCGGTTGTTGCATCGCACGCTATTGCGTTGCGGTATGCAAAATTGCTCAGCGCTGTCACGTACGTTCATGTTGGTAAAACCCCAGTCGTTGAATACGAAATAAACGTTCTCATCAAGGGTCTCGTCGACCCTGGTTTCATTTGATTTGGATTTGATTTGGATTTAGTGCCATCTCGTCGTCCGGCTTGTGGTACTTATGGACAAAAGTTTTCAAAAACAATTGGAGAGATAAGCACTCGTAGGTGCTAGAAAAATCGACCATGCATGGGAATATACAAGTTGTGTTTCAAATATGGCTGATTGGTTTATTAGTTTCGCTTTTGTTTGGCGCTACTGAATGTGTATTGGATATAGCAACAAAATCCTGCCGGAAATATTATTTTCGTATTACCATTAGCAATTGGTGTGCTTTGCATTATTTGTACAATAGAAAACATTTACTTAAAACGCGTTGACGAAATGCTGACGCAATTTCGATATAATCCATTAAGTCGGAAGCTGTATACGCCCCGCAATGTTTCCATAGCCGCCTATTAAATTCTAAAGCTTGCAACTAAATTTAAGGACAAAGTGTCGACACGAATAACTTTTTGTGCTGCCTGAAATCAATATGCTGGACACGTCAGTAAATCAGTTGGATATGTAACGTTTCAGTGTCCTCTGTTTGAGCGAGTCCGCAACCAAAATGCTCTTAAATGTGAAGGTCACGAAAAGCAACGCCGAAGTACCCAAGCGGGACTCGAGGCGTTTGGGTCATCTAGAATATTTTGTTCGATTCCAGTATTATTTATGTCTCATTCCATACCGTCCTGTTATTTCAGAGAGTGGGTTGACATTGCAAACATTTCTACCTCAACGGGTAACTAACGTCAACATGACTCGATTGCCATCTTGATTTGTAAAAACGTTTTTATAACAACATATACTTTCTCAACAGATAATCTGTTCGATGGTATACGCCAGTGCACTGTTCTGTCAGACAATTAGCATTGCAAGCGCGCTGCAAGTGGACGTATTTTCTAGACCAATAAACATAATCGCGCTGGCCTTTGCAATTGTTGACACGATGAACATTTGCGGATGGGTCTTCGGATTCTGTTCAAGGAAAATAGAACTACTGGAACTTATTTCTGAATCTTCGAACCCCATACTACTTCAGGATTATAAACCGAAAGTTCTGCATTTGAGGAATATTGGCCTGGCTTTGCTTCCTCTTGTGTTTGCCCTATGCAACTTAATTCATCCACCGGATGAGCCAGAAGAGTATTTTGACGAAGGGATATATGGCGAAATCGCAATGTACAAATCATTTCCAATCTTGAGCTATGTACACGACATTACTACCATTCCTCGTGCAATGATATTTCAATGTGTGGAGAGTATCATCTTCCTTCTATCAGTTTCCTGTTATGACGCCACAAACGCCATTCTAAGCCACTACAAAAACGATGACGTCGCTAAACTGGACCCAGAAGGTGGATCACAATTAGCAATGAGAGTGCATTCCGAAAGCTTTTCACTTCGGCTGAAAGTATATTTGGAGACGTGCAGCAGCTTACAGAAATTCTTCACCAGCTTCAATAATTTCAGCTCTAGATATTACATCATGTGGTTTTGCATGATTGTTCCATGGCTTTCCTACAGACCATTGCAGGCGCTCCAACTGAGCAGCTTCCCCTGGACATTTATTTTTATTTGGGCATATCTAATCATGTACGGGATAATTTGGTACTGCTGTGCGGAAGTTAAAAGACAGGTTCGCACTTTAAATGATGTCATAATTACAATTATGGGCATTTCCGATATGATAAACTGTAAAGGTTATGCGGCATGTTTCAGATACATTTATTTAAGGAGATGGTGGAACAGGACATTTACAAGCATTATCCAACCAACTGTGTGGATGCGGCTAAAACAAAGGCTATAATGAAACAGATCAAACTTGCGACAAACAGTTGCGGCGTGAAGGCAGGAAGATTCTTTCAATTTTCATATGAGTCATTCGGGAGTGTAAGTTTTATAAATTTCCATTCCGTCCCATACATTGTACATAATTGCTAATGTTCACTAATGTAAACTGAATTGTACATTAGGTAATTGGATTGTCAATTGCGTACGCTCTACTGTTCATTCAATTTCACCCATCTAATAAATCAACCCATTAATTAGAGTGTAAAGCTACTCGAGTAATAGGTATTAAACTAACAGTTTGATTAGCAACAAAGTTCTCGACATTCAGAGGCGTCAACTCTTCAACATAATTAACATCCCCAACGTATACCTTAACTATTTGACAGGATCTAATGTACTTTTGAATCCACCTGAACGACCTGGCATTCAGTCTGCCATTTTGCACACGCTGAACGTATAACCAGCGCCTGAGTTCTATAATGAGCAGATTCTTTGATTCCACGAACACGCTACCTAAACTGGTGTAAGCTATCATGACAAGAATTTCGCCGTCTACTGCGACAAAACAGAATATGACCAGCATAGGCAGCGGCAACTTGAGCCCGAATTCGAAACATGCATACAGACTGATTACGTGGATTATAATAAAGGAAGTGAGGACGGCAGCGGTGAAACTAGAGTAGATTCTTCTATAGGCCAAAGTCATTAGCTGAACCTCTCGATAGAGAAAAAAGTTGTAGCATTTGTAATCGTTTCTGAAGTTTGTGATTATATCTCGCGACAGTAGTACGTAGTTACGCAGACAGTGACTTTTAAGAAGTAGGACGAAGGGTATATGAAATATGCAAGCTGTGACAATGAAATATCTGTTGGAGAAGGACACGCAAAATACCAGAAACTTCATTAGGATTTCGTGAAGTGACCAAGTTGCTTTGAAACCAACGCCAATTCGTCCCTTACATTGGTCGTACACGAGCAGGTATCCTCCGAGATGAACCGGAAGACAGGGATTCCGGATGAGGTCAAGGTAAAAGAATATTGGCATGAAGATTGCAGTAATTTTGCAAGCCGTTATCGTCCATTTCGTAATTCTTGTCCGCAACTCGTTTTCAGGGCTCCATGATTTTTCTGTAAAAAGTACATTGAGTGTGTCCGAAAGCATTTAATTTTGTTCAATAATCAACAATACTCCCCGTATATTCATAATTTGTTGTACCATTTCGGTGTTTTTCGAAATCCATCATCCCGTTCATGCAGCTCACAATTTGCTCCGCCTTTGAGGAAAATATGTGATGGGTGTAGCAACTCAGGAGCAGTGAAATGGAATGGAATATACTGTGAAACTTAACAAACACTTGAGTTTGGTTCCAAGTGTACAGGATTTGCAGTAGGACAAACCAAGTGTACAGGTAGCCACAGTATAGTCTACGGGAATGGATTTTCAAACATTTGGATGATTTGAGAACCATACGTTTCTGTTTGTAACTGAATTCGAATGGGATACATCCTGAAAGGTCGGATATTCGCATAAAGTTAAGCAACGGTTCCAGAAGTTCCTCTGCAAATAGCATGGTTGTGTCTCTTTTTTCTGTGATTCTATGGTCGATTGGATCTACTTTTTGATCACGGAATACGAACGCATTATTGCAAGTTGATATGGAAACTAGAAACGATGCAGCCAACTAGCAAGCTGGGTATAATGATCCGAGTTCAGTAGTATATTCTTAGGTTGAGCTCTGTGTAAATTTGAAAGGTGATGTGTCTCCCATACAAGCTCACTTTTAGAATATTCTTATGACGTTGGTTTTGCCAAGTTGAACGTAGTAAGTCATTACTAATGTATTACCCTTTCAGATTTGAAGTAAGACTACATGAAATTCATAGAATTAATATATTACGCGTAGGATACATTTCTAGTTGTTGGTTGTCAAATGCATGTTAATGTAGAATTTTGAATTGTGAATAGTGCGTATATTTAGGGTGTTTCTATTAATAAATCAGCATGCGTCACAATAAAATATTTTGACACGTTTGATTGATGATCATATTCTATTAAAAAACGGAGAGGTTTTCCATCACCGTGTTCAAGTATGTTGCCACCAACATATACGTTGCCGACACAATTTAATAATATCCTAGTGTCCGAATATACATCAATGATTATTTTATTTCAACGAGACATGAATATTGCGTATGTATACGCCGATGATTAACTTAAAGAGTCATAGAGACATGTACTTCGAATCGAACAAAGTCGGAACAATAAAATCTTCATAATTCATTGGCAATTGCCAGTCAGACGACAAATTTTAAATGCCGCCGGATTTACTATGACCAAAAGTAGTCCGTAAATTTATAATTAACATTTTCAAAATTTTCCGACAATGACCAACATTTTCTACAAGTGCATTAATTCAGCATGAAAGCCGAATCGTCATTTTTATGCTCAGTTTTTGTAACGTTTTCTTTTCAATTTAAACATAGCGTAAATCTACATTGCCAACTTTGAAATACGTACTGGCTATTTATGGTTTGCTTGACATTAGTGTCAGAAACGAATTTCAGTTCTTGAGGCAAAATATCCATCAATTTTAGGGTTCGTAGCAGAAGAAACAATTAGTCGAAATATTTTAATACGAAGTGAGAACCTGCGCTAAATTTTATCACCATGCTGAAATACTGTTGCAAGTTATGCGACTCGGCATTTCCAAATTACGATGCGTTGAACGTCCACATAAGACGCCACACTGGTGAACGCCCGTTCAAATGTGACAAGTGCGAAAAAAGCTTCAAACAAAACTGCCATCTTAAAACGCATGTGACGACAACGCATTCCACCGTGGCGCAGTTTAAATGCGATCAGTGCGGCAAAGTTTTCAATAGAAAGGGCAACCTGACAAGGCACCTCCAAACACACACAAAGTCCAAACCGTACCAATGTGAAAAGTGTCAAATGTGTTTCTCGCAGAATGCTCATTTAAAAGCACACATGGTGACCCATAATGGAGAAAAAGACTTCAAATGTGAGAAATGCAGCAAAAGTTTTGCACGACGCGGAAATCTGACCAGGCACATGAGCGTGCACACAAATGCAAAACCGTATGAATGTTTAAACTGCGGAAAATCATTTTCTCACCCAAGTCATTTAAAAACTCACCAGAAAGTGCATTCCAGTGAAAAAGCATTTCAATGTGCTGAATGCAACAAGAGCTTTCAAAATAACTTTCATTTAAAAAGGCACCAAATGACGCATTCCAAGGAACGTCCTTACAACTGTGAGCTGTGCGAACGGGCATTTGCCCAAAACGCGCACCTTCAAAACCACCTCAGATCCCATTGCGGAGAGCAGACTGAGCAGTGCCACATCTGCAATAAACGATACAAGTATAAGAAATGTCTTGTTAATCATCTGAATAGAATGCACCAGTTGTAAAATGTGTTCAAGCAAGCGGCAAAAGTTTACTTCGAATTATGTTTCACAAATGGTTGTTTATAGAGATTATATTTATGCAGGGTAAGAGAATCAATGATTTTGGTTTATGTATATCCATAATTGTAGCATGTACTCTGGAATTTTTAACGAATATCCTGTAATAATATCTGTATGCTGTCTGTAAATAAATAAAGTTGTTAAGTTGTACATAGTAGGATTCGAATCTCATGTCCAAATGATATTTTCCATTTATGCGATTTTTGAAGTGGTAGCCGTATACCCATGGCCCATGGCAATTTCAATGTTTCCGTATCTTGTAATCATATTTGATTGCAAACTGCAATCATTTGAAGTTGTTTTGAGGAATGGCTGAACCCAATACAATGGCAAAGCACCCTGGAACATAAAATGTAACCAATGTAATAATTTCAAATATATGCAGTTTCCAAGGATACACATACATGACATGTTCCCCTATTAGAATTGGACACTAAATTGCATATTCTGGAAAACCATCATACTAAAGTTGTTCGCAATTCCTATCGATACGCGCTTCCGTGTTTTCAGTTTCCTTGGACTGGTCGAGTGAGTAGTTCATTTTTCGCCTGAATTCAAAAGTCCAATCGCATTTTTCTTTGAAATGGGATTCTCTGCCCCTGAGTTACTGGCAATCAAGTCTCTGTCAAAAGTTTATTTTTTCCTGTTCCCTTATCCAGTGTCATGGAATCCAGAAGCTCACCGCCTCATACTTCGTCAAGACGTGTGGTTCTCCTGGCTGCCATACGCTCTTAATATTCTACTCATTATGGTTTACAGCACGTGTAGTTTAATTTTTCGCATTTTTCAAGGGGCCAATATCGACCGACTCGAGCGGCTAATTCTGTCATCGGCAGGAGTCGGCCTCTACGTGGTAATACAGTCGTGTTTCCTGTTTTCAAATGCAAGGACGTTTATAAGCTCTGCCAACGTAATTATTACCATGAATGGTGAACTTCAAATAGGTATCGTTAAAAATCTGCATAACAAATTTCCGTAACTGCATAAAAAGGTTGGTAACTGAAATAATATTTGTTGCTCGTTTTTCAGGAACCGATAGTTCATCAGATCTGCATTCTGTCCTACGTTGCTCTGTGATTCCAATAATTGCGATAACAAGTCCGCTGATACCTTTCGTTTGGATACTGACCGACTTTGACATTACAAGATATATTGTGGTCTTTTGTTTTCCACATTTAGAAACATGGGATCTTAGGATGATCTTGTATAGCTGGGCATTCCGTATCGCCATCAATTTCATTGTGATAACAGAAGGCTACCGAACCATACTTCATATTTATTTCCTCTGGATAATTCTTATAGATCGCAGCTGGAAAATCATGAAAAATCTCCTAAATACGTATCATGACTACCAAAAATTTTACAAATATTACACTATATACCGATTATTGTGGACGAAATTTGGCGACACTGTTCAAAATATGTTTTGTGCTGCTATGACTGCAGTGTTTTTGATTATTGCTGGTATTTCAGTGGTTTGCGTCAGGATATCTCCATCCACCATATCCCCGCCCCTCTATATTTGGTTTGCGGTCACAAATGTTCTTCTTTTGTTTGTTGTAGTTAATGTATTAGGCTACGTTTGTGACTGGCTGGAAACTACTGCTGCAGTCGTTAAGTTACAACAAGCCCGAATGGTGGGTTTGAAAAATACTTCATTTCAAAATAGATTGGTTCATAAGCAAGTGGTCGCGGTGTTGCCAGTTAGGGTACGATTTGGATTTTTCGGCTGGCTGAGAAGAGGATTTGAGTGCGAGTATTTGCATGTTTTGACATTACGAACATATGACGCTGTAATATTGTGGGATTGCTAACAGTCGGGTACTTTTATGGCTTAGCGTTGAGTTGCATTAAATAAACAGGGCTTACGAAAATGTTTTCATTAAAAGTGTATACGTTCCAGAATTGGTGCGGCTGATGAATAAACTGCGTTGCCATTTTAACGCAATGTATTGCACAGATGCTGCGAAATTTTTTAAACGGAAGCAAATTGATAACATGATAGGTCAATTATCTATAATTTATTTTATTTTTGTTTCGCCAGGTAGTCTGTTTCAATAGTGAAGTGGCGCATTAAATTATAATTAACTGAAATCATTACATGCTTTAATCTCGCAATAAACCGCACATGGTATCGTTTATGAGTTTAACATGTGTTTTATTATCTCAGTGCCTAAATGCCACAAACCCTCCTATTGGGAATTACGCCCACTAAACGAATTCACCATTTTCAATAATTTCGGTAATTACTGTACAATAACTTTGCTAGCTAGTGCAGCTCACCTTTCATGACAATGGTAACCATTTATGGCTAAAGTGGATACGATACGTAGAAATATTTGAAAGAATCATTTGCAGAGAGAATATTGAATTGTAATGGTTTCATTACAACGATTTGAACAAGATCTATTACCACAATAAATTGTCTTGCTCGTGCAAATTCATTTAGCCGTTTCACAGAAGGTTAAGTTTATTGATTTCACTATCATGCTTCATGTACTCATGTGCCATCCCATCACAAGAACAAAAACATTATCCATTCGGGCATGGGCATGTGTGCTACGTTCAATTACAGAAACCACAAATGATAAACGTCTTTATAGTTGTGTAGGTGATTAGTTGGATGGAGGTGTGGTTTGTGTTTAAAGTAACATTTTATATTGATGTATTCAAAACCTAGCCTTTGTCATGAATTCATATCATCTGTTGTCCTGCACCGGGAATCAGTAATTGGCATGGGTTTGGCTAAAGTCATGCCAATCATTAATTATTTATCCACGGTTGATTAAGTAGACTATAGTTTTACGAGCGGCATCAAACTCCACGGAACCTGAAAAATATCTCATCAAAATGCACCGCTCCGTCAGTGTTTTTCCGACTTATATAAATAATTGTTTTCAGCTGGCGTTTACCGAATATGTCCTTTGACAATGGCAAAAATTTTATTAATATGTTTTTGTGATTTTAGGGTTGTGTATAGGATTGGGTGTATTTTAAATATTCATCGTAAATTTGAATTATATCAACCTTGATACCTACGACATGCCTGCTGATGTACTTTCATGTTTAATGTCAATTTGTGTGACAACCACATGCTAGGTGAGGACATGATTGTTCATTAGTACTGACGATAATGCTACCAAATTATTCAGCATTCGTCCACGTCAATCAGTGTTCAGTTTTAGTGTTGAATAAACATAACAAAGCACACCTGACTTGTTAGGGAAGTTACAATATTTTTTTTCTATCACGTTATGTGACTGTAACGTAACAATCAATTTATTTATTTAGCTTATTTGGCTCATCATTCCAGTGTTACAAAGACAAGCCATCAGAAACAGTAGATAGAGACATTATTCGTGGATTGAGTGTCAACTTAGTCCTTAATCTGTTATAGTTCTTTCGGTGCCCGTTTCTGGCTAGGGCGACAACAACAAAATGCTGATACATTTTGTTCTCCTCAAAGAAATTGACGTGTGCTTGGAGCTTCTTCAAAAACTTAACTTGCTCAGATTTGAATGCCCTTACGTCATAAAAATAAACAGAAACGTCCAACCAGTTTCGTGCCACTTTTCAGCAAACCCGCATTTCTTCAAGCGGCATTGGAGATATCACCTTGGATCCCTAATCCTAGCAAACATTTTATCATTTGGAATCTCCAAGTTTGAGAAAACACTGTACCACGAAGTAGTCACCGCAGCTTATATCAGTGCTATGGCCCTAACTGTAGCAATCACGGTTCTCTTTACCAGACTACATGGAGTTAATTTTGTGCATCTTTTGAATGCAATGAGTTCCACTGACGACAGGCGAAGAGGTCACGCTTACAATTTTTATTTGATTGAGGACGTTCCCGATCGGAGCACAAAGTTTGTTGCCATGACGACCCGACTGTTTTCAATGTTGATATTTAATCTGAGCTTTCTGTATGCGGGATCCTGCGCAGCGTTCCCACCGGTGCCCTGGAATTCCGTTCCCCAAGCCATTTGGGGCTACGAGATTTCAGAGGATCATGACAGCCTTTGGACAAAGTACTTGCGAATATTTTTTATGCGAGTGTTTGTATTTATATTTATTTACAGCAATATGAGGATATTTTGTAGTTTCGTAGCGCTTAATATCCTACTGCACTTGTTCATACCAACTTATTGCTTTGTGCGTTCAGTTAAAATTTTGTGCAAAAGGATAGCAGCTGCGGAAAATCCAGTTGACTTGGAAGCATTTATCTTGAAATATCGGGAATTGCAAATAATCTGCGGGATATATAATGGCATACATCGAGCAACTTTCATGGCGCTCTATATTTACCTGGGTATATTCACATTTTGCTTGTGTGTATACATTTTGATTGGAGAGTGGCAAAATCTTCATTCCAGTGGAATCATGGTGTTTTCGGATGGCTTGACAATGTCGATAATACTCATCCTAATATGCTTTCAATATGCCGCAGTACTACTTGCACGGAGCAGAGGCGTTCAAATGAAGTTGAAAAAGAAGTGCGCTAGTTTAATATGTTCATCCGTAAAGAATCGACGTGATGTGAAGGTCATTCGAAAAACATGCGCCTCGCTAACCGCGGTGAAAATTAGATTTCTGCACTCCAATTACTTTGATCGCTGGACGCCGTTAGTGTTTTTCAAGTTTGCCTCCGTACAAGCTGCAAAGCTAATATTAATAAAGTAGTGAACATGAACGCGTACTTTATTATCGGACTGTTGTATGAATTAATAAATGAACATGGCAGAAATTGGCATTGTTTTTAGTAATGTTTTTACTTTATTACGGAATGCATTACATGAATTACTTAGATAATTATTTCGACTAAATAACATAAGGCGTAACTGATTAATATTATATCTTCCAATGTAGCGCATTCCGAAACAACTTTATATTCGCAATCCTTCAGCCACTAGACGATTCATTAGTCTAATGTGTTTTCTCTATCGAAACAAAGAAATAATTTCAATTGA
The DNA here is from genome assembly GCA_004115045.4 of Sinella curviseta. Lineage (NCBI taxonomy): Eukaryota > Metazoa > Arthropoda > Collembola > Entomobryomorpha > Entomobryidae > Sinella > Sinella curviseta. The sequence continues at coordinate 17,237,252 of CM023203.3, forward strand.
ACATGGCATCATTATCATAATAAGCGTGTTAGCTATATAAATTATAATAAACTAACCTGACACCATAACTTTTATAGTTCGCGTCACGGTCCCGCCTACATTTGCTGCCATGCACTTCCATTCACCTTGATCCTCTTTGACAATAGCATTGAACTTTATCTTCAATTTTATTAAATAATTTGCTTTACCTACATTTTCGGTTCCATTTGTAGAACTTTTCATGTCAAGCTCATACATTGAGTTGGTAGCATGTTTACGCTTATCCGGAACAATTTGTTGCGGCTGCCCATCCTTCGTCACATTTAAACTTGGAAACGGGCTTCCATCCATCACAGTGCAAGTAAGGACCTTATCGACCTCACCGAAATTTAGTTGCACGGTTTCGGTTTCATTTTCAGAGAATCGTGGAGCGACGCTTGGCAATACTTCAAACGATTTCGAAATTGTATCCCACCCGCTTCCATCCCTTGCCGGCATCCAGCAGTCAACCGAACTCATTTCCGGACTCGCCAGAATGTCCCTTCCAAAAAAGGACAAAAGGTCATCTCCCCATCCATCAAATATGATTGCATTCCCACTCAGGTAAACACTTCTCCGCTCCTTCTTTGCAGAAAATGTTCTCGACTTCAGAATGGTTCTGGTTCCATTCTTCCAATTTAGTCTGAGATGGGGGCCATTTGCGTAGAAAAATGGGAGGCCAAAGCACATAATTGTCAACGACTCACCCTCGTAGTACACATTGCGGTCAAACTCCTTCAGGAATATTTCTTCAGTCTCCAAATTATGTGAAAACACCGAAAAGTCGTCGTATCCACCAACTTCTAATAGATTGTTAGCTACTTCGTTAAACTCTACCGGATAGGCGTTTTCATCCTTTGCGGCTCTTGAAATCACCTGACCAACAATAACCGCCAATTTGCTAGTCACGTTTGATGAGCTCAAAGCAACGGATGCCCTCTCATCTGAAAATTTAAGCATTTTTACGCAAATCAATTTATATTTTAGAGCAATTCCCGTATTAACTGCATACATTTGCAAAGAGGTAGTTTGTCATGGACCCCTCCCGGAAATTCCTTCCGTAATGCATTCGATCTTTGTTCCACCTGGTAGCTCATCTCGGGACGAAACATTTGTACAAATTCTTGCATGTAATCCACATTATCTCCTTTCCATGCCACCAGTGCGACTGGTAGGGTAAGAATCATATTTGAGCAATCAGAAGAGTTGCGAACGGCGTCGTGGCTCCGTCTAGAAATCAATTTCACCAACTTCTCGTTGCCCATTCCCTTCCCTATGTTATCTAGCCACATGCGCTTCCTCATTTCGCAGATGAGTGGATTGTCGCAAAAGTTCGTGAACACATTAGGGGGCGCGTCCTTTACCCCAGAGCAGCATACGATTAGTGGTTGAGGAAGGGATGTGTGCTCAGAGTAGGACATATACGTATTTAAACTAGCGTTACCCTGAAGTATGTTCCTTGGTTCAAAATTCCTGTCTTTATGATCGAGTTTTGTTGTGATTTTGGTGACGTTCACAATGACAAATCTTTTGTTGGCATTTGAAATCGAACATTTGAAAAATGTAAACATTCCGTCGTTAAGGAGACGTCGCCGTAAAGTGAATCCAATTTTTGGATCGAAGCTGTAGCTTTTATCATCCGAAATTTTCGTCCAAGTTCTGTTTAGCGCTGCGGTATTTTTAACGGAATCTTGACTGTAACCAATTTCCTTTTCAAGTATGATCTTGACTTTTGGCGAGGATGGCCTACATGGAAGCACAATCGGGTCATTAGATCCGGTCGATATGTCGATAGTAACGTTTATGGTGTGACCCTCATGTTCCATGTTGGATTTGTCTGAAAAATATTGAATACGTTTCCATGTGATAAACATAAATAGATTGAACGTCATAAGTTGTAGAAATAAACCAAATATTTTTTTAGTGGGGAAATCGGTTACCAGCCAAGTAAATCTGAATGCTTGACTGAATTGCAGGTTTTTTCGCAACAGATCTGCACGTGAGGTTAGCATTGAAAAAAGAGCCGCTCTGAAAGATAGAGCGGAACGTGAAACTAATTCCGATTTTGTAGCGAGTACTGACGGGACTGTTCATGCTAAGATCAAAATCAGAAACTATGTACTCTGTAAATCTCATCCCTCCTGCCATCGGTGTCCCAATTTCCTATATGTGTTTTCAAGAAAAACTATTATAATCTTTTTTCTTTGTTAAGGCATAATAATATTTGTTCAATTTTGATTACGTTAGCATTAGGAAATGTCCAATTGATTGGATAGCTTGCTTCACATGTAAACACTACGCTTTGTGTCTGAGCTGAGACGACAAAGTTTTTTCCTGTCTTGGAAACAAGGTCATTCTTGTAATTTTCCTGCGACCAAAAGGCAGTTTCCGCCGGTTCTAAGGTGTTGTTTTTAGCATAGGCACGTAGCAAAATCATTGGCCCAAGACGGGCGTCATGTTTGGCAGTTTCAAGCGAACATGACCAACCCACAAATTGTAGGAATATTATGTCAATTACGAGGAAGATAGTATATCTTGCCATACTTCTAGTAGTGTACTTTGTCAGGTGTTTAACCAATTTTAGATGATGTTTTTGATTCAGAGTTTAATTTGGTTATGGCATAGGATAACGACTATGTGGAAAATGACAGGATGCTCTAGGTTACTAGAGACGGCGTCAACTTGCATGACTGGGCTGTATGAATTTCATGACATGAAACTATTATATTATACTTGAAATGAATTGAATTGTGTCTTTATTTAAATGTCTAGCCAAGCACGTTATGAAAGGCGAGTGACAATAGAAAATGAATTGTTCCAGTTGGTATTCTCGAACCTCTATTCATAACCCTCACGAAATTCAATTACGATTGATTAAAATTACAATTACAAGTTATGGCTTTTTCTATTGCTTAACATTTAAGCGTGTCGATGGAAGAATTTGCAATTTCCATATATTTTACACGCAACCCTACCGCGTAGATGAAAGTACGCTAAGGCATCAACAAGTTTAATGGGTTCTGACAAAGAAACAAAACGTTCACGTACAGCATGGTATTGCACTTATGGGGCATTCTTTACAATCATATGACAGACATTTTTAACGCAAATACCTACTGAAACGTTAAGTTGATGCGATCTGAAAAAGTGTATGACCTTTTCTAGTTTTCTGAACACGCAAGCCAATAAGCAGTCGTTGTCATTGTAGCATAGTTACGCCATATATATATATAAGATCAGTAGGATACAAGATAAATGTTTGGGACAAGGTCACGCAACTTGATTTTGTTTCCTACACAGTTTGATGGATAAGCAATAGCGTCTCGGTCGCACACCTATTTAATTTATACCTCAACGGAAAATTACAACCCAGAGAAAACCACACGCCAGGACTGGCGTTTTCTGCATCAAGTCGTCTCGTATTATTTCCTTAGAACACGTGCCAGGAGAATGACTTATTGGTGGATTATCAGTGCAGTATATTTTCTATGTCCCACTTGAGGCTCCAAAGAGATACGTTTAGCTCTAGGATAAGTAAAACATGTAAGCAAAAAGTTATATTTATAGATACGAGATTATAACCTTTTGGTGGAACTTGTGATCGTGGTAACAAACATTGGTATGTTTTATTTTTAGGAATAATCTGTATTCAATCACGACAAGCACACGTAAAAAAATAGCTAATCTGTTTCCAATTAGACTATAATTAGGCATATTACAAAAACAGAAACAGTTGTTCCACGCAGCACTGTGTGCCATGTGACACTCCCATAATATTCATAAACCATGATGATGACAATGTCACGTCTTCCAGTAGTTTATTTTTGGGTCATTCAATGGCGGATTAAATAGACACAAGTAGAAAAACTGTACGGCGTCTACTCTTCTTGGATTATGGATGGCGACAATGGCATAATTGCAAAGGATTTGCTACACATTTGCTATTTCTGTTTAATAATGGCTGTGTACAGTTTGTGCATATATCTGTGTTTGGAAAAAGGAGCTCGTGTTCCAGATGGGAGCGTGACCGTTCCATGTATCAATTAATAACTTTGCACATTTCCTTTTTCCAGACTATGGGGCATACCTAAAAGAAGTTATTATCGCGTCTATAAATAAAATTAAAAAAACGCGACAACTTTCTGCGTATTGGAAGAATGTTCCAAAAATGTATTTTTAGTTTTATACGACCAGCATCAGCAAACAAGGATTATGGTAATTACATGAGTTACATGAATAAACTCACCCAATACTTGGTAAAGTAGTTACAATTCCACGGGAGTCAGATTGCTGCGGAAGATTACCTTGCAAACTTTATAAGCCGCATTATGATTACCGTCACCAAGTGTCGTGATCATATGAATGATGTTATGAGTGGCAAGTTAATTAGCCCATCCCTCAAGGAAAAACAAGTGTAAGGAGCAATAAATCACACGGCGTAGAATCTGATATCGAGGCAAATAATAAAAGGAGAGTCGAATTGGCAAAAGTTCTTAAATGCAATTTAGCGACAGCACTTGACGGGACGCAATAAAATCAGCGGTCTAAACTGTTTCTTCACTCTATTTTATACAAATTTGGCTTCAACTATTTTGTGCCTGAAAACTAAAAATGGGGAGGCGAAATCAATCCATTACAGGTAGCTCAAAAGTTCGTAAAATATCTCTTCAGAACGACTATGCGTTCGGGATAATTTCTCCAGTGTCAGCAACGACCCTGTCAGTACCAGTCCCTTTGACAACACGCTGTGCAAGTGAGGAGATTAGAATCCCCTGTATCTTGGTTCAATCCTGGCAAGTGGAAGATAAGTCTGCTAGCGGATTCATTCCAAATGCTCCCGAGCTGGAGCTAGGCGTCGACCCGCTTTGTGAAGCACGTTATAGTTCCAATAACAATGCATCCAGTTCGTCGTCAGAGAGATTCCGCCGGTGGTCTTTTTCCAATTTCCAGACCGCCGTCATGGCCGCGGAGCCGTGCGGCACTGAGATCAACAGTCAATTTGCCAGTGACAAGGACGACTTCATCACACGGAAAAGTGCCATTAACGGAAGCTATGCGAATCTGTTGGTTGGGAAACCGGGCGTGGATGAAAACTGGCTCTCTGATTTCATGGTCAGCATTCCTGAGAAAGTTAGGAAGATTTCAGCGCACAAGAAGCCGACCACCAATTCTGAAACAAATATTTATCTTCCGGATGAGGATCTGAAAAAGCAACTTCAAAGTTTTTACGTTTACTAGCCTAGTTAAATAAATACTAGTAAAATGTGTTAACTACTTTCAAAATATTTAATGCACATTTGTATATTCTCATTTCTGCCTACAGCTCCTTCGTCCATGATAAAAAATTATGTATATTCATATGTAACGTTATACTTGCATAATTTCGGCTCTGGCGATTTGACATTGCAACATCACCAACAATTGTATACTCCTAATTGGAAACAGCTTGATACATATTGTCATTCTTATCACTTTATCCACTGACCTGGTCTTATAGAAACATACTACAGTGTATGTCGCAACAGCAAAATATGCATCATCATTCGCGTAACATTTGCGATAATTACTATGCCTATGTTGCACGGTTTTCTTGTAACCAATTTTCAACGGTGTCCTAGAGACTGATCAGTCCTGCTACTATAATTAACGGATATACCAAGAGTGTCATAAATAAGTAGTAACTATGTGTACATGCATTGCATACAGTAGAAATTGATTATCACACATTTACCTGCAATATACTTTAAAGATTTGCCGGCTGGGATACTTCCACCTGCCCCGACATCTTGCTTCTTGAAACACGGCCTATATGACCATAATTTTCTCAAATATTTACCTCGGCCGGCTTTTATTCTCCCTGATTGACATTTCTGTATGGCACTAGATTGACATTCTACTTGTCGAGTCACCTATGATGTGGTGACGTTTTGAAGTGATATATTTAATAAACTATTGTAAAATCAATTCAGTGAAATTATTTCTGAGTAGCAGGAATTATTCAGAGATTTTTTTTTTCCGTGGGCCATAGTCCAATTTGTGTCACGTGAAAGAAATCGGGTTGCTCAATAAATAATAATTTCCAGTTTTGCGTTGTAAGCTGGTTGTTCTTGTGTGGATTTTAATTTCATAAGATATCATTCACACGTCCATTCGCGAATGAAACAGAAACACAGCTGAACTGAACGTCAACACGTGTAGTCGTGGAAAGTTTCAGATTGAATTATGGATCACGGTTCTTTGCTGTTCTGAGAGCATTCGAAATGCACTGAATTATTTTTCTACACCCGCTACATATAATTCCACACGCTGGCCGTAAATTTCAATCCTCCATAAAACTCGTTCCCATTAAACAATAAATATATTTCACTTATATATATTTATACGTTTCGCTCGTGTTACCGTGCGTGCCGATACAAGTAGTTGTGCGGATCCACAGTAAAACTCTTTCTTTAATAATGATTTGATTGGATTCGGTGAAATCAGCAATGCTGTCAATAACGGTTCGTACCACTGTTAATATTTAGACTTTCACCCACGTACTATGCCTATCAAAATATATGGATTTGATGAAAAATGGAGTAATCCAGGCTTCCAATACACCTGACCATAAAATTTACCTACATTTGCTTTATCGTTTGCTTTTACAGTGGTTGATCACTGCGACATATCAGGAGCATTCTGGTTCCCAGTGCTACGCAGCCCCACAAATTGTTTGCATTGCCCTTGATAACTTTCAAAATTCATCTTGCTACCAAATACGACGTTTCAGAATGGTTTATATTCATTGCTTAATGCTGAGTGTGAGTGTCGCACTGGCTTGCTGCTGTGCCAAAAATATCTACAGTAGTGCTGATAATTTTATCCTGGGGCTACTGGAGTCTGAAAAATTGGCAAACTGCTCCCTACTAGTTTTCGTGGATGATGAAAACAATGATGTGAAGAAGGACGACAACGGTCAAAGTACAACAAGATATTTGTCAAATGAGAACACGAAAATGACAGCATTGGTTTTGAGGACCACGGCGTCCTTCAGCTCTGACTCAAATCCTTCCAAGGCGTCAGACAACACAGTTCAAGTTGGGCGCAACTACCATAAAAAATGGTCGAGAGTTTGCACCGTTGCAATCATATTAGTTAATACTGTGGACGTCGTCAGAATGGAACATATTTTGGAACTGATTGCATCCTCGAAATCCCAGCCAATTACACGAAGAGACGAGGATTTCTACATTTTCAAATCTCCTCCAAACACTCACAATACCCTATTGGGATCTCCGCTTGGAAATAAACTTAAATTTAAAATTTGGGTGGGAGTTGCTGAAAATGCTGAACTGGGAGTATTCACAACCTGCTTCTTTTGTGCACCAGGTGGAAACCCCAAAATCATTCAGGTCCCAGTGATCACTCCATCGGATTGGGAAAATAACAAAATCGATTATTTTCCTGATTTTGTCACAAATTTGAACGGCAAGGTTTTGACCATAAGTGCAATTAACGTTCCCGGTTTCTTTCAATTTGATCCTCAAAAAGCGCTCCGAAATATAAAACTAAGTCACTACAAAGAGCTTTTAGAGCAATATCTTATGGTCCGGTTTAATTTCACGTATAAAGTGTTTCAGTCCTCTGGAAACTGTGGCACAGGAACGCTGCTTGAAAACGGAACCTGGACCGGAGTCATTGGAGATGTGCTATATGGCAAAGCGAATATTGGTCTAATAGCCGCAAGGACAGTAAAAAGACGTAAGCATCAAAATATTTAATACTAAATACAGGCTCCATTGATAGTAATTACTAATTCCTAATTTATCCCATTCAAGTGCAATACGTAGATTTTACGTACGCATTATTCGACAAAGCTCACATAGCATTTGTGACTGGCCGTCCAACAAAACCGTATAGTCCTAACGCATTTCTCTGGCCTTTTGACTTACCAATGTGGATTCTGATAATCTGTAGCGTTGGCGTCGCTACGACGTTCTTCTCAATTATCTTGCAAATCTTGAAGTTTAGCAAATTGCCTGACGAGAAATGTGTATGGCACTTGTTTGAGTTCAAGCTTCGATCAATTGTCGCCAGCATATTAGGACAGGACATTACCATTTTACCGCAGTCATCAGCGATGCAAATTTTTCTCACCTTTTGGCTATTTTACGTGATGATCTTGGTGACCATCTACAGCGCAAAAATGGTAACGCTTTTGGCGGTTCCCGTGCTCGACGTGCTGCCAAAAACTTTTCCCGAATTGGCCTACTCCACGGGTATCTATAATATTGGGTTTATTAAAACGGGGGATGCTGCGTACATGACGCTAAAGTCAAGCAAGCTCCCCGTCTACAGAAAAATTACGGACGACATGGAAGTGATTTCGAGAAATCCACTGAAGTGTTTGGAGAAAGTAATTTCGGAACCGAGGTATGCATGCATTGGATACAATGTTGTCATGGATACACTTCGAGAAGCATATTTGAGGGATGCGGAAATCAGAGAGCTCGTCTTTAATTCTGCCAGCACATATGAAATATGGCTGCCCTTGACATTTGCGAAGAAGTCAATTTTCAAGAGGAATTTTGAAAGGTACATTGAGTACACCAGGGCATTTCATTTGAATCACATTTGGTATCAGAAGGACGTACTGGATCAGCTGCGGCGAGAGAAATTTGAGCGGTGGAAGGCTTCTAATGGTACGGATGGAGAAGGGGAATACAGTGACAATGATAAGGACCCGGGATCGGACTATTTGGGACTCATGAATATTATCGGTGCGTTTTATGTTCTTGTGGCTTGTTTGATAGTGGCGAGCGTAGTGTTTGTAATGGAGCTACTCCTGCGTAGTTGTTGTTGAAGTTCTGTAAAGCTAATGGCAAATATTTTAGGAAAAGTGTTGTAACCATTGCAGTTATTTGAACTGAGGTATGCGTATTGCTGATTTAAAGATAAGTAGAATTTAATTATGGGTAGAGTTTGACACAATAAATCAAAGATGAACTTTCGATTCTATTCATAAGCCTCATCTGATCCAAAAGGACAAGCTTCATTGCATTTTCATTCGGAAATCATCACAGTCTGTTATATGTGATGAGCATTATATCATAAAAAGAACAGCTTTGCGGCGATTGTTTTGTACAAGTGATTATTAACTTATTGAAGTACTTTACGTAAGCTGGCTTTATACGCCAATTCTGACCTTGGTAAAAAAGGTCGATAAGTTATCCCAAAGAATCATTCAAAGTATCGTTACATCCCGGTCATTACTTTCTCTTTAAGTAGCTTGCAATATATATGTAAACAACGCATTCCCTTGTGCCGTAACTTATGCATTTCCGATGCATGTTTCGTAGGTTGAAATGCTGAGCCGATGCATGTTTCTTATGTTGGAATGAACATCCCAAGCATGTTTCTTATGTTGCAGTTTCAACCATGATATGTCGCACGTAAGCATACTGAATAGCTGCAAATACGCTAAAGCATAATAGATGTAATTTGCAGCGACAAAGAAAAAAAACGTTTCCGTCCAACACTTTTGGTGTTTTTTAAAATCATGGGGCGAACAGTTTTAACTCCAATGCCTACTGGAACTCTAAATAGAAACGATTTAAAAAATCCATGAGCTTTTCTGGTTTCGTGAACTAGAATTATGAGCTTGTTACCATTCTAGCCATTATATGCATATATGAGCAGTACGAAACAAAATCAAGTTTTGGCGCAAGGTCACACACTTTTTGCTACCCATATACCTAGTAGGATGGTCAAGTAAAAGCGCGCCCGGCGCCACACCCACTTAAATTATACTTTAATGGAAAATTACATCCCAAACACATCCTTACACCGCTTTCATTATAAACTCATATCGTTGTATTTCATAAGGAACACGTACAATGAAAATGTATTATTGGTCTAGTGGAAGTGCCAGAACAGCTACTAATTGAATGACATGTCTCGCTTGATGCTCCAGGAGATAAATTTAGCTTGTTTTACGATAAATAAAGCATGTCAGCAAAAATATATTTATATTTAAAAGATTATCACCTTTGGTTGGAACTTATGACCGTGGTACCGCACATTGGTCTCTTTTATTTTTAAGAATAATCCACGTTCAATCACGACACACAAGAAAAAATAGCTAATATATTTGCAATCACGCTCTAAATAGGGATACAAAAATAGAAACAGTTTATCCACGCAGAAGCATGTGTACCATGTGACACTCCCATTTCTGCTAAGCACGTTGCCCGCAATGTCAAGTATATCAACAGTTTATTTTTGGGTCATTCAATCAGAGATTAACGAGACTCAAATATAAAACTCTTCCAGCTTCAATAACTCTTGGATTATGTACGGCGACGAATTGCCAATGACAAAACTGGTTAAGGATTTACTTTACATGTCTGTTTAATAACACTTGTTATTTTTAGCATTCGTCCTTGTTTTGGAAATTAGAGTTTGTTCCAGGTCACACATGCGAACACAGGCGTATTTGCGGACATTTCTTAGTTTAAGGTTTCAGATTGATTCACTTAAAGACTAATGTGAACATAAATACAATAAATATCGAGACAAATTAAAGCGGATTGTGGGAACACTCTCCAATTTTAATTTTAGTTTTCCGTACATGTGATTAGCATTTTAAAAAAATGGATGAAACGAACATACGGATTATGTCTGTCACGCCGGATTACGGTTGTGCATAAATACATGAAAATTACATGAACGAACTGAATGTAAATTATCTGCAGAGGTTACAAGTTACAGTTCCACACAGGAGCAAAGATTAGTGTACAAGAATATTATGCAAGATGTTGTGCTCATTTGTATGAATGCAATGTCTGGTGTTAATCTATAGGGCTTTTACATATGTCATCTCACATTTATATGGATGGCAAGTTTATTAGCCCATTGCTCAAAGTAAAGCAAGTGTAAGGAGCAATAAACCACACGCAGTAAAAGAAAGCAGCAGCAGCAGGAGTTATCTGGCAGTAGCGAAGGAAAGAATAAAATAAGAGTTGAATTTACAAAAGTCCATCAGAGCAATTTTGCAGCAACACTTGAAAGCACGCAATAAAATTCCCCAGCGGCCGGAAACGTTTCCTTCATTGCAGTTAATAAAATCTGTTCGTTAAAATTTTCTTGGTGTAAAAATTAAAAATGGGGAGACGAAGCCAACTCAGCACAGAGAACACAAAAGTTCGTAAAATATCTCTTCAAAACGACTACGCGTTCGGGATCATTTCTCCCGTGTCTGCAACATCCTTACCGGTACCGGTGCCTTTGACGAAACGCTGTGTAAGTGAGGAGATTAGGATCCCTTGTATTTTGGTGCAGCCATGGCAAGTGGAAGATAAGGACCCAAGCGAATATATTCCAAATGATGCCGAGCTGGAGTTAGGGGTCGATCCACTTTGTGACACACTTTGTTTATCCAGCAGCACCGCATGTAGCTCGTCTTCAGACAAATTCCGCCGGTGGTCCTTTTCCAACTTCCAGTCCGCCTTCAAAGCAACGGAACCATGCGGCACTGAGGTGGGCAGTCAATTTGCCAGTGACGAAGACGACTTTATCACTCGGAAAAGTGCCATTAACGGAAGCTATGTGAATATGTTGGTCGGGAAGCCGAGCGTTGATGAAAACTGGCTGTCTGATTTCGTAGTCAGCATTCCTGAGAAAGTAAGGAAGATTTCTGCACACAAGAAGCCAACCACCAATTCTGAAACAAATATTTATTTCCCGGATGAGGATCTGAAGAAGCAACTTCAAAGTGTGTACGTTTACTAGCCTAGTTAAATAAATAGCAGTAAAATTGCAAAATTCGTTCAAAATATATACCGATACTCATTCCTACCCACTTCTCGTTTGAAGCATGGTTATAATTCATCATATAGTATTTGTCGTTTCACGCATAAGTATGAAAATGTTCATCATTTCATTTGCATACTTTAGTCTCTGAATGTTTTACTTTGCAACATCACCAACAATTTTGTACGCCTAATTGGAACAATATCACCCATAACTTGATACGTAGCACCTATTATCATTCATATCATATCACTTTATCCACTTGGCTGTTCTATTTCGAACATATAATGTCACACCTTCACAAAATACGCTTCTTCATACCCAGTACATTTGCGATAATAACTATGCGTGAACAGGGTTTTCATCCCAGCCACCCAGTTTTCAACATTGACTGCAAGACTAGCTAAGTCCTGCTCCAATAATCCACTGACTCATTCCAAGGCTTTCATATATAGGAACTATACGACAATGCATTGTCAATTCATATGTAATGGGATGTTGTCTACCACACATTTATCCCATGTTTACGGATCCGGCCAGATTAAGCCGGATGTAACACAAGAACAAGCCTTAAGGAAATTCGCTTCAATAGCGGAAAGCAAAAGGACAAATTTATCCTTCACGGTGTACACTTCCGCAACTAGTTGTTTCAATAATTCGAGCAGCATAAATAAAAATTGACGAATTACACATTATGGGCTTGCCAGAAAATTGTGTCGCAAGGGCAGTGCTTTATGTATGCAGTTGAAATCCAAAAAATCGGATGAATTTACTACTTCAAGATTTCACACGGAAACCCAGACACAGGGACATCAAAGCATCCATGGTCAACATGTACCGGCCATAAATAAACCTGACGCATTAATGTGCTAGTGCCGTATTTAAAAGGAAAACTACTATGACAGACATTTGTAACTCAAATATATACTAACACTAAAATTATATTGATAAATTTGCTGTATTTACAAAAATGTATATCATTGGAGAACTACGTATACATCCGGACAAGATCTGATGCCTGAACTGGCGCCTTACTACACACTTTTAACGAGCACCAGGAACTCTTATTATTTCATAAGGAGCACGTGCGACAAAAATGTAATAATAGTTAAATAGCAGTGCCAATACAGCTGATAATTGCACGATGTCTCGCTTGAGGCTCCGTAAGATAAATTTAGAAAGACGTAGGATAAGTAAAGCATGAAATTAAAATGATATTTGTAGGTAGGTGATTATCACATTTGGTTTGAGCTTGTCGTCGTGGTGCCACGCAATGGTCTGTTGTATTTTAGGAATAATCTGCGCTTAATTACAATACAGACGCAAAAAATACCTAAGTTGTTTTCAATCACACTTAAAATAGACACAAAAAATTGAAATACTTCATCCACTGTCCACGGAGCATTGTGTGCCATGTGACACTCCCGTTTCTATTATCCACGATGCTTGCAATGTCAGGTCTATATTCAGTTTATTTTTGAGTCATTGAATGACGGATTATAAAGATTCATGTAGAAAACACCTTCGGCTTATTTTGTTTTTGGATTGTGGATGGTGGCTATAAAATTACAAATTATTGATATACCTTGCATATGTATATGCGTAATAATGCTGCTTTCTGTGTTTGGAAAGTAGCTCTTGTTCCAGCTCGGAGCGTGACCGTCACGCGTATATATTAATAACTTTAGACATTCCCTATTTCAAGATTACGGGTCATTCCCAAACGACAACAATAGAGTAACCAACGCGACAATTCTTCGCTGGTTGGGAGAAGGTTTCGCAAAATTTCTAGTTACCCAGACAAACATAAAATATTGAATAGATTAGCATCAGTCAATTCGATGATGACGGGAAGGACCTTATCACTTGGAAAAGCGCCATTAACGGAACATATGTGAATCTGTTGGTCGGGAAGCCTGACGAGGACGCAAACGTGCTATCGGATTTCATAGTCAGCATTCATGAGAAAGTTAACAAGAGTTCGGCGTCCAATAAGTCTACAAGTTCCGCCGATACATATATTTAACTTCCAGTCGCGGAGCTAAAAAAGAAGCCACAAAATGTTTTCGCTCAATTGACCAATTAAATAAATAATAATACACTTAAAAACCGCTTGTTGTTCAGAACAAATTTGAGTAATATTTGATTGATGTTTTATTTTCTAAATAGTTAGTGCGTACACAATAGTATGTTCATATCAAACGTATTTCATTTTTTGTACGTGATTTTATTTATCATCACTCCACGGCCAACTGCGTTTCCTCAAAACTAGCTCACCTTGTCAAATCTTTTCCTCAAAACTTGACAGTTCTAGGGCAATGATAAACAGACTTTTTGCTAGGCTTTCATAAATACAAAGTACGTGCGCATATTAATTATTTATTGGAATAAACCTCATATGCTAAGGTGGTATTTACCACACATTAATAGATATTCTTTAACCAAGTAAAGCCGGATGTTGAACAAGAAGGACGACATTCAAGGAACATCGTTTCAATAACGGGAAGCAAAAGCACAAATTTTATTCTAAAAGGTGTACCTACACTTTGGCATATTGTTCTTCCTGCTAGTCCGGCAACATAAATAGTTTAAGACTTTTAGATCTTAAAGGTCTTCAAATTTGGAGATTATGAGTAAATTCTGATACAACGACTGTGCTTAAAGATGGCTCTATATACACTTGAACTGTATGCCTTTAAGATTCACCAGTTCGGATTCTTTTACATGCCCCGACATCCTGTTTCTTGGAACAAGACATACACGCGCATAAGTTCCACAAATCATAACGCCGACTGGTTTAAATTCTTATGCTCTGTTATTCTTAGTAGCTTACTTTCCATTGCTAGTTTCTATGACATTGTCACCCACATATTCATTAGGCCGAGACGCAACTACGACATGGGCACTGTCGGAATGCAAATTGGATCGACACTGGCTTGTGGTGGATTCCCGATGATCGCCGCCGTCATTTTGTGGAACAATGAAGTCATTCAAGGAATGAACCAAATCTTATATTTAAAACATATGGTGCCAGACTGTGAGTATAATCTTGAGTATATCATTAAAAATAAAAGAGTCACCTGAAGAACTCTAAAAATAATTAAACTGATATTCCTTGCAGCAGATGCGGTACCGGTTAAAAATGAATGGCTACGACTTCTTGACTGGGGAATAATTTGCCTTGTTTCTGTTTCTGCAGTTATCCGAATCATGATTTTAATCATTTCCATTTCGCTGTCATTTGATCCGTTCTATTTCGTATTCCAAAATATTTTGGATATCTTCCCGGAATGCAAAAAACTTGCAGTTAGTCATTCCATGTTTATTATTCGTGTGATCACCGTATTGGGTGCTTTTGAGTGCGCTAGGACCATATCCCTAATTACCGCATGTGGACTCGTAATATTGAACCGACTTGAGGAACAAGTTTCAATATTGGGCAGGCTCCATCTTGGAAAACGATTTATAGAGAGATATGCGATTATAGGAATATATTCTTGCGTACAAATCGCATATTCCACGATCCAAGATGCAGTCTTTAATTTACTATCCATTGCAATCTCCGTGGGATTCTGGACAGTTATTCTTACCGGCTGGATAACGATCAAAGGGCGACATTTGATACCAAAATACATATACTGGATGATAGTGGGGATTTTGATGGTTCTGCTTTTTATAGCTTTTCCTATTGCCGTCGCCCTATCTAAACTGGAGTATCGTGGAAGGTGCAATATTGATAAATGGAGGCGAGAGGCAACGACCAGCATTCTCGCAAAACCAAGTCAAAGGAGAGAGTCTCTAATATTGTTGAGTATTGTCAAATCGTTAAGGTCATTGTGTATTCCATTCAAGCCATTTTTTGTCATTGATCGTGACTTTTGTATGGCCCTAGCACAAAATGCTTCTTGTCGGCTCACTGATGCTGTGTTGATGTTTTGAAGCAACATGTTTAATAATACATGTTAGCCTCAAAAACTGTCATGACCTAAAACAGCATTTCATAGCGATTGTGTAAAAAAATGGATAACGGCTTATTTGTTCCACAATCCAATGAAATTACTTCGGGAAGGAGCGAATTATTTAGCATCTTTTTCCTTCGAAATAATGCAGTCTGTGTCCACGTGAAAGAAATCAAATTGCTCAATAAATTACCATTTCATTCTGCGTTGTAAAAAGATTGTTCGTGTTCATCTGGATTATATTTTCATAAGATATTATGCGCACGTCCATTTGTGGATGAAACGGAAACAAACAAGCTGGACTCAACGATATTACGTTTATTCTAGACAGGTTTAGCATTTAATTATAGATTAAAACTCGTTATGGTTTTGAGCATTACAAATGCTTTGAACTGCCTAAAACTCTTACAGGTAATTCCATTGGTTAACCGTCAATTTCTGTATAATATGTAAGTCGACCACATTTAACAATCAATATGTTTCACGTATATAAGTGCCGTTTTGAATTGCGTTGCTTATTCTGGCACTTATGCTGATGCACAGTAAAATAACTTTATAATTTATATTGGCTTCGATACGACGCAAAAATACGATGCTGTCAATAAAGGTTCGTGTCACTGTGAATATTTAATCTTGCCCTCTATTTCATTTGTAATTATTTTAGCCACGCACAATGTCGATCAATATGTATTGACTTCAACCATAATATTCATCTACAGTTTCTTTACTTTACTTCATACTTTCCCGTTTGCCTTTGCAGTTGCTTGACCCACCTTGCTAACAAATATCACGTTTGAGAATGGTCCATAGTAATTGGTTAATGCTGATTGCCAACCTGGTACAAGCTTGCTCCTGTACCGAATATACCCACAACAGTGCTGATAATTTCATCCTGGGGCTCCTGCAGTCTGGCAAGTTGGTGAACTGTTCTCTACTGATTTTCATGGGTGAGGAAGACAAGGATGAGGTGGAAGGCTATGGTATAAGTGCAACCAGATTTCTTTCAAATGAAAGCAGGAAACGGGCTGCACTGATTTTGAAGACGTATACGTCCGTGAGCATTGCTTCAAATTCTTCTAAAGCGATAAACTATACTGTAAAAGTTGGTGGCGAGCCCAATCAAAAATGGTTGAAAGTTTGCACCGTTGCCATTACAATGATTGACGATGTGCACGGCGTCAGAATGGAACACATTTTGGAACAGATTGCGTCATCAATATCTTTGCCCCTTACAAGAAGAGACGAGGATTTCTATATTTTCAAATCTCCTCCGAATACTCACGAGACACTATTGGGATCTCCGCTTTGGAATAAACTCAAATTTAAAATTTGGGTGGGACAGACTGAAAACGTCCAGTTCACAGCACTCACAACGTGCTACTTTTGTGCAGCAGGTGGAAATCCCAAAGTCATTGTGCTACCATTGTTAACTCCATTCAACTTGGAAAAGTGTGACTTCAACTACTTTCCCGATTTTGTCACAGATTTGAATGGAAAGGTTTTGACAATCAGCGCAATCAACGTTGCCGGATTTTTTCAATTCGATCCCCAAAAGTTGATTCGAAATATAAACCGAAGTCACTACAAAGAGCTTCTGGAGCAATATCTTATGGTCCGCTTCAACTTCACGTATCGCGTGTTTCAGTCCTCTGGAAACGGTGGCACAGGAACGCTGCTGGATAACGGAACCTGGACAGGAATCGTGGGAGATGTGCTGTACGGCAAAGCGGATATTGGACTAATAGCCGCAAGGACAGTGAAAAGATGTAAGCACATTGGCATCAAACATTTAAAACTAAATACAGTTACCACTCATTGTAATAACTAATTGCCCATTTTTCCATTCAAGTGAAGTATGTGGATTTTACGTACGCACTATTCGACAAAGCTCATATTGGATTTGTCACAGGCCGCCCATCAAAAACATACAGTCCGGCAGCATTCCTCTGGCCATTTGACTTACCCATGTGGCTTATAATAATCTGTAGTGTTGGCGTGGCTTCGACGTTCTTCTCTATTATCTTGCAAATCTTGAAGCTTGGAAAATTACCTGATGAGAAACGGCAATGGTACTCGTTTCAATTCAAGCTTCGATCAATTATCGCGAGCATTTTAGGGCAAGATATTACAGTTTTACCCCAATCTTCAGCGATGGAAATTTTTCTCGGATTTTGGTTTTTCTACGTGATGATCCTGGTGACCGTGTATAGCGGAAAAATGGTTACACTTTTGGCCTTCCCCGTGCTTGACGTGTTGCCAAAAACTTTTCCCGAATTGGCCTACTCTCCCAGTAACTATAAGCTTGGGTTTATAAAAACCGGGGACGCTGCGTACAAGACTCTAAAGTCAAGCAAGCTACCAGTCTACAGAAAAATTACGGACGACATGGAAGTGATTTCGAGAAATCCGCTGAAGTGTTTGGAGAAAGTAATATCTGAACGGAAATATGTCTGCATTGGATATAATGTTGTCATGGATATACTTCGAGAAACACACCTGAAGGACGCGGAAATCAGAGAGCTTGTCTTTAATTCTGCCAGCACGTACGAAATATGGCTTCCTCTGACGTTTGAGAAAAAGTCAATTTTCATCCGAAATTTTAATGAATACATCGGGTACACTAGAGCATTTCATTTGAATCACATTTGGTATCAAAAGGACGTTCTTGGGCAACTTCGACGAGAGAAGTTTGAGCGGTGGAAATCATCAGATGATACGGACGGAAAGGGGGAAAGCACTGGCGTAGACAATGAGACGGGATCTGACTATTTGGGACTAAGGAACATTCTCGGTGCGTTTTATGCCCTTGGAGCGTGTCTGACTGTGTCTAGCGTAGTATTTCTAACGGAACTACTTCAGCGTGGTTACCGGCCATGCAATTTAAAATGTTGGTTTCTAACTATGTGGGTCGATGTATGCTCGATACTGTCGATTTAAAAGTAAAAGTGAAAATTAATGACTGTAATGCAGAAATATGGACCCAGTAAATCAAATGAAATGTTCGGAATTTATACATAAGCCGATAAAGCTTTCTAGAAAGCTAAATAGCATTGCATTTCATCCGGAAATAATTGCAGCCATGTAGTACGTAGTTTGATATAATATCTTAAATGAAAATGGTTTGCAGCGAGACTGTATGTACAAGTAGTTATAAACTTGCTGCAGTACGTTACGCAAACTGTCTTGTTGCGTCAATTCCGACCTCATTATAAAGCTGAGAAAATATTCCCAATATTTCCAAGGTCACCTCAAGATATCAGGCAACTTGTAGCCACATCCATAATACTTTCACCTAGTGACTCGCAATGGCATTATATTTTCACTGGGGGCTTACCTGGCACAACCTTCAGATCAATTCACTTCATTCTTTTCCGGAAGGAAGATACATTCTCCTATTGAATTGCTCATGTACCGTTATATACCTTGGCTATACATATTTAAACGACGCATTGTATTGACTGGAAACCACATTTCCATTTATTTAAAATCCGACATTAAATTTATTAATCACATCAGCATTATAATACCAATATTTACAAAGCTCGAAATACATTTATAATCACATCAAATGGCACATTTAACCTTACTCATAATAAGGATACAAAAAAATATGCTACACATGGAGAGCAGTTGGAATCGGATTACATGTGCGTCGTATTAGTATCAAGCTCGCAACAAATCGGGGCAATATCTCTGCCAGGATTCCATTATGTACCAGAGTCCCTGTGTAGAAGAAAGATTAATCATTTTCAGCATCCTTCAAGTTACGTAGCTACGTTGGAAGCTAATTAAAAAAGTAGACACTTACATTTCTGAATCGGGCACTCATTGAAAAATAGACGATGGGATTGATACATGAGTGCATAAAGGCGAGAAAGTTTATCACGAGCATCGTGAAAATGAACTGACTCTTGTCGAAAAAGTTGTGAATTTGCGTCACGGCAGTAATCATAAAGTAGGGACTCCAGCAGATGACAAATGCAAGGACCACGACAAGAACCATTTTAGCAACCTAGATCGAAAAACACTCAATTAGAAAATATTTCCCATTTTCTTCAAAGCTTACGCAATAGGACGCACTGTCATCATGACATGACAAGTAATACGTTCAGAGCCTTCTTACTTTTCTTCTCCCTCGCTCCATGCTAATCACCTTGGGATCCTTTCCGATATATATAGGAGTTTTCTGCATAAGTGTTATCGTAATGGAGACGCAAGTGAAGGTGATAAATGCGAGTGGGATGATGTAGATGAAGACAAAGAGGAAGAGAAAGTAGCTGCGCCGAATGTACGGATTAAATCTGAAAATGTGAAGGAAATCATCTATACGATTCCAAGTACTTTGTAACCTGTCGTTGCCATAGATATTCTGAATCATTCCGAATGAATAAATGTCCTCCTTACTCATCGTGACAAATTTTTCTGGAGAATTTTCCATATTCTGAAGCCAGTCGATGAGTCTCGGATTGGGCTGGATAGAGCATCGGGGAAGCACATAGGATTGGTATAAGCCATACGACCAGAATGATTATTCGGATTCGTCGAATCGTCATGTTCATTCGTGAGCGAAGGGGATATACAATGGCATAGTATCTTATGTTGAGAACACAAAAGACTAAATTGAATTTATTGAGTCGTCATTGAAGTGTTACAAATATTTTAATAAGTTAGGCGATAAAGCTACGTTACCGTTCAATGCAAATGGCGACAAGGGTAAATACGCTAGCAAATACAATCACAGATTCGAGAAAGCGCAACGTCGTACACCAAAAGTTGTTGATCATGTTCACCTCCACATCTGCCATAAGTTCCAAAAGCTGTCCTTGCGAAACGGTCAACAGATGACACACGGGTGGAAAATATTATAAAACATCAAAAAAATAGACAAGCAGTTCATAAAGAACTAGCTCAAATAACGGAACGGAAATATACGAGATTACACTGACATGATAAATTGAAAAGCCATAAAATAAATGACAGAATGAGGGCAATGGATGCCGATACAGAAAAATGGAGGTACTTTTAAAAAGGAATTTATTTTTTTGGATGGAAGTGTTTAGGAGAAAATATGGGGAAATGTGGTGGTTTTTACACATTACCTTCATAGGCAGCACGAACGAACCCACAAGAAAGTCGCAAACGGCCAAGTTGACAATGTAGCAGTTGACTGGCGTGTGCATCGCCTTGTTCCTATACACCGTTAGGCAGACAAGAAGATTGCCCAACACGCCTAGCACGCACTCCAGAGTGAAGAGCAAGAGGAACACTTGACGGACGAGAGGAATCTGTGAGAAAAAGACAACAAAAAACAACAAAAGCAAGCAAACAAGTTATTTTTTCTGTGTGATATCAGTTTAGGGGACAAAAAGGAAAAACGTGAGTGTGGTAACATTTTTGTATGTGGCTTTTCTGTTTGGCTCAAGTGACAGTTATTTTTTTCTGCTTCCGTTTTCCGTCTGCCTGTCCACAAAATTGTCATTTACTTCGTGCTGATTAGATTAGCAACTCAGAAATATGGGTTATATGGAATTTAATATGGGTGTGATCCGAAACGTGTTGTTTCGCAAGTTTACATTTCAATCATATTTGAAATTTTTTGCACAATGCCCCAGGGAATATTGAAACATATATGGAGATAATATATAAAATATGACCTAGATTTGTTTTGAAATCATGACATATATTTAATAACTACGACGTTGAATATCGACTCCTTATTTTATTTCTGTGAGCCCCCATTACGCCCTAGTAAATAAATTGCTGCATTCGCCTTTTTTTGTAATCAAAAGCCTAAAGCAATTAAAACGACAATTTACAGATGCTTTCAAAATATCCACGCTTTCATCCTCGTCTTGCCCTTTCTCCACTTTTAATGACATTGCTCATTAGTATTTGAAGCTAATTGGATGAAAAATGCTTTCCTTCATTTTCATAGCCGACAATAAATCATTTGTTAAAAATGTGTGTTCTTTCCTATATGAGATTGTATATTTACAATGTTTTTTATCTTTCAGTTTTTTTTGGTTTGGTTACCTGACTAAAATCCGGATAGTGAATATATCCGCTTTCCAAGAATGCCCCAGAATCGTTACTCTCCTTGGTCGTTGTTATTAAGCTGTTGATCTCGTAGATGATGTTCAAGTGCTCTCGAAATTCTTGCTCGCTTTCAACAATATAGTCCTCCTCCATTATTACTTGGATTGTGCGAGAAGATGACGCAATTTCTGCTCTCGAGGCTAAAAATAAGACGCTTATGAAAATTGCGAATCTCGCTGAGCTTTTGTGTCGGTTTGGACCTAAGGGGCAGATTGCCGTCTTTAATAAAATATATGAACAAACGATAATATCCTGATGGGAAAATTTCACAAAAGCACAAAGTATGCGTAAAGAATTGATACGAAGCGGAAATAAAGGGGAGAAAAGGAGAAAGAAAAGTTGCGTGGTGCTTGCGTCGGGAAAGTCGTGGGAACACTGAGGGAAAACTTGCTTGTTGCGTTCCCTTTTTTCATTGTCTCTACTTTCGCCACACGCGCTACGTGCCAGCATATTATCTGTTTTAGCTTTTAGCGCGTAACCTGGCATCGTGTTAAAGTAGGGCAGTACGCACTTTTCTTTTGCAGGTGCGTATCTTAATAAAAGGATTCCCGGATCTTGTAAAATTGTATCCCGTGTCGATTGCGAAATTGTAGAGACAATTCCCAAAAAATGCGTGACAAAACGTGCCTCCGATTAAGTAATATCTCTGGATCATCAGAAATGTAAGTAACAGATCATCTTGTTGAAGTTTCCTGATGCTCGCATTAGTGTAGATTTGTAAAGGATCAGCGATCTGTTACAGAGTTTGTTGCCTTCACGTTTTGTTTCTACTTTGGAGAAATATGTGACATGAGCTTTCAAAGAGTTGCGTAAAAATCTGATGTGTTTGTGCTGGTGTTGGATGTATCAAAGGAATTGGAAAAGTAGCACAATGGATTATTAGACAATGTTGTCTTCCGGCAA
The DNA here is from genome assembly GCA_004115045.4 of Sinella curviseta. Taxonomy (NCBI): domain Eukaryota; kingdom Metazoa; phylum Arthropoda; class Collembola; order Entomobryomorpha; family Entomobryidae; genus Sinella; species Sinella curviseta. The sequence continues at coordinate 17,260,018 of CM023203.3, forward strand.
ACAATGTTTTCAGGATAAGTAGAAAAGTTAATTGTGAGACTTTTGTCGCTAATGAGGAATTACCACATGGCGTATATTGTGTAGATCATATTTAAGGATTCGTACCCGTTTACGCCATTAGCATTCACTATAAATGGTTTGGAATGCTAACACGTTTGCATCAAAAAATGATGGTATGGCTTCTGCGACAACTTTAAATTTATTTCAACTGGTAAAATATTCTGCAGGTAAAAATATTTTTCCGAAATATGTCTGCAAAATATTATGGCTTTATACATTAATTGCAAGAAATGGAAGCCAACTGGCAATGGAACCAAACAGGATATTGGAATTTGGGGCTTCACCAAAATTGACCAAGAAAATAGAAAGATGAAAAGTCGATCGAAAACTGAAGAAAAATTATATTCCGTAAATATGAAATATCCTTTCAAGTGGCATTGAAACCATAGTGAAGACTGCACGTCCATTTAAAACAATGCATATAATTTTGCAGTATCCAAAAACAATTCCACGTGGCGTTTCAATGCCAAAAACCACGCCAATTATGTCCTTACACAAATATATAAGTATGTTCTCATAAATTTCCAATTTCAACCTACGCATCAGTTACCATAATCTTTTGATTTGCATGACTATAATATGTGGTGAAAGTTATAAATCACAAAAAAAGAGTTTTATGGGAATCTTACAATATATATTTTTTATGAACTAGTGAAGTGTAGTGAAGTCTGAGCCTCACAAGAAGTAAAAGCGAAATGTATGATAGAGAATGTTACATGGGAGATAAAGAAGAGCAAAGATGTAAAGAAATTTTTCCTTCCATACCAATCCCACCATATATAAATCCTGCAGCTTTCTCCGATACGATGATCGGGAACGGCCGGGAGAAAGCAACAGTAAGTTGTAGCCGTCTCGATGGAGATGCTGTTGCTGAGTTGGTGGACCCTTTCATCTCTCTATGTCTTCGTTTTCACAGTGCAGAAATTTAAGAGATATTCTAGCTTTCTACTGGATGCTGGGCTGAAATGATAGGAGAAAAGCTCGGGGAGAAACCCAGACAACCAGATGATTCCTAGCAGCGAGCTTAGAACCCTGAGCTAGACGCAATATTTTGAACTTTATTTTTATTTTACAAAACTTCTACAAGTTTTATACAGCCGAATTTGTAAACTGAGTTATCAAAATTTACAGTTTATTGAACTAGAAAGTTGACAATGGAGAGAAGAACCAGTGTAAGGCTAAGTGCTATGAAAATCCAAGGACGGGTACTGCGTCCAAGGAAGGTGAAAGTTGATGGGAAACTTCCGTCCAAATCCCAAAAGTCCAAACCAATCAGTAGTTCCGTCAACTTGAAAACGAGAGACAAGGAAAAGCCAAAGGACATCAAAGTGAAAGTTGGTTCCCAGACTAAACCAACACAAGAGAAAGCGGAAATGGAGGTGGATATTTGTCTAGGAAATATCAAAATTGGGACCAAAGTTCATCCAACTGGTCTGTCCCTTCCTGGGCGGCGAGTAAAACGGGACGTGAGGAAGAGAAAAGGTTGCAGCTTGCCTTGTTGTGTGAATGGTGACCAAGATGCAAAGAATCAAATCCAGAAAAACGTTGCCAAGGGACTAATAAAAGAGGCGCCTGCGAAAATGTCCAAAAGATCCTCCCGAGTTGACAATTTGAACGTGGCTTCCTCTGAACGATGTGTTCCAGTTCGGGCCCAGTACGTTTACGGGATTGATCCAAAGACGTAAGTCATTAAAATAATTAACATAATTCAAACCAAAACTAGAATTTATTGAATTAGTGAAGAAACTTAAATTTGGATTCCACTATCCTTTAGGGGAGAAGAAGTTATCCAGGGCGCCATTGTTCCATCCATCCAAGTATCCCAAATGCAGCAATTTCTGAGGTCAAACTTGCCTGATATTCCGCCAGGGTCAGAAAATACTATCGCTGGGAATTCCCATGATATGGAAGACGTGTCCCATGTCCAAATTCCGCCCGGGGACGGCTGGTTGACTATTGTGAAAAGCGAGCAGTTTGGCTGGATCTACTCCCTGTGTGGTCAGAAGTATTACATGAAGGATGGGCGGGAGCAGTGCAGTTTGGACGGGACCGATAGCTCCACATAATTTCCTCAAGACGCTAATTATTTGAAAACCTATTAACTTTTATTACTATCATGTGAAAAAATAAAATAAATATTATCAGTTGGACTTATCATAAAAGATAAGCTAACTTTGTAATTATCAACGTCAATCAGAAAAGGTGCAAAACATTCTAGGGTTGTGATGTGAAATCCATGTCCAGAGAGAAAGTTTAATTAAGGTTTAAATATCCTTTATATGATAATCATGCTTCAAAAATTACTGTCGAGGGCCAACCAAATATTATTGACGCACGCGGGAGAGTCGAATACGCAAACTACAGGGTACAACTTTCAATATAGGCGTAATTAATGTAATTAATAGTTAAAAGTTAGGAATGTCACGTCATTTCTTTCTAAATACTAGTATACAATATATTATATTTAATCATGTATATTCAATGCTAATTTCATATTTCGGAACAATAAATGTGCTCTAAAATAAATAAATAAACAGTTTTAATCGTTATTCTCACAATGCCCCCATCCCTTCAAGCTTTGTCGACTAGGTCAGTATTTTTGATATTATTTTGAATTGGTTTTCAAAATCCTAACCGTTTCTAACTGCCACTCGTAGTAAAAGTGGGTGAAAGTTACGCAAGAAAGCATATTACTCAACATCCTCAGCGAAAGATGCGGGTGAAATAAACGGAGAAAGCTTTTAAAGTACCAGCAACACGCGCAGGTCTACAAAACAGAGGAATAACGAAAGCAAGTGAGAAGGCGAGAAAGGGAAAGGTGGTGATGTTGGAGAAAGCAACCTTCCGCTTTCTCCAGACAAAGAAAGTGGTGGAGTCTGGAGTCTGCTACTTTCTACCTACTTGTTTTCGGAATCACCCGAAATAAGGGCAGAGGAGCCGATCGGATGGATGGTGGTTGTCGTTGTCAGGGAGAGATCACGATCGTCGTCAAGGACGGAGAGAAAGTAGGGAAGAAAGAGAGACAGGGAAAGCAAAAGTGAAAGTGCGTAGTAGCCAAGTCTGTACATCTCCATCTGCTTGCGTAACTTTATTTGATGTCTCAAAAATATATTAATTGAGATTAACGAATCATTTAATTGCTTTTTAAAGCAGGAAGCACAATTTTCTCTTCCGGTGAAAGTCATAACTCAAGTTGCCATCATCATCATGTCGGTCCAGGAGGAATCCGAACCAATTCTTGGCCCAGATGTCAAGATCAAGATGGAGGTATTGGAGGAGGAGGGTGGAAGAGCTCAAGTAAAGATGGATGGAGGAGGCGCCACCATTAAATTTGAGGCGCCCGAGCCGGGAACTTCTTGTGCAGGTGCTGTTGGAGGTATCAAGTGGGAGCGACCAGTGACACCTCCACCGGAGAAGAAAAAGGAGGAGGCGGATAAGAGAATGATGGCACCTCCACCGCAAACTAAGAAGCCTGTTGGAGTAGTCGGAGGTACTGCTCGGGCACCTGCTGCAGCAGCCACTATTGCGGCGGCTGGAGGAGGAGGAGGTCGCTTCCACCCGATGATACCTCCACATCTACTCGCTGCAATGGGGGGAGGAGGGGGACGATCTCGCGGTCGGAATCCGGAGGATTCTCCCCTTCGGAACGTGTACGGGATGCCGATTGACAGCGAGGAGGAGTATGGGCTTGTCACCTTCCTTATCTCGTAAGTTCCAAAAAGAGTTGTATGGATAAAGCTCTTGTCTGGACAAGAAAAATATTTAATTGTGATTATATTTCAGGCGCCTAATGCCGCAGCAGGAGGCGCTGGAGGCGGCCAAGCGCCTGGACTACTCCTTCCAGCAGTTGTTGGAGGAGCTGGGAAATCAGGGTAAGTCGCCCCGGCGCCCAATCAACTTGCCAAGGCGCCCAAAGATCGTCAGCCACCGGCGGGCCAATCAGGAGGAAGAGGAGCGGAAGAGGATGATGGAGGAGATCAGGGTCAAGGTCAAGGGTCCCGCTGCTGCTACTGGAGTTGAAGGGAAGGAGTCCTCCAACAATTATAACTAAAAAATAACTTTTGGATGGATGGAGGTGAGTGGGAGGAAAGATTACATGACACCAAATCCGACGGGGGGAAATCCTCGGTCAGGAAATCCCCGACAGGAAATACTACGTCATAGAATCCTCGGTCAGGTACTCCAGTACGACATGAAATCCTAACAATAAATGCGTTGACCTAAATGCAAATTTTGAACTGAGCAAAGAAGCGACGAACATGAACAGTTTGAACTGCCTTTGCATGAACCTGCGTTTAGCTAGTAAACATAAGAACTACAACAACAATCGCAGTTATTTTGCACTACATCGCTGACACATGTAGGTAGGACAAAGTGCGCAATGCTATAATGGTGTAGTAGAAAAGATAAAATGAGTAGTTGAGCCTGCATATATAATGAACCTTTTTGAGCAATGTCAAGATTAAACTTCAGAATGTTGTCGGTTTTTTTGCATAGAGTAATCCTTGCTTGATATAAAAATGGGAAACACTGGACATGTTCCCCAACAATAATATTTTTAACACATTTTCGAAACAACGCATTCGTTTTATCCATCACATAGCACAGCAGGAAGGGCAAAGAGGTAGAGCAAAGTGGAACATGTGATCAGATGACAATTTTTATTCTAGAAGATGGATATTATTCTAACAAGTGAATATATAATGCAAATCACAACATTGCTGACAATCAATGACTATTTGACTATGCTTAAAATTGGTAACTGGAAATTATATATGCACGCTGCACTCATTTATAGTGGTGATATTTCTCTGCTTCTGTGAATTTCCACCATGTCAGAAAACTCAACTCACATCTCAACTCAACTTTCAACCCAACCTTAATCTATAAAAGCATGGTATTTTGTCTTCCTTCCTTCTTCTTCTTCCTTCGAGAAAAATTTCGTAGTAGGATTATATGTCGTAGTATTACCTGACCGAGGATTCTATGTCATAGTATTTCCTGTCGGGGATTTCCTGACCGAGGATTTCCCCGCGTCGGATTTGGCGTCGTGTACCCGGGAGGAAAAAAACTTACATGTAAACTTATCTGTGAAAACTGTGTGTGTATTATCGTCCGTCGTCTCTGTGACTGTCTATAAGAGAGAATTTAATTGTGGGAACATGTTACCTTGTAAACTTGAAAACTAAAACTAATTATTTTGATGATTTTCTATAAAAAAAATTGAAACATTTTTTTTTAAATGGCAAAATTTTCTAACTACCAGGAACGGAATTAATTAAATAATTTGGAACGATCAGGGTAAAAAAGTTAACTTGATGTACAATTTGATATGAGGTGGATAATTAATTTAATTAGTAATCATCCAAGAAAACGGTGGGTAGAGGGTGGTGAAAGGGAATTTTAATTGTGGTAACGTTTATATATATTCTCTATGAAAACCAAACGTACTATTAATTGTTTAGATGTGTCGAAAATTATATAATAATATAATCATGAATATATCAATTACTATTAATTATACTACAAGATTATCAGGAGTGTGGGTATAAGAGGTGAATTAAACTACTTATTTTCACTTTTCGTTGAAGTTAGTGATGTTTTTTTTCGTTCTCTGAATTTGTAATATTGTGGCTAGCTAGCTTAATTAAATTACCTATTTAATTATTAATCATTAATTAAAAGGGATGCATTTGAAATGTATATGCAACTCAACTCATCATCACACCTGATCAGTATTACTGCTAATATTGTAATTATTTAATTAGCAAAAAGTATAATATGTTAAGGCAAATGTGGATAAAAAAATTACATTACAATATTTAAATTGCTAACAAAATTCTTCAATTATATTTAACTGATAACTTAACATTAATTGATTTATTTTAACTTTGTGTTCAGATTATTATTTTTCTGATTAGCAATCCTTTATATTACATAGGCACAATATTAAAACTAAAACTGTAAAATCTTAATTAGCCAAAAAAATAGCATATCTTAAATTAACTAATTGATATGTCATATAATATTGAAAGTTGTATCTCTGAGTATCTTGGTGTTAATTGGTCTCGTGTCTCGTGAATAAAAAAATATGTGGAAAAAATATCTACACCATTTTTAACTGGAAACTTAATTAAACTTAATCATCATAGTCCTTATATTATCCACCATTAATCACAATTAAAAGTAAATTACACTTACATAACGGCAGGAGCATTTAACTCATTTCCTATTCAACAATTAACTTATTTTTTAACCACCTCTACTTACAATAAATTAATTTCAATAGTCGCCAGCAGTATAAAAAAATATTTCCCTTAAGTGCCTTAACTAATTAACAACATTAATAATTAGTGAACAACATTATTTTAGTGGCTGAGGTATATTAATATACAGATAACCATACTTAACAAATAATTAATTACTTATCAGTCTGTTTGTGAGTTGGGAGTATTCTTGATAGATATGATACTAGGCGTTGATTGAATCACATATCGGTGGTGGTGGTTATCGGTTACTGATAAGATGAGGATGATCACAGGTGGTTAGCCTCCATCAGATTTTCGTTCCCTGCAAGCAACAAAAACATTTAAAAAACGGCAATTAATTCATTAACTTCAAAAGTAGCATTTAACATTCAATTATTTAGCATTTTGTTTATCTTAATTACAACAGCTTATCAGATTTTAAAAACTTACTCTACGTCCCTGTCGAACTTCTTTTTGGACCGGATCTTCCTCGTCTTTTCGTTCTTCTTCTTGGATGGCGACCCCTTCTTGTCATTGCCCGTCTTCACCTTCTTTTTTGGAGGCGGCATCCGCGGACTTTTGGAGGGACTCCTTCTTCCTCTCGGCGTCGAGTCGTCCTCCTCCCCCTGTGGTATCGGCTCGAATAGCGTGACCTGCGGTGAAGCTTCCCTGGCGCTACACAAATCCAATCACATTTTTAACCAATTATAGTAAGATAAGCTATTAATATGATGGATAAGTTGCGGTTATCTTTTATTGTATCCTTACCGTCTCCCGCCGCCTTGCTGGCGATGCTGGAGACGATGAAGATCACGCTCAGCCGCGGTGAACTCCTCCCCCGGACAATGGCGACAGCGGTACATGGTCACCTCTTCCACGTCACTCGCGTTGCTTGATTCGTCGTCCGACATCTTAAATCACTTGCTTATTATTTTGATAAGGAGACGCCAAGGAGCCCAAAGAAACCAGCTGGTCCCGTAAAGAAAATGAAACCTGGAAGCCCACAAAAAAATACACAAAATAATTTAAATAATTACAATATAATTTAACCATTCATCACATTTTAAAGACTACTCTTTGTCTCTAGTTAAACTAAGTGGACGAGTAATTAACTAACTGCTCACCTTTTTACACTTAACGCAATTAATATAGTTCGGGTTCGCAGAGGACGGGAAAATACAATTGTACAAAAGCAAACTGGCCAATGGCCACTAAATATTTTGTGGTGGTCACGTACACACAAAAATGTTCTATTTTTAACTAGAAAAGTATTTAAACAAACAATTATTAAGTTTATTTTTAACGGCAAGCTCTGTTGTTGCTTATGTTGAGCTGGAGAGCTTCAGATCCGCACTGACCACTTGTCTGTGCAACGAACCACAACAAACAAACAAGAATGAAGAAGAAAGGAAGAAGGAAGCCGAGCGCATTGAGAATGGAGAAATAACACGGAAAGGATGTGTAGGGGGCCGTCCACTCGATTTGTAATCCAAAAGGGGGTCGGAGGTTTTTTGCTGCAATTCTAAACAATCAACGCAATTAAAGGGGGATAGCGTTTTGGAAAAGTTAAATGTGGATGGGAGGTTAACTGGAGTAGATGGGAGAATGGATCATTTCATAATGACGAGCGTATCGTATGAATGTTCCCTTTAGAGCCATAAAAAACACTACTTGTTGATGAAGTTGAAGGGTAAAGGATGAACTGGTTGGCTTGGCTGACATGTATTAAGGTGCCTGAATAAGGTACCTTAAAAAACAGATAACATTGACAAAACAATGAAAAAAGTATGAATGGTCGTGTAATAATAAGCCATTGTAATCTAGATGAATGAATACCATTGTTACTGTTGGCTTAAGGTCTTGGTTGCCTAGATGTTTTCGGTTTCAGAAAAGGAAAAAATAAATGCTTCAATTTTTAGACTCAATCACTCGCGCCAGCTAAGTTAATGGTGATAATGATAATGGATGTTTAAACCAGTAATTATATTTCACTTCCATCGAACTTTCCTTCATAATATAATATTTGTCACAGTAAACAATATTCACACAGATTAAATAATAGATATAAACAGTACAACAATAGTAAAGACAAGTACTCGAGTTTTGTATTTAAAGTTAAATTCTTCACAGTTAACACTTTCCATATTTAACCAGTAGGAAAACAGTAGTAGTTTTGAAAGCCAATTGGTTTGGATACGTCTCTATTTTAATTGATAACTTTCGTCATATTTTTATAAATATATAATGAGTTTACGATACACACAAAATGAATTGATTGTCGGCATGTAAAGCATTTTTAGTTTTCTTCACACTTTTTTCAACTCTAACTAACTTGACTACACTTAAATATCCATAAATACCTACATTTAACTATCGATAAATCGATGAGATTCTTATCCTTCCAAAAAAATCGTGTTAACAAAATATATTACGCTTATATTTATAATTTATATATATTATGATTAATGTGATTGGCTGGCAGTGGAGTGTTGTTGAGTTTAGTTGCTTCGTTGCACTTAAAGTTGATTGAGTTCACATGGTGACCATAAGCAGGACCTCTTTTGAGTGGACAGTTTCAACCGGAATTAACTCTCTCCCTGTTGACAAACAACAAATTAAAACCAACCCTGTAATTAATTTAGCAATGCTATGTCTTTCCAGAAACAATCAAATTAATTATTGGATTGTACAGTTGCTTGCTACGTAGCTTACGCTTTAACGTTCTTGTTGTAATTGTGCACAGGTTTGATGCGGGTCTTGCGGGCCTTTTTACTGGGACCGGGTTTCGAGGGCTTCTTTGTTGGCGTCTTCCGGGGTCCTCCCCTCTTGGGCTTCCCCCCCTCCTCGCGCTCGGCACGGAAAAAAATTGTTGTCGCCTCGGACGCCGATGCCTCCGGAACCCTGGTTTAAAAAAAAAAAAAAAGGACAGTCAATTAAATAATTACATGAACGTAATCGTAATCATAGAAACGAATGGTGGTGGTAGTAATTTAGTAATTGCGAATTAAATTATTGACCAATTAAAGTAATTATAATCACCTTCCGCGAGAGCTGCGCCGTTTCCTCTCCCTCTGGGCGTTGTGCCAGGCGCGGTGCTCGTCCCGTTGCTCCGCACTGAAAAGCTGACCGGGACAGTGACGACATTTGAACATGAGCTCGTCGCTCCCGCTGCTCTCTCCACTTTGACCTCCCTCGCTATCCGACATACTGAGACTTTTATTTCCCGCGCGCCACTTTTCAAATTTTCGAATTCAAAACTTAAATATAATTAAACCGTCAACAAACAAGAACAACAAGTTGTTGTCATCGTCAGCGTGAAGGCAAGAAAAAATATGCCAACCGATTTTTCTCCTTTTTCTGCAACACAGCAGCTCTGAGAGAAATATTACAACATTGACGAGATATCCTCTTTTTTGCTTCTATCTCTAAAAGTATGCTATATGAGAAACTCGAAAAAGTCGTCGCGTCACAACAACAACAAATCCATGTGCAGCAGATAATAATATGGATAATGATATGTTATTGTGCTTTTGGATTTTTTGGCATCTCAAATTGCAGAGTTTTCTAGTATGCGCTTAATAGAGAGATTTCGTTTTGTTTCTATGGCAACCGCGTGCTCCATGGAATTATAAATGCTTTGACTTTGGGTATTTAATATTTAACATGCAAGCATTTTGTTTAATTGTAACAAGCAACCATTATAAAGAGAGTTCGAATTTTTTAAGAATGCCTTCAACTTAAACTGATGGAATTTAAAATCGCGCGCCATTGTCGATAAAATTACGGCGAGTTTCAACATGACATTTAAAAATACAAGTTTTTTAAGTTTTAAGCTACATTAAACGCTATGGGAACGGAACTTGTTGTATGCGTTTCATACAAGTAAGCAATTCAAAGTAAATCATCAATTAAATGCTTTAAAAAAATAATTGAGACACAATGATGTCAGTATTAATTATTATTTTTAGCGAATATTTATATACTGAAACGCTTAATAACAATTTGTCATTTATATTACAATTAAACTCAAGAAATGAGTGCAGTTATTTTTTTAAATAACTAGGTACACAAATCAATCCGTAAATACACAAATTGGTCAAGTTTCAAAAGTTTAAGTACGACTGATTTTACAGAGACTTCATCACTGTCAGCGTAACTGCAATCAACACTAACACTCTTTCGATAATAACTAAAATTAACTAGCTAATTAATTAGATCGTTTTGCTACAAATAATAATCCTATATAATTATAACACGTATTGTTGCCACGGCAACGGAAGCCAAAAACTATTGATACAATACTAAACATATTATAGTCAACAATTACATTTCTCACTTAATGTTTTAACTAATGTGACATTTGAATCATTAACTTACTTTCATCATCCATACGAATTATTAGAATTTTAGCCCGATACGGATACTTAATTAACTACTAATTATTATGTAATGGTAAGGCAAACTTGTACCAAGACCGCATCATCACCACCTTCACAATACAGAATTAAAATATTTTAATTGCATATCATCAGGTATTACACAGTTAACTCATTTGACCTTATTTATATACTGTAACCGTAACAAAATATATAATACTTAATAGTTACGAAGACTACCTTTAAAAGGGTTAAGGGCAAGGGCTTTAACAATTAGTCAAGTATCAAAATATTATTACTCCTTTTAATGAGAATATTTAATGGAGGTAGAGCAGTAATTGTATACAGCGCAAAAAGCTGTAAGTTTTAATTGGAGCAACGACAAATTAAATTCCTCATCCTCCACATCGTCGTCGTCAGTCTTTCTTTCTTCAAGATAGCCCATTCCCCTCCAGAGCTTCCTCCTTTTTAAGCGCCAGGATACTTGACACTGCAATTTAGAAATAATCAGAAAACAATAATTAGCAAAATGTCCTCCAATGTAAATTGACACCAAAACATCTCAGTTAACTAAATAGTTTTAGCAATTTCCAAAACTCACCTTGTATCTTGACTGGAGTCGTAGCGCTTGACAGACTCCCGCTTCCTCCGACTCTTTTTGGAGCTCTTGGCCTTATCCTGCTCCTTCTCCTTTTTCTTCCGTTTGCTACTGGCAGGTCCTGGCGCAGATCTCTTGGCGCTCTCCTTCGGTGTCCCCTTTGCCTTCGGGGACGGCGTCACCACCTCCTCATCCCCGTCCTCGTTCTCCCGAACAATGATCTCGTCAAAGAGGGAGAGTTCCGAACGTGTTGAGGTTGGCGATCGGGCCCTGCTTCAAATCCAAACAATTAGAACCACAATTAATTAAAAACCATTCACATCAATTAACTTTACAATAAAATTACTAATCACCATAATATATTTAAATTTTTAATTACCTTCCACGTCCACGACCCCGAGGTCGCTCCTGCTCCCGCTCCCTCCTGTGCTGCAGCCGATGGTTATCCCGCTCCGGCGCCGTGAACCTCTGACCCGGGCATCGTCGACACTGGTACAGGGTTATCTCGCCGCCCGCGTCACTCGTCGTGCTGCTTTCGTCATCCGACATGATTAAACCAATTAACTATCTGCCTTCCCTTTAAAACTATAACTAACTATTCCCAACACAGGAGCGTCACTACTACTACTACTACTACAGTTAAAATAAATAATTAAAATTAAATGGTTCAAAACCAAAAAGGAACCAAACAAACAACAGGTAAATAAAAATATATAAGAGGCAGTAAGCTTGAGCACCTTTCCCCCAATTCCTTGCTGTGTATCTATTTGGTTGAGAATCTATCTCTTAAGTTGAGTTGAGAACTTGAGAATCGAGACTTTAAACCTATCTGTGTATTTCTGCATGGCAGAGAACACAAGTATCCCAATAGCCAATCAGAACCGTTCCTTCCTTTTTTCCATTCTCTACATCCTCGCCGCTTGGTTCTCTTGTCCCCAAAAAATCAAACAATTAGAAATCTGGATGCGAAATGAATGCGTTCAACTTCTTCATGGAAACGTGTGCTCTATTTTTAAATACCTCTGAACTTGTGGGCTTTACACAACAATGGGCAACAATTGATGAAGGACGACCACAATAATCATGGGCAATAATGCGCCGACTCGTACATTTTGTCCATTGTTAACTTATGACGGATTAATAAAGGGTCCAGTTTTCAGGCACCTCAATGTACTCTAAAGTGGATTTGGAATTTTAACAATGACCCATTGTTAAGATTTGATGAGATGAATGAAATGGTTCTCATGGCTACGGTTGACGATATATGAGATTTAATTGGTCAACCAAATAATTAATATACATGTAATTGTTTTAGTAATGGATGATTTGCTGGAATAACTAGTTGGTTAATTGTTGTCGATGTTGTTGGGGAGGGGAGTGAGCTGACAAATCAGAAAAAAATACTTAACAATTATTTGAAGATGTTAATTAAATTTTTAACGTGTTATACTTTATTAACTAATTGAACACTAAAATGATGATTGCTGATGACTGATTAATTGTGAGCCGATGGAAGACCCGATGATCCGAGATCGGCGACTGGGTCGACCGTGGGCCCTGTTGATTTTTTTTATCCTGAATTATTTCGGTTCCTGAAACAAAGTGGACAAATTGATTAAGAATGATTGATTAGGTGATCAAGCCATTAATTGTTTTGTTGATAAACTTAGTTAAAGGTAATTGGTGGGAAGGTTTGAGTTTGTATTTTTATAACTTGCCATTTGACGCCCTTATCGTAGACTTTGATTGACCCACGGATAGGTTTCGGCTTCTTGGGGGATTTCGGACCTGCCTTCCCTCCAGAAGGACCTGAGGAAGGTGCCGGGCGCTTGCGAATATTCCCGGTTCGTACCTCTCCCTTCTCTGGGGAAGGCTGGATGACAATGGGCTCGAAAAGGGTCGCCTCCGAACGAGTCGGTGAGGTAGCCCTGATTACAAACAGAAACCCAAATTCAAATAAAGTCACAATTAATTAAATTCAATTAATTAGTCAAATCCAGGGCTTGATTGATGATGACGATTGGTTGGATAAGTTAATTGGCTATATATGTTTAATTGTATTTTTACCGTCTGGGCCCTGGGCGTCTCGGCTTATCCTTGTCGCGTCTGTGGACCGCACGATGGGCGTCACGCTCAGCGTCAGTGAAGTGCTTATCACACTTGCGACACTTGTACATGGTCACCGTGTCCTCACTGCTCGCGCTACTGCTTTCGACGTCCGACATGATGCAAACACTTTCAACTAATTGTCAACTAACTTAATTGTTAGTTTATCTAATGATTTTGTTTTTAAAAGTATCTAATAAAACGTAAGCTAGACCACTCAAAACGGCAGCGGAAAATAAATGACAAAAAATCTTGAACAAACAAACAGACCATCAGAACTCGCCTTAAAACTGATTGATTATTTTCCCAATTTTTTAAACATTAACGGTACGGGACCTTTTTTTAACAATGATGTCGTATTGTTGGGTATGTACAACAAACAAGCCATTAATGTCTTTATCAAAAAGGCCATATTATGCATGTACATGCACGCACACGTGTGCAAAAATAAAATGTGTGTATTTTCTATATAGAAGCGTGTGCATGGCTTGAAAGTCGATTCTGGTGGATTGGTATTGATGAGACTAACAAGCAGTTTATGATGGATGGATATGGAATCATGGGAATGTTTTCTGGGGTGACGTGAGATAAATATTAATTTTAACCTCAATTACCTCGAAAACTGTTAGATATTTGTCGGATTTGAGTGAATTACTTATAGGGAAAGTGGGGTTGGGAAATTCGATTATGTGGTCGGATTCCAGAAAATATTGCTCCAACGGCTTCAAAGTGGACCTTTGGCTGAGTTGCTTCGCTGAGCCTCGGCTACAAAATCTGTTGTGTTCATGAAATACATCAACCCAAAAAGCAATAAAAAATTATTGATGTGTGTGTGCTCTCTTTCTCTTTAAGGTATCATCAAAGAAATGCGACGAATGGAACATTATTTTGTCAACCCGAGGCAACGCGATGACAACTTTTTACAAATATTTAGGTGGAATTCTTGAAGGTACGTACACCTACATACATTGTGAAAACAATAACTTACATTGTCATTCAATATGTTTTGTTGTTGGATTGAGATGAATACATTTTTGTGGCGGTGGGGATGGACTGTCGTCGTTCCCGACCACATTTAACAACAAAGTAATGTACATAATTAAGCGATGTTGCATCCTTGTAGTTGTAAATATATTTTTAGGTTATCTAGCATGTTAAGGACCTTGATAGAATTTCAGGGTCGTTTAGACTGGTGTCTTTGTTGAGACGGAGATTTTACCGACAAGAAAAATCAGTGGAAATATGTATTGATGCAACCTTCCATAAAATTATGCCGACGTCTCTTCACAGCTTCAAAATGTAAAAAGAAGAATGTTTATAAAGAGCACATTGTTAGCCATGCTAAAACAACAAAATGTGAAACAGCATGTTTTTAATAGTGCATAAATTTCTAATGTCATGCAAATAGTAAAAAGCTATACTAAATGATCAAGTAAATGGCAATACAGTTTTTCATGAACGTAACAGAACTGTTGACAGACTACTTTCTCCTTGAAATGCGATTGAAAAATATGTTGTGTATGATTTATTTTACAAAATGAGGAGCATATTTTTTATAATCACTGGGGAAACGTACTTAAAAAGTTGGTGCTAAAAAAGTCCAAACAGTAAACAGTTAATTAGTGTGTAATGAAATACAATGAGATGATTAGCGAAATTACAGCGTTTCCACAGATGGTCAGGATGTTTATTATCGCCTTCGACCACGACCGGTAGCTCTGAAACCTGTCGTATCTCTTCCGCGCCGTCCACCACGTCTTACGGTTACTGGTGGAGCTTCGGGACTGACTGGTTCATTTGGTAGAATAGGAGCTCCTGAAGGAGGATTAGGTACAGACGAACGTGTTTGTACCTCTAGCTGTGCGACCTCTTCGAGCGGTTTGCAAATGCCGTTGTCGGGAAAATATTACTGGTGAAGTCCTTGGCACAAATCCCGGCAAAATTGTGCCGGGGTGGGGACCCGACGGTACGGTTGGGAAAGCGGCTACCGATAAATTCTAGTATTGCTCGATGGATACGGAAATTGCGATCTGAAATTTTGCACTTAAGAAATCAGCAATTTGCATTGAATATATTGACTCGACTACACCTGTTCCCATGCATTGGATTTGTAACTAATTGGAATGTATGCTCATACCCGGGTTGGCCTGGAATTGGCATTTCCAAGTGTACTGTTTCTGGAGTAACGCCGGAACCATTGTCACCATCATTCAGTTCTGGAAACCATCTGCGTCTCCTGTCGGTCCTTATCAGCCGCGTCGAAAAGATAATCAGGACAGAGTCGACACTGAAAACCTGCGGAAATATTGCAAAATTTTCCTATTAGTCAGATGCATTATAAATTTATGAATACAACAAACATTTTGTTTTAAAATAATGATTAATCTTTTATTTAGTAAACTCATTCAAGTACTTATATTAATATGTAATTACCTGCGATTCCCGGAACACTCGGTACAATATTGTTCAAGCCACGGTTATCGTTACCGGTAGCCATGGTAACACTCAAAAACTGTGCTTACAGCGAAAATTGACAACACTTAATGAAATTTAGATTATTCGGTATTTAATTTAGTTTTAAAGCGCACTATTTCGCATTGTTAAATACGCTCCGCTAAAACATGGACAAGTCCACTACAGCAACAGGCCAATGTAGTTGCTAAAAGAGAATGAACTGGAAATACAAAAATTGTCTGACGCTGACGATTGCTTCGTCATATTATAAGCTCAAACTAGAATACATTTGTTTCACACGTGTCAAAGCAATGTCAATATTTACTTGCTTTTATTCTGATGAACAGATCACAAGACCACTTTTCATGCATACCGCAAGACTTGCTATAAAATATTTTAATGACAAAGCAATCCTGTCTGTTAGTACTTTTGTAAAAGATGTTAGCATAATCATGCATGCGTTTGGAACGAATTCATCATTCGCTGCACGACTTGTTGCTACTTCCATTCCATTCTATGCCTTCGCTGTTCTGGAAAATGAAAAAAGTCAAATGTAAATAGTACGCTGAATCTGGTATTCTTTTGCTCTTCTCAATTTTGGCATGGGAAACTCGCACCGTCACATTCATGAGTATATCGCAGTATCTTGGATAATATGGACGACCAAACAATAGGCGTATGCCACCCTTCATCGTTAAGATTTTGCAGCGATAATAACCAGTAGTTCCAAATGGTAACAGCAAAGAATGAATAAGTGACGCCACTTGCTAACCAAATTTATCAAAAATCGTAAACCGAGTAATACATTCACAGAGTTATTTGTTGCGAATATGCCATTTGCACAGTTGTGCTTGAATATATATTCCGAGTTAATTTCGTAACTGGGCGAAAAATACTTTAGTAAAAAAAATTAAGATTTTGATATTTTATTTCAGTTTCTGCTTAAAGAACACTTTCTGGTTACTCAGTCAATTATACAGATGTGACGTTCATGGCTATTATAATATTGCTACCAGTGACAACTTAAAATTAAAATTAAATGAGTTGAGCATAAAAAGTTAGGAGTATTGCAATCATAATCTATGATGTAACATTATATAAGAACTAAGGTGATGAGTTGGATACACAGAGTACAGAATAAATCAGTTGACAAATTTCATGTAAATTTCATAGCCAAGCCATATGACTGCCTCTTAATATGACACTTTTTAATTACACCACTTGACGTGTTTTGGGATAAAAGTGAAGACGAAGAACCCATGAGTAAATTCAGACTGCACTATCCCGTCTTGAATCTGCGGCTGCAATGATAAACAAACGAGAACATTCACTAATTAAGTATGGCAATCATCAGATCATTCGCAAATGCATTGGATTCAGTTCAAAACATTTTTTGAACTCTTGAGTGAAAGTAGTACTCACGGAACAACATTTCTGTTGTAGTTCTTGGTTGAAACCCGTTTCTTTCTCGTCTTTGCTCCTCGCTTGTCTTTCGGGACGGGAATTGGGTCGAAAAGCGTGGCTTCAGAACGTGTCGGTGTAGGGGCTCTAGAAGTATTCAAACAAAAGTTTATACCTCAATCCAGTCAATCAGTAAGGAATAATGTTAGTAAAATCAAGATTTTTTTAAATGTCATTTTAATCCGTACCTTTGACTTCTACGACCCGGCTTTGGTTTCTCGGCTGCCCTTTCCCTTCGGTGCATCTCACGATGTGCATCTCGCTCCTCGTCCGTGAACTTTTCCTTGCACTTGCGGCACTCGAACATGGTTATCAGTTCGTCACTTTCGCCGCTTCCGGCTTCCGATTCACCCGACATGATTACGATAATTATTGTCGGTAAATAAATGTACTTTTAATTTAATATTTCACGGATTTTTATGTATTCTGTGTTTCTGCTTGTTTCTCTGTGTATATCCAGAATACACGCAGACTGACCTTATTATCCATGTATGTGCCTGGATATATTAGCAGGATGCTTTCAAGATGGTCAAGGTCCTAACATACTTCTTTCTTTTCATCTTCACACTTTTGTCATATTTGTTTCTCTTGTAACGTGTTTAGATATGTGCGTGTATGGCGACGACACCATTCATCTTTTGTACCAATGTTCCTTATTAACAGACGCATGCCTACTCCCCTACAGCCGCTTGACTTGACTTTTCCAGTGGCTGCATTTGTTTGTGTAACAAGTGGCAAAACGAGGCATAAGCCGAGATATACTCCAAAGGATCAACAAGGGTTAACATATTTTCTGTTGCTGGAATTGTGAAGACTATATGCTTAGCACGTACTATGTCAGCAATATTAGAATATATTTATAAGAGCGTTTATTGTGCTTATGAGGAAGATATGCGTACTTGCCTGCATACATGTTCTACGTGTTTATATCCATTACATAATGGATATAAAGGAAGGCCGAATCAAATGGAGTGGACTACAGAGATGAAGACAATGCAGCCTAGGCTGAAAATCTCTGGGTTCATTGTTGCTCGTGGAGGTTGAGATGCGAATGACTTTTAATACTGATTTACTTTCCTGCACAAGGGGCTTCGGATTTTACAAGCAACACAAATTCCAGTTCTGTCAAGGCAATAGTCATGGGCTTGTGAACGACGATGGATGTTTTTAAAGGATTCAGATATGTTAGCAGGTTTTAAAGCATTAGATACGAATGAACCTTGCATCTTTTACAGGCAGATTTGTTTTTAGAATAGTATTTTGAGACCGGTTTCAGATATAAAGCAAACAACGTTTCAGCAAATGTCCTGAACTGAGTTTCAGCCGAACCAAATTATTTGTGCTAAAGGCACAAAATCCTATCAGGTAAGTTTGCACCTTAAATCCTAAGGAGATTATCAAACTGGCCAATACATATATTGTGAGCCTGCTTTTGTTTTCTGGCAAGATCATCTTGACTACTACAATAGCTCTATTATTAAACTGAAACGAAGGAAGGAAAAACACGCAAAATGTTTTTGCTGAAAAATCGTAAACTTCTGGAGAAATATATTAGCAAACCGCAAAAGATGATACTAAGTGAAAATTTATGTGACGACAATAGAATAAACTTTAAGTAAGTGCGAATGGTTTTCCCCTCCATTTAACACTTGAAATTTATATACCAATTACACATGTATAAACCTACCACCTATAACAAAGTGATACTGATGACAGAAGAGATAAATATTGAGGTAGGAAAATCGATACCAACTTTCAATTAAATTAATGGGTTACAACGATGTGATAATTTCAACATAATTCCAGAAGAGCTTTTTGGCTGCATTGCAGATTTTTTCAATCCATTTTTAATTTCCATCTCGAAGTATATGTTTTAGTCAACAACAGGTTTCTGGAAAGTAGGTATGCACACGAGGCACCCTAAAAATCTATTAGAAGGTGAATAAGCGTAATGGAATATTGAGCAGGGTGCATGCAGAAACCCGAAATATAATTCTGTTGTTTCAAGCAATCCATCGAAACTACCTTTGGCAATGATTCAGTCACGAGATTGAAGAGATGATATTATTTTGGCAAGGGTGATCCCTCATCATCATCATCGCCACCATCATTAAAACTTGACAGATGAAATAGTAAAAAAGACACGGAGAATATCAAGTCACATAAAAAATTATGCATAGCAAGTTGCATTGTTTCGTCTGGTCAACTTTGTTGAACAAAAGGCAAAGTGGTAATAATACTCAACAAAAAATACGAGGGTCTTAAAACTACAGAAAAAGACAGAGTAACGAATAAACGTGCTTATTGAAATATAAAGAACCAATTACACGGTCCCTATAAAATATTTGATGTACCTACTTTTTTACTTTACTTTATTTCGCTCAGGATTTTTATACTTGACACTAAAGTTTTAATCGCACTGGATATTTATTCAAAAACAATTTGGTCACACGACACACAGAAAATGCATTAGGTACTGGTCATAACCGAGCTCGTCATAAAAATGGATTTTACACAAAAAACTGGTTTCTGCAAAAGAGCAGAATAATTTAGGCACGGATATAGGTAGAGATTTCGCGACATGACAAAAAAATAAGTTTGAGCTGTGCAGAATATGCAAGCTTGGACATTTGTGCATGGGCTCGCCATGGGATTCCACCAAAAATTAATGTTAATTATTTCCTCGCCCACAAGTTATGTGTAGGGCTTTGCTACTTTTCAGTTTAGCGTCAATAATTCCCAAAAGTATAGTTGCGGGTTTTCCGCTGCAGAATTCCAGGGAAATGACTGCTCCGTCGTCACCATTTCGCTGAAAAGTTTTCATTTTTGTTACTTGCTAAGACTTTTGTTTTGTTCTGTGTCACGCATATCGACAATTTCGGTGAACTTTGAAGATTTTGGATGTCCATTACCATTAGTACAACGTAGGTGGACGCATTTGTCAATATCACTGATGTGTAAACTAGTGTCAAATTGTAATAAAATTCAGTTTTCCGTGAATCATATCAGTCACCATGGAGATCAACCGAGATGCCGTGGATTCTCATACTGTCAAGCATAACCGACGGGAATACGGAATAAACTTGTTTGACAATGACATCCAAATAAATCAAAGATGTCAGAATGGGAACAGTGCAGTGTGTATTCAAAATATGTGCAAACGATACGAGGTGGGGCCTGCCGTTGTACGAAACTTTTCTATGAATGTGAGAAAAGGAAGCATGTAAGTTTTGTTAACGATTCAAATAAATGACCAGGGATGATTAGTAACAGGAGTAAAATATATTGTGCTTGAATATGTACCTAGCTATGGATTACTGGGATCCAGCGGTTGTGGGAAAACGACAATACTTTCATGCATAGTAGGACTGAGAAAATGGGATTCTGGAGATGTGCTAGTTTTTGGAAAGAAGCCGGGTTCCAGGGACAGCGGAGTTCCTGGAAGGAGACTGGGCTACATGCCGCAAGTAAGATTTCATTCAACATAACTGGATATGAATTTTATGACTCAATCAATTGAAACAATCAAATTTGTATCGTGTTTAGGAGCTCGCATTATACAACCAGTTATCTATCCGAGAGATAATTGAGTTTTATGGGAGGTTATATAATATGCCTGCTACAGAAATTAAGGAACAATGGAGGATATTAAGAAAATTACTGGAACTGCCGAAAGCGTTCCAGATTGTCGGACAACTCAGGTAAAACATTGTTAAAAGATCGCAACTACTTTGGTAAAGATTGATAGCTTATTAGCGTGTAACCACGGAATGATGATTTTGTTTAGTGGCGGCCAAAAGAGACGAGCGTCGTTAGCGCTAGCCCTGATCCATTCCCCAGAGCTGCTTGTTCTGGACGAGCCGGTAAGGCAAAAAAAACATTACAAAATATGATGAACTATGCACAGTTAATACATGTAACGATGCTACGAGTCAATAATTACAAAAGTAACGTCTCGTGAAATTTGTATATGCGCAGACGGTTGGACTAGATCCCCTGCTCCGCATAAGGTAATAATTGGTTAAGAAGAAAATTGATTTAAACATAATTCCGACTCAGTTTTTGCAAGTAATTTTATTTATTAAAATATTTTTGATTGGCATCATGTCAGCATATGGAAGTATCTGTTCAAAATTGTCAGCTCGATGGGCACAACAGTATTAATCACAACCCACTATATTGAGGAAGCTCGTTTCTCCGACACGGTAATAATGACAGACATACTTTATTTCCTTCAAAACATTCATTTCTAATGTCACATTTCATGATATATATTTTTATTACCCACCAGATTGGTATAATGCGCAATGGCCGCCTTCTCGTCGAAGACAGTCCATCAAATCTTCTTCAACTCCACAAGTGTCCCATGTTGGAACAAGTGGTTTTAAAACTTTGTCGCAACGACGAGGATTTCAGGAGAGCGGGATCCGCACTGAGAACACAACATGAAAATGAAGCGGCACTGGAATTTAGGAAGCGATCAAAGTGGAATAAAAACTTTTGGGCCAACAAACAAGAGTCGGATGGAATGACTCTGGGGCAACCTGCGACTATGGATCATGGGATTTTCCGCAAACTAGATAGCATTGACAGTGACGACGTACTAACCAAAAATGCTGAGAAAAACGATAACGGCAATCAAGTTGATATTTTCGAGAGGTTGAAAACTACCGAGTTTTACCAAGCCTGTCGGAGAGTTTACGGGTGGACGGCGGTCATTTTGCTGACGTTCATACGGCACAGAGCGTAAGGAAACAGCGACACTAGCTTGTAATTTGTTTTCTAAATTTTTTTGGATTGATAAACATTTTGTGAACACGAATATATATTTGTTTGGAATAGGTTTCTAGTATTCCTTTTATTCATGCCCTCAATCCAAGGGAGCCTAACCCTCTGGGCATTTGGTTCCAAACCAAGGGACTTGACGTTTGGAATTGTGAATCATGAGCTGGCCAACTGGACTGAAGAATGCCAATTGCCACGACACTATGAAAATATATGTGACGTTGGGGCGCTAAGTTGTAAATATCTTAATCAGTTGAGAAAGGACGACGTTATAACTTTGGTAAATAATGATTGCATAAATTCTGCACTTCAAAATTATATATTTTGTAATTTTAATCGTAACGCTGATCCTATTGCAGAAATCATACGACACTGAACAAGAAGCACTTGACCAAGTGCATGCAGGAGAAAGCTGGGGATATCTTGCATTTCCAGCCAATTATTCTCAGCACTCGGTAGACTTTGCGGCAGCCAAGCATTTTGCATTGAATGAGTCCATTGAAGGGTCTCGTGTTCGCGTTCATTTGGACTATTCTCGTAAGCAGTGTTTACATTTACATCGTATGATTTTACACAAGGTATACTTTTTGACAATAATAACCACATTTGGTAATAATTTCAGAATACGTCGCAACATTTTTCATGATCAAGCACCTGATGAATTCCTACCTGGAATATGTCAAGCAGCTTGTTGCATCCTGTGAATTTGTTGGACGGGAATTGGAAATTCCGCTTTTTGTAAGTTTTTATTCCTAACAATATAATTATAACTTAAAGGGATATCAATGAAACAAGTGTATTTTATATGTAGTTTCGGGAGCCAGTGTATGGCAATAACGAGGAAGACTACACTGCATTTGTAATGCCAGGCGTTGTAGTTTGGTAAGCATTTATTCCAAAAAAATATCAAGGAACACGAACAGAAATATTTAAAGATCAAATGTAATTATTAAATATTGTTTCTCCGCTCCAGCTCAATTTCTGGATTGATTAGTGCATTGACAGCACTTTTATTTGTTGGAGGTACAAAAAGAGATGTATTTTATTAAATTAGCTACAAATCAATAAATTCCAATTTAATTCATGCCCTAATTTATCCTAATTTATAGACAGGAAACAAGGAACGCTAAGCAGAGCTCATGCCGCAGGACTGGGAAACGTTGACGTGATGGCGGGTCACATCATAACCCAATCTATTATAACCATCGGCCAACTCCTTGTATGGCACGGAGTTCTCCACTTTGTTTTCAATTTCGTCATCCAGGGCTCGCAGTTGCTGTACTTATTTGTTTGCTTACTCGTTGGCATCTACGGCGCCGGAATTGGGTTGCTAATTGGCGTACTTTGTCGTGACGAAGTGGAAGCTTTAATGGTCGGCGTATTCCTTATTCCAATATTCATGCTCTTTGGAGGCACAATTTTTGCGATGGAGCGAATGTCAAAGTTTTGGCGATACTTCGGCTACACATTTCCCGTTTGCATGCCAACGCTGTCCCTAAGGGCCATTGTGGTTCGGGGTCTCGGGTTAACTCACTCGCTAGTTTGGCCCGGATTTCTAGTTCTTGTTGGCTACATGGTGATATTTCCAATTTTGAGTGTAATAATATACAAAAGATCTCGTAAATGATTTAGTATAACTTGCAAAATTTATTTTGCAAAAATATGTAAACTGGTACACAGTAATGACAAAAGATTATAAAAAATAAAATATTACGCCTTGTCAATCGAATATTTAAATCCGGGCGGTTTCTTTTTACATCGCTTTTGATAATGCGCATATAAATAAACCTTATTCAAAACTTTCACATGACAAAACTGGCACTCGGCTTGTTGGTCTTTCGCGGCATGATTGATTTTCTTGTGAAGCTGTAAGCTGGGCTGAGATAAATACGAGTTTTCACACTGGTCGCATTTGTGAACGTACAAGTCGCTATGCACATCCTTCATGTGTCTGTTTAGCAAACTTTTACTGGAGAAAGAGGAACTTTCACTAATCCCAGTACAATATCTGCACTTGAATTCCTCCGACTTGTTTTCACGTGAAGAACTGTGAACTCGAACCTTGTGAGTTCTTAAAGTGCTTTCCAGCTTAAAGGACGCAGCACACAATTCACAAACAAATGGCTTGTCGGTCGCATGAACTCGCATGTGTTTGTCCAAATAGGCTTGAAACATGGTTCCATATCCGCACACGTCACAGTAAAACCGACACTGCTTGTCGTGAACGGCTTGGGTGTGATGGTCCAGGGAGTGCTGATGGGTGAAAAATTTGTCACATTTTTGGCACGGGAAGGAAGGAATTCCGAGTTCAGATGCGTGGGTTTTCTGGGTGTGCTGCCGAAGTTGGACAAGGCCAGATGTTAACAATCCGCAAATTTTGCACTTTAGTTTTCCGTCAACAACTTCGCAGTTTTCGTAGTATTCGTGCTGAAGACCAAAAACAAATTCATAAATCCTGTTACATTTACCAATTAATTTAAGATCATATTGTAAAATTATGGGTTATTTTCGTACTCGTTTAACGTGGTAGTCAAACTGACCCTTGTTTCTCTTATCCATTTTCACACCACAGATTGGACAGATAAGATAATCGCGTTTCGCAGCGTTTTTCCTTTTGGGTTTTCGAGCAGCTTGTTTCTTTGGAGATTTCTTGTCAGCAGTAGGCTTGATGATAGTGGGCGCCGTGTCTTCGTATTTAATCTCAACGTCGTCATAATTTTCAACAAAATCTTCCCGCGCTGTATCCTCAAAAGCTAAATTGGAATCTGCATCACTGTCAGCACCAGTGCCGGCGTTGATCTCGGGTTTTTCTTGGAGTTTGTCTGCATCTAGAAATTTAATTAAGAAATTATCAGATTATTTGTTATTGCCAATTTTACGGAGCACTTCCTTATTAATTCCAGTCACAGCAACCTTATAATTAATAAAATGCTTACCTGTTCTGAAATGTTTTCTTATCTCGGTTCTGACATTGAATGATGTAGCAGTGTTGAGAGAATTGCAGTTTTCCTCGTTTTGTTCACAAGATAATTTAATGTTTTGTACAACGTCATTTTGGAGCTGTCTCAAGTCGTTTTGCAACTTTTGTATTTTGAGATGAATTTTCATCGCTTTCTGTGCGATATTCTGACATCCTTGACATAATTTGAAACAGTCATCCAGTCTGTCTTCATGGAATAGCTCGACAGTTTTCGGATAGGGATACTTGAGCAACTTTTGAAGAATAAATAGTGACCAGAGTTGATTGTTCAGTTGACAGTTTCCCTCGGCTCCCGGAAATGGTACTGAAGTATAATTTTCTTTTCTCAAATTCTGATGTTGTAAAATTTTTGTTTCACAAATCAGACACCGCTCGTCCAGGTCATTACGAGAATTTGAGTTCCAGTTGCCATCAGGAAACTCCATTTTGATTTCTGTAATTTGAAATGCAGGTTACCATCATTTAACGACACGTAGTTTTCGGGTTGCAAATTGACATTATACCCTTTTGAAGGGAGTGATCATATTTACCTTTTGACGGATCTTCCATTTTTACCTCATGTCAGCTGTAAAGCTGACTAACAGTTTAACTACCTTGCTATTACACTGTTAGTTCGATAACTCTCCAAATTATTTAAACAAAACTATAATATTAACAATATGCTACTAGAATCGGAGACCAAAACGGGACCGGCAGCTTCAAAACAGCATATTTGAAACGCATGTAAGGAAAACAATAGCACAATCAGCAGCTGACCGCATAGTAGGTATCACGCTGTTTGTGCTTAGGTATTTAGCAACAAACGACAAGCTAGAATGACAAAATGTTATGGGAATTGCAATGCTGCATCAAATGCTTAGCTGTGCAGCGCAACATTGTACCTACTTTTATATATACCAACAAAACTCTGCCTTGTTCATGAATCTGAAATGCTACAAAGTAGAGACGTATAGGAAAACGGAGACCGGTTTCAGATGCACTTGACTGCATGAATGAAGGAAACACTCAAGTGAAAAATATTATGATTTTTTTTGCTTAAAACATTGCAAAATTCTCTTGATGTTGGAAAGCTAGTAACGTTCTTGCCAACAAGCAAGAAAATACTATGAATATATTATTCGGTCATGGGGGTGGATGACAGACACACCTTGTATAGCAACAAATTGGCGTCATCTTTCATGAATATGTATTCAAAGGTAAACACAATGTACTTCGGTTGTCACAAGAAATTATGAACCTTGTGCTGAGCATGAAAATTCAAAAAGTCGAATGGAAATTTTCCGTGGAAGGAGAATTTGGCAGCGGAACGCGTTGCGATTTGTCCAGAATTTGTCCTCTTTGCGAATTAGGTATTACGTTTAGATAAAAATAATTTGAGACAGCCATAACTTTTTGTGGGGTAGTCGGGCGTATAATTTTTATGGCTTATTTTTTCGACAGTATAGTATATTGTCAAAGGATGCGGCACTTGACTCATGAAAGAATCTCATTTCAGACAAAAAAAAGTGTTCTTGAGACTGGTTTGTATGGATTTAGTATCTGGAGCAAAAAATCAGACGGCGTCGTTGATTGGAAACTTGTATTTGTTATGCGAAATGTGGTTTTTTGCAATTAAAAACTAATGAGCGTAAAAATACTGGATGCAATGTCTATCCAATCAAATATTTTTATGCATTTGTTCCAGTAGATCAATTCACAACTTACTTGCATGAACTTGACTACAAGATCATGCATCTGCCCCTGCTGCTGCTGGACTAAAGGCATTGTAATTACAAGTCATCTTATTAGCAGGTCTACGCTTTAATAATGCAGCCGTTTCGCCAAAACAATAGAGTCGTCAGATTTCACAGGCTAATAAATTATGATAATACCTTGGCCCAGAGCATCTGCACAAAAGTGTCTAAAGTCTTGAGACTTACAGGATTATTGTAAATAATGCTCCTTTAACACTTCAGTCAAAATTTGGAATATTAGGTATGAAATATGGAAATAAGTGCATAATAAACGAGACAGATAATTACATGGCTCAGTACCTACTTTATCACGAGTGTCATAAATCTTTTAATATGACGCACAAATCAGCATTTTTGATTACTTCAGGTACGTACCTTAAAGCTTTGGAGCATTTTAAAAATAAACCGTGTCCATCTCTTTGTTGTTTGCTTTTGTAAAAATGATTTGGGTTGGTTTTCACAGCCAGGTGCGAGATGTGCCATCACTAATGGTCTTTACGCCTACCTGAGACATGGTAGGAACCGGTTTGGTTATTTTTCTGAAGGATCCAGGAGAACTTGAAGTGGCAAGTGTCATTTCAGTAGTACAGCGGATCTCGCACGGTTGACATATTTATCAAAAAGTGTATCATCGGGATTCGTTTTTTTCAACATGCATTGCAGCGAGGAATCAGGGAATAATTTGGGGCAAAGTAAAGTTAATTCGTTTGAGGAATCTAATAATAAAATTATGGTGGATGTTCCGGTGGGAACTGGTGAAGATTACAAGGGCGATGGAAACTTTCCTGCGGTGTACATTCGCAATTTGTGCAAACAGTACAAGCATGGCCCTCCGGTTTTGCAAAACTTTTCGATGAAAGTGAAGAAAGGAAGCATGTGAGATTCTTTAATCATTACCTTTCAAATTTTCATAATTTCAAATTTGAACTTAAAAAATTTAGAAATTATATTTCTATGCGTCTGTAGATACGGGTTACTAGGTTCCAGTGGATGTGGAAAGACGACAATATTATCGTGCATCGTAGGACTAAGAAAATGGGATGCTGGGAATTTGCTAGTTTTTGGAAAGACACCTGGGACAAAGGACAGTGGGATACCGGGCAAAATTCTTGGATATATGCCGCAGGTAATTTTCACTACGCATTTCTCATAATTAGGATCTTGATATAAGCTGTATGGCGACAATACATATATTTTGTACTGTCCTGTCTAGGAGCTTGCCTTATACGGCCAACTCACAATTCGTGAAATTATTCGGTTTTACGGAAGGATTTACGACATGACTGACGACGAAATTAAGGAGCGGTGGCAATTCTTAAATAAGCTTTTGAAATTACCTACTGAATACAAGCTTGTAGGGAAATTAAGGTATACCATGACAACACTTCATTATGCTTCATTTTTCTCTTTAAATAAGTAGCAAGCAGATGTATATTTTTTTACAACAAATTTCTGCAGTGGCGGTCAAAAGCGACGTGCATCGCTTGCATTGGCGCTGATACATTCTCCACAACTTTTAGTTCTTGACGAGCCGGTAAAGTTTGATTACATTTTTGAAAATGTCAATAATTTGTGACAATTATATTTTTGAATTTATGGCATGCAATTTATGTCATGACAGACCGTGGGACTGGATCCATTGCTGAGAAGAAAGTCAGAACATAGTCGATAGGGTTTATATCGAGCATTTCAGATTACCTCGTTAATATTTATTTTTAAAAAATGTATGACATTAAGTACTGTCAATTATTATACAGAATTTGGAAATATTTGTTCAAAATTGTTCGCTCATCCGGAACAACAATACTCATTACCACGCACTACATTGAGGAAGCCCGTTTCTCCAACACAGTAAAAAATATTCCGATAACGTTGGCACCATTTAAAAACATAAACGTTCATCAGCCGCTACCAATACATTCTACATTATCTTTTATAGATTGGTCTTATGAGAAATGGAAGGTTGCTGGCTGAGGACTCTCCATCCTATCTTCTTCAACGTTACAAATGCCAACTCCTGGAGAAAGTTGTTTTGCAGCTTTGCCGGAAGGATGAAATGACCTTAAAAGAAGGGGACTCTAGACTCGCCTCTACTGCTTCTATCATTCCCACAAGCGACAGTGAAGTGGTATCGGAATCAGATGCAAACTGTCGCAATATTTTCAAGAGTAGAAATAAAGGCGACACAATCAAGGAAGAGTTGATGAACTATGGGGTATTCCGAAACAGTGTCAGCTTTGACTGTGACCTTGAAAGGAAACCCGAAATAGGAGACGTAACTAAAATCCCAAAATGTTCTAATGGGATACTTGATAGAATAAGAGAAACTGAGCTTTTCCGTGCTTCGCGGAGAATTTATGGACTGGTCATGGT
Source organism: Sinella curviseta (assembly GCA_004115045.4). Classification (NCBI taxonomy): domain Eukaryota; kingdom Metazoa; phylum Arthropoda; class Collembola; order Entomobryomorpha; family Entomobryidae; genus Sinella; species Sinella curviseta. Next base: position 17,289,192 of record CM023203.3, read on the forward strand.
CATTCATCTCATGTTCATCCGTTATCCATGGTAACGATTAGTTTCTTTAAAAACCGCTCCCACCAATTTACAAGTGGCCCATTTGAATTTGTTGTAATCGGATTAAATGCTTATATATTAGGTTTTTAGCAATGCTATTATGGATTCCGTCAATACAAGGCACCCTAACACTCTGGACATGTGCCTCCTTGCCCAGAGAAATGCATCTCGGCATTGTGAATCATGAGCTGACCAACTGGACACATATTTGTGATTCACCCAAACATTTAGGAAACTCGTGTGATTTGTCCGAGCTCAGCTGCAAATACGTTAATTATTTGAAACGGGATGACACCGTTATTCTGGTAAGCAGATAAAATCCTAAAAAAGACATGACTGCAGGATTTCAGCAGCGGTCTTGAATGATATCAATATTAATTTCTAGAAAGAGTTCCACACAGAGGAGGATGCGCTGACGGATGTACAGCAGGGCAAAAGTTGGGGATATCTCACGTTTGCTGAAAACTACACTCAACACTCGATTGACCTTGCAGCAGCAAAGCAATTTGCTGGGGAAGGGACCATTGAGGGGTCTCGTGTTCGCGTGCACTTGGATTACTCCCGTGAGCTGCCTCATTGTAAATTGCTTCCGTTTGTACACACGTATTCCAAATTTAATCCAAAAGTCTATTTTAAAATTGCAGACTATCTAGCTGCGTTTTTGTTGGTCAAGCATCTCATGCAGTCCTACCAAGGCTACATTTTGCAGTTGGTAAACTCTTGTGGTTTTGGAGGTCGCGAGTTGGAGCTTCCTCTATTGGTACGTACATGCATGGGATTAGTTTAGTGGAGCGCATATAACCGTTTGTAATGTATGTGGCAATTTGCTGGAATTTTGCTTACGTTTTCATACAGTTTCGCACGCCAGTTTATGGAAACGATGACGACGACTATACAGAGTTTATTATGCCCGGAGTTATTTTGTGGTACAAAAACATATTTAAAGATGAAACACTTTATGTCAGGGAACTAATGTTAACCTCTCTAAATATTCTGATTCTATACTATTCTCAGCTCACTTTTCGGCATCGTCAGCGCTCTAACAGCGCTACTGGTCATTGGAGGTAGAATTGAAAATCCTGTCAATTTTTGCTTATGTTGATGCAAATGGTAGCAGAAGATTGTCATTTATTAAATTAGTCTTAATATATGAATATATTTTCAGATAGGAGACAGGGGACGCTAAGTAGAGCACATGTGGCAGGACTTGGCACAGTTGACGTGATAGTCGCCCATCTGATAACCCAAGGCATTGTGACACTTTTCCAAATTGTCATTTGGAATGGCGTCCTCCACTTTCTATTCGATGTGGAAATAAGGGGCTCATTGTGGCTTGCTCTATTATTTTGTGTGCTTGTTGGCATATCTGGCGCAGGACTAGGTAACTGTAAAAGCCTAAAAATTTGAAGTATTTAAATCATATTTAATATTTGGTGAAATGTTTTAATATTTTGTTATTATGTCGCGACAGGTTTAGTAATTGCTGTTATTTGTGACAACGAAATAGAAGGATTGTATTCCGCGATACTCCTGGTTCCCGTGTTCCTTCTTTACGGCGGTGCAGTCTATCCCATGGAGACATTTGCTTACACATTTTCGCGTATCGTTGGCTCTATTCTGCCGGTTGGCTTGCCAACGATTTCATTACGAGCTGTGGTGGCAAATGGGCTCGGACTGAGCCATCCTCTAGTTTGGCCAGGCATTCTAGTTCTTGTTGCTTGGACTGTGATTTTGCCTGTCTTAAGCGCACTAATTTACAGGAAGTCTGGTAACGGATCTTAAAGCAAAGCAAGTGAATGAACCGAGTTGCATAATAAATTGCAAACACACAATTAATATGTGAATAGCTTACTTCTATGTCTTCTTTATTCATGATATGCGCTTGTGGCGGAAAAAAAGTTGTCAAGTAACTGTTGTTCCTTGTTCCTCGTGTGTAAACAGTTTTAAGAGATCAGAGTTCATCAAGACATTTAGAAAACAAAATACATAATCCATATGTGCATGCTAGCAGCGAATGCCGTCATCATTATGTCAGTACCGAGAACCCACTGTCGTTTCGCTTCCTATCCGGAAGACATGGTACACCACATTCAGCAGATGGGCAGCAAACATTTTGCAAGTTACGCAATATGAGGTGACGTTAGTTCACAGGAAGTTTTTATTGTTTGAAATGGAATGTGCGGAGCTACGAAGAAAATTATTTCAAAATTTCCAACTCATTGTGCACTAGTTATATTCCATTATATATTTTTTGGTGGAAATATTTTAAGCTGAAAACAACAGTTTGGAAAAGCCGGCCTTGATACTGGCTACTGATTTTTTCCCTAATTATGTATTTAGTATCGAATGGGCTATTTGAAAGTAATAAAAATTCCAGTTTGGGTCGGACAAAAAATTGTTTACGAGATTTGTTTGCACAGAGAGAGATATATAGAGTGTGTGCACAGTGCAATAACACTAGCTTGTACGCAGAAATTTGCTGCTCGGCCTTACGCAGAAAATATGATAATACAATCCGAATTACTACTGTGACTGATTTTGCTGAACAGCTCATCAAAAGAAAGGAGCATCGTATTTTATAAGGAAACACACTAGTGTTTTTGGTAGGGGCTGGGCCAATAAACCTGTTACTGGAGTCAGCCTGCTTGAAAGATCATGTTTTTGAGCTGATCCTACACAACCTTTGTTGTGGTTTGAAGCATTATTTCGCATACGACGTTTCGTGTGTACATGATTATATTGACTCATCAGTCTGAGCCGTTGTCCGTTCTTTGGACAGCAACTTCGAATACTTTTTTATGGCAACTTGAGATTATGACATTTTGGAAGTTAATGTGGTATACATTACAAGTTGCCGTATTAACACCAACATGACCATTACAATACTATCAGAATTTTGCGGATGCACTGGATACATTTGTGCTTACAGTGTCCCATTTCTGAACCTGACCTGCTCGTACAACAAGTAACAAAAATGGAAAGCTATAGGAATACAAAGAGCCCCAAATCATAATCTGGATACGTTTTAATGAGCATTTTGGTTTGAAGGCGCAATATAAAATTATGTTCATAACTCGTCGTCCACCCATATCTCTACACATTTACTCTGGAATGTGAACTTGGCAATTATTTTGCATGTTTTTTGTGTCGTTACGACGAAAATGCGTTTTGAAGTAGGTAATTTGTTAGTGGCTAAACAATATAATTGCGGGCATTATATTCATGAAAAAATCGATGAGGGAATTACCAGAACATTTTTTTAAAAACTTGTCCAATAGTATGTAGTATTCTGTATATGAGGCTGCATAACAAAAAATTTTATTGCCAAAAATTGGCCCATTTCAAATTATTCATGACAGTGCTTACTGCTTACCCATCTTACTGTGAAACAAGCTTTTATTGAAAATGAAACATCTCCGTTTATGATCCTCATCATCATCATGTCAAATAATTTGAAACCGGTTCCGTTTTGTAATCCCGAAACTGCGTCGCTCCACTTGATCCTTCAGTGATACCGCGACGACCCGACTGTTGAGACTTCAGCACATTTTCTGCAAAAATAATGAACTGCACATTTCTCGTGTACGTGTTTTGAAGTGAGAGGTTTTTGGTTTCTAGTGTCTCAAGTGTTCCATTTTGAATATAGAAATGGATTCAGTTATTGAAAATGGTATAGTTAATCATACTCATGGAAGCAGTGCGGCCGTCCGCATTCGGAATCTTTGTAAACGCTACGACGATCATGGCCCACCTGTTCTGCAAAACTTTTCCATGAATGTTGGAAAGGGAAGCATGTAAGAATATTAATCACACCAAACCTTTTGTAAAATGGGTGGCCTAGGCGTAAGATTTTAAGACATGTTGTGTGGTCTAGTTATGGCTTGTTGGGCTCCAGTGGCTGTGGAAAGACCACAATTCTCTCATGCATAGTGGGACTGAAGAAATGGGACTCAGGAGATTTGCATATTTTTGGAAAGACGCCGGGATCTAAGGGGAGTGGAGTTCCTGGAAATATCCTAGGATATATGCCGCAGGTACTGATAAAAATCATTTTACATTTTTTCTCTGAAAAATTGAGATCAATGTGACGACCATGCGTTTTTATTAGGAACTTGCATTGTACAATCAACTTACAATCCGAGAAATTGTGCAGTTCTACGGACGCATTTATAATATGAGGGACGATGCTATCAATGAGCAATTCGAATTTTTGAATAGTCTCTTACAATTACCTACGGGATTTAAACTGGTAGGAGATTTAAGGTAATGATTTATGCTCACAAATAATTTTCGCAGGGTGCCCCAATTGTAAAATCTAGCGGGATATTGTAATCCGAATTATTACTTTTATATTTTTCAGCGGCGGCCAAAAGCGGCGAGCGTCACTTGCGTTAGCATTGATACACTCACCAAAGTTGTTGGTCCTTGACGAACCGGTAATTCATTAAGACACGAGTTATGTTATATTTCTTCTATATTTCCTTTATTGACATTGAAATGATTGGCTTTGTTATGTTTAGACGGTAGGGCTGGACCCTGTACTTCGGAGAAAGTAAAACAACATATTTTTTAATTGGTATACTTTTATACTTACTACGCAAAGGAAAGTCAATGAAAACTATTATTTGTTTTATAACTTGTTAGCATTTGGAATCATTTGTTTAAAATCGTAAGCACATCCGGTACAACAATTCTGATAACCACTCATTATATTGAGGAAGCTCGATTTTCCAACACGGTAAATATATTTTTATTAGGGTTCAACATGAATCAATTTAAATTTCTGGATTAAATTACGGTGCTGTGTTTATGTTTAGATTGGGATAATGAGAAATGGGAGGCTACTGGTTGAGGACTCGCCCTCAAGTCTTCTCCAGACATACAATTGCGAGCTTCTGGAGAATGTAGTTCTGCAGCTTTGTCGGAAGGACGAGAGGAGTGCAAGAACCAATCCCTCTTCAAATGAAAGTCAATTTGAACCCGAACAAATAAATGGGGTGACTTTTAAGTCCAGTTGGAGCAAGCGTAACAATTTGATGTTGGCCATCAGTAACGGAGAAAGTCGCAATGAAAATGATGTTATGAATTCCGGGGTATACCGAAATGTTGATGCTGAAACGTCTCGGGGGCGAAGGTTTTCATATCAGAATGAGAGAAATCGTGGTCAGAATGGACTAATGGACAGAATAAGAGACACTCGCATTTACCAAGCGCTGCAGAGGATTTATGGACTGGTCATGGTTATCAACCTCACATTTTTAAGACATCCCGGGTAATGACATAACTTTTTAAAAAATGTATTTGGTCAGTAATTGGAATTTTACAAAAAAAATTGATTTGATCCTTTAATGTTTTAGATTCCTCATTCTCATTCTCTGGATACCCTCACTACAAGGCGCAATGACACTATGGGCTATTGGTTCCAAGCCCAAGGAAATGACGCTCGGTGTTGTGAATCATGAGCTAGCTAACTGGACCGCACAATGTAGTTTACTCAATACTTCCGCAAGTTTATGCGATTTATCTTTCCTGAGCTGCAAATACATTAACCGGCTGAACGAAGACACCATGATTGCTCTAGTAAGTAGACAATTAAATATTATGCCTGTGATATTTGCTCATACATTTTCCAAGGTTTCTCTTTCATCAATTTACAGAAACCGTACGACACCGAGGAAGAAGCAGTAGCGGATGTACGCAAGGGACACAGTTGGGGATATCTCATGTTCCCAGAAAATTATACCCAGCATTCCATTGACCGTGCCGTTGCCAAGTTATTTGCCGTGGACGAGTCCCTGGAAGGATCCCGTATTCACGTTCATTTGGATTATTCTGGTGATTGCGAATTTCGTAATTTCGTTTTATTTTTTGCGTTTTTAGAATAATAAAATTAATTGTGTGAATGTATCATTATTACAGAATACCTAGCTGCATTGTTAATGGTGAAACATCTGATGCTCTCCTATCAGGACTTTATAAGGCAGATGGTGAATAACTGTGACTTTGGGGGCCGAGAGTTGGAAATTCCGCTATTTGTAAGTTGACATGTTATTTGTAATTGTGTAGCATTCATGTGATGTGCTTTGACTAACAGTCACGTAAATTGGTCTTGTAGTATCGCGCACCAGTGTATGGGACCAATGACGAAAAGTTCACGGATTACACCATGCCTGGGGTTATTTTGTGGTAAAATATATGAACTTTCAAATCTCCAATGTAACTAGTAATTAAATATCTTAAATATATTTTTTGCATTTTTTGTAGCTCTCTTTACGGTATCGTCAGTGGACTGACTGCCCTGTTGTTTATAGGAGGTTAGAAATTTAATGGATGAACTTGTACGGTGTAATTTTTAACTGTGATTTAATTTTGGTATACATGATTAATTATAATCGTATTTTCAGACAGGCGTCAGGGTACATTAAGCAGAGCATACGTGGCTGGATTGGGAACTGTTGACGTTATGGCCGCGTATATGACCACACAAGGGATTGTAACGCTGATACAAATAATTATTTGGAACGGAGTTCTCCATTTTGTATTCGGCCTGGAAATTCTTGGCTCCAGATGGCTTTGCCTGTTATTCTGTCTGCTCATTGGATTATCTGGCGCAGGAATGGGTAAGAGTGCCAGCAAAATTTTCCACTTTGATTAACCAAATGACGAGCTATGTAGTGATTATGGAAATGCTTTTTTAAGGATTGTTTACCGGCGTGAATTGTGAGACGGAAGTACAAGCGCTGGCCGTTGCAATATTTCTCGTTCCCGTATATCTCCTATACGGTGGCATAGTATACCCGCTGGAAACAATGTCCTACAAGTTTGCACAGTATATTGGATATAGTCTACCCATTTGCCTGCCGACAATAGCGGTGCGATCTGTTGTGGTTCGTGGACTCGGAATTACGCATCCTTTAGTATGGAATGGATTTCCGCTTCTTCTCGCATGGGTAGTTATACTGCCCATTTTGAGTGCGATTATTTATAAAAGATCATACAAATGAGATACTTTTTCCAAATTTTGTTATTTATGTCAATAATTTGAATATGAATTATGATGCGTTGTTGTAGTTTATAATTGTGTTGTGGTACAGTATTCTCTGCTCAAATAAAATTATATATCGTACGCATTTTGAAATTCAGGTTACGTGTTAACATTTTCTATACACGTTGCCTTGTTTACAATTAATGTACACGCTTCGTAGTCAATAGCAAGTCAATTGTTCTGTTCATGCAAAACATTTCAAACACAAGAGGCGTAGTTTTCTCAATATAATTTGACAGTCCAAAGCGGATCTTCTCGGTTGGGCACGACTCGAAAAATTTCTCAAAATGCATTCTTCCACTTCTGTCATGGATACAGTGTTGCTTCACCATTCTGCGTAGTTTCCGCAATCCGAGCTCAGATTCCTGGTAAAAGTCACCTGCATAGCCGTACATGACGATAAGGTTCAGTAGCGCCTGAACTGCTGACGCCCCAAAGAATCCTTTTACGAGCAACGTGAGTTCTTCAGAGTTGCGGATGAGGAGAACAAACGATTCAATTTGTACGACGACTGATGCGAGCAGAAATGTAATCACCAGTGTGCTCATGGAGTTGTTAAAACGCTTCACGGTTATCTGAAACGCGCGATACGCAGTAACGCCGTCAAACAAATTTGACGCCGAGAACTCATTTTTAATCAGATTTTGTAATCCACTGAAATAACAAAAAAATAGTTTTAAACAATATATTAATTTCGGATATATTATCGTCTTAATGATTGATAACTAATCCCAATAATTACCGATGAATGACTTTGTGCTAAAATGAGAGTTGTACTGAGCCCAACATGAAGTCAAGCAAAACGCAATAGCCGCTACCAACCATCATATCCCAAAGCGCGTAATTGCCAAGTAGGTTGAAGGTCATTCTTCCGATACCAGTCAAATCGTTACATCCAAACAATATGTAGTCTATGCTCCAGGCCATATTAAGCGGTATGGACGGTTTCATACTGCTCGCAATGGCGATAGTAAATGGACATATGATCTTGCTGAAAACGCTGGCAACGTGACACAAGCATTTTGTGCGTTTGACCTTCAAATTAGCCGTAATGGTGACGCCTATAATATATGACAATATCCTAATTCATTATTTGGTGTATTTAATATTTTGAAGTTTAAGCAAATCTAACGAAATGTACCTCCGACAGCGATGATGTATCGTTTTTCCATATCAATCGCCGCGTTGAAATATGATGTGTATTCCATGGGATACAGACCACGTACCCTGTAGCGATCGGCACACATGGCGCATAGGGTGAACATAAAGAAACACATGCTCCGTTCCACAGTTGCGTTTTCGATTACTGGGTTCATGTACAATGGCTTGCGCTTGCTGATTCGAAGCAGAAATGTTAGGCAAATGAGAGGGTATAAGAAATTTCTTAAAATAAATCCTCCACGTGCTCTATTTCCAGCTTTTACCGACACCCGAAAGGTTATGGGGTCGTACTCAAATAGGCAGCCAAGTATTGAAGGGTGCCATTGGTTCGCGTTGCGAATAATCTTGAAGAAGTCGTGGGACAGAAACATGATTTTTGCTTGCTATGTTTGGGCAAACTTGAACGCTGTTAAGCTGAAAGATTCTAATAAACTAAAACACCGTCATATTAATTCCACGGTATGGAATATCGCTTACTACACGAGGGCAGATTTTATGACAAGATATTGTGAATGTGCTCGTGGCTACTTCGTTGTTCGTATCTGGGTCAAACAAAGTCGAATGTTAGTTACAAATTGTAGTGGACCTTCCAACGTCATATAACCAATTACAGCGAAAGTGTGGTAGTACATGCGCATAGAAGGCTCTATAGATAGTTTCCACGATTTTGAATGCCTTAAGTGTATTAATTGCGTGAGTGTAACGCCAAGCATTATAGTTACACAAATTAGTTATTAAATTGACACGTGTAATAGATAGATTACTCTCTCCACTTTCATGCTACTTTAATTAACTGTTCAGCCAGTTACTTGCTTCCGAAATGAGGTTGCGCAAGGTGAGATGTTTTGATAAAAATATACTGTAATTGGGAAAATTAGTTAATTAAAAATTAAAATTTATTTATTCTCGCAGTAACGGCATGCATATTAGATATCAACATTGAGTCAACACGAAAGTGGAAATACCTAGCATGTACCCTGTATCAATTGTTTACCACAGAGCAAAGCATTCCACATTATATGTCTATAGTTGTAGTGTATATTCGTGACATATGGATATATTTAACCCTAGAAAAGAATTGTGACTAACTTCTACCGTAATGCGCATCTGTCTATGGATTATAAGGCATCTTGACAACAAATTAGCATAGAGAGAGCATGGTTCCAGTATACTTGTGTAGCATACGTATCGTAGGTTAGGCAAATCAAATGGCAAACATGTAAAGGCATTAGAAGTCTCTAAGAAAGTAGAGCTAGGCTTCAAAAGCTTACCAAACCTTGAAGTGAGAAATCCACATGTTAGTATTTTAGTACTATCTGTTATAATATTTCAATTGGATGTGTGCTTTTTTAACTTGGATTATATTGATTGACTTCGACTGTATGTTTTAAAGGTTTGGTGTACGGAAAATTAAATCGCGGAAATTAATTAGGATTCAGTGGGAGGAATTGTCAAAGTCGTCAAATGTAAACCGTTTACTATATTTTGGACAGGTCTTGTAAAATGTTATCGGGTAGTAAATTTAATGAATGTGATATATCTGCAACTGTGTATACTGATCATCAGTTCATAAAATGTCTCGTCGTTCCAGTTTCTGGCCAAAAAGAATTAGGACGACTGCTCAGCGTTCTCTTGATAACAAGTCATCTATGTTCTGCCTCCCGCCCATCTGGTCTATATAGTCAATATAATTGCATACCAACTTTTAAACAGCAGCCGCAAATGGATCGAGTTGTTCATCATTACACAAATCACTTAGCACAAATGTTACATTACCTATCTCATGTGCTCCCTATGTGGACCTCAGGTAAATATAAGTTAGTATAGATGTTTGTACACCAAGTATTTACTAACCGTGAACATTTATAATAATAATTGATTTGCGATAACATCAAATAACATGCACTGTAACGGTTAAGATAGCAAAATAAACATTTTTCCGGGGCAAATAAACTCAAACTAAACTGATAGTCACCCATTATTTGAATTATATTTCTATTTGTTCTGCTCAAAATAGAGTAACAGATTGATTGTTGATTGTGTTTATTTTATTTGATCTGGGATCAGTATCCCAAGTATTTACTCTTGAAACAAAACACACTTCAATTCGAGTATTGATAATTTTGTCCGCTGGCCATATGATTGTATGGGGACACAATATAATAACTAATGACAAGCAAATGCGAAATGAAATTAAGTACAACGAAAAGGAATTGCTGCGGATACTAAAACAGTAAAACTAAATAATGTTTCAGCGGATAAAGAAATGGAATGAATATCATATTTGTTCATAAATTTGCACATGTAGATATGTCTCTATCAATAAACCCAGTAATTAAGAGATGGAGAAGTTGCCAGGGCTTTCGTGTTCATGAAACTAAACACGATGAACGAGTTTGCCTTTCTTCAAAAGCTCACTTCGGGATGTTGAAGGAGTGGGACGATGCCATCCGTGTAATGGCTTGATACAAAAAATAAATTTAAATAGTACTTTAAACTCAACTCAAATAACGGGAAATAATGCTTGCCCATAATATAAACCTGTTTATTAATTTCTGCAAACTTTTGGGAATCCTGAAAGCTCTCCCATATGCATGGGAAGGAATCACAGGAAAAGTGGGTCCTACGTACCAAAAATCGAGAATAGCTGTGCTAGTTTCCCGAATTGCTTATCTTCATACAGCCTTTACAATGCTTGTGTTCATACAAATCTTCAGTACCTGGGACCAACCTCCAAAACATGGCAGCGGTTCTATCGCAAACGTTTGTAAGGGCTCCACTCTCCTCCTTTTCGAAAGTTCAGCTCATCTTCATCTTTGTCGGCGGTCGTCTACCGAATTGATTGAGTACATCAATGGCCATCTTGATTGCATTCAACTGTACAACACGAAACCTGTCAGGCGGACACATCTCGAAAAACTAAACATTCTGTTTTCGTACGGCATATTTGTAACGTCGATAACTGTGCCCGTTGCGTACACCATTGGACTACATTGGCAGTATCCCTGCAAGGCGTCACTGCTCGGCTACTGGCTCATTTCGGAATGTTCCGAAAACTTTTCAGGAGCTTCTTGGTCAATCCTTGCATCATCTTGAAACTGGCAATCTTCTTGGTCAATCTATACTTCTGGTACGTCGGATTCTGTACGAGCTGCTATGTTGTCGCCGGCATCCAGATCCTCTGCCAAATGAGCCTTATGGACTATTTACGAGTTGTGGACAGAACACCGGTTATTCAAAAGAAAATCCAAATATATCGGCATATTCAGGTGATGGGAAATCTAAACAACAATCTCCAACAGGGTACCATGATGGCACTGCTAATGACCAGTGCCATTGTAATGCAGTCCATTAGCTTGTTTACGCTGGTACGGTTGCCATGGAATGAATAAAACATGATCACTTTGGGCATATACTCGGTCATTTGCATTGACGCCGGGCTGGCTATAATGGTTTGCATTGGAGGTATGGTAAATATCTACACGCTTTCGAATAATGTGCTCCGTCCAAGCAATTGGTTTCAGGGGAATTTGGGGCAGTCGGCGAGATACAACAAAAATTGTGGAAAAAGGGAACTGAGGTCATGTTCTGTTGTGAAGGTAAAATTTGGTCCTACCAACTTTCTCGACACGGAAACGCCTTTGAACTGTATGGCGTCATCAATATCGCTCACAGTTAACTTGCTGCTTCTTAGCACTTAGAATATCAGTTTATCCTAGAAGCTGGATACTAAAGTAGTTTCAGGAATTTGTAGTTGTTATAATATTTAGTGTAAATATTCGATTCGTTTCACTTTGACTTTCCAAACGATAGTAAATTGGTCACAAGTTCCATCAATTTCGGAAACATCTTATCGCTGGGTTCCTTCAAAATGTTAGGCGCGCACACCATTTACCTGGGAGGCACCAACAAATTCGGTCAAAAGTAAATCAGCTCCAAGACCAAGCGCAAATCATGACCATGGACCAGCTCCGAAATATATCCTGCAAGCCCCCTTCTCGGCAACAGTTTTCATTCAAATTGGACTATTCCCAGAGTTTTCATCAACCAAAGAATCCGACGTTACTGCTTTGGCGTGCAATGGATTTGCTTGCTGCGTTCTTGCGGAAGTCGTCGCACATGTCAATCTTTGCCGCCGTTCCTCTAACGACATGGTGGCCTACATTAATGGACATATGCAGTGCACCAAAATGTATCGGACGGCCTATGCTCGGAATACTCTTCTTGAAAAGATGAATGTTCTATTTTCCCATTGCATCTTTCAATCAGCAATAATAAGTCCGCGTTCATTCGTCATCGGAATACATTGGACAAATCCATGCAAAGCGTCCCTTATGGGTTACTGGCTGTTAGCAGAATGTTTTGGAAATCCAGGCATCATAAATGGTCCATTGCTCGCATTTCTCGGAAAAGTGGGGATTATCTCAATAAATCTGAATTTCTGGTGGTTTGGGCTTTGCGTTACATGCTTCGTTGTAGGAGCGGTAGAAATTCTCTGTCAAATGAGTCTATGCGACTACCTGAGAGGTTTTGAAAACATGTGGTCCATTTCTAAGAAAGCTAGGGCATATCGTCACATCCAAGTGATGGGGAATCTGAACAACCTTCTGCAGCAGAAAACAATGATGACCTGCCTTCTGACCACTGCGATAATCATTGAATCCATAAGCGTATTTACGCTTGTAAGGTTGCCATGGAAGCAGGAAAATCTTTTCCCGCTTGGAATCTACTCTGTCATGTTCATGGACTGCGGCTGAGCTATACTGGTTTGCATTGGTGGCATGGTTAGAATCGGGACATATTCGAAGCAGGTGCTGCAGTCGAATAACTGGTTTGGCTCGAAATCATCTTGGTACAGGACAAATAGCATCTCAGAGGTGAAATATGATAAATCGTATCTTAGGTCGTGCCCTCCACTCAAGGTCAAATTTGGGTCCACCGACTTTCTCGAGGAAAACACTCCGCTTTGCTGTATGGAGGCATCTATTTCTCTGACGGTCAATCTCCTCCTTTTACAAATATAGTAGCATGGAATATTTGCATTTAAGGCTTATACCATAATATAAATATTATGAAATCTTATCATTCCAACATTGCCACACCGACAGTATGTTAGGTAAAATGTTTATTAAATGTAGTGTTGAATTATTTGAATTATGAGAACAGGTTTTACATGAAATCAATACCGATGTTAGTGTTCGGCCAGATAATGTTTTTATTATTTGTATGTTATGAACGTGTACATACGCTATTTCGGCTCGAGATATTCTGTACCTGTAAAGTAAAGGTTAGGATGTAAAGTTAAGTCAAACACAGTTTATATTTGTAAAGGCACAATACTTGCATAAAATGTGTATATGGCTCAAACAAATATCTTGTGAGCAGATGTCATGTGGTGAAAGTTGTGACTAGAAATGGTTCTGAGGTTTCCACTCCTCCAGTTCCCAAAATTCGCACTTGACAGTCGTCATGGCCATGACCTCGGTATTTTGGTAGTAGAACTGGCTCCCAAGAAAAATAGGCAATCATTTGGCCCATAATCATTTGTGGCCTGTCATCATCTCACTTCAGTTAAATTCTCAATTTAATTTTCCAAGTGAAAGCAAGTGTAACACACTATCCTTCATAGTCAAATCTTAAATTGATACAACACTACTGCTACTGCCACATCGAAGAGCACAGAAACTAACCATTAAGCTGACCACATAAATTTTATCAACGGAAGTACTTGACTCCCATTCATTCTCAGTAATCATGTGATTGGTGAGTACAACCTCCAAATGATTACTTTGATCTTGCGCTTGTATTCATTCGTTACAACAAAAGCATGTCATCATCCTCAATAATATATACAAACTTGTTAACTAGCGCTTCTCTAAAAAAAACTTCCCATTTGCTGCCGTCATTAACTGGTTCTGTGATTAGCACATCCGCTGCCGATATCAATTACCTGAGAAAACTGCATGCCATTGTACTTGAATATCAACGTAATTTCCAAGTTTGAAGTCACAAGCATTAATTTCATGGTAAAAATCATATACCAGGCTGTACTCACTTCCGCCAATTATCCAAATGCGCACATTGTAAATTATCCCCGTTTGTTAAATTACTCATATTTTTTACACTCAACGGCGTATTCACGAGAACACGTTACGTTATCATTTATGCCAGCATTCAGTGCCCACGTGAACGTATATTTATCTAATAAAATCAATGACTTTGCAATTTATTAGCAAACATGACAAATCAGTATCCAGTCAGCCTTACCATTGTCTTCTAGTCAATATGGTTTAATCACATCACACATCTTTTTATCAGGCCACACGATAGGGCCCAAATTTATATCGTCACAAAAAGGCTTGGTATTGACGAGTTCATCGTATTAGCAAGAATATTAATTAAAAGTTGTTCCTAGTTCGCGTCAATGCTCTGATATAATGTGGACATAACCGATAATTAAGCACGAGCCGCACACCGCCAAAAATAGATAACTTCTTTTGAGACTACTGGAAATACTTTTTAAAAAGTCATCGCCTTACATAACTTTTCCTCTGGTTTCCGCTAAAACATTACTTCGCATATATCTTTCTTCAGAATGCAGTAAAAACTATACCAAAATGTTGGCAGAAAATCTGAACCTGTTCATTCGCTACGTACAACTTGCAAACATTTTGAATGGCCTTCCATTCACCTGGGACTCTAGTGCAAAAGCAGTGAAAATCAAAGCAGCTAAGCTAAACCACAAAACGTTTTCAAATCTCAAAATAAAATGCCATCTGCACTCATTATTCACGTTGACAATATTTTCGCAAATATTACTGCCATCATCATCATCAAGCTACGACGTCACCGCAAAAGCTTGCAACGGATTTGCATTACTGGTTCTCACCCAATTCAGCGCTCATCTCCATCTCTGCCGTAGGTCCTACTCAGAAATGATAACCTACATTAATGGACATTTGCAGTGCATTGTAATGTACAGGAAGGGTCCCATCAAGCGATCTCTGATCGAAAAGCTCAACATTCTTTTCTCGTACGGCCTATATTTCACAGCAGTAGTAACACCACCCGCATTTGTCATTGGAATACACTGGCTGAATCCGTGTAGAGCTTCCCTAATGGGCTACTGGCTGCTACCTGAATGCTCCAAGATTCCTGGAATTCCAAACTACTATCCACTCTCAATTCTGGGAAAACTGGCAATATTCTCTATTAACCTATATTTCTGGTACTTTGGAATATGCATCACATGCTTTGTCGTCGGAGCGATTCAAATCCTCTGCCAAATGAGTATACGCGACTATCTGACAGCTCTCCAAAAATATTCCACTCTTTCTCAGAAACCTGCAATATACCGCCACATTCAACTTATGGCAAATCTAAACAACATCCTGCAACAGAAAACCATGATGGCCTGTCTAATGACCACAGCAATAGTGATCCAATCCATAAGCGTTTTCACACTGGTTCGGTTGCCATGGAAACAGGAAAATCTAATTCCGCTAGGAATCTACCTGATAATGCTGATAAATTGCGTGCTCGCCGTACTGGTCTGCATTGGCGGAATGGTGAATATTTTCACGCTTTCTGAAAGGGTTCTCATGCCGAGCTGTTGGTTTTACTCTCCAAATATATCTACCGAAATTATCAGAAAACGGGAAATGAGGTATGGCAAAATATTTCTAAGGTCGTGCTCGCCTCTCAAAATCAAATTCGGGACTACCAACTTTCTAGAAGCCAAAACTCCGCTATGTTGCATGGAGGTATCGATAACGCTGACTGTGAATCTGCTTCTTGTCAGCCGCTAAAAATTTATCTGCCTTAAAATTGAATCGTCAATAAAACTAATTGATTTTTAGGGCACGTGACGAAAAACCCGTCCACCTGCACGACCTTTAATTATTAGATGAAATCATTCTGTGACGTAAATGGATTGAATGTGAGAAGGAAGTTCCGCACCAAAATCCCGTCCATTAGCTTCGCATTCAATCTGTGGTTGCCCAAGATGTTAAAATCTAATTAGCACTGACATGTAGATAAAAATGAGGCTAATGACTTGATGATGCTAACGAAAAAATGTAGCGCTATAATGCAACTTGGTATAAGGAATATAGCAAACGTTCAAATTAAAGTGTGGATGCTATAATTATATAAGGTAATGGTACCTTCAAGTAGATTGAGATAATGATGTGTAATTAATGTGATAAAGAATCCGCAATTATGAATGGATCAATGAAAGAAGTGGCCACGAGAAATGTAGTCTAGTTTTGGTATAAAAGCTGAGGGAATCTTCGTAGTAGATATCGTGCTTTGATTTGTGAAGTTCAATCCAACCTGTTGTGTCATCATCATCGCCCTTATTTCTACCTTCCGGGCTGGTACTTTAAAGTTGCAAGAATGAGGTTGTCGACAGTCTTCGTGATTTTCGGCGTTCTGCTCGTCTGCCTGACCTATGTTTCTGCTGGCGGCGGTGGAGGTGGTGGTGGTGGCGGAGGTGCTGGAGGCGGTGGTGGAGGTGGCGGAGGAGGTGGACGTCTGAGGAGAGGAGGTGGTGGTGGAGGAGGCGGGGGTGGAGGTGCTGGAGGCGGTGGTGGTGGAGGTGGCGGCGGAGGACGCTTCAGACGAGGAGGCGGTGGTGGAGGAGGTGGAGGTGGCGGAGCTGGAGGCGGTGGTGGTGGTGGCGGCGGAGGGGGACGCCTTAGACGAGGAGGTGGTGGAGGAGGAGGTGGAGGTGGTGGCGCTGGAGGTGGCGGTGGCGGAGGAGGTGGCGGTGGACGTGTAAGGCGTGGAGGCGGTGGTGGTGGAGGTGGCGGAGGAGGTGCTGGCGGTGGTGGTGGTAAGTGCATTCATATTTAAATAATATGTGGCTACATAATTATTGCAGATTGAGCAATCATTTCGTTTTTGATTTGCAGGTGGTGGCGGAGGTGGCGGACGCCTTTAAAAAATCATCCTCGAAAGCTAGTTGTGAACATTGCCCGAGTATTAATGATTGGAAAGTGTAAACTTGAGCTAAATTACCGATTTATGTTTATCTTGGCTACTAGATTTCACTAGAGATATGTGTGTTGTGTCAAATAATCAAAATTAAACCAATAGTTTTATTCAAGCTTGAACATATAATGTTTTATCTGGATATATTTATAGCATATTATGCCTTCCTATATCTATACATTACAATTATGCACACAAAATGCATACCTACCTACATTTGAGCATCTGCATACCCAAAAATATGAGCTACCAGTTCTGTCATTAAAGCTTGGCTCCATCACCTCACTTCTATAAGACAACGTAGGTAATTAGCAACATGTAATCATTTGGCAGCGATTTTTCTTTCCCCTGTTCTACGAAATGTTCTCGAAATATATCTCCCAACCGAAGTCATTATATGGGCATCCGCGTGAGTCTAATGGCATTGATAATGTGGTCATTACAACAGATTGCGCTGGAATTGGCGAGTATTTTCCAGTGTGATGATTCAGAGTGCACCAGTTTTGTTTAATATTGTCATTTGCAATACATTTAGTACATACATGTAGCCATTAAGCCATACATTATACGAAATTTGATTACGACATGAAACGGACTCTCATGAAATGAAAAAGTGTTCAATAATTGGAATGCACTGGCGTGCATTTGTGGTGTGAAGTCATGCTTAATGTTTGGTGATCCTACAAATGAAATTATTCGTGATGTTTTAGGTTTAAAATTACTTTTTATTTCTTTTTTCTCCAATTTCCGCGATCGCAATTTCAAATTACAGGAAAATATAAACTGAACTCAAAAATAAAGCAGAGTTTATTTTAGTGCACATATGTAATTCCGCCGCCACCTCCACCGCCATTGGCTCCGGCACCACCGCCTCCACCGTTCGCACCTCCAGCAGATCCTGCATTTCCGCCTCGCACGCCACCAAACACGGCCAAGGAACCAATCATGTTCACTGTTGGGAATGCATTCAAAAATCCAAAAAGATATTACAATTTTTGTATGCAACACAATTGCTTATTGTTGCAAGAAGCAAATAAATCTTACCTCCACTGGAGCTGTTATCCTCAATGGCCATTTTGCTGGCAGAGACTGCTGCGGCGTTGCCTTCTTGAACGGCGACCAGAATTATTGCTGCGCCCAAAAGGGCATAAAAGATTGCCTTGCTTCCCATTTTCTTTTGAATGTAATGACTTTCCTTCCCGTTTGCTTTCCTGGTGCTGTTGGAGGCAGAATAAAACTGATCCTAGTTGCGGCTTTGTTTTAAATACGAAAACGTAAAGGTTACATGGCATGACTCCAAATGCATTTCCTCTAGTTGGAATTTAAAAAAAACTGATAAATATCCGGGACTCCCAACTGATAATTAATCGTATTGCCTATTACTAGAATATTTAATTGCATGATATGCATACGTGCATAACGACGCTATGTCGTTGCTAAAGGTAAAAAATATTAACCCACTAATTAGTAATTAATGGAATTTTGAGTTGAAAAGTTGGGTCATTAAAACGCCATTAGAGGAACTACCAAGAGCATCACATTGGACTTGAAAGTTCGGGACATAAAATTGCTGCTAATGAGAACAAGCTGAGTCTTTATGTTTCCATCCGAAAAATGCATCTTCGGTTCTAAAACAGAATGCATTCTAGTTTATTTCGTCAATTGTTTTTTATTTCAGTATTACCAAAGGAGAAATTCATTTTGAAAGTAAAGCTGTATGCTCCCATGAATCATTACGTACTTTCGTCGTACCGGCTAGAATATAATGAAAGGGAATCATGCCATATTCATGCAACGTGAAAAATTCCAACCTGCACTGGGAATGGACAGAGATTTATTATACACTAGACAAGGGGCACTTCCTGCACTGAGTGCGGGAACCCATAATCATGTTATATACAAGCGAAGAGTTTATGTGGCTGGCCGATTGCTGTGGTTCATCTATACTGTCATACCACACATACAAATTACCATCCATACAGCCACATTTCTACCATGCATTTGAATGGCCACACCATGCTCTAACAGTGCAGGATTAACTTACAACTTGTTAGTCTCTTCCGATGCTTAAGAAGACTGAACCCATCAAATTGTTGATTCCGATCAACTGACCATGTTTTCTCCCACTCCACGAAAAATGTGACGAATAGTTCAAGTCGTGGTGCTCTAAACTGAACCAAATCAAAGTTTTCATGTAGAATAGCTCCACTGAAGTAGCTGTTGTGGCAACGTGTCGATTAAGTATGTCAACGATTTACACGCTAAATGGTCAAGTTGCCACAATTTTGAATACTAAATGGCCACGTTGCCGCACAACGTACTAAATTGCGATGTTGGCACAAACCCTACTTCAGTAAGTAGCTCCCAAGACAAGAGTGCAGCAGAATCAGCTACCCATGTAGATTTTTCTTTTATACATAAGATAGGAATCACGACGTTCTTGCACCTTACACGAATACGTTTTAATCAATCCACCAACGTTGTGTCATAAAGAGATATGTGTTTATTATATATTTGAACGTAACGTTTATTTTAATATCTAGAATTACAAACGAAAACTATCCCTAGATTACGCATAATGTATTTGGTCATCGTGGGTAGTTGTGACTAATCTTTTCCATCTATTTTAATTAATACTTTCTCCGACATGCATACATATATGCTGGTCTTATGTATCAACTAGTAACGGTTCAGACCCATGCCCTTACCATGGAACTTTATATATGCAACATAAAAGGTTGATTCAGTTACAATGAAAAGTTAAAGTAAATGTAAAAGCAAATTCGAGACGGGAACTAGCATGACACATACAGTTTGTGTTAATATGATCCATAATAAAGATTTAAATTCCAACCAACACCCGTCATTGATTGCTACTTATGCGATTGTTTTACAGATACAAAAATATACTTACATTTTCTGAAGGTATATAGTATCTTCCTCCTATTATGACACGTATTGTAGCTTATCAAATAAGGTTTTCACATAATGTTTTACCGTACATCCGACATTGAGTTTTCTAGTCACGAGCACATGCTCATCTAATCATATCTCTACACTAATTTTGCTGTGGGCAAAGGAAACTTCCTTGGATCGAGAACATACCTGCCTTTTTCTGACTATACAAAACTTGTGAACGCATCCATTATTGTATAAAGTATACAATTCATAAAGCACAATAACGTTTCTGCATAAACAGATAGATTAAAATATTCTGGCCATCCGCAGTTTTCTACTGTAACGTTTAGCTCGCCATTGTCTGGTACATCAATCCACATATTTTATTAATCGTCTTAGTGGTCAGGTAATTGACGTGATTCTAGTCATTTCCCCATTGCGATATAAATAACTAAATGATGTAATCGAATAATATATTGCAGCCCACACAAGTTGGATATGTGTGGGAAACTATCACGGACGGAGCACGAAATGATCTATCAAGCCGATAAATACATTACCTGAACTTCACGTTAATTATATGGTAAATGGTAACCCATTGTTGTCGGTCACCACGTGTCAGATAGTATAGAAACCAAGACGTGTGTCAAATTGTTAGAAGTGTCTACAGAACGCTATACTATCAAACCATTATGGATACACATATGTACCACTTTATGTTCCCTGCTCCACTTTCACGTTGTCAATTTTGTTTTATTACTGCGGCTTGAAAGGGAATGAGAATGCTTCAATCAGTGTGTAAATATACATTAACAAAGCGTATTGAAAAAATCACACCGCCATAACCATGTAGAAATGTTAAACGGTTTTAAACTTAAGCAGTCAAGCAATGGTCCGGACATTTCACACCAATAGTGCACTCTCACATGATCGATTACAATTAATAAATTGCTGAGTGCAACGAATGTTACTTTTCAGCAAACAGCATAAGAATCAGATAACCAACCGCTGCTTTTATGTTTGGAAAATATGGATTTTAAGTTTATTGCTGCTTAGTGTGCTTTACTAAACACACCCTTCAAACTGGATGTTAGCTGAAATCGTCATTGACGCAGTAGCATTATTTATAGCTATGTGACTACGTGTCTATATTTATAAGTAATTCTATGCACTTATGTACATATTTCATGTTGTCAAATTTATACGGTAACACTCCATTGCATTTGGAGTCTTACTGTAACTCTAGCAGTCAAGTAATCTATGATTTATGCAGTTAGTTAGCGAATCAATTAGTTCATTATCAGAAGCAAATCAACTACTCTCTCCACACAAAACAATTGAAATATCAGTGGTGTATGCTTCTCGATGAAGTTTGACAGTCCAAAGGATATTCTCGTGTGTCTGCACGACCTTAGGAATTTTTGCATGTACAGCCACCTTTTTGCATTCCCTTTTGTCATTTGGTGTAATGTTGTTCTCGTTAGCGCACCAATGGTCTTGGCCGAATTGCCGTACAAGTCTCCAGCAACTCCAAAGCATAGCAGGATTATTAAACCCGTTTGGACGACACAAACGGCACAGAAGATTGTCAGGGCTGCAGGAACATTCTCTGTTCCAGGTCGAATTTGGTTCAAGACGATCAGAAGCATCTCAATTTGCACGATCCCCGTAACCACAAGGACGCCAAATAGCAACGTTCTCATGGCCGCGTTGAATCCATTCACGACAATTTGAAACGACCTAATCCCTACTACTTCAACTAGTGGTTCTTCTGGAATATCGTTATCGGAATCAGATGTCTGAAGAACGTTTTGAAATCTCCTAAAAAATAAAAATTGACGTACCTTAATTATTTACATAGACATCCATATTTTGAAAATAATTATTGCTAACACCTGTCAATTAGTGCCAGATAGTAGGTTAGTGACAGCGAGCCAATCAAGATATCAAGGGTGACGCAGTAGCCTTGTGCGGACATGTGGTCCCAAATGATGTAGTTCCCTACAAACGCAAATCCGTGCGACGCAATTCTAACACAAAGGTCAGATGTTGCACTGGGAGTGATCAGCCAGCTGAATGCCCATACCAAATTCAATGGCGAAGACGGCATCACGCCGCATAGAACTGCCATGCATTTGGTTGTAACAACCTCGCAAGTAATATGAGTCAGCTTGCAATACAGGCGAGCTAATCGCAACTTTACGGACTCGATTGTATCGACATCTAGCCAACGAATGATGGGTAGATAGTTATATACTTATTACATAATAGAGTAGCAATTAGTTACGGCAAAAACAATTACCTATTCCGTATTTTCGTTCCAGCTGAATTGCCGAGTTGAAGAAGGTAAGGATTTCCTCCGGATGCATTCCTCGAACACGATATCGTTCCCCCAGGAGGATACAAACGCAGGCAGCAAATCCCGTCATCCCCGAGTCTGCTCCCGTTTTATAGGCGTACTCGTCTCCCAATGACAGATTCAGAAATATCCGGAACATGAGTGTTGCAGCTGTAGCGTGAAGGAGTAACCACCTGAGAAGGTAACCGATCCGAGCGATTTTGTCTTTCTTCACTTGAACAACGTCAACAGATTTATTGTATTCGAATAGGCTTCCCGTTACTTTAGAATGCCAGTTGTTTGCTTTGAGCCACCGGCTCAGAAATCCGTGAGATAGGAGCATTTTGTTTTTCCGGGTTTCCTTGCTATGAGTTGGATAAGAGTTTGCAAAAATAAATTGTTATTCGACGAGTTGATGTCTTTCCGGCTTGAGAATAATCCCGAATCTGAACAAGTTCATGGAAAATTAATATATCTATCAAACCGCTTACAATTCAAGCTAATGATGTTATTTTTCGGAACCAACAATCCTACATAAAACAACAATTTAGAAATACATTACCATACGAATTAAACATTTATATGGCGTTACCCACTTCAAATGTCAAATTCATTGTTTACATGGCGTAACAGTTACACAAAATTCAAAGTTTTTGTTTTATTAAAACACAAAAAAGGTTGGGACATGGACATTGGAGACGCCCGGTATTATGTCGCTAACATACCAGCATATTGTCTTGGAAATTTTCCTGAAGGTTGGTTTAATGCTAAATAACAGTATAGTTAAAAGTAGATTATCAGAAAGTAAAAATCCTACCATTTCAGGACAAAATAATTTCATATTGTTGTAATGGGGCGAACTCTCAAATTTACATTAACTAAGATTGGTAGTCGTTCTCGTAAGCATGACATCGGGGCGTGGGGCGTGCTTCGATTCTTGGATGGAAGGGATTGGAAAGAGGATTGAACTCAAATGAAATGCCCTTTATATGTGAATCAAAAATTGGTTTAATTCCAGTGACCATTAGTTGAATAGCTTTTGCTTTCGCTTGGCAATGTTTCTTGTATTATGAGCTCGCCTAAAGAGTGTTATTGTTTTGGTAAACATACGTGTCACCTTGTATGAAAATAATAGAGGAGTTCACAATTTTCCATATCACTGGAATTACGTGCATGTTCACTCATATTGTATTTGTATTTTGCAATTCCCAATGGGTCCAATGCAACCGTTAGTTGCAGCTTCATATTAAAGAATCTTATTTACAATTAAACTTGATTTACAACTTAAACGTATTGATGAAAGCGACGCTTTAGTATTGTCCAGAATTGAACTTATTTTACACAGTACACGTAATTGCTTTCATGGAATTGTATGCTTTCAAAACATTGTTTATTAGGTACAAAGCACTTGATATTTTAAATATGAACTGTTGTTTCGAAATGGACTACATCTTGAATAACTGCTCGTTATTCCTTAATAACCGAATTAGATAACTTTATTAAAATTCTAAATGACAGAAATATAACCATGGTGGATGGAGAAGCGAAAGTCTGCTTCGGTTCAGGGGGCGATGCATGAAAGGATGCCACACAACCGACTTAACCGATCTTAAATGGTATCGAAAAACGTATTGCAAGTAGTAGGCCTACTTCTTTAGCAAAAGTAGGTCCACAACGCGCAGCAGGCAAAACATTTGAAGGGCCAACGGGGTCGACTTTTCGATATAATTCGACAATCCAAACTTGATTCTGCAGGGCTGGCAAGATCGGAAAAAGATTTCCAGGGGCCGCCTTTGCCGCATGTGTAGTTCCGGTTGAAGCTGTATCCGTCTCCTTATCCTCACCAGGGCATGTACCGAATCGTTATGGAAATCCCCCGCAAATCCAAAACACACCAAGATCACAAACGTGGCTTCCGTGCCCGTTACAACAAAGAACATGCACATGAGTATTGACATTTTGTCGTCCGCGGAGCTTGATTTGCTGATAAGCATCATGGCTGATGTGACCTGAGTAGCCGACGCAGCCAACAAACCCGCAACCAGCATTATCCAAATCCAAACCATGTTTACCGGAGCGGATGGAGTTAGACCGCAGATGATTGCAATCCCTTTTACGAATGCCCATTCGCATGCCAGATGGGTAGTTTTACAAACCATTCGGCACACTCGAATCTTTGTCGTTGGTTTAATACCGTGAGCTGTATTTGCACAAATACGGCCACATTAGAATTAGACTATTAGAATATTCTGGATGAACGGGGTAACGTTTGCTTACCGTGGCAGTACTGTCTTTCGAATTGGATTGCAAAGTTGAGAAACTCGATTACTTCTTCCGGATTCATACCGCGTACCCTATACTTTTCCCCGCACACAAGACAGGCAATTATTGGAACCATATGAATTGCGAAACTGGCTCCTGCAGAATCTTCATGTGTGCTTGACTGCAACTTGGATTGCGCCAGACGCAACACAATTGTGGCAGCAAGAATGTACAGGAGATTCCATCGAATCAGGTATCCGAGTTTTGAATATCTGCCTGTTTTCACATGAGTCAGACCCGCATCAGTATTGTATTCAATGACGTGTCCGCAATTTTTTGGTGAAAGTCGTTCGCTCTGACCCAAAGCTGGAGACAATTGTGCAAAAGTAGCATTTTATGCTTCGAAGCTACAGAGATAACAAAGCAGGATAAAATTGAAGCCTTAAATGTTTTTGATGCACAGTATTTAATTTATTATTTAGGTAGTTAGGTTTTAAAGTTTACATAGTTTCCTAGTACGAAAATATTTGAACGTGACGTACCAATGTATAAAATTTAAATCATTGAAATTGTGTTGCGCTTTAATCATTTTTAGTGATTTGATATACCTACATATGTATTTATCAAAGATAAATATTTATTTGAGCACCCGCATTCCATAAATTCCAATTCAATCCATAATAAGGTGCACATTATCGCCGGCATGATGAAGTATCGACATCCATAAAGTTTTTCTCTTTGTCATTCTTTTTCTTCTCTTTGTCACTATCCATCTAAAATATATAAGAAAGAAATGCAACTATTAATAAAACTATTTTTAAAGTTTTAGCGTGCCTTTAACGGTAACGTTTAAGCGTCTTTAAATTAATTAATCCGGCGAAGTTAGTTTTCGTAAAGTTTATAAGGACCGCAATTTGTCATTTCAAATGTAATGACAAAATTGATTATGTATATGAAGTGGATAATGAGTTCAAAAACAGGTTCTATGTTTCAGCTCGCTAGCACACTTCTGATAAAATTGACCTCTTCCCAGGTCAAATAATGTCAAAGTGCCACGCCACTACTATCATTCGATTCACCATCATCGAAAGCCCCTTTGTGCCAAATTTCAGCTCGCTGGCACACTTACATGTATGTATGCAAAAGCTGAGTGGGTGAAACGTACGCTCTTATCAGCTTGTATAGGCAAAGCTGGTAGTATTTTTGACTCAAGCTGGATGAGCAAGAAGAGGAAATCCCTCCCCGTACATCCAATATGCACACGCAGCTCAATGGTGTGTGATTCGCTCATAAAGCTGAGCGATCCCCGTTCGAATCCGGGCAGGGGCAGTTAGTTTTTGCTTCAAATGAAAAGAGAGAGAATGGCACGCCAGGCGAACCAGGGATCACTCAGACAAAATGATATGTCCTTACATGCAAATAACAACGGTGAAAGCTACTTTTGTTGGCATCCAGTGACTCCTGATATTATATTACATGCCAAAATACAGAATACTGTCTTACCACTGTGGTGAGCATAAAAAGGATGAGGAGATTTAGAATGCCCGTAACTCTCATTTTGTATTGGTGCAGCAGTAAGAAATGTTTAAGTATTCAAGTTGTAAATAATAAATATAATCTCTGAAACTGTCACACTAGATTGTGTAAATGAACAAGTGTCACGTGTACCGTATAATTTGCTGCTGAGAGTGCAGTCCTCAAAACAATTTACGATATTATGTTCAATTACTTATCACATTGAGTAAGATATTCTTTCTATAAGGGGAAAAGAAGTTCCCATATTGCATTGTTTTATACAAAAATTAATATTATATCCAATTATTTAACAATTAGGTTTTTATTATACGAATTGTAGTACGCTGCGGTAACGGAAGCCTACCTTTGTTCAGCGAGCAATGACATGACGTCATAAAATGTTGTATGTGACCCAACGAACATAGATAGTAAGTACGTTGGTGTGTGCATGAAAGTCGTGTCTTGCTACTGCCAGGCAACAAGCCACATGGAAATAAGAAAACAAAGTAAATGTGGCCTTTCCTTGAACAATGCTCGGCATCGTGAGCGCAACATTTTGCATGATTGTCATATCATAACAAGTGCATAAATATTTCGTCGAGTAACGCAAAATGCAAATAAATTTTGGCATTTTATTCCGCAACAGATGGCCTGAAGCAAAGGATGGTATTATCTGAACAAGTCCAATTACAAGCATATTTTCACATACATATTCAATAAGATAGGCACATACATTATTATTATAATGTACTTCTGCTCTTGATTCTACGATTGACATTAAATTCCTACTGTTTTCGTGGGTATGGCATGAACTTTGTATCTCGTGACAACGAATGACATCATCGGGTAAACGCTAATTATCTCATTCTCAGATGGATCTAGGATTTCGAACTCATACCGAAACAGGTTATTTTATGTCATTATCATGAAATTAATTGAATGAGATGGAATCATAATAGTCGGGGATGCTAGTGTTGCCATTCAAGTTAAAATTATTCCAACGTCGGAATTCCTCAAAAATTAATTTACGCACCAAATAATAAGTTTATCTATTGCACAATAATTTGGCAAAAGCTAAATAACTTTTTCAAAAACATTTACCATATTTTGGCAGTGTTATTAATATGGTAATATAAAATTGTGTAAAGGAATCAACTGTGGATGGTCATAAAGAATTTGAATCATGTAGTATTCTTCAGAGGATTGCGCAATCCCAACATTTGTTCATGCCACAGTCATACAACGTGATCTGGGGGGAAAAACGGAGTAGCACCAACAACCCGAGTGTGAACCACTTCTCGACAGTATTCCCCTGTAATGTTAAAACGGGCATTGCCAACATAGCACGCTAATGGCCAAAATACTTCCCAAAGAACTCGTCCGTATTTACGCCCCTGGTTGGATACCAACTGTGGAATACGAAATGATGTTCGTGGTTCGCCTCCACAACCGTGTCCAAAACTGCACGGAACTATATTAAAACACATGACAATCCCATTCCATTTACTCAATTTTAAAATCTTATTGGGTTTGGTCTCGGAGCATTTGCTTACTCAGATCCGTTCCGTGTCGTATTCCGTATTGACGAGGTGCTTAATGTAGAAAGTACGAATCAGTACAGTACTGAATCAGTTCAATCAGGAACTCATGTGTATAATTTTCACGCCTATTACTACTTTCTATGCTCGAAAATGTTTTCCTGTTCGGTACCATTTCAGATACTGGGGAGATAAAATGCAATAAAATAATCACGTTCTTTCTTGTTTATCGTGTACATTTGGGGTTTGCAAAGATTTGGTAATTATTGTTAAATAAAGTGATAGGCCTGAATTTTGATTTTTTTTTCGTTTGTAATTTTTAATTGGAAATGACTAACGCTAAAAACAAGGCTTCAGATGTAATATCAGATGTATTTGTAACTGAACAATTTTTATGCAATGAAAATTACTTTTTTGGGGATGAGAAATTGAGAGAATATATTTTCAGGGAACTCGTTCAACGGAGGAGAGATTTTATATAATTTTATTTTTACTTATATAAACTAGCATACATATAATTTTGGCACAGTTGGACAGCATTCACATTGACGACAGCGACGTCGCGTGTTTCACCAAAGCAGGAAGTTTTTACCAACACAATACGTAAAATATGAAAAGTTTAATTAAATGTATCCTCCAGTAATGTTTGAAAATTATTCTAGTGGCATATTATTCATATTCCTAGCACGGCTAATAATAAAAAATTTTATTTTAAACAACCTTCCACGCGAAGAAATTCATTAAATTTGTGCCCTACATATACTTATATCTAATATGATAATTATCGAAACTTTTTCTTTTAAATGTTGGTATTTAGACTTAACTATTACATTTAGTATATAGGCATATAAAATTCGGCAACAAATTCTTTTAATAATATTCAGTTTTGAAACTGTATTAATAAGTGCTCTATAATCGTACAAATTACGCAATTTCTGCTTTCCATTTTATGTCCTATCCGGAACGCCGAGTAGTTAGTTTACCGTTTTCTTTCAGTCCAAGTGTCTACTCCGTGGGCAGGCTGACCGCCGCCTTTCTTCTTTTTATTATTATTACTTGCACCGGCCTAAAACCATTTAAAATAAGAAATGGTGTTAAAAACATTTCCAATGTTAGTCCAAACTTGTATTGTTCTTTGGAAAACAGTAATGCTGATATACTGTAACACGTTAAATAACGTCAATACTCAATGGAAATCAAATCCTTCCTAGCATTACTGCCCAGATTTTAACTTTAAGGACTTGTCTTGAATAAATGCGCCCCCATTTATAATACTATGGGTGACGCAGAAGCCATAAAGGACAGCGCCAAGCTACAGCAGCACTGCCACAACGGGGGGGAAATGAAATTGCTGTTTAAAATGTCTAATTGTAATTAAATTTAAATTAAGCTTTCCGGAGTCGATTGTCCAGTTAATTGTGAATCCATTAATACAAAATTCTACAACCTTCTTCCACTTTTTGTAGGATTTCGGACGTACTTTGTTCACCATTTTTGCATTCAATCTGTACGTCTGAAATCCTACAAAACGTGGGAGAAAGTTGTAGAATCTGGTATTAATGGATTCGCAATTAACTGGACAATCGACTCCGGAAAGCAGAATTTAAAGTTAATTACAATCAAACCTTTTAAACAGCAATTTCATTTTCCCCCCGTTGCGGCAGTGCTGATGTAGCTTGACGCTGTCCTTTATGGCTTCTGCGTCACCTATAATACTATAAATGGGGCCGCATTTATTCAAGACAAGTCCTTAAAACAGTTTTTAAAAAGAATAACTTACCACTGAGGCTAGCAGGACCAAGAAAATCAGAAAGTTAGTTGTTGCTAATTTCATTTTGATGTGTTGTGTTCCAAACGTTTTTCAAAGAAATGGGAAAATTAAATTGTGTCGACGTGCAGTGCAATCTACTACTTACAACTTTCAACACTAGATCGTGAGTAGCATCATGGCATCATTTATATAATAGGAAATACAGACAGACAATTATCTAATCTAGTGTTACAATTACGTACACGCTTTAGACATGCATTTATGAATATTGATTTATGTTTCCTGGGTTGACTGCGTAATCGTCTAGACCTCCTCTTCGTCTGCCATCGAGAAAAATGTGGAGATAACCAATGTTATTAACTGAAACAAGCAAAATATAAGAGCGCATTCTCTCATTAATTACTTACTAACTATCCACACAGCCTGTTCTTCGCGCTTTACCTTGTAGTGGAATGTTTTATTGACAAGAAACTTTCCCTTTCCAATGCCCATCGGATTTTTCTCAAGTTCATTAAGAATGATGCCAGCATCCATTTCTTCATCTCCAACTACGATTCTGCCGGTGTGCAGCCCCCAGTTTCTCATCCAAGCACAAATGGCCTCATTCTATAATTACGCAATGAAAGTTAGTTACTACGTATGGGTACCTTGCCTGCAGACGGTTCCATTCTTCCAAGTTATGTCTGGAGACGTTTGGTGTGATTTCCTTCACTTCCCTCATGAAGGCTATCGTCAAGATGAACATCACTCCAATTACAAGCAGGACCAAGTCAAATATCATACCAACTTGAAGGTGTGACGTTGCGTTACGCACGATACCGAGTGTTCCCATCAAGGTGTTTGTCAAGGTTGGCTTTTGTCCATATTCTTCATTCATGAGAAAGTATGTTTCGTTGCTTGTGTGTGACTTCCAGATAAACACATCTACGCTCATTGAATAGGGTGATTTTAAAAGCAACTGTTCAAGGCTATCCACGTTTTTTCCAGCGAAGGTGCTCATTCCCGCAGCTGCTACTGTTGAGACTGCGAGTAGCGTGAGAAGGCCCAATTTCCAGGAAATTTTTCGGGAATTGTTATCATTTGGAGGATGGTAGATTTTCTCGTACTGATACAAACTATCCAGCATTCGGTCGGTTTTGGTCTTCTTGAAACCCATCATATACACAACTAACTCTTGGTGAGAAATGAGGCTATATTAAATGCTACATCAACATATGCGTTATATCCACCATCAGAGAGCACGCTTATAAAACTCAACTTTTCAGCGCACATGGACTTAAATGGGGATGTTGATGAAACAATTGCAAACTCGATCTTAGGGACAACGAATTTTAAGATTATATACAATGGCTATAGTACACCACTAAAACTAAATGTATTGTTGTATTAATGTATAAATGGTACTGTTGCGGCTGCCACTGTTATCAGGGACAACAAGACGACCAGCTTTCGCTTCGAGGCGAGGTCTAACACAAGCTGATGTCTCTTCTTCAACAAGTGTGCACATTAGGAGCCTTCAAAGAATTATGTCGCAATCATGCAATTAACATTAGGTAGCCCAAAGTTAGACAAAATAGCCAAGTAGGTGTTTCAGTGATGGAGGCTCGTAGCCCTTTAACTAGGAGTGATGGAGGTTTTTGACATGGGATCTTTAACAAGATTGCCAACGGGATTTGGACTGTATGTTTTATTGAGATTACAAAAGTGGAAATTTAAAGCGAGTAGTGAATAATTTCATATTTGCTCAAATGTTTGTGATGCACAATATTTAATTTAATACTTAGGCAATTAATTTTTAAAGTTTACATAGTTTCCAAATACGAAAATCTGTGAGCGTGACTAACCAATTCATAAAATTGCAATCATTGAAATTGTGTGCGCTTTTATCGTTTTTAGTGATTTGATATAGGTATGGATTTATCAAATATTAATATTTATTTGAATTGCCGTATTCCATAAATTCCCATCCGATCCATTATAAGGTGTACATTATCGCCGGCCTGATGAAGTATCGACATCCAAAAAGTTTTTCCCTCTGTTGTTCTTTTTCTTCTCTCTGTCGCCGTTCACCTAAAATAAATATAAGGACATTAATAACAACGGTGAAAACTACTTTTGTTGGCACACAGGGATTCCTGATATTATAAATACATGCCAAAATACAGTATTTTTTCTTACCACAGTGGTGAGCAGATAAAGGATGAGTAGATTTAGAATGTGTGAAACCCTCATTTTGTATTGGTGCTGCAGTAGGAAGTATTCAAGTAGCAAATATTATATACAGTGTCTACAACTGTTACACTGGCTTGTGTAAATGGACAATTGTCACGCCTACTGTACAATTTTATACTAAGTGTGCAGCCAACAATACTATTTAAGTTAATGTTCAATTATAGATAACATTGTGTCAAGTATTCTTTACTACTAAATACGATCATTAAATTTTGTCGGAATGTATATGCTTAATCTTCGTCGTTAGCCATCAAGAAGAAGATGGAGATTGCACCGGCAAGCAGCTGCAATAAAATAAAATGGCGTTATGAGACAATATATCAGTTATTGTTGTTGGTATTTAGTGGATTGCTTATATTACTTATTACACAAATTTCTTCTTGGGCATTACCTTGTAGTGAAATGTTTTATTCACTAGAAATTTTCCTTTGCCAAGTCCTATTGGCTCTTTCTGGAGCATATGGAGAATCACACCAACATCCATTTCGTGCTCCCCGACTCGAATCTTTCCAGTATACAATGCCCAGTTACGAATCCATGCGAAGATTGTGTCATTCTGTAATTAAAGACCGAATATCAATATGCATACATTTATGAACGAATTTGACAATTTCAGTTATATGCGCATATTGTGAGATTTGGATTTTGCTTATCTTATAATAAATACCTGTTCTGCAATTTTTCCGGAAATGAAGTAACTAATCTCAGCTTTTATGAGATTGATGGCGTAGAGGGCAAGAGCAATAGTTGGGGTATCCTTGAATATTATCAAGCGTCATGAACACGGCGTAACGAAGTAAGTTGCCGAGATGGAGTAACTTGAAGAGAGGATCAAATACTTCATTGGCTGCAGCAAACACCTCCTTCACCATCATGAATCTTATCCACAGAGTTTCCCTTCTAGCTTGTAATCGATTCCATTCCTCAATGTTTGCCCTTGGGACATTTGGGGTGACTGCCTTGACTTCCCTCATGAACGCCATCATCAAAACGAACAGGGAAATAATTACTAAGGCAATCAAATCAAAGATCATACCAACCTGCAGATTGGATGCGAAGGTTCGAAAAATTACAAAAAATCCCATCCCAGTTGTGATGATTGTACGGTTTGTGCCATATTCGGATCGTAAATATGCGGCCGTTTCATTTGTATGATGAGAATTCCAAATAAAGAGATCAATACTGAATACGTAGGACGAATGGAGTATGAATTCGTCCACCCCATTCTGGTTATTCCCAACAACTGTGTTTGCTCCTGCAGCTGCAACCGTTGATATTGCTAGTACAGAAACTAGCATCAATTTCCATGAAACCTTCCTTGACTCACAATGGACTAGATATGTTCGTTCGTATTCCCCCATTTTAGCCAGCATTTGATCTGTTTTCTCTTTCTTGAATGCCATCAAATAGACAATATGCATTTTTGCAAGGAAACTGACCACATTGAATGCGAGATCCACAAACGAGTTGTATGCACGTAATGCCAATACACCTAAAAGACTGGTCTTGCTAAAGAAGAGCGAGTGGCACCCCGATGCGACAGAGACCATTCCAAATGCCATCTGTTGACAAGAGGAATGTGTCAACGTACTATATGAACAATACTGGAACTAAAACGTTTGTAAAAAATGGAAAAGCTTTACCTTCTGCAGCACGTGTACGGCTGTCCAATACCATTTTTGTGGTTCCTTATTCTTCATTGGCAGGTTGGCGCTTACCCCAAACATGTACATCATCTCGTAGTACCGCTTTACAAAAATTGAGAGCCCTGTGACCACCTCTTGCTCCCCATTTATAGGAATACCTCCAGGGCTGTAATTACTACGACCGCTCTGGTCCTCATTAAATTGAGCTATGACATCGGCATTTGCAATACGGTTCTCGAATCCATCTCCGCTGGCTTCGTCGTCGTTTTCTTCATCTTCATCAACATGGTTTGAATCAAGTGGTGCAATCTCATCGCGAATACTTCTGTTATTAAGTATTCCAACATATCCAGCATTTACGCGACCATTTCTATCACCCATTCCAATTTGATCATCTTCAATCTGTGCATTCTGACGGAGTCCATGTTTTCCAAGTCCATCCTTTTCACTTTTTGCATCTTGGCGCATTTGATGTTCGCTTTGCCGTCCGGCGCTCCCACCTCTTTTCCCTCCGGCGCTCCCACCTATTTTCCCTCCCGCGCTCGCACGTCGATCCCCTCCAGCTTTCCCACCTCCTTCGCCAGCATTCCCACCTCCTTCGCCAGCATTCCCACCTCCTTCGCCAGCATTCCCACCTCCTTCGCCAGCATTCCCACCTCCTTCGCCAGCATTCCCACCTCCTTCGCCAGCATTCCCACCTCCTTCGCCAGCATTCCCACCTCCTTCGCCAGCATTCCCACCTCCTTCGCCAGCATTCCCACCTCCTTCGCCAGCATTCCCACCTCCTTCGCCAGCATTCCCACCTCCTTCGCCAGCATTCCCACCTCCTTCGCCAGCATTCCCACCTCCTTCGCCAGCATTCCCACCTCCTTCGCCAGCATTCCCACCTCCTTCGCCAGCATTCCCACCTCCTTCGCCAGCATTCCCACCTCCTTCGCCAGCATTCCCACCTCCTTCGCCAGCATTCCCACCTCCTTCGCCAGCATTCCCACCTCCTTCGCCAGCATTCCCACCTCCTTCGCCAGCATTCCCACCTCCTTCGCCAGCATTCCCACCTCCTTCGCCAGCATTCCCACCTCCTTCGCCAGCATTCCCACCTCCTTCGCCAGCATTCCCACCTCCTTCGCCAGCATTCCCACCTCCTTCGCCAGCATTCCCACCTCCTTCGCCAGCATTCCCACCTCCTTCGCCAGCATTCCCACCTCCTTCGCCAGCATTCCCACCTCCTTCGCCAGCATTCCCACCTCCTTCACCGGCATTCCCACCTTCCTCGCCAGCATTCCCACCTCCTTCGCCAGCATTCCCACCTCCCTCGCCAGCATTCCCACCTCCTTCGCCAGCATTCCCACCTCCTTCGCCAGCATTCCCATCTCCCTCGCCAGCATTCCCACCTCCCTCGCCAGCATTCCCACCTCCCCCTCCAGCATTCCCACCTCCCCCTCCAGCATTCCCACCTCCCCCTCCAGCATTCCCACCTCCCCCTCCAGCATTACTTCCTCCCCCGTCACCGTTATCCCCATCTCCCTCGTCACTATTCCCTCCTCCTCCATCAGGAATCCCACCTCTCTCACGAGAGTCCCAAATATTCCCAGTAGAGTCCTCACCATTCTCAGAAAAAACACTACCTTTCTCATCAGCAATCGTGTCTTCCCCATCATGCTCACCGCCCACCGCCTTCCCATCCAGGATCCCACCTTGTTTCCTCAACAGCAACAACTCGTCCACCATCATCATTGTCCTCACAAGATTTTTCAAACTCTTCCCCATTATGATTACTACTTTCCGCCTCTTCAGTGTTACAATCCCCGACATCTCCTTTACCACCACCGTTGCCAGTAAGATATCCATATCTATCGAGAATATAATATGCACTTACGTCCTCAACCGAATCCCAGAAATCGTCCTCAGTTTGCACCCATTCTTCCGTATCAACAGGAAATCCAAACATGTTCACACGGATTTTCGAATATACAGTTGCTGGACGGTCGTCACTTCGGAGAGATGATTGTTTCACGTCCACGTTTACCAACGATTCCACAGCCCCTTCCACATGACGGCTTGCAGCGCTTCGATTCCCACTACTTCCGCTGTCGTTTTCACCACCAGAATGTCGTGACTCTCCACGACGTTCCAATGCAGGATTATCAGTGTTATTTGAATTCGGTTCCGCAAAGTCAACTGTGTGTTCCTCCTTTGTCTTTGATTCGTCTTCCTCCTCTCTGACGCCTCGATACTCACCAATTTCGACGCACATAATTATTTCGTTGTTTATGTCATCCTGATTGCCAAGTATAACTTGTACGTTCCCAACACCCACCATTCCAGCATTCATATCAGGAATGTCTCCTTCCTCACAATCTTGAAATATCTCTACATCTTCGTTCTCACGTTCAATCTCCTCATCACTTTGAAACACAAATGTACCGAGCAAAACCCCACCCAGTATTATTCCTTCAGTAATGCCACCGCTCAAGATTCCACGTCCACCACCCCAACCCAATCTCCGTTCGCAGCAACGTTCCCATTTTCCTGCCGGCCGGTTATTTTCAGGCACTAAATCGTCAGGGGATATTTCACACTTCTTGTCCACCTGAATCACGACGCTACCTTGACGCTGAGTTGGAACAGTGTCAGCAATATTATCACATTCTACATCATCACTTTCACCAACTTTTTCAATCGCAACTTGACTTTCATTATCCACAGCCGGATTTCCTGAAGATGTTGTCGCCCAAACTGATGACGGGGTTGACTGGCCACTTATTCCGTAGACCCTCCGAGCACTACCTCCCTTCGCCCCAATTTCGTTCTCCAGTTGACAATCAGGGGCGGTGTTGGAGCTACATGGTCCGGCGGAATCATGTGACGCTAGCTCAACCTCAGGTTCTGCTGCTGGTGTGCGATATATAGAAATTAGCTTATCTATCCAATTGTCTTTTCGCTCCTTATTAGGATGCGAGGACATGATATATGTGTGACAATTTTCAGCGGTACACTCATAAATGCCACATAATGTAAATTTAAAGTCACCACAAGAGCACAATAAATTGAAAATCTAAGTCAGCGATTATTTTAAAAATTATTTTATTATAATAAGATGGCAAGCTACTAATGGTAATGGTATCTGAAGGATACCCGTTTAAATGACTGACTCATCTCCAGAAAGCATGAATTCGGTAAGCCACGTAAGCATTAAAAACGTACAGCTTGTGTACATTTCTTTATAGTTTATAGTGTCTTTCTCCAGTGACATCATATTAAGCATTCATGCAGATAAAGACATGCAGTACTGCTGGCTTACTCCAACGTAACGAACATCAATGTTGTATGTAATATGAATACGATTTACAATGCGAAAAAATATGTCATTAAATATTCTCGGTTTTCAGAAACATGTATACGCTCTTTCATACACTTGTGTATAAATACAATCAATTTTGCTTACTATCTCATTGTTCTCATTGAACTTCTTTTCGACATAGTGCCGGCTGCAGCTCCTTTCGTGATGCAGCCACCGCAGGTGGCCTGCAATGACCCTTCTAAGCTCGCAGTACTGGTGTTCATGGGTGAATATTTGATCATTCGAAATGTATGTCATTCGTACATATCATCTAGTGTAAAATATTTATCGCATGAATTAATTAAAAGAGCAACGGAGTTTAAGGTTGTTATAACAGTTAAAAATGTGTTATTAACTTGACATGTTATTACTGGATTTGTTGTTTATGCACCAAAACCAAACTTGACATTTGAAAATGACGGCTACGCAAATACAAAATTCATAAAATAAAAATGATCTTTGATTCGAAACTTTATCATATTGATGATACGAATTGTTAATTATTAATTACATACGGGCATAAACTGCAAACAAAAACAATTCTGATTGATTTTGTAACATATTAACAGGAAAAATAGATTCTTGGAGAAAAAACCCTGTCACGATTATTGCGAACGCCAATTACTGTTCCCTATTGTTGTTAAGTCCTCGTTACCACCGTCTTCTATTAAGCATTTAATTGATTATTGAGCGGTGTTTAATATGTTGCTTTAACGAAAACCGTTACTTGCTCATTGCTCTCATTGAACGTCCTCTCGACATAGTGCCGGCTGGAGCTCCTTTCGTGATGCAGCCACCGCAGGTGGCCTGCAACGACCCTACTATGCTCGAATTACTTATGAACATGCTAGCATTTGATCATTGATAAAGTCTGTCATTCGTAAGTATTACGTATCTAGTAGCAAATACATATCGCATGAATTAACAAAGCAACAAACAGAGTTTAAAGTTTTTAAAATAGTTCAAAATATGCAATTAACTTGCCAGGTCATTACTGGATTATTTGCTTATGCACCAAAACAAAACTGCTGGGAAAATGCCGGCTACGCAAATACAAAATTCATAAATGTGTAAATTGATTTGAAAACTCTATCATGTCGATGCTACGGATTGTTATTTATGTGCGTAAACTTCAAAAAATTAATTCTGCTTGATTTTGTAACATACCGACAGGAAAAAATAGAATCATGAAGAAAGAGTGATGCCATAATTATTGTGGACGCCAATTAATGTTCAACATTGTTTTATTGTTTTCATGTCCAGTATTTAAGCCCACGTCTTCACCGTTTTCCATTAAGCATTCAATTGCATATTGTCCGGTGTTTAATACGTTGCTGTAACGCAAACCGGCACCGACTTTGTTCAGTGAGCATTGACATCATGCATTGCTGCATAGATTGACTCTGTAGGAAAATGCATGAATGAGTTGTATATGCTGCTGCTGATGTTAAGCAACGTATGTAAAAAAACAAAGGCAATACAAATGTTTCCTACAACATTGCTATGGATCATTATAAAAAATTTTGCATGCGTATCACTCCACTTATTAGGTAGCACTTTAGTGCTAACTTATAATTTCGTTCTGTGTGTCTGTTCCGTCCGTCCGTCCGTCCGTCCACGCGATATCTTTCGAACGGAGAGGAATTTTTGAATTCTGTTTTTTTGCAATGGGTTCCTAAGCCCATAGGGACGGGCCCCATTGATTTTCAACCCTCTAGCTCAACGGCAACCGTTAGAAACCGTTACAAAGTCAATTTTTTTCAATGGGAACATATGGCAAGTGGCATATCATTCGACTGGTCTATGAATATAGCACATAGATCTGAGGTCGTTTTGGGGTCAAATGTCACCGTTTAACGGTAACGGTGATTTCAAATTGTTTTTCGTTTTATACTCTCCTGTTTAAACGGCCATGAATTTCGGACACCTTCATGCTTGCCAACACCATAAGCTAACTGTAACGGTTAGAAACCGTTACGAGGTCAAATAGCAAGTGACATATCATTCGACTCGTCTATGAATATAGCACATAGATCTGAGGTCGTTTTGGGGTCAAATGTCACCGTTTAACGGTAAAGACGTTTTGAAACTTTTTCGTTTTTCAAGCTCTTAAACAAAAGTGTTTGCTAAAGTGCTACCTCTTTATGTTTTCTTACTAAACCTAGTTTTAATTAAATTTCTATGCATGCTGATATAATGGTATGTACTGCAATATCAACTTGGGAGCACGTTCTTTTAGGACACTACTTTCAGAGAACCAACTAGATGATGCGACGGTACGTTACGGCGATTTTGAAGCTGTGCCATGTTTACCTGTCAAATCGTATTAATTACACTTTGAATAAAGTAAAATCTGTAAGCTTCAGAATTGATAATGGGATTCCTAGTGACGATATCTCGCTTCGAGGCTGGCTGGATGTGCGAACAAGATATATCCTTGTAACAAAATTACAGATGAAATCATTTCTAATAATTTACTCCGAAATGATAATATTTTAATTTTCTATGTCGGTTTATTTTGGTAGCATGTTAATTAGAATTACTTGCAATGATGTTATGTGATATAAACAAATCAAAACTGTTGCCACCACCGCGGAAATTGTTTCCGGGAATAGAATTATATTTTACACACCGAACGTGATACTACTTACCACTAAAGGTATACGTTCATTGATCTGTTGGGTTACATATTTCCAGCGCAAATTTCTCCAAACGGAACCGTATCATCTGCATTGCACCCTGAACCTTTGAGATGGAGTTAAGTTCTAAAGTAAACGCAACGCAAGACAGCAAATAGCCTCCTATCCAAATCACAAATACGGTCAGGATTTTGCCCTCCTTTGTCGACGCTTTCGGGCCGTCATCGTCCCATGCCCTAGGACGGATTCTTGGAATGAAGTCAACCGTAAATTTGGACCACCACCCCACCAGGCCAGACGCAAACAAGCCGTTAAATCTTTTGAGTATCGTTGGATGCACCCAGCGAAGAAAGAGTAGCCCAAATTGTGTCTCGATCATGCTTTCTTGACTAAGGTACGCGTGTTTGTACCCATTTTCCCGCATTTCGTAATACAGCATGTGGGCTTCCGTGTCGGGCAGAATGAGTGCCGTTTTGTTGCAGCTTTTGAGAACGTTGCAAGAGCTGTGCTTTCCGTACAGCGTACAGTTTTTATCAATATGCAGCAGCAGATCCATGGCATTAGGATGGAATTTTGTGTACTTCAGAAGGACCTGAGCTTAAGGCGACCCGTCCCCATTGTGAAACCATGGCTTCATTTTGAAGGATTGTTGAACATGGGCAAAGTGGAACAATTCGGTTGACGTACCTCCGTATTTCAGGATGTTGAACGAAAACTCTATGCCAAAGCCTTTGCAGCAAACACCATCATACGAAACAGCGGCAGATCCTGAAAATCTTCCAATTCCGTGAATCCACCGATTGCAGCCGCTCTTGAGTATATATCAAACGTGTGACCAACAAGAAGCTGAAATTTGTCGTAAGGTATCTCACCTCTGGGTATGGTGAGCTGAGTGATGTTTTCGTTTTTGAAGTCGTTACTCAGGACAGCAACGGCGAGGAAATATGTGCCAAATACTGTTCGGAGTCCGGTGTCTTCCACAGCGGGATTGGAATCGGATCGCCTAGCTCAACCAGAGGTCGAATATAAGACATCACAGATTCAATATAATAATTGACGAGATATTTCCGGGATATGTTTTGCTTCTTTGCCTTGGAGCTCTGTTTCCAAAATACGTATGTGGTGAATGCGGAAACCAGAAGAAGCATGGTGACGACAAATACCCAAATCTCTGTGTCGAATACGTACGTGACTGCCAGATAGTTGATGGACTCGATTTCCGGATCTTGACAACTCACAAACTTTAGCGACTGGTGATGCATTTGGTACGGAAAGATATCACGAACCCCAGATGACAGCGCCGCAAATCCGGGGACTAGGAATCTCATGTCCTGGTCATCCGACGAATCAACGAATGCTGTGTTGTAGATTGGGATTATGGTGATATTCCGGAACACCTCTCCAAGCAGTCGCGCCTCCAGTTCCCAGTGGCACTCATCCAGAGGAAACCTGCTATTGTTCAGCAGTGAACGAAGTTCAATCCAGTTGCTCAGGACTGCCATTGGTTTGTTTCGTGGAGTCATTGAGCTGTATTCCGGTCTGCCGAGTGCAAAGTTAACGTAGATGATTTTATCCAGACGCTCAAACAACCTTGAGATGTTTTCGAGTAGATGTGATCTTTAAAGCGGAAATCCAATGTACTGCAACGAAAGTGGAGATGTGGCCGTAAAGCAGAATCGGAACATGAGAATCATTGCGCTTATGTTGTGATTTGCCAGCCCAAAGCCAATGGAGTGGCCGATCCGCTCGTATGTGAGGACCAGTAGCTCCCGAGACGTTGTTGTGGTTTCATCAGTCCCAATGAGCTGTTGTATCAAGCCTCGATGCCAGAATTTCAGAATCATGCCCTCCTTATCGTTAATTAATATGTCGTGTCGGCTTCTCGTGAATATGGTGTACCTGGATGACGCAAGGTCATGACCATTCTGTCGATTCTGATCGATGGTCCAGAACAATCGCTTAAAGCTGCCTGGTATTTTCAGCGCCGGTCCTTTCTGTTCGTGGAAAGCGTCGTAGAACATGAGATCGTCCGGAGGAAAGAGGTAGAGATGTGCTTCGCAATGCCATGATTTTGAGGATGATGACCGATCATGGAAGGGTATGTCCGGACACTTCAAATCCATCCACTCCCTTTTGCACCAGGACGAGTTGAAGGTTTTTCGCTGAACCTGCTCTATTGCTATCATCCGAGGTCTTTTGGTCAGAACAATCGAAGTGCTCGATTTGGAGTACTTCCATAAAACTGAATGATGGGTGTGTACCACGTCGTACCGGGAAAGAGCTACCGGAGCTTCAAATGGCAGGAAATCAATGCCGTCGTAATTTATTATGTGAACGAGACAGTTGTTATATAGATTGAGCAAGTCGTTAAGGTGTCTAACAAATTTGGAGCTTGTTGATTGCCTTGAATCAGACTGGTAGCGGGAGTAACGGACGTCTGAAGTATTGATGCTGAAGTTTGTTGGAAAGTATTCAGGCAATGTATTAGACAGGACGGAGGTGATTAATATAAGCCTGACGGATATAATATGGAAATGGTGTGAGATGATGCGGAACATATTTTTAGATGTGATAACACTTCAACAGCTAGAACATTATACTCAGAGTAGGGAGCTGTAAAGGTGACTCAAGAACACTTCGCTCCGAAAAAATACATGTGACCTAAAGCCTTTATAAATTTTTTTGTAGCTTTAGGTAGATACAAAATGTTGTTTCTCGTAAGCTGTTTTCATCGAGCATCAGATTTCTTTAAATAATGGATTAGTAACCTATGCTGGGGCATAGTACTTTTTGGAAAGAGTGCAGGCTTAAGCATGTATGCTTTGGTATCGAAAAATCCCGTTACATTTCACGCTAACAAAGACGTGCATGGTAAATCGAAAATGGTTGTATTCCCGAAAGCCGATTTCACCACGCCACGAATTACTTTGAATAATTAACTAGTTTGCTTATGCAGATATCTAGTAGAATCTTTGTCAAAATTGTGACCGTGGTGGATATATTCTCTAGAAGCAACTGCGTCACTGTTATTGTACAAAACTGATTAATCGATGCAGCATTATTTGACCTATCTATGTGTTTGATAGCGGACATAAACCGCAACGGATATGTACCTGATATTCTATATAAACAGGTACGAAGGTATTGCTAGTGAATTTTGAAAGTCAACAAGCTGGCACACGATGGAGGTCTAATTGTTTACCTGCGATTTGTAATTGGCATCATACTTCTTTGAATACAGATATTCGTGTAAATGATTATACTCAAATTTGCAACTGCTTTTACCTTATAAATATGTATCACAAATATTCCATAAATGCTCCTTATGCTAATTGAAATCTGTTTCTAGCCAAGACAATATTCCATTCGTTTTGAAAAGTTGCCATCGTAAATATTTCCAAGATAATGCAGCCAACCTGTTTCAACCAGTTTCTATAAATCTAACGCGAAAAGTAGTTAATCAATCATGCCCGGAAATTATGAAGCAAAGTAATTGAAACTGTAATCTATGTAATATAATGAGTTGGGCGGAGCACTGAAAATGGGGGTATTGATTTAAACAAATAAAAATTCACGATAAACGGCAAGTGCAAATTTTTGCTTTTGAAGTTCATGGGTAGCCAAGCATATGCACATAATGGATTTACCAGCTATCTGCCATTTCTTCCGCGGATCACAGTCACTACAAAACACAAACGGACATTCTGTTGAAATGGATTTCAATTTTGCCAGCTGGATGACATTCGTCATATCTATAGTAGCTTTCGTTTCGCCGTTTGTGCTTGAGATGAACCGCAAGAAGTATCATCACTGCACCGTAATTGTCGTCAGAAAAGGTTTGATTCGAATCTAAAGACGTTTAACCTGGACAAACACTCCAAAAGTACGGACAATATGTTTGGAGACTCTTGTGTTGTCATTCTAGCTGACGTGTACCAGGTCCGGTCAAACGAGTTACCGTCCATTCTTTTCCATCACGAAGATCACTTCTACAGCCTCTGGGGTCTCTGGCTACACTACATAACAGGATACGATAAGATTAGCTTATCGATTCAAAACTCGATCTTGCTGGCGTTCACTGGCTATCCACCGCAAGTACACAATT
This sequence comes from Sinella curviseta, assembly GCA_004115045.4. Lineage (NCBI taxonomy): Eukaryota > Metazoa > Arthropoda > Collembola > Entomobryomorpha > Entomobryidae > Sinella > Sinella curviseta. The sequence goes on from CM023203.3 coordinate 17,332,715, forward strand.
CTGTAAACTATCACGAAGCAATGATGATGTCCCCGTTTCCCGTATTTGTGTGCAAAGTTGTATTTTATCAAGATCACAAATTTGAGACTACAGCGATCTACCAGGTGTGGTGGGCTTGCCACTATTGCAACGTTGAATACAAGCTGTACCACAAAATGTCATTGTTTGTTGGACAACTTAACGAAACTATCTCAAACTCATATCACACAAGTGACTCCGGTCACAAGTTCCCTCTCAAATTTCAATATCTCAAACATCTTTTCACAAAGCCACTAATAAACGTAGTCATCCATGCCGTGAACGGTATGGGAGATGCTGAAAGGGATTTTTGCAATATTTCACCGTACATCCTGTACCGATGTTATGATGTAATAAGTTTCACAAATCCATGCGCAAATCCGATGGCGATGTCGACAAATGTTTTATCGGAAAGTTTAAATGCTTCTGTTGTCTTTGGTTCTAAAATAAGTCATGGGTGGCGTAGCACTTACTTCCAGGCTGTGCTCTATTCCTATGTAACTGGACAGGAACAGCTGAACGTCTTCATTCCTCAGCTGGAATACGCGACGGTTTATGATGTATCAGTGACAAAACTGCATTACTGCGAAAATATAACGATCTCGCATGTGACCGGGTTTTTCAAATTAATTTCTGAGCCGTTTGATGTAATAACTTGGGAATGCATTGGAATTACACTGCTTGTCCTGATGCTGTTTCTACGACACGAAACCTGCGCTGCAGAAAGAAGAGGGAAACGGGGAACTTTAGCTGATTCCGTATTTGAGGTTGTAGCAATGATTCTACAAAGGACAGTCCGAAAACTAGAAAAGTTTAGAGTGACTTGCCTCCTTGTGTTTTTCTTTATTGAATTCTTCTTTCTGATATCAACGACGGAGAAGCTGATCGCTCCGCCCTTGCCGCATATTCGTCAGTCCCTATCAGGATTGTTCTCTAACGGTTATAAACTAGTACAAGCGGATATAATATGGCATCAGTTTCTGAGCGGACAGGAAAATTCGGCAATTCGACGTGAAACCATTACACGGGACGTTCAGCCTCAGCTAAAAACTGAAGGAGTAAACCAAGATATTTCTTTTCCTGGTAATGTAAATAGCTATTGGTGGCCTCCAATTGATTAATCAAAATATAGCAGTGCTGACGCAGTTCTTCACGAGCGACGTCACAGACTCAGAAATTGGAAGATGATTAGGTATGATAAGTTATTCTCTCTAATGCCGGATGTACCACTCACGTGTCGGGTGGAAGCGATTTGTCGTGAGCAGAATTGCTATTCTCTAAAAATGCGATACGGATTCAACTTTGAAGTTGTTCATATATATTCCAAAATTAAGCAGAAGGTTCAGGAAAATCTGCACAAAATTTTGTATGATAGCGGTATTCGGCTATTTTGGAATCGAAGATTTGGCCAGTTTTCTAGAAGGCGATTTGCAATAGAAAAGGAAAGGCAGTTGATAATGGCAATTAGAATGGGCGATGCTAGGTTTCGGGCGTTGATAAAGCTCTGTGCAGTCTTCATTGTTGTTTCAGCTGTTATATATCTTTTGGAGGTCGTCAGTGCATTTCGAAATACTCTATACGCGAAACTTAAATTAATCTGGGCAAGACTGAAGTGCGGTTTTCAGGTGTGCGTGGAGATGAGCGCAATATTTTGGTATTCTTTGTGCTGTAAGATAAACGCAGTTTCGGTAAAGATATTTAAATTTGTCAGTAGGTGAAAGGAAGTAGACGCTCACACGTTTATATACAAGTCAGTACTTTCGCTTGAAATGGAAGGACATGAATTTTGTTAGATATCGTTTATCGTAGGATATAAATATTCATTTCGTCTTGAAAATATTCTACAAGTCATTGTAATTACGGGTTGATTTTATAATTACTTTGTACTATACATGGTTTATATGAAACGTGCGGCATTGCACATTGAGTATTTCACACAGTTGGAAAATGGAATGGAGCAGGAAGCAAATCTTGGATCAATAAGAATATTAATGATAAATGTGAAACTACTAATGGTTTTCTGCATGGTATTGGCGTGTAGATTATCATTTTGATTAATTTGACAATATCGTGGAAAAATTGTGTTCGAAATTTTGTGGCTGCATATACTGTATAGACGTAAAATATTCCACTGTTTGAAATACGACACATTCTGGCTTGTCACAGTTTGATGTTTCCTTAAATATACAATTTCAGTTATGATACGACATTGCTAATACACTTTAATATTTCAATCTGTAGTATTCTACCTTTTGAAGTAATGCCATATACCGGTGGTATTGTTCCAATAAGTAATGTACCCATTCAATCCATCAGAATATGTGTACATATTGACTATATATAATATACATTGGCTTTTTTAACCGATGTTACTTATGCAGCGATGACACGTATTAATTTTATTCAAATTCGCATGGAGGAACTTAATGCGTACAAATATGTTTTACGGTCAGCACTAATTGACATCTATTCAGTATAGTGATGGATGTAACATACTTTATTTAACTGTGACGAATCAATGTATGCATGACTACATTTGAGCATTATTCTTAGCATGCAAATATTCGATGCAATAGAAAATATGACATATGCATATATACATATACATTCTACATTCCCTAAATTTTTGATAATCTACTTCTTCAGCAAAAGGAAATCAATTACCCGATGCAAACAAAACATTTGAAACACCAGTGGCGTTTTGTTGTCAATGAAGTTTAACATTCCGAAGCAAATCCTAGTAGAACGAGTAGATCCTAAGAATTTGACCACATATCGTCGACTGTTCCTTTGTCCTTCCAATTTGTCCGTTGCGGTTTTCCTTAGCTTGTCCAATGCATTAATCGATTCATGTAACAGATCTCCGGCAAATCCAAAGCATACAAGAATTATTAGTCCAGTTTGAATAGCGCAAACAGCACAGAAGATGGTGAGCGGGATGGGAATATTTCCTGCTGCCGGGCCACTTTGGTTCATAATCATCAGAATAGACTCAATTTGAACGACGCCGGCTGTGAGCAACAGTCCAAGAAGCAATGTACTCATGGCAGCGTTGAATCGATTCACAACAACTTGAAATGTTCGTATGACAACCATTTCATTTAAAAGTTCAGCTGAAATATGCCCGTCGTCCTGCTCCCTACAAAGTGCATTCTGAAATCGACTAAAGGAACTTAAATATGTAATCAAGTGTAAATGCTATTGAGTCGGAAGAATTAGGAAACGAATTGTGGAACCTTTTAATCATTGCAAGGTAGTTCGTCAGCCAGAGAGATCCAATCAAGGTATCTGTACAGATACAGTATCCCTGTGCTGACAGGTGATCCCAAATTATGCAATTTCCCGCAAAGGCTAAACCGTGCGACATGATTGTTGAAACGATTCCGGCGTTACGAGTTATTAATTGGTAGAGTATCCACACCAGATTCACTGGCAAGGAAGGGTTGATGCAGCTAGCAATTGCCATACTTTTTGTTGTAAGCCATTCACAGACAAAACCTGTGACCTTGCACATGAGACGTCCCAGTCGTTGTTTTGGTGACCATTCAATTCGGATACCTACAATTTTATAACCTGGTATATAATATCGACATAATATTTTGTTACCACCTTTTCCAAATTTCCGCTCCAGCTGAACTGCCGAGTTGAGAAAGGAGACGATATCTTCTGGATGCATTCCTCGAACACGGTATCGTTCTCCCAGGAGGAGACAGGACGCGAATGGCAGCATGGACAAATTTGCTAAAAATTTATTTGAGGACCCTTCTCCAGTTGATGTTTGAGAGATCGCAGTTATTCGAAACCAAATCGACGCCGCTATTGCATATAGTAGGAACCATCTTCCGAGAAAGCCATAGCGCGCAGATTTGGTTTCCTTGACCTGAACAACGTCAGTGTCGCAACTGTATTCAAATAAACATCCTGTCAGTTTTGGATGCCATTCATTTGCATTAAGCCACAATTTGAGGAAACCGTGAGAAAGTAACATATTTTCGCCTCACTACTGGCCGACAAATTGGTACACTTCCGTATTCCAGTACTCACAGTACAGTAAAGACGCGAACTGTTAAACTTGTTGACAGAAGGGCACAATGGAGCAGTCTGATAATCTGGCATAATGAATTGTACCGAATAGTTTGTATTAGAAAGTCGCATTAGTCCAGTGTTAAAGGTTTTGACACCATCATATGTTAACACGGTTAAGGTGTGTTCCTGCTTAGAAAGCCGTCTTGAAAATTCGTGTAATTATGTTTTTTACATGTCAAACGAAGCTATCCGACTTCAATATTATAATGCAGAGTTTTAATTATTGAACACAAATGGGGCTGCTTTATTGGAATTAATTGTACAAATCATTCTACAAAGACGTGAATCCGATACAATCAGTTTGACAATATTTTAATGGGGCAATGTAATATATGTAACATTATAACTGATTGTATTATATTATGTAAATTACGTCTCCCGGTGCCCTTGGAAAGTCCCAACTTTATTATGTCGCTTTCGACGGGTGTAATGTACAACTGCTTTTGCAATAATGCCGCCAATGTTATGTAAATGTCACTCACGTTCCGTGGGTGTGGTCCTATGATTTGATGTTGATTGATACCCTTGTCATGTCCCATGTAAGTAGCATAATAACGGATTTCAATTTTGTGGACTAGGGTATGTTCGAATCTTAACTTGGTATCAATAATTGCATTTGGTACGGTTAATATAAATGGTTTTTGTATGGTTGTCAATTGTTCGGCATATTATTTTGTTTCGGTTATCGAATTCTAACACATGTCTAAATGAGAAGTGTACAGCTAAAATGGGAGTTGGATTTTCAGTAGATTTTAACTTGAAATACGATGCACCTGCATAAGTAACTACGTTAATGTTGTTACCAATACGACTGCTGACAATGCCATGCATTTTGTAAGTGTATATATCTCTGTATTTAATTATGGTTACATTCATAATACATGTACTCAGATATCGTAACATTGTAGAAACCATTCATTATTCAATATTCCTTACTTCTTCATCAATGACAAGTCTATTATTCGTTCTCCGCAGAATAGTTGAAAATCAGCTAAGATTGCGGCTCAATAAAATTTGATAACCCGAAATTAATTCTGGTAGGACGACATGGTCACAAAAACTGCTCCATATGCCGCCGATCATTTTCCTTTTGACCATTTGCAGCTTTATGGACGCGTTCAGCTTTTTCAATGAAATCACAGAATTGATGTAGAGTTGACCAGCAAATCCAAAGCATACAATAATTATAAGTGTTGATTGAGTAGTGGTAAGAACAAAGAAAATGAACAAATATCTCGGAGTACTTGATCCCGCTTCTGGGGATATTAGGGACATGAGCATCATTACTGACACAATTTGCGCTGTTCCAGTAGTGAGCAAACATGCAACGAGAATGGTTTGAACTGATATGTTGAATCGATGTGCCACTATTTGAAATACCCGAAACCGAATCATTTCGTTTAGCATGTTTACCTGATTCGTCTCCACTGCATCTTTGTTAAGAAGCTTCATGAAACTTCTAGAATATTATTATTAAATTATTTGCTTGCTTATGAATTCAAGAATAAAAAGATTATAATAACCAAAGTGAATAATAACCTGGTCATCACATCTTGGTAGCTGCAAACTGACAAGCAGCCTATTAGTATTTCAAGTACAATACGGTATCCTTGGGCTACGAGTATATCCCACAGAACATGATTTGCAACAAATAGGAGTACTCGCCCTAAAAATAGAATCCAGGTCGCAGGCAATGCCGGTGCATCGACGTGAATTCCTGTGACGGTGGCAATCCACACGAGATTCAGCGGTATTGCCGGATTTATACCGCAAACAAGTGCCATGGATTTCGTAAAGACCCGCTCACATGCAACGCGAGTTAGCTTGCAAAGTAGTCTCGCTAACCGTATTTTTGTAGATGATGTGATGATTAATTCTGAAATTTGTCGAGGGTTATGATAAGAAAAATGATGTTGCAAACACACTCAAATAATTTGTACTATTTGCGACCGTTTACCATTGCAACATTTGAGCTCCAGTTGGATGGCTGAGTTGAGAAACTGGACCATCTCGTGAGGATGCCTTCCTCTGACCCGAAGTGCTTCGGCACAGATTAGACAAATGGCCAATGGAAACATGCTCAGACTTATCTCAGCAGGATTGTAGCCAACGTCAGTTTTTGATTTGCGGGAGGATTGCACCATGCGGAAAATGATACATGCAGATATAGTGTAAATGAGATAACAACGCCAAAGTAATGATCTCCGAACATGCTTTCCCTCTTTCGCTTGGAGTACTCGGCGATTTTGATCGTACTTAAATATGCAGCCAGATACTTTGGATCGAACTGTGTAAGCGCGTAGCTGTGAGGCTAGAAAATTCTGGGAAAGTAACATTTTTGTCGTTTATTGGATATCAAAAGAGACAGTTTAATCTGTCAACCTAAGTGACTAAGGGACATCCTCCAATCAAGACGGATTTTGAATGAGTGTGAACTATTAAATATACGACTAGTTTTTAAACGGTAGCTGAGAATGCTGGAACGACGTAGAAGTTGTTGGAATACGTTCTGAGCTTAACCAATTCCCTATTAAGAGCTGTTTGTGGAATGGAAGCACTTAGGTTTCATCATAATTACTAACTCATGACACTTCCTTACTACACCAGTTAGCAAGTACTCCACTAATGGCCAGTTAGTGTTAGCTTTCGAACGTTTTAATGTTATTATGGCCCGTGATACCCCTGTCAACTTTATATAATTTTACTCTAAACGGATACTTTCCGGCTAACCGTATCATAATTTCTCCAACGTGTAATTTCAACCGTAATCCTTTCATTTGGAACAGCTGCACACTTAAAGCAGTCCCAAATATTCGGTATAGGTACAGGTATATTACTGCTGAAGATGGAATTGTGATGATGTTAAATGTTCCTTGGCGGCATAATGCACATTTCTCCTGAACCGGAAAGCAAAGTTGCATGCGTTTCTCCCGATGAATACCTTTAGACTAGCAATCCTTGTATGAGGAAAAGAGCCTCTAATCATAAGTCAATGGATGAATATAAGTATACGCCGCTGCTCCAAATGGAACATTTACGGTACATTTGCATTTTGTAGTCAGCAGGCAAAACTATGTTTTACGTAGCAATTTGTGTAAGAAATTCAAACGTACCTCTTTAATGCTGGGAAAATATTTTCATATAAACATATTTTCAATGTATGCCGCAAACAATAATTAACTCGCTACTGATTGTTCCATGAAGATATTTATTTGATCCACTCCATAAACATGACACCTTAAAACATGAAAGCGGCGTTTGCTCTGCTTTTCTGCTTCTGCCAAAAAAATGTCGTTACGCCCACTTCCTGCATCATGGAGCTGACAACAAAGACGCATTTGTTTACCTCGGAATTAAATGGTTTTGTACTAGCACATCCAATACAATTATCAACGGTTATGTGACATATGAAAACATCATTATTTCATCCAAACTGTCCGTGTAATCACACAATAATAATTGCAAGTATGTAATGCTTGACCAATGGCATAATGAGATATATAAGCCTTCGGACTTGTTCATAAACAAGTGATAGCAAAACCTAATCGCGGTGAACCCACCAATTTACGGAATCTTGAATAATGTCGATTACGGGCACGCGAAACAAAATACCTTAACTTTAAATACCGAGTTATCGTTTCAGCAAGTTTTATAATTTCCAAAATATTTAAATTTAACATAATGATAATATCAGTATATCTCTCCTGTGTACTTGAAATTATGTTTGTTGGTTGGTCCTACTGCTCAACCAGGGACTGGGAAATCCACGCTGCTACACTCTTTTATACAATTGGGTCGAACGAAAGTTTTAGCGAGGAATTGGAAACACACTTTGCGGCCGGTGAGCAAATTCTGCTATCTAGTGTTTACGTTTGCTGTGTTAATTATAAATCAGTATAATATTTACGTGAATTATTATGCATAGGACACGAGGTTTCTCTTACGGGACTGAGAAAGTCAAGCTTGGAGTCGTATTTGAAAAATGTCTACTCAACTTCCGCAACCGGAAAAAATGACGGTTTGAAATTTCACCTGAGTCAGTACGACGCTCATCACGTTATTGAGTTTCGACCAGACAACACGGATTTATTCTTCAAAGTCCTCACCACTGTAAATACACTGAAAATTTCCAGATTAAGTATTAAATGCTAACTAGTTATTATATTGCACATTGGCACGTATATTCATTACAGGTGGCAGAGTCCTCTTTCTCCAAACGATACCGAGTTTGGCATCCGCCCACAGTATTCTATTGGCCTATCCCCTTGTATGTCCAACAAACTGAGCGACTAGCACCAGTAAATCCAGAGCTTCAATGTTCAATTATTCAGATTACAACCGAACATTGGAAGGATGTTATCCGGCGCTGCATTATGGAAGAAAGGGTCGTGCCCATTGCCAGAGAGACTTTTGATGTCCACCAAAATATATACTTTCATTTCGTCATTAAGTTCGAATTCAAAACCAGTGTGTCGCCGGTAGTTCTCCACAGCGTTTGGGAGCTGTATTTTATTAACGGATACAACAGCACCCAGACGGTAATTGGGGAAGTATTCGGCGATGAATTGAAAACCTGGGCAAAAGAAAGGGTTCTAAGAAGATCAGATTTCAGAAACGTGAACCTGACATCCGTTGCTCCGGTGAGTCACCGCTTAAATATGACAAACTCGTTTTAATTGACACACCAGCATTTGAAATAATTTTATTTGTAATGTTAAGGATATTAACAACACCAGATACCAATTGAAATGGGAGAAAGTTGATGATGTCCGACAACTGATCGGAGGGATTTCTCTGAACATTCTCAAGGATTTTGAGTACAGCATGAACTTTCACTCAAAAATAATTCAAGGCGATTGGATAACTCAGCATTCAAATGGAACGCTAAATGGTACAACAGCAGATATGCTCATCAGTCGTAGCGTTGACCTGATGATTGGTCAAACGGTGCCAATTGTTAAAAGAACAAACATAATGGAGTTCTTACAACCAACCTCAGAAAACACGTATGTAATTTCACTTTCCTGTAGCAACTAAAATTATAACCAAATCGTTATTTGAAACTGTAATTAATTCATTCCAGACTCCGTGCCTACGTTCATCAGCCGGCCGCCAGTACATTTCACGACATTTTCGTCAGCCCATTTGAACTTCCGCTTCGCCTTATCATGTGCTTCTTCATTTGTCTGGTTTACTTGTCAATTCGCTTAACTTCCTATCTCTTATCCCGGTATCGTTGCCAATTCCAACCTGAGGATAAGCAGTTTACAAAAGAATCATGGATCTGGCTTATCGGCACAATGGCACAGCAAGGCTGGTACAGACATCCCGAGTCCATTTCCTTGCGCTGCATATTTATTTCTGGCACGTTAGCGGCTCTGATTTGCTACGTTGCCTACACGGCAGAAATAACATCATCCTTGAGCATCGAGTCAATTCCAATCCAGAATCTGAGCGACCTGTTTCGCAGTAAATTGCCCATGTACGTAGGCGATAACAGCATCACTCTTCAGGAATATATAAGAGGACTCCGAGATCAAGTGGACTCTAAAATCATTAACGTTTCTTTAACCATGGGCGTCTCGTTGATTTTCCGGGGACCGTCCAGCTTCCTCATGTACACTCATAGATTTCACGATGAACGTAAAAGGATGGGAATTCCGGATCACGTGGCATGTAACTTGTATGCGTTTCCGTTGACGTGGGCGCCATTGCCATCAGCAATGGGCGTTCCCAAACACAGCCCATTACGAGAGTACTTTAATTACAAGTAAGGTTTCATAGTTTAATAAATGGTGCATTTATGGAAGATGATAAAATGTGACATGAGTGAGTTGTTTGTTTTTCTTGTAGGATAATTGCAATGAAAGAACAAGGTCTGCTGGACAGATACAAAAAGAGAATGAACTTTGTCAGCGGAATAAACTGCGCCTCCGTCATCAACACTCGCTACAGGGCTCGTTTAGGACTTAATGATATTTTCTCTGCTGTCATCATGCTTTTTGCTGGATACATCTTTTGTCTAGTTTTCTGTTTCCTGGAGCGTGTTTATTTTTACAAGTGGTTGCAAAAGCGACGACCAAGTGGCATGCATTTTCCTTATGTTGAATAAAGAAACACATCATTTGCGTTACCAATAATAATCCCATAATTTGTTGTCTACCTTTTGCTGATTACATCAGTATTATTTCGGCCTGCACATGCATCACAAAAGCAATTGAAATGTTATGCATTTCAAGAAACAATTGTTTTATTGTCACCTCTGTTCTACTTCCAGCCTTTCTCGTGTGCTTTCCCATCCAACATTTGCTTAATAATGTTTTGCCCTTCATCATTCGGGGTTATTTTTAATCAATATTTTTAATCATTTTCGGCGCTCACAAAAATGTCATCGGTCCAACAATATGTGTACATCTATTTTAAATACGGATGGATTGTGCCCTAACAATTGAAACCTTGCTTCATTTGAAATGGTGATGAATTCATTTGCGTAGCAACAGCAGATCGATAATTCTATCCAAGCAAAACATTTGAAACACCAGTGGCGTCGTCCTGTCAATATAGTTTGATAATCCAAACCGAATTTTCATTGTTGGGCATGATCGCAGAAATGTGTCCATGCTCTTTCGAAACTGAGCATTCTTCAGCAACGCGATCTTTCCCCTTTTCTCCAACTCCGCCAATCCCTTTTCGGAGTCACTGTAAAAGTCCCCAGGAAATCCGTACACAATGAGGCAGTTCAGCGTTGCTTGCAAGGCTGTACCTGTGAAGAATGCATAGAGCCACCAATGAAGACCGGTTGATGCTGTTGAGGATTGTCGAATCAGAAATAAGACGGATGCGATTTGCGTCATCCCGCTTGCAAGAAGTAATGCAATCAAAATTGTTTGCACGGCGTCGTTGAAACGACTTGCTGCTGCTTCAAAAGCTCGGTATGAAATTACATGGCTGCTGAATGACTCAGAGTCCACTGGCCGTTGTGATTCCTGATAAGCCAGGAGTTGATCAATTTTACTGCAAATATATAATCGTTTATAACCCTTCTCTCCATTTATAGCAAAACTGATATGAGATTTTACCTGAATATCCCGTTTTGAATGTTGGTAAGCGTCATAGACCCAGTCAAAATTTCGACAACGCAAGAATATCCTGATACTGTTAGCAAATCCCAACAAATAAAATTTCCAACGAATCTGAACATCGCGTTGAAATAGCAGGACCACCATTCATGATGGTCATTTTCGATGTTTTCCCTGCCTAATATCCAAACCATGTTGACGGGTAGGTTGGAGCTAACTGCAGCAACAGCTGCCATGCTTGCAGCCATCATCCAGTTGCAGAACATGAAGGTTATTTGGAATGTCCAATTGGCCAATTCTATTTTAGCCGACGGAACATGTTCAATATCTGAAATGAAATCCATAACATAATTCATTAAACTGTTTGATTCCCTCCCTAAACTTCTACATTCATTTGTTTACCGCCAGCATTATTTCTCTCCACTTGAAGGGTGGAGTTAAGAAATGTGTCCAGCTTTTCTGGATGCATTCCACAAACTCTGTATCTCTCGGCACATAAGAAACAACACGCGGTCATCATGCTGCATATATTCTTTTCCACGACGGTAGTAACTTCGGTTTCATCGAAATTCGTCTGAATTTTTTTCCCGGCAACCCGAAGGAAATAAGCACCGCCAATACTATATAGAATTCCACTCCTAAGAAGATATCCGGCTCGTGAGAACTTTGAGTCGTTCATTGCAAACAGTCCAGTTGTCTTAGTGTATACGTAGAGACGACCAACTATTAGCGGACGCCAATTGATAGCCTTGAGGACAAATGGCAGCAATTTCTTAGAAAGAATCATTTCGCTTAACGGTTGAGATATTTTACGTGTGGTCTCCGTCACATAAATTTGAGCACTGACATTTTATGGACTTTGATTTTACACATATTTGCTGCTTTTACGATGAAGATGTTGTAATATAAATAATTTCGTTGTATGCATGTTCAGCCGTAACTCAATTTAGATCTACGCCTCTTTGACGTCCAAATACCCTGGGCTAGAAATTTTCCATCCTTTTTCTAATAGCATTATCGCAAAATTTGTAAGCTATTCAAATTTCCTGGATCCTTAGTAGCAGAAATTGTAGCCGTAATGATTGAAATTGAAAAGTTCAATTTAATAAACATTTGCCTTTCATTTGCCATAAACATTGGTGTGGTATGTTCATGAAGATAAGCGTTTATAAGTTCGGCGTTACTCGAGTAACTAAAAATGTAAAGGGTCATGAAATTCGGTATGGAATCCAACGAACACTATTCATGCAAAATAAGCTTCCACTTTGTCCGTAAATTCAATCGGGTACTGCAATACTTGGAATCTGTCTATCGAATCTGACACATCATTTGCAAGCCTCATACACATTTGGCAAGTAGGACCAATAAACATCACAAACACAAAAAATGAAACAAAAAGTAACTGAAAGGTTGTCAGTTTAAAAAAAGGTCGTTTCAACTTTGTTTCTATTTATTATGTTAATTACACAAAATTCGTATACCTACTTCAAGAAAATGCCATTACTCTTTGCAATTAATAATTGGGCTTGTCCTTTTAAAGGTAAAGCGTAACAGAATAATTGCGTAATTCATTCTTGGCTAGTATATACAAATGTAAAAGGAGCACAATACACGCCGACAGTTGTGGCATCAACCATATAACAAACAGATCATTTGGTGTTACAACAGATGGAATAGAAGATGGCAGTGGCCAAAAGGACGACGGCAATTGGAAGCCTCAACGCCGACGGAACTGGTATGTTATCCACTTCAATGCCAAAAAACTGAAAATATTGTGAACAATTTCAGTTAAATTTCAAATGTGTGAACTGATGACTTCAAAAACTATGAATTTATATTTCTTACGCTTAATTTAATACAGCTCGGGTGGTCCTCTGTCGAAATAGATGATGGAGGTTGGACCGGAGAAAAATTTGTGGTCCTTTCAGGTGAACAGTTTTGATTGCTTGTGGTCCCAAGTGGAAAATTGTTATCATGTAACGAATTGTCCTGGGCATATTTCGTCCACGTCTCTGGCTCATGAGTTTTCAACCCAATCTCAAAAATATCAAAAGCAGAATCTTGCCCAGTTTCCCGCAACATATTCATGAATTGCATGTACGCGTTATCCCGTCTCGTCATTAGAATTTCCAGGAGTTTCATCGAACGTGAATAAGTCTCCGGCTTCACTTCCTATAAAAAATGTAATCAGGATCAACTACAGGGTCATAGGAACCGCTTTTTTGTCAACATTTGGAAATACAATTTGCACTGGACGAAGTACTATTGATTCAATGTCACTAAAGCTCAATATTGAAACTTGAATTGCCGCCTTCATTTCGTTATTCCACCGAATATTCTCCATAAGTTCCGGTAGATTTCTCCTGATGTGTTCCTTCATCCACCCTTTCATTTTTGCTCACTCCTGTGTATCCAACAGAGCAAAATGTATTAATTTAGATCTATTAAACACTTTAAATTAATTTTCTGCAATACTATAAACTCAGGGCCACTGTTAATGGTACGATTCTCGATAAAGCTCGTCCCAAAACTGACGGTACTATTATTATTACATAATAATACTCGTCACGCTATAATGTGGTGGAATAAGGAAAATGTGCTTATTTCCGATACAATGACGTAATCGATAATTTTGGTTTTTAAGCAACCACGGAATTCCCCATAAAAGTTTGCCATCACCATCCGCATATTGTAAAACTTCAACGGAAAGCCAATGCTGAGCATACGTTGGAAAATTGTTTCATATGTTCAATGAGTCATGGTGGAAATAGATGATTTCAATGTTTTAAAGCGTTTAGGATGAGATCATTCATCCATATGCATCGTGCGCAAAGTATTTTAACTGGAAACATAGTTAACACCTCACTACTGTGTTTCATTACTAACATCTATTATCGACGACGAAAAGCGTTCATGCATGATAGCTTTACTTGAATTATTTTTTCAGCAAGAGGAAATCGATTATCCGCTGGACGCAAAACATTTGGAACACGAGCGGCGTCAGCTTATCAATAAAATTTGACAATCCGAAATGAACTCTGGTGGGTTGACAGGACTCGAGAAACTTTTGAATATGCATTCTGTCGTCCCTTCGGGCCATCGTGCGATCCCTTACAAGCGTCCTCAGTTTTGTCAGAGATGTCACAGACTTATGGTAAAAGTCACCCGCAAATCCAAAGCAAATGACGATTATAAAAGTTGTTTCAACGCCTGAAGTTGAGAAGAAGACCCGGAGTGGAATAGGAGTCTCTTTGTCCATGAGCATCAGCGCAGACTCAATTTGAATCACGCCCGTTGCAAATAGGCAGGCGGCGAGAACGGTTCCCATGGCCTGGTTGTACCGATTAACGACAATTTGGAAACTTCGGAATCCCACCATTTCATCAATGGACTCAGAACCGGCTTTCTGTAGAACTTGTTCGAATCGCCTAGTAATGTTATGAAAATTATCAACTTGCGACATTATTACCCCAAGATATTTTATATAAAATCACCAAGAAATGTACCTGTGAACCACACCCAGATAGTAAGCCAGTGCAAGCGATCCGATCAATATTTCAAGAATGAGGCAATATCCTTGTGAGGTCATGCAATCCCATAGGAGGTAGTTTGCCATAAATACAAAAATGCGATTCACAAACATTGCAACAAAATTGGCATTATTTCCGGGATGTAACAATCGGTAGAATAGCCACACCAAATTGACTGGCATTTCTGGATGTATGACGCAGGCAAGTGCAAGGCTTTTCGGAAATACCCACTCGCTCGACAAATGGGTAAGCTTGCACACGAGTCGGGCTATTTGCATCTTTCTGGACGGTTTTGGCCTCATGCCTACAATTGCATGTATAAAACAAATGTCAATACACTGACTTTCGATGAGTTACTTTCTTCAAATTATGCCTTACGAGTTCCGTATTTTGTTTCCAGTTGAATTGCAGAGTTAAGAAAATCAACCATCTCATTTGGATGTGTCCCTCGGACGCGATACCTTTCTCCACAGAGCAGGCAAGCGACCAGCGGAAGCAGCTGCATTTTCGCCATCAGCGTAGCCGATAAATCCGATCTGCTCTTTGATTTATCCAAAGACATGAGTATGCGGAGCAGAAGTGTGGCCGCGGTGAAATGTAGAATGCACCATCTTGCCATGAGACCATTGCGAGCAGAAGTTTTAGACTTGACCTGAATGTGATTCAAATTCTTATCGTATTCAATAATGGATCCAGTGATATTGGGATGCCAGTCCGTTGCCTTGAGCCAAAGTTTTAAAAATCCGTGAGACAGCAGCATTTTTTGTGTTGAGCAAGCTAATAAAACTGTGAATTAATGAAATGTTCTAACATGCACCAAATTGGAATTGGATACTGTGTGAGATAGCAACTACATCAAAAATGACAGACTGTGATACTGATAATGTTTTGCTAACATGTTTGTATTAAGAACATTAACACTAATGCGCAAATTGTTTTGCATCGTTTCGGTAACAAACTCATTTTATTTCCCTCGCTTTACTCGGAAGATTGTACAAATTCTCATGTAGGCATTTTTAATGTGGTAATCGGGAAGAGGACGTAAATATATCACCTCCTTTTCGTGCTATCGAGTGGAAGATTTATGGTAACTAAACCCCACGATAACTGAAATTTTCCGATACGTTTATTATGTGAAAGAGTACAGAAGTGGTTATTAAGTCCTGCAGGATATATATAATTGTGCATCTAATTTCGGACCTCCCTATGCATGTTCCACTATGTACGTTTGTCGAATTTACCAGAAACTATTTTGACGTTAGTGTGAATACAATGGATCGAAATTATCAATTAGTTGCTTCGAGTAGATTTTGTACCGACGTCACTTAAAAATTTGAAAGAAATTATTTTAAATTATATTGAGTGTGAGTATTAAAGTAAGAAGTCCAGTTCCGGATACAGCTTCACGTTGTATATATGTGAATCAATATATTTTGCACCCTAATTAGACGCTTGAATATTTACATTCATATCCAGTTTAATGAGGAAGTGCTCGATTGAGCGAACCACGAGCAAGCAACTTGATTCACTTTTTCAACAAAAGGAAATCAATTATCCGGTCAACACAAAACATTTGAAACACAAGCGGCGTCAATTTGTCAATAAAATTTGACAGCCCGAAATGAACCCTGGTGGGTTGGCAAGAGTTTATGAACTTATGAATGTGACATGTCTCGTCCCGTCTGTCCACCATTCTATCCTTAACAACTGTCCTTAGTCGCTTTAGCGACTTTGCTGCCTTGAGCCAAAGCTTTAGAAACCCGTGTCAAAGTAGCATATTTTTCGGAATATTTCCAGAACCAATACAAAAAAATGTAAACTTATTGTATTGTTTCCACTGCGATGGTTTTCTTACGGTGTATTATATGAAGAATTAACGACAATTAACAAGGCACAGTACGGAAACACACCTTATATGCAAATTGAATACCGTTAATGTATTTTAATACTTAAAAGCATTTTAATTTTACACTGTTTGGGCCCATCCAAGTTTTCGGAGTAAACATGTTTGTTGTTACCGTAATGTCACAATACATAACGCCTAATAATCATTCGAATCAAGATAATGCGGTGTTATGTTGTAGGCAAAGTATACCATAATTACTAAAGTTTCCGTCAATTTCGGAAATGCTATTTAAAATGAAGCTAGTATATGATAAGCGGGCAAATTAACCAAATATTTTGGCAGCCTTTGTCATGCTCCAGTTGACAGTAATTGTTCATAGAGTATCAAGCCACCATCACAATAACAATAGCCGATGTAATGTAATCCCGAAATTCATTTAAACACGGGAATTTATTTTCAAGGTACTGCGTTAATAATTATACACATCGGTAATTATTAATGATATATTGATACACAACCTGCTATAATCCGTTTCCTACTACAAACCTACCGCTAAGTAAGAATTCAAGTGACGAATTTTACATTTTAATTATTTTGCTACTGACTGAAATTTATAACACGTTTTTTGAAAGTTGACTAACATTGAAAATTGAGTTGAAAGTTAGAAATGCGTAGAAAAAAATCAAAAGTGGGCCACTCGAAAACTCCAGAGTCCCTCGTCCAAGTCATACTTGAGGAAATCCGCCCCCAACCGGACGCAAGCCTTACGCAGCTTGTGCTCGTATCCCTTCATTTCCGGGCTGCTCGGGCTCCGAATAAGCTCATTCGACTCCTTCTCGACGGGCCAGACGCGCTCCAGGTGGATTTCCGCTGGGACGTTGAGTCCATGGCCCACTTGTGGCTTGTCCACGTCGTCGGGATAGACGACCACCTCCTTGTGCCGGAATTGGACTGAAATAAACGAGAAAAAAAAAACAATTAATTAAGCAAACCTTTCAACCAATTAATATTTCAAATGAAAAATTGTATATCTTTTTTATACTCACCCAACTGGTCAATGTTGACGCCGACAATGTTCACCGGACAGATAAACTTGATTTTCCCAAAGTTCCTTCGTCCAATTTCTAGGCCAGTCACAATGCACCTTCCCGCCGAGTCCACTTGCTTGTCCAGCTCCTCCAACGAAGGCTTCAAGTAGTAACCTTCACGGGTGTTGACAACTCGGCAAATTGTTCCAGGCTCGACGGCGCCTCCAACAGTATGAGAACCATCCTCCCTCTCCCTCCTAACTGGAATCCCTCCAGTTGCCAAGATTGGCGAGCTGCACCCGCCGACGCCCGTTCCAGAATCTCCAAAGCTTATTTGAGCGCTCCTCCCACTCAAGTTGTGAGCATTTGCCTCCTCCCCTCCCGCAAATAAGATGGGACTTGGAACACCGCCGTTTCCAAATGAAGTGGAAGGCAGGGTGAACCTCACGCGACGTTTTCGAAGCAGCGGAGATTTAGCGGGAGGCTGGTCCTGGTCACCGGAGAAGGCGGAAGTGCCGAGTAAGTCGCTTCCGTGGGCTTCGGAGGAGGTCATTGAACGCTTTCGTTCCAGTTCCAAATATCTTCCCGCCATGGTGTTGGAGGGGGTGAGAGCAGATTTGGAGGCTGAGGTGGTGGAGGAGCCGGAAATGTCGAATATAGAATCCTTCAGCATGCTCAGGTCCAGCTTTTTGACGTCCGTTTTCGGAGAGAGCACGTCGATCCCGACCCCGAGATCCTCCTCCTCAAAACCGTCGAATATTTTGTGTGTGTACTAAACAAATAGAATCACGATTTAATCATAATTATAAGTAACTCCTAGCCATTTACATTTCACAATCATAATTAATTATAATGATAGTTATCTCACCTTCGTAAGATTGTTGTTCAGTCCTTTGGGATAAAAAGTTAGACGTCGAGTAACTGGCGCGGTGCTGATGTTAACTCTTGAAGAGCTGAAGGGCCCTGAACTTCCTTTGAGTCGCATTCCAGTCGTCGGGTCGTGATCCCGAGGTGGCGCCAACTTCTCTAACTTCCTCCCGCGACGATATAAAGTGTCCGTGCTCGAAACCGGCTGAAGCCAATAAAAAATTACAAATAGTTTAAAAAAAATAACTTAACCAATCCCACATTTAATGAAACGAGAAATAAATTAATTTTTTAATAAGAAACTTACCAAACCGTAAAACAGCTTGTTATCCTTGAACGGAGTAGTGGCAAATGTAATGAACTGTGCTGGCGCTATCCCAGTGGATCCAAATCTTGGTATCGTTTGCGCTTGTGTCATAACCGTTGACTGGAATGGAAATCCTCCGGTTCCTTGAAAACCTTGACCTCCGACGATGGAACCGCTGCTCAGGTTGAAGCCACTGGTACCCGCACCAAATGCAGGCCGAAATGCGCTGGAGGTTGCGGTTGGAGCGAATGCGGAGTTGGTTTGGAAGAATCCTGGTTGACGCTGCTGCTGAGTGGCGCTCGGAGCGGAAGGGATGGTTGCAAATGGCGACGGTGTAACCGTTGTTGGAGCTCCTAGAAAATTACACAATTAAAATTAATTATTATGCAATCAAATAGTTAAATTGTTAGTTAGTTTAAAAGTGGGTGCTTACCAAAGACGGACTGAGCTGTAGAAGTAGGAGTCGCTGACACCGCGCCACCAAATGCCAACGGCTTGTTTTGCTGAGCAGTTGTTCCAAACAAGCATCCACCTGTCCCAAAAGCTGGAGTAGTCGTGGTGGTGGAGGTAGACGTGGGAGTTGTTCCTAAGCCGCTTGATCCGAAAAGAGGCTTGGAAGCTGTAGTAGAAGCCGTGGAGCCTCCGAATACACTTCCAGAACCGAACAGGTTTGAGGAGGTGGCGTTGTTGGAAGCTGTCGCCGTTTGCTGACCACCAAATAACCCCAATCCCTGCTGTTGCTGGGGGGTGGTTGTGGAAAATAGGGATCCTCCAGGCTTCGTCCCAAACGCGGAGCCAGCTTGAGCAAAAGCGCTGCCGCCTGTCTGTGGCTGTGTGGCGGTGGATGCTGGAAAGGAGAATGTGGATCCTCCTGATATAGTGGAGAGGCCGCCTCCAAACGATGAAGTGGATCCGAACAATCCTCCTCCGGGCTTCTGTTGCTGAGGCGATCCAAAGAAGCTGGCGGTACCGGTGCCTCCCGGCTGTCCAAAGAGTCCTCCGGTTCCAGTTCCTCCAAATGGGGAGGCGTTTGATGTTGGAGGAGTAGATTTTGCAAAGGCACTGCCAGCAGTTGTCGAGGAGAACAAGTTTGTAGTTGGCTGAGGTAGAGGCGGTGCTGTAGGCGTGCTAGATCCAAACTGGACCATTCCAGTTGCCGCCTTCCGGTGCCGTTGAAGCTGGTAGTCCTCCAAACGGAGCTCCTCCAACGACTTGTTCTCGTACTGCTTCATGACCGTGATAGTCTGGAACTTGGTGTTGGTAGTGGTCGAGCAAGTGGCGCCGTTCTTTCCTCCGGGAACTGGCATCGTGTCTGCACCTTTTACGGGATCGAAGGGAACCGATGTTCCAGTAGCTTGTGTGGGTTGAGCTATAATAAAATGGATCAATAATTTATTAAGCAACTTATATAATGACTACGTTTCTCGAACTTCGAATCTGGCTTTCTCTCAAGTTACCTTGAAATAATCCAAGGGTGGTCGTCGGCTTTTGAGTAGTTCCAAATAAACCACCTCCGGAGGAGGAAGACAGCTGGCTCCCTCCACCAGTACCACCTCCAAAAATGTTGCTCGACTGAGTTCCAAACATCCCTCCACCGGAGGAGGAGCTAACTCCAGAAGAAGGGAAAGTGAATCTGGGTTGCTGAGTTCCTCCTCCTCCAAACAAGTTGGTTGTCTGCTGTTGGGTTGACTGTCCACCAAAAATGCCACCTGAAACACACACAATTAAAGCCAACAAATTAACACATCATCATTTCAAAAGCTACCCTATCTGATGATAACTAATCAGATTACAATTAATTAACAATGCATTAAGATTACGCAATTACCAGACGGCTGACTGCCGAAACCCCCAGAACTCCCGCCGAGAAACGACATTACTTTACACTTATCTGTCACAACACTTTAAATGATGACTTTAACTGCGCTGATTAAAATTGATAATAACAACATTTAGCAATTAATCAGATAACTATTCACGATACTTTAACTATTCTCATACTTTCTTTTCTACACAAACACAAAGTTAATTGATCAAAATCTCGAGAGTAAAATCACCGTAATATCAAAGGAACCATCTGTTACCTAGCAAGATTATTATTTTAACAACAACAATAACAACCTTAATAATTAATTACCAACAGAATTCTAACAATTCATAGTAACGCTCGTAACTAAACTAATTACTTTAATTACAATAACAAGCTAACTGACTGACCACCGGCTAGCAAGCAACAAGGGAATAGAATGAGAGCAGATGACAGAGCGCCGGCGTAGTCGGAGGACCGACTCGAGAGAAAAAAACGCAGACGGAACGCAAGCTAGCCAAATCCGTGTAGCGGATTGGCTGGAGGCTTCTTTGTTGTTTCTTGCTTACTAGAGTGCCCGACGAGCATATCCCCGCGTGCTTGCGCGCATAAAATACGATTTTCGTTTGTAACAAATATTTGATTTCGATAAATGATGTTTCAGATCGAAATAAAATTACATAATTAATTGTTAACTCAAAGTATTTTGCCAGAATGCTCTTGAATATTGCGCCGAATTTAAAAAGAATGTTGATGTTGGTAGAATGAAGCATTTTGGAAGGCTAAAAAATTGCATTATATATATTACTGTGTATTCATTTTATATGGTCAATTAAACTAATCAATTGGATTTTGAAGCGAGATTTAAAGACAACAAATATGTGGAATGCACGTTCATTCGGAGCCCATCGTAGTACAACTGCTGCTGTGTGGAAAATAATTTATATAACGGTTTTGATGAATGACTTAATAGTTTATCAGTTGTTCGAGTCAAGTCGTAATTTTTCGACTTGTCACGTTTATAAACATACATATGTAACACAAATTATGTTCATAGAGAGCTCTGTGAGGATGGAAAGGGTTATTTATAATATATGAAAGCCTTTATACAAAGTTGGAATATGCAAATTAGGCAAATTCTTCGACACTTTTGGGTCCCTCTCACACCGACACCAAGCAGTCCACAACAATAAATTTGGTATCAAATTAGAGCACAGCTTCCCTAACGGAACCTACGTTGAATTTTTTTCAAAAATCCAACCGTGTCGTCAGTAATTCAAAAGAGAAAAACTGACATTTTTACATAACTCTGCACGTTGTATCTATATACTAACCTACATAGGTACGTGCTCTGCTGAATATAATTTACGTAATCAAATACAAGCCAAGTTTAATTATGTAGGTAATTAGTAGTTTGTTCTTTGTGTACTGGAAATGAAATGCATACAAGTGGGAGGAAAAGCCGTGCAAGTTGCAGGAAAGCGTGCAAGTGGGAGGAAAAGCCGTGCAAGTGATAGGAAAAGCCGTGCAAGTGAGAGGAAAAGCCGTGCAAGTGGAAGGAAAACCCGTTCAAGTTGGAGGAAAAGCGGTGCAAGTGGGAGGGAAGCGGTGCAAGTGGGAGGGAAGCCGTGCAAGTTGGAGGAAAAGCGGTGCAAGTGGGAGGGAAGCGGTGCAAGTAGGATGGAAGCCGTGCAAGTTGGAGGAAAAGCGGTGCAAGTGGGAGGGAAGCGGTGCAAGTAGGATGGAAGCCGTGCAAGTTGGAGGAAAAGCGGTGCAAGTGGGAGGGAAGCCGTTTAAGTTGGAGGAAAAGCGGTGCAAGTGGGAGGGAAGTCGTGCAAGTTGAAGGAAAGTCGTGCCCCAGAGGGGAAAGTCGTGACTCATATATTCTTCTGAACAAAGCGTAATGCCAAATATAAATGTTCGAAGTGGCGTGACGCTCCGAGAGGAAAAATTCAAAGGGGAAAATTCAAAAGGGGAAATTTCCAAAGGGGAAATTTCAAAAGGGGAAAATTCAAAAGGGGAAAATTCAAAAGGGGAAAATTCAAAAGGGGAAAATTCAAAAGGGGAAAATTCAAAAGGGGAAAATTCAAAAGGGGAAATTTCCAAAGGGGAAAATTCAAAAGGGGAAAATTCAAAAGGGGAAAATTCCAAAGAGGAAATTTCCAAAGGGGAAATTTCAATATACTCTGAAGAACAGTGAGAACTGCCGGACAATCACGATTTCTATAACATTAAATCTGTCTGTAACAATAGAATACTAACATTTTATAATGTGGTTTCTAAGTTTTCCATCAGGACAAGAGTTTCTAGAGCCCGTTGATTCCAACGGGCCTTCTCCGTCTAGTGCTTAAATATTACTTGAACGTTTTTTTCTTGCTTCTACGTATATTTCTTCGTAGTGTAACTTTCTCCCAACTTTCACTTAGCATTGCGAAGTAAAGGTTGGTTGGAAACTGGATTATTAATAATATGCCTAAAACTGCTCATCAACATTATTATTGATACTGTTGCTTATGCTGTAACTCCCTGTGGCGCGAGCACGCCAATTATTGGTCACATGATGTGACTTTCATCCATGAAAAAAAACGTAATTATTTTATGAATGAAATTCACATCATGTGACCAATATCTGGCGTGCTCGCGCCACAGGGAGTTACAGCATAAGCAACAGTACTAACCCATTACTTATGAATATTCCTAATCATTACTTCATTCATTCGTAACATAACCTTTGGCTTTAGTGCAAATAACAAATCGTTAGTTACTATTTGTGTGCAATTTATCTAATAGTTATATTGTCTTAATGTGCTTACTATGTTGCGTCCCTAGACCGATTAGCACATTAGATTAGATTACCTAGTTAATTCATAACTAACGTTATGCATGTTTCGAATTATTAAAATTATTACCTCGAGTTAGTAGATCGCCCACGTTGGATTTTCGTACGTTCCACTAAATCCAGTAACCAGAGCTAAGTGGAACGCTTTAGAATATAACCCTATCACGATTTCACAACTCATTTCGAAACACGAAGACTAAATTTAATTTTTTCTTCCAATTTTCTGCAACTTTATAACCCAACACGTTATTTTCCTGGTAAGATGATGCGATAGTAACTTTTGAATGTATCAACTAAGAAATTGTGTTACGTGTAGGCGTGCAAGTAGTAAACATGCTTTCTTCCCAGTTTCATTCCAATAATGTGATCCTTCCTACGCAAATTATGGATAAAATATAACGCCTCGATTTGATAAATGTCATCAGATGTAACGGATGAAGTTAAATCAATTTTAGTTTCCTTCTGGGCAAAGTCTCATAATTAGTCTTCGTTTAATAACATTATAGAATCCGGTACTAATTAACTCAAAAGTTCCACCAAATCGCACTATTTGTTTCAATACCAAACATCGTTATACCTTAAGTCTACTACACATACCAGTATTTCAGTCATATATTAATTTATTGCGCATTTTCCATTTCACAATATATGCGATACAGAGGGAATAGTAGGAAACTCTTCCAAAATTTCCGCATTGACTTCATTGTTTCCGGGAATTTTCTGCTACACATGAAGCAATCTTTAAAACGACAAACATTCTGTTCTTCATACATATTGTACAATCGCTTGATGTTGAAACTAGCCATCCTTTCATCAGAAAAATCCTACAGCTTCAAACTTTTCTCCTTTTTTCCTTTTATCAAGTTATTTATCATATACACTTACAAATACTGAAACTGATCTGTTCAAATCACTCCAGTACTGAATGCATGAAAATGAATCTCGGATTTTTACTTTCGCAATTTTTACAAGCTGAAAAGTAACACGAATCATACTGGTCGAAACATCAACGGTAAATATAACAGTCTAGTAAATTTATTTGATAAAAAAGTGTCAATTTGAAAACACACATAGGTATATTAAATACGAGTATAGAAATATTCACAAGTATGAAGTATTTCATCCCCTTGCTCATCCGCAGCTTTCCAAGAATTACGCCAACTTTTTTCTCTTTGTTGTTGCTAACCTTGAAAAGTTTCGTATTTGTAACTATCAGCGTCGCAGTAGTAGCAACAGTATCAATAGGGAAAGTAGCACATTTCAAAACTGATGAAATGTACAATAGAAGTCTACTTAGATAAGTAGAATTTGAATCATTATACTGTCGTTACAATGCAACAGTGAGCTAATTTAATAACAAACTAATACATAGTATTTTTATATCTAAATACTAACAAATGTGTATACATTTATGTATCAGTCCATTCCCTCCTGTTAAAGTGATATCAATCAAACTTTAAGTAGATCGTCAATGCATGGAAGTGTATTGCAGGTATAACCTGACCTGTGACATTATGCAAACGTACTAAATGCAATACATACCAGCTTCTCGCCATATATGTTCGCCATATACCCAAGCTACTACATATTTACAATGACATGGTCATCAGACAACTCTTCCAATAACTTCCCGTCATTTGCGATTCACGATTTGATGGAACCGTATCGCTTTAAGGAAAGTTCGGCCGCCGGCTGCTATATAATGATACTACTGTACGTGATCCTCTGTGCCATTTTCCTTTCACGCCGCAGACACCAAAGACATCCCCGGGGAAGATACTAAACTGGAAACAAACCAACAATCTAATTTCAAACTTAGACAAAGCAAATAGCCAAAACGGGCAACTTGTCAAAAATATGTACCAATGGAAGCAGATTCTCCGTTCCAAGGAGAACAAACTGATTACCCTGAAATGTCGCACACGGGTAGATGGACGTCGTCCAGTTTATTTGCTCGGGCTCGCCGAAATGTATCGCCAACGCGAGGAGATGACCGAAGGCTGGATTTTGATTATCTCAGGAGTTCCCCTAGTTCCAGGTGGGACCCGAATTATTTTAGTTGCTGAAAACATGTTCTAGATTGCTTTGGTGGCTAATATTAACGGTTTTATGATTTTTTTTACCAGATGGACTATTCTCCAACAAAATCCACGTTGATCGTCTCCGGCTAAGCTGGGAGCAGAAAAAGGCGATCCTTCAGGACTCGTACCAACAAGACGGTCGCGTTTACCTGTACGGCGGTAACTTTTTCATTGGGCGCTGCGTCAAATCGCCCTGGTGTCATCAGCAAAATCTGGACATTTTAAAGCTGCTTTGCGACAGTCTCGACAAATACGAGGTGCATCTGGACCAGCAAAACGTGGTTCCCTTCACGCTCGCCCAACTTCCCGGGATCATTAGGCCCCGGTTTCGGAAAAGGGACGCGTACGCCAATGGCTGGTACGACTTCACTCCGCCCCCGCTTCTGAAGCGAGAGGGCATTCCTGAAAAGTTTAACTTTCGCGGGGGGCCCTTTGAGTGCGTCGTGGAGTTGGAGTGCCCGGCAGTTCATGGCGCTTACAGCGTCGAGCTCTACTTTATGCAGGTAAGGTAACTGTTTGTGTGTATGGTAAATTTGGTATAAATCCGGAATTTTATGTTATGCATTTGCGTAGACGTTCATCTGCCGACCAAACGTGACGGACGCCAGAAATCGTCAGCGCATTACCCGGATACTGGACCAGGATACGGTTTATGTTCCACCCAGCTTTGTGGAGACCGTTCTCAAAACATACTATAAAACGCCCCTAAAGGCGACTATCACGGTAAAGTCCTTCCGGGTCCCGGACTACAACGGCCGGAAGGACAGGAAGATTCTGGATACTTTTAACATTCGCAAGGTGGAGTACTGGGGAATTGCGAGACTGTTGATAAATGATGACTGGGATGGGGTCACCATGGGAAAGTTGATTGAATGGAAAGTGGGAGAGGACTGGTTTGCTTCAAAAGGGCAGGAGAGAGGTAAATGGGGCAGTTGTGGGACCGCCGGTATTGGCCCGTGTCGGTACAACATCTTCGAGAATTCACCAACAATTTCCCTATCTCCTTCTGCGACAAGCTACTCAACTAACGCGACTCAGTATCCAAACTGCGCCATACCTATTCGGTTGGATATTGTTGAGGTTTATCTTAGCGACTGAAGAGAGGCTGGGACTCGGGGAAAGTGGAGAAAGTAAACGGCGCACTCAGAGAATAGTTCCACACGTGGAAATTTGCAGAGTAGAGAAAGTAGAATATATAAGTACTGTTGATGTTACTTTGATGAAAAGTTTTAATAATTTAAGGAAGTTAACGGCAACAGTCGCCACATGCATGTTCGCCCACACCTTGTAGGATGTAGAGAGAGAATTCTGGCTCGTAGGCTGGACGCCGCTACGATTCTGACAAATGCACAATTAGGGGGTAAGATATGGCATGGCGACTAAAGAGCCACCTGCATTTAACACGGTTACTATATTCACGTAGCAAAGTATGCACATGTCATCAATTATGTTGGTAACGTACATATATATGTATATGCTGTTGATGTTACAATTGTTAAAGTTGTCATAAATATATTACTTGTTGGTCTAACTCAAAACTACAGTTTAGAAGGTTAATGATTTGTTGATGTTGACGTCAAAATTACCAATTACATGAAACGGTTTTACGGTAACTGATATCATGCTTATGTATTTATTAATGCATTTTAATGCAACATCTCTGTTAAATATTGTAGATGTACGTTAGGTAATACCATGCTATGGGAATGTTCCAAAATAAACGGCCATGATCGTAACGAATAGTGACGCGAAGTGGTGCAGTTATTGATGATTACAAAATATTTTTTAAATGTTGTAGAAAAACAAACGTATGATGTATAATGCCCTTGAAGATTTTGTAATAAAAACGGCGACAACTTCAAAAAAATATATTTCATTGCATAATATCAATTACTTGTAGCATTTGGGACAATTACTTTATACTCAACAACTTTAAACACGCAATGGCATAAATGACGAACTTGAGTACCACTTTCATAGTAATATTGTTTCCCTTTAACGTTTCACACGGAACGCGTCCATTACCCGGATCATTAACATGTCTTCCAAATTGTCATCAGATTACACAATCACCATCGATAATCAATACTGCAAATGCAAATCGAATGTGAGCGGCACACACTGCACCAAATTTTATTTCAAGGGTTCCGAAAAAAGGCTATAGCAGTTTTGAAATAACTTTTGAAAGGAAAAGTAGATTTAGTAAACCCGACTGAACAGGCCACTGGGGAACCATGAGACAGCCCGGCTTTAGGCAGGACTACTCCAATGCAAAGGTTGGTGGAATGGACGTCGATGAGGACGACGAGGAAGATAACAAGGGACCAGACTGCTGCAACAAAAGTTGGTGCTGGTGGGTGCCCAAGCAAAACTCTCTGTACGTCGCCTTCGCCAGGGACACGAGCATTCACGGGTTCAAGTTTCTGGGACAGGAAAAACGACACGCTAGCGAACGGTACTTAATCTAATCGACTTTAACAGAATTGGAATATTTTAACTTGATACCGAAACTGAATCATTTTCCCTCTCCAAAAAAAGTATATTTTGGCTAGTCGGATTTCTGAGCAGTTTAGCAATGGCAATATATCTCATTCATGGTGTTTTCGAGCGCTACCAGTTGGTACCCGTGATTGTATCCTTCCAGTCAAGTGAACAGGATATGGATTCCATTCCGTTTCCGGCCGTGACCCTTTGCAACATGAACAAGTTTCCCAAGTCGGAGATGGATAAGCTTCAAGCGTAAGTATGCGTGCAGGCTGCCCTGATTTTTTTAAAATTTGAATCCGAATGAACCATAATGAACTTGTATGTTGACACAGGATTGCAGATGATATCTACCATTACAAAAATAAGGAGGCTAGAAAGCAATTGGTTTTTGCCAGGTAAGGAATAATCATGTGTCGCAATTGCTTTTCTCAATTTCATAATGGACAGATTGTTAACATTGACTGTTACATGAATAGGAACGCTTGCAATGCCCAGCAGAGCTTTGCAAAAGATTTCCATTTCGCATTCGGCCGAGGAACCAACAAGAAGGTAGTGGGGCAAACGGAGACGGCTAACGAAACAGTGCTGACGGAAGATGATATGCTCAACATGACGGATTTTCTGATTCGGGTACTACATAGTTCATAATAACAGACAATGTTGTTGACAAACGCTGTCAAAGTCATTGTCAAGTTGAAACCAAGGGGAACATTATTTTTACTGTCGTTATGTTCCCATCGTCTTCAGAACACGCTATCTTGCGATAAATTCATTCGACTTTGCATGCTCGGGGAGGAAAGGGTAAATTGCACGGATATATTCAAGCCAGTTATCACCGATTACGGAAAATGTAAGGAATAGTTACTTGCCCACCGTTTAAAAACCAGTAAAGGCGCATACGAACTGAAATATACTTTGCTATTTTAGGTTGCGTATTCAACATATTGCCGATGCCGCTACTTTTAAGAAATCCGTAAGTCAAAATGGTTACAATATATAAAAAAATATTCATATGACATGAAGTAACTTGGACCGGTTTTTGTGAAGGGACAATGAAAACAAGCCGAATGCAAGTCTCTACGACAATCCCGTGTTGGGAAGCGACGCTCAGATAAACTGGCCCCAGACCGAACTGAACGAGTGGATGCGATGGAACTACGAAGATGGTTTTGTAATCGAGAAGGAATTGACCAAGCCGTGGCGGCAACGGCGAGCCGGGTTGCCATACGGACTTTCCATTCTCTTGGATCCGAATACTGATGACTACTTTTGTCCGTCGAGTGACTCGACGGGGATGCGCTACTTGCTGCATACTCCGCTTGAAATGCCGCACGTAATGGAATTTTCATCGGTGGCTCACCTAAGCAAAGAGATTCTAATTGAGGTGCATCCGGACGTGACCAATGCTGATGATGACATCCGGCACATTGAGCCCGAGAAAAGGATGTGTTTTTTTGGGAAGGAGCGGTCGCTCAAGTTTTATGGCCCTTATACTGGCGGAAATTGCGTGGACGAGTGCACCGCAAATTTGCTGACAAAGCGCTGCAGTTGTACTTTATTCTACATGCCACGTAGGTTATCAAATTTACTTTACAGATAATCATTAAAACCGAGGCCATAGTTTAAATTTCCGACATTCATTGTATTAGGGGATGATGGGGTAAGAATTTGCGATAGCGACTCAACGTCGGAAGATTTCAAATGCACTGAGAATGCGTTCAGTAAGTTTGATAAATATTTAAATGCCTGCAATAAATGAATGTAAAATTGGTTGTATTGGTCAAAATTAAATTTGCCGAATGGCTAGGGGAACTGCAGGCGCACATGAAGGACGACTGTGGGCATTGCGATACACTGTGCGAGGACATTGCTTATAATTACGAAACGACTATTGCGGAACTGCAGCCTGCTAATCAGTTGTGGGGCGATCCTGACCTTAAGCATCATAAGAATGGCACACCCGACTGGGTGAATCATAAAATGTCTGTGGTTCATATTTTCTTTGGGGCGGAGAGCACAGTTCCCAAATTTCGGAAGCGGCTTTACGGCACTACAGATTTGATTGGTATTCTTTTGTAACCATTTATTGATTTAAACAGCAACTAAAGTAAGACTTAACGGAAATTATTGTCCTTTTCCCATGACATAGCTAATACGGGCGGTATTTTGGGACTCTGTTTGGGATTCTCAATCCTAAGCGGCATCGAAGTCGTCTACTTTCTCACCCTACGCGCATTCTGGAATTTTTGGAGAAAACGTCGTCGCAAGAAGCGGAGCACGCTTCAACAAGACCATCACACAAACAACTTTTTGCAGCAGCTCCTCTTTCAAAAGCAGGGCGACAAAGTCATACAGTTAAATCCGAATATGATCCCAGTGTATCCCAATGACGTTGCTGTGGGAGGAAAATGGGGTAGCACTGTTCGCGGTAACGTGAACGCAGCAAGAAATGGGCGACCGTCGCCAGGCTGGGGAAACACTCAAGGTCACCACTTTTACGGCGCAAATTCATTTCATCAAGGTAATAATGGCAGCTACGATAACATGGGATATAGCTACCGTTGAAAGTGATATTCATACCTACTTGAAAAATGTACATGAGCTTCTCTTGAGCAATTCGCATCACGCAACTATCACATCAACTTTCACAATACTTACTTTCTATTATCTTGTATAAATTTGTATGTCAAATTGAAATGTATATATACATATAGCAATACCTTGTGCAAATAAATATGCTGTTTTTGTGAAAAGTTGACTATTGCTTTTTGAAGTTACGGCGTTTGTGTAAAAAGTTGATTTTCATGGAAGAGGATTCAAGGCCACCTTTCACACTAGTATAAAGCATTACAACTTTCGCTGCTGTTATTCAAACACAGTGAGTTCCTGCACGTATATGCTCGCCAAATGGAAGTGCTCGCCTAATTGGAGTCTCCGAATATGACAGTAAATGACAATCGATGATTTGTAATTTCGGAGAATGATACCTGAAACTTTTCTTTATATTGTAGAAGAGATGAGGTGGCTTTAGGTGTCGCTTCGCAGTACTTGTTCATTTTACCTGTTGCGAAATTGTGTGCTAACAGGTTCAGCCCTACAAGCTACTTTCATGTTGTGATTAGATTCGTGTGCCAGGACAAATACAATTACTATATTTTTAATTCAAATTCGTATTTGATGAATTGAGATACTCAGATGAAATTTCACAATTTATGGAAAATAAAAGGATGGGGCATGACAGCAACTACAACAACAACAACATATGCAATGGTGAAGAATATGAAATTAAAACCCACTTTATATGAATAAGGAACTACGTCTGATGTACAGTGGGGTAATAAAGTCACCGCAAGCCCTATTTACGCTCCATGCTAAACGGCACTTTTCAAAAAATTCCTACAACATTTGGGATGGAGCTAAAAATCTGATTTTTGGTGACCGAAGCATTCAAATATGGGGACATTGATTGCAGCAATCCGCGAGAAAAAATATTTTCGCGTTTCGAATTTTCGGAGGGTGCGTCAAACCCAAAAAGTGAAGAAAAATGTTTTAACATGTGCAGGATAGGGAAATCTTTTTTCTTCACTTTTTGGGTTTGACGCACCCTCCGAAAATTCGAAACGCGAAAATATTTTTTCTCGCGGATTGCTGCAATCAATGTCCCCATATTTGAATGCTTCGGTCACCAAAAATCAGATTTTTAGCTCCATCCCAAATGTTGTAGGAATTTTTTGAAAAGTGCCGTTTAGCATGGAGCGTAAATAGGGCTTGCGGTGACTTTATTACCCCACTGTATCATATATAAATATGAAAGTCGTATACAGTTTCAGCAATTTTAAAATATATAATACTAATTGTTCCTGCTGTCATTACAGATAATATACTCTTGAATTTTCATTTTGAAGTAAAATATTTGCCATTATTATTACTAATAGCACTAAGTCGGATATGTGGAGCTATGGAGTGACACTATGGGAAATTTTTAGTCTCGGTAAACTCAGACGCATTTCTATTCAGATCATCTTCCAGACAAAATTTGTTGAGGTTACGTGCTAATAATCCCACTGCTTGTAGATGACGCCCCATATGAAGGCAACATCCACAGTGCAGAATTTGCAGGTAATTTACGTAAAGGGACGAGATTGGGTTGCACACTTCACGCATCTGCTGACATGTAGGATTACATATCAGAAACCTCAGTGATAGCATGTACATATGTACATATATCTAAAACAGGAAACTCGCTAGCATTCACTTCTGCACTTTCAGCCACCAATGCTTGTCTCGCTGTTGGAAGAAGGAGCCACGAGAACGACCAACATTTACGCAACTCAAGGAATTTTTTGCTACCCGACTGGACTCAGACACTGAAATAAAATTGATATGAAATTAAATGTAATTCGCATCGATTTGTATTCGTTTTGTAAAAACTGAAATCCCTTTTTTATTGCTTTTTTCTTCACCCAACTTTTTTCAATCATTTTTTTCTTCTTACTGCGAAACAAACATTTGTGTTTTTTCTTACTCCTCTAAAAAAACTTGTCACTTAGCACAAAAACATTATCATTATTTTGATCAACATTACACCCAAGAGCATCTCATCACCAACACGCATCTCTTTTGAAATTTGTTTTCCTCTTAAATTACTTGTATAATCTTAACGCACACAAGTTTTGTTTTTTTTTTCTTCTAGATAAGTAGGTAGGCATATTTATGTAGTGTAACAAGTTACAGCAGTAATAATAATAATTCCTTAAATACAACAGCGTGTGAGTGTGTTTTGTGTGTAGGCTAGAAATGTACATTCTCTCCGCGGATAATTATTATTACAATTTTTTATTTCTCACTAGTTCCCCCTCGGCTTGGAAATAAAAGTGTCAATTGATTTCTGCTCAAAAAACGCTTTGGACACAGTTTAACATGAAAAAATTGTTACACTTTTTTGTTTGCTTCTTCTCCTCACAAATTTTTAATGAGAGTCACAGGCATATTTTTTTCTATATATCTTATTTTGTTTACATGGTTTGTTTGATATTATCACTCTAATTTATTGAATCTTTACATGTTACCATGGTTATTAGTTATATTTAGGGCAGCTGGTTGTAAAATTGAGTTTTAAAACAGTTTTTAGCTACTTTAGTGATACACTGTTAATAAATTAGTTTTTTAAATGTAAGTTTAGCAGGATTCCCATACAGCTTGATTCTTTTTTACAAAAATCTCTGATTTTCACTCGGGTCGCTGCAATACACCATTTAATACGACAAAAAAGCACTCGACAATTTCATATCTTAAGATTAACCATATTTTTTTAAAATGTGATTAATTATTGTGTGTCTATTTACAATTTGTTGATTTTCTTATCGAGCTAAACTAGAACGCCACCAAAAAGATTATTTGCATTCTAGACAGAATAAATACTTAAGATTAGTTGGATTCAAACGATGCCGTCATTACAATCTATCTCCATAGAAATAATATTGTTTATAGTAATCATAATTATATTTAGCTAGTTTTATTTACAATCTGTGGAACTCTTGCCTCTGCGTTTTTATTTCATTGTCCTTAATAGCTAAAATGCGGAATTGGATATACGAGACGATATTTAGTTATTACTTAATTATTTCATAAAGTCATGATGATATTTTTACATTCTTAACTGTAATTATTTTTAAGCAATGTGCATATATGTATATATATTTAACTAATATTATTTATTATCGCGGCGTGAAAAAAAAGATTGGTTGCGAATCACCGTCATAAATTATATTTAGCGCAAAAAATTAACGGTTTTGTCCGCATTGTTTACAATTTACCACCAACGACATTATTACCGACATTTAATACATTTAATCAATATTTTAGGCGTTAAAAATAATTACAATAAATGAACAATTACTTGAATAACTACAAAAATAATACATTTAAAAGTAAATTCGTACGGCGCTAAAATTGTTCATTTGATTTGAAATGGAATTCCGAAAAGAAAATTAATATATGTGTATATGTACATGTTTTGTAAAGGATAAGCGGCACAACAAAGGTTAAAATTAACACCTATTGTAAACGGATGCGAGCACATTACAATATTTAATAATCAACTTTGCTCAAAATTATAACCTAACTAGTATACTTAACTCAAAGAGATAATTTTTGTGTGATATTTTTTTTCGTTACTACTGGCTTCATTTTATACCGCTCACAGTCGTATATGTATATTTCAAGAGAATCATAAAACATTTGTATTTTTTGGTTTCGTGTTTTTGTGTGTAGTGAATCTTGGTTAGTTAATTAGTTCCCAACAAATTAATAAACATGGATTTTCACTGTTGATTTCATTGTGGTCATGAATATAGTACAATTTCCCGTTTCTTGAAGTAGGTAGTAATTTCACAAGTTTTTAAATGTTTTTTGTGTAAATTTTTTAAAACAATTTTTTTTGTATTTTTTGGATTGATTTTGATTTTCAAACGTAAAATATTTTTACCCAGAATTCCCAAATTTAAATTTAAATTAGCCCGTCTAAAATTAACCCGCTCAATTTAGTCGAAATAATGTTTTTAATCTTCCGCAAGTTATCTTTTAGGAATTGCGTTGCATCAGAAAAAATAAAGTAAATAAACAAACATTCCTATTCATTTTTTTGATACGCAATATGCGCGATGTAAAGTAGACAATTCGTTACCTAAAGCTGTCATCAGATCGGAGAAAAACATTTATAGTGCGTAGTTAAGTGGTAATTACGTGGTGGCAGTATGTTTTTTATCAACAGCAGCGCAGCAGAAGCAGTTTAATGACTGCATACAACATTCCACTCCAAATGATAAAAAAACATATTGAGAGAATGAATGCGACTGCGACGATAATAAAAAGGCTAATCCATTGATATTCATATTTTATCTGTGTTGTCGTCGTCGTTCCGATAAACCAGTAAAGGCAAATAGGTACGTTCATACATTCCAGCTTTTGACATTTACACTCAGCTGATGAAATTTGAACAGGATCTGTCATCAAACTCAAAAGCCAAAGTGTACTGTGCATTCTGTCAAGAGGATTAATAGATTCACAACGTATTCCAAGAATGCGTGGGTGGATTTTTAGTAGCAAGTGTTTATTTTTGTCACAACTTCTGCTTTCGCTTCTGCGCTGCTGACCATGCACATTACACAAGTTGCTGTTGTTTGTCTGGAGTGCATTGCACGTGAACTCATAGCTCATATAGCACAACTGGATATATCGAAACGAGACGACATGACGACATTGATTGAGGTTAACTGTTTTTTGAGGTCACGAGATAACGACACATGCGGAAAGTAATGAATGGAAAATTTGATAAAAGGACAATAGCCTTATATATAAAAAAAACCTGCCACATTTTCCACTAATTATTTATATTTTTGACAAAAACAAAAAATTAATAAAAATTTCCTAATGCGTAATAATAATGTTGTTTGCCTAAACAATATCCCTACATATATTTTTAGCGGAATATTTTTTTTCAATTCTGATTTTCGTCTTTGTAACATTTTTATGTTGTTTTTTGGAATATTTTAAAGCTGTATGTAAATTTTAAGCTAACAGTTTAATAAGTACAATTCGGAACTATCAATGTTTAACTTGACAACGTATCATTAATTTATGAGCTAATTGGTTTTTCCTAAGCAGAAAGAAATGTGTTAGCTCGCTTGGTATATTGAGTAAACTTGCTTAAAATAGTTTTAATACGTGTTAAGCTTGTTACCTTACTTGTTCAAAAGTTACTAATTGTGATTTTTTTGGGTGTAAATGGTTATACATTTTTTGGACATTTTTAATGCACTCGCTGATTGTGTAATTAAATCTATCTTAAAATATTATTTAATTAGTTAATTATTATTAACTCACCAATTATTTCTGGTGGCGTGCTCGTAATCTTGAAAAATGGGAAAAGCGACAAAAGAAATCTTGTAGCGGCGTGACGATGACGATGATAACGACGAGTAATTATTAACGAGTAGATTGAAATGTATTAATAAACTTGATTAATTAATTAATTGTTATTATTTCTGGGATGTAGCCCGAGAAAACGCAATAAAGGTTTATCATCCTTTTTTTCCTTCCTGTTATTATTATTTTTTTATGAACACAATGAAATTTGTCTGAGGTGCTTACTTAGTGCGCCCGCCTCCCGCCGCAGCTCCCGCGCTCTTTGGCGCGCGACGTTGCGTGGCGGACCGACGGTCATTATTGGCGAACGATTGCTTGGTGTAGTTTTGCATGTCTTGACGACGCCTTCCCTCCTGGAGGAAATGTCCCCGGGGGGTAGCTCCACATTTTTGTGGGGGCGAGTTGCGACGATGACGACGCTTGGCAGCGGCGCTGGCAGTTGGGAACACTTCGCTCAGCTTGAGATTCTTGTTGGCCATCCCGGAGGGGGATGCGGGGGCGGGTGCGGCTGTGCCATTGACCATGGCGATTCCACAGGCCGAATTGTTGACGGCCGCAGCGCCACCTCCAACCGAGGTGGAATTTTGGGTGGAGCGCTTAACG
The DNA here is from genome assembly GCA_004115045.4 of Sinella curviseta. NCBI lineage: Eukaryota > Metazoa > Arthropoda > Collembola > Entomobryomorpha > Entomobryidae > Sinella > Sinella curviseta. Next base: position 17,369,219 of record CM023203.3, read on the forward strand.
CGCTTGATAGCGTCGTGACCATTTTGGACACTGTCTGCAGACGAGCAGTTGGTGAGATTGATGAATGAGGTGGTGGAGGCCGAGGTGGAACCCGCCGAGCTTCTGAGGTGGGCGCGGCGCGGCATTTGACTCGAGTTGCTGGAGGTGATGGGATAGTGGCCCTTCTTCCTGCGTCCGTTTTGAACGGGGGGTTGGGGGATGGGGGCAATTGGCTTGCTTGCTTTCTTGGTGGCGGAGGATGGTGACGTCACGTGATTGTTTTCCGTGTCGCTAAGATCATCGTCCGAGTCGGAGGCATCGTCCAGGTGGACTTGCTCCGCCTTTTGGAGTTGGGGCATGGGCTCGTGCACGACGCTTTCGAGGAAGTCCATGTCCTCGTCTTCGTCCTCCTCGTCGCTATCAGGTTGCTCGAGAACTATCACGGATTCTCCTGGGGAGGTGGCAGGGGCAATACTGCTTAAGGAAACGCTATAGAGAAATATATTCCCTCCATTAAATACTTTCCCTCCAAAGTCGTACATGTTATGTGCATGCTTACCATGACGCGGTAACGCCTCCGTTGGTGCTGCTATTGATAGACGTTGCCAGGTCAACGTACACAGACATGGAGGGATGCTCGATCAGCTTGTTTTCCCAAAGGAGCCCTTGGGAAACCTCCTCCTCTTCCTCGTCATCCTCCTCGCTGCTTTCGTCCTCATCATCATCCTCCTCTTCAGTGGAGGGGGCTGCTACCAAGCTGACCTCAGGTTGCTCCAAAGTTTCATTTTTTGCTTCCACCTTCTTACTTTCCACCTCCACCTCCTCCACCCTCTTGTTCTTCTCGTCAATCAGCACCCAGTCGTCCTCATCATCCTCCCCCTCGTCTCTCATCTCGAGGTCCATAAACTCCTCCTTCCCTTCTCCTCCATCCTTCTTGCTCTCACTTGGGTTATCATCGGGTTGCTTATCGCTACTTGGTCCTTGTTGCTGCTGCTGCTGCTGCTCGAGTTCTCCCGTCGGATCGTTTTCATTCGGTTGATTCTCATTTTGGAATAGGTAGTTGGACAAGAAGCGGAGCATAATACTTTCCAAAATAGATAATCACTCGACTCCGCAAAGGATATCCGATCGCTTTGATTGGTTATGATTCACACGCAAAAAAATTGATTCCTGTTCCTGCAAAAAATATATGTACATATTGTATAAATCCTCGTTAACTAATCGCTAATCAGCAGACAACAGTAAAGGCGTGATTTTAATCACTGAGCACGCCTGCGCATAGCAACAATGAAAACAATCAAAATTCACCCAACCGTTTCGACAGATAAGCAACAATGGTGCGCACAAAAGTGATGACTCACCTTTCTGTTGAGATGATGTAGAGATGTTTAACTAGTATTGTTGTGGGTATATGTTTTAATGAGGATCTTGAGTGTAGACAGTCTTGGTTTGCTCAGTTAAAAATTCTTAGTAGTAATTAAGTGAACAGAGGAAAGACAAGAAATGGGCAGTGTCGTTAGAAAATATGCAGCTATTAGCAACAAACTAGAAATATTTTGGTGTCACTGGAAATTTTTAATGATGAAATTGGTTAAATGTATTTCGAAATTGGAGAGGAGCAGCGCAAACAAGGACAACAAGAGAGAGAGAGATGACGAAGGAAGAAGGAGCGCACTTGAAATTATTTTTTTTCTGTGGTTTTTGGTTGCTATGACGACAATGACGATATATTATAACGATATATTCGAATATATATATTTAGCAAACAATTTTGTGCTAAATGTATTTCAAAAAGACTTTTGCTAAAAATCTCTCGAAATTAAATGATAAATATATTTAGACGTTTTAAATATATTTTTAAAAAATTGTATTGCAGAAGATGAAGAGAGAGAATATTTTATATGTGTGTGTGGTTGTTATGGAGCTATATAGAGCTTTGTTCTGACGAAACGAAATGCTTCACACGAAAAACACAGAGAGTCAGATGATTGCTGGCTGTTGTGGGCTGTAGGGAACGGATTTGGCAACTGGCTTGGCAACAACCTCACAAGAAAAAATATACATACAAAAACGAGCAAAAGGAGTTGGAGAAGCAGCAGCAAAGCAGTAAAGCAGCAACGAACGAATTTAATATAAAAATGGGTTTTATATGGGTTTACTTGATATACCAGTGCAGTGGAAAAAACATTGGATACGTACAAAATACGTATATGCTTATAAACGTTTACAATGGACAGCTGTATAGAGCATATCTTGGTCGTTTATCGTCGTTGCTTCGTTTCGCTCGTCATAGCCAATACCATATGATACGATACATAGAAAGGAGTTCAGTAAGGTTCATCCTCAATTTTTTTTGTTTTGGTTTTGTGTTTTGTTGGGGTTCTCCTCTTCTCTCGCTTTCTGGTAGTACACGTAGAATAAGTGGAGGGGAATGTTCAAGATATACCGTAACGGAAATTATGTTGGTGGAACGGAATTAGGTGAGCATATTTGCAGTATATTTGGGATAGCTGATTTTGAGTGTGTGGGAGATGAACGGCCCCAAACATTGTTTAAAGGGTTGGTGCATAAAAAACTGGTTTTATAGTCAGCTTTACATATATGTATATGTGGAGGGCTTATATGAGCTACTAGACTTTACGCTTCTGCGCCCAAAACAAAACCAAGCTGATGGCATTCAGATGTATTGCTCCACAATTTGCGAATATTTCGGATTATTACCGTTCCACCGATTACGCATATTTAAAGCCAATCGTTCGTTATAACTTGGAATACGTTTAGGGCAACGCCACGGAATATTTTTGCTGTCCAATATGGACGACACCTTAACGTTTTTTGCTCCTGCTTGGTATTATTACGTGATGTAGCAAGGTTTCCTTCGTTGTGCTTTTGCAGCTCATGTATTTTCGTTTTCATTCTCATCGTCATCATCAGCAACCAGTCAAACAACAACAGACTCACTCGGAGAGCAGCTGATCAATATTTTTTTCTGTACCAAAAGAGTTCCCCTCTCTTCTCGCTTGACGATCCCGTCTTCTTCTCTTTTTCTACTCAAAAAACTAGCTTGGGATGGGCTTCCTCCCACTTCCCCTATAAGCATTGTACACGTAACCATATACATCCTGCCATATATACAGTCCAAAAAACTCTTATAAGTTTATATTAATATAAAATCAGCTCTATACCCATTTTACCTATTCGTTTCGTATGAAAATATATTTTTCAGAAACCCCCAACGAAACACAAAAGTCAAATGATACACAGGATATACATATATCCATAAAGCGTATATTCCTACCATGTAAAAAACAAACGGTTTTATAATGAAAACTCACGTTACTCACTACGGTACAATTTGTAATGCAGTAGAGGTAGTGGTTAGATTCCCAGTACTCGTTTTGTTTTGTCAGAGAACATTAGTGAGAATCGTAATTGCTGTTTGCTACTACACTGCTGCTGTCATTAACAACGCAAAACAATCAACAAAAATATTTGCTGCATAAAAACCAGCTTTAAAGTGTGTACAGCACAGCGTATTATTTTGCATGTGAGATGAAGATGACCAGAGTGAGCTGAGCTGAGCCCATTGTTGATGCTATTGTTTTATTTATTGTCATGGTCGCTAAACAACAAACTGCGTTGTAAAAATTGCACATTGGCTGCACTCAGTATTTGCCTGTATTACCTACGCAATATTTAGACATACGTTAAAGCCAACAAATTATTTATTTTATCAGCAGGGCAGTGGACAAACACGCGCGGACTCATAACATGAAAAAAAATATGACGCATTATTTGATAAAGTGATAAGCCGTTGTACTAAACCTGTATGCAAAAATTGAGTTTTAAATTTAAACTCAATATATATTTGCATAATTATTTGCATTTACGATTTGTTTTGACGGTCCACTTTTTACGATAATTTCTGCGTAACGCACAGATAAGTATTCTGTTTGGTGGTTGTTAAGGGCAACGAACGACGTTGAATATATTCAAACATATTCGAAATGCGTAGTAGTAGTAGTACCAGTTGCTGTTGACCAAAAGCAAGTGCATCAGAAAATGAGCCTGCTAGCCTGAAAACCTGATTCCCCATCTTCTTCGTTACCCCAACATATATCCACCACCACAACATCAAAACAACGCACATGTGCTGCAAACAACAAAAACAACAGCAAAAAAATGTATGTTTTGCTTCGAATTTGTTTGTACCTATTTCTCTCAGTTTGTGTGCCCTGGGGGAAATAATGCGTAGCGTCATAATATCATATGATGCTAAGGTAAGACATAAGTTATAAGCTGAGCTGAGCTAAAAACGTAAAATGATACATAATTTGATGCGCTTCTTGTATTATATCTATCTATCTATCCATCTTACTGCAAAAACATCCCTTGTGGCAAGAATGAAGAAGCAAAACAAAAAACTGTTAGTCAGCTCACATTGATGCTGCTGATGATGGTGATCCTCAAGATAAGTAATTGCATAGAGAGTCGAGCAAAGTACAAAGTGCATTCGCTGTTGATACTTTAGCATCGAACTTGTAAATATAGCTCAAAGATATACTGAACGGCTTTAAAGCTTGCAATAAACTTGGAGATTCGGAATGACGTGTTTTACTAAATCCACCAACCAAATTTTCCAAACCACAAAACCAATCTGATCATGATGAGATGACGATAATAGCTTGTATATTTATTTCTGTGCCTGAAAAAATAGAAGGAAAAAATCATCCTGCCACGTAATAACTTCTTGCTCTTAATTTTTCATAACAGCCTTGAAATATGCGCATAGCTATTTATTGAAATATGTTTCCATGGATGCGTTTGGAAAGAATTGAAATAAAGTGGCATCCTATTCCAAGCACACATTTTTTAGCGTGTCATCAAGAAAAATAAATGGGAAAGGATGGAAACTAGTGAAATGGATTTTGAGTTTGAGTGCAAAGCTCAAGTTGGTTCAGTTGATGATGAGAATGAAGAAGATGTGTGGAGAGGTTGTTGCCTGTTGACATTGACTCTTTTTGTAATAGAATTTGATCAGGATGGCATTCATGGCACATGATATACCTATACACCTATTAGCGCTGTAATTATTTAGTTGCATATATCTGCTGTCATGGCCTGTGTGCATGAAAACGACTTGAACAAAGAAGCACCATCAGCACAGCCCATATTACTCGAACATGTGGATATAGTGGATTAAATGTGCAATGCACTTGGTACATCTCATTGAAAATGAGTTTAGCATTGACTGTTGTTTGATGCTGCTTTCGACGCGATGTTTGTAATTATAATGATGGCATGTGTTTGGGAGTGCGATGCAATGTGACGTGAGATGATGTAAAAAAAGTATATATATTTTACAAAAAGAGAAGATAAAGAGGATTACATGGAGAGAGAGAGGCTTTGAAGATGTTCAGAAGAAAATGTAGGTAGGTATGGTCGTGTGAATTTATATTTTTGAAAAAAATGTAAAGAAGGAGAAGAGGGCGAAGGAGAATGAGAGGACAAAAAGGTTGTCATTGCCACGAGCCACTATTATGAGTATCGCATGTTTTGTTGTTGTTATAGGTACAACTCGTAATATGAACACATTCTCTGTTTTGTGACGACAGATTGGTTTTCTGAAATTGGTAAGGTGACACTTTAAAATTTCGCTTTTGGATTTAATGGGATTCTAAAGAAATTGTCAGCGTTTGTTTATAGAATCCATACTGACAGATGAAAAGACATCCTTGTGCTTGAAGCTAGAGATTCAGCTCTAAACTATCAATTAACAAATTTGCTATAGCGCGCATACAAGTTTGTTGAAAAATATGTGCACATTTGTTGCCGTTCCAAAAGTGTTTATCATTTTTGCAAGTTATGTAATAACGAGTCGATATATCGTATAGCATACTCTGAGCTATTTTGCTCGTCGTCACGTTCAAAGTGAACTTTGTTACTGGTCGTATGTTTTGCAGTTACATGATGAGCAATTATTGCTCAGACTTTGCTCCTTCAAGCTCACATGCTATTATTCATCACATCAGCAGCACATTATCAGTCTTGTTGTATCATAAACAGTAAAATAGGCACATATTGTGTGTAAACACGTTCAACTTCATATATTTTCAGCAAACACAAAAAACGGATGTGATGTGGAAGCTCAGCAGCAGCAATAACAAACCAACAACAAGAACCGAACGAAAACGGTATTTATTCCTGCTTACTGACTACCCACCTTACCTACTCAACACACTTGTAATGTGCTTTACTCATTTACCCACTTTGTGTGCTCTGTCGTATATGTTTTACTCCGTTTACCGTATTCTCTCCGCGCGCGTAACTCGTTGTACAAAATTACATTATGCAGTACAAATCATATTGAATCGTTTATTATTAATTGCTGGTTCGCCATTTACATTAGAAAATAGGCTAAAAATAAGCGAATAGGCAGCGCTATTCACAAATTGTAAAAATTGCAAGCAAATGTTTTGAACCTGGCAACAGCCAATGCAAATCTACTTATCTTTGCAAAAAAAGGGTGATAGCATTTGTTGAAATAATAGGTTTAATTCGGGAAAATGTTTCGGGTTGGAGGTTGCAAAAACTGGTGGGACGAAATAGACTTGAAAATGAAATGAAAATTTCATGTGCATGTGATCATCGCTTGATTATGTTTGCTTGGTATATTTAAAGATAGCCTATCTAGCTGCTTATGTTTTTAGCGTGTTGTAAGCTTCATTTGCTTGTGCTTGAACTTGGCTTTTTTGTTGACTTTTGTCATTGCTTTGCTGGCTATTTACATGGGTTTGTAAACAAGGCAAGCAGCCAGATCACTTGGCTTTTGGATGCATATGCTTTAAAATTCTATCGGGATAGTAGGATGAATAGGACATGAAATTTTCCTGCAAAAAATAAACACAAGCACATCTGCCTCAACCATCATTGTGATGGTTATAGTGGCCAGTAATTTTATTTAGTTTAGAACGTTCCATAAAATATTATTTTGATGTCGATTGGGAAAAAATTGAGTGATGTTTTTTTGGTAAATGTTACACGAATTGCATCATCTGGCTTGTTACTTGAGACTCCATTGCAGAAAAATTGTTGACGCTGACGGCCAAGACTACTTATCTAAAAAGGCTACAAAAAATGCTCGAGGGAGCATCTGCTTTTGTTGGTTGCTGATCTTGTTTCATTTACAAATGTGAGCAGAAATGTGATAGCACGTTACAGAATTGCATGCAATCGCAAATACAATTTATTTACTACATGACATGTGGAATAGAGTACATTGGAGCAAGTTGCTCTGTGCGAGCGAGAGACGATCAACAAAAAACGTTCAATAAGCGACAGTAAAAAATATTGAATTATTATGAGCACATATCATGAAATATGACTACATGACCAATAAAATGCTTTTTGTCCATTTGTTCTTCTTTGTACTACTATCTGCTTGTTGCGTTGTTACCTATACTTTTACAGAGTCGAACCTATAATGTGTTTTCAATGTTCATTCCTAAAAACTATATTAGGTATATCGTGAAATAGAGTAGCGTCATTTTTTCAGTTTCATGAACACGCTAGATTGTAAATACATGTAGATGGAGACATCTTTGGATGCATACTGAAATGAAACAAATGTTCACACTCCCATTAAAAGGTTTAATATATACTTTTGCTGATTATATTTGATTACTAATGCAATGTTGCTCACAATCTGTCCGAGTGTTAAATTGTTCCAAACAGTTTTAGCGATGAGCCGTTTGTTTGTACCCGGAAAAGGAAATAATTGTATGCAACCTATGCTCTTGTTTTGAACTACTATAAGCTTGTTGGTATTTCACTGATCGCGTAACTCTCATGTCAATATGTACGAATAACAGAAACAACAGGAAATGCTGTACTTTTACAGAAACGAACGAGGGCTGAATTTGGAGCTCAAACGATAATTTGGACAGGCTCGTCGCAACAATGTGGTTTTCTGTTGAACAAAGATGAAATTACTTCGTTCCGTAATTAGCACTATGGCGTTCTGGCATACTTGAATTTGCGTCATAAGAGCATGGTTATGATGACAGTACAACTCAAAATATGTTATTTAAGCTAGTCGTGTTATGTTAACATCGCAAATTAAATGTTATGTACAGAGGTGAAACCAGGAAAACTCGTGCGCTTGTTTGTAATGTCACGGTGTGAAATGTATAGTAATTTAAATGGAAACACACTAACTATGTATTTCAAATTACCGAGTAAATGCAAACTTTTGAAAATAATATTACACTGCGAAAGGTAGAACGCGTGTAGGAATTGACGGTTTTAACAACTTATTAATTTCTAGTAGAATTCCATAGCAGCAAGTACCAATCCCTCCTAGCGTAGCAAAAGGTTAACAAGTTTTGGCGAAAGCGAAAATGAAATGGAATTATAGGAAACGGACATTTTTGCAAATTTCCGTTCTATTACTTTTCCTGAGAGGATTTTGCGTTTGTGGGAACTATTATATACGGAATGGTTATGTGGAACTGGCAACGTTGTTGCGCTCTGCGCCGGAATCCCATTTTCTAATTTTCATCAACATACCGGTGTCCCTCATAATTCCATTCAATGACGTGGAAAAAGTGCTGCTAGTTGACTTTCCCCGGGATCTGTCAAGGGAAAACTATATTTTCAAATATACGAAACCAATAACAATAATTTTTACAGTATTGTCGCATGGAAAGTCGGAAAGTGTCTATCGTCAGATATCCCAATTCACAATAAAATCAACAACTGTTCTTCTATTTCTTGAGGAAACAAGAAAGCCCTATTATCCTAGCGTTGAGCTTCCAAATCCAGACGTAATGCATTCCTTCTATCACCAACTAAAATGGCTACCTTGCCTGAAAGCAGTTTTCTACCTTTACGCCAACGTACCAAATATCAAGTTCATTTGCAATTGGTACTGCTCCCCTCAATACATGAATTCAAATTTCTATCCATCCAGCTTGCTAAAGCCTATGGAAATTCACAAATACCTATTTTGGAAGGCAAATGGGCGACAAATAATTGCTCAACTCAACCCCAATTTTTACGATTTCTTCAAGGTATTTCCTGACAGGTCCAGCCGCTACATGTGCCCAAACTTACTGCAATCACGTTCAATATTTGCTTACCTTTGTGACAGCGACATAATGTCTACGCTGACACTAGCATATGTTCACAACATTTCTTTCGAAATATTTGCTGCTGATGAAAAACTGATTGTTGACCTTGAACTCTCGTTTGACAGGCAATATATCAGAAGCTCGTGGGGGTACACAGATTACTGGTATTTGAAATCTGACATTGTGTCAAGTTTTCACATTTCAAAATTTGTAAAAATCAGCGTTATCCACTGCACATCTAAGGTCACAGCGCAATCATCCTCAAATCTTCTTTGGATAAAGCCGCTACAATTAGAGGTGTGGCTTGTGATTCTTGCAAACATTGTTATTTTTGTAGTCATCTTGTATGCAAAGTTCTACAATGTCATTCAATGCTCTATGACTATATCCCATGTTTTTGCTGTTTTTATGGGTCAGCAAATTTTAACCAGGTTTAGGAAAGGTGCAAATTTGCTGAACCTTTCAATCGCAATCCTTGGCTTCTTCATTGTCTCATTTTACAAGGAAGCAATTCTAAGCATAGTGACTGTATCCCAACCACCCGAAAGATACTCTTCGCTAAAATCATTTCTACTTTCCGGTAACAAAATACTCTGGTACCAAAATAGATTCGAAACCAAACCAGCAGCCCAAGCCATGTTTAGAGAAATTTTCAAAATGAAAGGAATAGAATCCTTCTTAAACTCCAGCATTATAGAACGATATATTCGAATCGCAGGCCCAGAAGCATTTTCCAAGTACTTTGCCCATGGCATGGGAGTTGCAATGGCGCCGCTCAAATTTCGCATCATGGAAGAAATAATAGAGAATCATATTAATACTCTCACAAAAGCCAAAAGCAGCTCTCAATGCTACGCCATTCCAGATCCCATTAGCGAGTATCGTCTTTTCTGGGAAATGTACACCGTGAACAAGCACTGGCTTGTACGGACACTTCAGCGGATGAGTGAAAGCGGACTTTCACTCAGGTGGGATTCCTGGTCTACCTGGAAGTACAGATTACGATACGGAGCATTTTCTTATCGTATCAAATTTGAGAGGCAAGACGATACCACTGACCCTATCGTACTTTGGAAGCTCTTGCCTTGCGTTTACCTTTTGCTCATTCTCGCATTGTTTGCTGTGGTATTATTCCTACTGGAAAAATATAATATCGCATTTGTCATCTCACGCGTAATATTCTACGTACGCCAAAGCAGGATAATGATTTCAAGTTGGGGATTATTTGTGATAGTAACAATTAGACGGACGCCAGGACATATCAGATATGTAATTCAAATGTGTTTTATCGGAGCAAACAATCAAACCAAAACAAACCAAAGCCATTTATCAAAGCAATTTTACTTGCTAAAATGGTCTACAAAATGTCAAGCCACCACAGTTGTAGTTAAGAGAAAACCCAATTGTTGGTTTGATACTCTACGTGATAGCGAGCAGTGTAAAATTACAAAAATTAATAAGTAGCTTGAGTAAATGTGTCTGTGTGAGATAGGTACTACTATCATCTTATTCATACAGCAGCTGGAAATATCGTGAAGGCGGAAAGGCATTGATGATAGAATGGGCTGCGGAACAGAGAAAACAATGTTTCTGATATGTTACGGCAACATTATTTGTTATTCTTACTCGACCATTTACTGATGATAAGATATTGTTTTTCAGACCAAGTTTTGTAGTTCAGGATTTAAGTATGTATTAAGTATAAGAATGTATTTATTAAACTTGTGATGGCAGAGGGTATTGAGGCCGCCAACTCAAAGAAATTTAGAAATTTGAGAAGCATTTCCAAATATAGTTAACGAAGTATCCCGAGTGCGTCATAATTTTGAAGCCAACTGCATTGGTAGTGGTCTAATATCGGGTGAATGTTAAGGGCACCTTGACAAAATATACTATTTCGGTTCCAAAAACAGATAGCGCATTATAAATTCATATAATGTCCAGCGGGATATAGATTATGAGTTTTCCCGGAGCAAAAATTGTTTTTCCAAGACTATCTTTACTGTATAAAGGCACATCTGCACTCGTTTAAAAATGTATTGAAGCCTACATTTCATGATGCGCCATCCATGTATGTTTGCACTGCATATCTAGAAATCAATTATTTCACGCGGTCATTAAACATACAAATCCATCTTGCAAGCCGTTAGAAACTTGGACGATTGAATTCAAACGATTGTCCTATCTCGCATACTGCTCTATAATCGGAATTTTTAAAAGCAATCCTAATTAACATGTCCACTATATTATTTGGTTTGTCTTCATCTGTAGCTCACCACGTTAAAAGAGGCGACCAGCATTGGTGCTACATAGTAAAGCAAAAAGTAATTGGTGGTTCTATTTTTGAAACGGGTGTCACGCCTGCTTTTATTTGCTGTCAATCATTTCAACCTCGTATATTATTCAATCAATATCGGACACCTTTCCATGCATATTTTTGCGCAGTCTTAACTATCGCACAAATGCTCTCCAAACAAATCAGGATAAGGATATTAGCTCGCTACATTTCATGTTAATTCAAACCAGATTTAATGTAAGATGTAATTATTAATATAGAGTAAGAGTATATATAAAATAGAATAAATGTAGAGAAATGTTTAGGCTTAGCTTCACACAATGAAACAAAATATGTACAGGGCAATATTCACAACGTTTTATTTAGGTATACACATCCTACTCTCCGCCGCACATTCCAACGGAAATGCCCGAAATACATTTGAGCGTAAATCTTCTGAAAACCAGAAAGGTGGATCTGAGAAACAAGATCTGATCGTTCCGGTGGAAAATCTAAATGCCCTATTAAAGCCATTCGAAAACGCTAATTGTCTATTTGACATCAGCAACTATCGTCAAATTGATATACTGAGACCAACAGTCCCATGGATTCTTAGACAGCGAAACGCAGCAATATTTGTTAAGACTGAAGACAAACAAACAAAAGCCAACTGCCACCTTCATACAAATTCAAAGTTGGCCTTGATTCAAAAGAAGGATTGCGCCTCCCATCTTAACTACTACTTGTTCACCGGATACATTCGTCATTGGAACTGCCACGTAACGTTGGACATATTTCCTCTCATAACTGCATCCTACTCGGAGCTATACACGGAATTATTTCCAGCAAACGATAAGATCGGGAAGGATAACCAGAACACGTTAATGCGTGATACGATCAATATACGGATTCTCGTACTACCCCAAAATATAAACGTGATGTCGGGACTGGCGGCTCGCTGCGCGTTCACAAGTTCTAGACGTCAAAACCCAGCGTATCATCAGGCTTGCTTTCTAGCAACAGGAAGATCCTACACAACCGACTACATTTCAACATCTAATGTAATAGCTCATTTCCTGATTGGAAATGTGCGGGTAATTCCACATTACGATGAGCATGATTACGGCATCAAACAGATTCCAGTATCTGATTGGACAAGCCTATCTATTGGTTATCTGTATCAGATGGGCAACTCACGGCGGACTGATGTCTTACGCTGGGGCGTTTATGATCCAAATAACGAATCCGCGAGTAAGTTCTTCGGATACATCTCGTCCTGCGAGTTGGCGTATTCTGCACGTCAGCACTACTTTCTAAACGACCAGGTACAAGGAAGCCTGGACAAGAAAATAATGCTCCAGCTGGCATTCGTTCACGTACTGAGAGCAATGATGGGCAACTTTAGCCAAAATCCTGCAGCATACGACAGCACCATTCAGGTATGCAACTATCCGGAAACTGGCGACGCCTTTGGTGGCGGCGGCGTTCACCAGAGTCAAATAAATCGACTTGCAAATGCGTTTGTCCGAGGCTGGATTATAAACTACCATTTCGGAGATAAACCAAAGTCACACTACCCGTTTGTCTTGACAAGTCCGCTGGAAAGTCTGAGATTCGTGAGCTGTGGCCAACGAGGCATATCACCGTTCCCCTTTGACGGTTTCTACAAAGTATTTGACAAATACGTTTGGATATTGACCATTCTGTCCATGTCAGTACTGGGCATTGCAATGTTTGTCCTATTCTCAACGCGCCACCAAGGAAAACTTGGCAAGGGTGGTCGCCTTCAAGTTCTGTTGATGCCACTCTTCAAGGTGCTCGTTGAACAAGGGGATCCCTTTCCGGAATATCTCTTGAATACCAGACGCTTCAAGCTAATGATTGTCGCGTATCTGTTGGCGGGAATTGTGCTGAGCAACGGCTATAAAAACACAAACGTGTACGAAATGGTGCTGCCACGCCGAGCCACACCATACGAAAAGATTGATGAGCTAGTTGCCGACAACTTCAAATTCTACACCAAATTTGCGACGATTGATCCGTACCGGATGCAGGTGCCCCACCGATTCAGCTACCACACGTTTGGTCACGTGCTTGGAGCTATAAATGGATTTGGCTCCACATTTTTTGGTATGAGTCACATTGTCGTCGGGATATCACATGTTGGACAGGTCATCGAAGCGCAAAAGTTGACCAACACGACCAACCCACTTGAGTCAATGTATAGCAATATTCGCTTTCTGCCGACAATGTACAAGTTTCTCAACAAGTCAATGAAACGGGCATTCCGGTTGACGCGACAGGCTGGCGGAAGCTGGAGTGCTGCGATGGAGCATACTCGGATAGGAATGGAGCTTGAAAGATCGATTCAAAACTGGGAAGACAGAAAGCTTAAAAGAGAACTCGGGATTTGCAACAAGACGGCGCTCATTTTGCCGAGTCACTTGTGCGACAGCTATGCCCGAAATGTAACTGCTGGAAATGAGTGGCTGAATGTTGACGTCGGAAAGGAGATTTACATCAATGTCACATATCTTGTCGGATTCCGAGGATACACGCCGCCATTTCTAATGCAAAGCGTGGGAAGAATTCAGGCATCGGGACTGATTAATTGGTGGGTAAAATTCCTCGGCGCGAGGACATATGATCAAAATGCGTACCGGCATCCTACTCGGCCAACCATGAGCGGCAACGTGCTCGTCATTTTCGCCCTTCTCTGGGCCGGATATGTGGTATCGACGTTAGCAATTACAATTGAGGGCAGGATGTTGTTGCTGTTGGAAATTCGCGATGTGGTTGGATATGTTGCTAAAGCTGCTAAGAGAGGAGTGGTGATGGTTGTACGAAATTTGCGGCCCAATCTCAAGAGTATGTGGCTACGTGCCAAGCCGTGGCCCGGTAATTGCCTTCTGTACATGAAAAGGAAAGATAAGTGTAGAAGGATGCGGAAGGTACGAACCACTAAAAGGCAGCAAAATTTGGGCTAGATATCCAAAAATGAATTTTACTGATACACAAGATATTGTGAATTATCATATATAACTTTAAATATCTAATTATGTTATTACAAAAATAGTAGCTACCATTCTGATTGTCTCACATTTTCAATAACTCATATGATTCCACAAAGTATTAACCTGTCACTTCAATGCTCTCAATGGAAATAAAATGCACTGTAAATTTATATAATGTTGTCACAGACTTCATGAAGTTTTATATTTTCCGTTACATTTTGGAAAATGGCCTTAAGGTAAAATCTCATCCCACCACTGATTAAAAATTAATTTCTTTACATTTGCTCATGACTGTAATCGGTCTCAATTCATGTCCGATGTCTTCTTCAAATTAATTGCTTACTGTCACGCTGGAATAATCGCAATGAAAGCCAGTGCTCGACTAGGTACTTACTCTGTTAATAGTGCAAATCGTTAGATGTTATCTCAAGGTTGCACAAGTAGAGATTGAACTATTATAAGCAGAACAAAATAGTTTTTTGAAATGACAGTCAATTTCCTCAAAAGTCATGAAGCTGCCACGTGCAAGTTTCTTTACAGCCTCCGTACTTCAAAAATGAAATAATTAATTGGATCCTGCACGACTCTCCAAGACAGATTCAACAAAATAAAGCTTTCTTAATGTGTCGCCCTTGGGTGTAAACGAATACAAGATATTATTATTATATTGTGAAATTGGAATTGAAATGTCACTTCAAAGCGTTGGCTCCTTCACGTGTTCAGCCTCATTTCGCTTTGATCCATAAGATATCAAGCTAGGCCGGGGATAGCATGAACGCATTTGGAATGGAATATAACAAACTCTATTTGAGCAAGTTGCACCAGGTATCACTACGGGAAACTTGACGTCCCTTTGTTGCTGTCAACGAGCACATAATTGTTTTCAGGATGAATCTTTGTGAAACTTCAGAAACAATACATTACTTTGAACATTAAACAGAAACGAATAATATATCAAACATGTATTAAGACATGAGCTTTGTAATTCACAGAATATCAGCACAAAGGAAAGTGAAATTAATCCTCATTCTAGGTACACTTGTAAAAGGTTTATTTTTCTCGCAATTTAATTTGTGCAATTGTCATGTCAGCTCATGACAGCATTTTGGGGATCAACTTTCATTTTTAAAATTTGTAATCAGAGAGTGACGGCATGTCAAGGTTATCGTCAATTAATATAATTAGCACCTTTGCAAATATATTTAATGCTATTAAGTTTCCCCCTCCTGAAACCCACTCATTGCGACCTACATATCGTCTTGTACAAACACGCTGCCAGCATTCCATCCATTTCATCATAAATTATGTATACCCACAAAACGCAACGCAAGGGTGGGCTCAAGGTGAAAGCAGAAAATGTATCAAAGCTGAAGCAGATCCTCATATCCGTTGAAACGATATGCTTTTAGATGATGAGAAAATGGAGAGCGTGGTGCGGATTACGTTTCAGTGTCAACTTGGCTGCTTTAGTGAAAGCAACAGTGGATAAGTGCGGAGAGCTCTAGAGTGCTTTCACCAGTTTAGCAGCATATGTGGTGAAAGGTTGGTAAACAGTGTACTGAATGCGGAACGTGTTAACTTCAAAACATGAGCTTGTCGCTGCACAAAATACTGCGCGTGGACAGACGGGAAAATGAACTGGGTAACATAAATAATCGTAAGTTAACTCTGATAACAGAAGAATGTTAATAAATGTTTCAATTTACGGCAATGTTAATTTTGTCTATACGTAACTTGTAGCATTTGAAGAGTGGATCAACTTGACCCAAATGGAACCCACTTTCCCGAGTTTCAATGCGGCTACAAATGAGGTAAAGGACTGAAGATTATCAGTGTCATTTAATTAAACTTAACAATTGGAACAGTGTAAATTATTTTTGCTCTGATTATATTTCTTTCAATCTTGCAGCAGTTAAGACTGACGAGAAGTAACGGAAGGTTTTCTGCAAACATGGTATTCGGTTCCGAACATCCCTTCAAATATCGCCATCAAACCAATCGGGAAACAAACAGTAACATTGAGAAACAAGGTAACAATTTTACGCATATGGCGGCTACACCTCCGTTGCTGGTTTTGGGGCTTTTGGGAATCTGCGTCATCTTCCTACTCATCCTTGAACGAAAACGGAATTCTAAAAATGGTGAAGACATTGCGTTTAAATATTCCGAAAATAGTAGTGGCGAATTATCTCCTAGGAGCATTGTGATTGCGGTAAGTGCATTCATGTAAATGTATGTCAGTTTACAGCTAACTAATGCTTATGCTTATTGTAATAAGTTTGATGGTTGTATAAGTTAATAATTGTTGCTAAATTCAGGAAAGTTCGTCTTCGCTGCCGTTCGAGTCTACAAAGCAGTCGTTGACGGAATTAGAACAATTGAACTCATCGGAGAGGAAAGACTCTGACAAGAACTTGCAAATGGCTTTGAAGAATATGATTGTCAGTTTGTCGCTAAAGCTTCAGGAGAAAGTTTCGCCTGACAAGTCGTGTGATGGGATGGAGAAGGGTGCGTGGGAGTGAATGCCAATCCCTGTCTTCAAAATTTCATGTTCTGACAACTTTCAATGTACCTATATATCTATATTATATTTATATTTATATCGTATTACGTATGTTGAGAAACTGTCAATTTTTATTTCTAAAGCTCCACCATTGTTACCTAAAACGAGACCAGAATTTGGCTGCAATCGTTGTCTTGACAATCATTACGCTGTAATTTAATCAAAAGTCTGTTTGATGGGATGATTGGAAATTATATCTAAAACTGTATGGTAGTTATTTGCTGTGTAGAATCCAATTCAAAAACTTTGTATGACGAAACAATGTAAATGTAAAGCATATAAAATAAGCAGTTAGTTATATAGCCAACATGATACATTCTGTTAAGGTTTCAAAGCATCATTCTCTGCACAAGCGAGAATTTTAACTCTCTAATGATACCGCAAATTGTTTCGTCTAGCCAACAATATTTAAAGAGTATCATGAAAGCATTTATAATCAAAATTATTGTGTGAAATAAACCGAAATGTGTATGAAATCTAGCACCGTCAATTCGGATAAATCATTGAAATCATTATTCGTCGCAGCAGCAGCGTAATGATATCACATATTCTTACAAAATGCAGCTTCCGCTATGACCTTACAAGTACAAATGGATTCAGAACGAGACAGTCTACATTCATATACTTTAATATGAGCTTATTTTCTCTTTGATCTTTTGTTTTCAATGCCAAATTGTACATGTGG
Organism: Sinella curviseta; assembly: GCA_004115045.4. Classification (NCBI taxonomy): domain Eukaryota; kingdom Metazoa; phylum Arthropoda; class Collembola; order Entomobryomorpha; family Entomobryidae; genus Sinella; species Sinella curviseta. Next base: position 17,386,866 of record CM023203.3, read on the forward strand.
GCTTTATTCAAATTTCATCTGAGCATCTCTCTTTAATTTCATATATTCATTTGAATACCTTATGAAAGTTTTGTTTGAATTATGGTGAAGCTAGTCTCATTACACCCTTTTTGGTATTTGTTAAAAACGTACCTAAATGCAACTTTCAAGTATACAAATAAAATATATTTATCTCCGGAGTAAACATCGCACACCTGGATGACGGGAAATCTTTACAAACCCAAACCCACTTGCGTCACTGAGTAAAGAGAAGATGCTTAAGAGAAAAGAAACAACAGTTTCTAAAGTTTCCAAGAAGTCTTTGTAAAATCCAAGTTGGCTCAGGGAAAGCACTCTAACTTGAGCTCCCCATACCCACTTTGCTTAAACAAGTTGCACGAAATAGTTTATTAGGTTGTGGTTTCAGCTTTGATGAGTTGCGGACGCAAGCTTGACGAACAACGATAAATGTTATAAATGTCACAGTGTCATGCTCTCTTGTTTTGCCAAATGTTCTAAAAATAACGGTGACCAAATTCATGATTCATGTTGACGCAGCATTTATGTTTGCATCTCCCCACGGCAAAACAAATGACAATTTAGGCAAAACTCAAAAGCGTTTGGTTTTCGATTTGAATCTGTCACATCATTCATTCGTCGAATCGTAAGTAAAGTTATGACGCATGTTTGCCCTAATGCATTTACATGGTCTAAAATAAACTGAATCAAGTTTACAGATGAGACCTTTGAGGCCGTAAAAATAACATTTTTGGAATTCCAAGGTACACATGCCAAAAGAGGGATTCGTTTGATCTGCAAAGTGATACATTCCTCCAGGGTATCATTATTAATTTGAAAAAATGCATATCACGTTGAATAGAGCAAACGTATACGTCTGCGTTTTGTATCGGCAACGTGAAAACTTTTCACGTTTACATTATGCATGTGGAACTATTCCTGGCATATCAGTTCCATTAAATGAAAGGTCTCCTTGCTTCACGTTGCTAGACACGGATGCGCAGGGGCTTAAAATGGAAGTGAGACACGAATTAGGATGCCCAAAAGGATCCATTTTAATAAAGTGAATTCCAATTAAAAATGTATTAAAAAATAATATGAGAAATGTTCTCGCTATTTTTACCAGGAAAATGTCACCTTTGTCACACTGAATAGAAGATGCGTCTTTTGCTGAAATAACCACTGTTTTTTATTGAAATATATGATGCGTTTTACTGCATATTAAAATTACAGAGCATTTATTTTCGACAAAGGCTTGAAGGTCTTCTTAACGGTGACCTTCCCTTTTCATTCTCAAGACTTTAAAGGGAATAATTGATGTGTTTTCAAAAATATGCCTAACCAGTTACTACACAATAGTTGGAAGACGATTCAATTATATATGCTCCAATTATGCCCTTTTTTCGGGACCGGTCTGAATATGGGACATATTTGCTCAAAGCGAGCATGATGCAGAGGCGTGATTTCCGCCCTTTATAAATCTCGACAATCAAGGTCATTTGTCAGGTACTGTGCAAGATTTCAAGAGAAAGCAAAATCAATACCGTGTTAGACCGGAAATGTTACTTCCTTCTTATTCTGCTTGTCACCCACGTCATATCCTTTTTAAAAATACACTTACTGTGCGTTATTGAATTCTAAGAAATTGGAACACATTCGACAAGTTTTTGTTGTTCCAACTTTCTCTTTTCGCAAGTAAACAAGCATAACTTGGAGAAAGGAAATATTGAACTATATCCTGGAACATGTAGTACAAGAAATTCCGAGAACGTTTCTGTATTTAGCTTGCGAAAATAATATAGTTCAAACAATAGCCTTGAAACAAGACGTCTTTGATTTACCCACACAAAATAAATCCCACGGGACTCAATTATAAAGTTGAATCAAATTTGGTTTAATATGATTTGGTGTTCACTTGACATAAGAGAAACTAATTTATGAAAATGTTGGGACATTTCAATTGGGTTCATTACCAACATCGGAATCTGTGAAGTTTGGAAATGAATGCCCGATTCTTTAAATTCACACTAGACATTCAGACGTTTCTACTAATTAGTCCAATTTGTGGAGATATTAATTTTGTTCAACATTTCGCAGAACGTGTTTGATCCACCAACGCATTTATGATTGTTTCCCTATTCCCGGAATTTCTTAAAGCTCATTACCGTGTATTGTCCGCAGGGAAAAACGGGAAATCCTTGAGCATTCCATTGTCGCGCGTCTCTACTGTTGTTCATTGATGTTGTTTTTTGCTTTGGTCGACATCCGGCATATACATTGCAAAACAAACACAAACGTGGGAAGCATCAATTCACAGTTATACCTTTCCACACATCCATTCCAAACATCCGCCTTATCAAATTTAAGTCATGTTCGTAGAAATGAGCATATGGAATGGATTAGCATCACATTAATTCATACGTCGCATAGCCTTGAGCAGCGGATTTATTCTTTCTTAATAAATTGCTTAAGTATACAACTCAAGAACAGCCCTGGTAAAACTGCCGTTGCGGCCATGGTGGTGGGTTTTGAGACATTTCAAATACGTTAAAATCAATACACCAGCAAAATCAGTACATTTTGGTTCCCATTTTCCAATAGCCCCAACTCTATCTAAACCACAGTATGCCATATAATTTTAAACAGTTAAAAACAGTTCCATTGTCCATCCGATGGGCTAGTCATTACACAAAAATATCCGATACGACGAGGCACTTGTCAAGCTTAATACAATGTAATGAATTATGTTAGCTTGTCGCGTGAGAAGTTTTTGGCGTACTGTGAGTAGTGCGTCATGTGTCGTCGTACCTAACGTGTCATAATAGCTGGCTGGTGGAGTTTATATTTTAATTCTTGCAGGGTTTGGTATAATTTCCCATATTATTACGTTCATAAGAGGGGGAAAACAAACGTTTGGTCAGTTAGGCAACACATAAATTGGAATTATAAAGTGTCATGTTTGTGGCACTAATTCAAATCAATGACGATACATTCATTGTGGCGTGTAAAAAACATAAAAAAATGAGGCAACAATTACTTCGGAACACGAAGCACCATACTGCGCTTATTACGCATGCGGAATTACAAATCGGAGAAACAGAATATACCAACCACGAGAACATGTGCTCGTGACCTTGACTAAATCACTAACGACTTTCATAAAGAAATTATCTGTCATTCCTGTCGACATTCATAACGATAACTACAAATTCCGTTGCGAAAGAGTTAATTTCAAGCTGTGACGTGCCTACTACGCAGGTTGAGATGACAACTCATTACAGAGTTTTTCTAACATGTTCCTATACGCAAATTACTCTTCCGCTTGATTATCGGACAATAATGACCACTTAATTATTAAACATGGCAATCAAGTTACGTAGGTAGTGCCAATATTTTTTAGGATCATTAAGAATATCTTCCATTCTCGCTTTAGTTGCTATGCTAGTTGTACCTACTCATTTTCTACATTAATTCCTACTCACGAGATGGTTGAAACCTTCACAAATTTCCAGCGCCGCATGTGGCTCGTTCTTGCAAAATGTGGAATGTGCCGTTATTACGTCGATATTGCAAATTGCGACCGCTATAAAATCCGGAAAAGTAAATATGGAAACGTTCTATTTTGGTGCCTCTGGTCTAACACGTTTCTCAAATTTTGCTACCACGTCCTTACCTATCATGGCCTTCTGGGTGTTCATGTCCATTTCCTGGACCAAATGTCCATTCTGGACTGGATGCTAATGTACTGGCACGTATTCATGGAGTGCATGGTTTGGTATTTCAAGTATCCTTTGTGGGAAAATCTGTACCGCCAGTGGGAGCTTCAGGAGACCATTTATGAAAAATTGGGGAAACCAAACCATGTCGCAGAGAAAATTACTAGAACTGACAAAATAAATTTCGTGGTTTATGGGTAAGTCAAAGCTAATTATCAAACTGTCATAAAATGTATTTTTAAAGGAACATGGCTTTAAAATGCTTCTTAATTTCTACAGGGGCATTTGTATTATCGGAACGATCGCGTTGGTTATTCAATTCTTCCAAACGCCCAAATACGCTTTAAACACCTATGCAATTATTCCAAGCGACACGTTGCCGCTAAGAATCATTTTCTGTTTGCACGAATGTCTCTTCATGTGTCATGGCTACGCTTACCAGGGATTCACGATGGTCCTTGCGGAAAGCTACGCATGTAGCTACCAACACATATTGGAGGAAATGAACAACGTTTTAAGCGAAATTTCAGTTCAAACAAAACAAAAGCTTGCAGAGTCGACGCAAGCTCCCACGCTCCAAACTGCCAACTCAGACGTCAAACCTATCCAAAAATTCCGAGATGTCAGTTTTCGCTTAAACCGGAAAAATATTTTCCAGGAATTGCAAATATTTGGAAAAGGGACGCGATATAATGTGATGGCCTTACTGAAGGATTACAAGAAAATCATGATTTCCGCTCAGTTCCACAATCAGTGGATCGGTAAAATGATGGGGCTCCCTGAAGGCGTAAACTATTGCCAGTTTGTGAGCGACGTGTTCATGATGATCCAGCTGCTGAAGGAATCCGACACAGACTACCTTGGAGTGTTTTTCTACATGATGGACGCCGTGTTTGGAATGGTGATGATATTCCGTATGCTCATCATCCTATCCAGATTGTATCCTCGGGCGAACGAGTTCATAAATCGGTTGAAGGTTTACGCCAGCTTGGATACGGGATTGAGAAAGGAGCTCCGGAAGAGTGTTGCGGCTCTACAGAAAGTTTCTGCGAAATTGGGAGGCTACACGATGAAACCGCAAAGTGTGCCTGTTGGGATCAATATATTAATTAATTGGTACATTGTGGCGGCGTTGTGGAAACGGCCGGATGATCCGAGCAGGAGAACCTGAGCACTTGAATCTGAATTCCAAATTAATCTCTAGTTCTATATATTGGAGGTGAAATGTAGTAATAACGAATTTGTTAAGTGTAGTAAAGCTTGTAACGGGAAACCACGTCCTGTTTTTGATTCGTATAGCAATAGCCACGCTAACCGTTCGTTCACCCAAACTCTTACGTTCGATGATGGATGCAAGGTCACCGGCAGTGCTCAATATTCCACTTGTTTGTTGTCTGGTATGTAGTAAGGGAGCCAGAGGAAACCAGAGGGAACGAATTCTCTTCTGTTGCTTTCACTTATGAGGATCAAATAAGCGGAACAGACAGCGATGAGAAAAGTATGTGCTTGGCAGAGATTTCTAGTCAGTTCTCTTTGGTACTCCGTGCGAGCAGGATTGCAAAAGTTTTGATCGCTTCTAAAAAAGCATCTCGTACTTTTAATATCAACACACATTTAAACGTGCCATTTACATCTGTACAACGTGGAAACATATTCTCTGTCAAAATGGTTATATCGCTGGATAAGATTCTTCAGATGGACCCGTCCAATGAACAAAACGACGTTTTAAAGAATCGTAAGAGTTCTCATTAAAAACTTTGCTTAATTTCTGTAAGATGAAGTTTAATTCAAATGTGTTAAAAATTTTATATGAAGCTTTTGAAACCTGGCTAACGCTGAAACCTACGGGGCTCACTTATGGAAGTCATGTCACTACTGAACTGCAAGAGGTAAGTCATTAAGAGTCATTTACCTTTTCTCACTGATAATGTTAATTGGTTTAAAATGTAATGGTGCTAAGATTTTTTTTTTGCAAAATATGGTAGCTTATTAACCGCCCGGGTGGGAACCTAATGAGTGAAAATGCCACCAGCAGCGTCAGCCAACTTGGCGACTTTGAGCGACAGGCAAATAAATTCATCTACCTCGCCATCTCATCGCCAATGATATTTTTCGCGTTTCTTGGACTCTGCATACTTTTGCTCATTCTGTTCGAGAGAAGAAGTAGGAAAAAGTGTCAACTTAACCAGGATTCTCAAATGGAGGCTTCTGATAGCATGGATGGTGTGGAAGTACTAGAGGAGAATATATTAGTAATTCATGTACGTTCAAACGTACTTGCTCACCTACATACATAACGTTTAAAAACCATTAACTGTGTTACTCTAGCTATGTCTTTTCGTTTTTAACAGCAGCATACAAACGGACCAGCTTTCAGCATGATTGCAAGCATCACTGAATCCGAACTTCCCAATTTTACATCCAGCCATATCCCGGCGTCCTTGGGGTTTAAAGTTATCGACGAAATGCAGAATTGTGAGAGCAAATTCTGTTCATGCATGGTGACCTTGCCAACCAGTGATGTCGACACGAAGGATAAGGTTGATCTAGACCTTCGATAAGTTTGTTTAATAAACGCGCTGTAAAAGTTACTGTGTGATTGGGACGATACCGTAATTAAATTCATTATAAGTTAAAGTATTGTGTTATTCTATTTTTGTGAAAGTTTAACAAATGAATTGGATTGTAGTATACGAAATTAATAAAATTATGGATATATTTTGGTAATACCACATTTTTCCTAATTACGAATTTGTTTCGCAAGCATTACATATTTAAACAGCAGCTAACGTGAAGCCACCAAATTAAATGTAAACTTTTTCTGTTGTGTTTCATAGAGTTTGTGGCATGCGTTCATCCTTACATAAATACATGTTGCACCGTATTTATATAGGTATATTCACAACAAGTTTGGAATTTCACGTAGCGTACACATAATTACGTCGGTTCTACACCTGTTCGTTTATATGGTTCATTAATTAAGGTGAGCTAGTCAGCCAATTATAACAATATTGAATGCCGAATGGTTCTTTGAGTCCACAATAATTACATTTGCTTCGCATGATCTCGCGGTTCATGCAAAGGCTTTCAGCCCAATGTGCAATGGAGTGAAACAAGGCAGCACGGAAATACATTTAAATTGGTACCTGAGAAGACCTATAGTGTATAAGAAGGCCCATATCCATTTATATATCGTTCCTATAGCTTACAAGGGAAGACTCAGATCGAAGACGCCCATTTCGGCTTCTTACTATACCCTTTTTGTAGAGTTTTTTTCGCTCTTTTAGATATAACTTTGATTTGTCCCGAATGCGCAAAGTGGATAGCACAGCAGATGGTTTCTAGTTGTCAAAATGATCTTCACAGCAAAATGCCGTTCTATTAATGCTTCAAAAGGACTCTTACGCAGCCATTAAATGTAAAGCCTGTTACATGCATATTTTTAAAGTTTTCCTTTTTAAAAGCGTCGATGGACATTTAAAAAATAATATACGTTTTTACCATTAGAAAAAACAGTAGGTAAAAGTCAATAAAACACGATATGCGCGAAAGTGTTTGCTAGAACGGAATCGTCATTATAATTGACTTTTGTCTCCTGTTTTTTTCTAATGGTAAAAACGTATATTATTTTTAAAATTGCCATCGACGCTTTAAAAAAGAAAAACATTAAAAACATAAATTTAACATGCTTTATTTAATGGCTACGTGAGAGTCCTTTTGAAGCATTACTAGAACGGTATTTTGCTGTGAAGATCATTTTGACAACTAGAAACGATCTGCTGTGCTAACCACTTTGCGCATTCGGGACAAATCAAAGTTGTATCTGAAAGAGCGAAAAAAACTCTACAAAATAGGCATAGTAAGAAGCCGAAATGGGCGTCTTCGATCTGAACCTTCCCTTGTTAGTTCACTTAGGCATTGAAAATGATCCAAACGTGAAAGTCTAATCCCAATTTCACCGCAAATTCTTGTGAATGAAATTCCATTTATGAAATGCCTTATACATCTTCTTCAGAGACGATTGCGTAACGATTATGACACCCATTTTTCATTTATTTATCTTTTCACTTGACTTGAAATCTTGTGAATCAATAATAGATAAATGATATGTTTATGTTGGGTTTAGGTTATGAAAGAATGTTCGGGATCATATTCCGGCATGATAGACTGAGCTGAGCTTCAATTGAATCTCAATCTTCGAAGTGCTATTACGCAATCGGTTACGCAAAAGGATTAGTGTGTACGACGTACTTCTTATTTATGTAAGCTGTTTTCAACTTGTCTTTGCCGGAACCGAATCGTAATAGCGCGGATGCCAAGGGACTACGAAAATGATTCGTACCAGGGAAATGTGCCTTGGGGAAAGGGCTAACAAGAACGGAATAAATATTTGGATTATTTTCCCTTAAATTTTCTCAAATGACATACGTAATAATATAATTCAAATATTTGGGTCATATTCAACAAGCCGTTATGTAACAACAACAACACTTTAAAACGTTATATAACAAGCTGCAAAGCTGCTATGTGTACTATCATTAGGTAGTTGCACAAACTTTCATTTATATATGGGCAGCGGATGCAAAACTTTCTTAGTCGTGGAGTGAAAATTGACAAGTTTTTCCCGTTTCTTACTCTGATGGCGTGTCAACGTAACTATAAATATACTGGATTGAGGAGCATATCTTGTGTACCATATACATCAATGCGAGGGTCTGGACGGAAACAAGCATATTATTCTAATGACTGCTTGGAAAGTACAAAGTTAATTTCCTACAAACGCTGACGCATCAACATGTTTATAGTCTTAAAAGTAATTTAAAGTTCGAGGAAATGAAAATGTCTCCAATATTGCAAACTTGTAAATGAATTCATGCGTGCAAAAATTATTTTTCAAAAAATAACATTTTAAAAACTTTGCAACACACCCACAAAAAGCACACACAACGTAATTTCTGGTTCAAAGAAAACTGCTGACATATCAAGCACACCTACGACAATATGTTAATACGGGTCCCACATTACAAGGTTAATGCGGTACAAATTGTGTAAACTGTATGAATTTTTAAATTCTTCCAAAATAATTCAACTTGCTGTTGGTTCTACTTCGTTGTTCTGGAAACTTGGAGACACACAGGAAGCACATCTGCTCAAAATAGAATGCAGGTGGACTGCTGGAACATCATTGCATATAGCAACGTCCTCTAAAACTATTTATTTATTTCGTTGCTAATAATAGCGGACTGTTTTGTACTATGTGACGCCTTAGGCACCGCTTCCGGCTTCCTTGACGTACATTTTTGGAAATTATATTTTATGAGTAGTTTTGCTTCAATGACTAAGCCCTGTTACCTACAAAAGCCATGTTACCTACCTTTTCAAACTCTATTTTTTCATAGTAATAATTTGTGTTTCCTACCCTGAAATGGCATAATACACGACACGACAACATGCAACCTTGACATATTCTTCAAGATTATACGGAGCACAACAAGCCTCCTGTTCCAACTGGATTCAATTCGGAGAAACACAGTAACATAATTCAAAGTCATTTGGCCTGCAGTCATGCAAAACTTGTTCAGACCGACTGGAGTTCAATGGAAGTTAATTTCGACCCGGTTTTATCAAGAAATTTGTCTGGAACATTAATCTATTTTAATAAGAAGGATTTTGTTGCGTCGGCCTAATATCACATTTCTTCTTATTGGAGCACACACGTGGCAGATAATAGGACATACTGGTGAGTAACAACAACTGTGAGTGCATCATACATAATATCTTAAGGAAAAAGAGAAACTGAGATAATTTCAATGATGAACTTCTAAAATAATTGGAAACTTTAGCCTCATTATCAACTGGAATGAAATTGGAATAGCTTCGATGCATTTTGGCGGGCTATTACGCTCATCCGGAACATTGGTAGATATAATAAATACAGTGATGTCAAATTTCTGTTACGCGAGAATATGTGATTCACGATGTAACACAATAGTTTATGCCAACATCATAACAAACAATCATATTGTCTGGATAAGCGTTCGTTCACCCAAGCTTGTTGCTGGATGGTTGACACAAGGCCATACAAATATATTTACTTTATAAACGGCATCACAGGCAAAGTTGGAAGCATACTATCGTGCTCTCAGTCACAATGATTGCCGATGGACCGGGATATTTATATATACATATATAGCGAAAAGTATTTTCCCCAAAAGTTTTCAACTTTGGTATTGTTCCCAAAATTATGTACCTATAGTCGCGCTCCTTTGTTGAAGTGTGCCATACCAACCGTTACTAAAGCCTTACAAAGTTCAAATATAGCTACGCCGTTCAAGTATAGTTACAATTCACTGGAGATACACAGTTATATGATTTGCACTTGGTTATTAAGTAAACTGCATTAAACTATTGCAACAGCTGCGTACTATTATATGTAATTTGTGAAAGGGCATTACTATCGTCCGGCACAGTTCATTCTCCAAAACAGGCAAATATTTCTTGCCGTGAATGTTTCATCACTGAAATTTTGTTCAGCGAATGTTTTATATAAGTACAAATGCTCTATTACATCAATGGTTTACAAAGATTTTCCTAAGCTGACATCCAGCAACTCGTTTACAAACATTTGAATTTACGTTTAAAACCATACGTTATGAAACGTATCAAAATCATTCCTTATGAAATGGTCCTGATTCACTTTGTAGATATACCGTAAATGGTTGGGAATGTAAGACAATTGAAAAGAGGTTTATACAATGTCTGCGGTTATGCAACAAGGTACTTGGGTACGTTTACATTTTAGCCATGTACAATTTCTGACTTCTGATTTTATAAATAAGTCATGTTCAATGCAATGTGGTTTTCTTTGTTCTGAAGCAACGGGCTGCTATATACTTTACGTTTACTTCCAACTTCCAATATACGTAATCTAAGTACCATGTCGTTATACAACGCAGGAAAAAAGAGTCGACGGGATGAAGTATTCAAGTATTTATGTAAACCATTTTCAAGTGTACAATGATGGGATTGTTCCTTTCCATTTTCAGGATTTATGAAAAGACTAATGATGAAAAGGAAGCCATTGAGACGAATGAAGGGCCTAGTTGAATTGAATCGATAAAAACGCTAATTGGAATTGGATTATTTAATATAATATACTGTTGCTTTATCCGAGAGATCGGTAGAGATCGGATCGGATCGAGAGATTTATCCGGTTGTAAGATCCGAGACTTGAGTTTGCAATGAATGAATAGTCACAGCATGTATTTTCGATGCTGTTGACATACTAATTAATTCTAGTTTTGTGGTGAACGACCATTCATAAACTATTTGCCAACTTTATTAGATAACGGTACGATACTCTGTATTACATATATGTATGTATAGATAAGTCCGCCTTTATCGTAACATTATTTAGTTTAATCGATATGAAATATGAACGTTTGTAAGCCAATGCGCTCAGTATCTAGATTCAATCTTTCATTCAGGCCATAGCCCACGATAAATTGGGAAAGTAAATGAAAACAAGCACGGAATATTTTGCGAGCCAAGCATTATTTTCAAGAAATAAGTTAAAGGTTTAGAAACTTAGCGTGGTTATATGTTCATCCGCGCTACGTCAGCCACGTGGTTATACGAAAACTTTTAAAACTATTTTTAGCTACAAATCCGTTCGAAATAGTTTAACAATCTACCACTTGTATTAGGATTGTTATTCGCAACGTGCCATACGGAAACTTTGACAATAACTCATGGAAGGATGACGCTTGTAAAGATTATATTTCTGCGATGGTACGTGAAAATGTTTTTGAAGAACTTAAATTCGTCGCACTTCTACTTGCTATAATATGTTGTAAATTTATTAATAGAAATAGTTTTGATTAAATTGATGAAAGCTGATGTGGATATTGAACTTTTATAACACCGATCTTCGAGAACCCCGTGCGCATGTCTTGTAACTCATTTTCAGGGTCAATCAATTCACGGGTTCCCGAGTTGAAAACCTCCTTCGGCAGTGGAATTTGAATTTCAAATATAGATACAGTCCGAGCCTGCTGAATATTATCCCAGTAGAGTGGTAAGACCGTTTGGTTCCTTTCTTGGAAATGCAAACAATCCAACAATCATAAGTAATGATTAAGAATGCGCATTATCAAGAAACTTTCAAGAGAGTGCCAGGAACTATTCCTGGACTACAAACATCAAACCTAAAAATATACCTATAACCAACACAATCCCGATACATCAACTATGTGGCAGCGTGAGCAGAAATTGTATGTAACGAAATTCCTGGATTCCCAAAATAACTTTGTAATAATATCCCAGTGATCCATAATTAGAAATTAAATGAGCCTGGTTCAAACTGGTTTCGTCAAATTAGTAACAAATATCATGTACTTCAGCACGTGCTCATTAATAAATGCTCTCAAGTTGGATACATTTCAAAATGCTCTCGTATGCAAATCGAAACTATTCAGAATATTCTCAAGGCAATCTAACAAGTTTAATTACGTTGTTGGGCAACTCCATATAAAAATATTCTGCTTCGTTGAGAAGAATACGAAGCACAGGATGGTTTACACATCAAATCAGCAAGTATCCCGACGAAACCAGTATTCCATGGAACACAGAAATAGTTTTCTTCACAAAGTTTTCCAGTTAGGATTGCGTGCAAGATATTATAACCTAGTATGCTATAGTAAAACCGGGGTATGCTGTGTACAGTGTGGACCTCATATATCGCCATAAAGACCCAGGAATGTATATTGGATATTAGTCGATCTCTTATCAACAACACATGTAAACCATCTAAATGAGCTTTCGCTAGTTGTCAAATGAAGTACTGTAATTTCAAATTCGATACTTTTGAATTTACTTGATATATACACTTCTCCAAAGCATTTCTGATACCAGACTTGCTCGTGACAAAGCGGTGACCTTGAAAATAGCGTATTCGAAAAGTATTTTCTTTCACTTTCTCTACTTTCTCCATTGACATTGTGCGGTTTCGAGGTAACGTGCGCTTCATGTGGGGATTACATATAAGATCCAAGTATTTTAGTACATGGCACTCAAATGTACAAACTTCACGAAGTACATCAAAGGATACCCTATTATGTTTACCTACTAGCCTTTCCGGGACCTGAAGTGCTCACTATCTCTTTAAGTGGTGTTGAGCACGAATGTAGTGGATCCAGTAGAGTATAATTCCAAATGTAACTATAATTTATGCTTTGATTGCAAATAATGGAGATCCACGTGCAAAAGACGCGTTTTGTCTGTTTTTACTTAAATGATATGATATACTTCCGCGGTGTGCATTGTAATTTTGGCGAGGTTCCTTTCACCCATTTTGCGACAACGTGAAATTTCATGCGTATGCCAAAATGCATAAAATTTGTTACAAATATGACTCTATTTTATAGCGAAACATTTGCACGTTGGGTTTATAAATGACTGGTGGTGCCATGAGATATGTTCCAGTTGGAACCGGGTGCTTTACGGATGGCTGCCGGCTTCCATATATTTCCGCTTTATAAATAGAAACTGCTTCACCAGTTATTGCATAGGACATTAAATATTCACCATTGGCGTTGTCGTACGTCACACACTGTCGCAATACATTTATAAAATATTCAAGGTCACAAACCATTTATCAACACCCTAACTTTTAAAACTATCGAATCAGCAGAGCAGGGTATAAACGTCGTCAACCTAACAGAAGAAACCAAATTGATTCCAAGTGGTTTTGGAATTATATATTTTTTGTTATATTATGCCAAGACAGGAACAAGAGGTTGAGTTTGTATTTTATGCTGACTGAAAGTATGCACTGTTTGACAACAATAGTTGCATGCTTTATTGACATTGAAAGTAGATGGAAAGTTGACATCCAAATTCGAACGTTAGCTACCAAAAACAATGTGTTACAGTTTGATATTGAGAATAAAACCTTCTACTCATTGTTCCAAGGAACCCAGCCCGTTAACGGCAAATTCATTGGAATATGAGATCAAATATTTAATTTGGCGGACAATATTATTAAAGCTAGTAGTAAGTTTGTTTGTAAATACAAATATTTGTTAGGAAACAAATTAAAGGGAGCCTTTCTTTCCAATCCCTAGAATTTTTTGTATTTCAGTTCATTGCCTTCATCATTAGAAAAGTGGACAGACTATTTTTGGATGACAAACATAGGTACACTGATACCAATGTAAGGAGAAAGGTGCGGACGTACGACTCGACATATTTTCCAACTTCGTGCACCCAACGTCTGCACTTGTGTTGTTTGAGGATTTGCTTTAGATCGGCTGTAAAACGTTTCCTGCGAAATGAATTTAGAATAATTTGGCGCTCAGGGTAAATACAGGAATGGCGAGTCAACAAAGCAATATTTTCACTCCAATCCATCCACCACTGCAAGGATCAATGTGCCGTTTATGTTGATTGAGTCCCCAGGGAAATTCATTCAGCCGCAGTTTCTAGAATCAACACAGCACTCGATTTTCCCGTCTCCAAAAATAACGCAGTTTTGCAAAAGTACAGTGCATTGCTGTTTTGTTAAAAATGTAATACTTTTAACTTCAAAGGGAAGACCTTGATCAAAATGCTAACTCATACGCTCAGCAGTCCACCGTTGAGGACCAACATCCCTTAGGATATTTTCCTCAATGTGGCTCGTATGCAAGAGTAAGCGGAATTAATTTGCAAATACATTTGTCCCGTTCCACTATACCATGGCGCAACATTGAACGTACTGGATGTTCAAAACATGCTGGATGGAAATTCATGTAAAGCTACAGTTGGTGGAACACGTTTGTGTATCATATTCCTCTGTAGGAGGAAGGAAGTGAGTTTACCGAGGATGAAGTCGAGTGCTTGACTGAGATTCCCGTCCAGTAGCTACGCGTCCACTGAGACGGGACAAAGCAGGAAGAAAAGCCGAGTGAGTTTCTAAAGTGTAAAAGGGGATACTGGTTTCCTTAAAAGACTGAAATTTGGATTTGTTATATATACGCTTAAACGGTGAACCTGCTTGTGTGGCGCAATTCAAGGCAATTCTGCCAGTGCACCTACATCAATAAAAATGGACATTTCCGTGGAGAAAATATTGCAAATGGGTTCAATCGGGGAGTTCCAGGACGACACAACAAACCGTAAGTTTACCTTGTTTTAACTGTTGTAGATGTTTAATGGATTATCATGTAAATGTTTTACCGTCATAATATTTTACAGCGTTTGATAAGTGGCTAGCAATGAAGTCAAATGGACTCAGTTATGAGAATAACGACTCATCTCAACAACCGGAGGTTGGTTTCTAAGCATTTAGTAGATACATTGTGGTTGCTACGCTGTTTTTTAAATTGTTCATGTAATATTAAATTTACAGCTTTTTACTATCCCGGAAATGACATTAAACGGAACAAACAGCAGCAGTAACGTTAGCGTTCTTCTCGACCGATTCGAGCGACAAACAAACAAATTCCTTCATTTGGCCCTGTCATCACCTGTAATATTTGTCGTGTTTCTGGCAATATCAGTTGCTCTAATTATCCTTTTTGAACGGAAAAGTAGACGGCTTCAGCAAACGAAGGATGACAGCGAGAGTATGCAAATGGGTGACTCACATAATCTAGTTCGAGTAAGCACAACAAGTTAAATCAAGTATCATGAAGCACGTCACGATCAATATTGTTCACTTAAAATATTTTTTGTTTATATGGATTGCAGCAACTTACAAATAGTGAACCAGTTTTGAACAAGGTAACAAGAGGCCAGTACTTTCCGGAAATTGCGATTACTGCCGTGAGTGAGAAAAGCGGATTGAACATTTTTGAGACTAAAATCGCGGATGTGGTGTAGGAAGTGCAGCAATGTTTGGTTAATATTGTCTTTGTAATTTTGTGTAACCAGAAATCAATTATGACTAAAGTTTGTTTAATAAAAACGAAGCGAACCAAATATTGTAGCTCTAACAAATCTGATTCACATATTTTAGCCAAGATTCATGTTCAGTCAATATATAACGCCGTTAGGTTGGAAGTTTGCAGAGGTAGTCCATAAAATGTGCTGGTGGATAAAAATCCTTTACTTTCACTTCTCACATCAAAACATGTTTTCCTTGAGTTCATTGACACGTTCTCCAGCAGCTTTGTCTCTCCTCTAACGTTCACATAGGCACTAAAGAGGCACAATAGTTGGTTTTAGGCACGCACTATAGGAATAAAAAAGTATGTCTCTCAAATAGCAATGCCGTAACTGAGATTGAACAGAGAGAGGAGTTATTCTTCACGTACAATCTGTTGAGTGCTTCCGGGTGTCCTGTCGGCCATATATTTTATGGTTTCCTTTTTGAAGCACCATTTCGATCAGTTTGAGTATGGGCTCATACAGACAAATGACTTTTGATATGTCCGAAGTCTGAAAAGTGACGTCACCCACGGTTCTACAGCATAATAGTTGTAAACTTCAATAGAGCAGCCTGTCAAACAAAGCTAGAACCCTTTTTCATTGTTTCCAGCCCACATCATTGATACATTTTTGTCCTACGCGTTGGTCAATAATCTAGAATGTATGCATTTTTTCCTAACATAGATTCTCTATCATGAGCTCAGTGCATGAATTAATTTAAAGAGCATTATGGCGAAGATCTTGAAGGTTACATACAGAAATTGTTTACTACCGGACATGACGTGATATGTCCTTCAACGCCGGCGACAAACTGGGCATTCTCGTAAACATGGCCAAAAATAGTACTGGGGAATCAAATATCTCCAATACGGCAAGCAACAAATAACAATGCGTCATTCCACGTTGCATGCTGTGCGTCGATCAAAAACTTCCCGAAATAACTTCACGGTCTCAAAGAGCATTACTTCCGACAAATTGAAAAATCATTCAGAGCCTGTTGAATCCAGATGCAGACCATTAGAAATTAATTTACTCCAAAGGTATTCTAATAATACATAGATTTAAAAACACTTTGCCGAGTAAACTTAATGCCAGATTTTCTCCTTCCACAATCGAGCTTGGTGAGCAATAAGTAGTACTGAAGTTATTTCGGGAACCCAAATAAGACGTCCACAGCACGTAAAACCGGTCATCAAACTACATTGTATACAGTAAATGGATTTTGAATTAGCTTTCAAGTTAACACTAGTTTTTGCTATATCTATTCTCGACAATTAATCCATTACAAGATTTTACGCTTCGCCCTGTTCACCTTACGTCTTTTGTGTCGTGACAATTCTGACCTTCAAATACAGGAGTAATTAAATCTACCCGTTTAGAATGTCAGAGGATATACCTACACAGAGTAGTGAAACTTCAGCGGTACTTACCACTCTACCAAAAAGGGGGTATAATTTCAAAGTAATGTCCCATGTATAAAAGTCAATCTGGTTTTTGGTTTACGGTGCACGTACTACAGCATTCGTAAATAGCATTACACACTCACACTGCTGTTGAAAGTGGCTAGGATACTTTACATACATTAACGAAATTCCATTGAAAACTTTTTTAGACCCCTACAATTAAAATTGCAATTGATTTCCGGACCACTTTCAAGGAAGACAAAGGAAATGTCGCTAATGTTAACAAAATTCCATGTGTAGACTATCTGACCATCTGCATAATACTTTATATTGATACTAAAGTTCATGGCTCTGAACTTTTTGAAGGTCAGTGGTAAACACTGGAGACAATGGCCAAAACGTATGTAGCCTCAAATTCCATATCGATTGATCTCCACAACAAATAACAGTTCAAGCGGTATCCACCTGAAATTGAAATCAATCCAATGCGGGTTTATATACGCTTGAAGTATTTATATACATTGACTTTGTTGTTACATATATTTTTAACATATAATCCAAAAATAATTACGTTTTTGTTGTTGCACAATATTTGACTCAAATACAAAAAGCGGAGTTAACCTGGTTGCCAGAAGCGAAACGGTAACATCGCTCGCAACATAGAATTTTTATGACAGATTGTATAGGGTCAATGAAGCGCAATTGTCCCAATATTGTGACATCAGTGTTACGCGACTTATGTTACTGAACGTTATGGAAGGACCGGAGAAGATAAGTTATAAATAATACATGAAACATCCGTATTATCTGACGAATGAAAAACGTGTTGTTGTGCGTGGACTTATATGTGCTTATGACAAAATAATATAGCCTCATGATACGCCAATGGTACGTCGTTGTTTGAAATAAGAAGTTGGTTTCCCCTCATATAAATCTCCCGTCAGATTTTGTAATTGTGTAAATCGAAACGCATGTCGTAGAGTATACTTTCAAGTCATTGTCGGCATAACAACCCAATGTGCGAATTACTTGCTGGTGATGCAAAAGGTACGTGCAATGAAACATGGATTTATAATGAATTGTGGTGTGGAACTGTACGATTGTTGGATTTGCATGTCTTGAAGGTTGTTGTTAATGAGCAGACGGTGTCCAAATGGTAACAAAAATAAATTAATGGTCAATCAGTGAGCGTGTGGCTCACCATGAGTTAATACAACATTGCCGTAATACAGTAATGAAATTATATAAACGGTGCATATTAATACATGCGTAACTCAGGGCTATAATACAAACAAAATCTGTTCCATTCGATATACGCCAAATAATAAGTATTTGGATTCGTGGATTTCAAAATACGGAAACCGGTCCCAATTAGAACGTAACGAAAAAATTATACCATTATGCTATAATATTTTTAGAACACTCGGAATTGATTCTAAAAATAGCAATGTATGCACGTATATTTGAAAGGTAAAAATAGCAATTCCGCTTCCATGGCTTTCAGTATCACGTACCATTCCCGCTACATATTATTAAACTATTAATTTTTTACAACATTACATATTTATTTTGGTATACGGCCGTCTTTACCCATATCGTACATTCATATTATAACAATGTATTTGTACCGTTTGCAGAAATTAAGCTTCGGAGCTTGAAAGCATGCTATGAGTTGCGCTAAATATTATCATATACTTTCAGAACTCAAGGCATCCTTACCTTCTCTAACAACCCGTTATTAATTAAAACTGAATTTTAACTTGAGCATCGTGTGGTTACTTCACTACTTACACATATTTAACTTCCATGTGGATCATATCAACACATTTCTAGGAAATCTTCACTAATCCAAAAGTAATTATACAAAGTTGTAATTTGTAAAGTATGCTCTGTGCTGAAGTTAGCTAATATTGTATTAGTGTCAGTTATCGTTTAAAGTCAGGTAGTGGGCAATAACGTTTCACCTTGTACTTTAGATGAAGGACTGATTAGATTGTGAAGTGTGCAAAAAATGCTGATGCATCCAATAATTCTTACGATAACTTACATGTGTGCCAGTTGTTAGGAGTAAAAGTCATCGGTCTTACGCAACAAGACAACAAGAAACGCCAAACAGGAAAGGAGCCAACTAGTGTATTTGCGAAACAGAATGCTGGAGCAAATCCGCAGGCTTTAGTTAGCGAGTGATCTAGAATCGAGCAAGATCAAACGAGAACCACGCTTCCATCACGCCGGGACCACGTGATCACCCGTGAAATAGTTGATCAAAAAATGCTTACTTAGGTATTGACGAGAAAAAGTTATTATGAATATTCAATAGAAACAAATCATTAAGTAACATTGCTGCTCACAAGGAATTCTTGAGGTGCTTAAACTAGGATAAGTGTGCGTTTAGAAATTAGATAAAACGCTTATTAAATAGACAATGGAAAACGAAATGAAATTAAAGAACACATGTATCAGATTCTTTTTAAATAATACTAAATTTAAGTTAATCCAAAGTATTTCTTTCGAATAAAAGTGCATGCCATTGGTTGTCACGGCAATCCCTACTGACACCAATTTACGTCCATTCTACCTAAATGAAAATAATCGGACATGATGGAATACAAGCTGCATCAGCGAAATCCATTACATAACTGTGATCATTATCAATGACAGCAGGAAGTCCGTTTACCCAGAATTATAGCCATTTTTCCTGTCCATGACACGAAAAGCGATATGACTTATATAGCCTTGAACATTTAAGCAATGCTCGGTGCGCATAGTTTATAAAGAGAATACTCTGAGGTATACACAGAAACCAATTCGTATATATTGTTTGTGAACTGATTAATCGTGGGTGCTAAGGTTATTGACAATATTTGCTTCAAATTAAAAGGTCATTTCGGGATTATGGGTTTTAGCGTCTCGTCAAATTTCGCGCAACATTTTGAGAACGAGCTTCGATATATGCTGTGAACCTTCTCAAATACAAACTTATGTTTCGCGCTGCGTGTATATTTTATATTCATTAAGATTTGACTCTCGTGTAATGACCTCGGGTTAACAGTACGTATTCATTTCTCTGTCCTCTCCATAATTACGGATCGTGCTTTTGATTACTTAACCCTACTGTTGACTTTATTTTCGCAAACCTTATCCTGTTCCCAGAATAAAATCGCCAACATTCAAATTATGGACATGACTGTTCTATGATAGTCTGGTTCTTCTACCAAATGGAGGGGTGGGTATTTCCAAGGCAAATGGAATTACAAAGTGATTAACCCGAGCTTTGAAGCTCAATTATTTTGGGCAATAATCATATGTGATAAGAGGGTACGACTATGCACATTATGAGGGCAATTGAATACCAATGTGATGCAGTTCACAAATCTGTTTTGCGTGCAAGACATTCTCTGTTCCTGGGTATTTAGCTACATGTATATATATTCAAATATGTTGTATGCATTTTTAATGATAGAGTTGTGCAAAGCGTACACATCAATGCGTGGGCATAAACGGAAAGTTGATCGGCTTAACAGAATCTCTACTCAAAAAATACACTTCCACGAAATGTTGGCATATTGACGCAAACTTTCTTTTTGAAGTTGTGAAAGTACTGCAGTTTCTGGGGAAAAGAAACACTAATGAATTCAATGTCAGGAATGTAGATATTGTTCCTTCCTTTGTTGATTTTCGAGCGGTACGCCGTTATTAACGTAAAACAGAACAAGTAAACCAGCTGGAAAATGGGAATAAGGGTTTAGAAATGTGTGCGCACTTCACCAATTCAAAAACGCATAAAATAATATTTGAAAACTATTCATGAAAGCTTAAGTTTGGGTACATGCTATATGATGTAGACCCTACACAGTTCCCACGAGTATTTCATTATTTGTTTTAAAGCCTTTAGATTATTTCATTTGTAGGTTTGCGTTTCGGCGAAATCTGGATGACACTCGCGTTCTTTTTATTGAACTTTTCAACATCAAAGGGGACGTCACTGTTTGGTTTATTCCATTTCTAGTTCGTAATACTGCTTCCTCCCGTTTTCCGTAATCTCCTATAAAATAAATGCATTTACGAAATATGTGATTATATCTCCTTTAATGCTCCAGCGTATCAATCTATGTATATCACGTTACCAATACCGAAATACCGTTTCTAGTACTTCTTCTGGAAAATGCACTTACGGTCGAATTCAAGGTTTACCAATGTTTCAAGTATACATGGAAACCTGATTTAGAGTTCTTGTACATCAGGGACGTATGAAGTTATTTGTTTCGCTGGAAAATTGCGATTACGTACTTGAGAGTAACGTGATTCTCGACAAAAATATATTGCACGCTACATTTTCGAAAGTGTTGTTTGCTTCTGGAACAGCCAGCGGCCATGAGTTACGCAATCGAGCTCAAATATTGTGATAGTGGTGTTTCAAGACAACTTCATAGAGACTAAAGATATTCGCGTGTGGGATTGTATGTCATCGTATTTGTAGCACAACTAGTGCAATTTCTGTAAGTAATGCGGAAGTTGAAGCACCAAAACAATAGCATGCCATATATATAATGTCGTTGCGCAGCCCGCTTGATTATGTTAACGAGAGACTCGCAAATTATTCCCTTCAGTTCATTTATTATCGCTTTAATCTCCTTCTTCTGAGAACTTTAAGTTTTGTATTCGTGATGATTATACATGTGGTCTTGAAATTTTATCACTGAATTGTGAATAACGATCAAAGGATTGAACATTGCCCTAGAAACGTTTTTGGCAATTTATCGATTTTTATTACAGCTCTGTGGATCTCAAATTCTGAGATTAAGTTTGCTACAACAAAATAAAAATGTTTTTATGGTTTATCGCATGTTCGTTCCATTTCCAACAGAATATCATACTGCTGTGGTGCAAATATACATGTAAAGGCCAAAATACACATATATATACCACATCTAATCAGAGCTTTAATAGGTGACGGCAGTGCGGGAAACTCAATGAATATTAAGATTACGACAGAGCATTTTAAAGAAAGTCGTTTTAAACATTTGATGTTGCTTTACTCCGTGAACTCAAATTGCGATCAAAGCGAATCCTGTAGAGCAATGACCTAGTTTTACTTTTATTTTTAAACAATTCGTTTCCACACTTCATTTCTATCCAAATGAAGTCAACAAGCCTGAATCCCTTCATATTTATATATCAGGCATCACGCTGAGAAAAAGTGTTTAATATCTAAAGACTCATGCGTCGTTATAACAGCATTTGAATTGGTAACAAAGCCTTTGTATGATTTTCTTCATATGAAGATCAGCCACCCTGTAGATTATTTTCCAGGTTCAAGTTTCAGTACAGATTTATTCATGGCTTATTGAAGTGTTCCCCACTGAAAGTAAAAATAACAAAAACTTCAAGTTGTGCCTGCTGGAGAATACATCAAACAATAATGTACAGATAGCCCTGCCAAGTTACGGACGGGAAAACATAAAAACAAACATATTTTACATGACTTTATATGAACTGATCAAATGAGCGTTGCACGTAGCTGGAGGAACGTACTAGTGCAAATCTAGTATATGTTACTAATAATGCATATTCGGAGCTGAATAATAGAGTTTTTGAACAAAAGGCATAACATGAACTCATGGCGTAAGATCAAGTAGGCTAGTAACAATGGATCCTCGCTATTGTATTTTGAAAGTCTACAAGTGAAATAACAGCCATGAATTCACGGAAGATTGCGTAACATTCTATCGAAACCAGTTCATACAGTCTCCATCCAAGAGAAATTATTTGTTGTCTGGAACTCTTATACAAATCACAATTTGTTGCTTCAGCATATCTGCAATACACCACTCCTATTTTTGTCTGAAGACGCGAGATGATATAACGAATTGCAGCATTTCCCTTCAGACTGGACAATAAATGTACATACGGAAGAAATATATAAGACGATGTCGCGGCCGAGTTTCTAAACTAATTGAAATATTGTGTCCCATGGTTGTCTTTAGTGAGCCTTATGTATATACATGTGAATTTGTCGCAATACCTTGTCAGTATTGCATAGCGGAAGCGTAGTGCCATAACGGATACCGTCTTTAATGGTTATTCTGTCGTTTTACTTCAAATCGATGGTATCCTATCTATTCACACCCGCGTTTGCTTGTGGATATTTATACGGTCATCATGAGACTAGCTTTTATCGTCCTGTTTACAAAGCAGCCATGATCACTAACGCAAGTGGGAGAAAGCTTTCCCATTCTCGCTAGCAATTATTCACGGACGATGTTGCGGATGATGAAAAGTGTATGCTGGACAGAATTCTAGATCCAGTGTTCGCCTGCAGTGCGTGGTGGAAGCTTCGAAAAATAAGATGCGCTCATTGGCAAAACATACTTTCACTCTCAGCTATCAACATCGAAGCAATAAATCTGTGCTGCTCAATAATATTCTCACAACAAGAGGTGGTGAAACTTCAGACAAGTTGCAACAATGGAAGTTTCCCTGGATAAAATTCTGCAAATGGACCTGACAAGGGACAACATGGATAGCGTAAAAAGTCGTAAGTTCTTCATAAATTACAGCACCCAATAGTAATCAAATACAATTGTACATTACGTCTTACTTTTCGCAGCTTTTGAAGGTTGGCTAGCAATGAAGCCCACTGGATTGAGTTACGATCGCTTCATGACATCACATCAAAATGAGGTAAGTACAATATCAACATTGGCTCTACGACCAATAACCAGTTTAAACGTTTTTTTCAAATCTGATAATTGCAGTTTTTGAACACCAGTGGTATAAAGTACATGGGTACACTTAACAACAACGACAACATTAGCGTACTTAGTGGTACGGAGCGACATGTCGCTGGATACATCTATCTTGTGGTTTCTTCGCCACTCATATTTTTCGCTTTTCTGGGATTTTGCGTAGCTCTTCTCCTGGTTTTTGAACGTAGAAGCAGGAGAAAATGGCAAAATGTTAATGACTCTCAACTGGAAGCAAAAATGAACGATAAGGCAGGACCGCATATTCCATAATTGGTTTTCTGTTATTGCGTGTTTTGTACTAATGTGTTAGAGTTATTTTGAGATTTTGACATTATCCTTATTTGTAATAAAAAACTATTGCTATTATAGCGAAACTTGAATAAACGTTTACTTACGTAAGGCCATCAATCTCCATAATGTCTCTTTAACGTTGGCAAACGTACGAACTGGACATACAATAATGCACCTCGTTTCATCGTAAGGTGACATTGAAACATTAGCTTTCTAACTACTTGCATAACGGGAAAACATGGATAGGGAAACTCTATCCATTTGACATTAACGAATTCATCGATTTCAAACTTATGCTCTGTGAGATGTCTGGAATAATCTGTCTGACCTTCAGGGTATGTATGTAATCCTTTACATCACATTTCATCCAACCTACCAGTCCGTTCCCAGTGAACTCTGAATAAGCTCTCAGTATTACCAGTAATACCAATAATATAGTATTTACATAACACGGGATGTGATTGAAACATGACTCGTCAACTCCCACACAAAAAATACTGACATCTTTTCCGATCTAGTTCATAAGGTTGCATAATCAGCTTATGTATTGGATTACAATCCCGCCTACGACTATCAATGTATCATGTGTTAGTATACCACCTTCATACGAATTTTCGTCAGAACCTGGCAACAAAATCAGCAAATCGTAAACAGTATATTTTATAATATTTGGTGACATGTTAAGGCACCCATTCGAGCCATACCTCAAATTACGTGATCATATTGTAGGTGAGGTTCGCGCAATTTTATGTGGTTTCGTGTTATGCTCACATTTTCGAGTGCATTGTCAAATTTTATCCTGGTGGAGGTACACAAAACTTATCACGATATTTCAGCTTAAGATGAAGTTGACGAGTTTGATGATGTCAGTGATAATATACCTAGGCAATCAAGTTGTTTTAACATTTAGGACAACAAACATAATTCGTATAGATTGAATTAATTATTTGACAAGATTACTAATAGACCTCTAATCACCGCGAATCACATTTTTGGGTTCGATGCATTGCAAAATTAACAGTCGTCGAGGGGTGATTCATGCAAGCAGCCATTTTGTGCTCTGTGGTACACGGTGATGTTGTATGTTCAACGAAATGAAGTACGCAATTCATTAATTGGCAATTTTGATTTATCGTAGGTATGATATGGTTTCATGACTGTAGTCTGTTACTATATCATGTATTGTCCATTCTACATCGTAATAGACAGTCCTTGTGTAAAGGCAAGTTGAAATTACATGACAGCCTGACTTGAAACATAATTATCATAAAGGTGGGGTGGAACCAATCGCAATCTAATTGTGTACGCCGAGTGGACAAATGCTTGTAGAGATCATATTATTTTTCAACCTCTCGAAACACTCAACAGTAACAGAACTATCAGCTTTAGTAGACATGAAGGACAGGTCGAATGTTCTTTAAATGACCCCACTTCTAGCTGGCATTTGATCGGGACCTTTGATTACGATGTTATATGATTGCACGTGCGTGGGACGAATGTCTATACACACATCTCAAATTCGTGGAAACCTTAAAAAATCGCACTTTATATTCAACAAACGTTCTTACTATTGACAAAGTACTATACATTAAAATACTACCCAAATAAACGGTAGAATAAAGAATTCAGTAAATTGCGAATTTTATGATGAGCGGTTGTCCGAGCACGAATTCAGATTTACACGTACTACTAATAGCAACCGATATATGGCGGTTGAAAGTTAAACCGTGTAAGCGGGAAATGAAACATTCATTCAATATGTAGCTCCCCACACAACCGATTTCGAGAGAATTAACGTGACCAACTCAGCTGAAAATAAAACTACTATTATTCCTTCTTACTTCATTGTGTGCCATGAAGCTCATAGTTCTCCTGCTTGGATTAATTACTTTTTGCTTCGTTCAATCGCAGCAATTCAAAAACTTTCCCGCTGGGCGGTAAAGTTATTAACACTGTTTGCTCACGTGAATGAATAGTGGGAGAAAGCAAACTAAAAATAGATCAGCTCTAAACTAATCGCAAGTATATTCCTGTCGTCCGTAAAGACTTCCGCTTCATCACGTTCATTTGGAACAATTGTCGTGGTTTGAAGAGGTTGGGTTCGTTGTGGACCTGCCGTTTTGCGGAAAGCTTCCGGCTTTCCATCCACATAAATGGCGACCACTGAGCTGGGTTACTGTAGCGGACTTGATTTTTGTGCTTGAGTCGCTGCTACGTGAAACGTGCAAAACGCCACAACTTTGTAACATGTGCAGTGTCACTGATGTACAATACGAAACGGTTATACGAAGCGTGAGTTCGTGTCTATACTAACGGCACGATCCCAGGCGTACATTATACATTTTTCGGTGCAGGAAACAGAAAAGACTATTTCATTTCGGCGATGTCTAACTTTTAATTTTTTTATTTTAGAAATACATTCATGTCCCCGCACACAATTTCTCACCAATAGATGTTAAAGGAACCAAAAGGAATAATTTGATTTTGTCACTTATCAAACAGCCGCATCCGTCACTGTTGAAGATTTGTCATGTTTTCGTAATCAATGACTCCGCATAATTACTTCGACAAGCGGATATGGGTATACATTTGTTGACATTTTTATCATTCACTGGCTTCAATCTTAATCCACTTTTATGGCTTTCAATTGGTGTATCGCCCTGCTAAAACATCAAGAAAAACATGCATTAAAATAGTTACGAACGAATAATGCTCAAAGCCTATTTGATCTGAATTACCATGACTGAATCAACGGAGTTTAGCGATTTCTTTCATGTATTCGTTGCATTCGGTCACACTCAAAGGCTCCATGAGTAGAATTTCAACAGATCATTGACGACCTTCGTATAACAATATGAAAGGTTTGACATGTTTGACTTTATAAGATAAAGAGTGACCTCGGGCAAAGTACATACATGCATGTCATATATTGAACTGTACTGGAATATACATCTGAAAGAATACTACCAGAAAATGAATTTTTTGTTCCACGAAAACTGCAACGTACCTTTGTGCCTGGGCTTGTTTACTTACGACATGTCTCCTTAGGCAGGTTCACGGGTAAGCAATAAATGCACTTGGTCTCGGCCAAGCCGTCTAGGAAATTCAATGTAGAAGTTTGTTCAAATCTACATAGGATCATCGGACCTTCTTTATATCCCAACTTATTGAGGAAACGGGAAATAATATTCAGCAGCATTTGAATTTGCGGCTACAATATTGATACCAGAGTAATGTATAAAAGTGTATTTAAAAACCGTTACAAATGCCAAATACCATAATGCGTGCCAACTATGATTGTCATAACAGACAGAAATTCCAAGAAGAGTCATTGACATTACTCCTCTGTCAGCTACATAATTAAGTGAATGCCAAGGGATTTCAAACATTAATCAGTAAACATTTTTAAATGAAAGATGATACACTCAAAGTTGCAAACAAAGTTTTAATGAATTCGTACATCAGCAATTGATCCCTTTGATGAT
Organism: Sinella curviseta; assembly: GCA_004115045.4. Classification (NCBI taxonomy): domain Eukaryota; kingdom Metazoa; phylum Arthropoda; class Collembola; order Entomobryomorpha; family Entomobryidae; genus Sinella; species Sinella curviseta. Next base: position 17,414,417 of record CM023203.3, read on the forward strand.
CTCATCTCACTGCGTCAAAGCATTACTACTCATAGCTGATACGGAAGACGGACACGGGAGGTGTTTATACGGTATCCAACAGTTAGGTATCTAAAGTAAAAGGAAACTGGGAAAAGGTATATCGCTTTATGGCAAAAAAAACGTTTCAAGCGATACATCTTCTTTTATAATGGAAAACATTGGATTATGCATATTGAAAGCTTGTGAAGGAGTGAATAACCTTACAGTATATAATGCCGTACTCACTTCTATTAATTGACTACAAATGTTGGCAGAGGATATACCATTCTGCTACATGTGACCATTTGAGATACATTTGTGTAAGATTAGATAAAATGAAGAAATAGATTGATAAAGATTATGAGAAAAACACATTTCCGTTACAAACAAACGTTCCAAACATTATGGTTATTTACTCTCGGATAATTGGAAAAAAGTAATGTATACCTTGTTTCATTTGTTGAGTTCCGAAACAACAACAAATGTTCAGCGTAAATTTGTTTATTTGCTGCTTATATTTTCGATTCCAATGGAATGATCGTAATAAAAATTGGATACTCTCATTTGTTCACGGTTCATATTCTACATTGAGCGCTGTATCATGTATGCCAAATATCCCGTATGAAATTTTTTTTCAATGCAACTCCCATCTACTATTCGTTTTGTTTCAAACTCAGGGGAACGGTGTAATTATATATTATGTTTGCTTCACGAATGCTACTGTATAGAATTTGGGCAACATGCTTCATGGTCACATGCAGCCGTAAAGGATAGAAGCAAGGATGATTTCAGCAATGATAGAAGACAGTGCTTCGTAGAGACTATGGGCCAGTTCCCACGTGTCCGCTGTGAGAGGAGAAACCGCGGAAGGGAGCTGAAAGCGAGATTCTGCACCGTAGAAGAAAGCAGAAGCATTTCTAGCCTATGACAAGTTTTCGATCAGAATTGAACTTACCCTTTGAACTCCAATATGTTGACTGTTAAGTTATGTTTTCATCACAACAAATTGCGAATTAATATTTGCTGCAAAAATGGAAATTTCATTCGGGAAGATTTTTGCAAAAGGGTTCAGCAGAAGTACACCGTCGTAACACGAAAAATCGTAAGTTTTGAATCTTTGTTTTTAAAACCCCTACAAACCATATGTTTTGTTTGTGATTTCAAAATATACAATTATGTTTGTTCTCAGCTTTTGAAAACTTGCTCGCGATGAGACCGAATGGACTGAATTATAAGAACCATTTTTGATCCCGACCTTATTAGGTAAGGCACTCCAAATTATTCTAATTGCAGTCCGTTTATAGAATGGGTTGTTAAACTGGTTTCTTGAAATACGGAACTTGCAGCTTCTCGAAGGCACACTGAAACGCACACTTGTTGCGGCACTGCGGAACGTTTCTGCGAAATTGGGAGGCTATACGATCACATCGTAAAGTGTGCCTGTTGGGATCAACATATTAATTAATTGGTACATTGTGCGGCGTTGTGGAAACGACCGGATGATCCGAGCAGGAGAACCTGAACACCTGAATCTGAAATCCAAATTAATCTCTAGTCCATACGTTGTAGAAGAAAGGTAGTAAGAACGAGTTTTTTAAGTGTAGTAAAACTTATAACGGGAAACCACGTCCTGTTTTTGATTCACATATCCATAGCCACGCTAACCGTTCGTTCACCCAAACATTTACGTTCAATGATGGATGCAAGGTCACCGGCAGAGCTCAATATTCCACTTGTTTGTTGTCAGGTGTATAGGAAGGGGACCACAGGAAACCACAGTTTCCCTTCTGTTGCTATCACTTGCCACAATCAAATGAGTGGAATAGACAATGAGGAGAAAAGTATGTGGCTGGCAGAGATTTCCATTCAGTTCTCCTCGGTACTCCGTGCGAGCAGGATTGCAATAGTTTTGATCGCGTCTAACAAGTCATCGTTCATTAAGCATATGCAAACATTGAAACGTACATTTACATCTGAACAACGTGCGCACATATATTTTTTGTGAAAATGGTTATTTCGCTGGATAAGATTCTTCAGATGGACCCGTCCAATGAGCAAAACGACGTTTTAAAAAATCGTAAGCTTTCGCATAAATTTTTTTGATAAATTGCTATTAAGTGAAGTTTAATTGAAAGTGGTTGAATGTTTTATATGAAGCTTTTGAAACTTGGCTGACGCTGAAACCTACTGGGCTCAACTATGGAAGCCATGTCACAACTGAACTGCAAGAGGTAGGTCAATACAAGAGTCATTTACCTTTCCTTATGGAGAGTGTTAACTGATTCAAAGTATGATGGCGCTAGGAATATAAATTACAAAAATTACAGCTTATTAACCACCCGGGTGTGAACCTAATGAGTGAAAATACCACCAGCAGCGTCAGCCAACTTGGCGACTTTGAGCGACAGGCAAATAAATTTATCTACCTCGCCATCTCATCGCCAATGATATTTTTTGCATTTCTTGGACTCTGCATACTTTTGCTCATTCTCTTCGAGCGAAGAAGTAGGAAAAAGTGTCAAAACGTCCAGGACTCTCAAATGGAGGCTTCTGATAGCATGGACGGTGTGGAAGTGCTTGATGAGAATATATTAGTAATTCATGTAAGCTCAAAATAAATTGGGACTTAAAAATTCAAGGTTTTTAATCAACCGTCATCCCACTCCAGCTAAGCGTTTATTTCTCTTTTTAACAGCAGCATACTAACGGACCAGCTTTCAGCATGATTGCAAGTACCACTGAACCGGAACTTTCCAATATTACATCCAGCGATATCTCGGCGTCCTTGGGGTTTAAAGTTATCGACGAAATGCAGAAATGTGAGAGTAAATTCTGTTCATGCATGGTCACTATTGGTCACCCTGCCGACCATGGATGGTGGCACGAAGGACAAGGTCGAAGTAGACGTTTGATAAATTCCTTTAATGAAAGCGTTGTAAGTTACTTTGTGATTGTGACGATACCCAAATTAAATTCACTATAAGTTTAAGTATCATTGCTAATGCGGGAAAAATTAACAAATGAGTTAGAAAGTAGTTCACGAAATTAATAAAATTATGGAAATATTTTGAAAATACTACTTTTCTTCATAATTACGAAACTTTATCACAAGCATTCTATATTGGAATTGCGCCTTACTTGAAGCCATCAATTCCAATGTAAACTTTTCTGCCGTGTTTCATCGAATTTTTGGCATGCGTCGGTTTTACATAAATGTATGTTGCACCGTTGCACCGCACAATAAAATTGTCATTTTCCGTAGCGTACATATAATTACGTCGGTTCTATACGCGTTCATTTCAATGGTTCATTAATTTAGGTGAGCTATCAAGCCAATTATATCAATATCGAATGCCGATGGGTTCTTTCAGTTCACAGTTTTTAAATTTTCCTTGCATGACCTCGCGTTTCATGGAATGGTTTTCAGCCCATGTTGAATGGAGCGAAACGAAGCAGCATGGAAATACATTTTATATTGATACTTGAAAAAGGCAGCGCATATTGAGGACATAATGCGCATACCTATCCATCTATCCATCGTGCCCATAGGCTTTTCCAAGTAAAAAAATGATCCAAATGAGAAACTCTAAAATCCAACTTCACCACCAATTCCAATTCGTACTATATTTTCATGTGAATGAAATTCTATTTATGAAATTACTTTTACATCTTCTTCAGAGACGGTTGTGTAACGATCATAACACTCATACATACTCATTTCTCATTTTTTTGATTTTTCACTTGACTTGAAATCCGGAGAATCGGTAATAGATAAATGATATTCTTATATTCGGATTAGGTTATGAAAGCACGATCGGGATCACTTTCCGGCATGATAGGCTGAGCTGAGCTTCAATTGAATCTCAATCTTCGAAGCGCTATTACACAATCGGTTACGCAAAAGGATTAGTGTGTACGACGTACGTCTTATTTACGTAAAGTTGTGTTTTCAACTTGCCTTTCCGGAACCGCCTTGTAATAGGGCGCATGTCAAGGGACTACGGAAATGATTCATAACAAGAAACTGTGTGTTCGGGAATGACCTAACTAGAACGGAATACATATTTGGATTATCTACCATTACATCAACTGAAATGACATAATACGCAATAATTTAATTCAAATATTTGGGTCATATTCAACAAGCGGTTGTATAACAACAACACGACTTTGAAACGTTGTATAACAAGCTGCTATGTGTACTATCATTGCGTAGTTGCAGAGACTTTCATTTCTATGTGGGTAGCGGATACAAAACTTTGTTATTCTTGGAGACAAAATTCCCAAGTTTTTCTCATTCATTACTTCGATGGTTTGTCAACGTAACTCGAAGTGTATACTGGATTGCGACGCACATCTTGTGCTCCATATAAAAGAATGCGTGGGTCTGGACGGAGACCAGCATATGAAACTAATGACTACTTTGAGAATACACATATAATTTTCTGCAAACGCTGATGTATCAACGTGTTTAAAGACCTAAAAGTAATTTAAAGTTCATGTAAATAAAATTGTCTCTTTCATATGGCAAACTTTTAAATGAATTAATGCGTGATTACGCGCTTGCAGCAAATACATATCTCTTTATTTGTGTTTCTGTTGCAACATGTTACAAGAAAATCTTCTGTCTCTGTATTAATTACTCTTTAAGCTGAACAGTAAATGTTTGCAAATTTGTATGTCTCGGTCCAAAACGTCAAAATAACACATATGTAAAATTCAGGGAATGCTGTCTGGACACCTTTAGTTAGTGCGGTTTTACGTGATTTGAAGCTGGGGGAAAGCTAGTACACCAATAAATCTAGAAATTGTTTTCAAAACGGGCAACATGCCAGTTTAATATAATGTATCGACAAGGAAGCGCTGACAAAATTCTTCGGAAAAATGTAGCTTTTTAAAACTTTCCCGAAGCTACACATCCTCAAAGAGAACTGGAAACATTATTTCTTATACACCCAAAAATAAATCGCTTACAAATTCAAGCACACCTACGACTATGTGATGATACGGGTACTACATACGTGACACGGTTAAAACAATACAAATTGTGTTCACGGTAGAAATGTTTGCGTGGTCCAAAAATAATGCAACCTTTCATTTATTCAGTGACGTTTTCAGAACTGCATCCGGTTTCATTGGCATTTATTTTTGTAAGTAATATTTTATGAGTAGTTTTGCGTCAATGACTAAGCCGGGTGTCCAACAAAATTACTTGTATGATGAGAGAGAATTTTATTTTCATGGATGTGTATGTCAACGTCAATGTGTCAATGCTCATATATATCTTGTGCTTACAAATCGGGCTTTTGGTATTTATAGAACGTTAGTATTATCACGTCGCCATAATCAAAAAATGGCATTGACACAAATTATAACTTTCGCTCTGTCCAAAACAGTTCTAAAATTAAAGGATCAAGTTGGAAAGTAAGAAAGAATATCATTTCACTATAAAGACTGTAACCAGAAAGCACGCTACTTGACATGTTTTTAGAAATGTGATCTTGATAGGATTTTTTCTTGGTTAAACATTGTGAGGTATTTACTGAGAACCGTCGTAAGATATGCGGTGCGGTCTGCAGCGGCATATCTGAATCTTACGTTTGTGCCACAAATACGTTTGATAACCTCAGCAAGGCTTCCATTTTATCATACGAAAATTTTCAAATCCAATAGTTTTTTTCCACATCAATAAGTAGTTTTCTTGTCCCGAAATGGCAAAATAATCCTCATGACCTTGACATCTAACCTTGACAGGTTCTTATAGGTTACACGGAGCACAAAAAATAGGAGCCTCCGGTTCCAACTGGATTCAGTTCAGAGAAACATATTGACATAATTGAAAGCCATTTTGGCAGCAGACAAGCGAAACTTTTTCAGACCGAATGTAGCTGAGTGGAAGTGGATCTCGATCCGTTTTTATCAAGAAATGTGTCTGGAACACTAATCTATTCCGGAGTCAGCAAAATACCCAGCGTCCAAACAATTTTACGGGTAAATACGCTATTTTGCCACAAGGATAAAATTACTATGGTGATGTCATGTTTCTGCTAGGCGAATCCATGTGATTAACGAAGTAACTCAAAATTTGATGCCAACATCAATGCAAAATATCACATTGCATCTTTTATGATAATTGCGTACTATTGCCTGTGTATGGAATGTAAAGTGGATTCTTATCGTATGGAACACTTAATTATCCAAAACAAGTTTATAATTCTTGTCATAAATTTTTACAATCATCACTGAAATTTTGTCAGCGAAAATTCCATTCCTGTATATCTGACGAGTACCATGGCACATTTCGCGAATCCTTCACAAAGATTTTTCAAAGCTGGCATTCAACAACGTTTGAATTGACGTTTAAAGTAATAGGTTATGAATCGAATCATGGTAATTCCTTATGAAATGGTCCTGATTCATTTTGTGGACACACCGTAAATGTATGTTGGGAATGTAAGAAAATTGACAAGAGGTTTACGCAACGTCGGCTGTTATGCAGCCAACTACTTGGGTACGTTTACATTTTAGACATACATTGTTTTACGTTTTTTGTAAATAGAAGTCTGGTTGAACGCGATGCCGTTTTATTTTTACTGAGGAAACGCGCCTCAGTATATTATATGCTTTTCTTTCAATATAATTAGTCTGATTGTGAGTGCCACTAGATTGCACAACACAGGGAAAAAAGTTGATGGGATGAAGTATTTTGGAGTGCACAATGAGGGAAATATTACTCTTCATTTCCAGGATTTATGAAAAGTCTAATGATGAACATGAATCCGTTGATGCGGAGTTAGAGCATAACTGAACTGAATCAATAAAAACGCTAACTGGTATTGGATTATTTAATATATATTTAATATAATACACTGTTTCTTTATGAAGTGGTTAGATCCTAGATTTAGTTTTTCCATGCATGAAAATTTACATCATGCATCCTTGATGCCGTTGACATAATAATTAATTCCACTTTAGTGGCTAACGACCATTCATCAATTAGAATTTCTCAAAACAGTGCTTACTTTTATAGATATGAAAGATGCACGTTTGTAAGCCAACGTGTTCAGTTTCCAGATTCAAGCTTTCAGTAATGCTGCCGTCCACGATAAAGTGGGAAGGTTTGAAAACAAGGACGAATTATTTTGCGAGCCGAACATTCTTTTTCATGAAACAATTCAAAAGTTTGGAAACTTAGCGCTGTTGCGTAAAGAATAATTCATGGACTCCACATATAAAATCTGAAAATATACCAAAAACCAACATCAACTATGTGGCAAGTGCGCTGAAATAGCATATAATGAAATTCCTGGATTCCCAAAATAACTTTTAAATAATGTAGCAGTGATCCCGGATAATTGGATATGCAAAGAGTCTGGCACAAACTGGTTTCAACAAATTAGAATCATATAGCAAGTAGATCAGCACGTGCTCATTAATAATTGTTATATGTGTTACATTAATAATAAAAATAAAGTCGGGTATATTACAACATGTTCCCGTATGCCAGCTGTAACTATGGAGAATATTCTCAAAACAATCTGGCAAGCGTAATTGGGTCGTTGGGAAACTCAACATTATTCTGCTTCGTTGAGAAGAATTTGAATCACAGTATAGCTTACTCATAAAATCTGTATATATCCGGACGAAACCAGTATTCCGTGAAACAGAGAAATAGCTGAGATACTTTCTCCACTAAGTTTTCCAATTAGAATTATGTGCACGCTATTAGATCGTAGTATGCTATGATAAAATCCTTGAAACGTGAATCTCATCTATCGGCATATAGGCCGACGAATGTATCTTGTTATGTGGAGGTGAACAATGGTCTATCTCTCATCAACAACATATCCAAACCACTAAAATGAGCTTTCCATAGTTGCCAAATGAAGAATCATAATTTCAAATGCGATGTTTTTAATTTACTTGATATATATAAATCTTCCAAGCATTTCTGGTATCAGACTTGTTCGTGACAAAGCAGGTGACCTTGAAGATAACTTACTCAAAAAGCATTTCCTTACACTTACTCGGCTTTCTCCAGCGACATTGTACGGTTTCAAGGTAATGCGCGCTTCACGTGGAGATTGCAGACAAGATCCAAATATTTAGGCACACAGCACTTAAGCGTGCAAACTTAACAAATTACTTCAAAGGATATTTCATTAGTTTACCTAATTGGTTTTCCGGGACATGAAGTGCCCACTATCCCTTTAAGCGGATTTGAGGACGAATAGAGTTGATTCAGTGGAGTATAAATCCAAATGTAACTATAGTTTAAGCTTTTATTGTAAATAATGGAGATACACATGCAGAGGACGGGTTTTCGTTGCTTTTAAAAAATGTCATGTGATACATCCGTGCTTTTCGCTTCCGCGTCGAGGAAGTACTTTCCACTCATTTTGCAGCAGCGTAGATTTTCATGCATATGCCAAAATATTAAAAATAGTTACAAATATACCTCAACTTTGTTGCATAATTTTTGCACGTTTGCATACTATATGAATGACTGCGTCAAGAGATATGTTCCATTTGGAACGGGGTGCTTCAATATATTTCCGCTTTATAAGTAGCGGCTGTGGTTAACCATTTATTGTAATAAAAATGACATGATATTCACGTTCAAGTTGGTAATACGTCATACATTCACAAGATGTTCACCGGCACAGACTACTTTCCGATGTCCTGACTATTAAAACTACAGAATCATCATAGCAAAATCTAAGCATTGTCAGGCGAACGGAAGAAACCAAATTGAATCCAAATGTAGATGAAACGCTTAATTTTATGTCACTTCATGTCGTCGCAAATATGAGGAAGATATATAATTCCTACTTACTTAAACATCATGGCTCCGACACTCCCTCAAAATATGAATGTGACCCTTTTGTAATTTATAATGTCGCTGCGCGTGAACTGTTCTTTCACTTCATAAAATATTACAAACTCTACCCTTGACGTAATTACAAATACATATATTATGTTTAGACATGAACTATATGTTTAGACTGTGTTTACGTTAACTGAAAGTACGGCATGCATGACGTCAAACTATAGTTGCAGGTTGTATTGATATTGAACATAAATGGAAAGATAAAATCAAATTCAAACGTTAGCTGCTAGAAACAATGCATTGTACTATGCGAATGAGATGCAAATGTTGTACTCAATGTTCCAAAGAACTCGGCTCGTTAGCGATACATTTCGTGGAATATGAGATCAAATATTTCATTTGGCGGACAGTATTTTTTAAAGCTTGTAGTAACTTTGTTTGCAAATACAAATATTTACTAGCAAAAGATTTAATGGACGTCTTTCCTTCCAATCCCTACAATTTTATACATTTCAGTTCATTGCCTTCCTCTTTTGAATAGTGGCATATGGGAGACTATTTTTGGATACAAAACATATGTACACAAATTCCAATGTGCAGAAAAGGGTCCTAACGGCCAGGTATGAGAAAATCCCGGGATTTATTATATTTAGCAGTAAATACCGGCTACTGGGGAAAAGAAAAGTGGGATGAATTAATAATCATGTAGCATATATGAATCACACTGCCCCAATATGAATGAGTCTGCCATTTGTCCACCTACCGCTTAGTGGTAAATACAGTTTTCCGCGGAATATTACGGTATTAACCGAATGTACTTTTAGACACCTTCTCATTACTGCTGACGGCAGACCCGACAGATTTCTCAATTTCATGTACCCAACATATTCACTTGTGTTGTTTGAAAGTTTGCTTACATCGGCTGGAACACATACTACGGTGAACGTTTCCCGGAACACGAATTTAGTGTAATTTGGCGCTAAGGGTAACTGCATGAATGTTGAGTCAACAAAGCAATATTTTCACTCCACATTATAACTCCATCCAGGGCTGTAAGGAACAATGTGCCGTTTATGTTGATTGAATCCCCAGGGAAATTCAGCCAGCCGCAGTTTCCAGAATCAACACAGCACTCGTATTTTCCGTCTCCAAAAATAGCACAGTTTCGCACAAGTACAGTGTATAGGTATTTGTTTGTAAATTTATAACTTTAAAGTTCATAGCAATGACCTTGATCGAAATACTGTCGAATCTAACTCATACGATAAGCACTCCACCATTTCATTGAGGACCAACATCCCAATGGATATTTTCCACAATGTGACTCGTATGCAATAGCAAGCGGAATTAATTTGCAAATAAATTTGTCTCGTTCCACGTTATTGTTGTTCCTTCACGATGGTACAATATAGAACGCACTTCACGTACAAAACATTATGCCTGGCAAATCATAAAGCTGGAGAAACAAATGAGTGTATCCTATTCCTCTATAAGAGGAAGGAAGTGAGTTTATCGAGGATGAAGTCGAGTGCTTGGCTGAGATTCCCGTCCAGTAGCTACGCGTCTATTGAGAAGGGACAAAGCAGGAAGAAACGCTGAGTGAATTTCTAAAGTGAACAAGGGAATACTAGGTTCCACAAAAGCCTGAGTAGAATTTGGATTTCTGATCATATTTTGCGTCCATTAAACGGCAATCCTGCTTGTGAGCACCATTAAAGCAAATTCTTCACTTGCATCGATATCTCCAAAAATGGACATTTCCGTGGAGAAAGTATTACAAATGGGTTCAATGGAGGAGTTGCAGGACGACACAAAAAACCGTAAGTTCACGTTACTTGAACTGTTTCAGAATTTTAATGAATTATCATTTCAAAGTTTGACCGTTATAATTTTTAACAGCGTTTGAAAAGTGGCTAGCATTGAAGCCAAATGGACTCAATTACGATAGTAACGACTCATTTCAACAACCGGAGGTAGGGTTCTATGCATACAGTAGATTGATTATGCTTGTGAGTTCTGTAAAATTACTTCTGGAATGCTAAATTTACAGCTTTTTAATATCTCGGAAATGGCCATTAATGGAACAAACAACATCAGCAACGTTAGCGTGCTTCTCGACCGATTCGAGCGACAAACAAACAAATTCCATCATTTGGCCTTGTCCTCACCTCTAATATTTTTCGTGTTTTTGGCAATATCAGTTGCTCTAATTATTCTTTTTGAACGGAAAAGTAGACGGCTTCAACACACGAAGGATGAGAGCGAGAGCATGGAAATAGTTGACCCACATAATCTCGTTCGAGTAAGTAGAGCAAATTAAATCAAGTACCATTAAAGTTTATGTTCAACATTGCAGTATATTACATTTATTTTTTTTTGGTCTATGGATTGCAGCAATTTACAAATAGTGAACCTGTTTTGAACAAAGTAGCAAGGGACCAATACTGTCCGGAAATTGCGATTACTTCCATGAGTGAGAAAAACGGACTGAACGTTTTTGAGACTAAAATTGCGGATGCGGTGTAGAACGAGTTTCAATGTTTTGTTAATGTTGTCTTTGTAATTTCGTGTAATCCAAAAATCGTTTACCGAAAATGTGTTTAATAAAACTCAAGCGTTTCAGATATTTTAGCATTAACAAATCTGATTCATGTATACGGAATATACCTATTTTGGCCAATATTTACGAACAGTCAATACAAAACGGCGTTATGATGGAAGTTTGCAGAGATAGTCCATAAAATGTGCTGGTGAATAAAAACCCTTTACTTTCACTTCTCACATCAAAACATGTTTTCCTTGAGTTCATTGACTCGTTCTTTATAAGCTTTGTCTCTCCTCCTACATTCACATCGCCACTAAAGAGTCACAATAGTTGGTTTTAGGCACGCACTATAGGAATAAAAAGTATGTCTCTCAAATAGCAATACCGTAACCGAGATTGAACAGATAAGAGAGAGAACATAGTACGTACAATCACGTACAATCTGTTGAGTGCATCCGGGGTTCTTTTTGGCCATATATTTTATGTTTTACTTTTTGAAGCAGCATTTCTCTCAGTTTAGTATGGGCTCATATAGACAAATGACTTTTTTATATGTCCGAATTCTGAAGTTGGCAATTTCAATAGAGCAGCTTGTCAAACACAGCTTGACGCATTTTTCTTGTTTCCAGCCCACATCATCGATACATTTTTGTCATCCGCGTTGGTCACCAATCATGATTGTGCGTATTTTCCCCGAACAATGATTCACTAGCACGAACCTACTGCATGAACTCGTTTGAAGAGCACGGTGGACACGTTCTTGAAGAATACATGCAAAAATTGTTCACTACCAGAAAGAAGGTGATATGCCCTTCAACGCAAGCGGCAAACTGGACATGCTCATAAACATGTCAAAAATAGTCATCAAGAAAATCTAGTTAAATACATGAGAAGAAACAAATAACACTACGTCATTCCATGTTGCACGTTGTGAGTCGATCAAAAAAGTTACCGAAATAACTCTCAAGTCTCAAAGAGCATGATTTCCGATAAATTGAAAATCATCCAAAGCCTGTTGAATCCAGATACCGTTCAAATTAAGTTTCACTCCGAGGATATGTAAAGAAAATAAGGATACAAAAGCACTTTGCCGAGTCAACCAGATTTTCTCCTTTCCCACTCGAGGTTGGTGGGTCATAAGTAAAACTGAAGTTATTTCGGGAACCCTAATAGGAAGAACGTTCAAAACACGCAAAACCAGTCATCTCATTTTTTTGTAGATAGTAATTTGATTTTCAATTAATTTTACGTTTTAAACTAGTTTTTTTGTTATTTCTGTTTTCGACAATTAATTGCTTAAAAGATTTTACACTGCGCCATGTTTGCTTTACCTATTTTGTGTCATGTCAATTCTGACCTTCAAATACAGGAGTAATTAAATCTACCCGGTTTGAATATCAGAGGATATACCTCTACCGCTCAGCGAAACTTCAGCAGCACTTACCTCTCTACAAAATAGGTGGTTTAATTTCAAAGTAATGGCCCATCTAGAAAATTCTTTACGCTCCACGTATTCCAGAATTCGTCAACATCATCATTTGTATACACTGTTGTTGAAACTGGCTATGCCACTTTATATTAACAAAAATCCAAGTAAAACTTTTTTAGATACAAGCAATTTTAATTGATTTTCAGACTTCCATTTACAAATGTAATGCAGCTTTTGTTAAGACCATTGACCTGCATAATACTTGAAATTGCTACTGAAGTTCATGGCTCTGAACTTTTTGAAGGTCAGTGGCAAGCACGGGAAATAATGACACTTTTGTCAAAACTTACGCAGCCTCAAATCCAATATAGGACGATCTCCACAATAAATAATGGTTCAAAGGAAAACCACCTGAAATTGAAAACTATCCAATGCGAGTATATATGCGCTTGAAATATGTACATACGTTGACTTTATTGTTACATATGTTTTTAACATATAATCCAAATATATATGCGCTCTTGTTGTTACACAATATTTGACTCAAATACACAATCCTGAGTCATCTCGGTTGTCAGATCCGTGCATTTCAAATACGATAGCTGGGATTAAAATGTGACAAAACATAACATTACGCTTCATTAGTTATAGACTACCCGGAATTGATTCCAAAAATAGGAATTGGTATCCCACTTATGGCAATATCCCGTAACATTTCCGTTTCAAATTATATAATTAATACATTTTTGAAACTTGCTAATGGTATTTTGGTACTCGGCCGTCTTCACTCATATCATATTTCCATACTACAAAAATGTATTTTTAACGTTTACAAAGTTCAGATTCGGACCTTGAAAGCAAGCTATGAGTTGCGCTAAAAGTTATCATACACATTCATAATTCAAGTAATCTCTACATTCTCTGGCAACCCGTTTTTAATTTTAACTGAATTTTAATTTGCACATTGTGTGGATACTTACCTTCTTACAAATATTTCCCTTCCAAGTGGAGCACAGCTGCATCATTTCAAGGAAATGTTCACTCATCCAAAAGTAATTACAAAGTGTGCTCTGTGTTGAAGTAAGCTAATATTGTATTCATGTTACCAGTTTTCGTATAAGGTAAGGTCGTTGAGCAATAAATTTTGACTTTGTACTTTAGATCAAGGACGGATGAGGTTTCCACGTGTGTACGTTAATGCTGATGTATCCAACAATTTATCAAAAAACCCTTAGGGGCATACATGCAACTTGATAGGGGTAAACGTCTATGGTCTTACGTAACAAGAAATGTCGAGCAAGAAAGGAGCCCATTTGTGTATTTGCGAAACACAATGCGGGAGGGAATCCACAGGTTTTAGTTAGCGAGTGATCTAGAAATATGTCAGCAAGATGAAAGAAAACCACGCTTCCATCACGCCGGGACCACGTGATCACCTGAGAAATAGTTGGACATCTAGTGCGTACTTAGGCATTGATGATAAAACAGTTATTATGAATGTTCAATAGAGACAATTATTTAAGTAACTTTGGTGCTCATGAAGAATTCTTGAGGTACGTAAATTGGGATATATGTGCATTAAGTATTTGATCAAGCACTTATAAAATGGACAAAGGGAAATGAAATTAAGGAGGACATGTACCAGATTGTTTTATAAATAAAACTATATTTAGCTTATTCCAATTTGTTTCTTTCGAATAAAACGTCATATCTTTGTTTGTCAAGACAGTCCCTACTGACACCAATTTGCGTCCATTCGATTTTAATGCGAGATAATGGGATATGATGTAATTCGAGCGACATCAGCAAGATCCATTACATAACTGTAATCATTATCAATGACAGCAGGAAGTAATGTCTACCACGATATTAACCATTTTTCCTGCCCCTGACACGAAACGCGATATGAGTTATATAGTATGTTGTTCCCATTACTTTTCACCTTTCGAATCATTATGATGTCATCAGGTTTCAATTATGCCTTCAAAAGTACCTTACTAAATTACATCAAATCGTAATTATCTAACGACGGGAAATCTGGACAGGATTCAATAGAGTGACCCGGAAAGTATCATCGTACAATGTCTACAAAGGACATGAAGAGAATCCAAAAGATTAGTTCTGCCTTCCCAATATTAACTCAAGTGAACAAAGCAGGTGGAGATTTCAGGCAACATTTTGTGTCATTTCCTGATCACATGTCCATCTCCTTTATACACATTCTTTTGAGGGAAGTCATATGTTGTACGGAAGAACTTAGTGAAAATTTCGCACATTTATTGAAATACCAATTGTTGGTCAAGGCTAGAATTGAAAACACATCTCAGAACTTATTTTTGTTAAATCAGCACTACAGTGGGGCTTCCTTTATGTTGTTCAGATTTGCAATTATCATTGAACTTTTTTTCAGCAAAAAATGGCATATACATACATCTGACCAGTAGCATAGCCTATTACGTCAATTGTTACAAAGATTTTCCTAAGATGGCATCCAGCAGCTTACGCTTAAAGCCATAGCTTATGGAACGAATCGAAATCATTCCTTTTGAAATGACATTGGTTCATTTTGTGGATAAGCCATGAATATTAGTGGATGTAAGACAATTGACAAGAGGTTTATGCAACCTCAGCGGCTATGCAAAAGGTCCTGGGGTACGTTTACATTTCAGCCGAATTTAAGTTCTGACTTCTTTTTGCAAATACAATTCTTGCCGAACGCAATACTGAAACGTACTGCAGTATATGTGTTATGTGTTTATCTTACAGTATACGTAATCCGAGTGCCACCACATTACTCAGCGCCGTGACAAGAGTCGATGGGATGAAGTATTTAGGTTTATAATACCATCTTGAATTGCACAACGAGGGATATATCACTCTCCATTTCCAGGATTATTCAAAACACTAAAGATGAAAAGAAATCCGATGAGGCGAAGGAAGAGCATGGCTGAATTGAATTTTAAAAAACGCTAATTGGATTGGATTACTTAATTTAATATGCTGTTGCATAATTACGTGCCCAGGTCCTAGAGTTAGTAATGAATGAATGAATGAATAGTTACAGAAATTTTGTATCTTCGATGACGTTGACATAATTAGTTAATACCAATTTAGCGGCTAACAGTCATTCATGAACAATTTACTAACTTTGTGCGATATCAGTACAATACTTCTGTATTATGTGATACACAAGCTACCCTTTCCTGTAACACTATTAAGCCTTGCCAATGTGAAACATAAACATTTGTAAGCCAATGTGTTCAGTTTCCAGGTGCATTCGTTCAGTACCGCTGCCGCCCCCGACGAATTGGGAAAGTCTGAAAACAAGTACGAATTTTTTTGCGAGTCGAACATTTTGTTCAAGAAATAATTCAAAGGTTTAGAGGCTTAGCGGGTTTAAATGTTCATTCGCGCTGCATAGGCAACGTTGCTCCTAGAAAACTTTTATAACCGCTTAGAGTTAGAAGTATGTTCGAAATAATTCAATCAACTCACCTAAAACGCATGGGATCCGAATTTAAATACTTCATTTCACAATGGAATTTGAATGCGAAAAATAGATACAGTTCGACATGACTGATTATTATCCCAGCAACGCCGTAGCACCGTTTGGCTTTCTTCTGGAAAATACAAACAACGCAGTAACAAAAATCATGATAAGGAATTCACATCATCAACAAACGTGCAAGAGAGTGCGAAGAGTTATTAACGGATTCCAAATGTAAAATCTAAAAATATAATAAAACCAACATAGTGCTGATACATAAACTATGTGGGGAGTGGGTAGAAATTGTATTTTATGAAATTCCAGGACTCCCAAAATAACTTTGAAATAATGCAGCAGTGATCCCGAATAATTGGAAACGGAATGAGTGTGGCACAAACTGGTTTCGACAGATTAGCATCACACATCCAGCACTGCAGCACGTGCTTATTAATGAATGTTATCAAGTCGGATATATTACAACATATTCTCGTATGCAAGCTGAAACTATTCAGAATATTCTCAAAGCAATCTGGCAAGCTTTATTGTGTCGTTGAGAAACTCAGCATCAGGTTATTCTATTTCATTGAGAAGAATACGAAGCACAGTGAAGTCCACCAATCAAATTTTCAAGTATCCGGACGAAACTAGTATTCCACGGAACGCACAAATATGTGAGATACTTTATTCACCAAGTTTCCCAATTATAATTATGTGCTAAATATTAGAACGTTGTATGATTGTATGCCTTTCTAAAATGGATGCACAGTGTGAATCTCATCCATTGGCATACGAGCGTATCTACGTTTGTAGAAGTGTAAATTAGTCGACCTCTTATCAAAAACACATGTAAACCACTAAAATGAGCTTTAGCTAGTTGTCAAATGAAGAATCTCAATTTCAAATGCGTTGTATTGTAATTTATTTGATCTAAATGCTTATTCCAAGCATTCCTGGTATTAGAGTTGTTCGTGACAATGAGGGTGACCTTGAAAATAACTTATCGAAAAATATTTACTTTCACTTTCTCTACTTTCACCATTGACATGGTGCGGCTTCAAGGTTACTTCATGTGCAGATTGCTTATAAGATCCCAGTTTTTAAGCATATGACATTCAAATGTTCAGACTTTACAAATTACACAAAACGATAATTGCTTTTCGAGGACCTGAAGTGCTCATTATCCCTCTAAGCGGATTTGACGACGAGAGGAGTGGATTCAGTAGAGCATAATTCCAGATGTAGATGTAGTGTAAGCTTTTGGTGCAAATAATGGAGATCCACATTCAAGGGACGCGTTTTCTTTGATTTTATTAAACAAAAATTTTTCATATTGACATGACATATGAATGATGGCGTCAATAGGATTGCTCCATTTGGAAGGAGGTTCCTTACGGATGGCTTCCGGCTTTAATATATTTTAGCTATATAAATGGCAGCTGTTCTTAACCTATTATTGTAAAATGGACATGATATTCACGTTTAACTTGGTCATACGTCACAAATTGACTAAATATTCAACGTCACAAACTACTTACAAACGCATTACAATTAAAACTAGAATCGACTTGAATTAAAAAACGAGCAGAATCTAGCCGTTGCCGAGTGTACGGAAGAAACCAAATTGATTTCAAGGTGATTTGAAATCCTTTATGTTAAAATCACTTCTTCGTGTCTTCGAAAATATGATGAACAAATATAATTCCTACGAATGGATAATATGGCTCCAACACTTCCTCCAAAAATACATGTGATGCTTTGTAATTTTGAAAGTCGCTGCGCGGAAATTGTTGCTCCTATTCATGAAATACGACATACAACACTCGTGTCGTCATCAAAAGTGGACGTATTATGTTTAGACATGAGCATTAAGTTGAGATTGTATTTGACGATAACTAAAATATGGATTGAATGACGTCAAACTATTGTTACATATTCAATTTATTTTGACGGAAAGTGCAAATTCAAATTCAAGCGTTACAAGCTCCTATAAACAATGTGTTCTTGTTTGCAATTGTGAAGCAAATATTTCACTCGTCGTTCCAAAGAACTCGGCCCGTGAAAGAAAAAATCCCTTGGAATATTAGACCAAATATTTAATTTGACGGACAATATTTTTAAAGCTAGTAGTAAGTTTGTTTGTAAATATAAATATTTGCGAGAAAAAATTTAAAGGGTGTATATCCTTCCAATGCCCAAAATTTTCTACGTTTCAGTTCATTGCCTTCCTCTCTAGAAAAGTGCTTTCGGGAGACTATTTTTGGACGGAAAACATAGACACATTGATTTCAATGTACGGATAAAAGTCCTGATAGACGAGCCGACAGATTTTTTTCAATTTCATGTACCCAACGTCTAAACGTGTGTTGTTTGAGACTTTGCTTTACAACGGCTGTAAAACAGAGTTTGGGGAACTTCTCCTGGTAACTAAATCGAGTATAATTTGGCGCTCAGGGTATCTGCATAAATGTTGAGTCCATACATCATTATTTTCATTCAACATTATTACTCCATCCACCACTGCAAGGAACAACGTGCCGTTTGTGATGATTGAATCCCCAGGGAAATTCAGATAGCCGCCGTTTCCAGAATCAACACAGCACTAGTTTTTTCCGTCTCTCATAATAACGCGGTTCTGCACAGGTATACAATGCATCACCATGTATTTTGTTGAACATTTATAACTTTAAACTTCCAAGTAGTGACCTTGATCAAAATGATGTAGAATCTAAATCACATAGTAGGCACTCCACTATTGCGGACCAACGTCCCGTAGGATATTTTCCTCAATGTTGCTCATATGCTAGAGTAAGCGGAATTAATTCGCAAATAGATTTATCTCGTTGCACTATACCATGGCGCAACATTGAACGCTCTTGATATTCAAAACATGCTACATGGCAACTCATGTAAAGCTAGAGCTGGAGGAACCATTTGAGTATCATATAGCAATGTAGGAGGAAGTGAGTTTATCGACGATGAAGTCGAGTGCTTGACTGAGATTTCCGTCCAGTAGCTACGCGTCTTTTGAGAAAGGACAAAGCCGGAAGAAACGCTGAGTGAGTTTCTAAAGTGTACAAGGTGATACTACATTCCCAAAAAGCCTGACTAGAATTTGGATGTGATCCATGTACTGCATCCAGGAACGCTGAACCAGCTTGTGCGAAACCATTAAAGCAAATTCTTCACGTGTGCCGACATCTTTCAAAAATGGACATTTCAATGGAGAAAATATTACACACGGGTTCAATCGATGAGATCCAGGACGACACAAAGAACCGTAAGTTTGCCTTACCTTAACAATCTTAGAATTTTAATGGCTTATCAAATCTAATTTTAGTTGTCATAATTTTTCGCAGCATTTGAAAAGTGGCTAGCAATGAAGCCAAATGGACTCAGTTATGAAAGTACCGACTCGTCTCAACAACCTGAGGTTGGATTCTAAACATTTAGTAGATGTATAGTGTTTGATACTCACAGTTGTGTAAAATTGTTCCTGAAATATTTAATTTACAGCTTTATAATATATAGGAAATGACCATAAACGGAACAAACACCATCAGCAACGTTAGCGTGCTTCTCGGCCGATTTGAGCGACAAACGAACAAATTCCTTCATTTGGCCCTGTCCTCACCTCTAATATTTTTTGTGTTTTTGGCAATATCAGTTGCTCTAATTATTCTCTTTGAACGGAAAAGTAGACGGCTTCAACACACGAAGGATGACAGCGACAGCATGGAAATAGTTGGCTCACCTAATCTAGTTCGAGTAAGTGCAACAAACTAAATCAAGTATCTTGAATCACGTTATGGCAAAAGTACAACACATATATTTCACTTGACATATTTTACATATTTTCTTTTTGCTTTTTGGGATTGCAGCAACTAACAAATAGTGAGCCTGTCTTGAACAAGGTAACAAGAGAACAATACTTTCCGGAAACTGCGATTACTTCCGTGAGTGAGAAAAACGGAATGAACATTTTTGAGACTAAAATTGCAGAGGTTGTGTAGAATGCATAGCAATATTTTGCTAATGTTGTCTTTATAAATTTGAATAACCCCAAAATCATTTATGAAAATAGTTTGTTTAATAAAAACAAAGCGCTTCAAATAGTTTGGTATTAACAAATCTGATTTACGCAAGAGATATGTCGGCCACTTTCAAATTTCATCCAGGAGGTACATTTAGTCAAAAGATAACGCGTCAGGTTGGAATTTTACAGAGATAGTCCATATAAAGTGTTGGTGGATAAAATATTTCACTTTCACTTCTCGCATCAAAACATGTTTTTCTTGGGTTCATTGACTCGTTCAACTGAAACTTCGACTCTCCTGCTATATTCCCACCGACACCAAAGAGGCAAACTAGTTGGTTCTAGGCACGAACTATAGACATAAAAAAGTATTTCCATCAAATATCAATGCTGTAACCGAGATTGAACAGAGAAAAGACTTCACGTACAATCTGTTGAGTGCTTCCGGGGTTCCTTTCGGCCATATATTTTATGTTTTCCTTTTTGAAGCACCATTTCTGTTAGTTTAACTATGATCTCATAGAGACAAAGGACGTCCGAACTGTGGAAACGGACGTCAGATATATTCCAATAGCAAACTGTTTGCAACTTCAATAGAGCAGCTTGTCATCATCGTTTGACGCCTCTTCCTTGTTTCCAACCCACATCATTAAAATATGTTTGACCTACGGCTTGATATAAAATAAGGAATGTATACATTTTCCCATAACAATGTCTCTCTAGTATGTACCGACTACATGGATTGATTTAAAGAGCATGATGGCGAAGACCTTGAAGAATACAGACATATCGTGTTCACTATCGGACAGGACTTGACATGTCTTTTAACGCAAGCGACAAACGAAACGTTCACATTAATATGCTCAAAAATAGTACTCGGCTATCCAATAGCTCAATATTATGACAAATAACAAATAACACTACGTCATTCCATATTGCATGAAGTTACTCGATCAAAAAGATCCCGAAATAACCTCTCGATCTCAAATACCATTATTACTGACAAATTGAAAAATCATACAAAGCCTGTTGAATCCAGATGCCGTTCATTAGAAAATATTTTCGTTCCGAAGATATATCAAGAAAATAAGGATACAAAGCACTTTGTCGAGTCGAGTCAGCCAGATGCCAGATTTTCTCCTTCCCCACTCGAGCTTGGTGGGTAAGAAGCAAAACTGAAAGTATTTCGGGAGCCCTAATAAGAAGTACGTCCAAAGCACGCTATACCCTTCATCTCACTTTCTTGTAGATAGTAATTTGATTTTTAATTAGTTTTGAATTTCAAACTAGTTTTGTTATTTCAGTTCTCGACAATTAATTTCGTAAACGATTTTACGCTACGCTTTACATATTTTGTGTCGTGTCAAATGTGGCCTTCAAATACAGGAGTAATTAAATTGATCCGTTTGGAATGTCAGAGGATATACCTCAACAGAATAGTGAAACTGAAGCAGCAGTTACCGCTTTACAAAATAGGTGGCATAATTTCAAAGTAATGTCAAATCTAGAAAATTCCATCAGGTTTCTTTACGGTCCACGTATTCCGGAATTCGTCAGCATCATCAAGCACTCATACTGCTGTTGTAAGTGGCTATGACACTTTACATTAAGGAAATTCCATGTAAAACGTATTAGATACCTGCAATTAAAATTTTAATTGATTTTCTGACAACTTTGATCAACAGTCATGCCACTACTGTAAACAATATTTGATGGGTAGACTTTCGTGCCATCTGTACAATACTTGAAATTGATACTAACGTTCATGGCACTGAACTTTTTGATGGTCAGTGGTAAACGCTAGAGACAATGACATTTTTGTCCAATCTTATGTAGCCTCAAATTCCACATCGAATGGTCTCCACATCATAAAATTGTTCAAGGGGAAAACCACCTGAAATTAAATCTATTCAGGTATATGTATACGCTTGAAGTATGTACATTCATTGGCTTTGTTGTTACATATCTTTTTAGCATATAATCCGAAAATCATTGCGCTCTTGTTTGTTTGCGCAATGTTTGACTCCAATATACAAAGCGGAGTCAACTTGATTGCCAGAAGCGAGACGGTAACGTTGCTCACAACATGGATCATTTATGAGAGAGCGAGATAGAAGTCAGTGATGCCCAATTGTTCCAATGTTGTGACATCGGTGTTACGCGACGTATGACAGTAAACGCTATGGAATACTTGAGAAGACAAACTATAAATATTACATGAAGCCACCGTATTATCTGGTGAAATAATTACTTGTTATTGTGGACGCACTTCTTCACCTTCAGGCAATAAATTCCGACCTGTCCAATGATTTAATACTGTTACATCGTTGTTTGAAATAAAAAATTGGTTTCCCCACATATGTGTCTAACATCAGATATTGCAATTGAGTAAATTGAAGAGCTGGTCGTTTCGTATACTCTCAAGTCCTTGCCACCACAGCCAATACGTGTGTAAATTACTTGCTGTTTATGCTGTTGATGAAAAATATACTTGAAATGTTGAAATGAAAAATGGGTTCACAGTGAATTGTACTGTGGAACTGTGCGCATGTAAGATTTTCATTTCTTGAAGGATATTGTTGGAGAATGGATGGAGAGCACCACGCTTCCATCACACCGGGGCCACGTGATCACGCGAGAAATGGTTGGTCACCTATTGCGTACTTATGTTTTGACGAGGAAAGAGTTGTAATGAAAAATCTATTGAATTACCTAATTATCCTCTTAGATCACAAGGAATTCTTGAGGTACTTAAATTAAGATTTAGATACATTAAATTTTAGACAAACCGCTTACATAATGGACAAAGGGAAACCAAATGAAATTAAAGAAAACATGTACTAGATTCTTTAAGCCATGTATCCAATGTATATCTTTCCAATAAAACCTGTATTTGTCGCGCCAATACAAACTGACACCAACTTACGTCCATTCTATTCAATCCAACATAATCGGATATTATGTAATGCATGCAGTATCAGCACAATCCATTGCATAACTGTGATCATTACCAATGACAGCAGGAAGTCTATCTGCTTAGAATAGAAAGAATTTTTCCCTGTCCCTGACACGAAAAACGATGCGATATCTATAGTATCTTGTTCCAATTACTTTTCACCTTTCGAGTCGTTAAATTGTCATACGTTTCGGCTATGAGTTCTAAGCTACCTTATTAAACTACTTCAAAGGTTCAAATCTAACAGCTTGTAGCCTGGATGGGAGTAGATTGTGTGACCCGGAAAGTATTATCGTATAAGGGTTACAAAGGACATGAAGAGAATCCAAGCGATTAATCATGTCTTCCCAATGTTAACTAGGTAAGCATAGCAGGTTCAGATTACAAGCAACATTTTGTGTCACTTGCTGATCACATGTCCATCTCGGTGATTAACTTTCCTTTGATACAAGTCATACGTTTTACGTAAGACTTTAATGGAGATTGGTCACATTCAAAGAAATTGTTGGTCAAGGCCTGCATTGAAAGCAGCTCACAGAACTAATTTTTGTCACGTCATCAATGCAGTATGGTTTCCTCTCCCGTCGTTCCGATTTGCTCTCTACGGATTCATTTTAAGTATTGACTGCTGTCGTAATGTTCACTCCAGACTATGGAGCCAATTTATACCATAGTATGCACTTAAAACAAGGAAGCTGCAACATATTTAGTAAAGTTAATAGCCTTGAAGATTTAAATGTTTCTCGGTGCGCATATTTGATAAAGAGAATGCTCAGGGTCACACTAGTTCACATGAAATGTTTGTGAACCGATTTTTCATGGGTGCTAAGGTTAGTGGCAATATTTGTTTTAAAATAAAAGGTAATTTTGCGATTATGGGCTTCAGCAGCTCGTCAAAGTTAGCGCGACATGTTTATTATGAGCTACGATATATGCTATGACTGCAAAATGCCATTACACACATACATATGTTTTTCTCTGCGCGTATATTTAATATTATCTTAGATTTGACCGTCGTGTAGTGATCGCGGGTTTACAGTACATATTCATTTTTCTGTATTGCATAATTACATCCCTTCATAATTGCATATCTTTTGATTACTTAGCCCTTCTAGTGATGATATGTTCCCAGAATAACATTCAAATGAAGGATATGACTGTTCATTGATAACCTGGTTCTTCAACCTAATCCAGATGTGGGTATTTCCAAGGCGAATGGCATTACGGTGATTAACCCGAGATTTGAAGCTCAACCGATTTTGACAATAATCATCTGTGATAACAGGGTACGACTGTGAAAATTATGATGATAGATGATACCAGAGTGATTCAGATCACGAAACTGTTTGGTGTACAGGACAGAGCTGATCATTGACTATGCTCGTCAGTTTTTAGCTATATGTATGTATGATTTATGTATTCTACGTATATATGCCTAATGCCTTTTTAATGATACATATCACACTGCACATGAATGCGTGGGCACAAACGGAAACTTGATCGGCTTAAGGGAATCCCTACGCAAAAAATACGTTTCCACGAAATGCTGTTGTATTGAAGTAAAATTTCGTTTTGAAGTTGTGAAAGTACTGCAGTTTCTGGGGAAAAACACTAATGAATTCAATGTCAGGAAAGGACATGTTGTTCATTATTTTTGTTAAATTTTCTAGCGATACGCAGCTATTAACGTAAAACAGGGCAAGTAAACCATCTGGAAAATGGGAAGAAGCATTTCCACAAGTATTTCATTATATTTTGTTAGAGCCTCTAAGAGCATCTCATGCGTAATTTCGCGTTTCTGCGAAAGCTGGATGACACTCTCGTTCTTCGTATTGAACTTTTCAACATCAAATGGGACGTTACTGTTTGTTTTATTCCGTTTGTAGTTCGTAAAACTACTTTGTCCCGTTTTTATCTAATCCCCTATAAAATAAATACATTTACAAAATATGTACTTATGTCTCTTTTAATGATCAAGGTCTACAGCATATCTACGTATATCACGTTACAAACACTGAAATACTGTTTCTAGTACTTTTTCTCAAAACGTCACATGCCGTGTAATTCAAGAGTTACCAATGTTTCAGGTATACACGGAAACCTGATGTAGAGTTCTTATGTTGCACAGATATATCAGGTAATTATGAAGGTATTTGTTTCGCTGGAAAATTGGGACTACGTACTTCAGAGTAACGTGATACTCGACAAAAAAAGTACCTGATAGGCTACATTCTTCAACGGTTTGGATATTTCTGGAACCGCCAGCGGTATGAGTTTCACAATTGAGCTAAATATTGTGATAGTACTATTTTGAGACAATGCGAAAGCCGCAAAAATATTCGTATGTGAGACATTTGCCATCGTAATTCTAGCACACCGTGTGTTATTTCGGCAACTTATGTGGAAGTGGAGACACCAAAACGAAATCATGTAATAAATATAATGTGGTTTCGCTGCCCATTTGATTAGGTTGAGGTTATATGCTTTAATTCATTTAGTATTGTCTACTCTCATTCAGTTGAGAGCCTGAACATTTATATGCCTGAAGCTTGTTCATGGTGCCTTGAATTTTGTTATCATTGTCAGAATTGTAAATAACGATCACAGGTTGGCGCAATGTCCATGAAACATTTTTGGGAATTTTCCGATTTTTATTAAATCTGGGTGGATCACACGATCTTAGATTATGCTTCCTATGAAAAATCTAAAATGTTTTTAATTTTGGATCGCACGTTAATTTCACTTCCAGCAGAATTATATTATCTATGGAGCGAAACTAAATGCAGTAAAGGACAAAACATATAGAGGATAAAATCAGGGATATGATATGTGACGGCGGTACGGAAAACTCGATGGGTAGCAAAAAAATTTGAAGAAAGCCGTTTGAAACTTTTGATGACGCTTTACTCCATGAATTCTAATTGCGATCTAAGCGAAACCTGTTGAGCAATGACCTAGTTTTGCTCGCATATTTAAAAAACCCCTTTACACACTTCTTTTCTATTCCAATAAAATCATCAAGTCAGAATCCCTTCATATTTCAATATATCAGGCAGCACGCTGAGAAACATTTTTTTATTATCTGAAGACTCATGCGTTGTAATAACAGCATTTTAATGAATGACAAATCCTTTGCTTCGCAGATACGCTCACACATTCTTCACAGGAAGATCGGACATCTTGTAGCTTACTCTCTAGGTTCAAGTTGTAGTACAAATTTATAACTTATGGAATATTTCACCATTTACAATAAAATAACAGTGCAACTATCTGGCTAAATGAGAATACATCAAACAGAAATGTATATCTATCACTGCCAAGTTACGGATGCAAAGAACATCAAAGAACTAAAAATGCTTTACATGATTTGCCCTTTTCAAATGAACACAACACGTAGGTGGAGGAATGCACGAGTGAAAATTGAGTAGATATTATTAATAATAAGGGTACGGCGCTGAATGACGGAGTTTTTGAACAAAGGCATAACATGAGCTGAGGGCGTAAGGTCAAAAATACTAGTAAAAATGGATCCTCAATAACGTATTTTGAGATTCTACACGCGAAATAACGGAGCGATGAATTCAACGCACTTTGCGTAAGATTCTATCGAAATCAGTTCAGACCGGTCTTCAGTTAAGATAAATTAATACCTTGGAAAGAAAGTTGTCTGGAACTTTTATACAAAATAATAATTTGTTGCTTCTGCATACATCTGTTAAACAGATGTATCTGTAAATATACCACTCCTGTTTTTGCTTGAACACGCTATATGAGTATTTTGTTGTACATCTCTGCAGACAAGACAATACATGCATATATGGAAGGAATAAGTAAGACGATGCCGCGACGGAGGTTCTAAACTAATTAGGCATTTATGTACCCAGTTCTTCTTTGGTGGACCTTTGGCAATTACAGAGAAATTTTGCCACATTACTCGGTCTGTATTGCATAGCAGAAGCGAACAGCCATAACGGATGCCATAACAGCCATAACGGATAACCATGTTGCCTGGACTTGCTTTATTGTGGCATGAAAATGAAAGGCATGCTTAACCGTCGATTATAATCAAATAATAAGTATGTCCATTGTATCGTATGATTTATCGCTTTTAAAAACTGTGAAACATGTAAGCAATGTAACCGCCAACGTAAATCTAAAATCGAATATCTGCTAAACACATCAGTGTCAAGGTTATACCAAAGGTTGGTCAGTCGTTTTATATCTAAATCGATGCAAGCCTATAATGTTGTCAGAGGAAGGGTGCATTCACATAAGGTGGATGCTGACGGATAGATACACGGTCACCATGAGAAAAGCTTTTATCGTCTTGTTTACCAAGCAGCCGTGATCCCTAACGCAAGCGGGAGAAAGCTATCCTATTTTCGCTGCAATTATTCACAAACTATGTTGTGGATGATGAAAAGTGTCTGCCGGACAGAATTCTACTTCCAGTGTGTGCCTGCAGTGTGTGGTGGAAGCTTCGAAAAATAGTATGTCCTTTACCGGTAGAACGAAATTACTTTCACTCTCAGCTATAAATATCGAAATAATAAATCTGTGCTGCTCAATCATTTGCTCATAACAAGAAGTGGTGAAAGTTGAAACAGGTTGTAAAAATGGAAATTTCCCTGGATAAAATTTTGCAAATGGACCAGACCAGGGAAAACATGGGCAACCTGAAAAGTCGTAAGTTCTATTCTCAAATTACAGCTCATTATTGCAATCATATGCAATTGTACACGACTCTTACTTTTCGCAGCTTTTGATGATTGGCTGGCAATGAAGCCCACTGGATTCAATCACGATCCCTACTTGACATCTCAACAAAATGAGGTAAATAAAATATCATGATTGGCTTCGGTCCAAAACTAGTTTAAACCATTTTTAAATCTGATAATTGCAGCTTGTGAACAGCAGTGGCATGAAATACACGGGTTCACTTAACAGCATCAACAACATTAGCGTGCTCAGTGGTACGGAGCGACACAGCAATGGGTACATCTATCTGGTGCTTTCCTCGCCACTCATATTTTTTACATTTCTGGGATTTTGCGTAGCTATGTTGTTGTGTTTTGATCGACAAAGCAGGAGAAAGTGCAAAAATGTTCCGGAATCTCAACTGGCACCTCAAATGAACGATAGTACAGGCGTGAACATTCCATAATTTGTTTTCTGAAGTGCATGATTTGCTCTAAATGTATATTCTAAATGTTGTTTATATGAACGAAATATTATGCAGATTAAACATAATTGTTAGAGTGATGCTGTTGACAATGTACAGATTTGTAATAAAAACACTTTTCATTACAACACTGATTTGAGCATCTGCATACGTAAGGCCATAGAGTTCCAAAATTTGTTTTTAACGTTTGTAAATGTAAGCACTGGCAATGAAATAAAACACCTGGTGGAATCATATCGACTCACAAGAAACCAAGTAAGACACTTGCCAAAGTGCGCGAAAACCAAATGAGACAAATGCAAAAACGTGAGAAAGCCAAGTCAGACACTTGCATAAAGGCAGTTCTGAGGAAATGAAGATTGAAGTTGTAGAGTCTTACTGATGCATATTATCTTACTTTATGACTTTCTGATACCAAAATGTAACTTAATTGTTAAACAAATCCTAATAGTTGCAGAATTACATATAAATACATAACGTATACCTTAATTTGCTACTGGAGGAAAGTTTTC
Source organism: Sinella curviseta (assembly GCA_004115045.4). Lineage (NCBI taxonomy): Eukaryota > Metazoa > Arthropoda > Collembola > Entomobryomorpha > Entomobryidae > Sinella > Sinella curviseta. Next base: position 17,443,391 of record CM023203.3, read on the forward strand.
CCAACATCATACTGCTTTGTTGTTACTGTACCTTCGGTACAAAATATTCCGTAACTTTTATAGATTTTCGTGGATTTTTATGCGGTTTTTTGCATAAAAAAGCCAATGAAGTAAGGAAAAAACATACATACAAGTCTCATTTTGCCCCAAAATGCAAGTGTCTGTCTTGGTTTTTAAGAGTTTTTGCATTTGTCTTATTTGGCTTTCTCGCACATTGGCAAGTGTCTTACTTGGTTTCTTGTGAGTCGATATGGTGGATTGGAAACCGTTGTTTAACTATATGGCTTAACTATAACGGAAAAAATACCCAAGGCAAGTCTATCCATTTGTAATTACCGAATTCATCGATATCAAACTTATGCGCCGTGAGATGTCTGGAACAAGCTGTCTACCATTCATGGTATGTAATGCAATCGTTACATCACCTTTCATTTAGCTTTTTAGTCCGTTCCCATTGAACTCTGAATACCAATAAAATAGTATTTACTTAACGCGGGAGACCGTTGAAACATGGCTCGTCAACTCCCACACAAAAAATACTGACATCCTTTCTGATCTAGTTCCACATATTGCATAATCAGCTTATATATTGGATTACGATCACGCCTACGGTAATGCATTATGTGTTAGTAAACTATCTCCATACGAACTCTCGTGTGAACATGGAAACGAATTCAGCATATTGTGAACAGTTAATTTGGGGGAATATTGGTCGCAATATTAAGACACTTATGCCATTCATAATGCAAATTACGTGAGAAAATAAGTTGTAGACGCGTTTCGTGCTACATATGTGGACCCGTCTCACAATAATTGATTTGAATTAATTTGCACAGTATTATTTTGTCGTAATCTTGAGCATCCTTTCTATAAAAAGATAACTATCATGGTATTCGTTGCATTGATAATCTTTGAAATTTTGGAGTGAAGGTAATTGCACTGCCGTTGAATAAGGCATTGATGTATAACCTCAATGTCGTCAACCCATAACCACGGGGAATACCGACCCATGAGGTTTTTGGCAATTACCTTGTGAGAGACGTTAGATCAAGTAATCAAGTACACTTCACTAAACCTTTAGCTTGGTATGTCGTACAGTGACCCCGCATTGGTTCAATGTAACCAACCATGTTTTGTCTTATATCCCACGAAATCAATCATAACAATTTGTTCATTATCTAATCATCCTCTATATCAAAGTATCAAGTCATATTCTGCCAACAATAATTGGCAGAAGCATATTGCAGTCAACTACAGACGTTTGTTTTAAAATCCGTAATACGCAATTTTCTTGTCAGCTTGTAATTATCACCGGCCTGTTATTACATCGTGCTAACATGTCGATATCCATGAATAAGATTACTAATATCCTTCTTATTATTGCCATTGAAATTTGGGGCCTGGTGCATTATTATATTAATACTCGTTGCAGGGCTATGTCTGCAGGCAGTTATGTTCATCACTTGGAAGCTTGTAAATAAATGGTTTTTTCACTGATATGGGGTAAATGCGTTTTTTACACCGGTTAATATTTGGAATTTTGTGAAGTTTCAAAACCTTTTAAGCAATCTTTCCCATATCACAGATATAACCTTTCAGTGCGATTGAAAGTGTTATGCAATTCCATTATATAATGTGGAATGAAGTCTTAGCTGATTTTAATAAGGTGTTGTGTACGCAGTTATACAATAAATGAGGTAATTGAATACATTCAATATCAATGTACTAAACGTAACATGTCATTTCTAGATATAAATAGCAACATCGCCACATCAATACTTGCTTATCCATTGTAACACTTACTTACTAGCGTTTGTTGTAACCTGAGTAGCACCCCATTATCCAACATTGTGCGCCAAGAGTGTGCAAACAAATTTGAAGGACTAGCTGGTGCGTCAAACGCAACTTGATAAACGATAGCAATTTCGGTAGGGTGCCCGGCAAATACTACATCAACATTTGCGTATATTTGTATGGGACATATAATTGAATATTTCAACATGCTGGTGTATTGGCTAGAATAATTACAAAATGTGCGTTTCAAAAAGATATAGTGTTTTGTGATGCTTCATCGAATTCTAACGCATACTGTAATTGCAAGCTGGCAGCTCAAGGACACTTTTGATTGATCGTAGGAATGATATGATCCAATGTCTGCAATCCGTAACTATATAAAGTATTGTCCACGTCCACATCTCACCAGACAATCCTTGGTTATTTGACTCTACACTCAAATGGAAATTTAATTACTAATGCGCAAAAATAATGCCGGATTAATTTTGGCTGCACAACTACTGACGCTTATATGCTGTTAGTGACAATGTGACTGCATGACTTGTTTGGGTTTTTCTAGCAATCACTAATCAGTATCAAGGAAATTCTTATAACGGGGATTAATTTCATTTTCATGAAATGTATTGGCGATATTTGTCGGAATGAGTGATCCGGCAAGTTGAAATTTCATGAGAGCATTATTTGAAACATGGTGAATATACTGGCTACCCGGAACCAACCGCAACCTTATTTATTATTTAGATTGGATAAATGCTGCTCTTTGTAAAGCAGTAAAGTGTGCGCACTCAGAAATCTAGATTAAAGGAAAGCTTGTTACTTTCATGGTCTTTTTCCTCTTCTCAAAACACTCAACCACATCAGTATTGCCCTTTTCCGCATTTTACAGACGGGTCGAATTGCTATTAATCAGCGAACTTCTAGCTGATATGATATTTAGAAGAAGCCTTTGATTATGATGATGTATGCTTGCACGCGCGAAGGACATTCCAGATTCGTGGAAACCTTAAGCAGTTTGCACTTTATATTATTATACATGCGATTCATCCAAGGGCATAGCTACGATAATGTTTAAATACTATTCAGATAAATTCTAGACTATATACATTTCTGTACTAAATTGAGATTTCATAGTGGGCGGTTGTGAGAACATGAACTCTGATTTACACGTACTACGTTATTACTTATGGTACCCACTAAATTGCGGTTGAAAGTTAAGCCAGGAAAATTGGAAATGACAAATTCAATGTGTAGCTCAACCATTCAACCGATTTCGAGAGCAACGTAATGAGCTCAGTTAAAAATGATACTACCATTAGTTCTTAGTGCTTCATTGTGTGCCATGAAACTCATTGTTCGTCTGGTTGCGATTAATTACTTTTCGCTTCGCTCAGTTGTAGCATTTCCAAAACTTTTTGCGGTAAAGTTATTAACATTGTTTGCTAACGTAAATGAATAGTGGGAGAAAGCAAGCTAAAAATAGATCAGCTCTAACCCAATTGCAAGTACATTCCTGTCGTCGGTGAAGGCTTCGGCTTCAGCACGTTATTTTGGAACAAGTATCTTGGATTGCGAAGGATTGTTCCATTGCGGACGTGCCACATTGTGGCCCGCTTCCGGCTTACCATCGATAAAAAATATCAAACTGTGCGCCGGGCTACAGTAACGGACTTGACGTTCATGCTTGAGTCGCTGCTATGTCAAACGTTCACAATGGCACAACTTTGTATCATAATCAAGTTCACTGATGTACAAAACGAAGCGGTTACACGAAGCGTGAGTTCGTGCCTACTGGATCCCTGGGTCATATTATAAATATTGCGGTGAAAGGAATAGGGATTTCATTTTTGGTGGTTTCTAAATTTTAGGATTCTATTTTTACAATACTTTCATGCCACCGCATACAATGCTCGCAAATATGTGTCCAAGAAAGCAAATGGAATAATATGATTTTGTTACATTTCAAACAGCCGCGTCCGTCACTATTGAGGATTTCACATGTTTTCGGATATAATGACTTCGTACTCTTCTTTCTAAATATGTGTCGTTATCGTCGTCAACAGAATCATTTATGATTTATAGATCCAAGAAGGCGGGTATGTTGATACTTGACATGTTTAAAATTTACAAATATCGTGACGTCAAATTTAGGAAGGAGGCGGTGAGTAACATTTAATATTCTGAAACTGGTGTGATGGAAAAAATTCAGCAGCTCGTTAAAAGGTGTCAAGTGTGTATATTTGTAACTACAAATTTTCAGACGTAAGGAATTACAAGTGATCCATTACTTAAATATGTAATTTCAATGAATCATTCCAAAATTTCTCCGCATAATTAATTCCACTAGCGAATATGGGTATACATTTGCTGATTTTTTAAAAATTCACTGGGATCAATCTCAATCCCCGTTTATGACTTTTGCCTGGGATATGGTCCTGCTAAAACATCAAAAAAAGTGTATAAAAACAGATATGAATGCAGCCTTTTGACTTTTTAATCAATTTGAATGACCATAACAGAATGAACGGATTTTAGGGATTGTATTAATGTATTCGTTGCATACGTGTATCATTGAGACTTTCGTATACCATTACAAAAGGAACAAGCTGAAGGTTATATGATCAACGTAATAACCTGGAATCAAGTATATATAAATACACACAATATATTGAACTGTACTTAAATGTACAACTGAAAGGATACTATCAGAAAATGAATTTTTGGTTTCACTAAAACCACGTCGAGTTTTGTGAGCGTTTGTTTGCTTACGACATGTCACCTTAGGCAAGTTCATGAGTAAACAATAATCCAGTTGATCTCGGCAAAAGCGTCTTGGAAATCCAATATGCATGTTTCGGTAAATGTTCACAGTAGTGTGGTTCACAGCACTTCACTTCGTTTTCATTCGCATTCGGTGAAAGTTGGAGGCAAGAACTGCAACTGATTGAAAACCTTGAAACCTGTACCAATGAAATGTAAGCTACTTTTCATGAAACGTTTCCAGGGAACCTATGTACAGGTAAATGCGCTTAGAACCCGACATCATTGATGACGAATAATTCCCGTAGTATTCATTTGTTGTTTACCATTCACAAATGAACTGAAAGCAACATATATCAATCCATTCTAGCCTAAGCGGCTTAGTGCATAGAAACTTCTGACAGTTGCCCATTCGTGGAATATTTGAAGCAAGTTTTTATGTTTTCACTTTCCCTTTCTTATAATTTACATTTATCTGCTAAACAGTATTGTTCTTACAGAATGGGACATTTGCCATATATGTTCAAGCCTAAGTCGATTGGGAGCTGTCATCCGACCTTCTTTAGATCCCTACTTTTTTAGGAAACGAGAAATAATTTTCAGCAGCATTTGAATTTGCACCTATAGAATTGAGACAGGACCAATGTATAAAAATATATTTACAAACCATCAAAAACACCAAATACCATAATGGATACTTATTATCATGGTAGCAACAGACAGAAATTCCAAACCAAGTTATTAATATTACCCTCTATCAGCTACCTAATTGAGTAAATGCCGAGGGACTCAAACATTAATCAGTAAACATTATAAAATTAAAGATAAAAATACTCGAAGTCGCAAACAAGGTTTCAATGAACTCGTACATTAGCAATTGATCCCATTGATGTCTTCAATGCATTCCTTCACATAGCTGATACGGAAGACGCAGGCGGAAGTTGTTTAGGCTGTATCCAACAGAGAGTTGGCTAATATAAAAAAGAAGAACCAGGAAGGAGTATATTACAGCATCGTATAAAAACATTGCGAGCACTATATGTAGCGTCTTTTATATTGAAAAACACTGAATTATATTGAAAACTTGTCAAGGAGTGAATAACCCTGCAGTGCTGCTTATCGTACTTACTTCCACTAATTGACTATAAATACTAGGTAGCAGAGGAGATACCATTGAAGCTCCATGTGATAACACGAGACCAGGTTGCGCAGGATGACATAAATGTAGAAATAGATCAACGAAGATTATGAAGAAAACACGTTTCACAACAGAAGTTGTACTTAATTTTAGAAACTCAGTCAGTATCTTGAGCTGGCAAGAAGTTTCCGTTTTGTATCAAGAAATATATTCCGCGTACAATTTCTATTCTGCTACGCATATAGAAATGTGTGCCTACCTTCCATCTCTAAAGATGGATATATTTTATATTGAAATAAGTTGTACATATTTATTCCCGGAGAGCTAGAAAAGAGAAATAAATAAATAATTTCATTTCGCTTCCAGGACTGCTACAAAATATGTTGATAGCGCTGATTAAATTCATGGGGAAATTCCACTGGAGTAAGACGTCAACATCACACATTTACTTCGTATTCTCAACTTCCGAAACGACGGAGTTCCGAAACAATAACAAATGTTCAGCGTAAATGTGTTTATTTAAACTTTATATCTTCGATTCCAATAGAAGAATCCTAATAAAAATGGGCTACTATACGTGGGTTAAGGGTTCATAATTTCTACACTATGTACTACATCGTTGATGCAAAATATCCAGGAGGAAATTTGCTGAACGCAGATCATATAAACTTTCCCTATTATTTAAAATTTAAGCGTACGGTTTAATTAAATAGTATATTTGTCTCCTTAACGCTACTCTATAGCATTTGCTCAGCACGTTGCACGACAACAGGCAGCAGTAAACTCGTGTAGAGAAGCAAGCCAGAGCTAACAGCGTGCAGCATGCACTTCCATCGGTGAAAGTGATTTCACCAGGGATATATGAGAGTGCTTCGTAGAGACTGTGGACCAGTTCCCACTTGTCTGCTGTGAGTGGCGAAACCGCCGAAGGGAGCTGAAAGCGAGATTGTGTAGCGTAATAGAAAGCAGAAGAATTTTCCTGCCTCTGAACAGTTTTCGCTCAGAAACGAACCTTACCCTTTGAATTACAAGAGGTTAACTGTTAAGTTGTTTTCACTACAAGGAATTGTGAATTCGTATATTCTGCAAAAAATGGACATTTCATTGGATAAAATTTTGCAAATGGGTCCACCAGAAGAACACCATTACAACAGGAAAAATCGTAAATTTCGATTCTCTGTTTGTTAAAACCCATACAAAGCTGATATTTTGTTTGTGATTTCAAGATTGACAATTATGTTTGCTCACAGCTTTTGAAAACTGGCTCGCGATGAGACCAAATGGACAGCATTATGAGAAGCACCCATTATCCCTACACCAGGAGGTAAGACAAATAAAAATTATGCTAATTTGTAATCCGTTCATTGATTATCTTGTTAAACTAGTATCTTGGAACACCAATCTTGCAGCTTCTCGAAAACAACACTGAGACCCACATCAATGGAACAAATAACATTAATGATATCAGCGTACTTCTTGAAGGTCTCGAGCGACAAACAAACAAGTTTCTTCATCTGGCCTTTTCATCACCTCTAATATTTTTAGCGTTCTTCACAATATGCGTATCTCTAATTATTCTCTTTGAGCGGAAAAGCAGAAGAAAGTTTCAATATGGGACGGATGTGCAGACGGACACTTCTGACAGTGAAAGCTTGGGAGCTGTGGAATCGTACAAGGTAATTCGAGTGATTAAAAAGTGTAATAAAAACGTATCTGGAGTCAAACAAAAAAAATATCTGTGAAGTGGAATGTAATTTACTGAATGCGTATATTTGCGTTTACAGCAAATTAGTGACCCATATTTGAATAAAATGGCATGCGAGCAATCATTTCCAGAACAGCTGAAGATTTGTGTAAGCAAAAAAATGCAGCTAATTAACCATCCGACGTGGCACCAAAACAGTGAAAATGCCACAGGTGCAGTTCGCTAACTTGGCGGCTTTGAGCGACAGGCAAATAAATTTATCCTCATTGATATTATTCGCGTTTCTTGGACTCTGTCTATTGTTGCTCATATTCTTGGAGAGGAGAAGCAAGAAAAAGTATCCACTTCAGCTCGAGTCGCCAGCTGAAGCTTCTGAAAATGTGAGCGGTGTTGTGATATCAGAGGATTATATTGTAGATATTCACGTAAATTCTTAATAAATTGGAAATTAAAAATTTGTAGATGCCAAAAAAACAATCATTCAACTCTTGAAATTCATTTCATTTTGTTTGAGCAGCAGCGTGGCAATCTAGCAGCTTTGTGTTATTCAGGCGCCCTGGCGATTTAATGTAATAAACGGACGTAAGAAATATGAAAACACGGTTCACTCATGTTTGGTGACATTGTCGAGCTGGGACGTTGACGACAAGGACGAAGTAAACGTTCAATTACTTCAGTAACGATGTTTAGTGAACATCTTCTTTACTAAGCTAATGTGTGATGCTTTCGATGTACTATTTTAAATCATAACAAGTGATTTGTTGTTATTATGTGTAAATGTAACTAATATGTTTGTTCATAACAAAAACCCTTCTAATAAAAACTATGCAAAATATTTTGGTAACTGCACTGCTTACACGATATTGCATTTTCACGATTGGCATTGCATATACAAGTATAAGATATTTGCACCCACCACATCCAATGTAAATATGTTCAGCAGCGTTTAATCCATGTGCGGTATGCGTTCATACTCACATTAATACACCTTGCACCGCATTTACATACGTACATCCATTCCTCTCTGCTCTATCAGTTAATGGCCTACTCGATTTTAAACCGATTCGTCCCTACAAACAAATTACCTTGCATTATCTCTCCCCCCTTGTCATCCAATACATACTTCTACAATTCTTCTGATTCCGAACTTAATTTAACGACTATGTATTAACAATGTTCGACGTCCAAACAGCAACTTGTAATTTTCCGTAGCGTTCACATAATTTGCGACATATACCCGTTAATTTCAAATCGTCGATAATAAGCCGTTAAATGAGCTCGATAACCCGTTGTAACAGTATTGAATGAGGGATTACGCTCCGAGTTGCGAATAATTCCATTTTCCATGCATTAGTTTGCATTTCTTGCACAGATTTTCAGTTCGTGTCCAACGGAGCGAAACAAACCAGCATGGAAATACATTTTATAGCCATACTTGAGATATCTTCGGATCTCACGGAGATCTCACATTGGAGGGAAGAGCAATCCGAACGTGATGTTCCAATCCCAACTGCGCCCATGTAATTTCCATGAGCTAATATATCTTTTCGGGAATCAAATTCCAGTTATCCTGTTAACCATCTAGATCGTCTTCAGGAACGGTTACATGACGGGCATGACACAAATATGAGATACTTCATTTATCTATAGCTTGATATAATATCCTGTGGATCATTATGGATTAAATGATATGCTTTTATTCCGACTTGATTCTGAAGGTAGGCAAGGGATCACTTTCCAGCATGTTAAATATATTGAACTCCAATTGAATCTCAATCTTCAAAGTGCTATTACGCAATCGGTTACACAAAAGGATTAGTGTGTACGACGTACTTCTTATTTACGTAAAGTGATGTTTTCAACTTGTCTTTGCCGGAACCGTCTCGTAATATGGCGGATGCAAAGGGTCTACGAAAATGATCCATAAATGGAAATTATGTTTTGGGGAAAGTGGTAACAAGAACGGAATAAATATTTATAGTATATTCCCTTACATTTTCTCAAATGACATACGTAATAATTTATTTCCAATATTTGGGTCATAGTCAACCAGGGGTTATATAACAGCAACATGACTTTAAAACGTCTCCAATTGAATCTCAATCTTCAAAGTGCTGTTGCGTAATCGGTTGCGCAAAAGGATTAGTGCGTGCAACGTACGTATTACATAAACTGTTACTGTACACTTGTCTTTCTCCAAACCTCCTCGTAATGGGGCGTATTCCGAGGGACTACTTAAATGGTTCATCACAGAAACATATATGCTGACGAAATATTTGACACCGGAATAAATATTTGGATTGTGTTCCCTCACATCCGCTGAAATGGCATACGTAATAATTTAGTTCAAATATTTGGGTCATGTTGAACAAGCGGTAATGTAACAACATGACTTTGAAACATTTAGGTGATGCAGATATAATTAAGTTGGATATGTGTATAGTTGATCCGAAACTCACTTCCTTCCACCGAAGGAATTTAAATGTTTTTGATTTTAACTTGACGGCGTGCCATCGTACCTATGAATATAATTGATTGCAGAGCGGATTTTGCGCAAATTTAATTTCCTGCAAAAGTTGATGTAAATATTATCATGTTTATAGTCCTTAAGGGTAATTTAACAGTTCATGAGAACGAAAATATTTTGTCAATATGGAGATCTTAAATGGAATTCATGCGTGTTTACCAGCTTACAGGAAGGACTTTGTCAGCCTATGCGATAAAAATATGTATCCTCTTTTACTAATTGGTAGATGAACCATTCAATGGAGATTTTACTACTTAATTAATTCAGGTTAAGGTTGTCAAGGTAGCACCTAGCAACTAGTGCGAATGATGTACGGAAATATAGTCCCTTTATTTACAACATATTGCCACGACGTTCTCGGTCCCTTCAACTATTTACTCTTTCATTGGAACGGGAAATGTCTGCAAATTGTTATGTCTCGGTCTCAAGCGTCAACATAGTACCTGTGAATTTGTACACTGTACACTTTTATTCAACGCGACAACGCGTAGTTTGAAGTCAGGAGAAAACTTAGTACGTCTACCATATTTTTGAAAGGTAGCGTTCAGAAAATCCTCTTCAAAACAAATCTGCTTATAAAAGCCGGAAGCGGTACACCATCAAAGAGCACATGCAGTTCTAGTCTCTTTTATTGGATCACACGCGTGCCAGACAATGCGACATACTCAGTAACAACTATAATACGTAGTATAAATATGAATGATGCATTTTGATAATGCGACGGCACGTGGAGTAAAAACTAGCAAGGAAATATATTCCAATACCATAGCTAACTATAGTAGTGCCTGAATACGGGTTCGTTCAACCAACGTGTTTGTCGATGTTGCGCACATTGTCATATGTCAAAAATATTCGCCCTTCTACCGACACAATTGGTAGCATATCATGAATACCTCCTATCACTCACAATAATTCAGTTTTAGTATTATTTTACTTTATTTCATTAACATTAACGAGTTCATTCATCCAAAATGTACCTACAGTGACATGTCTGGAACGTGTTCTATTTTCGGAAAGTTCGCAATCCTTTAATCAAATGTTGTCAGGTTGCTCCCAACGACCTCTGTAAGTACCAACAAACCAAATGTTTACATTACATAGGAGATATGAAACACAATATCTCAACTCCTAGTTTGAGATGACATTTTCCCCTTTGAAATTAAATTACATGGCAAGCGTATCTAATGTATACACGCAACGCCTACGATCTTATGCTCCTTGGAAAAAAACAAATGCTGCATGCGCTCATTAAATGAAGGCAAATTAGAGCAAGGAAGGAACTAAACTGAACATCTAAAACCTGTAATCTAATACGCCAAGAAATAGTATACGTTATATGTGCCAACACCAATATAATTCTAGATTATCCTAGGCTAAATTAGGACTCCCAATTATGTCGGGGGAAAAGTCGAATAGGGACATATTTGAGAACATCCAATCCGAAATTACATTGTTAGATAAAATCTTTATTTTACTGAGCTGTCAACCAGCAGCGGGTCGGTTTGTTTTGTTTTGTTATGAAAGAAACATTTAATATTGTGTGTAGATTGTTTCAACTTCGTATTCAAGTTATTAGCCAATAGTTTCTATTTAGTACGTTTAATACGGTTGGTCATGAAAGTACCAAGATAATTCCTTATGAAATCGCCATGACTCATTTTGTGGATAAACCGTAAATTGTTGAGAATGGAAGACAATTGGGAGATTTATGCAACACCCGCGGTTATGCAACAAGGTACTTGGGTATGTTTTCCTTTTCAAAAGGTAATATTTAATCATATATCGTTTCTGCCCAGTTTTATAAATACAAATCTTATTCAATGCAATTTTTCCTATTATTCGTAGGGAACGCGTGGCAGTATATAAAATGCTTAACTTTTGTAAGCGGGTAACCTGAGTACCACTCCGTTATAATACGCGGGGAAAATAGGCTGTCCTGAAGTATACAGGTGTATAAATAGCATTTCTCAAGTGTAATACGAGAAATGTTCCGATTTTCTATTTCATGATTTATCAAAAGACTAAAGATGAAATGGAATGCATTGAAGCATCGAAACTTGATGGTGGAGCCGAGTCTATAGAAATGCTATTTAGGAGAGGATTACATAATATTATATAATTTAGCTTAAAGTGGATGTGGGTTTATAGCTTCATGTTTCCAACATGTCGATTGCGACATCATGAGAGTTTGATTCAATAAATCTAATAATTCCATTCATGTTAGCGGTGACCAACCTGCGTGCAACGCAAGTTAGATGTTATGACAGCAACACTCAGTTTTATCGATAAGAAAGGAAACAATTTGTAAACCAATTCCCTCAACATACTATAGTTGGGTCTATACATTTGGGATGCAAATTGCTTTTCATAAAATTCATCAAAGCTCGTTAGGAGATCAAATTTCATGACGCACTGCCCCTTGTCATTCGTGAGTATGTTTTCATAACTCATTTTGGAATGTCAACGAAAATGTTGAACGTAAATTACGGGTCCAGGTATTTAAAATTCCCTATGTCGCTGGCGTTTCATGTTATATACGATGTGTAATCGAAACGGAATGATTATTATTACAGGTCAGGAAATGAAGCGCATCGTCTTGTCCTTTTTCGGAAAAATGCGCGGAACTCAATACCGATAAAGAAATTTCATCATCAGCAAGCATTTAAGTTAGTGCGAGGAACAATGCGTGGAATGCAAATGTCAATCCTAAAAATATACCACTCAACGACCATTGCGTTGTTACAATAACTATGTGACAGAATGGTTTGAAATTGAATAACGAATAATGGAATTCCTTGACTTCAAAAACTAGTAAGGTGTAAACCTTTATACATAACTACCGGAATGGTGATGAATGCCCAATTAACAACCCAAACACATATTTGACCATTTTCAATATGTCTCGTAAGCTCAACTTGAACCTCCCATTGGATTTGCACGATAAAAAATTTTCAGGTCGGAGACCCCTCCACCTTCCAGACGCCACCCAGGCGACAGGGGAGTGATTTGACCCATAGTACTTTGACAAAAAATGATCGTCTTGAACTCATCTATCGATTTGCAGAAAAACATTTTTTGACAATATGATGACCCACCCCCCAGATACGCTGACCTCTCTACTTCCGGTCATTAACGAGGTCTATGGCTGAAAATCAATAGGGTTCGTGGTCTTGGCCCAAGGTACCTATATGCCAAATTTGAGCCAAATCGGTCAACGTGGAGGGAAGTTAGAGTGTTCACAGACAGACAGACAGACAGACAGACAGACAGACGGACAGACAGACAAACAGATCAATCGCTATAACTACCTTTCAAGCATTTCATGCTTCCGGTAGTTAATAACTTGGAAATAATGTAGCAGGGATCCCGAATAATTGGATATGGAATGAGTCTGGTTCAAACTGGTTTCTAACTATTACGCGTTCAACAGTTCAACACGTGCTCCTTAATGAATACGTTCAAACCAGATATATTCCAAAATTCTTTCATATGCAATATGAAACTATTACAAATCTACTCAATACTGTCTGACAAACTTTATTGCGTGCTTGTAAAGACAGCATTAATATGTTCCGCTTGATTTGGAGGGATACCAGACACACTATAGCGTATTCATAAAATCTGCAAATGTCAGGACGAAACCAGTCTCGCGTAGAAAATGAGCATAGTTGGAATATTTTCTTCGCAAAATTTTCCAATTAGGATTAAGTATGTGTAATATTACAAATCTACGACTATGAAATAAAACCGATGCATAGTGCAAATGTCTTTTATCTGCGTATTATTGTCTGCTATAAACGTATCTGTTTTTGAATAGATACTTACATACGTCGTGTGCGTGCTACCAATAAAATGAAGTTTCACTGGTGGCCAAATCATGAATGGCAATTTAAAATGCGATGCGCCTTAATTTATTGGATATACTTTCTCCAAACAGTACTGGCATCAGCTATGCTCGTGATAAAGGTAACCTTGAAAACAACTCACTCGTACCACATTTCACTTTCTCCACTTTCTTTATTGACATGTGCGGCTTCATGGTAACACATCTTTACTTCACGTGGAGATTACAGGTAAGATCTAAGAATTTTAGAGCTCATGGCACTCAAATGTGAAAACGTAACAAAGTACATCTGAGAACACTTCAGTGTTTATGTAATTGCTTTTGAACGATTTAAGTGCTATATATACTTTTTAGCGGATTTCGAGAAAAGGCTTGTTAAAAGCGAGAATAATTCTGGAGATTCAACTATAATTTTAGCTCTGATTTCGGTAATGTTTGTCCACGTGCGAAGGTCGTCGATTTCTTTAGTTTTACTTAAATTTCATGCACAAAAACGTCATGTGCATCTATATAGCAACTACGTTTATTCTAACAATTGAACACAGCGTATACGAATATGCATAATTGTCGAAAAATATTTCAGACACAGCTTTCAAAAATAAATCCGACGGTAATGTAAATTTAAAAGCTGCTGAGCATACATTATTGCTTTATCTGTGTGTGCCCATCATCGTACTCTTGTCTTCAAAGAGAAGATGGTCAAGACGGAGGACGCAGGACACGACAGATTTTTCAATTTCATGTGTGTTATTTGAGATTTTGCTTTACAAAGGTTGTAAGTCGCAGTCGCAGTATGGGGAAATTGTCCTGTCAAAAAATTGGACTGAATTTGATCGTCACGAAAGAGATGTCTTTGTAACTTTGTGTAACCCGGATAGCATTTATGAAAAAGTGTTTGCATAATAAAATTGTAACCCTGTCGTCAATATCTTCAGACTTCAAAGATTGCATTCGTCCACGATGGATGTAGAGGATATTATTATTATTATGAATCCTTGTCATCCCATTTCATTTTATGGCTCCCGCTTACATATTTCAACCGGGATTTGAGTTCAGTCAAGAGACAGCACCATTAGCTTTGGTCTAACAGGAAGTATGCCCAGAAGGGCCATTTGAACTGTTGGTGGATAAAAATCCTTCACTTTCACGTCTCGTAGTAAAACCAATTTTTCTGGAGTTCACTGACTCGCTCACCAGCAGCATTGTCTCTCCTGCTACACTCCCATCAGCACAATGAGAGGACAAAGGACTTATAGGTTTGCAAAATAGACAAAAATCGTATATCGATGCTGTAACCGAAATAGGACATGAACAGAGGTTTCCTTTTCACCTACATTTTGTTGAATGCTTACGGCCACATAGCGTTTCCTTTTTTGATCCCATTTCTCCCACTTCCATTAAAACCAGATATAGTGCAAGAACGTTTATATGTCCAAAATATGACAAATGACGTCAGTCACATTCCAGTAACATCACATATAGTCAGATACCAAAGTAGATTATTTTGGGAAAAAATGAACGCATTCAAAACAGACCTGTTGAATCCACACACCGCCCAGTAGAAATTAAGTAATTTAGCTCAGACGCTTTTCAAGCCAAACAATGAGACAAAAGCTATTTTCCGAGCCAAGCTACATCCAGATTTACGCTTTGTAAGCTCGAGCCGCGTGGCTGTTGCAATAAGCTGCGTGGAAGTTATTTCGTTAGCCGCAATGAAAAGAAAGTCCGCAACAAATGAAATCCTTTGTCTCATATTTTTGAAAGAGAGTAATTGGATTTTTAATTAGTTTTAAATTCAACACTGCTTACTTCAATTATACTTTCATTCTCGGTAATTATTTCCTTGAAATGTTGTCGTCTGTTTGCTGAACGTGTTTTGTGTCGCCTCTATTCTGACCACCAAATGCATTAGTAATTTCGTCAAAGTGCTTCGAATGTGAGTAAATATGTCATTAGCGAGACGCAAAAGATAAGCCGTGCTCTTGGTATTGCCGCCCAAACATTGAAGACTTTTTTATCGTCATAACTTACGTTAACTTATGGCGCAAAAGGCAATTTCGCTTTATATTAATGCAATGTTGTGTAAGTCGGGAGTTTGATACTTTCTACTAAAATTGTCATTATAGCGCAATAGTTAACTCTGCGAAGGACAGACCACTTCATGCAAAGAACTGCATGAAAAAGCGGTATCCTCATCTTTTTAATATTGGAATTGATACTAAAGTTTACGGCTCTAAACTTTTGCATGTGAGTGGCGCCAGCAGTGCAAATAATGTTACTTTAATCAATACTTGTGTAACATCAAATCCAATTTCCTGTGGTCAAACCAGTAAATACTGTTTCAAATGGGAAACCACATGAAACTGAAATTTTCCCAATGCAAAGATACTTGTACGCCTAAAGTATATACGTACTGCGACATTGTTGCTACAGGGCTTTCTATCATATAACCAGAAAATAATTGCGTTTTCCTTGTTACACATTATTTGACTTCAACAAACAACCTTCTATATAACGTCGTTGCCAGAACGGAGATCATAACGTCGCACAATAAGGAGAATTGTTTATGGCAGATTGTGTAAAGTCAATGAAGCGCAATTGTCCCAATATTGTGACATCAGTGTTACGGGACCAATGTTATAAAACGTTGCGGAAGGAAGTTTAGGGCAAACTCAAAATAATATATTACGCATCCGTATTATCTGATGAAAGAATTAAGTGGAGAAAGAATCAAGAATTGTTGGGGATACCCCTGTACTGCTTCCGGCATCAAAATATAGCAAACCCTCGTTATATATTACTGGTTCGCCGAAGTAAATGATAATAAATTGTATATTTATTGAAAGCTATTGATTAATACCTGGTGTCCCAATGCGAAGGTCTTGTCAACCCATTCGCCATGCGTATGCGGAATATGCGGATTTCAAAATGTTGTAACCAGTATCTCCAAGTCGCTCTTTTCACCGGTGCACTAAAAGAATAGTTTCACCGCTTTAATATTTTAGAGCACCCGGAATTATTTCTGAAAATAGCAGTTGTCTTCCTGGACCCTTGTCCGCATTATGTACCATTTTCTCAGCTAGTTATGAAATTAGAAAATATTCACATGTGCAAGTTCAGTTGTTACTTTTACATGGTCAATCGTGCAGCGTATCTCTATTAAATAAAACGATATAATTTTACCATTTGCAATTTCAAACTGCGAGCTTTGATGCTAGGCTATGTGTTAGCGTTAAAAGCTTCCAAAGAATCAAACATTTCTTTACTACCTTTTATTATAGGTGAGGCACATTTTTAAATGGAACGGTCAGGGCCAAACTATATCAAATGACATATTTATGAACTGACTACCAATTTGTAGGTGTTAAGGTTGTTGACGGCATTTGTTTTAAATTAGAAGATCGCTGTGTTATTAACATTACTTCAAGCAAGCACTTTCAAACACAAACCAACGTTGCATGTACATATTCTATACATTCCGGTTCATAATCGTGTAATGACCTCGTGGTAACTGTACGTATTAA
The DNA here is from genome assembly GCA_004115045.4 of Sinella curviseta. Taxonomy (NCBI): domain Eukaryota; kingdom Metazoa; phylum Arthropoda; class Collembola; order Entomobryomorpha; family Entomobryidae; genus Sinella; species Sinella curviseta. The sequence goes on from CM023203.3 coordinate 17,460,680, forward strand.
TTTTGTCTCCACCCGCATAATCATTGATCATGACACTTACTACCTAGGTGCTCCATTCATTATTTTTATGAAACCTTATGCAGGTCATAAACTACACGCCGCTAACACTCTAATTTAGGATGAAATCTTTAGTCAATAATTTCGTTCTCCTACCAGACGGGCGGTTGGCAGTTTCCACAGCGAATGAGAACACGAAGTGATTAACCCGAATGTTGAAGTCTAATTTTGACATATAATCAGTGGTATTAACAGGACACTAACGAGTACCCGAGAGTAATTGATACAGTTAGCAAATCTGTTTGGTTTGCAGTGCATGGTTGCTAATATACTGTGTAGGTCGCATAAGGGTATACGAATACTTGAGATAATACATATTATATACAACAATGCGTGGGCAAGAACGGAAACTTGATCGGCTTAAGGGAATCTCTACGCAGAAAATAGAATTCCGCGAAACGCTGGCGTATTGACGTAAAGTTTGTTTTTGAAGTTGTGAAAGTTCTGCAAATTCTCGAAAAAAGAAACCCTAATGAATTCAATGTCAGGAATGGAGAGAGATTGTTCCCTTTTATTGAGCTGTTGAGAACGCCATTATGAACTTAAACAAGGGAATTAAGCCATCTGTAAAATGCAAATAAAGGATTGGCAATGTGCAAGCATTAACCAGTTTAAAATAATAAAATGAAATTTGGAACTAACTCGTAAAACAATATCAACAAAAGATGTTGGTATGTGGGATTACATGTCTTCTGATCCTGGTTCATCCACTTGTCAGTCCTGCAGCGTATTTGGAAACTGGAGGCGCATATACGAAAGGCATACTAAAAATCGATGTTGCCATTAACCCCAGTTGATGTTTTGGAACAGGACCGAAAAAAATGATGATTAGTTCATTTTGTATTTCTTTATCCTACAGAAAAATATTTCCTGATAGATTCTAAGAGTACAAGATTGCATTTGATGAAAGGTGTTTCAAACGTTTCATGTAATAGTACTCTATAAACTCAAACTCCAATCGCTCCTGTAAAGCAGTGATATATTTTTCCTTATCGATTTTGCATCAAAACCTGTGCACATTTTTCTCCAGTAAATCCTCAATTTCCATGTCACCCGAAAGTTAGCATTCAACAAACCAGAATTCAACCATATTTCAATGTATCATGGAATCACACTGAGAAGCGGGAATTATTATCTATAGACTCCTGCTTGGTACTTAATTTGAAGTCAAATTCTTTTCCACCTGGATCCCAGGAAATACTTTTCATGACGATCATACAGTATTTTATTTTCTCCGTTCACGTTTCAACACATGCCACTCGATGAGCTATGGGCGGTTTTCATGTCGAAAATAAATAGAACTAAAACTTCCATCTGAATAACATCCAACACACAAGTACAGCAACCCCTACTAAGTGTGGGAGGGAATTAACATGAAACAAAATACGTACCGCTTCATATGACTTGAAGATATACAATTAAATATTCAACTTAACCCAATCTAAAAGCGATGGCGTGACTTTTTGGTACACAAACAGGACATAACATTGACTCAAGACGAAAGTATAAACAGTCTATAAAAATGGTATCTACATTTTGAGATTCAACTAGGTAAATAACAGCCATGAATTCATATGAACTTGTGTAACATTCTACGGAACCCAGTTCAGCTTAGTCTCCGTTCGAAAGCAATTAAATTCCGCCGCTTTCGCAAATAAAGTTGTGTGGATCTCTTATTCAAATAGCACAGTAATGCTTCAGCGTAATACCCTAGCTCTATATTTGTTACTAGACGCCAGACGATGTAACGAATTGCAACATAGTTCTGTAGACTAGACAGGAAATGTATATGTGGACGGAGAAATCAGACAAAGTAGCAGGCGAGTTTCTAAAGTAATTGAAACTTTCTTTCCCGCTCTCTACAACAAAAAAGCGTACGTGTTTATAAAGGAATTTGGTTCATTACTTGTGTCTGTATGTATTGCAAAGCGGATACGTACTGCCATAACGGAAAGTTTGATAGTTACAAGCTTAATATAGCGGAACACAAATTGCAGGCAGAGGAGACGAACAATTAAAATTACACGTTTAGCCAAGTTAAGTAAATATTTTGTTGCTTCAAACGCAACGTGTATTTCCAACTCTGTTGGTGGAATATCTGTCAACAAAATCTGGACCCAGTTTATATTCATGTTTGCAAAACGTTTCTGATTAAATATATTGCAGCCATTGAAAACCGTGTTTGCCAGATCGGATGTTTTATACAAAGTGTATTAAACGCATTTCTCTGAGTGCAATATATGCATATTATTACTGACACAAATGCTATTAAGATTTGATTATCATAAAATGATTCTGTAATAACGAAGCATATTTAAAACGATGAAATTTGTATCAACATCGCATAAGGATTTTTCAAATGAACATCAAATAACACGTTTCGTTGCACCGTAACGTGAATTGGAGGCTGTACAGTAAATTTCTGCCCAGCAGTAAATCATGCCAAATGTAATTCTAAATAAATGTATTTGACATTGATGCGTTCATCGACTTGAAACTTATCCGTACACAAAATCTTGGAACACACTGTCTGCCGTTCATGATATGTGGCTAATGCAATGCTTCCGTCCCATGTCACCTTGGTTGCTAGTCCGTTCCCTATGAACTGTCAAAGTACCAATAAACTAATATTTACATAACGTACGATATTGGAAACATGACGCGTCAACTCCCACACGAAAAATGCAGATGAATTATCCGACGAAATTCTAACGGTTGCATAATCGGCATATATTGGATTACAATCACTCCTACGAAAAAAATATTCTTTGTTGACAAACCACTGCCGTAGACATTTGCTTTGTGATGCGAACCACAATAACATTGACAGCAACTCAGAAAATAATTAAACGTTTAGTTGAGTAAATTCTGCATGTCATCTCATATCGTGCCGAGCGACGCCTAACAAAACAATATTGCCGGGATATATGTAAAGGGCATGCTTCATGACCGCGTAAAGTCATTCCGAAAGTAAACAGAAATGCACTTGGTACTACTTTAACAGGTTTGTAGTACATTTTCATTCTTTAAATTTTGTGGTGATAGAAACCTTACGGATACCGTTTTGACGCACATGTACCTAACAATATTCTCCGGTTAATCAAACTTTCAAAGACAAAGTAATTGCACCGACATTACGAAAGAGAAAATTATGAAGTCTCAATGTCGTGAACCTAAAACTCCAAGAACACCTACGCATGTGTTCATTCGCTACTAGCTGATGACTGGCGTTAGACCAATTAACCAAATGCATTTCAATAAACCGAAGGATTGGTAATGCATAGTGACTTCGCATTGGTTCACCATAACCAACTCTGCTTTCTTTACCCCCGAAATCATACTTGACTTAAAAGCTTATATATTATCCTTCGTCAGCATCAAATAATAAAATTTATTGAAGTAAAGACATCGATAAGCATATTCTGCCTAGAGCACTTTGATATACGGTGATGTTTAATGTTTGTTCAGTGAACTGGGGGTAATGAAGGGTTGTGGTTTCTATGTCGGTTGATCTTTTAAATCATCAGACGTTTTAAATCACTTTAACCAGCTTGTCAGGTAGAAGTTCAAATAAAATTATCATTTAGTGTGATTGACAGAGTTATGTCACTGATTTATATAATATACCATCAAGCATTTGCTGAGGTTCAAGATGTGTTACGTATGACGTTACGCAATAAGAAAGGTAATTGGATACGTTAACCGTGGTAAACGTAACATGTCACTTGTAAATATAAAAGCAATCTCACCACATCAATACGTGCTTGTTTGTTGTAACACAACATCTATTTGTCAGCATTTAGTGTAACCTGAGTAGCACTCCGTTTTACTGCATTGTGCGCAAAAAGTGTGCAAACAAAACTGGAAGACTGCATCCGGTGCGTCAATAGCACTTTCATAGATGGAAATCTCGCCTACGTGGCCCGACAAATACTAAATCAATTTTTGTATATATGTTTGTATGTGACTTTGAGCAGCATGTCTCAAAATTCGCATGTGATTAGTATAATAACCATAAATATGTGTTGCACCAGAGGTTTGCGGCGCTTCATTAAATAAGCCAATTATGTTAATTTCACTAAAGCTGCATGCCAAGGACCTTTCTTATGGATCGCATGTATGATTATGACCAAAAACCTGATCGAGCAGGCGAACCACACGGTTGTGTGTGCATACCTGCTCCTAAAACTAAATTGAAAAAAACTAAAAGTGATCAGTGCAAGTGCCAGTACTAAGGTCAAGGACCACTGTTTAGTGGACCTTACATTCCTTTAGTTAGGCAGTGCACTAGGATGGAGGTACACCCCAATATTCGCCAGTTTTTCGTCAGTTGAAAGGTAAGTAGGTAACACAGTAATCATCTGTGTTTGTTTACCTTTTTCCAAATGGCGAAAAACGGCAACAAATTGAAGGACGCCACCCCCATGGAGGATGATGCTTTGCTCTCCCCTGGGGGTGATGATGATAGTGACATGTGTGAAGTGATTTGGTGCTTGATGGCGTCTCCACGACGCCACACAAGAACCATGAATATTGCATGTGTAAGCGATATTGTGAATTTTTCAGTGAGATTTGCTAGCAATAGCGCAAATTTCACGGATAATTTGATGAGAAATACTGTCCTCATTAGTGCTCCAACTGTTGTTTTGTTAGTTGTGATCAGTGATCGTCATTACCATTACAAACAGGGCGAGCACTCCACAGGACATAAAACACACCCTCCAGCACCACTAATTCAGTTGACTTTGATCATTGATTTTGTGGTGGCTGATTACACGTCTGAACTCTCCAGCACGCAATCTCATGGACTGCAACGCAGTGAGAGTAAGACAACCGAGATTCTAAACCTAAATATAGGTTTACCGGGTTCAGCAAAGAATCTACAGCATACCATTGAGAAACATGGTATACGTGCGGAATCTTGCTATACCCACGACCCTTACTCAGGTTCACGTGCTGCCGCCCCTATCTGCCGGGGAACGAGCAGCATGGGTCAAAGTAAAGGGAATCCGGACTACCTGTTTCCCATATCGCGTCACACATTGAAATATATGTGGACAATAGATGATGGGCAGGACTCTGGACTTGCTGAGACGGCGCATGCCATTGATAACATGACAACAACATCGTCATGATAGAGTGCATTCAACTGAATATGCACCGTGCCGTTGCGGCACAGGCTAACCTTTGCAAAATTCTTTGCAAAAACAATAACAAGGGATACATATGTATCCTGCAAGAACCCCACACCCGGAACTCACGGGTAACGGGGTTCTCCAGACTGGGGACAATAGTAGCGGTACAGAAAGGGGAGCCCCCCAGAGCCGCTTTACTACTGTCCCACAATCTGACCATTTGGCCACTAGCGGAACTCTCTAGCAGAGACTTGGCGGTGGCCAAAGTCAAACTCGACAAGGATGAGCTGGTAGTGGCATCGGTCTACATGCCACATGACACCAGCCTACATCCATCGCAAGAATTTCGCCAGCTGCTAAGCTATTGTGAATCACACAATGCCAAGCTTATAGTTGGCGGCGACGTTAACTCACATCATACGATGTGGGGGAGCACTGACTGTAATGAAAGAGGCGAAGACTTGGTTGACTACGTAGCAGCGTCACAGCTGCATGTTGCAAACCAAGGCCACTCTCCTACTTTCATTACATCCACACGCCGAGAGGTTCTTGATGCAACATTTGCATCAACGAATGCACTCAGCCTAATAACAGATTGGGCGGTAGATGAGAAAGACTCATTCTCCGACCATCGTTTAATCCGATTTAAACTTGGAGTCAATCTCGGTCCGCCGGTAATGTATTACAACCGGAAAAGGACCGATTTGGCCAAGTATCGAGGAGTGGTTGAACCTTTCCTAGACACTTTTGAAACGAGCGAAATCACCTCGGTTGAATCGCTTGAGCATCGGGCGGAACAGCTTTCCGCAATAATCAGATCAGGCTTCTATGCCAGCTGTCCCCGCAAAAGGGTCAGACCAGGCATGAAGTTGGAACCCTGGTGGACTGATGAGCTTAAGGCTCAAAGAAAGGAAGCACGCCGTCTATTAAGACGAGCGCTTATCACTAACTCCCAGGAAGACTGGGAAAAACATAAGCTAGCACGAAATGCCTTCACCAAGGCAATTCGTAACGCAAAAAAGAAAGCGTGGCGCAGCTTTTGTGCTGGCATGGAAAAATTGTCAGACGCAGCGCGCCTCTACAAGATTCTCAAAAGCGACCCGATTGCAAAATTGGGATCGCTTCAAAAAGATGACGGCAGTTTTACAAGTACCGCCGTCGAAACACTTGACCTGCTCTTGCAAACGAACTTCACCAACTCAACATCCGGCTCCTCTGTTAACAGGGAGTCAAATAGGATGAGAGTTTCGGAGGGCGTTGTAACACCCTTCAAAATAAGAGCAGCGTTTGAGACCTTCAGTGCTTTTAAAAGTGCTGGACCCGACGAGATATTTCCAGCCCTCCTTACAAGTGCTGGTAAAAAAATATCTCAGGTGCTTGCACCAATATATACGGCCTGCCTCGAATTTGGATACACTCCGAAATCCTGGCGGCAAGCTAAAGCTGTGTTCTTGCCTAAACCAGGCAAGGACAGTTACCAAAGGGTGTCGTCTTGGCGCCCAATATCTCTGACATCCTTTCTCTTAAAGGGATTGGAACGACTGGTAGACTGGCATGTGAAGGACGCCGAAATGGTGTCCCGTTTGAAAGCAAGCCGACAGTTTGCCTATCTTCGAGGAGTATCTACTGAAGCCGCACTTCATCAATTGACTGCGCGGATTGAAAGGACACTCCAAAACAAAGAGGTGGCACTGGGCGTCTTTTTGGACATCGAGGGGGCTTTTAACAAGGTCCCCTACGACGTCATAAGTCGCAGCCTCAGTAGACTTAAAGTTGATCCTCTCTTTGTGAGGTGGATTAACTCTATGCTCCGTGACAGGTCTGTCATGGCTGACTTATTCGGCTCCACCAGAATCGCTTCCGTTGGAGCTGGATGCCCACAAGGCGGAGTTCTGTCTCCGTTCATTTGGGATTGTGTGGTGGATGAGCTCCTCACTGAGCTAATGGCTAACGCCACTTCCACATACTCACAAGGATTTGCTGATGACATTGCACTGCTACAGAGCGGCATATGCTACGCCACAGTGCAAAACATCATGCAGCAATCACTTCGAGTGATACATGATTGGTGTACACGAGTAGGCCTCTCGGTAAACGCAAGTAAGTCGGAGGCCGTCGTGTTCACCAACAGAAAACGGCTCGATTGCCGTAAGATTCTACTGTTCAATGGACAACCGATACCTTTTAAGACGTCAGTCAGGTATCTTGGCGTTCATGTGGACCACAAATTGACTTGGCGTACCCATACGCTAAAAAGAGCAGCACATGCGCGCATAGCCTTAGCGCAGTGCAAGAGGGCCGTCTCAAGAACTTGGGGTCTTGAACCCCGAGTCATGAGATGGATTTATACTGCTATCATCCGGCCGGCTATCTTTTATGGGGCGATAGTCTGGGTTCCGGCGATGAAAGCAAAAAACAACATTGCCACTCTTGCAAGAGTACAGAGGACGGCAATGTTGCTCATCACAGGATGCATGCATACAACCCCAACGGCAGCGTTGGAGGGCATGCTTGACCTTCTGCCCGTCGACGTACATGCTGAATTAATCGCTGTACGAACGATGCACAGACTTAAACATAACAAAATTTGGATGGAAGATTGCGGAGGAGCAACTCTTAAGCAGGTAACCCATACTAGAGCCTGCGGAGAAATCTGGAAACGGCTCCCTGTTTTAGAGTGGCCATGTGACCTTCGCAATAGCAGACCACTCGTCGAGGGAGGGTTCAAAGTAACCCTACCGACGAGAGACGAGTGGAAAAAGAAAGGAGAACCACAACACGATGAGTCGGATGTGGTCTGCTACACAGATGGCTCACGCCATAACGAACGGACCGGTGCTGCCTATACAGCAATGTATGATGGCGAACACGCGTCAGAATTAATAGCACTGGGTACCAGTGCCACTGTATTTCAAGCAGAGGTACTTGCCATTAATAATTTGGCAAGGGCTTTGCTTGAAGCATTTGACAAACCAAGGAGTATATTCGTATACTCCGACAGCAGGAGTGCTCTGGCAGCTCTTTTGAGTTGGCAGCTCATGACTGCACTGGTGAGTGATTGCTTTGAGAGCCTTCGGCAGTTAGCTGCAAGGCACTCAGTAACGCTCACCTGGATACCAGCACACGCTGGCTATTGTGGAAACGAGATGGTAGACGAGCTCGCCAAAAGTGCCGCTGAGCTCATTGCAGTCGGCCCTGAGCCGATAATTCCAGCCTCCGTGAGTGTAGTGCACTCATCGACCCAGATATGGGCTGACGAGAAGCACGCCTCACTGTGGCGAAATCGTACTGACTGTCAGCAGACCAAACTGCTGATTGATCTGCCATCAAGAGGAGTCAGTCGGTTTTTAACCAACTGTCCTCGTGGCAATATAAGACAGTTTGTCCAAATTATGACTGGACATTCTGTGCTGAAGGGACATCTGTACAAGCTGGGGGTAGTAGACAGCAATCTCTGCCCCTACTGTGAGATGGAACCGGAGACAAGCCTGCACTTCCTCGGGAAGTGCGACAAATTCGTGGTAACACGTTGTGACGTGCTGGAGAGTCAACTCCTCAGCCCTGAATCCATCCGCCAAGCAACTCCAGCCAGTCTTTTGTTTTTCATCAAAAGTTCTGGTAGACTAAAATCATCATCTGATGATCAGGCCTATGTCTTACGGAGTGCTCAACGGCCATAAAACAACTACCAGTGTAATTGTCTGAAAGAGACTGCAATAAGCCTTATTTTAGTGCTTGAGTAGCGTGAATATTTACAATTAATGTAATTAATTCCCTTTCATAAATACATACATACATACATACATGATTATGACCCCATATCTGAAATTCGTAGCTACGTCATGTTATGTCCAAGTCTAAACCGCAGTTGACAGTCCTTGAATATAATTACTATTACGCAAAATATTGGCGGATAAACTTCGACTGGAGGCCTACTGAAGCTTATATGCGGTTAGAGGAAAGTGTGACTGCATGACATTCTGGGTTTCTGCAAAAACAAACATTAATTAGGATCCAGCAAGGACATACTGAGGCTTGCTTTTCATTGACTTCATGAAATTTCATGGTGATACTTCCAGATGGAATGCTCCTGTACATTGGAATTACGCACTTGTCAGAAATAAAACACACCGACTCGATAAATAATGTTATTGAATTTAGGAAAGACAAACCATGCCTATAATTCGAGCAATTATTTTTACGAATTCATACATTTTGTATCTCAAAGCTTATTCTTCCTTTCTCTGTCCTCACATTATTCATAGCTTTTTTAAACACGGCGAACACGACAAAGTTTGAATGCAATCTTTCTAAACTGGCATTGCCTTTCATTCAAAATTCTAAAAATGTGCTTCAGTATTTGATTCTGCAAATAATAAAGAAGTTTATCAAAATCCATAGGAATGTGTACATAAATTTGAAAAATAATTAAATTAATTAAAACATTTAAATGAATTTGAAGAATGTTTTAACAAAGTCTGTGTTCGTATTGACAAAATATTTGACTTAATGTGTTGCCGTCTACGAGCACTAACGTCTGTAAAGCAAAGCGCATAGATTTGGAACGTTTTGCAAACTTTTCACATTGCATTAAATCGATAGGACGCACCGGTTTTAAACCATGTAACCAGGCAAGTACTGTGAAAGAAAACCGGAACATCAACATGAGCTTTCCAGAATGTTCTAATTCAGTCATGCTAAATACTCTGACGCAATGTGGGATAAAAAGGATGGTGTGTTTCATGCATATTCTTTTACGTCTCAAAAAACGTTCACAACATCTACACCAATATGTAATGAATTTGAAGAACGGGCCGAATTTTTTTTTAATGGAGGCCACTGATAGCTGGCATTTGAAATGAAGCTGTGATTATAAAATTAAGTTTGCACGTTCGAAGGACGAATCTCTATACTTTCATTCCAATTTCATGGAAACCGAAAGTCCACTGTACTTCAAATTCTACAAGCATTTTATCCAATTGCTCAGATACGATACTGTTCCTATCAAATACTACTCCATTTAAATAATAGGTAAGCAAATGAAGGTCTAACCCGGAATAAAATGAGTGGCGATGAAAACGTAAGTTTCAATTGAATTCGGATTTACACGTACTATTTATGGCGAATGAACTTTTAATCAAAGACGCCATGCAGCATCTTTTTTGTTAATTTTCACAAAATGAAACTCTCAATTGATGCTCGACCACACAACTGAGTTTGAGAGCAATACAACAAACTCGGCTAAAAATAAATCTACCATTATTACTTCTTATTTCGCTCAGTTCGCTAAAGCCCATTGTTCTTCTAGTAGCGATTAATTACTTTTTGCCCCGTTGTGTCCTAACAATTAGAACTCGTTTGCGACATTCGACTAAGTTATTAACATTGTGTGCACACGTGAATGAATTGAAGGAGAAGGCATACTAAAAATAGGCGAGCTCTCGGCTAGGTACCTTTTGAATTGCCCACTAAGACTCCCACTCCTACAAGTTATTTTTGGTACAAGTATTGTGATTTCAAGGGGTTCGTTCCGTTGAGAAAGTGGCGCTTTGTGGATGGCTTCCGGCTTTCCACTTGCTTCCATTTACATACAGAGTCCGGTGAACTGGGTTACTGTAGCGCACTTGATTTTCATGCTTGAGTCGTTACTTCGTAAAGCATATAAAATTGTGCAGCTGTGCAATATATCCAAGGTTACTGGTGTAAAAACACGAAGCGGTTACACGATGGTTGGTAGCACTTGAAGATCCATGCGTACAATACATATACTTTGGTAAAGAAAGGAATGAAGAATTCATTCTTAGTGGTTCCTATCTAAATTTTATGCTTCTATTTTTGGAATCCTTTCATGTCACCGCATTCAATCCTGACAGTCACAAGAAAGGGAAATCAATAATATGATTTTGATACTTTTCAAATAACTGCTTGCGTCACTGTTCAAGATTTGACATGTTTTGACAAAGTAAAATTCCGTAGCTTTCCTGTCGAAATATGTGCCGTTGCCGTCATCGACAGCATCATTTATAGATCCAAGAATATTCACATTTGAATTGGTTCAAATTTACGAGTCTCATGACGTCAATCAGAAGAAACATTAAACTTGGAGGCTGCAGTTACGGAAATGTTATCCAGCGGACTTTTCTAAATGTAGATGTCATTTGCACGGTATACGGGGCAAGTGTTTTTAAGTCCCCTCGCAATTAAGTATTTACTTCCATTAAAGCATTCTGAGGTTTCTCGGTATACTTAGTCTAACGAGCGGACATGAGTGAAAGTCTGCTAAAACTTTTAGCATTCATTGGTCTAAATTGCGATACCCTTTAATAGTTTAATGGTATTAAGCCCAGCGATAACGTCAAAAAAATGCGTCCATGCAAATTAGTTACTGCCGCCGAATGATTTCAGGCTATTTGGTCTCAAGGGAATTCACTGTATTCGCCCAGATTTGAAGATATACATTCATGAATTCCTTACAATCGCTCAAAGACTCAGTGAGTAGAATTTCAACTGATGGATGACTTGCGTATACTAATATCAAGGATATAGCCTTGACTTTCGTTGATCAACATAATGTTCTCAAACCAAGGACTTATGTTTATAACATACAACTTGACTACTTGCATATACATACATACGTAAGGATATTATGATGAAACGAATTTTTGGTTCCGCGAAAACTACGCCGTGTCTTTGAGTGTGTTTGTTTACCTACAACAAGTATCCTTAGGCAAGATGGTTAGTGCAAAAAAATGTAGTTGGTATACGAAACAGCGTATAGTAAAGTCAATAAACAAGTTGGATCAATGCTAAACGACTGTATAGAGTTTCATTGCGTTTTCACGCGAATTCCGTGAACGTTGGAGGCAAGATATGCAACTGATTGAAATCCTGGAAACAGAGCTTACTTTTCTATTTAACCTTTCAGGGAAACAAATACGATTGCAACCCCGAAGGAATGAATGACAAATAATCCACCGCCTTTGTATTTATTGTTTACAATGTATCAATGAAATGAAAGCAAAATAGATCATTCGATTCCAACATAAGCCGCTTAGTACATGGAGAGTCCTGACTGACGTCGTGCTAATTCATGTGATATTGGAAGTATATTGGAATGGCCTCATTTTCCTTTTCTAATGATTGATACATTCTGCTAGCTAGTTGTGTTTGTAGATGCTGTATTGCGATCTTAATTTAACCTCTAATCAATAAGGGAAAGCCATCTGGCCATCTTTAAATCCCACGTGTTTGAGGTAACGAAATACAATTGTCTTCAATATTTAACTTTGCGCTGATACATGGAGCCGGAAATATTATCGAAGTATTTATTACAGAGACCTAAATATTATCTTATCAAATACGTGTACAATTTCATGATAAATAAATACTAGTTGGGTTATAACATGCAGAAATTCCAGACAGTGTCATTGACTTTCCCCAACCGTTAGCTAAATGATTCCGTGCATTCCAAGAAATCTCAAAAAATAAATAGTAAACATCTTCTAAAATTAAAGTTGGGTAAGCTCAAAATCGTAAACAAGACTTCGTTGAACTCGTACATTAGCACTTGATACCTTTGATGATCATATTACTTCGAAGCATTCCTGATAATAATTGATACGGAAGAAGGAAGTTGTACAGACAGTATCCAACAGCGAATTGTCTGGGAAGAAGAAAATACCAGAACAACGTATACCTCATCATGGCGTGTCTAACATTGCTAGTGGTGTCGCTTCTATCTTATTGAAGAGAACATTGAATTATATTGACAGCTGGCGAAGGTGAATAACCTTGCAGCATTTGATTCTGCAGTTCCTCCATCAATTGGAAAGACTATACATATTACCAAAGGAGATACTATATATCTCCGTGTGAGGCTAGAGTATGCAAGATTTACTAAAACGTAGAGCTATTTCAATCCATATTATGAAAAAACACGTTTCCCAATATAAATTTAATAGAAACTATAAACATATTTTCCTGTGCTCATAAGTAGTTTGGCGTTAATATTGTTGGATAAATTCCACTGGATCAAAACTAAATGCACACAAATTCCGTTCGCATTATCAACGTCTTAAACAACAACAAACGCTCAACGAATCGGTACATGTTTGAGCCCTTTTAAATTGTACATTTTTAATTGTAATTGAAAGACCTTAATCAAAATGGGATACCATTCATATTGTACATTGCAGTATTGATGGAAAGCGTCTCTGAGGAAATTACTTCAAGGCTATTCATACTTGTCCCTTGTCTTCAAATATAAGCACAGGTTTTAATTATATAATATAGCTTCTGCTACCTTCGAGGCACGGTATAGCATTGAGCGTGTACATTTCTAGAACATGCAACAGAGGACCAGATGATATATCCTATTGAGATGAAAGCAACTTTACTCGTACTGCGAACCAGTTACCTTTAGACACCACGCACTATAGAAATAAAAGCTCTTGCTGTTCGATCACATGTCAATGATGCAACCGAAATTGGACATGAGTAAAAATTTCATTTAGACGTACACTTTGTTGAGTGCTTCCGGGGTTCCTTTCCGCCACATACTTTAATGTACTAAAACTGCTTCGAACAACGTCAGTCACATCCCAGTAGAAGAAAATGTGTTACTTCAATAGAGCCGCTTGCCGAACATAGCCTGATTCATTCCGGTGTTCATCCCACATTATTAGCACAATGTTCCTACGCGACGGTCAACAAAAAACTATACATTTCGTAAACAATTACAATTGTGTCTACATTAGCGACAAAAAGGCACAAAAGATACAAGATGTGTGTCCATGTACAATGAAATGAGTCATCTATACGCGAGCAACAGCACAGTCTCACGTTAAACAAATTGCATGGACAATCATGGTTACTTGCATAATGAAAGAGGGTGACTTCCATCGCAATGAAATGATAATCCTACGCAATGACTTCAATATTTAGCCTGCGTGTAATGTTTTCATGAGTTCACGAGAATGTATTGTTCTTCAGGAATCACAGTCAATCCTATTGACATTTTTGTGAAGCCACACGCTTCCGATGGCATAAACAAGTCCCCTGATCGACGAAGAATATTGTCACACACGGTTAATTTAGGACGCATAAACGTGAAAATCTTGAAGATTGAAGGAAGAAAATGCTTACTACTGGACGTGACGTGATGTCCTTCAAAGCAAGTGACAAACTGGAAATTCTGGTAAACATTCGCCAAAATAGCACTTGGCATTCAAATATGTTTATGACACAAAAAAAACTTGACAAGCAGTAAATAACGCTACGTCATTCAAACCTGTATGTTGTGTGCCCATTTGCAAGTTCCCAAAATAACTCCCGAATATTAATGGGCAGTATGCCAAATAAATTGAAACACATACAAAACAGACCTGTTAAATCCAGATGCTGTTCAGTATATATTAAATTAGCTCTCAAGATCTTCAAATCAAGATAGAAAAGCAACTTTCCAAGTCAACGTAATACCTGATTTACCCGCGCTTGATGGGCAATGCTTAAACACTACATTGAAGTTATTCTGGTAACCGTAATGAAGAGAAAGTTCGTAACACGCATTCCTCTTTGTCTCATTTTTTGTATAGAGTAATTGAATTTTTAATTAGTTTTAAATGTAACACTATATTAAAAATTATTTTTAGACTCGACAATTAATTGCATGAAATGATTTCGTCTGATCGCATTACATATTTAGTGCAATGTCAAGTCTGACCTTTAAGAATAGGAGCCATTTAATATATTCCGTTTTAAATGTCAGATGAAACTTATGTCACGACCAAGTGACAACATAAATGCTCTACTCTTCACTTTTCAAAAAGGTGGTAAAATATCAAAGGACAGGCAATAAGTAAAACTCTAGCAGGTTGTTTTACAGTCCAAGGACTCGAGAATTCGTACACATCAATGCAATACAAAAATGAAGTGCAATTTAAAATTCGGTTTGATGCCGGCAATTATTTTAATTTCAATTTCCGACTATGACCTTCAAATGACGGGACACTTACTCCCATACACTCGATGTGATGACTTTCGCGTCTCATGTTTAATACCTACTTTAAATTGAAACAAGAGTTGATGGCTCTGGACATTTTGAAGGTCAATGGTAAACATATTGCTACTATGGACGTGTTGCTAGTTTCGCTAAAAAGTGTGTAACGGAAAATCCAATATCGAGTGGCCACTAAATAAATGATACTGGAAGGAAAAAGCCACGTGAAATCGAAATCCATCCAAAGTACTTATATAAGCATCAAGTGTATACATTGCGTGATATTGTGGTTATGTATCCTTTTATCTTGTAATCCATAAACAATTGTGTTCCTTTCGTTTCACATTTACCGCAAGTATATACCCGACCTAAATTTGTTCCCAAAATTGAGCCCAGTACGTTACACAAGAGAGTTTTTGAGATTTCATGAGAGATTGTATAAAGTCAATGAAGCTCAATTGTTCCAATATTGTGACATCAGTGTTACGCGACTTATGTTATAAAACTATATGGGAGGAAGGATAAGAGAAACTTGAAATAATACATTGAATATCCGTATTATCTGATGACAGGATTACGTGTTGTGGAAGCACTGGTTCAGCTTCAGTGGTAAAAATAGAATACACCATCCAGATATATTGCTGGTGCGTTGCTGGAAATACCAAATGTTAGAACTTGAAGCATAAGTAAATGGATTCTTCGTTGGTTCTTATAAAAGACACTTGAAACGAAGAATGGACTTACAATGAATTGTGTTGTTTGTGGGACTCTTCACATGTACAATTCCCGTTTCTTAAACGCTGGTGTTTATCACTGGATAAAACGTTGCCCGTTCTCTGTCCCAATGGGATGGAGCTAATAATTTTCTTCCTATTGTTTGGGCAACCGAGGACGAAACTGAAATGCGTAGCAAAAACAGATAAAGTTGGAGTCAACACAAATTTAATAATTTAGTATTTGCCACGTCTCCAATATAACAACATGTATAATTGTAAAAGAGTGTACCATGCCACCGTACTGGTCGCGATTCGTTTAATTCCAAAAGTAATTAATATCTTCTCTTCTTCGCGAAAAAATACATTAAGGTAAGTCATGGTATTGCCAAGCAATAACGGAAACCATATTTTATTCACATCAGGTCCAGTGCGTCCAAGATATATAAACGGAGTTCCTGGACATCAAAATGCGGAAGCCGGTATTTTCCAAAAGGCTCATTTCACCGGCAAACTAAAGGAATGGCAAAGCCGCTTCAATATTTTTAGAATACCCGGAAATGGTTCCAAAAATAGGATTCCCTTTACCAGTTTCCTTGCCTGGATCATGCACCATTTCCGCTTCAAGTTTTACAATTATTAAAATTTTATAAAAAGTCAAATAACGTTTAACGTCTTCTACCCACATCATGTATTATTGCAGCAAAACACTTGTGCCACAAGTACTTCAAAGCAGGTTATGCGTTAGCGTTTGAAAGCTATCATACCCATGTTCAGTAACTATCCTTTTTTAATTTTAACTGAATTATAATTTAATATCGTGTGATCCCATACGTGGTAACTCCACTGCTTATACATATTCGGTTTCCAAGAGGTACAGCTTCTCCAATTCCGGAAAATTTTTACTGCAACAAACATTATTAAAATCATGCTCTGTTGAAACCTAGAGAATATTACTTATATTCATGTTACAAACGTGTGTATGAAGTATGATATTTGCACAACCGATTACCACCTTGAACGTTAGATCAAGGACGGATTATTCATGTAAGTATGGACATAAATACTGTTGTATCCAACCACCTTTAAGAGAGTCCATAGAGATGTAAATGGAGCCCAAAGGGAATAAAGGTTCACAGACTTAAGCAACAGGAACCAAAGCGCACATACACGAACAGAAAGTGACAACACATATAAATACTTTAGCCAGCGTTTGGTATAGAAATATATCGCCAAGATCAAAAGCGAGCCACGCTTGCATCAACCCTTAAGCACGTGATCACGCGAGAAATATTGCCTCGCAGTGTGCGTATGCTTCAAAGGAAGAAGAAGCTATAATGCCGTCATGAAAGAAAACTAACTAAATTCAATAGCTGCTCAAAAAATCGTTTTTACGTCGCTCAAGCTATACTATTTGAACTAATATATTACCGTATTTAGCAACACTACTAAAATGAGCACAATAAAACGAAATGTTATTAAAGATGACAAGACGACATGTGACAGATACTTTAATAAATATTGCTATTTAATTTTACTCACAATTTCATTTCTCCACATGAAACCTACTGACACCAATTTACTTCCAACCTAATTAATGATACTATTGTCTGATATGATGTAACCCAATCGGCATCAGCATGCTAAGTTATATAACTCAAGTCATTACGAATGACAGCAGGAAGTTGGTACGTCTATGTACAAGATTAAGCACCTTTTCCTGTCCCTGACACGTGAAGCGTGACACTTCATATAATATACTGTTCCGATTTCATTTCATCTTTCCAATTGTTATATTCTTTCATCATGTTTTAAGTAGATTCGCGTTATCAAAAGGTAATGGCTGTCATACAATTGGAACATTCTATATGCTCATATATCCAATATGAAACTACTTCAGATGTCCACAAAGGCTAGGAAACGAAACAAAAAACATAACGCTCGTTCTAATCACAAAAGCAGTTTGAGATTTCACCCAACATTTTGAGTCACTTCCTCATCACATGACCATTTGCTAAATAACTTTCCTTTGAGACAGTTTTTCTTTGCTATGGCATTATATAATGGACATTCGACACACTCAAATAAATACCTATAATCTATGGCGATTGGATTGAAATAAACTTGTAGGGAATAATCTTTTCAAGGAAAACGATGCAGTAAGACTTCCTTTTGCTGTCGTAACTTTGGTCGCAAGCTAATTGGTGTAGCGTAATATATAAATAGAGCTGCTGACCCAATTCACGTATGTGTTATTTTTTGATGTTGCTTAAATCAGTTTAGCCGGTCAATTACGAGAGTAGAGATTTACGATCCAAACATTTTGTAAACTAGCAGATATTTTACAACCATTAACAGACCCGAAATATCAATTCCTCATTTAACTTTTATGATTTTAAATTAAAGAGCTGTTTCTCGATTTTGAGCTTCCGTTTCTTATCAAATTGAGGACAACGCTGGGAGCATGGGTTGCGGTACACATTATTAATGTAATACAGCATCGTGAATATACCGATGTTGAGTGTATTCCTGTTTACGTTCATTTTAGTTTGATTGCAGTGCACTGACCTCGGGGTTCCAGCACGTATTATTTTTCTCTCCTCCTTCATAATGATAGATCATGTTATTAATACACTTAGGCTTTACATTCATTATATTTATGAAAACTTTCTTCTGCCCCTGGATTTTAACCATGTAACACCCAAATCTAAGGGTACGCGGATCTATACTTAAACTTGTAATTTGTTTTTTTTCCGGAACGGTGAGTTGGTAATCACCAAGGCGACTTGTATCATGAAATGATGAACCCGGGCATTGAATGTAAACTAAATTTGACATATAATGAGTGGAAATAACAGCGCACTAATAAGCACAAAAAATAATTGGTACTATATGTAATTCAGTTAATAATACTGTTTAGTGCACATGGTATAGCTGTTTATATGGTATATGTGTAATAGATGTGAAAATGTACATATGTGCAATATGTATTTTAAATACTGCTCTGTACATTATACATCAATGCGTGGGCACAAACGGAAACTTGATCGGCTTAAGAGAATCCCTACGCGAAAAATATAATTCCATGAATTGTTGGCGTACTGACGCAAAACTGTTTTTGAAGTTGTGAACGTACTGCTAGTTCTTGGATAAAAGAAACACCAATGAATTATATGCCATGAATGGAGATATTGTTTCATTTTGTTGAGCTTTCCAGTTTAACGCCGTTATTTACATTACACAAGGAGAGTATTCCATGCAAAAATTAGGAGAAAGGGCTTGGAAATGTTTATGCATTAAAGAAAATTAAATTAAAATTAAAAAAAGAAATATATCACAATTGGCTACATGTTTCACGTAGACAATCGTTCCTCAATTTCCACCAGCATTTCATTAGGTTGAGTTAGAGTATTTAAGATCGTTTCAAGCGTAATTGCATATTTCCGCTGAAGCTGGATGACACTCAAATTCCTGGTATTTTAAAGTGCAACATAAAACGAGATTTGCCGTAATTCTCCTCGAAATAAGCTCATCTTCAAACCTGTATATCATTTTAATCCTTAAGGGCAAAAACATAACACAGCATATCTTATTACCGACATTGAAATACCGGCTTTTTTTCGAATAAAACACTATTGTACAATTTCATCGAATCGAAAACTTAACAATGTTTCGAGGTTGTATGGAAACATGATGTATGTGTCTTGTATTGTGAGGTGTAATATGTTCGAATATGTATCTACTTGTTACACAGGAGAACATTGATGACGTAGGTCGATGTAATACTACACGTGGAAGAAAAATACAGTGTAACAGTATACTCCACAAAGTGACGTTGTGTGACATTTGTGGAATAACCAACGGGCATTAGTTACGCCATGAATAGCTAAATGTACATCATGAATTCTTTTTCAGAACTATACTGGAAACGTTTCATTTCTCTCCACGAACTCATTCTTCAATCCAAAAGAACCATGTGGAGCAATGTCCTCTTTTTCCCAATCTGTTTCTCCACAAAACATGTCATCATTCTTCTCTAAGCATACACTCCATTTCGCTACCATCCAAATGTATTCAACAAGCCTGTGTCCTTTCATATTTCAATATACCAGAGATCACGCTGAGAAACAGCTTGCATTATCCAAAGACTCGTACTTTTAATAATAGTATTTCATTTGATAATAAAACCTTTGCCACTCAGATCAGTTCAAAACATCGTCACATGAAAAGCTTCCTGTAGTTTATTACTAACGTACAAGTTTGAATTCATATTAGTCCATGACCTAATGGCTTTATTCTTATTGAAGATAAAAATAACTAGAAACCCCGCTTCCATCCAAACAAGTCGGTTTTTATACAACAAAAATGTTCAAAGTTAACCCCCTGCCAAGTTACCCAGGGAAATTACATGGAATGAAGTCAGAAACTATTCACATGAGTTTAAAATATTCAATTTTGTTCTCAATTTGATTCATTCGTACAAGCGGGGGCGTAGCTTTATTGTCCATATGGACGGTGTTTGCAACTTTGCACATAATATTTGGTTAAATGGAGCTGATTCCGAAGAACGAGCATATATAAAATGCGACGCAATAACGACATGGATTCAATCTGAATGATCCAAAAGACTTCATAAAATATATTCATATGTTTGCATTTTAAGATTCTTTTTGTCCAATGGAACAATTATGAATTCATGAAGTTGACCCACATTCTTTTGGTACCAGTTCAGTACCTCCACCTGGGAAGTTAACGTCGCGCAACTTATCTTATTTATCTTATCGTATCTTCTTATCATAATTAAATTGTATTGCTTGTTCATCATACCCAATTTTAGTTTCCTAGAGCACAAATGCACCGCCACGAAAGAGACAGTACTGCAGACTAGAGAAGAAATTTGTAAGAGGAAGGAATGAAATGACAGTGTCGTTACCGAGTTTCAAAATAATTTAAGCTTTCTGTGCGTCTTTCACATTCAAAGGAACTTTATTATTTACAAATGAGTATGTTGGATTAATTATGTATGTTATGCGTAGCGGATGTGGACAGCCACCACAGATAACTTGTCAGTTTGGAGCGTACTGCAGCAGTAAACAATTTACAGCCATGCCAAGTCAGCGATTATTGTTATCATCTAATTAATTAACAAAATATATTGATGATGCATCGGTTTAAAAATGCTATTCATACATTCATTTTAGCCAACACTTTTAATTAGAAGTCGAATATGTGTCACGGTAAGCGTGTGTTAACCCAAACCTTTTGTTTATGGATGAATACAAGGTCATCGTGCAAAATGCTTTCCTCGTCTTGTTTACACAGAATCTGTGATTACAAGCAAAAGCGATATCAAGCATTCCATGCTTTCACTTACAATTATGCACAAGCGGCGCTGTGGATGATCAAAAGAGTGTGCTGCACAAAATTTTGCATCCAGTGTCTCTCCACAGAACGCGATAGAAGGTTTACAGAGGACTATGTCACGATTGCTAACAAAATTAGTATTGCTCTCAGACATCAGCAATGATCTTGTGGAACCGTAATACTCGCTGAGTGTAGTCATAACAAAAAGTGATAAACGTTGAACCAATTGTTGAAATGGAACATTCCCTGGATAAAATTCAGCACCTGGACCAGGCAAGGACAAAATCAGGCACCATGAAAAGTCGTAAGTTGTTTACCTTAACTACAGCATACTTTAGCAATCTCCTCAAATTTTAGATGACGTCTTGTTTCCGCAGCTTTTCAAGATTGGCTAGCAATGGCTCCAACCGGATTCAATTACGGTCACTATGTGACATCTAAACAAACCAAGGTAAATGCGACAAGATTGGTCCCGGCATCCGTCAACAAGATTGTTATTTTAAAACATAATCTGATGATTTCAGCTTGTCGACAACAGCAGCTTGAGTTACATGGAAACACGTAATAACAGCGCCGAAATTAGCGTCGTTGGCAATGCGGACCGACAAAACACCGGTTATATCTATTTGATCGTTTCCTCCCCACTCATATTTTTTGCTTTTCTCGCATTGTGCGTAGCCCTTCTGCTTTTTATCGAGCGGAAAAGCAGGAAAAAGTGTGAACATTTTAAGAACTCGCAAACAGAACCTTCCGAAAATGACAACATGGAAATTATCGAAGAAAATATTTTTGTGGCGCCCGTAGGACTACGTTTACGATAATTTTTATTTCTTGATGCGTTTATAATTATCTATCTCCTAATTTATGGATTTGTTTTTTGGTTTGCAGAACATTTCTGAACCCGATTTGTGTGGAAACTTGAAAGTACCTTTCATGTTTTATGGAAGAGTTCAAATGGACGATAATGCAAGACGGAACATCTAGTAACTCGTTTTTTGTATCCGGCATTATGTATAAAATGTATTGTGATTATTTGTTTGAAAGAAATATATATTCAATTATAGCTAACGCAAATATTAGCCAAATTTTCTTGACGTTAAACAAATTTGTAATAAAGAAATCTTTTCAATATGATGATTTTGGTATCAATATCGCATATGTTCTGAAATGTGCATCAAATAACATAAGGTCTATCCGTAACACCATAAGGTCTATTGGAAGTCGTACCTAAACTATTTACATAACGGGAAAGCACGCTTCATCCAACTTTACCCAACTGACATTAACATATACACCACTTGGAAGTTAAGCTTTAGTGAAACGTCTGCAACACGATGTTTGTCCTTCAAATTATACGCTCGTTCCTTACGCAACATTTCGTCTACCTTATTATCGCGTTCCCAATGAACTCTCAAGGTGCAGATAAAATAATATTGACATAACGCCGGAGATGAGAAATATGACTCGCCAACTCCCACACAAATTATACCAATACCTTATCTGATGAAATAGTGAAAGTTGTGTAATACGTATATATATATTGGATTACAATCACGCCTACGACATTATATTATTTGTTATCAAACCACTGCTACATGCGCTTATGTCGCCAATGTAAACCAAGAGAACATGGAAATTGGCTCCGAAATTTGTAAACAGTTTTATAATATTCGGTAAAATGTTAAGATTTATGACAATAATCTCTTAGAAATAATCATAACATCTCGGCCGGAGATGGAGTTGGGAAATTGGAAATTTCAGTGTTTATACAGGCATTCGACGTTGTCCTAAATATTTATGAAACCAAACAGAATCCAAAACAAATCACGCCATGTAATCACATACGTCGCAATTTTCATCTATGACAAGATCCGGTTTCTGAAAATGTATCGAGTATCCTTATTCAATAAGACAAAACATTACATTTGACATACATTTGAACGTATTTCTTGTTGGATGATAATTATTGTTGCATAAATTGCTTTGAATTGTTTACTGTCTAGGTAGATGTATTAGTACCATTACTTTATACTATTGTGCGAAGCCTCAATGCCGTCAACAAAGGTACTCCTCAAAACTACCCAGGCATCAGTGTCTTCACAAGTCGGTGGAGATTGACGTTAAACGAAGTAACCAAATACACCTAATGTAATTCATAATTTGGATTGCCATACGGTGACCTTGCCAACATGCAGCGTAACCAAGCCAGTTTTGTCATTCATCACACGGCACCATGCCTCATAATTGGGTGATAACATAATCCTTCCGTCATGAAGGTATCAAGTTCGTTTCAGTTAAGATTTCGGTTCAAGTATTGCTGAAACGGTAACTGCCTAACTAAGTCATCGTCATTTTATCCCAAGGACTAACAAATATCAACGGTATGTTATTAATTCGCGATTATATGTTGTAAGCTATTGACCACTTTATCGTTATGTCTCAACTCAACGTGAATGGCACTGTTCGGTTCACTAGATGAGAAAATTTATCATCATTGATGTGTATCATCAGAATTCATAATAAAGTATAGTATGTATTCTGTTCTTGGATACACCTAACACTCGATGAAAAAAGGACGATTTTCAAGATGTGTTACGTGGACAGTTATACAGTCAGGAAGGTAATTCTATCAGTTTACCATTGTGAATGCGGCATGTTACGTGTGGATATAAACGGCAAAGTTTTCACATCAATACATGCTTATTGAGAGCAACGGAAGGCAAGAATATAAGCATTTACCATAAAAGCTCCTAACCTGAGTACCACTGTGCTGTTCGACATTGCACAAACAAATCCGGCGGAATGCATCCGACGTGTCAATAGCATTTCCATCAACAATGTGAATGTCAATCCACAAGAGTACGGTTACGGTGTCCGACAAATTCTATAGTATTCAGCACAAAGTTATAGGTGTCATTTATTCAGCTTTTCAACATGTTCATGTGCTGCGTAGAATAACCATAATCTACGTTTTGCATTCCGGAATCAGTGGTTTGTACTTGTTCGTTGAGTTCTGACACTGATTTTAATTGCAGACAAGTATGTCAAGGGCATCTTTGATTGACTATAGGCATGATTATGATCTCAGGTCTATAATCCATAACCACCTTATGTAATGACCACGTCTAGAACGCACTAGACGGGACTTAAATAGATGGCTAGATATGCAGATGGGAACGAAATTACTAATGCGCACAACATTGCTGGATTAGTTTGGCCTTCACGGCAACTGCTGCTACAATGTGAAATGTGGTAATCTGTTTACATGACTTGTTCGTTTTTGCACAGCAATCTAGAATTAGGATCAATGAATTATGAATAATAAGGATTGATATTCATCCGTTCGTCAAATTTCAAATTGGAACAACGTGGTTGTAAGAACTCGAGCGAAAGAGTTTGGTGAGACGGATCCAGTAACAACCACAATTTACGCGGGTCAAATGAATGATTTTCACATGGAGGCTAATTTTTAACTTTTCAGTACATTCTCACTAGAACAAGTTTAGTAGGTTCACAATGATTTCCGCATCTATTGCAAGCATACCTTAACTTGAACATTCCCTTCAGCAACCTTATATTTCCATTCAACCATAATGCAAATAAGTGGCTCATATTTTGATATTACGCATAATAAAAGTGTTTCCTCAAAATCCAGATGGCTTACATTAACTTTCCGCTTTGATATTTACTTTCCACTAACATTAAACCAAGTTGCATCGCTCTAAAGACGAGTCGTGCAGGAAAATTAAAAATGGTTCCGGAATTTACTATGAAGTTCATAGGGTGAATAATGGTAATGTATTTACATTTTTTGCATCCGCCTCGTCGTCCAATGACATTCCCAACGTTGAAGGTCGACCACATTACAATGGGGATCCATATAACAAGTGGAGTGCTCCAGCTTTTAAAGCACTCAAATGTGCACACTCAAAAATGCACATCAAAGGATATTCTCCTGTTTACACATTCCTTTTCCACTTCTCAAAAACACTCAACATCATCAACATTATCGCCTTTAGTGGATTTGAAAGACGGGCTAAATTTTTGAAACGGGGTGAACTTCTAGCTGACATATGAAATGGTGCTTTGAATATGATGCAGCATATGCTTGCTCGCTTGCACGTGCGAAGGACACATCTTCATTCTTACATCCCAATTTCGTGGAAACCGTAAGCCGTTTGAACTTTATGTTCCACATTCGGTTCATCGATTTCACATGCTATTCCATACAAATGGAAGACTGAAGTATGAATTAGGTTACAGAATACAATGTGAGTGTTGAGCTTCTGAATTGTGGTATCGGATTCAGATTTTTATGTAGTACTTATATCATTTGCCGAAAAACGGATCGGAGTTTAAATATTGAAAATCCATTAACATTACATTTTGATGATTTGTACAATACTTAACTCTGAATGTGGATCTCGACCGCGGAAAAACGTTTTAAAAAGTTACGAGCTGAGCTAAAAACACAACTGCAATTGTTTCATTTTACATATTTGTGTGCACTGAAACTTATTGTCCTTCCCTTTGTGATTAACTACTTTTTTAGTTGAATGCTGCCAATGAATGTTTCCCTTCGTTGAATGCTGCCAATTCAAAAACGTTCGCGATTTTCGGTTAAGTTCTTAACAATATGTGCACGCGTGAATCAATGGTGGCAGAAAGGAGAAAGCACGCTAAAAATAAACTAGCCCTTAGCTAAGTATGCTTTATCATCTGTAATAACTGTCGCTTCTGTTCATAAGTTTAGTATAAGGATTGTGATTTTAAGAGATGTGTTTCGTTAAGGTGGCAGTGTTCTACAGATGCCTTCCGGCTTTCTATTTATATAAATAGCAACTGGTGAATCAGGTACTGTAGCTGACTTGTCTTTCGTGCTTGAGTCGTTGCTACGTCAAACGTATAAAAAACAGCACGTCTTTGTAAAACACCCAAGGTCACTGATTTACAAAACGAAACGTTTATACGAAGGAAGATATTATGTACATACTTCCCTGAGGATTAAGAGAAAACTCACATTTTGCGTGAAAAACGGAAGAAGATTTCGTACTTAGCGGTTTCCAAATAATACCGTTCTATTTTTGGAATAATTTCATGTCACCGCATAGGGTAGTGGTTAACAGAGTTCCTAGAAGACGAATGGAATAATATAATTTTGTTACAATTCAATGAACCGCATCCATTACTGCTCTGGATTTGACATGTTTCCGCAAATGAGGATTCAGTACTTTTCTCTTCGTAATATACATCGTCAGAATCATTGCCAGATTTAAGATAGTGGATGAGATGGCATTTGAAATGGGTTGAAGTAATGTCATGGGATCAACGCAAGTTGTTAGTAATGCTAACGGAATTGAGGATAGCCGAAGTAGAAGAAGCTTCCTCCAGATTCTTTTCAAATGCAAACACTATCAAGATGTTAGATTTTTTGGTTTCAACGCACTAAATGGAACTGTGCTTAAATATGTAATTCAAAATGAAGTATGTCAAAAACGTTCCGCATAAGTATCCGGCTGACTGGTCATGCAGATAGAATTGATTAGAATTTGTAACATTAAAACTATCGTAGTCACGCTTACTAAAAGTCAAATGCTGCCGTAGGAACGACGTAGTCTCTGGTGCGGTCAAACGTAACCAGCACAACTTTACTATGTGATGCAGAGATCGTAAGCATGTTTATATATTTTGGTATACATACTTGGGATATTACACGGCTTATTATAAACATATATGTATGCATACTTTGCGGCTACTGTCTAATCACATGGACCTTGACTGAGTATTTGGATTCGAGGAAATAAATCTGTTCGTTCGTTACATGTCAGCAATCCTGTCTAAGCTTATGTGTAGAGTGGGTAGAAATTCAACAGTTGATCAAAGCCTTTCGCATTCTAACATCATGGAAACAACCTTGAAGCGTACTGGCCTTTGGCAATACAGCATGTATTTGATTGTATCCCAATATTTTGGTAAGAATGTGAGTAGAAAGTGATTGTATTATATCACGTAAACTACACATTATAATTTTCTGTGTTTGTCTACAAACACCATACTCATCTAATGTTAAGAGAAATGTCTGATGTCCATCATAGGTCCCAACTGTTTGCAGAAACGATAAACAATTTTCTACACAATTTTAGTTTGCGCTCCAAATGATGAGATAGGAGTATCGCAGAAAATGTATTATTGGCAAAGCGTGAATATTCAATCGGAAAATATGGCCATAACTCCAAAAGAGATACAAACATAAGAGGTAGTGGTGTTATTACATATAAATTCTATGGTCGAGTTATTGACTTTACCCATCTGATACCTACACAATTCCGTAAATGCCAAGGGATGTCAAATATTAAATAGTAAACATCTACAAAATTGAAGCTTAAGACGCTCAAAGTCGTAAACAAGGTTTCAATGAACTCTTACATTAGCAATTTATCCCTTTGATGATCTAATGCCTTCGAAACATTCCTGCACATACTTGATCCGGAGGACACAGCGGAAGTAGTTACAAGACGATATCCAACAGTGAGATGTATCAGAAGAATAAAATACCAGGAAGAAGTATATCTCAGCGGGAGGATGCCTAACATTTCAAGCAGTATAGTGTCTTTTTTTCTTGAAAAGCATGTGATTATATTGGCAACCTGTGAAGGAGTGAATAACCTTGCAGTATTTGGTGCTGTACTTACACTAATTGACTATAAATATTATCAGAGGAGATACCATATAGCTCAATGTGAGGCGACAGTGTGCAGGATGAGAAAAAATGTAAGCCAGCTCACGGAAGATTATGAAAAAAACACGTTTTCCAACACAGGATTTACTAGGTATATACTATAGGCGCAGTTTCTTGTGATCGGAAACAGTTTCTTGTTTGTACATATGTAAAAATGTGTTCATGGTAAAATCAATATACTCCTATTACTGTAGCAATATGCACCTCGCGTTTCTCAACTTTAAAACGAACTGAGTGGATTCGAACTATGGGACGTTGAAAGATAGTAAATTATACCGCATTTTATTACCGATTCGACAACTTGTATGGTATAAGAAATATGTAGCCTATAAAGCCGATTAAATTCTTGGGGAAATTTCACTGGACCGAGATTTCAAATGTATACATTCCGTTCGTAAATACAACTTCCGAGACAACAAATGCTCGGCGTAAAAGTGTTTATTTGAACTTCCATTTTCAATTCCAACAGAAGAACCTTAATCAAAATGGGATATAATTCATATTCTAAACAGAGCGCAATAGAATTGATGAAAAGTATCCCCGAGGACTATTCTTCAAGGCAACTCATATATCCCCTCTTCCTTTGTTTTCAAATTCGACCGTACAGTTTAATTAGATACAACATTTACTTTCCTCAAGGCAGAGTAGAGCATTGAGCGTGTTCAATGGAACAACGACATGCTACATAGCAACAGTTGCATTGCTGGAAACAGATTGCTTCCTTCAGACGAGCCAGAACAAATAACATGTAGCTTATAGTGCCCTCGGTGAAAGTGGTTTTATCAAGGATAAAATAGAGTGCTTGGCAGAGATTTTCGGCCAGTTCTCACTCGTTCGCTGTGAGAGGAGAAACGCGGAAGCGAGCTGAAAGCAGTATTTGATAACGTAGAAGCACGCAGAAGCATTTTGCAATCTGCACATACTTGGCGTTTTGCATTGAACTTTACCCTTTGAAACTATTAAGTTGGTTGATTTTTGCAAAAGAAAAGTTGAAATAGTGGATAAATACTTTTGCGCAAAAATGGACATTTCCTTGGAAAAAATATTGCAAATGGGTTCGCCAGAAGAACACCAGGCTAACACGAAAAATCGTAAGTTTCACATATTTTCATCCTGCAACTTATCCGTATTTTATTCTGAAATCATAAACCTGACTGTTGTTTTTTGTAACAGCGTTTGAAAACTGGTTGGCGATGAGACCGAATGGAGTGCATTATGAGAACCATTTATCATCCCAACATCAGGAGGTAAGGCAGTCAAAAATATGCTTATTGTAATCCCTTTATAGACTAGCTTGCTAAACTTGTTTCTTGGAATATGTAACCTGCAGCTTCTCGAAAACAACACAGAAACGCACATCAACGGCACAAATAACATCAGTGATGTCAGCGTACTTCTCGGAGGTCTCGAGCGACAAACAAACAAGTTTCTTCATTTGGCCCTTTCCTCACCTCTAATATTTTTTGCGTTCCTTGCAATTTGCGTAACCCTAATTATTCTCTTTGAGCGGAAAAGCAGAAGAAAGTTTCAGAATGGGAAGGATGTGCAGACGGACACTTCTGACAATGAGAGTTTGGGAGTCGCGGAATCGTACAGTGTAATTCGGGTAAGTATAACAACAATATATCTGGATTCGTGAAAAAAATCTTTGAAATGCAATGGGATTTGCAGACATCCATTTTTTTATTTTGCCTTGCAGCAACTTAGTGAACCAGTTTTGAACAAACTGACACACGAGCAATCCTTTCCTGAATGTGTGATGACTTCCGTGAGCGAGAAGAACGGATTGAACGTTTTTCAGACTAAAGTAGGCAGTGTGCTGTAGACGGAGCTAAACTTGGGTTTCCACTTATTCTTTACATTTGTGTATCCAGAGAAGTAGGTTATGTCACAAATTATCAAATAAACTTGTAGCACTTTTTGTAATACCTTAAACAAATAGTTGCGTATTCAATTCATTACGGGTATATCATGCCGTTGTTCAGAATGAGCTTCAGGTAAAATGTTCAACGGTTGCGGTTTTCGGTTTCAACTTTAAAACTAAGATTTGTTTCATGTGTAGACTACAGAACAGCAGTTTACATTTTATTGCGCAGCAAGTGTGTAGAGAGACGTGAAAGTTGGATGCAAAAATCCCTCATTTTCACTTCTCGCCGTGGAGTATGTTCTTGGGTTCGTTGACTTCCACTCAAAAAGATAGCACACTAATGCATTCTCTCTTTCCCATGAATATACAAAGCGATAGACAAGTTTTTAGCACTATGAGAAGTATAGAAAACCTTTGATCACATATCAGTGCAGAAACCAAGATTGAGAATAAGGGAACACGCATTTCCTTATAACGGATGTTCGGCTGAGTGCTTCCTCTGGGATCTTTTGAAAAGAGTAAATATATGCTCTGATTTACATTTTAATATCCCCAGTCTCCCCGTTCCCTCATATCGAATTTGTGTGTTCTGATGTCGAGAAATGTGTATCTGGTGGTGGAACTCGGAAATGCTGCGTTCACTGCACTCATGTAGCCAAGAGAATAGTACTTCAATTCAGCCGCTTGTTTACTATAGCTTACGGTTGTAGCATATATTATTGTAACATACAGTGCATTCTGGAAATAGATATTCTTCAAGTTGGTCTTACAGTGGAAGCAGTTTTGTTCAAGTTGTGCGAAGGAAGGTTGCATTAAAACGAGGAAGCTGTCAATTTCGCCTGACGAATTTGGAAATTAAGTCAGCACCAATTGACCAGTCAGTATGTTACTGGAAGAAGGTCCAAGGTCAATTTACTGCTTAGCGTATTAACTCAATAATTGGCGTGTAAATCGCGTTATCCGCTACGTCGACCATTCCAAAAGCAAGGTGATTGCGTTGGCGTAAACAAGTGGCATGAATGGCGAGCAAGCGTCCATACAAAACGCATATTTGAAGCCCACGATTTAATGATATTTTGAAGGCTGGCAGAAGGAAGTTATGACGGTCAGCCTTGGATACAAGCAACAGACCTGAAACACTCGTAAACATTCGCAATCATATTACTTATGAATCAAATACTCCCCCAAACGAAAAAACAAGTAGCGCTACATACAAAGACCTCGCGTTGTGAATCGACATGTAACGTCCCAAAATAACTTTCCAATGTATTGGAGCATTAGTTCGGATTAATTCAAAAGCGTTGAGTCTCAACCTGTACAAACCAGATGCAGTTGAAAAGAAAGTAATTTAGTTCGTAAGAGCAGTTCTCGTAATCATAATTGAAATAAAATGAGGATAAAAAGACTCTTTATCTAGTGAACCTAATCCTCAAATGCTACTCTGTTCTCTTGTGTGCTTGATACATAACACGATAAAGGAAACCGTTGAAATTTCGGTAACACAAATTACAAACAACCGGCAACGAGCAAAACTAATCAAATCTATTCATTTCATTCCGTTGGCATTGTGCATCAGGTAATTTGGCTTTTCTTTTTATTTAATATAGTTATGTTGGATTTGTGCATGAGAATTCAGCTTGGTGTTTCACCTTTCAACTATATACTAACCAACTTCAAAGTTTGACACTGTTTCTTCTTGTTTCGTTATTCTCGTTATTTTGTAATTCAGTAGCATTTTTATTTTACACAACCTGCTGTATTACAATTGCAATCATGAAACCTTGGAGTTATTGCGTATTCTTGTTTCAAATATCAGACCATATATAACCATAAACTAGGAACTCATATACTATATTTTCCGAGTTAAGTAGATTCAATTTCAAACATTTATGCATTTCATTTGCAAACTAGGTGCATTTCATGCGCTGATTATAAGGGCATGTCAGCATCATCAGTTATACAAGTTAAGGAGATATTGGAACCTTACGAAATCCTTTAAAGTAATTAAAATGGCATATGTCACAGATCACAGTTTTTATAACAGAGCCGGACGAGTCAGTACCTGCAAACGACAAGTATAAAATTGATCATAATGCCTACAGTACAGTATTACCGGCTCCTCTCGTAGAGTTCTTTGAAATGAATGCTTGCGTTCTTAATGCCAAACTGTATGATTCAAGGTCAGTTGTAAACACTTCATTTCTAATGTAAATAAAAGTGTGTGCAAGTTTTATAACATTGTGCCTAATGGATATCCTATTCCTCTCTTGTACTTGGACAAATTTTGACGAGGACACATAGTGCACCGTAACCAAACTTAATTGCGACAAAAATTGGTTGCGACAATAAAAAAAGTATTATTGCTGAGATATTGTGTAAGTAAATGAAGCAGAATTGGTCAAATATTGTGACATCTACGTTACGCGACTTTCAATAAAAACAAGTTTCCGTTTACATTTCTGTTTTCGTTTCGCAGAATGAAGCTCTCACAAGTAAACCTTTTTGGAATCAAAATAACCTTGTCCATCATAAAGAAGTAGCGGAAGCTGGAAGGCTTGTCTACGTGCGTAACTTAATGGTAGAGAATTTTAAAAGACATTACAGCACTAATACATATATAGAATTGCAAATTGTAGTTACAGAGAACTGTTTCCCAATCCGTTTTACCTTTAACTTTGAAAGGAAAACGCTCGGACAAACATACAAACAGTGCAAACGATATTAGTGCCTCCTGTGACATAACACTCCGTATCTAGAAAATATATGTAAACTGGTGATACAACATTTGGAAGGAATAGTAGCTAAAAATAATCATCCCACCTTTCATGATGTCGTCATGCTCCCTCAGATTTAAAAATAATTCCATGTTATATGACTAGTGCGTTGTTGTAAATAAAATAATTGTTTTGCCTCCGAGTTTACATGACTGCATAACATTTCCACAATGTTCCTGCTCACTGGAGTTGCTCGTAATAGTTGAGTACACAATCACATTTTACTGCCTAAGAGTACAAAGGCGAAATGCATTTTGAGTTGAGCGTTGGTACGCGTCTTAAAACTTGAACTTTGGATTGTTCTTGAGCACACAACTGCATAAAAGGTTTACCTTCAGGTGCAACAGTACGGTTTCTGGAATGTACGACGCGCAAAGACGAAATTCGTGGTTGTGAAAATGATAAACTGGATGATACCTCCATAACATTGGTAATTATTTCTGGCAAATGCAAAGGCAAAACTTCAACATATGTATCGATTGGTCGCAATTTTCGTACCACATTTTGCTAACGATTTTTGGAGATCTGCATATTATTCTTTGTGAACAGAGGAACAATTACATCTACATTTCGGACCGAAAATTGAAAGACACTGCATAAGATTGCATTGTGCAAGATCCATTCATAGATATGTTGTAAATACCCACGGACATTTCTTTACAAAGTTTTTCAATTTCATCTTGCCTCGTTGTACACCATTTCGTTGTAGTCTTTATAAGAAGATCATATGATGTGTATATGCCACTATGATGCATAACAAATTTCAATATTTGAGTCATATAAGGTTTAAAAGTTATGCAGTGGTTCAACGCATAATTCCCTTTCTCAGACTTTCTATACAATTGACATGCCGGGAACTATATCTAAAAATAGGACTCATTTTCTCTGCTTCAACGTTTCGAAGACGTGTCATTTCCGTTATGAATTATAAAATTATGAAGTATCATAACGCTTGGCAAGTATGCAATAGACCACAGCCTCCCTTCCAAATTATGTTTTCCCTTATGATATCACAAAATTATAGTCGTAAGAATTAAAATGTCTAAAATTAAATAAAAGTTTGACGTGATGTCTTTCATAATTAAGATTGTGGCCTAAACCCTTACTTCATATCGAATTATGAAAGTAGGAGTATGTGTAGGTACAAGTATGAATACAATTCCGGTTTTTATTTAAAACTGAAGACACCAACGCCCAGAGACTTTCTAATCTGAATCAAAGGTGCAACCATTTCCGGTAAATGTTCGCTCATGCAGGTATGTACTAATTACAAATTCCCTTCCGTTGGTAGGACAGTAAAGTACAACCGTTTTTGGTTAACATTTTTTACCTGGTGGTCGTTACCCAAAAACACGTTCACCTTGTATGTTGCATCAGGGACGGATTAGGCATGTCAATAAATATATAATGAAATGTCCTACAGTCTCTAAATAAAAATATATATAAATTGCGTTTGGCAGTGGTGCTTAGTATTGTTACGCCGGTTTCAAGCTATATTTAACGTCAGGCTATCATTTTTGTATTTTCTTCATTTTCGCTACGGGCACCGTTTTTCATTTTCTGGTGCATCTGGATATTTAATATGGAAATGCCGGCGTCTTGACATTATATGAAGTAAACCATTACTCAATCCGAAAGACCACAGTAATGGTTACAGGGTTTTCAGGAATAGAATTTAAGGGCAAAGCATATACTTTTCATATCATCCATTGTGTTATTAGAATGTATCAATAAGAACAAAGGAGAATCATATCATGCTTCCATCAGACTCGAAGCACGTGATCATTCGCGAAATAGTAGCTTTCTCAGGCCAAAAGCATACGTACCAAGACTAGACCTTAGCATGTACATTTTATTATTGATGATGGACCAGCTCAATGTTCATTGAAACTGTGGTAAGTTAGCCGTAAATGTCAAGTCTAAATTCGGACGTTTAAAGCCACTTCTTTGAAAAACTCTGGAAAATTCAACGACATACATATTATATAACGGTTCCAATTGTGTTAACGTCCCTTTCATGAGCCGCAAAACATTTCTTTTGTTTAAAATGACGTCACATTTTGTCTCCACAGGAAGCCTTTTTATTAGGAATCCAATGAAAGACTAAATTACTCGATATTATATAACTCAAACGGCACCAGGATGATCTGTTCATAACTGTGCTCATCACTAGTATGACAGTAGGTAAGTAAGCTCGTGTAGAATATTAATGTATAATTTGGCTCATCCCTGGCACGAGCAAAAGGCTCATATTTCAAAAATGTTTTACGCGTGGCATGTTTCACCTTGCATAATGTCACATTGGCATCCAGATTGAAAATGGCGCGTGTTATCAAACATATAAATGCATTAGCGCGTTTTGTCATATAATCATTCAAAGGTTACTGAAGAGTTGCGTGGATACTGTTGCGGAAGTTGATTCTGTAACGACTGTAAGCGTGGCTATTATACTCAGGCATGCTATTACTGAAACCCGGAAATTAATTTGAAAACTCAGTGGTCAGCTTCCTAGAATTTTTACAATGGACATGAATCCCACTGATGAATTCCGGTCAAGAAGGCATTCTGAGAAAGCATACAAAAAAGTTTGAAATCAACTTTTGATTACATGTTGACATTTTCTGTTTTCCTTTCATGTAGCCCATCCTTTATGCGCACAACAAATTGATGATACATCAGTTCGTAGAAATTCTAATATCATGTACTCCGTACTCCTGAAACGCTTACAATAAAGAAATCCTGGAAGTATTTCGGTCAAAGAACAGGTAAAAAAAATTCGCTTGGTTTCGCCTCCAGTGTTTTGATACTGGATGGTTCCTCAGTTTCTAACAACCAACATTTACCTCAAAACGCATTTGCCATTTACCTGATTCTAAGTATCGGTCGGATTTCCTTCAAATTTTCATTTCTTCTTGTGAAATTTGAAACTTGGTTTGCTTTGTTCTCTTTCTGTTTCACAACTTTTCAACAAGTTTAATTTGAATGTTCATGCAAATGCACCTACGCTACTTGCCGGGATCAATTTTATTTATAGAGTCGTTCCAGTGGAATTGATTTTAAAACATTAGTTTTGTAGTTGAAGCCAAGCTAGACTATGTGAAAGTGGAGAAAGTTGTTCTTTAAATGTGAAATGGCAAGCTCGATTGTTATGAATCGTGTGCCGCAAGAGACACTGGAATCGTAGAGAGAATGAAAGCTAGTGCTCAGCAGAGATTTGGAGCCAGTTCGTTCCGGTCGCTTGGCGAGGAAGCATCCACGGCATCCTGCAAGCACATCTTTGCTAAAACACAATTTGCGTATAAGTTGCTTTTCGAAGTAACTAAAGTTTTGTTTGTGCTAGTTACACCGGTGGCTATAATTTTCAGCAGCGCTACTGTTGTGGCTCTGTCGTTTTGCAAATTTTGAAATCTTGAACATGGCAATGTCTTTGGCCAAAATACTTCAAATGGAGCCACAGTCGTCTTCGACAGACAAGTTGGGTGACTTGAAAAATCGTAAGTCAAGGAAAACTTTAAAATAAAAATTAGGAGAACTTAGTTTTAGTTTTGCAAAAAATTAGATAAAGTTTATATGTAAATATATTTTTACAGCATTTCGAAACTGGCTGAAAACTCCCCCAAATGGAACAAACCACCATAGTAACTTGGAATATTTTCGGCAATCGGTAAGCTTTCAACCAATAATATATCACGATGCTAAACAAATTAACAATAGTTCTTATTTTTAAATTTATCTTATTTTTATACAACCAGAGCAATTTTACACTTTCACAAATTAACAATAACACAAACGGCGGTCCACATCCTGTTGGAGGCATGTTCCAGTCAGAGAACCTTGCAATTAGCGGACATGCAACGGAAATAGAAACGGGATACACCAACATCACCATAGGAAGCCATCACGGCAGCTTTGACGCGCAGGATACACATTTCCTAAACTTTGCCATCATATCTCCGCTCGTATTTTTTGCGTTTCTCGGACTCTGTGCGCTACTTCTACGACGCTGTAAAAGTCAAAGATGTGCACAAACTTTGGATGGTAGTGAAAACTCAAAAGATCTGGAACCAATTGAAACGGGTGACAGGAAACAGTGTCAACGGGATGAGGTAGGTATATTTTAATAAAACCGTCAGTTTCTGTCAATACTACACGGTAGATATTTTTCGTTTACTAATTATTTTTTTCACAGGAAGCTTGTGAACCTATCACTATTCATCTGTCAGCAGATGACAAATATCTCGAGGCAGATTCAGTGAGAATTCAATTTGTAGCCACGGAAAGACTGTACACATCCTTAAAGAAACTAATTGGTTACTTTTCGCAACAATCACGACAAGGTGCAAGCAGTTTTTCT
The DNA here is from genome assembly GCA_004115045.4 of Sinella curviseta. NCBI lineage: Eukaryota > Metazoa > Arthropoda > Collembola > Entomobryomorpha > Entomobryidae > Sinella > Sinella curviseta. Next base: position 17,497,680 of record CM023203.3, read on the forward strand.
GTCGAAAACGGGAGTGAATCCTGTGCCATGATGTTTCAACGGGACCAGCAACAGTGGCAGAAGGGACTTCAAAATCAGAGGCCAAACTTGGTTTACGCAAATTGAACACATTGCGAGACTGGAGATAATGTGTTTGTGATCTGTTTGTAAATATACCTAAATATAAATGTGATTGTTGTCATACTGTGTATTTGAATATACCAAAGCTTTCTTTCTATAAATGTACCTAAGCCACGGCACAATGTATTGCGTTTGAATTAAATGTGTGGAATGGAAAATATTTTATATCCTCTCAAACCAAATCATTTGGCATCCAGAGAAAAACTGAATATGGTTACATGATGTTATTCTGCCGGCGTCGTTTAGGTCCGTCATGATAACTGATGTCATTTCGGGAGACCGGGTTTCTAAGAAATTGGTGCGACAGGTCAAAATTAGATTATATTACCTTATTGTATCAGAGTTTGAAATAACGGCTTGAAAAGGGCGTCTTGTCATTTCAACATGGCAACATACTCCAAAATGAACCAAGTTTTATAAATGACATCAACACCAATCTCAGCAACATCATATTTGCTTCGAATCAGATAATAGGTTCTGATGTTGTCCTTGACATTTAGTGCAGTAAATGAGGAACAATCTCAAGAAATGGGAAAACAAGCTTATGTAATACTCAAATGCGCGTGTTGGCAGACTTGTCATTTGCATATACATAAATTATATTGTAAAAGGATTTTGTGACACGTGTCGAGCCCACACAGAATTATATGAGATTATATTCGTCATCACGTGACTCTCATTTGCAGGACATATATTGGGTTCGTTACTACCAGTAACACTGTTGCATGCAAGCATTTCCTTATGATATAAACAAAGACTCAAATGCATATATGTAGACATACTTCACGTTTAGAAGCACTTTAGTATTTGATTGGACATCAACCCGAAATTTTGCCTGCATTATTCCGTTATCTGTTGGCATGTGCTCAATAGTATAGTTGCTTTATTTTGGCGGCTGCCAATTTAGTTAAAATATGAACAAAGACATCTGTCCTAAAACCCAAAAATTCCTTTGAGTTGCACAAAAATCTAAATAGAACTAGCAATTCGTCAAAAGGATAATCCTGTATTGTCAAACACATCTCATTGCTCATTCATGAAATTTTCAAAAAGAAAGTGGAGAAAGCCACTATGCCAATAGGATAATTTCAAAATGTCGAATCCTCGACTTTTGTTTTGAGTTCAATCTGATGGCAATCAAAAGAGTCAAACTTCCGGGGAAATGGTAACTGAAGATTGACGTGGGAGTTGTACCGAAATTTTTGAAACAAATTATTTTCAGTGAATCTCTTATAGGACTATTTGGACTACAGCGGGCGGAAGCTAGCAGGTATATACGGAACTCCTAGTAAATATTGACGATTGGGTAACTTTTTTGAGAATAAAGTTAAATTGCAGTGCAGCCCACGCTATATGATACCATATACCCTTTATCCCATTTGTTAGCTCAAGCATATATACTGATGGATGGAATTCCAAACTATGCATTTGCTACCTACCCACATAAATTGAAACGACGGTCACGAAACCCCATATTATTCAGCTTAAGAATTCTGCCAGGATTTACTTCCGCTGAACTATTCTTGATATTCCTTCAACATTCTATTTTTAACCAAAACCTAAATCCAGTTCCCCATTTCGTTGTTTCATTAAAACCTATCAACAATGCGACCTCAGAAAATGGTAGCAAGAGACAAGCCAATGAAACCTCGTCCCCGTGAGAATCTCATCCATCACAGTAATGAATCCAGAGTAGCGTGAAATTGATGCATCTGCATATATTATTTCAAAAATAAACTATATATCTCAAACTCAAGTTCACAATTACATAAATATGTGGGTTTGAAAATATCTATATGAAATCAACAACAACGGTATACCATATTATGCAATCACATTATGTATTTGCATAACATTCACGACCGGATGGGGAATTGGGCATGTGATGCCGCAGTACATAATACAAGCCTCACTTCCTTACGCAATATGATGGAATGCCCTATTATGAAGATCATTTCGCTTTCCTCACCATATATATTTTTGTCGGTGTCATTGTGTATATTTGTGGGTACATGACCTTACAAAAATAAGTTGATTATGTAGTCGTCCCTGCAGGTACAATTAATAATTGCATACCGTCATCACATTACGTTTCATTGCGTTGTGGGAATATTGCTACCAGCACAGATTACACAAGTTTTGTGTAAGAAAATTTATGTAAACAGAGTCGGCGTAATTAAAATTTACCGGGAAAATCCGGAATGTCAATTTCCTTTCCCAAGGGATTTTTCTTTGCTGCTTGGCCATTCAGGTATATCACAAATGCGATGTATTACCCACGCAATAGGAAATAAAATTTGCGCCGTGAAATCGTAGCAATATCAACATTGACAAATGTAAACAGGAAATGATGTAACCCATTCTAGCTGGAAACTGTTGGGTTATAAAACTTTAAAGCGTTTACTATGCGGCTGTGATGACAATTACAGGAATGCGGCATTTCCGGAATTTATTGGTTTCAAATTCAAAGCCGAACAATTTGTCCCCTACTGTACTCTACAATCAATTTAATGTTGACATAGAAACCTCATGTTTTGCTAGGTAATCATTTCAACAATTTATTACTGAACAGTTAAAACATTTGTTACAATTGAATATGCATGTATCCACGTTCACCCTTACAATCATCGCTTTCCCTTATTGTTCTGAATTCCCACCTCCCTCAAAATCATACCCCCCAAAATATTCGCACAGTCGTCATAATATTTTGCCGAGTTTTTCACAAAACTAAACCCATTCACATCAACAACGTAGGAAACTCCATCCGTCCCCCTCAACAAGTCAAAGCCACAAATGGTTTGCTTGAATGCCAAGGAAATCCGTTTCGCAATCCATCTCTCCATTTGAGTCAGCACCACCGGATATCTCCGTTCATTTCCTTCTCCGTCCCGCTCCACTTTTCCTTCTCCCAGCGCGGGCGACTTTCTCGCTTCGGCGTGGGCGTAGTCAGGTCCTACGGTGTAGACCTTAATGTCCATTCCGTTACCCGTGGGAATGTAGTCCTCGTAAATATAGCAGCCTGTTTGCCTCACATGAGATTCCGAACTGTGAACACTGCACCATCCCCCAACCTTGCGAAATAAGCGCTGGCTTCCCCCGCCCTCCTCTGGGGGATAGTAAATGTAAACGTTGTGGTCTTCGGCGGACACGGGCTTCTCTACGAATGGCTTGTGAAATGTGACGGTCCCGTTTCCTATGGTCAACGTGGCCAAATTTTCACATGGCTTGGCTTGATTGTCGTCGGGGTTCACTACGGCGTATCTGGGAATAGGTATGCGGTCTCGCTTAAGTATTTCGTAAACTTTTTTACGGTCTTGTAGCAGGTACTGCATTTCTAGATTGTTGATAAGGTACGGTTTCCGGAGTTTTGCGTAGGATAGCGCCTTGTCTAGTGGAAAGCCTTTGGAGTGGAATGCAATGAGACAGTCGCAGACTGGCCATTTCTCTACTGGAAGCTGGAAACCGAAGTATAATTACTTAAAATCCGCTCAAAATATTTGTACCTAAACGGGAAATTATCTTGACATATATTTTACCTGTAGAATGGTATCTTGTGGAAAAATTGTTGTTTTTATGTCTTTAAATTTATGCTCCAGTCTTGTCAGAATCTCCCTCATTGCTCGGCTTTCACTCTTTTTGGCCATGGCACAAACTCCTACGAGCACGACCTCGGAAATCACAGAATCGCCCTCCCCATTGTTTTCACAGGAATATTCCCCTTTAAGTTCTTGTGACATTGATGATGATAAGGGTTTATCATCGTCACAGATAACATCCGCATCGTTATCGCCATATCCGCCGCAAGCCAGCTCCCCATTATGCTTATCATTTTGTAAGAGTGATGATAATGAGGATGGTGCTAGCGGCTTTCTGCTGGACTTTCCTTCCAGCTTTATTAAATATCGGAATACACTGTTTCTTAGTGGAAGTTAAAGCGAATTTAAAAAATAGTATTTAATGAAATATGTTGAGGAATATATATTTTTAACCGGTTTTTAATTAGGAGATATGCTGTATATGTACATGTTTTTGTTTTGAGCTAGAAGTTGCCTATAGGAAAAAAAACAAGTTAGAACATTGCAGAGATTTTCTTGTTCTTCAGCTGATACTTTTGACTTTGTGCTCGTCGTCATCGTTACTCCTCGGCAGAAGCCGAAACGAAATAAAAAAAATACATGTTCCGTGCTGTTCAAGCTGAAAACTCGCTGATATGATCTACTATGATTCGAAGAAATACGCAGACAGCGTGAAAGCGACGAAATATTAACTTTTATATGCTTTCAGTGACCAGAATGATTTTGATTTGGATACTTGACAAATTTTTAATAATTTATTCCAATAGTTTTTGATGGATTAATTAGTTGTTCTTTTCGAGATAAATCAACCTTTGCTATATGGTGCTTTTTATTGAGGGCAGAAGAGATATGTAATTCCCATCACTCCAGCTTGGCATGACTACAATGAAAAAAATATATTATGTTTTTATTAAAGCTGAATTCATATGAAATATATGTTAATAAAATGTTGTGGTTTGGAAACACTCACATTGATTTTCTGGACGGTGGAATCCATATCGAGTCCAGCCTCGGTGAACTCCTCTCTCAAGCAGCTAGTATACTTTAGAACGTATTGACAAATTTAGTTTCTGTGTCGATAAATAATATTTAAAAATGGAAAATAACTAACTTATATTTTTCAGCTTACACTTCCAACTTTCAATGGATTTGCGCAAGTATTTTGCACTGCTGCCGTGGTGTTCATGGGACTTCCAAAAGCACGGGTCTGGCATTCCACAAATTGTTGCTCGCCCTAAATCACCAGCAATATAAATTTCGTTTATTCCTAACATCGGTTAGAAGTAAATTCGGTATATTTATTTACTAATTTCCTAACTTACGGTGGAGACTTTTTTATAGCATCCATAGAAGCCGTCAATCAAACTTTGATTCCTCTGATTTCCCCCAAAGCTTCCGAGGCAAAGTTTCCCTATAATTCGGGCGGTCGTCATGACATTGCAGGACGCCTCGCCTTGGTATGCAGCTCCCAACAGGCATGCCAAAACGGCAACGGTGATGACAATTCCCTTCATGTTTGATATAATTTAATCAAGACAAATTCAAACTGAAATAGTTATATTGGTTTTGAAGCTGCGGTGTGTTAAGTGTGCTAATTCGGGAGTATTTCTTTACCTTTTATACCTGGCTATCACCTGATGTCTCTCAAGTTTTTCGCCTAGATTGATTGACAATACAACAGAATGCGCACGCCCATTTCATATCATTTCATGTCAACTTTTATTCATTCAAAGTCAAACTGTTTAAATAAAGTTGGTTATGTGTGCTATTACAATTTGTTGTTGAGAAAAGTACATATGTGGTCGGCACGTGCGATCTGCGCGTGGAGGCGTATACGTGACATGTCTGTAGACGTCCAGGATGTCAAAGTGACGTCTATTTTTTAACGAATTGTTTAAATTAAATAGTTTTCTTCAGCTGAGAAAATAGCGTTTTGGATTGATGGATGAAAAAAAAAATCATCGGAATTGTATGTAAATCATTCATTCATATTATGTGTTTGTGAAGTTTCTCTGTCATCCAGTTCAACATTGAGTTTTTTTAAAATGAAAATTCATTTAGGACGACAATGGGTATTAGCGATTATGTATATGATTATGTACGTGCAAAGTAAAACTATGTGACATGTACTGATACTGATTTCATTCAAAGTTGTAATTTTAATTTTGTCACTATAATGAATGCGTTGATGTATGGTGTTTATTATACCCATTTACCGGACAGTTCAGGCATTCTGTCCGGTAAATGGGTTGTATTGATGACAATAATATTTTTTCTCACTAAAGTCATATTTTCAAACATTATCTCGCAATGCCCCAAACATTCAAAACGTGTTCTCAACTTACCCATTGTACTAGCTATTTGTGTCCGTCCGGTCAGGTTAGAGTTATGACCTTTAAGCACACTTGGTGGCTATGTTAATTTAGTGCCATGTTAATTGCGTTAGCAAATGTGTTTTCCAGTTTAAATGGTGCAAATTACATATTTTTTTATGTACAATTTTGATTACCTATAATTATGACTTGCTGCATTCAACTTGCACGTTGTTGCTTATTTACTTTCACTATATTTGTAAATGCTCAGCAAAGCACGTACTATGATTTTCTCACCGTCGCCAAAAAAGTTGGCGGGAGAAAGTTGACATGAATGTTATGGGTTCTGAGAAGCGAAAAATGTAAACAGAAATAGAAAAACAATTGCGTACACGGACGGCTGGAAAGAACTTTCTCTTGTAATATTTTTGAATTTTATTTAAGTTAACTATGGTTATCTTCCGAAAGTGGTTACTGAGCAGGTGATAAGGATGGCTTATCATCATCCTGAAACTGGTTGTATAATTTGCTGTAAGGCGGTTGGCGATGTGAAACCACTGATTATTTGGGACGACGATGAGGTGGATCTGTTGTCCTCTCAGTTTACAAACTTTTTTCAGTGCTTTTTGAAGTTGTTGCGTGGAGTGGGAGGGGATGGAGGGAAGTTGGAGGAGGATGATGCGGATGGGATTCTGATGAGGACACTGCGGAGGAGACCGGACGAGGAATTCGGAAGGTACAATCAAGGAGCAGCAATGGTGATTTGGCGTCCGCCCTGTTGTAGAGATTGCTCTGGAGCGCTTAGTGAGATTTCAAGGTTGAACCAAGCCATGGAGGAAATTAAGGTAATTAAAAATCTAGCTAATTAATTATGTAAAATTATAAGGGAAGAAGTAAGTGGTTGTAAACTTTTTTTTAAATTGTTCGTTGGTCAACGCAGAAGAGTCTGATGGATCATGTGAGGGAACTGGAGAGCTCGATCCTGTCGGCTTCACTGGAGGATGATGGTGGTTCCAGGGACGTCTCCTGGGCGCTGATACGACAGCAGCTCCTTTCCTGTAAAAAATATTTTAGATCTCAATTACAAGCTACATTTGAAATAGTTAATTTTATTTTGTGTGACATGACAAACAGTTAATTTATTTACGGAACGTACATATTTACAGGTGTTCTAAAGCGCTCATCAAAACCGTCAAACTCTCCTCCCGGAAATGGATCCCCAGTTGGAAAGCCAAAACGAAGTCGGAATTTGGACCACAATAATGACAAGGATCTCAAGAAAATTACTGTTAAGCCTTGTTCTGTTGTTTTGGAGCGTCTCCCTCCAAGTTCCTTAAACGTGGAGGTAATTCATGGAGGAAACCACACCGGAGAAAAGGATAACCGCAGTAGTCTAATCTGTCGCAAAAGGAAAGCGAAGGGGATGGACTTTCTCAAAACTCACCAGGAACCTCTTGAAGGCAGAATGGTTATCGATGATGATTATGACGATGACAGTTACGAGGAGGCGAGTTCCGAACCCGTTCCACCTCCATTAATCCTCCAACCAACTTTGTTACCAACCTCAACTCCAAAACCGCCTCGAGGTCGCCTATTTTCACTGATCTCACCGGACATGCTCATGTGCAAGTTCAGCCTCATCAAAGTCTCCCACGGGGGCACGCAGTTCACCTGCCTTGAAAGCGGATGCTCAACGATTCTACAGGATCCCGACTGGTACGCCCTGTTTCACAAAATGCAGAGCCACGTCGACTCCGCCCACTCTTCTCATAAGGGTCAGCCGAAGGTCACCCGAATTTGCCCCGTCTGCAACGCCCAGTGTCCTGGCGGACCCAAACACTTTCGTACCCATCTCGTTTCTTATCATAAATTAGATTCCGTCGTCTGTGAAAGCTGCTGGAAGCCTGTAAGAAATCTGGCCGATAACTATCGCCGTCACAAGTGGTCCCATAAAAACTTTCATGAGCAAGCGGAAACTGCAGGAGGGCCTCCGAAAAAAGAACTGGCGAAATTGGAGCGAAGGAAAATGATGGAAACTCCGGAAGACCCTCCACCTCGAAAGAACAAAAGAAAAGCTGCTCTCATGAAACCTGTCAAGTCAAAGCAAAAGAAGAAGCAAGTAGTGCACTTATCATCATCATCAGGACCTTCAGCATCGGGGGTTATCATACCTCGCCACTTTGGGACAGGCTCCTTGCCGAACCACATGTTTTGGATTATTGACGATAACACGCTACTCTTCAGATATACGCTTATCAATGTGTCGGACGGTGGGACTACCATGAAGTGCCTTGAACAAGACTGCCAGTTCCACCTCCAGAGCTCCTCATGTGCTTATCCCGACCTCTTCCAAAACGTGAAGGAACACGTGGAGAGAACTCACTTTCCAAAGACATGGGATAACCCGGATGGAATAGAACTGCCAAAAAGGTGTCCAGTACCCTCCTGCCGGGCTGAGTACCAAGAAGGTTCCACCTTCCGCTCCCATCTCGCCGGCGAACACTCAATCCTCCAAAAGGTCGTCTGCGAAATCTGCTGGAAGCCAATCAGAAATGTCGCGGACAACTACCGTAGTCACAAGTGGTTCCACAAAAGTCACCAGGAGCAGCAGCAAAGTCAGGAACCACCTCCCAGTAAATTCGCGCGCTCTGCCAAGACCAGGAAAAGTGAGCAGGGTATCAAGCGGCCACGAAAATCCCGTCAAAATTCTGACGAGAATGCGGAGGTTTATCTACAGGAACCTGAACCCAAACAAAACCGTCGCAGATTGGGTCACTTCATTTGTGCCACATGCGGAAAAGAGTTCACGAAACTGATCTACCTCCAAAACCACGAGGAAACGCATCTCCCAAAAAGCCAGCGTCGGCAATGGACATGTCCCCATTGTCCCGCCAAGCTCATGAGCAGACCTGCGCGTGATAACCACGTCGAACGACTTCATCGTCCGGATTTAATGAAATTTCGCCACTGTCCCATTTGCAATAAGCGTTACAACAAGAGGGACGGCTACAAGTATTTCGTCCACGTCCGGAGCCACACGGACGACAGGCCCTTTGTCTGCGACAAGTGCGGCAAGGCGTTCAGGTCCTCCCTGATGCTAAGGCTTCACAAAAATGTTCACTCGGATGAGCGACTGTTCCAGTGCGAGTTCTGCGAAATGAACTACAAGCACCATAACAATCTGAAGCGGCATAGGGCCAGTGTACACCGGGAGAAGGTACCGGAAGTGGGGGCGGAGGAGAAGATGAGGTGCACCAGTTACGAGTATCGGGCTGACTTTATTGGGCCCCGGATCGCGTATCCTTGTCAGTTTTGTGATAAGGTGTTTCGGCTGAGGAGCAGGATGACCAAGCATGTCAGGGTCGCGCATCCAAATCAAGTGTCATTTTAATGACTGGAGGGAAGCCTCGGAGTCGCCACTTTCACCTGTGAAGTGGGTTGGGGCTACTGGAGACTTATCCCACAAGGACCTCAGTTTTGTCAGGATGCCCCAAAAAGTTGGCGGAAGAAAGTTGGATTTTCTGTGAAGAAGAGGAACAAATGTAAACAGGAACAGACAGACAACTGGTTTGGTTGTAAGAACGCAACGGTTGTGATTTAATTTCATTTACTCTCTTTAAATTACTTTAATTACGGTTATCTGCCAAAACGTGGTCAATGAGCAGTGATAAGTATGGCTTATCATGTTGAAGGTGGTGGTGGTGGTGCTTGTCTAATTTGTTGTAAGGAGTTTGGGGATGAGAAACCGCTTGTTGACGTGGAGGAGTTGTTGTCCCAGTTTAAAGGCTCTTTTCAGTGTTTTGTGAAATGGTTAAGTGTGGTTGAAGGAGGTGAAGGAGGGGATTTGGGGGATGAGGTGGAGAGGATCCTTAGGAGGACCTTGACGAGGAGACCGGAGGAGGAATTGAGAGGAGAAGGATATGGAGCCATTTGGCGTCCGCCCTGCTGCACTGATTGCACCGGGGCGCTGGCTGAGATTTGTAGACTGAACCAAGCTATGGAGCAAATTAAGGTAGTTATTTTAAATTAACTGTTGAACCACTGATTAAAATCATAGGATTAGGTAGTAAATATTATAATGGTGGAAGAAATGGTTAAATTCATTATTTTAAAAAATCTAATTTTTTGTTATGAACGCAGAGGAGTCTGATGGATCATGTACGAGAATTAGAGAGCTCGATTATGTCCACCTCAATAGAGGGGGATGGAGGTGCAGGTTCCTCCGGTGACGCCTCCTGGGTGGAGATACGGCAGCTGCTTATTTCATGTAAAATATTTTAAACGCTTTTAATATATTCTGAACTACAAGCTATAATGAACTTAATTTTCCATATTTGTGACATAACAAGCAATGCTTTTCATGCATTTAAAAGTTAATTTACGGAACTTTAATTTTAACAGACATTCTAAACCGTCAGCATTCAGCAAAACCGTCAAGATCCTCCGCTGGAAGGCCAAAAAGAAGTCAGAATTTGGGCCGGAATAATGAAAAGGGTATCAACAAAGCGGCGAAGAAATCAGTCGCAAAGCCTTGTTCTGTAGTTTTGGAGAGCGTCCCTCCAAGTTCGTTAGAAATGGAGGTGGTTTATGGAGGAAACCTCTCTGGAGGAATCTCACCACCTCCTCCAGATGATTACAGCTCCTCTCTAAGCAGCCGCATAAATAACCTAGACTTTCTCAAAATTCACCTGGAACCCCCAAAAGTCGAAATGGTTTTCCAGGATGAGGATGATGATTGTAATTACGAGGAAGCAAGTTTCGAACCCCATCCGCCACCGTTAACCCTCGAAGAATCTGTTCCATACTCAACTCCAAAACGGTCGCAGAGAATCCTCTTTTCTCTAATCAAACCTGAACTCCTCCTGTGCAAGTACACCCTCATCAAAGTCACCCACGGGGGCACACAGTTCACTTGCCTTGAAAACGGATGCTCCACGACTCTCCAGGATCCTGACGGGCACGCCCTGTTCCACAAAATGCGGAGCCACGTGGACACCACTCACTCTCCTCATAAAGGTCAGCCGAAGGTCACCCGAATTTGCCCCGTCTGCACCGCCCAGTGTATTGGCGGACACAAAAAGTTCCGCACCCATCTCGTCTCTTACCACATGCTGGACTCGGTTGTGTGCGAAAGCTGCTGGAAACCGATAAGAAATCTGTCCGAAAACTATCGCCTTCACGAGTGGTCGCATAAGAACGAACAGGAAAAGGCGGAAGCTGAAGGAGGACCGCCGAGAAAGGAACTGGCCAAATTGGAACGGAAGAAAATGAGGGAAGCGTTCCCTCCAAGAGACCCTCCACCTCGAAAGAAAAAAAGGAAGGCTGCCAAATCCAAGCCGAAGCGAAAACGAGTGCGTTTATCGTCACCATCAGAACCTGCAACATGCGGGGTTATCACACCTCATCACTTTGGAAGAGGCTCCTCACCAAACGCCATGTTTTGGATAATTGACGATAGCACGCTACTCTTCAGATACACGCTTATCAGTGTGTCGGACGGAGGGACTACAATGAAGTGTCTTGAACAAGAGTGCCAGTTCCTTATCCAGAGCTTCTCAGGTGCTTATCTCGACCTCTTCCAAAACATGAAGGAGCACGTGGAGCGAAACCACTTTCCAGAGACGTCGGATAACAAGGAAGGGGTAGAACTTCCAAAATTGTGCCCAGTATCGAATTGCTGGGTAGAGTTCCAGGAAGGATCCGCCTTCCGCTCCCATCTCGCTGGCGAGCACTCTATTTTGGATAAGGTCGTATGCGAGATTTGCTGGATGCCCATGAAAAATGTCGCGGACAATTTCCGAACTCACAAGTGGTTCCACAAAAGTCGCCAGGAGCAGCAGGAAAGCAAGGAACGCCCACGCCGAAAATTCCTGCTTTCCGCCAAGACTAGGAAAAGTGACCAGCAAGGTTCCAAGTGGTCCTGTAAATCAAATCTTGAAAATGTTAATCAAGGCGACCAATTCGACCGTCACGTCACGTTGTCGCACAAGAACGAACTGGAGCAGGCGGAAACTGAAGGGGGAGTTCTGCCGACCAAGGAAGTGACCAACGCCATGTTTTGGATAGTCGATGATGACACGCTACTCTTCAGATACACGCTTATCAATGTGTCGGACGGGGGAACCTCAATGAAGTGCCTTGAACAAGACTGTCCCTTTTCCCTCCAGGACCCCGCCGGTCACGCTCTTGACATGTTCCAAAACATGAAGGAACACGTGGAGAGGAACCACTTCCCGGAAACGTGGGATGATAAAACTTCCCCCCAGGAGATGGGAGTGCAAGAAAAAAGAAAAACATGTCCTATTTCCAATTGCCGGGCCGAGTTCCAGGAAGGCTCCACTTTCCGCTCACATCTCGCTGGCGACCACTGCAGTCTTCAAAATGTCGTATGCGAAATTTGCTGGAAACCCATGAAAAATATCGGGGACAACTACCGAACTCACAAGTGGTTCCACAAAAGTCACCTGGAGCAGCAGGAAAGCCACGAACCCCCACCCAATCTGCGTTTCATGCAGAGATTTGCGCGGTCTGCTAAGAACCGGAAAAGTTGTCAGCTTTCCCGGAGACCCGGGAAATCGGGTCTGAAAAAAGATTAAGGAAGGAGAGCAAACTGACGCCACCGCCGTCCTGAAAAGCTGAGCGACGCCAGGAATACTTAAACCCTTTCAGAGACATCTCATCCGCCGATGAAATGATTTGGGGAATGTTGAGACGCACACTTCTTTGTATTACCTGGTAACATAATAGTGATTTATAATCACTCGGAATAAAATTACTGTCTCTTAATGTTCGAAAAACTAGAGAAAATAAGTTTGATGGATTTCTGTTTTCCAAATTATTTTTATCCATATTACAAATCTAATAAGATATTAGCATGGTTATATCAAATTGATTTATTACTTGCCCAAGTTAAGTTACATATATATTTTAACTGTACAATTACCCCCGAGACGGAAATAAATTTGGTTTGCCAATTTTTTTATAATAGTCAAGGTTTCGCAATCATTTTTGTTCAATATTACGAGATAAAAAATCGATCAGTCTTTTGCATCATCTACCTTTACAGACTTTTACTTAAAACTAGCGCTATTTCAGCACTCATTTATCTATAATCATCTTCCTTCCACAAATACTGTGCATATATTTCATCATGAATTATAGTTGCGCTTTAAGTATTCTCCATATATTTTGCCCAGTTCGTTGTCTTAACGCGTAATATTGTAACTCTGCAAAAAAAATGTTCAGCCAATCCATAGCAAACAAGGTACTACTTTCCGTGAAAGTCGCCAACATTTTGGGCGCCATACCCTACCGATTCGACCGTGCCACTGGGAAGCTGTTCGTACATTTCTGGAGTCACTGTCGGGTCATGCACCAGTGGTCCTGGTTCCTCACCTACACGGTTCTGGCCCTTCCCACAAATCTTTACGAACTGTGGGTATCCCATAAGACGCGGGATTTGAACTTCACAATTCTGATTTGGACGGGCTGCATATGTGCCTCTTGCGTGTTTGGAGTTGTCGCGTTACGACCGCTTCAAATATGTCAGCTTTTTAACGGTATTTACAGATTCGTTTTCCAATTTCCTGAAAAGCACTGCAACCGGGATAGACCCTGGGATCTTAATTCGAGGGAGAATCAAATTCTGGAAACATTGGCCGTTGCCATATTCGTTTTATCTTCAGGGGTTGGTTTCTTGGTCGGAGTTGATTGCTTTCTTCGACCTCAGGCGCCTGCTTATCCCTTATTCGGGGTTGATAAGCGCCATATATCCTGGTTTGTTCTGTTGATCGCCGTCGGTTGGCCAGCATATTTTTCAATGTCCATAGCGTGCTTGTTTGGAATAGTTTCCTTTAATTTGCTACTCACTCTGGTATACTTGATTCAGATTATCGGGTATGAATTACGAATGGGTCAAAGGTCATACAAAACTAAACATAGTCTTAGATGTAACCCGAAAGCTCTTGTGACTACCTGGCGCTGTTTGGATATAATTATTAAAGTGACAAATATAGAGCTCATGTTTTGCCTAATTCCGATACAAGCTATTTTGACATGCATGGTACTGTTCTCGGTCGTGTCTCTAAATTTCATGTGGCAGTCTGCCGGAATCATGCTGAATTCCATGCTAATTGTTATTGGAGCTGGGATAGTGGTTGGATATAGCATATTTCTGATGTTGGCAGGGCTTTTGTATCGATGCAGTTTTAAAACTTTACGGAGTTGGCGCATAGAGTGTTGGCAGGAAAAAGAGCATTGGAGATATATAATCGAAAGTGAAAAGATCTTGCAGGCCGTTTAGCTTAGGGGATGGACAGAGATATGTGATTAGATCGGCTACAGTGCTATGTTCCTTAGAAGCGTAAGCAAAAATACCTTCAGGGCGCTTCTTACATGTCGTAAGGTATTTGGTGTTGATTAGCTCACAATCGACTGTCATCGATATCGATTTCAGCAATAGTTTGTGCATCCATGGAGTTTGGTGATGAAATTGGATCCAATATAATTTTTATTTTATAATTTTTATTGTGTTATAAAGGAGCATGTAAAAGTTAAAAAAAAATAAATTAAAAATAAAATCAGGGTTGTATAACTTCGAACTATGCATAATTTATTTATGTTATGCAGGAATTTATTTATATATTTCAGTTTTCTATTTTTTCCAGCAATATGCGCAACTTACGTAAAACTAAGAACGGTTCGTAACGAACCACCTAATTGAATTGGCGTCAGAAAATAGATTATTTAAGCGACAAAAAACTTCACCACAAAGATTATTAGTAATTTAAATCTTGGTGACTGTATACCATACATACTTTACATATTCACCAGAAAACAAATCTTATATACAGCATTTCAGCCAAAATGTTCAGCCAATCCTTAGCAAACAAGATAATGCTCGTCATTAGAAGTTGCAACATTTTAGGCGCAGTCCCGTTCAAATTCGACCATTCCATGGGGACGCTTTACATACATTTCTGGAGTCACTGTGGGGTTCTTCACCGGTGGCTCTGGTTTGTCGCCTACACGCTAGTAGCACTCCCCACAAATCTCTACGAATTACGAAGATCCAACAAAATGGCAAACTTTAATTTCGCCATTCTGATTTGGACAGGTTGCATTTGTTGCTCGGTCGTATTTGGAGTAGCCGCATTACGGCCGCTTAAAATATGTCAATTGTTCAATGCCATTTACAAACTTGCGTCCGATTTTCCTGAGAAATATGCCGCCCCAGGACACCCATGGGATCTCGACTCGAGGAAAAATAAAATTCTGGAGCTTGTATCGGTTGCCATATTTTCGGGTTGCATAGGGATTGGGCTTCTAATCGGACTGGACTGCTTCATTCGTCCCCAATCGCCCGCATATCCACTTTTTGGAGTGGATAGCCGTCACATATCATGGCTAGTTTTGTTGGTCGCCGCTGGATGGCCCGCCTACTTTGCATTGTCCATGCTGCCTTTAATTGGTTTCGTGTTGGTCAACTTGTTTCTCGCCTTTGCCTACGCTTACGGGATAATCAAGTGTGAACTAAGACTGGGACGACGTTCTTACAAAACCGGGACGACTCTTAGATCCAATCCAGAAATGCTTCTAAATGTGTGGCGAAGTATTGAAATTCTGGTAAAAATTGTAAACATAGAGCTCCTGTTCTGCTTGGCCTTCTTCCAAGCTGTTTTGACGGGCACGGTTCTCTTCGCAGTGGTTTCCCTGGATTTCATGTGGAATTCCGCCGGAATTATACTTAACTTTATGCTGTTTGCAATTGCGGCTTTTATTGTCCTGGGATACAGTGTATTTCTCGTGTTGGTGGACTATTGCAGTTTGAAGACCATTCGAAGCTGGAAGAAGGAATACTGGGTTAAACCATTGGACTGGAAGTATATGGCAAAGGTCAAGCGAAGTTGCAAACCGTTTAGCTTGGGGGACGGACAAAGATATGTTATCAGATCGACAACTGTCCTCTTATTTCTGCGAAGTGTTAGCAAAAATACCTATCGGGCACTAATTACTAGTCGTAAAACATTTGGATTACATTAAGTACATTTAATAAGATTGTAATATCAGTTTATCGTAACTTGAAATCAATACGATTATGGATGTTGAACTAATGTCGATACAACTAAATATTTCAGTTTGCCTAACTTTGTTCGCTTTACTTAATAGAAATATTGATCCATTATTTTGCTCCAATATTCATGTAACCTACAATGCTAAACTTTAAGATTAGAAAAGACTAAATAATATGTTCATGTGCGCATGGAATAGCTATTGATTTTAATGTGGGCAAAATGAGACTTTCATGGACAAAAGAAATATCGAGCTCCCAATATTGCTATGAATTAGTTATAAAATTTTGTACCAAATGCTAAATTAATAAAAACGATTATTTCCTTGAATCCTTTTACATTAAAATATTCTTGTAAATGCATGTAATTTTAATATCATTTCTCCATATACCCCTCCCGACTTTGGTATACAAGTTGGGTAGTTGGCTATGGTTTCACTGGAATCAGTATTTCAAATCGTAATTTCACATCAAGTTCTCTAGATTTAAGAAAATGATTTTTTATACTGTCTATCTATTTAGCAATCATTTCATCCAACTGATTATTCCACAAATCATTTCCATTCTGAATTATAATGTAAATATGCCATGCCAAATACACTAAAACCTCAGTGTGCATACGTACTTACGACTTCATGAGGCAACCTTTTATTCGCAATTTACTCATCATTCAAGAAACAAAAGTATCTCTAAAACACTTTAAGCGAAAATGTTCAGTCAAGCCATTGCTGACAAGATTGTTCTTATCATAAAAACTGCCAACATCTTGGGCGGGGTTCCCTTCCGATTAGACCGTTCCACGGGAAAACTGTACGTCCATTTCTGGAGTCACTTTCGCGTGGTTCACCAGTGCCTCTGGTTTTCCGCCTACACTCTTGTGGCCCTCCCCACAAACCTATACGAGCTTTGGCGATCCAACCGAATGGAAAACTTCAACTTTACCATCCTGATATGGACCAGTTGCATTTGTGCCTCGGGCGTGTGTGGAATACTTGCGCTCCGGTCACTACAAATGTGCCAACTGTTCAACGCCCTTTACAAATTTCTGTCCACGTTTCCAACCAAGTTTCCCAATCCGCGCTATAACTGGGATCTAAAATCGAGGGAAAATAAAATTCTAGAGCTGCTCGCAAGTGGAATATTTTTATGTTGTATTGGCGTCGGCCTTCTTGTGGGACTGGACTGCGTCATTCGTCCTCAGTCACCCGCATATCCCCTGTTTGGGGTGGATAAACGCCACGTGTCCTGGCTTATTTTGTTGATCGCAGTCGGATGGTACACCTATTGTGCTGTGTCCTTTTTGTCGATAATTGGAGTGCTTTTGGTCAACCTGATCCTCTACTTGGTATACTTCACAGAAATAATCGCATCTGAATTGAGAATGGGACGACCTTCTTACAAAACCGGGACGGATCTTAGATCTAATCCAGAAACGCTTGTTATTGTTTGGCGATGCATCGATATTCTCATAAGGATGTTAAACGTGGAGCTTATGTTTTGTCTTGTGTTCATCCAGGCCATTTTCACGAGCATGGTGCTGTTCTCAATCGTTTCCCTGGATTTCATGTGGAAGTCTGCAGGAATTATGCTGAATTTGATGCTGATTGCGATTTCAGTTATTATCGTGATTGGGTATGGTGGGTTTCTTGTGTTGGGGGGACTGCAGTATCGCTGCAGTTTGAAGACGTTGCGGAGCTGGAGGAGAGAGTGCTGGACGAACAAACTGGATTGGAAGTATATGGCAAAAGTGAAGCGGAGTTGCAAGCCGTTCAGTATAGGCGATGGACAAAGGTATGTGATTAGATCGGCAACTGTCCTCTTGTTTCTGCGGAGCGTGAGTCAGAACACGTTTAGGGCGCTCATTACAAGTAGGAAAATATTTGGGATTTAGATTTGCCATTCTATCACTATTCGTTGAATTAAATTAAAAGTTTTTTTGGAAGAAAAATCAATATGGCTAATACTGATAAGGAAATATCAATGAAACTAAATATTTAATTGCATGTAAAGTCGTTGGAATGTCAGGGGTATTGAATTTATTCAAAAAATCATTTTGATATTATAATACTTGAATGTTGAGTAATCTAACTGCTTTACCGTTGGGAATAGAGGCTCTATATGTATTCGTTTCTGATAACGTGAAGATGGATACATTACTTGAGATAGGTATATGCAATAATGCATAAGTGTTCTGCAAGCATAATTATAAACAGTTATCACAATCACATTCTTCTCAAATAAACACATGATTCAACAATGCTTCTTTAAAATTTTCTTTTGTGCTATTCGCATTCTGTTCATCATTTTCCAATAGACAACTTTGATGTACATTTTCCAATAGGTAGTCTTAAAACGGACATTTTCTGTAAGGACTGCTTGCAGCATTTTGGTGGCTCGAGATAACAACTTGCTCATGTGACGGATGCTGCGACTGAGTAATGCAAAAGCGCATACAAGGACATGAAACAAACATGCGAGACCAACTAAAGATTTAAGTTTTAAGGATGATGGAAGCAGTAGAACTGTTCTTGAAGATAGCCATTTCGTTGTATGGGTTTCACGCGCTTATACAAATGTGGCCCAATCTTGTATTCAGGAAATGACTCCCATTTCGTCAAATCTTACGAAATATTTATGCAACTCTGTCGACAGGGGACCCCATGTCAAATATCCAAATCGCATTTCCCAGAAACACGTCCTCCGGTATCGGTAGATAACCACACATATACTCATTTTCATTGATGGCTTTTCCAGAAATTTCTAGAATTGTTGCTAATGTATGACTAGACGTAAAGAGAATCGTTCCTTCATTTGAAATCCCGAGCACTTTCTTCTCTGCCATTGTTTCCAAAATAGCTGGAAACTCCTTTATCTGATCAAATGGAACCGTGCTCGCAAACATGTGGCGGAACGTGGTCACTCCAAACGTTACGCTTAGAAGAGCATCAAATTTTTCATACATGCTCGACATTAATTGCGAGATGAATTGTTTTTGCATATGAAACCGGAAGCCATTTTCGGCCAATTCTTTCAACGCCGTTGGTATTTTGACAAATAAAAAGTCAACAGAAAATCCGGCACTATAAACTTGCGATAGGAGTAATATGGCCACCATGTAAAAATAAATGTTTACTCGCCTATGCGATTTTGTAAATGGCTTCCCAAAGAGAAGCCACACTAGATCCAATGCCCGAAATAGAGACTTATAGAATAGACAATAGCCGCAAAGCGCGATTAATATTACCAGCCAGATGCCACTGCTGTATATATACATCGGCTTTGTTCACTGATAATCTACAACTTCCCTAGATTTTCGGCAATACATAACTGTCATGAGTGACTGGGCCACCAATCGCAGCTTAGAGCGATGCGTAATTTGATTGCTGAGAAATTTTGATTCGAGAACAGGTAACCATTGTAATATTAGTTTATCGGTTAGCTCCTCAAACGGAACGTCGGTGATGCTTGAAAATGAAACATTGATGTACTTCGATATTTCCATCATTCCCACAATATAGCCTGTGTGACATACAGCCAGGTTGGATAAAATACGTTTCGTTGTTTGGCGATGCAATCTGTTGTCTTGAGAGAACCTAAAATTCTAGAATAATCGACCACTGAGGGATACCAGATGCCCGTAATTCTTTCGTTTTTAATTCCTGTGCATGTGTGATCAAGTGTACTTGAAATAATATTGCTAGCAATTTTGAGCGTTTCAATGGCCACATCAGTAGAACTACAGTCTGGTATAGATTGGCTATCGTTGGATGAATACGTAATAAACTTTGCTGTAAACTCAATTTCCGTTGTTAGCTGAAGTTCCCTAAATTCTAAAATAGTAGCGGTAGGCCGTAGCAAAAGTGTGGCGTAATCAGACGAAGAATATCCAGAATTTATTATGGCTGTCAATGTTTCGTTTGCAGAGGTCGTGTCGAGAAATATAAGCAAGCACGGAGATGATCCATGGCGTTGTGTGAATCGGCGGTAGCCGTGAGATAATGAAATTGCAATTTTGCTTACGTCTTCTTCAGTATCAATGTCAAATGGGATATAGTTGAAATGAGCGGACTCATGAATCGTCCAGGGTATTTGAGTTGCGTGTAAAGTAAAGTAAAAAAGTAAAACCTCTTTATAGTCAGAACTTACTCAGACTACGTCTGGTTTCCAGGGGTTGACTTACCTGACTCTACATAGAACATCTGCTAAACTACTTCTAAGCTACTGAGTTGAGAGCCAGGCACCATCTTTTTCTTTCGATGGTCTTCCCACAGAGAATGGATACTCTGCAGAGATGCTGTGAAGCGATATCACTACCATTTGTGACTTGCTCATACTGGCGATAACATAGCAATTAATTGCTGTGATACGATATCACCACCCTTGTGACGTGCCGTATGAGCGACAACACAGCATACCTGCCCCGTACTGACCTTTTGGTACGCACCGAGCCGAGCAGGATTAGACAGGCAGGCCTTAGAGGAGAGCAAAGACTTTCTACCCCGAGGTGGGATCGAACACAGTACCCCCAACACTAAGTCGCAGTCCGTAACCACTGGACTGCCCTGCCTGCCTTTTCCTGCGTGAATAATTGAATGTTGTTCGCTGCCGTACAATTCATAAAATTCCGAATTTTGAGATGCTTCTGCAAGCACATGGTGAAGTGTGCAACCTTGGCCATACGGAATAAATCTATGTACTGTTGCTAAGGTTAATAACATAAGTATTGAATGCATTTTAACCTGCACTGCTTCACCATTGGCAACATTCAGAGACCATGCTTATGTAAGGAGTTTGGATCATTTGTTTTAATGTAAGAATATTTCGATGACACGGCTTAAGCCATTGCGTAGCTGTCCAACAAAAGAATATGGATTTTGTAACCGGTATGCTCTTTACTCTTTGTGAAAAGCTTTATTTTGGATTGTATTGTAGCAAACCTTGGACAACAGGAAGCCATCACCTATGTACTGTCAATTTGCCTCGTTTGGCTTACATTCCAGTTTGTGCTACATTGCATGGTTTAATTATATGTTTGGCTCCAAACCGACAATTATTGATTCTACTTCAAAGATACTGTAGTTAAGTGGAGTCCGAATCGATTTGGCGATGTATGTTTAGCTAAACTAAACGCTGATTTCCGATACGCCATTTCATAGTTAATGCCTACCGGACTGTTAATCATTTCAAATACTGACGTTGCAATAACAGTTCGAGTTGATGACAGTTACGAGTTTACAAATACATATTAGTTTCTATATATATGCTGGCTCAAGCTTTAACTGCCTTTTGTATTAACTTCTTCATAAGTATTCCGGAGTGTCTCACTAAAGCGTAAGCCATATCAAAGGATTGAGATTTTGAAGCATATTGTATGTAATATGTTGAGATTCGATCTTTTTATGTAAAAGCCGTTATGTATTTAACTGTCAGCTTCATAGAGAATGATTCAACATTTCACTTAACAGCACAAGCTTAATTCAGTCTCGATGCCATTATTTGATATATGAGTTATATGTTGGAGTTAGATAAACCAGCGAACTAATGGCTTATATGGCTTGTTTTCAATTAACTGCTGCTGCGGAATATTTTTTTTCCTTCACGACGCCCACACGAGGAAAGCCTTTACGTATTATTATGAACACAAAATATCACCACCAAGAGTTAATATGGACCAATGAGATATTGCTCCACTCTATTTCCAAACTTGCTCCGTTCCACACCTCACAATATATTCACTGCTAAACAATATGTTCAGCCAATCAATAGCAAACAAAGTAATCCTCGTCCTTAAAATTTGCAACTGGTTGGGCGTGTCCCCTTTAAAATAGACAAAAGGACGGGTAAAATATATGTCCACTTCTTGACCCAATACCGGGTACTACAGAAATTCGCCTGGTTTCTCACCTACATGCTCATCTGCCTCCCCACAAATCTGTTCCAGCTCTACCGCCAAAATAAAATTGACGACTTGAACTTCACGGTACTAGCATGGTGCGAATGCGTCTGCTCATCTTTCGTATTGGGAGTAATTGCATTGCGACCTTTGGCGCTGTGCCAATTGTTGAACGGCTTGTTCAAGTTTCTAACAGACTTTCCGGTAAAATTCTATAAACCGGATGCGGATACCGAACACTTCAACTCGAGGGAAAACCGAGTTCTGGAATTCCTGTCGACGAGCGCGTTTCTTGGATGCATCGGTCTCGGGATACTCCTAGTATTGGATGCCTTTATCCGTCCTCAGGCACCTGCTTATCCGCTCTTTGGAGTTGATAAGCACTACATGTTCTGGGCTCTATTCTTGTTCACCAACGTTTGGGTAGCCTATTTCGCGCTCTCCATCACCACCTCATTCGGTCTCCTTGCATTCATCGGCATTCTCTATTTTTTCTATATTCTTCGTATAATCAGATTCGAAATGCGAATGGGGCAAATTTCGTACAAAACTAGGACGTCTTTGCGATCAAATCCAAGCACTCTTATCATCACTTGGCGCAGCATGGAAATACTGGTGAGGATCATCAACATTGAGCTCATGTTTTGTCTCATTTTCGTCCAGGCTATTCTGACAAGCACGGCCCTATTTGCAATTGTTTCACTGAGCTTCATGGGGAAATCAGATGGGATCATTCTCAAGTTCATGCTGTTGGCAACCGCCGGATCAATTGTGTTCGGGATGAGTGCATTTCTGATATTAGCTGGAGTTCAGTATCGATGCAGCTTGAAAACAATGCGGAGTTGGAAAAGGGAATGTTGGGATAGCAACTGGGATAGGAAATACATGGAGAAGGTGAAGAAGAGCTGCAAACCATTTAGCATAGCTGACGGGCAAAGATATGTGATTAGGCCGTTGACGGTTCTCTACTTTCTTGGGAGTTTTAGTAGGAACACATTTAGGGCACTCATCACTGTTGGCAAAATCCTTGGCACAAAATAAAATAAAATACATATATGAGTGTAAAAATTTAAATTGAAACCGGAACCATTTGGGAATTTGTATATTTAGCTGAAGTAAAAAATTATTTCCAGACCATCATCAATTTTATCTCTTCTCACCGCTACACCTATTAAATACTGACATGATTGCAAATCATTTTAAATTCTGAGAATGTAATTGATGACATGTATAGGCAATTAATTTCAATAAAATATATTTACATCTAAAAATATATGCATGCCCAGGCTGACACAACTTTTTTATGTAAACGCATTCATATGTATTCTTGAATATCTCACTAAAATATAAACCATATAGAACGGTTGACATATTGAAAATATATTCGATTTTATAATTTCAGATTTGATCTTTCACTTAAGACTCATTATATTGTCTAATAACGTTAAACATTTAACTTTGAGCTTCATAGGGAATATTTCGACATTCCACCCAGCAACACCAGCCTAATTTAATCACGATGCCACTACTTTATATTTGAATTATATGTGGAGTATGATAATCAGTGTGTAAATGTCATGGCTTCCATGAGGAGAACAAGAAGGTTATATATATTTAAAATTAACTTTTGCAGCGGAAAAATTTCCCCCTTCGTGAAGCCCGCACGTGTAAAACCTTTGCTTTTTGCTTAACCGCTAAATGTCACAACCTAAAGATAGTACTAGCCAGTATAAAGTTAGCCCTTACTGCCTTCACAACTGCGTTTTCAGTCGCATCGCGCACAAAATTCTAAACGACCCAACATGTTCAGCCAATCAATAGCAAACAAAATCATTCTCGTCCTTAAAATTTCAAGCTGGCTGGGCGCGGTCCCCTTCAAAATGGATAGGAGGACGGGTAAAATTCATGTCCACTGCTGGACGCACTATATAGTACTTCAGAAGTTTGCCTGGTTTCTCACCTACACCCTCATCTGCCTCCCCACCAATCTATTCCAACTGTACCGTCAAAATCAAATTGATGACCTCATCTTCACCGTACTGACATGGTGCGAGTGCGTTTTGGCGTCCTTCATACTCGGAATCATTGCATTGCGACCCTTGGAACTTTGTCAATTATTGAACGGCGTATTCAAGTTTCTTTCCAATTTTCCGGAAAAATTCTACAATCCTGCCTTGAATACTGGGGAGTTCAACTCGAGGGAGAACCGGATACTAGAATTCCTGTCAACGAGCGCGTTTCTTGGATGCATTGGTGTTGGGTTACTCATTGCTCTGGATATATGTATACGTCCTCAAGCACCTGGGTATCCGCTCTTTGGAATTGATAAGCACTACATGTTCTGGCCTCTCGTCTTGTCCGCCAATGGATGGGCAGCTTACTCGGCAATTTGCATCATGATCTCATTCGGTCTCCTTACATTTACCGGCATTCTATACTTTTCATACATTCGTCATATAATCACATGCGAAATGCGAATGGGACAAATGTCATACAAAACGAGGGCGTCTTTGAGGTCAAATCCCCACACTCTTGTCGACACTTGGCGCAGCATGGAAATACTGGTGAAGATTATCAACATTGAGCTCATGTGTTGCCTGATTTACTTCCAGGCTATTCTGACGAGCACGGCCCTCTTTGCAATTGTTTCCCTTAGTTTCATGTCTCAGTCGGATGCGATCGTGCTCAAGTTTATCATGTTTGCTACAGCAGGTGCAATTGTCTTTGGATATACCACATTTCTTATACTGGCTGGAACTCAATATCGACGCAGTTTGAAAACTATACGGAGCTGGAAGAGAGATTGCTGGGAGAGGAGCTGGGATAGAAAATACATGGAGAAGGTGAAGAAAAGCTGCAAGCCATTCTATTTAGGTGATGGACAAAGATATGTAATTAGGCCGCTGACGGTGCTTTACTTTCTTGGTAGTTTCAGCAGGAATACGTTCCGGGCACTTCTTACTGTTCGTAAAATCATCGGCATTAATTACTAATAGAAATAATGTACACATTGTTGGCAGTAATGGTTTTCCAAATTGACTTTTTCTGTCGGAAACCCTCTTTCCATTATAAATGTTGAAGTTTTAAGTCACTTGGAAATGGTAAATTCTAAATTGATTTACGTGCTCAAGCTTTTACAATTACGGCTTCTATGTATTTGTAGGCGTCATGGGTAGTCTTTATGACAATGATGGTTGCGGGTACACGACGCCAAATCCGACGGGGGGAAATCCTCGGACAGGAAATCCTCGACAGGAAATACCACGACATATAATCCTCGGACAGGTAATACTACGACATATAATCCTACTACGATGTTATATCGTTGTGAGAATCAATCGTTAGGGACGACAAATGAAGAATGTCGGAAGGAAGAAAAAATAACTTGCTTTTATAGATTTTGGTTGGGTTGAAAGTTGAGTTGAGATGTAAGTTGAATTTTTGGACATGATAAAAATTTACAGAAGCAGAGAAATTTCACCACTGTGAATGAGTTAAGCTAGCATATAAAATTTACAAGTTAGCAATTTTAAGCATAATCATTGATGGTCAGCAACGCTGCGATTTGCATAGCATAGTCGCATTTTAGATATTCATCTTCTTGACGAAAAATTATTTTTGATCACTTGTTCCACGTTGCTCTACCTTCTTTTCCCTACCTGGTGTGCTGTGTGATGGATAACAAGAATGCGTTATTTAAAAAAATGTTAAAAATATGATTGTTTTGCACCATGTCCCGTGTTTCCTATTCTTATAAATGATTACTAGGTATATGCAAAAAAAGCGACAACATTCTGAAGTGTAGACTACTCTGTGTAGTCTTGTCATGCTTAAAGAGGCTCATTATATATGTAGGCTCAACGCTCAACTACTCATTTGACCTCTTCTCCTACACCATTGTAAATATTTCGAAGTTTGTTCTGTCTAGATACACGTGTCAGCGATGTACTGGAAACTTACTGCGTTTGTTGTTGTAGTTCTGTGTTTACTAGCTAAACACAGGTTTCAACTGTTCAAATTCGTCGCTTCTTTGCGCAGTTCGAAATTTCCATTTAGGTCAATGAATTTATTGTTAGGATTTCATGTCGTATTGGAGGATTACCTGTCCGAGGATTCTATGACGTAGTATTTCCTGTCGGGGATTTCCTGTCCGAGGATTTCCCCCCGTCGGATTTGGTGTCATGTAATCGATGGTTGCATGTGATAACAAACTCGATAAAAATATGAATACTTGTACGCTCCTTGCTTCCACAACTCTTCATGCTTGTAGTGTGTAGTATTGAACTGGTTCACAGAGCTCCGTAGCTTTACTGTAATTTTCCTCCATCCCTTCACACATCGAATAAGTATACTCAGAAATTTATAAAAGAAAGCACTCGAACAATAAAGAATATGACGCATCATAAAGATAACTTAAGATGTTATATTCAAGGTTTATTCTGTAATGCATTTGACATTTCATGTTTGTATAATGGCTTTTAAGCCATATTTTGCTTTTATAATGTATCAAGCATTTAATCTTTTGAAAGCGGCAAGTCAATCGTCAATTGATGGTAATGACGTCATGTTTCATAAAGTGATTAATATGCGGTTTGGAGAAAAATAGTCACCATTTTTGTGTTGTTCAAGGTTTCATATCGGGATGTAATGTAAAATGAGCAGAATTGTGATAACAACAATTTAATCGCCTAACGGAACTTTCTAGCATACAAACAATTCAATCTGGTCAATCTACAAGTAATAATGAGCAGTACACAATGAACGAAAGGGTCATCTTGTTATACATTCGTGAATAACATTTTTCTACTCGGAAAAAGAAACCTGTTATTTTCAGAGTATGATTTTTCTTCCGTGATGCTTTCAAGCATTTTATGTTTGGTTAATATGGTCACAAGTAGAGTCTTGTTTTGATGATGCTGTCGTGAGCAAAGATCTCTGGCCGGTCTTATCATCCTGACCATACGTGTATATTATTAGCACCATGAAATTCGTATGAAGAGTTCACTACTGTTTATCATACCATCATCATCATTAGTACCTCATTATCTTGTTGGGTGAATTATACCTGTCCTGCTATCAGCAGACCAAGATGAGCATTACCATCGCATATGACCATCAAAATATCTAGCACTGCGCTGACTTATTTTAATACTTGTGTGTTTGAATAACACTTATTCATTCGAGATCAGAGTTGCTTGTGTGAACCATTTGCGTTTCGGTGAGCTGTGAATGAAAATATTTATTTTCAATACACGTCATCTTACAATAATATAGTGTTAACTCAGTGGGATTACAGGCATTACTAGATGCAAAATGTTATTACTGCCAATATATTTACTACTTCCGTTGACGTTTGCTCAGCAGTCGCCATCACCTATTAAGGAAGATGACAAATTGTTGCTTGCCTCTAATTTGAGTAGTTTGCATACGGCTGGTCAAGCGGGGAAACGTGGGCGGGTCACCTGTTACTTCACAAACTGGGCGGTGTATCGGGAGGGCAACACGAGCTATTCGGTGGATGATGTGCCAGTGGAAAAATGCACTCATGTGGTCTACTCTTTCGTGGGAATATCCAATACCACTGGGGAGCTACAAATTCTTGATCCGGAGGTAATGTAAATCATTTCCAATTGACTTTCTATTAAACTCATTTTCAAGCTGATTTCAAGATTATGGTTTATTTTGTGGTTCAGTTGGACGTTCAGAATGAAAATTTTCTGAAATTCATTGCCCTTCGGAAAAGGAATCCAAATATAAGCTTGGGCGTTGCGGTGGGTGGATGGGGCGAAGGTGGACTGAAATACTCCCAAATGGTTAATGATCCGAGAAAGCGATGCAATTTTACCAGAAGCGTTACAGGTAAGGAGAAACGGAATTTACTTTTGTTACCATGGTGGCCAAACATGTACCTAATTAGCTTTGTGTACTCTTTGATCAGATTTCATGTCTGAGTACGGATTTGAATCATTTGATCTGGATTGGGAATACCCGGTCAGTATATTGAATGGCTTTTTTATACCAGCCATTATAATCATTGTACCTGTAATGAGAAATTATACATTTCCTGTAATTTGTTAGGGATCCATTGATCGTGACGGCCTTCCAAGCGACAAACTGTCATTCCTCCAGCTAGTCCGAGAACTCCGCTATTCATTCAATATGATCAATCCCCGCTGGGAAATCACAATGGCAGTTCCAGTCGCCGATCTCCGTCTACAAGCGGGCTACTACGTGGCGGACCTGTGTTCCATTGTGAATGCAGTTCATTTAATGACCTACGATCTCAGGACGGTGGGCTCGATAGGAAATTACACTTTTGTAAACGCCGACAGCCACACACCGTTATACCGCCGAGATCACGACACAGGCATTTTGGAAAAATTAAATGTCCACGACGGAGCCATGTTATGGGTTGAAAAGGGCTGCAGAAAAGATAAACTTGTTCTAGGAACCGCGTTCTATGGCCGAAGCTTTAATTTAACCAATCCCAATATAACCAACCCAGGAATTGCTCCAATTGATCCCGAAAATGGTCAGGGGTCACCGGCAGAGTATACACAAGAACCTGGCTACATTGCCTACTTTGAAATTTGCGACAGGCTGAACAGAACAGAAAAGGACGGGGAGCCGTCCTGGATAAGAGGCTATGACGAGAAGGGCAAAGTGCCCTACATTCACCGGGAAAATAACTGGATAGGTTACGAGGACGCCGACTCGCTCCAAATCAAAATGGACTGGGTGATCCAAGAGGGCTTTGCGGGGGCGATGAATTGGGCCATTGATCTGGACGACTGGAGAGGGTCATGTGGAAAGAAGGAGGTGTTGATTGACGTGCTCAGCGGCGCCATGAAAACCTATTCCGTTCCAAAATCGCAGCCAGGAAAAGTAGGAGATGATATCGAAAGAGCTCCCATTTTAGTCGGAACGACACAAGCAAATTTATTTTGTTCGCACACATAGTTATTGTTGTCTAAATCGTGTAATAGGATATTAATGCGGAAATAAAGTGTTGTAATAATTCGTAATGCTGAGGGAAAGAGAAAGTTATTGTCGTAGTGGATTGTATCAGATTGCTCCGTGAAATGGGAAGAAGCAGAGTAAATGCATGCCTGCATCATATGCTTCCTGTCACATTGCTGAGCGGTTACGCGTTGAGTCTGGGGTGACTTGCGAGTCGGCTGGAGAATGATATGACATTATTCGGAACAGACTTTCGGCCAGTCTCTGCTGTCGGCTGGAAAAGGGAGAGAAATTTTGGTGTAATTTTGTCCTTTCTAGCCTATAGAGATCAGTAACGGGAAGAGCTGATCAACCTCGGCCAATTGTCTGAAGCAACACGTGGATCCCTAGAATTTTGAATTCCGAGACAATATGCATTCTAAGTAAAGCGGAATTGAGGAAATTATAATGACAACGAATCTATAGTCATAGTCTCATGGACTGTTCAGGTGATCGGCTCAGAGAACACTTGAGACAATGCAGATGGCATATATCCCGTCAATAATATTCCATAACAATATGATCTATGTCAGGTAAAAACTCTAAGCTGCTTATAAAATTCATATTACTTGTTAGGCACTATGAGACTGCACAAGGAACCTCACATGTAAAGTCGTGAATGTTTTAGACGGAAACTGCAGTTGACTGGATAACTTTTGATATGATATTATTATTGCACTATCAGGAACGGCAGTTTGGAAATATAAGTGAAATAGGCTTGACACATGATGTAAGACAAGTTTTAGCACGTTTCTCCGGAATTCAGGTGAAGTGTTAAAGCTGATGTTGCCCTACTTTATCTTGTCGTTTGCTTGTCTCCTTTTTTGGAATATTTGAACTACCGGGAAGTTCTGTTGGCACTTGCATTGTACCCAATTTTAAATTAGTTTGTACTGGCGTTCCTTTGGAAGTTTTATGCCGTTATTGTGACATCTGAAGGAACGGATACACATCACTACAGGTAGTCCTATGCGAATAATAAGCGTGTCAGTTGCTCAAGCTGTACAATTCTGAGAATATATGTGAGCGTGTAGCTATATAAGAATCGTAAAGTCTTCCCGGATATGAGAGCGTTTATCTTCATTGCCTTTATCACATTCTTACATACAATTTTAATTTATTATGATGGCTTATCAGCCTGTATCAAATATGTGTGTTTTGTAAGTTATGTGATTTTTAAGTAAGTTAAGATGAAAATTACCAAACATAAATTTAATTATAAACTCCAACAATGAAAACCGGAAAACAGGATACCTAGTTCGTAGACGTTGAGCAACTAAATGCATGGTTTAGTACAGCGGGTAATTGACTGAATATTAAACCTAATATTCATGACAGGTAACGTCTCACAAATAAGATACAAATCGAGAAAAACATCTTTGTACAGGGTTTGTTCAACTTTCTGAAATATGCTTCCATTCCATATGATTACATACATCAGTTGCATATTACATATTCATGTAAGATGGACACGAAAACTTATCGGATCTTCAAACGTAAAAATCGTGAAATGTTAGCAAACACATCATGTTCATTCAATTTACTATTAGTTAATAATGTACTACAATAATGCGAACGCTAGCTTGTGGGGTGCATACGACTAGACATACGGCAATAGATTTTAGGCAAAATGTTCATGCATTTGTTTGCTTGCAACATATATCCTCTGATCCGAAGGTAGTCAGAGTGCTCGCAGTTGACATTGGTGACAATGTTGGCAACGTATTGACACAGAAATATATGGAATTTGCTAAATCTATATTAATTTTTGACTTCGGTTGATATAACCAACAAATGAAATAATCTTTCCACTCCTTCCAGTAAATAGCTGTTGGTCCACTAACTCTTTCTCATTGAGATGTTGGACTGTAAAAGGTTCTATATCGGTTTTTCTTGGATAGACTAATTAACTTTGGTGGTAAGCTGCTTTTTTACTAAGCTTCACAACATTGTCTTGTTGGACAGCATGGTCAGAAAGAGGAGAATGAGCTATAACTAAAATCGTAAACTAAGAGCCTCTGAAACCACATCAAATGAAAAACTTATTTCGTACTTGATTATAATTCGTTGGAATTCGTATTTGCTAGCCACAACAAGATGCTTCTAGAGTGTAGAAATGAATTTTTCTTATAGTCTCTCGTCATATTTTTATATGGATCCGATATCGTTAGAACAGCAATAACATCAGCATAAAGTTGTTCGAGTTATTTAATATATCTATTATAATCAAGACGTGTCGTCGACCGTTCTCATGTTTTCCGGTGAAACACTCCCGACATGTTTAGGTACATAAACAATTTTCCTAATAGACTCACACTTTAGTAAATACTACCACGGTTTATTCGCACAGCAAGCCGAGTACTGAAGCACTTATTTAACAATTATTCACTACGTAAGGACGCGTTGTACCAGATTAACTTACTCGAGGAAAATACATCAAAATGAACGAGGTGTTCCTGGCATATGCGGACGGAAGTTTTGCCAGGAGAAACAATATGCGTTCTCGGTTACGATATATTTGGAAGGTACATAAATGGATTCGAACCCATGCACTTTATAAAGACGGAGAATGAATTTTGCTTCATTACCTAATTTACTTACTTTACATTTCCGAGAAATCTATGTACGGTCTGACGAAAATGTATGATGCAATACACATTTCTTAAAGACAAGACGTAGACTGAATTGCATGAAAACAGTGGCCAGATTCGATTCAAATATGTAGTGAATACATGAGCATTGCTTTTGACGCGATTGGGAATTTCAATAGGAAACAATTCGCTTGGGTTGGTAAAATATGTCGATTATGCTGAGCTCAATACCAGTTCATGACAAAGCTAATACCGGGAAACGTCTTAAGATTAACACGGAAACACGGCAGAAATGAAAAGAGAAAGAAAGCATTTGAATTGCTGTCACTATGTTTGGTTAAACTTGCACAAGTTTTGCT
This sequence comes from Sinella curviseta, assembly GCA_004115045.4. NCBI lineage: Eukaryota > Metazoa > Arthropoda > Collembola > Entomobryomorpha > Entomobryidae > Sinella > Sinella curviseta. The sequence goes on from CM023203.3 coordinate 17,529,598, forward strand.
GGTAAAATCTGCAGCCACCGGCTTCGTGATTGATTTCAGGGGAATCAATATACATTATGTGCGTGGATAAACAGTCGCTGAGTACTTCATTCAAGTGACTTAATTTGTACTTGAGCAATTTAAAGAAGTTGCTCAAGAATATAAAATTGGTATAAGTAAAGTGATGCGAGTTGATGGTTTCGCATCTGAGATAGTTTCCTTAATGTAGAATGTAAGAACAACGTTAGCATAAAAGCATGTATGCGTCTATCTTACTACAACTTCTCCGTTTCACATGCTGGATGTACCTTATTTTACTCAAGATGCTCCAAATAGGTGCAAGCGAATATTTACTGGATTCATGACACCGTTTGCAATTATTTTCCGCTTGGGAGAGGTACACTCGTTTCATTATTTCCCCGAATTCGTGCTGCATTTTAAGATGAACGATCTATTATATATCAATCATGTAACACCTTCCACGACCAGAATATTCTCTTTGAAATTTCCAAAAGCCCGATTCCGGCGAGTAGACGCTACCGCAAATTTTCCACTGGAATGCATCAGAAACAATTTGATAGTAAATGGTGGTATGCACATGCCTTCATATTTTCTCTTTGTCAACAGTTTTGAAAAGATGAGCAATCTGGAACTGTTATGAAAATCGGGGACTCGTAAGATGTGTCATAATGCAAAATAGTTTTATGTGTGCTACAAACAGAGCAAAGTCATGAGCACCCACGCAGAGTGACATCCAAGTGCATATAACGTAAGCACATGACGAATCATATACACTTATATAATTTTCATTTATTTCCAATAAAAAGAGATTCCATGATATATTGACATTTTACAAATGACAGATGCATTTTAGCAACACTTGTAGGAGTACATATATCCATATCATACTATATGACAAACTCACATAACCTACATTCATTAGACACCAATCTTATAAGATACTGTCACGTACAAAATTTCTGGACCACGTGACACACGGAAAATTTTGCGGCTCTCACCTAATCGGTTATATAAAGTTATGCACGCACACCCATTGTGCAATTTCGCACAGCATTTGATATGCCTTTGTTTCGGATTTGGGGTGACATGCAACATGTATACATCCGTACATCACAGAAATTTTCAACTTATTCTAACTAATCTGGTGTGAATCACCTCTTTATACAATACATAAAAACATGTTACGACATTAGCATTTGGGGATATAACTGTGGAGGTGTTTTTATTTTACGTAACAAATGGAGACGTAAATATGCGTCTATCACATCTACAACACATTTCCTTGAGATATATAAGTGTGTTTTAATAGTATGCCATGTTACATAATCCTACGCTCTACTCTAACAACACACTGGATCATAACATATTCATGTTTTAAAAAGTAGTGACTTGGGTACATCCGGAATTATATTGAAAAAGATATTATCCAACATGTGATTATATGGAAATGCAGAATTATTTTTAGTCATTACATGAGATATATGTATATGCGATTATTCTTTGTGCAAAAAATGGGAGAGATACATTAAACTCAAACCTGGAAAGTTTCGGCCCGAAACGGACACGCACGCAACGAGAATGACCACAACAAAAGAATTAAGCTAGGGTCACGGTCATTCGTCTTTGTGCTCAGTTCGTGGAAACGTTTATCTCCTTCACCTGGCGCTCCCAGACGGGCCTCTCCCCTGCCGATTCTATTTCAGTTTCACCAATTCCGGAATCCAGATCTAAACATTTTAATATGGCTGATCCCAACTTGAAAATGTTTAGATGTATGCTGCAAGTTACATTCCAGATATAATGGCTTACCTTCAACTTCCTCAATATAGCAATTCTTACTTGTTTCATACTGCTCGTTTCTTCCCGTGAATTTACCACAAACCACTTTAGTAACATCACTATTCGTGCCAAGTTCTGCATTTTTGGTACTTAAGTTTGCTTCTGTCAGTGATTTTCAAAATATGACAAGGATGCAGCTTGAGGAATGCAATAAACAGCGTAACTTGATATAGTCAATAAAATTGTGGTTTTGCTTACCCATGTCAAGCGAGTACTCGTTTCCTGAAACACTGTCACGCTTTAAGTGAAGGAGGATATAGTAAATGAGTTTCTTGATGGGCTCGTAAAACGATGTCATGCCACCAAATTTGATTGACTCTGGGACCTCTGATTCAACAGCTTGTTCACCTTTCTCTTCCGCTGCCTGTTGCTCCTTGTATTCCTTAGGATTTGGTAAGGATGGATGCGGGACGGTATCGTGTTTTGTATTGGACTGGAATAGAGGAACGTTCAAAAATAACTCATTATAAACGAATTATCGGGCACCAAAGCATATTAGCAAACGCAAGAGTAAATTGCATTAGGCACCAATGAAGTATCCATCTGGTCGGAATTGTCACTGTCCTCATCTTGACTATAGTCAGTATCAGAATCCTGAACAGTGTCGCCGTCAGATAGTTCCTGCCGCTTGATGGCATAAATGACTATAAAGAAAATGATGCAGACGATGAGGACCGAGAGGGAGAGTGTGGCGAGAAAGTATAACAATCTGCTGCTCTGCTGTTCCGAAATGATCGTTGACATGTTGCTAGCGGATGGATCGTACGACATGCGATGGCGACGGGAGGAAGATAACTGCTGCGCGGTTTGTATCATTTCTGAATATGTTGCGTTCTCCATTTCTGTCTTCTCGGCGATAGTGCGTAAAATGTTTGAAAATGCTCTTCCCTACCAAAAGAAATCCAAAATATTGACCGCAAACGAAAAAATTAAAATTTTCGAGTAACGTATTAATAGTATTTTATCTACCTTATGTGATCTGTAACAATGGTGGTGCAGGGTGCCCACATTTCTCATTTTATTCCACTTTCTGAAAGCTAAATGATATGATAACAATATTCAATAAACTTACAAGAATTTTTAATATTAGGCTACTTGTGTTTTGAACAAGCATTGCTTACAATTTCTAGCATTACGTGGCTTTCCTTCCGAAGGAGATGAAGTTTTTCGGATAATTGTCTCAAAAGAAACATCAAGTTTGCTCGTTTCCATTTCCAAAGGAGATGACTTGTTGCGGCGATTGAGTTTATCCAAATAGCTTGAACCCATTACCCAACAGGTACTGAATTTCCAGGGGAAATCCGAGAATTCTTTATCCGAATGTCGCTTCACCAAACACGGCAACACACACACACAGCAAACACTTGTTAACCTGACAGCCCACCAGAATATATTGAGATGAGAGCTATTTTGATCTCGCGTGAGAATACATTCACACTGACTGACAAGAAAGAACTGACTGGAAAGATCATGCAGCATCCTATTTTCTCCAGGAGATTGAGTGAAAGTCTCTCTTCAGATATATGGTTTGTATGCCAGCCATATCTTCTGTGATATCTACCTTTCTAGCAGAATGCATGTATTCAGCGTAGTTGACGGGAGGGGTGAATTTTGAACACCTTGTTGAAATATGGGAGCAATCTACACACTTCAAAATGTCACTGTGATTGCACGTTTGAATTTTTGAGACCTTGAACAAAAATGAGTAGGCTTGAAGCATTTCATTGTCGACTTTTAAATTCGTCATATGAGAGATGTAGAAATTATTCAAGGACGATTGTACAGGATAATTCAATAAACAGCTTCTGTCATCAGTATTTCTACGATTACGCAAGAGTTACAAATATATGTAGAGGTGACATACGATTGACGGTGCTACCAATATTAACACTCAAACTCTTAAACAGTTACGAAATAAATGAAAATGTTTCTAATTCGTGGAAAAGCTTTCAGTATTTAAATCGGGATTGAAGGCCATAAGGCGAAATGTGCAACGGGTGAATTTGTACAATTTAAATGTCAAAATGAGTTGTCAGTGAAATGTTTTGTAATCGCAATCCACTTACAAATGCCATACAAAACACCAAAAACGTGTTTCACGCAAAAGTAAAAGAATATTACCGAAGTGTTTGGATCTTAGCGAATGTGTCATTGGGCTATAATTAATTAGTTAGCAGGATGCTTTCTGATGCATTTTCTCCGTGACAAAATAATGTTTCAATAATCTTGTTCAAAGTTGACGTCTTTCTTTGAATATTTTGTTGGCTTTCCCTATTGTTCGGAATTAGCACGCATTGACATGGAAAAATGCGTTATGTTTCTGCATCAAAGTTGAGAATGATTTGATTAGCCCTTGGGAGTGATACCAAGAAATTAATATGAAATTCATTAACGTGATGGTGCAGGATAAATTTTTTGCTTTTCCGAGACTAACTGCATGGGATGTCCAGAACATGTTACCCATAACCGTAGCTTCAGCTGAAGAGCAATAAAGCATGATTTATTAGAATTTGACGTTAGGAACGTTTAAAAATCGGCAAATACCTGATAGTTAGTAAGCGTTGTAACGCAAAAAATTGGAAATGTGGTATCAAAGAGGGTATTCGACGAATATATTTTAACACATCCATTCTGGTGGCTTCCAAAATCAGGTTATAACTTGCAACGAGTCAATACGGAAGCAAGGTTATCCATATATTGTAGCATACACCGAGTAGTATTGTTATGACATGTCTGCATCTGGAAATGGTTTTTCGACCAATGCCAACCAACGACTTGACTGCGCTTTAGTAGATCAAACAGCAAATAATATTTCGCAATCCGCTTACAATATACCTAGAATGTATATGTCAAATAAAGGTTGCTTCCAAACGATGGACCGTTTCTGCTAATTTACAAGGTTGTCTATTGGTTCAGTATTCGAGGGAATTGGTAAGTCACTATAATTCGTAGTACGGGATAAAACATAACGATGCATACCATTTAGTTTTTTACTCATTGTCAAGTGAGTTAATTGTAAAGCATCGTAGACGGCTCAGTGACTGATCAGCATTTATACACTAAACAGAGAGTGTCAAATTTCCCCTTGTCATGTAGAATCGCTAAAAAATGTATATACGTCGCGACAGTTGCTGAGGACTTTATAAAAGAGTAGCGGTATTGCCACCGGTTTTGTGTGTATCCTTCCCGATACCTAACCCAGTAGCTGAAAACAAACAGCATAGTTCAGATTTTTTTACTGCAACAACAAGTGATCCTTGAACTGGGTAGAGAAACGATGCCGCTCGAAGATATTCCGTCAGTCTGCCCACGTCATTCCAGGTGGAACGATTCTCTTTCTCAGTGCCGCTGTTTCTAGTGTCAACTTTAAGTGCTCGTAAAACAAGAACGAAAAAAAAAACAACGGCATGGCGAAATCGGTGCGGCGTTCCTTATCACACTTTGTCCAATCCTCTAAACTGTACAAAGCTGTTACGGGAAAATGCCTGTTAATTTGGATAAAATCCGTCGTCTCCAGTCATCTCCCTCGGAGGGACAAGAAATTGGATTTGAACAAGGTGAGAGTGGTGTTGGAAAATTGAGTTGTTTCTCTTTGTAATGCCTAGTTATTTTTAACCTACTTGGAACATAGTTTATTTTCAAACGGTGCGAAAATAATTCTGCTGTTTTTTACAGTGTTTCTCAGCGGATTCGGAATGGGATATGATGGAACCCTTAATAAACTCTGTTTAAGTACTAAGGTAAAAAAATTCTCAAAACTCAACACGTATTTATTTTACAGACGTAAATTGCATTTAAATTTGCTTCAACCTTTTCATTACACTAATGCCTACTTATTTTTTTCCTTTTAAGGCAAACAACTTGGCTGTAATTGAAAAAGGACGTGGGCAGATGTCTAATGGACCAACCGAAAACAATTATTCTCCTCAAGTATCAAGGAAGCCTTGGCAAATAGTGTATGATGCAGCAACCATTGTTTCTGATAGTAGACAAAGTTGGTTAAGATGCACGGAGAAAGATTACGAGAAACCAGCAATAGCAATGGGAATCGCTGTGACGGTAATTTGATTTTCATCGGCGGTAAAAGGCTGTCAAAAGTCTTTTAAAAACATTACGCGAGTGAAGAATTACATATTACGAATATGATATAAACAAAATTATTCAGGAGCAATCATCAACTTTCAATCTACATTCGACAGTGGTATTAAAACAATTTTGAGAAATAAATTTGCTATTGATGGGACACCCTAAGCATAAAATGATTCCAGAAAACGCGACAGGTATTCAAATACAATGAAAGCTTGTGAACTTAATCCCAATTTTTTTTCAAATTGTAGACAACTGCATTTGACACACGGCCATAATTTGATATTTTCGTAATATTTGGTACTTGGGTGCCTTCATCAGGTTACATCTTCGTCGAGGAACTGGCTAAGAACATCAACGTGGTTACGTCGTTTGCTGTCCCCGAAAAGAACGGATATGTCCACACTCTAGTACATCTACTGCACTGGCTCGACGGAAAGAAAGGGTAGCTCAAGGTTAGTAAATTTTCTGTGAAGCACATAAGCTGACTACCCTGAAGCATTTCCAGATACATTGGAATAATATATTGTCGGATTTTGTACTGATCTTTGTCTCGTTTTTGTACTTCCAGATGGGAAAATAATGCTTGAGCACAAAATAGCAAGAAGCAGGAAGCTTTGCAGAGAAGAAAGCAACAGGCACCAGCATCATGAGCTGCACAAGTATAATATGTTTAGCGTATATCTTATGGTGGCAATATAATAAAATAGGTATACGCACAAGAGTAATTTGGTTTAGGTACGCTGCAAGTTAAATGCTGTTTCATGTAAGTTTATCCAAGTTTTGCGATATGCTAAGAGAGTTAAGTCTTGTTCAGCAATCGCGTACAAATTTTGTTTGCGGAAATCGAGTAGTATATAGCTGTCCAATTGACAATTTGAATATATACGCGAACAAATTGATGTTATGATATGGTCATGGGGAACTCTGTAGGTGGCTGCTCTCTGCTCATTTTGGTCGTTTACAGGATACACTACTTTTGATAGGAAGTACGTACGCATGTGATTGCGATTATATGAAAAATATTGTAGAAATGAAGTAGCAAACAATTTATTTTGATGCGTCGGTGAGAAAGTTTTGTGATGTATCACCAATTTGATATAAACGTAACACTGGATACAAGTGACATTTTGCTACCTACGAGCAGATTTAACTGAAATTTGTAAATTACAATGTGTAGCCACTGTCTTACTAAGCTTAGCTTTAATGCAATATATGTGAGGCTAGTTTGTAATATTTGGGGAATGGTCAATATTATGATACCGTTTATTATGAACCTGATGATGTGATGAACGTAAGTTACAATTTTATAGAGAGAGTTTACAATTTTGCCCGACTCGAATGGATTTTAGCAACAATAGGATGTTCGAATGTACACTAAACTGTAATAGAGTTTAATACCATTTAATAACGCATGTTTAAATCATGATATTGTGGATTCGAAATTACGATTTAAGTACCGTATAGGGTTTCCATATCAATAGCTTATCAATAGCTTATCAATAGTGGATATTATCAATATCTTATCAATATATTGATAAGCAAAATATTTTTCGATCATTTATTTTTAGCCCAACGACATAAATGTTTTCTCCAATCATTGTCCCCCACTGAAAACCATCTTGATTCGTATATGTTAATTCGGTACAAGCATTTTATGACAGTAAATATGGAACTTTTTCTTATGGAATTTTTCATGTCCAGCCAGCTGTCAGCGTTTAACTTATATTACTAAATTAACTTGGGTTAATTAACGTTTATTTATTCGATCTGAATCACTAATTACAACAATATTGTTTTCTACATGAAACCCTCAACATGTGGTAATGAAAATTAGTCGTGTTTCATGGCACACGTTTATAAGTTACGAAGTAGCAATAGTCTGGTAACATATTGTTACAACAAAATTGTATATTATATATAAAATCTCACTTGACAAGTTTTAAAAGATACATAAGAAATTTGTACTTTATAACTACGATAACACTATCTTATAACTTAATCAATACTAACGTACCAAATCCGTTAGTAACTATGAATTTATTTAAGCATATATTTTAAAAATACAAGAGCATCCAGACTTTGATCTCCAAGACGGGACCTGATTCTGGTACAAAAATTATTGGCAATCGAGAAGGTCCGTTCTGATTCCACACTTGAAGGAGTAACTGCTACAAGGAAGTTGTAGACGTCCTCCAGAATCCTTCCGCGAGTTCCCCCGTTATCAAAAAGTGCCATTTCTTGCCGTACCATTTTGGTCAATGCTGAGTCAGCGTTGGAGGGAACGGGACGAGTCCGAGTAGCATTCATGGCGGTGTGAATACAATCATTCATTTCGTCTTCCAAGGAACGAGCCGGAGCCTGAAGAAGTTCTCCTGCTGCGGAAGTTATAAGCGTATCGATTTCAGGACCAGAGGCGAAGTAGCAGGTGCTGGTAGAAGCTTTGGAGGCGGAGGTGCTGGCGGAGGCTTTGGAGGCAGAGTTACTGGTGGAGGATTTGGAGGCGGAGACTCTGGTAGAGGCTTTGGAGGCGGAGGTGCTGGTGGAGGCTTTGGTGGAAGAGGTACTGGTGATGTATTTGGAGGTACTGGTGCTGGATTTGGAGGTGCTGGTGATAACTTTGGAGGCGGAGATTCTTGTGGAGGCTTTGGAGGCTGAGGTACTGGTGCTGGATTTGGAGGTGCTGCTGGTGGATTTGGAGGCGGAGATGCTGGTAGAGGCTTTGGAGGCGGAAGAGGTTGGGGAGTTGGCGTCATTGGCGACGCATTTGCTGGCAAACACCTTTATGGTATTCAATAGTTGATATCTAGTCAATGCAGGAAATTGTGACCCCCAATTTTCCAAGATTTGATCCTGTGAGGGTCCGTTGCCCGTGTGGAGGTAATTGAGAACTCCAGACATTGGTGTGCGGCGTTCTGAAATGCGTTGTAATAACGCCTCAAAGAGTTTAAGACTGATATCACTGTTCTGCTCGGACAGTTTTGTAAACATAAAGTTCAGGGCTGCGTCACATTTGATGAGATTAGCGTCGCTACGACATAGGCATTTTACTGCAGCTTTAATAGGAGTGAGGGCGGCTACCATGTCACTTATCACTTTGAAATCACACTCCTCTAACTGGGTAACTGATTTAATATCGATCAGCGCCTTCTGGATTTCATTTTTGTACTGCAGCACTTTCTCAAGCATATCCGCCATGCTGTTCCAACGCGTCCGGACGTCCAAAGGCAAGGTGCAGGTTGCTGCATGGGGTTCCTGGCAGTATGACTGGAAAAGCTCTGTATTTTTGGGGGATGACCTAAAGAGTTTGACCACCCGCCGAACCTTCTTGACAACATCATCGTATTCCGGAACCAGCTCCAGACACTCCTCCTCTTCAACTGTGTACCAGGAATCCAAATTGTCTTCCTCGTCTTCGCAGTTTTCTGAGCTACATTCCTCACGTTCTTCGTTTCCTCCACTGCTCAAATTGCAAATTACATCCAAAACCGCCAAATGAATTCCATGTGAAAAACATAATTGCTGCTGCTTTTGGGAGATATCGGCCAATTTTTTCATCATGGCAGCCCCATCGGTGATTAAACAGGTAACATCCTGATCATAGTTTAGTCCAAAATCTCCTAGTCGACTGATGAGGGCTAATTTACAAGCCTCAGCGTTAAATTTTCCACGGATCCTGGAGAGACCCAGGTTCCAAGTCTCAGTTGGGGAGTGGACGTTAACGTTCAGGTAACGTCGGTTTCCACAAGATGTCCACTCGTCCAGGATTAAGCTAAACGTTTCTCCGTTTTGTCTCATTTGCGTGAACCTTGTTTTCAAATCTTCCTTCATTTCTGCCTGGTAGGAAATGACAATATCGCGGATAGAAGTTGGGGACAATGGTAGACCACGGCACCCGGACCTGTTGAATAACTCCCGAAGTTGGCTGGACTTGGCGATGGTGTTGAAAGAAATTCCATCCACGGCGGCGAGACAGCTAACGGCGCGATGCAGGTTTATCTCCTCCACTCCAACTAAAATAACAGATTACATCATTATATCCTTCCACACATAGGTTATCATGATATCCTTCCTCACGCAGTTTATCATGGTATCCTTCCTCACACAGTTGATCAATGCGTTGCTAGTAAATTTTATTGTTGATGTTCGTACCCTCTGATTGAGGTGATTGGGAGTTATCATCGAACTCCAATCCATGCTTTGACTGAAGATGTGCCCTCAAACCGGAAGTTGACCCATTTTTAGTTCGAATGTTCGTCTCACTCTCACAAAGTTTGCACCTCGCTGACTGCCGACTTGAGTCGGGAATAAAAAACTCCCAGAAGCCTGACCTGAGCTTCCTCCTTTTAATTGGAGTAGCCATCACCAGTACAATAATTTTGCAACGCTATTTTTGAAAACTCTAGTGACGCCAGTTAGCACTTTGCAGCTGGTTAATTAAATAATTTAATTTTTCTTTTCAATAAAAAACTGTACGGTCACAAAAATCTCTCCCTCAATCCTGTGTATGTGGTTTGCATTACTCAGAATAACAAAAATAAAAGGACGCGCGGTCTGCGAAAGAAAGTTGATGGGGCAATAAGACAACACTTGTTGGCATTGCGAATGCGCAGATAGATGGATAGGTATACGATCTATGTGAGTGTTTAATGGTTCAATAGCCACAATAACTGATTGAAACCGTAGCACAATGTACATTATGTGCATTAGAAAACTGCGATCTTATCAATATATTGATAAGGTATTGATAAGGAAAACGAACGAAATATTGATAAGCTATCAATATCTGATATTGATATGGAAACCCTAGTACCGTATGATTCGAACAATTCGAAGCTCTAGTATTACCAACAAGACTTTAGTTAAGAGCATTGCAATTTACGCTTTATTATCGCTAACTTATTGAAAGTGCCAACAATATTTCACTCAAAAACACAAGAGACTTGACGCACCTATGGAATTGTTTCGATTATCGTCCGTAAACCCGGTTGATACTTTCTCATGTATTTTTTATTCCGAGTTTCTTAGGCGCAAAATCAATTTATTTTCGGCATGCCTTGCAATGTATTTCTCCAATTTTTTTAGATGTGGTTACCACAGATGCATTTTTAAAAAAAAACTAGACATTAATAAAAATATTTTTTAGCTTATTGGTTGGATCTTTTTCGAGACTAAATACAGCAGAACTAGATGCCAGTTCCGTTGGTGCAATACCGGCAATGATATGTGTCATCAAAATGCGGTCGTGGATATGAAATGATGGCTCATGAAACCATACACTAATTATACTAAATAACGAGCACCCAATGCACATTGTAGCATTTAAAAAAATATTGGTGTGGCGTAACTTCGTAGTCTTCCAATTACTACAAACAAACAACTGTTAATTAAGCTTAATGGCCTAGAATTAGTCAGCATGCTATTTGACATTTTAGTTGGGGTACATATCTCAACTCATTTCAAAATTAAATCGTAATTATATGAACACAACAATTCAATGGTAACTTAATCCTAATGAATTTAGAATTTGCGTATGCAAAGGCATCAAATTTCCATATGCTGCTTTTCCTTTCCGGTTGGGTGATCATGAGCAGAAGTTCTTTCAGAAAAAGTTTTACTTCTTCTACTTTTCTCTGATGTTCACTACATATATTCTAATAATTTTAATAGCGTTCCAAATATTATTTGAACCTGCGTTTATAAATTCCAGCCACTACAACATGATCACGAGATGTTATAAAAATATCTTGCGAAATTTATCAATCGTTCCAACCCTTTCTCGAATAAAATTCCCTATTTCGAAATATGTTGTCCTATTTTTACTTTCATATCTATCCAACCAGTACATACAGGAACAGAATACAACAGCGATGGCAATGGAATTGAGATGTCTGGAAAGCTTTTGTTCGGTTTACAAATACGCAGTAAGAAAAATATACTGAAACTACTATCATCAATGAACAAATATCACAGGGATCAGGCGTATATGATCTAATCTTGAAGCAGATCAAACGGATTCTTTTCTTATCCTATTCTAATATTCATAATCTTTCCTCGTATTCCTACAAATTTTGTTAGTAAATCTTCAATATGGAAGATCGTGGGTGTACGTGCGAGAATATTCCGTGATAAAGGAGAAAAATCTTTATTGTGCTCAAAATGTTTATTTCAAATTTTCAACTGAATCATGTACATAGATGAAAACTGTAAACATGGAAAGAAAACGGAATGTTTTGATATCAATTTTTCAAGTCATAATATATTCATTTCAGAGTAGGATAATTTATTTCACCTTCAAGAAACTAGAAGTACGTACAATGCTTACGAACAACAACGGCATTTATGGATGCTTATGTATATTTTATTGACTAAATAAATAAATATTTATATACAGCTCTATATCATTTCAAATCATAATACAAGAATATTTCTAAGTTACCGCAGATCTGCACAAAGTATTTTTTCGTTGACCCATTCAATTTATTCTTTTTATTGTTTACTGGATTAGTGAATATTCCAAATATATTGCTCCCACAGCTTTATCAATCTTTAATCTCAAGTACTAAGTTACAATATATTTATTCGCTTGCTAACAGGTTGACACGTTTCGAGTTATCACAACGCCGATTTGAACTAACGTATTTCACAAATGCGTACATCCAGCGTTCTACTGGACCACGTATGCCTACTTCCATACTGGTATACATACATATATCTCTTATTATACATATATTGAATAGATGAAATATTTTGACCTAAACATATAATACGCCAATCTTAGATATCATACCACTAGGTATACAGTGTATTCCAATAACGTCATTTACAAAATATTGTTACAACCTCAATTCATCCAATTTTTGTCACTTTTTCACTCAGCGCCAATCCGTTTTTTTAAATGTAACCTTGACTGACTGAGAAAAAGATTATTACATATATTTATATATTCCATAATGTTGAAATGTGAAACTTATTGAAATTTATATATACACATTTACTTACTGCACTATGCATCTATGCCCACGGCAATATATGTAATTCCGTTAATATTTCTATATCCATTTATCGTCCAGCTACGATACCATAATCAAACTTATATGTTGTGAATACAAGAATGCTTTTCTAGCCACATCGCTGTGTAGTCAGGGTAGCCGCCAATAGAACGTCGTGGTCCCCCAATCTCGAATTGTTTCCCTGGGTCTGGAAAGAGAATGTAAACATTTTAAAGCATACTGTTTGATGTCATGTGTGCAGAATGGTATATAAAATAATAATATAATTTGCGTTCGTTTTGAATCGCACCTTCTTCGGCTGACCTGTTTCCGAATGGTCCAATGATACCCCGTTGAATCTGAATATTGTGAAACACAATTATTTACGTAAATGCCAGTAAAATAACCGTAATGTGATTGAAAGTGTATGCTACCATTTGACACTCATTTTGGTTCACGGTAGCTCTTCCAACTGAAACCACATTTTGCACGGACGGGAGAGAGCATTCGACAAGTTGGTTGGTAGGCTGGTTAATAAAATTAAAATGTATCGCAAATTAGATATACCACTTAAGTTGTTCCTTAAAGAAAGGAAATTACATTACTTACCGCATCAGTCATGTTCCGCTCGGCCATATCGTACACCTCCTCGTTATAGCCGGAATCGTCAGCGTCAACATCCTCCCCAGTTTGGTCGTCCGGGGAAGAGCGGGGTCCTTTCAGCAGATAAAATATAATTCCGAATATTCCACAAGCGGCAAGCAGGGCAAGACCCAACGTTACCGAGAAGCCAAGGATGCTCGCGCTGTTGGTTTTGGAAACCTTTCCGCTGGTTGCCAGATAGAAGTTTACGTGATGGTTCACCTGCTCCGGCCTGTACACCATTTCGGGGGAGAATACGTCCTCGCTCCGTCCAATATTCACCCTGCCGCTCTCTGCCTTCATCGTGAAAGCTTTCCTTTCCTACAACCAGGTTCAAAAGGAGAAAGTAGAACAGGATCGGCAGCAAATGTAGCGGCCCAAGCTTCATGAACTATATATATATAAAATAACTGGTCTTATATAGACCCTCTTACCTTCTTGACCTTGAAAAAGTTCCCATGTGAATGTTTGGTTCCAATTTCTAGCTTCGTTCGATTTCTGCCACCTGTTTAAATACAATGGTAATGAATGTTTAAAAAGACGCATTATAAGAACGGATAACCAATTGAGTAAACTAATATCTAAAAGTAAAATGTAAGAGATAAAAGTAAACTGGTAATGTTTAAACTCACCCCGCTTACGAATTTCAAGTTTGTTCCTGTTTCGAGTTACGGAAGTCCGCTCGAAAGATGTGATATTGTACAAAGTCCTGTTCATTATTGCACTTTAAAATTCGGGATTTCTGGAAACAGTTTAAGTTTTGTATCCTTCAGAAACTGTCAGTATATTTTTTCCACCAAATAAAGATTCGCACCTAACTCGTACCAAGCAAGCCGCACAGTCACAAGAATTTAAAAAGTTCAACCCACTCGTTGATTTTTTTGCTTCTAGAGAGGACGAGATCAGATTGGAGACTAAATGCTATTTTCCGTTCAGATAGAGCTTCATCTCCGTTGTCGGGAAGTCGCCCTACTTATTTTGCCAACATACACAGAAGCTACTGCTCCCCTTCACGGAGCACATTTCCAGTCATTTTGAAGGCCAACAAAGACAGGTGTGCATTGCATTTAGCATACTTGACTGTAGCTAGTATTAGATGCAGAGGATAAGGACATATGAAGGGTAGCTTTGCGTGCAGCTTCAAAGCGACTTTTCTGAACAAAGAAAGCGACTGCTGTGCATTTGGGCAATGTGAGTTCCACTTTCCAACTGTGGATATTTACAGCGAGAGAGGAGCTAGTATGCTGAATGGGCTGGAAGGGTGCTTTATTAGGCTTTTTTTGTACGGGGATGATGATGGATATATATGCGCTGCAAATGGGAATATACAAACATGATTCTACTACGGAGATGCGTGGGCTAAATAAATTGCACTTGCTATGAAAATTAATAATATGAATAGTATCTTGTATGTAGCCACAATGGCGTTTCCCAGTTTAGCAAGCAGGTGATAAGGAAGTCACCAAATTTAACTTTAAAGATTTGCGCGAAATATGGGAACCGTATATCACGTATATTCAAGAATGTACAGCAGGTAATTAAGGACTCCTACCGTAGGAATGACGCGTTTCCTAGAACAGTGAAATCACATGCCTTGAATTCTGAGTACACATTCCAGGAGGGAATGTCGTGCTTTCTAATAGTTTTAAACATTTACTTTTCTGAAAAACTTTAATTAGCGACACTTGTCAAGTAGCTACATGTTTCATCTAGAACACAAGGTGAAGTAGTTTGGGCTAAATATTTGGAAGAACGGAAAGGACCTTATAACATGTACATAAGGTCTGGGTCATGGAGCGGACAGTTTCGAAATGGGTGTCATTTAAAAGCACGTCATTAATAGACCAAAAGTGCTGCTGGGCACGAGTCCCTAAGCGCTTGTGCAAGAGCTGTATTGTGGGTCAAAGATCTCATTAGGAATACATGCAAATGGGAGTTAAGAAATATTAATGCCAGCATAATTGCGGACAGACTGCTTGGACTGTTGCGGTGCATGGCTGTTATATACATACATATAGTAAATACAAAACAGCATTTGAAGAAACCAAATAAGTTAAAGAAGAACCAATCCTATGGTAAAAGGTTATATCAAGCTAATAGTGAAGGGTAATATCATGTCTATATTAAAGTGCAATACCAAACAAGAACATGGCCCAGACCCCATTTGAAGGTTATAAGGTCCTTTGGGAACACAGTAAACATTTTAATTTTAACATGACCACATTGCATTTTCTTCCTCTGATCCTTCCATCACCAAAAACGGCCTCATTAATTTAGAGTGGCAAATATGACATAGTTGCCCTAAATGTTGCAGTTTCAAGGACGTGACATCTTTCCAACATTTTGCTGCCATTGCTCAATTTGAAATTGATGGACATAATTGTCCTTGGTCTTGTCGATCAATTTAATATACTTTGTTTCAGGTATTGCCCAATTTTGAAATGAATCTTCTTGCCACGTTAGTTATGCCAAGTTTGAGGAGCATCCAGAGGGGATACTTGAGAAATTTGATAGATCCTCAATTTGTATTTGACGGCTGGCCTAGTTGACATTGCACTGTAATCGGCAAACATAATTTCGCAATAGTGGTGGTCAGTATGCTTTACGGTTTGCTTATCTTTTGTTCAGTATTGGATCCATGAAGAAGAAAAAATGTTTTGATCCGGTTACGCAACAGCAACAGAAAAGCAGGTAATGCATCCTAGCTCACATATTTCAGCGCTGGTTTATAATCTGTTGGCAATGATCCGAGAATTGTTGCTAGTTTCTTACGGATTAGCTCATGAAATTCAAACCCTATCAAATGCTTCAATATTTTCATAAGAGCTGCTGGGTATTGAATTACCCCATGGACAGTAGCTTTGAAGAAACTTTTGGAGAAAGGTGGGTATTAATGCGTATGCCTATTTAAATGTGTACTTGATTACAAACAAGTGGATCATATTATAAGCACGTGGGTTGTCTTTAGACTCAACAAATAAGTAAGTGCTTTGATGTTACAATTCAATCGCAAACGCAGAAAAAAACATATTTTACATTGTGTATCCTGTCTACAAGAAAGTCTCAAAAATCGTCGACATTATGGAACATAATAAGGATTGATGGCATGAGTTATCTGAAGTATTATTACATTGGTATACGAATACCCATGTTGTCCTTATCGTGAAATAACTCTACTTTAAAGAAATGGATCTTTGACTGTATTGACAGTTGGATTTAATTCAACTCTGCTTTAATCCAATTTAAATATGCACAGTCGCAATATTTTTGGAATGAGGGAAGCTGTATATTTTTCCCGTTTTGCACGTCTAGAATGAACTTCATACATTACGTTTTGATGAAAGTGTTGCGTGGGATGGATGACAAAAGCTCAAATGATCCTTGAAAATCAATATGATATAGAGCCACCTTATAGTCTCGATACTCACAAGTTCCAACTATGTATAATATTGCTTGGGTCATTCCAGGTGGTCGCTTTATTAATCTAATTATTCCTCGCTCCTTCACATAATTCGATTTATTTTTTAAACACAAAAATATGTGAGAAATATATGTTGCACATGGTTTAAAAAATTCTCTAGTGGCAATAGAAGATTTGGATGATGTGTTTGTACATGCACACAAAAATATCTATCAGGTATCGCACATGAGAAAGAGTCGTGAAGGCAAATATGCATACACAAACAGAATTCCCGGTTTGGGGAAAAGCGATGAAAGTAGATTTAGTTATCTTTATCAGCTCCTTACCTCTCAATAACACTGTGATAACAAATAATGGATTGAATAATGTTCATAATCTCTGTATTAATTAAGTAGGTTTCATATTTACTCATTTCGCTTCTGCCCATTCTGTATAAAATCGACTTTTCACTTATTTGGCAATAATTCTATATTACATTAAAGAATTGTCACATTCTTGTTTTAAAAACAGTCTGAGTTATATGTATACAAACGTTATCTTTTATTCCTGTATAGCTATAAATTATAATGTTTGTTGAACGATTATGCTAATTCGGCTTTCCTTGAAACATGTTAGAGACAACTATAATAATATGTACGTAACTAGCCAAACCCTGTTGATCCGAAGGATTTTGGATAAGTTCAATGCATTCTTTTCCACAATTGGCGGCTTGGATCCTAGCTCTTCTAATCATGCGTTACATTCTCTTTGATTCCGGATCAAGCTTCAAACTCCAAGTGGAAACCTGATTAATCGTATACTTAAAGCCACTATATTCGTATGTCTAATAACACAATGCTAGCATCCATATACGGACAGGGTTTACCTACCACAATTTTGGTTAATATTTGACAAATATTTCGTGAAATGATCATAACGAATAACGTTTTGATTTTCCTTTATAAATCGCAACAAATCAATGCCGGTAAGTAAGCTCGATTACGTTCAACGTCCCGGAACTACATTAAAATATAAGTATATGATTAGTTACTATCAGCATTAGATCCATATGATTAACATCGCGCTGGGCTAATCTCCAATGCTCCCAAGCACCAATTTCCGTTGACGATTTGGGAATTTATACAGTCGACAATTTTAATTAGCTAAATCTAAGCAAATGCTACATGACATTCTTTGGACTTGTTTTTGGAACGTCGCAGAGAGATTTGATCCCGAATAACACATAAATGAACTTAAATCAATATTTGTTATATATCATAATATTTCTTTATTGTCGCATGATATATTACTTTGATAACTGTTCAGCATAGCTTATCGTGTCATCAACGGGTAAGCTCTGAGCAGGAATGTATTTCTCTTTGATGGATTAGCAGCTAAAGGAACAAAACTAATTCCGAGATAAACTATCTTGTTATCATGTTGCCGATGACCACCCCATCCCAAAATCCATGTCAATGCATAACGTTTGAACTAATATAATGCCTTGGATACATGTACGTACTTGAAGTTAGGTGAAAGTCGAGAACAATCCAAATCTTCCCTCCATTTCCGTCCCCTCCGGAATCATTACAATGCGGCTGCCTAAAAAATCGCTGGAAAGATATCCAAAACTCTAGACGGTAAACTCTGTCCAGCAAGTATATAAGTAGGAACAAAGGCGTTCTGAAAGCGTACCATTTGCTACCCCGCGGAAGATACGCTGCAGGGAGAAAGGGAGAAAGTAAGCAGGCATCTCAAATATCCAGGTAGTGTGCGTTAGTCTTTTGGAAGAGAAGGAGCTTCCAAGCTCCTTCGGAATATATAAGCCAACACATTTTGTGTGTCAGTTAGGCCAACGTCGACGGTGAAAAAAGGAAGCAAAAACATAAGTAGCCAGCCATTTGTGGAAAACATTATTCCGCGCCACGTCCAATTTGCACACCCTCTTGAAAACATTTTATCAAGCAAGTGGCTGATCAAAAACGAGAGCTCTCATCTGCAGAAAAAGTGGCTGGTGCTAATGGGGGATCCACCGGAAGAAGCGACCATCAAATTTAAAAACCGTAAGTGTTTCCACACAAATTCAATTATATATCTGTCTCTCTCCACTTGTCTTAACGCGTTATGAAAAACGACGTCACTCTTTTTTCTAAGAGTTACTTTTACGTCACCTAATTTACATCTTGACATAATCGCCATTTACCCATGCATACTAACTTGTCTCAAATTTTACAGCTTTCCGCAACTGGCAAGAAATGACGGAAAGTGGCCAGAGGACCACAAAGTGCGTCAAATCTCCAAAGGTGTCCGGATTCTTCTAAATATTTTTCTTTTGATCACTGTAATCTTAATTTGTAATAGCTTTTCATAGAATCCGTTCATTGCACCTTGCTTGCAGGTAACTAAAGCATTGGAAAGGATGATGCGTGGGCGGAGCTCCACGGCATGGAACGAGTACGACCCTTCTTCCACTCAAGTGGTGTACCGACCCGATCAAACCGTTCCCGGCACTCAACAGTTTAACGAGCTAATATGCAGCGTGAACGGAAGTATGCTTGTAAACACCAACAGCACCACCAGCACATCCTTTGATCAGCAGGGTAAAAGGCTTCACCATCTTCTGGCCACTTCACCTGCCATATTTCTCGGATTTTTGGGACTATGCGGAGCGGTGATATTTTGCTGCAAACAACGTCAGTCCACACATCCCGTCAAGCAGAGCGAACTCAACGACGAAGCATTTATCGACGAGGATATGCCAACGGTAACTTAATTGTTTTTACGCCGTATAAAAGGTTTCTCCAGCTTCCTTAATGAGTTTAGTGTAAATTGTACGTAGGTGAATATGGAGAAGGTGGTAGTGCTTCCATCATTACAGCTCCAGCAGGAAAATTTACCGGGCGACAGAAACAACGGAGCTGCGGCTTTGGCCGTTGTTGGCGAGAACAAGGCACCCTTTCATGCGGCGGTACGGAAATTGATTGCCATTTTCATGCACCAGCTTCAGCGACATGGCTCTTCTGCTAGCGATGAAATTGCGGAAGGTGCGTGGGTTCGGTTTCTGTAATGTCGTGGAAGTTGTGTAAAATAGACTATTGAGTTATCTTCACATATATTTTGGTGATATCTTCTAGTTTCGAGTGGGAGTCCAGAGGAGGGTGGCTTAGAAGCTGGGTTGGAAGGGGTTGCTTACACTGCAGTGTTGAATACCATACAAGGTGAGTAAAACTGAGCACAATTGCCATATCGTGCATACACTTTTTGATGGCGGATGTATGTTAACTTTTGCGACGTATTTGCAGGTCGACTGAATATATGAGGTGATATGTTTCTATGCACTCATTTGTGTTTCAGAAGAGGCGAATATGGAGTGCGAAATGAACGCCAATTTCAAGGAGGAGCTGTACAAGGACAAAGTCATTTGGCAAGAGGAGCAGCTGCAGCCTGGGAATTCCGAAGTGTAAAGTGGTGGAGAGGAATGGAACATTGGCTACTCGGTGGTAAGAATGTAGCTGTGTATATAGATAAAGGTAGTTATTAAGGGCTGACAAGGCAACGGCATCATTACCTGCATACAGTATTACGTGTATCATATGAATTCAAATATTGATCAGCTTCTTGTATCATATGTATTTCTATATTGATGTATGTTGTACTGGTTCAGAAGGTATATAGCTTTATGTCTCGTTGAACATTTTTTTTATATTTTTGGTACTGAAACCTATGCACACAGCTGTGTTTGCTTACTTTTGCATAGGAGTCTGCACCAAAAAATAAAAAAAAAATGTCCAACGAGACATAAAGCTATATACCTTCTGAACCTGTACCACTGGACAAATTAGAAAATCATCATGTACATGTAAGCATCAATAGATTTAGTTGACTAGAATAGTATAATGTATGTTAAATATATTGCTAGTTAGCCACACATTAAATTATTGGACAGGTAGATAATAAGGTACATATCAGTTATATCGTGCGATTATAAATGTGCATACTTATGAAGGCTGGGAGAATTGGCAATCATATTTTAAGATGGAATCTATAATGACGGGTCTAAATAAGCGTGCTTGATGGTGCTTCAGCATCTTCGCCATGTATGCTGTTTAGTGGCGAGAATGTACCTGGTAAATGGTTACGTGTAAAAAATATTTTTGCATGAACTTAAAATTAATGGTTCCTGTACAATTGCATTGCATTTGTGATACCTTTCTACGAATTTAGTTGGAACTGTACAAAACATCAGTTTAATTTTACCGATACTTATTATAACCTAGGATCCCAGGTGTACATGGCAATAAGCAGAAGTAACAAGAATTAGCAAAAAGGAGCTGGAGCTATGAGGGCATTTGAAAAGTATTTATAGTTTTAGTTTAGTTACGTTTCATTACATTTTTGGAAAAAATGATATATGATGTGAATATTTGGATACCGTATGCATATAATTGTACCACTGAACCGTGAAGACTGTTTAGTGAGAACCATCTACATAGTGTCACGTGCGTGGGGAGAATCGATATCGATGCGAATGAATAAAAAATAGTTGTAGCACTCATCTAGTTTGTTAAGTCAGATCAATGAACTCGCCGAGAAAAGAAAATCAGTGCATATCAAAAATAGTTTGATGATGGGACGCTCAGCCGTTGGAACAAAGCGTTCGATGCGAGCAGTTCATATTTCAGGCTGTAGCGTAGGTAAGTGTGTCAGTTTGTTGTATCACGTCGGGTAAGATTTCCATGTACTTATATTGCATACACCCATATTTGTAATAGCCTAACTCTAAAATTAAATTAGGGAGCACGATGGGTTTCCTACTTAAATAATTTTATTGGCTCCAGTTACATTCAAGCAATACTGCTTGACTATATAAAAGCTTTCCAGAAAATTTCACGTCATTAAGGTGATAATAACAATCTTTGTGCGGTATCACTTAATTTACAGGTAATGAAGGTAAATATTTGGGACAATGTGGCATCTTGAAGTTAAGAACGTAGCTTTCTGCTACACTAATGCAGCCAAGTAGATTTCTTTGGTCGGCCTAATAATCCTAAAGAGCACATGTGTGCATACTAAGAAATTAGGTTACTTTTTAGGCACACTTTCGTTAATTAAATTAGTTTGTAAGTTTAAGTGTTTCACAAAAATGTCATATATTAATTTTTTTTAAACATTTGAGCCAAATATGAAAGTCTGCAATGCGAGAAACATTATCCTCTAAATCTTGAGTAAAAATGGATTAAGTTAAACTTATGTAATATGTGTGTGTATAGTGTAAACAGACGATGACGATGCATGAATATGATACTAAATACACGCGAGATTGTATTTCCATGTTTGGAAAACTATACGATGTACCTTAGTTACGAAAGCCGGTACTCACAATATTGAATTATGTAGGATGATGACGTGGACTTTAAAGATGCAACTGATTCTTCATGTCGCTTCGCAACGCCACAAAGCTAGATAGATCTAATAAGATGTTGATGTATTATAATTGGTGGATGCTACATAGCACAAATTATTGCATTGTAAGTTATTAAGAACTCAAAATGAGATAACCTGGATGAAAGGGTAAATATAAATGTATATACATATTGTATGTCTTTACACGAGCCAAGAAAACATTATATATTAATTCTGCAGTTACACTGCAAATATATGTGAATAAAAATTTGCTTGTTGCATGCGATGTTTTAGACTAATCGTAAAAAACTGGCTGAATTCCCGGTGGAAAAATTTGTGAATTCAGTTATTATGTCATCAAAAGTAAAACTTTCGTATTACTTGCAAGTGTTTGAAGAGAAAATGGATAAGGTTTATTTTAACCTTATTTATAGATTAAGATTATGCAAGTATAGTTAATTGGTATAATATTATGGTATATTAGAATATAATAGATTTCAAAATTTTTAAAATAAAACTATTGTAATTTTACTAGGTTATTTAGCTTATTGTATGCAAAGGTACAATATTTGGACATAAGATATTTACACGATTTGGTATCAGCGAATGACCAATTGGGAATTATCCTTCCGTTTAAATTTTGTTTCGAGCGAGTATTTGAACTTAGTCAAACCATTCAGACCAGAGTCTGTTATTTTGTAAATTATGTATCTTGAACTTTTACTTCAACCATAACGCATTTTAATTTCCATATATTGACATTGTCTTGAAACGATTTCGAGAGATACACTATGGGGCTATTTTAAACTTGTTTACAAATGATTTCTGAATTTGATCTGGTATTGTTGTGATGAGTTACAAATTGAATAAAATATTACAATTATTTTCCATTTTCACCGATCACTTGTCGAAGTATTTCAAATTAACGCTTTATATATTATTACAGTAACCGGTTTACAATATCGCACATGATCGTATTAAAATTAACAAATATTTACACTGGAATGAAAACACTGCAAAATCCCAAGACAACTTGGCAATTTCATTTTATTAACTAGAAGAAAGCAAGGTCACGGCCGTCAGCAATAATAACGAAATTGAAATTGACAACTTCAAGATGCACGAAAATAATACATTAAAAACTGAATGGGCAATTGACATTAAACTCCCTAAATAGGCTGAAACGCTTTCAAGGCTAGTTTAGCCAACATTTCATTATTTGGATGTTTTTCCTAACGCTGACATATATTTCAGTGATCCCCAAGAGTTCGAAATGGTCGTTTGACATCTGTGACAGTTGTCTATTTGAAATTATGTCACAGCATTGGTCACCAATGACAAATGATGTTGCAATTTGTTTCAAAACACCAATGCATCTTTACAGAAACCTCACATACTCGCTTTGTACTTGGTGGTATGAGCGATTCTTGATGAATCTACAACGTGAAATTCTATGAATTGATATAATCAGTACGTTGTATTTACTTGAATAAGAGGAAATGGATTTTTATATACACCGCACTCTAACATGACGTTATGTACGAAATGACTAGATGGTTGAGTCAATACCTATGCCGACTAAATGAAACGGTTGGCGATGAAGGAAAGTAGCTAGGACCTCTGCATATATAAAGTCATTTCGTTTTCACGGTACCGACTAGATGGAGCCGTGCAACGCAAAGGCTTCTTTGTTATCACTCATCCATTCTACTTCTGTCCATACTAAAACATGTTATATATTATATTACGCATTGACCAGATATCTCCACAAGGATCAAAAGAAAAAAGGAAAAAAGATCATATGACATATATGTTATGCAACACCTTGGGAGTTGGGCAAATCGGTTCTAAGAGTGATTAGTATCGACAAGGCGGCGCAACTTGACTAAAATAAATAAATCCTCTAATAAATCTTAAATTAAAATGTATCCGGTATTTCGGGTACTGATTTCGTGGAAGCGTATTCAATTAAAGTGGCGAAAATGTTGCATATTGCTGCAGTCAACTCATCTGGGTTTCGTTTCGTCTACCCTTTGCCTTCTTCTATTGATCACTTTTTTCAAATTGGCATGACAAGTTTTCAAAGAATCTGCATATGCTGCCATTACATGGGCTGTAATAAAATGATTTTATGATTTTTATTATACCAAAACTTGAAACTTTTAGTCACCACTTTGAAATAGGGCAGCATATATATTTTCAATAGAGCAACCATACATACGTAAGCATTAGCATAACAAGCAATTCCAGAGAAGGCATACCTTGCTTTGCCTGCCGTAATCTCGTTTGCTGGAGAAAGTACACCTCCTCAAAACCGAGCTGAAGAGTGAAGAGCTCGCGTCACATTTTCGGGTCAGTTTCTGCTTCTCATTCCGACAGACCAGTCGAGGATGTGTGCTCTAACAAATTCATCGACTTTGCTTAATAGTTGCGACAGTAACTACCTCGTTGTATGTAAAAGGAGGTACGGAAATAATAAATACTCTATCAGGCGTGAATAAGAAAATCAAATGTGACTATTCTAGCCTGTTGAAACAAATTTGTTACTTCTACACTAATTGGTCATTGTTTTGAACATCGCGGATAAACTGCTCCCGCATTCCATTTTTGTTTTATAGATATACCTAAACGGTGATTATTATTTAAGGACGCCGCAATTCTGAACATACGTCAGGTGACGATTCCGACTCGTTGAATTAGTTGATATCGCTGAAGGTAAGTCATATGTTATGGCTATTTTAAGAGTTTGCATTGTGTTCTGCACAGTATAGTTTTGGGTTTATTTTGGGCTGACTAGAAGCACAGCGGTAGGTAGCGCACAGGAATATTGAGAAGGAAAGTCCTGTCGACATGCTGTTCAGACCAGAACATTTGTACAGCAGGATGCAAGGTTACGGTATTGTAAGCAGAAGCAAAATAGGTGGCACGATGAATCAAAAGATTGGCAGTTTTTCTCTTCTGATGATCTCCTGGTTTCTTTCACATTCTTTGCTTTTCTGGGAATATATGGATAGACCCTTATTATGTGGACGTGAACAGACCAACGAAACTACACACCATTTTCAAGTGCAGTCTCTGGAGAAGGACTCTGAACTCAAGTATACAGCAAGTGGATTTATTCCGGCAGTAGAAACGTTTAATTTCCTATTACTGCCTAACGTAAATTGAGAAGGTTAAAACCTATTTTGTATTTTGCAGGGGGAACATAGCGAAGAAGAAGTTGTGATCAAGTTGCCGTCTGATAACTTGGTGATGGAAGAACAATCAGAGGATTCATTAGCAAGTACAAACGTCTGGAGTAGTGCGGAGGTGAGGCAATGCTGCTTCCTGCATTCATCGAAATCTGATCAATTTTGTTGAAAATCTTGAATGGGGATGTGTGGGTTGTATGAAGAATGATGTAAATTATAAGAAAGATGGCTGTACATGAATCTATATATTACAGCGTATCAAAATGTGTATATCAAATAATTTATGTACTTTTATCATTTAGTGTATTTTTAGGACAACTTAAGTATATACCGCTGAGGTATTAGTGTACCGGAAGTTTGAAGTGAAAGCGACTTACACGAGTGTGATGCTAGCTCCCATATTTTTTAAAAGTCTTTTCAGCGAATACAATATTAGGTAGGCTGAGCGCTAGGATTACAAATTGCAGATATATTAATAGCTTTCGTATATATTTAAATGTTGACATTGTTTTCCCATCAGGATAAACTAGGACGCGCATTAGATATTTGAGAACCTTTGTTATGGCCATTAGTTTGAGCGGTACATCATAACAACATAACTAATTGCAAGCATGTCCTTTTTGTGTCTCCTTCCAAAACCTGGGATAAATATATAAATGAAGTGCGAATCGTAACGTCTCTTAGAAGATAAGCTACACGAGCAGAAATAATTGGTAGTCAGAATTTCAAGGTAAGGTAGTCATCATTTGTGCTAAGATTTATTCAACTGTAGCTAACAATACTTGAAATTCATGGAATCGGGGATATTTGCAAAACAGGAAATGAACTGCCTACACAAACATGTCATCAAAAAACATTTTTGTAAACAAAGTAAAAGTTTCGCAAAATCCGACCACACACGTACAACTTCAATTTGCATTAAAACTCTGCAAGGTGGGATGTATATACCTGAAAACACTGTTAATACTAATGGGTATATATAAGAAATCCACTTTTGTTGATCTAATGACAAAATGCTTTGCAGATTAGAAAACCTGATATTATTAGGCATGATATCGCAATTACGCAGTTTCTCGACAAAATAATCCCCCCAGTAGAATAAATATGATTAGTTAGAATGGAAGCCGAAATACGGTAACATGGATTACAAGTTCATATTGAAATATTGGAGTTGGTAGGATGATAATAATTCTAAAATTATAAATACACCGACATTTTCATTTTGTGAACTTGTCGCCAGAGCATGCAGTTAAATTTAGTTTCTTAGTTTGTTGGTTTGATTGAATTAAAAACTGAGCACGGAATAAAACATATTGAATCGGGGAAACTTTTGATGTATTTTAAAAGCCACGTAGTAAAACAATAGCCACGATCCGTTAAAAGTGATGCACAAGAGCTCTTTAAAAGAAAGTAATTTCGTTTCGTTCGAATAGATATGTTTTCAGAAAATTATGGCTAAGCATAAAAGTCGTTTTGAATTAAAATCTTGTCAATTTAAGTGGCCATGACGTGCGATAAATTAGTACACATTGCGGAAATGATTAACCTTGACAATTACAATAATGAGATGATACATTGCAGTCATAATCACTTAGTAGGTAAATCGTATTTTCGGAATGCTTCCAACTTGAAAGAGTAAACGTGAGATGATGCTTCAACCTAGAAAGAAATTGTAAATTAGCGGTAACACTTTGAAAAGAATACAATTGCTACGTGACTGCACCTATAACTGTAAATGCATCCCTAGAATGAGTGGTTTTTAGAAATGACCGGGTTTAGAAACGAAATATCTCACTAATAGTAGTCATTATACAATACTAATTAACTAGATCTAAATCCATAAGCTGGTGACATTATAGTGTATTAGGAAACCGAAGTATAATGTTTGAGCTATAGAGTAGAAACGGTTGAGTTTAATAATCACCCATGCATCTGTAACGTACAAAACCAAACTAGAGAATGTAGAGTGTACATTTGTAAATAGACGTATGTGTAGGTACTGGTTTTGTAATTAAAGAACAGAATGTGTGTATATATCCTACATGCATATAACGTAAACACTTTTTTTGGATTCTGTCGTGCAGTGCCAATTACAAAGCCGATCATATGTTCCCGGAATTTGAAGCTGTTTTGATTTTGAGTGTGACCTTATATGAAATTATAAATGGCACAAATGATCAAGCTGCCGTTTATTTTTTTCATTTTCTGCAGCACAAATGTATTCTCTTTTAAACATTTATTTTGTCGAGTGGAACAAAATGCCGCCATGCAGTTATTGGGAATTTGACCATTTGCTAAAAGTGATAGTATGCTCTGTGCTTATGACGTCGGAATGTCGCGTCTGGTACCAAATTTGAATATCTATGTAATGTACTTAAAAACCAATCTACAAACTCAAGCATGAACTTAAATAAAATCCCTTCTCTCAAAATCAGAACAAAATCCTATCCATCAAATGTGTCATACACGGCGCCGTATTCACCATATCAAACGTTGGTGAACTTTCCATACATTTTATTCCTTATATGTTTCCTGTGAATGTTGATTAACAGGAATATAAAAAAGTTTGAAATTGCCAATTATTTATTGACATATATATATATAAATAAATAAAATTGAGTAAAAGTTTATAGCATTTTCAGATTCTAATTTTCATGAAATATTACTCCATGAAGTCGAAGAGAAAACATCGATCACATGAAAGTTTAAACTCTAAATACCAACACAAGTTTTACATCCGCGTCAAAGCCAGTTTGTACTCGTATTCGACATAGAATAAAGGGCGTTTTGAAGAAACGTATATTTAATTAAAGCAGGCTCAGACAACTATGACTAACTAACTAACTAACTAGCTAACTAAGAACTAACGCTTCAATACAAATGAAGCCATACAATAATTTCATGCAGTGCCGCATCAAGTAAAGTGCCCTTAAACCCTATTTAAAATCTGTAGGTACACGATGTCATCATCATTATCATCATGAGCTGTCTTTCAGTTGCGTAACAAATTTTTCAATTCATGAGGTGTCAAAAACAAATATCGAATATCTAAGACTAGACATATCTTAAAGAAACACATAGTATGATGCTCACTGCAGTTTTGACGCTTATCCATTTTGTGGATAGGAACAACGTTGAGCAACATACCAGAAACGCACCCTACGGGAAAGTTGTGCGATCAACGCAAAAAATTGAATTACCATAACGTAGTCCTACAATCCGACTAGGTATACTTTTGCAGTGTAAGTTGAATTGGTGAAAGCAAAATATTTCATTTGGATAACGTTTGTGGGTTGAATGAAGTTTGTTGCTGTAAACCTTTACTTTTGTGACTTGAAAATATGTGTGCCCCTTCGATATTATTCGGAGAAACTAAGATTGTGAAACACATAGAACTTTCCTTGGGCCGAAGTTTAACAAAATTTGCGTTTAACATAATTTCTCGACTTACACTTTAATCGTGAACAAACTAGGCTTTTCAACGAAATACAGAAACAACAAGCTACTCAAACGGATTACTACGTTATAGCTGTATGTACCGCCGTAGGAACGACGCAATTGTTTATTCAACTGGGATGGAGTATTATGCTGTCGCACGTGAGTGAAATTCACATTTGAAAATACATGAGTGAAAGTAGCTAAACTTTTATAAATATTTCTTCAGTGCGAGTAGTAACCCTGGTGAGAATGTTACTTCCACACATTCCATTTTGCAGCAAGGAACACTTGTTAAAATTACAGCTTGCATCAACTCGTTGCTCTTTTGGAGTTCTTGACCCGTTGCATGTAGGTATTAGGAAAATGAAATGGAAAAATAGTTTAGCCTGGCGAGCCATTATTACTACATTGCCACGGTTAAAGGAAAGTTCTTTCAAAGACGACTTTAAAATGCGTGTCGTTTAAGAGCACCATATACGTATATCTCATATGCGGATCATTAATCTCTCTCTCCTTTTTTGAATTATTCATGCAATGTTTGGTTCCGCTAGCTGGCTAGCTTCAAAGACAATCGGAAAATGTCAGTAAACAAGAGACGCATAGACATGTCCTATCGGAAAAAGTCATGACCTACGCAACATGATCAACCTGAAACAATAGTGGCGGCTTTTAACATAAACACCGCACTAGATGCATTCTAATATAGAATGTTGTAGGTTAGTACGTACCTTCAGCCAACCATGAATCACCTAGAATCAATCGACGCTTCTACTCACATGTAAAATACGTGGAGCGTATTTTCAGTGTTTAATTAGAGCGTAGGATGGACAGAAAGTATCCATCATGTTTCTCGGCGTGAGCCGCTCTTTAGTTTTTGAATTTTCTGGTAGGTAGGTGTCTGAAGGACACACTGTCCTCTGCAATTCAGATGACACGTAGAACAGGCATACATGTCTTCAGTGACAGGAATATTTGTAGACGGATATAGAGTATGAATATAACTTACACTATTGCAATAAGATATGATGGTAATCAGTTCGACAGAAATGTCAAAAGTAAAGTCTTCTTCAAACTTTCGAGGATCAAAAAGCATTTCCTGTGTGATATGGGCATACAAGCACTCGGTAAAAGTTTAGACAGATAGCTGCTACGCTTGAATGGGGATCTGACTTCATGAAAGTAAGCCAAGTGTTGACATACGACCCGTGTTTAAAATCCTATGATTAGGTTTCCATGTCCAATTGAAGTTTCCGTAACTATCGTCAGGAAACTACGCTGTTTAACTTAAGGTAAAAGTTTGCGAACTGAAGGAATAACTACAACTGGCGTTTGCACAAATATATGCAAGACTATGTGGCGCAAGCTTTTTCTCAAGCATACAAAATCACTTGCGAATTGTAAGCAAACACTTCAGTTCTGTTTTAAGAGCTTCACTGAAATTTGAATTGCACGTGCAATTATTAGAACGAACAAGTTGGGCATATTGAAATTTGATAAACACAAATGTTAGAGTTACGTTTGTTTTGGCAAAGAAACACAACTATTTTAAAATTTAAATGACCTGTTTCCCTTTTCCCAATAAACCAAGGATAAAGTAATTATCATTTGCAGGTTGCCCCTAATCCGATTTTTCGAATCCTATGTAGCAAGTACTGCTTCCGGTAAACTTGTCGAAACAGAATTTTTAAAGATCGTAAACATAATAATAAATTATTCATCACCATATGAACGTATAGCATACCCGTACCGTGTAAGCTATTTATTTTCTCGTATGATCCTTTTTCGGATTCCCACGCTACCGCCTTTAAAGCAGGTCGTTACCATGCACAAGCCGTAGATTTCCTTCAGTATAAGTCGAGAGAGAAAGGCAAGCCATTTCGTCAGTCCGTGCTTGACTTTTGAACAGAGCGGTTCCAGTTCTCTTTGCTTCTTAAATTAATACGTAAAGCGGATATAGTGTTCAAAACAGCTATAGGAATCATATCTACGCTTCAAATTCTATTAGTGCCAACTCAGTGCTCAAAAATCTTTTACACATCGACTTTCAGTTCCAATTTCCGTCAAGTATGCTGAAAGGGAATTTGACAGCTTCCTCTTTCGCAACACAACCCTGATGACGTTCCAGGAGGGTCACAAGATTATTTGGAGGGCCAACAGAACAAAGTTGGGACATCGTCTTAACATCGATCAGGTATCTCAAAGGTTTTCAATTTAAACATATTTTCTTCCAATTTGCAATAAAATAGTTTATAAAAAGTGTAATATTTACCCCTGTGTTTAGGCAAGACGAACTTTTGGAATGACGGTGAAAGGAGAGAGGAGCACGGCAGGTTTCAACGAGAACAGTTACTCCGTCGACCTGTTCTTCAGACCCGTTCAGCATCCGAGCACACTTGAAAGGCATGCCAGGATCGGCTTTGACAGCAGCAACAACAAACTGAATCAACCTTTTGAGCGTCACGACAACACGTTTGTTCACGCCACGGTACTTGCCCTTCTAGTCCTTTATGCAGTGCTGGGAATATGTGGACTACTCATTCTCCTCTTTGTTCGACGGCGCTCAAATACTTTCCAAAATTTGGAGCGGAATTCCGTTGAGAGCTGGGGAGATTCATCATCATCGCCGGTAACGAAAAACAATTTGTATAACAGATTAAATTATATGCAAACTAGATGAGCGTATAATTCTTCTAAGTGCTTTTTGAGTGTTTTTTTGTTCAAAAGGTGGAACAAAGAGATGAGATTCTTCCGGTTATCTCGACGCTACCGCAATACTGGCAGAAATGTGAGCCGAGTGAACTGGAATTGAAGACTGGGACGACGGAGATAATCCTTACGCCGCCCACTGAAGCGGAATGTGGTATGACAGGTATGTTTGGCAAAAAAGCATTAAGTGTAATTTTCTAATTTTTAAGCACGCTACGCCAAATGAGGTAAGAGGTTCGTCCATTACATTTCATTTTTATTCTGCTTTCAGGAAGCACATCAACAAATCTGCTCAGCAGCATAAACAGAAGGATTAGTTCTGAGATTGTCCTTAATCCAAGTTACATGGGACAGGAGCAAAATTATTAAACAAGGCACCGTTATCCAGAAGGAAATTTAATTACGTTTTGTAAAATAAGCTGTTGTTTGATGGCTCTTAACCTGAATTGGTTTTAATGTGCAGCGGCGACTTTTTGTGGTCAAAATGTTAAGCAAAATACATTAGAAATACGAGCACTCTGCTACAGGGTCATTTAAAGATAGTGTAGTGTGTAGAATGTGGAATATTGCAAGTAGTTTGTTTTTTGTATGGTTGATAATGGCTTATGGCTAGGGCCTTGAGTCATGTCTATACTCTTTTGATGAAACTTTAAAATGTATCATGTTTAGCACAAGTTATTCGAGAATGTTTTCGAGTTCGTTCTGGAACAGGCTATGAATAGTTTATAGAAAAGGAATACCACAGGCACGTATAATATTTTATTACTGAAACAATTTGTCAGATATTCGCTTTGTTCTTTTAGGTTGTGCGATAAAGTGGTGCATTTGTGAATACTTTTATGGCGTGATCATCATAGAGATTTTTTTGGTGCTGAATAAAGGCGGAAATAAAAATGATTCTGGTAATTTGGAAGACTGTATTTTGGGAATTGGAGCAAAACTAAGCTTTAAAATATGAGCGCATTCAATTGTGAGCAGTTTGTATAATTTTCGTAGAGTTGAAATATGAGGAATTTAAGTGAAATTCAAGTGTGCATGATGATGTCATTATGAGAACATGCAACTCGTTCATGATCACGCTTTAAAAAAATGCTCATTACTTCTATTTGATGGGCTTCAGGGTATATTAAATTTGCAAATTGTTTGTACCAGGCACAACATGTTATATTACTAAAGCAATTTATACACTCACAATTTACTGATGTGACATTCGACGCTTTGGGGGTATTTTAAACAATGTATTATGTTAATAATTTTCAAAACTATATGGAGTTGCTATTGCAAAGTGCAACGTATTGCGATTCTCTTCATTTTCCGCTATTGCATTTCCATTTTCCTTGTGCATTAGTATGAGCGCTACTTCCTTGTACACATTTTAGAGAAGTATGCTATAGCAATGTTTGTATATTTTCGAATCCATAGAAAATGGTAAAAACGTATCGAATTATAGCTGGATACTTATTTCTGTAATACTTTATTTACTACATTTGCGAATACAATTAACAATATATTAAAACCTATCATCACTCTCGTCAGTTTGCTTTGACGTGGTAGAAAATTTAATTTTGATCAGTTTTTCCTTGAGCCGCTCCTTCCTAATCTTCTCACATCGATAGTAGCCATACGCATTAGCCCATCCGCTGCTATTCGCCACAATAACTGTAAAGAATGGCGTGAACGGCTCCAACACCCCAAATATTAAATATGCAATCAGCCCGGCCCACAATATGACTGCCAATGGACAGTAAATGCAAGCCGCCATGCTGACATATATCGAAAGGCATCTTGTTGCCGTGCTTTGCTTCTTTCGAGAAGATTTGGCAATTCCTCCTTGAGCTTCCTCATTCGATCTGATCAGTGACGCCACAACTTTTCGCCGGATAACAAGATATCCAAAAGTTGTGCAAATTGCGTTTAGGGATGCCGTCATGGCGGCAAGACCTCCCAGCACCATTCCCTCGCTGGACGTTATATCCGTCCCCATCCAATAGGCGGAATGGCCGAAGGAGCCGAGAAAGTAGAGTGCGGTAACGGACACGGCCAGAAAGGACAAACAAATTATGTGGAGCTTCCATTCCCAAAAACCGAGGTCAAGACGGGTACGGTGAACTATTCGGAAATATGTGTAGGCGGACACGCTGGCGTGCATTAAGTGCTGATACCTAAAATTATATAACCGGCTTAAAATATGTTCTTATGTCGTCATATATTTTAAATAAGGAATTAGAATATTTGTACTCACCCGAAAAAGAACCAAAGATTCATACTCAATCCATAAGTCACCAGTTTACTCTCCGGATACTTTTGAACGGTGACGAGATACATGTGATCCAGAAAATGGGAGATGCCCCACAACGTATCCACTATTGCCAAATACAAGGGGAATCGGAGGGTAAAGTCGATAATTCTGCTGGCGCTTTTCCATAGTGTTGAAATTTTTAGTATGACGAATATACTGGATAGAATGCTGACTGTTATGGTACACAGGGCCACGTGATGAATCACGTTAAACGCCAAACGATTTCCACCCAGGACTGCGGAAGCACCTGGTCTGATTTCGGACGTACTGAAAAACCACCTGGGCTCGTCTGAATCGGTTTCCATGGTGTCTTAAAATCATTTAAATTATGGGTATGATTTGATGCTCATTGTCTTCTAGTATATTAAACAGTGATACGCCATTCGCGTGGAAGAAGGAAAAATTGGAAAAGAATTGGAGTAGCCACAAACTAGACTTGTTCAAGAATTCCCAACCGCAAAGCAGCAATATACGATCCTGATATTCTATTTTAGGTGCACAATTTCCTGACTTCAATTTGACATTTGCGGTATATTTGCTGCATCATTTCCTTCAGGCAGTTTATTTACTTACATAAGGCGTCAACGCTAGTACAACCAGGCACCAAGTCAGGTTCACGTGAAATCCATAAAGTTCTATTCATATGTCTTCAGTACGTATAAAAACATTAAAAACAAATACCGTTACGATGTTATGTACAAAAATTTTTAAATGGCCGCACATGCCATCAAAACACTCTGATCATCTCCATTGAAGATATTCATTTTGTTTAAAGTTTGGTATTTATTTGAACGTTGTATCAATAAACCCCATCATATTATGTATATATGTTTAAGTGGTCGACATACCAAAAACCCTGCCACGATGACATGGACTTTAGAGTTGTTACTGAAGTCATCTTAAGGACATAATATGACATCTTGGGGAAAACATTGCGTTTTGCACTGCTTGCATTACAGGAACTGAACGGCATAAACATATTGTGACAAGGCCTCAACGAGTAAGACGACAAACGGTAAGATATTTCCTGGCAAGGACTTATGCTATTCTTATGAATCGAATAAAATGCTGTCAACGCTTTCGTTCTAAAATGGCGTTTTTGTGTTTCATTTGAAAAAGGACTCAAGGGTATTATTTTTTGGTTGCCCGCATAGGGCATTTATATGGAATTACATGACAATTTCTGTGGATATTTCAGAAAACGTCTTACCTCTGGACGCTCACAAAGTAGGTAAGTATTTATGTGAGAAAGGAATAAGCATGTACTCAAGTTACGGAGAAATGACACAAAATACAATATTCTTTGTAATTTTGTTATGGAAGGCGCGTGGCCTGGTAAAGTTAATAGTATTAGAAAATTTGTTTAAGATTCTTTAAACATATATGCCATACTGAAAATTAAATACGAAGACATGAGAAAATAAAACGACAGGCTTTTCCCTTTTTTCATTTCACATACAATCGTATTACATACCTGTCCTACGGTAGCATATGAAAGTTATGTTCCGGTTACTTAATTCCAATGAAGGTACAACAAAAATTTAACCATGTTTATGAGGCTTCTTCGTTGTCATGTCAAAACCGCAACAAGTTTTGCTGGAATAGCACAAGTTTCTTCTTATGACGTTACAAAAGTTACACAAAAAAAGCTAATCCGATTTTCTCGACATGAAAGCATCAGACGTGTTTGCCATTTCGGAAAAGTCGTGCCCTAAAACATGAGCTGAGTTAAGTTTTGCTAATTGATGTAACAGCTGCCAGTGAATGCCAGCGAAATCATCAGAAGATGTTGTACCACAACTGCAACCAAGACTTGTGTCGTTTGCGTTTCCAAACTAGTAAGATTGAAGAGTTATGCAAAGTGCAAAATGCAAAATCGTTACACAAAAAAGTTTTAATAGATTGAGAAAAACTATTGATGCTACTTAAACGAAAAACTTTCCGCGATTCTTTTTTCCCCTTCAAGATATTTCATAGTATGTGCTGATATAGCAAGCAGGAAGTTTAGACTTTTTCCGACAGTTAACAAGGAAAAACTCAAGCTTGCCCGAGGTGAACTTGAGCAAAGAAGAAAGGGAGTTGTTTTAAATTTGGTTATTCAATAAGAAACAAAGTTACAACAATGTTAGATACAGAGGGTGCCCATACTTTATTCTGCCATTTTAGTAATTACGATAAATTCAAATACAATATTTCTTCGAATGATTTCTTCGCTCAATATGGTAGCCACGTTCATGAACTACCACCCTGCATCTCTTTTTCCACGATTCAAATACGGTGCTGACCAGAGTACGAGGAATCTTTTAGCATTCTCATTTGCCACATTTCCAAAGACCATTAAAAAGTTCTGGCCCGACGCTTCCCGGTAGCTTGTTTCAAAAGCCTAAATCCAAGTATGCTCATGGGAGGGATATGGGGAGACTTGACAGGTATATCAGAGCAGGAAATGAGCTTTGGTTCATTATTTTTCCGCAACTCTACCGAGTACCGCTGAGTTTTGTTTGCCGTGAGTGAAGGCGCTACATCATGGTGGAGGTACACCTTAAAATCGTCCCATATGTAAATTTTTTAGGGATTTTGAGACCTTTCATTATGAAACTCGGCTAACACATAGTTAAGTATGTTGCAATGATCCACAAAAACTTACAACCTGCCAATATTTACCCGTCCGACACAAGAATCGCGCGTGGGTGGCAGAATAAAGTATGGGCACCCTCTGTATGTTACCTAAGAAAATATAGGTATACACATATTTTTGCAAGTTACGTCGACAGCGAATGCATGCTGTAGAGAATTGCTGTTTGTTTGGCATATATTTCCGCCTTCCATTTTTAGGACATTGGAGGAATCATCTAAAACGATCATTCTGAAAGGTTGAGATTTGAGTCGGTGCCAACATTTACTCCAGCACAATCTTCCACATTCCAATGGACTACTCTCTATTTAATTTTTTGGAAATATAAATGTAGATTTGATGCCGCTTAGGAATGCATACCGCGCAAAATACTTACTCGGGATTGGCGGATGTGGCGGATCTATTTTTGCACTTCAATCAACTCCATTATCAGGTGTCATTTCCAGCACTTTTCACGTGTGTCAAGAAGATTCCGGTTGTGAGGTAAACACATCGCCTATTTTCTTGGAATATAAATGCGAGCCATCAACGATTCTGTATAAAAGTTTCTGGAAAAACGTTCCTACGTTTTAGCAAAAACTCAATATCACGTTAACATATTTCAGCTCGATCCATTTCCTCTTATATTTCCGTCCCGCAAAAACATGGAAAGCGAGTGGTGTACCGTGAAGGATATCTTGCTCGGTGGGGCTTAATGTATAGTAAAAAAACTTTTATAAAACTGTATAGAAGTATTGCGTGGCAATTCCAGCATAAACTACAATCCATCGATCTTTTCAATCACTTCAACGATGTCGAATTCATCTGTCGTGTAATTTTCAGCCAAATGTCGCAATTTGTTGGGATGACCTCTTTACCAGTGGGGGAAGGAATTGAGCACGGGTCAATAAGTATTCATATTGTATACAGAATTTGAAAACTCCAAGCCGTTCTTGAGTTCTCATGAGGATGGACGGCGAGACGGACATAACGATTCTAATAAGTATTAATACACACTACCTAATAAAGAATAGTAATACCTTTAAGATGGATAAACATTCGTTAACCGCCGCTTGGAGGATTATTTGTAAATCAGTTTCGACCTGAAAATAGGAACATTGTATCGGAGTACCTTTGGGAAAATGTGCATCACAAACTAACTCAGTTTCAAACTAAATTATGTGATGTTAGTCTTTAGCCCAACCCGATTGTGTTAGCAGGGGCTAGTTGAGACAATGATGTGAATTAAATGCTCTGTTTCCAGAAATCAATTGTTTAGCTCTTTTGTAATCAGTCAACTGTATTTACGAGTATGCACTCCCAATGACATTGGCTGACGTGTATTCAACTATCAAGGTTAATAAATATTATGTATAACAAAACTTCAAATCAAATTTAGTTATGCCGACGTTGGTAAGCGAAGTATAAAATGAAGTACATGTTTGAAATTAATATTCTAGATTTTGCCAAAATATGCTCTGCATTTTAAAAGCACTTTGACTCACTTATTGAGAAACAAAATGAAGTCAAGCATGCCGATTTCTCTGTGTCATAAACAGAATGATGTTGTGCACCCTTTGATCATTTAATCAACAAAACTTGCATGAAACAAATATGAAACAACGTTCAATTATTTCGTTGTCCTCGCAAGTGATTAAAAAATGTGCTGTACCGAAACATAATTGATGTAAATATACTGTCATTCAGCGTACTATTGTGATCGCTACTGATCGTTCCGAAGTACTTGCTCCATTTATCGTTGAACGCATTTCAAATCGTTCCACCTTCAC
The DNA here is from genome assembly GCA_004115045.4 of Sinella curviseta. Classification (NCBI taxonomy): domain Eukaryota; kingdom Metazoa; phylum Arthropoda; class Collembola; order Entomobryomorpha; family Entomobryidae; genus Sinella; species Sinella curviseta. Next base: position 17,567,998 of record CM023203.3, read on the forward strand.
TCAATAGCAATATATGCTGGCGGCATGTATAGAGAACAGCATAACAAGCATTCTATGTCTCCCTTAAGCATTGTTCCAATATATTACAATCACTTTCCGCAAACAGCGCCTAATTCAACTTGATCATTCATCCATCATATACCATTATACTTAAAGCAAGCAGGATATCCCTAGAAACCAAAACCAGAAACACAGATAATTGCGACCAACTATCCAAACCATCACTGATAACCTATTCAAAATATATTAATGGTGTAAGTGTAAATTGCGAAATTTGATAAAACTTTGTACAAAAACAGAATGAATTTATAATCACTCTGTTTTTCCGCAGCGAGCACTTGAGATACAAAATGTGTTTACTGTTACACGACTTTTCCAGCTTGTTGGCCCAAACTACTTCCTTGGAAATAATATTGCAGTATATTATATTTCTAGTATCTGATTTTAGGAAACAAATAAGTAACTTTTTCTTTGTAGTTGCTCAGAGCAGAAAGTAAACTCTAATCCGATTAGCACCATCCCAAATAACTTTCAGAAAAGTATGCATATATAATACGCTACCATTGGAACCAGCAAAAAGCGTCAGCTACCAAAAATATTCTTCTCTCCTTGTCACGGCAGCCAACAACTCCATGTTTGGCTGTCACAAAAGGAGAAAGTTATTCGTGAATGTGGCTGGAATGCTTCACTCGCAAAGAGCTTTGAGAAGAAAAGGCAAGAATCTTGAAGTGGAAAGGATGAAGCACGTTCAGTGAAACACCCGCTTTCTCTCTCAGTTCCCATTCACCTCTTGGCGAAGCAGCAACAGGCAAATATTTTTTGTCTCCGTTTTGTCTCAACTTATCCGTTCAGTTTTTGCTAACTAAAAAAACCTTGTGATAAGTTTTCCTTTAATATTCATCTAGACCGTAAATGTTGGAATTTCCGGTCTGGTTTCAGTTCTTGTTGTTAAAATGTGACCATTTCGGGAATACCTTGGTGACGTAAGTATATGGTTACCATTTTCAAGTATCTGCGAAGAATTTGATTGGAGTTCAAAAAATCAAGTAAGTCCGCCTTGTATCGTGTTAGCTGTGTGCTGTATTCATTCTGTTTGTAATTGTTAATGAAGTTGCATTTGCATCTTTTCAGCAAGAAAAAATGTCGGTTTATCGTGACGGCTTTGTAGCCTTTGCCAACGACGCCAGCAGCAGTGAAAATAACCACACGTTTGTGGAAAGATATGTGGCCACTCATGACGTGCTAGGATTGCTGACGGGTGTTGAAGTAAGCGAGAATGTGAATCCTGTCACGAGGTTCAAATATATTGTCCTTGCCATTCCGGTTGTGCTTGCGATATTTGGATTTTTCCTGGCTTGCGGGAGCCTTCTCTATTTCATTCAACGTCACCAACATGAAAGCCACAGAGTGAGGGAAATTCGCATGGAGGACTTTGATGAAGATGTCAATTCCACAACACCCGTAATATATTCTAAGCCACCATTAAATGCATTTTATGTAAATTTTAAGATTGCGACCAAATGTATGTATATTTTCCTTTGGTTTGTAGATTGCAGTATAGTAAGTGAAATGAGACATGATTTAATCACTGCGTTAGATCGTAAAAGTCGGAAATCTTTCATGAACAACATTCCTCACATCAAAGATTGCACAAGGAAGTGGACCAATTAGTAAAAGTGTGAAACATCACGTTTGTCACGACATTTCATTCCCGTTCGTCGACACGTCGTACTCTGGGAATGCGACGCAGAAAATCTGAAATCACATCAATAGTTCACCACAAAATATATGTATCTGTAATATCGTAGTGGTAGATTTTTAAGAATTGTACAAGACGGCAAGCATAGAGAATGGTAAGAAATATACACACAAACGGACATATTATCGGGTACAATGAAACGTCAGCACTTGAAGTCCTTACGTCTCAAATTCTACTATAAGTTTGTTACATGAGTTCTATAGTTACTTTGATATTAAATCTATATCTGGGACTTGTCATGATGTGGCTAGTGGACAATTTCAGTTTCAAAGTGTACAACTTACCGGATCATAGATAATGCATCATTCTAATATATTATGTACTAGTTTGATAGAGATATAGTTTACAAGTAAAGACGCTGCAATACAGAAAATATGTACAATTCATGTCCTATATTATTTGTGTGTACAACTTCGTGGAGCCCACACTTTGCTTTCAAGTGCTGTCAAAAGTTGAGTTCATGTAAAATGTGGTACCTGTCGGATCATTTCTTAAGCCAATGTAAGAGAAAGAAAGAGAAAGGTGGCAGAAGTATCTGTAATTTGAGTATCATCTCCGTAGGCGTAATGGAAATTTGTAAAGATTTAAATATTGCAATTAGCGTATCGCAAGGGGGCGGATAGCACCTTCAATTATTTAGGCATGTTCCGCAATTCGCTGTGGTGTGATTCCATTACAAGGGGAAAGATGAATATCCAGCGACAAATTAAAGTGTAGGTAACTAAAGGAAAGGAAAGTAAAGTTGAGCATGCAACTCATGGTTAAGATTTTACTGAGCTTAGTACAGACATCCCACTCGTCCCGATGTGAAAGCTTGTCCAGCAGCACCAAACTTTTGCAGTACTTATGAAAACCATGATCGTATGACATTTTCCTAAGTAGTTTGTGCGAATGTACTAAAATCACGACCACAACCACAAAAATAATATTATGTAATCTAGAGCATTTCAATTAAAGAAAGTAAATAGAAGAGAGTGTCGTCGTGCCGTAAGGTACATTGTTTCTATTTACATCATTCCAACGCAACTTGTTTATGGTGGGAAGTCTTTGTTAGCATGGTGCACACATTCACTTGCACAATATTTGCGCAGAACATTGTTTTGATCCAGTACTTGGAAGCCAGTTGTAATCAGGGTATTATAGTATCTCTGTGAAGTTACCTGCTTTAACCTTAAATATGTTTTGGATATGTCTCGTTGTAAACTGAAACAAAATGAAATAAATTAAGTACCTGAAATAGAAGCAATTTTTGCCTGTGGCATGTGCCGTTACTTAAGTTGATAAGCGTTCCAACTTCGTGTGCAAAACAAATCATAAAATTTCACGAAAAAGTCCATGTTCCAATACGGTTCTTTACAACAGCAATGTTTAAAACGAAATGTAATTTTCCATGCTTCAAATAGAATTCTTACGAGTCGTTTTTCTTTTTGCTGATAAATATTTTCGCAGAAATTGGTTTCCAAGAAAGTGAAATCAAATTCAGTTGTGTATGTTATGGAAACATCATTAAATTGTAGTTAAGGTATATAGCGAATGCAATATCGGAGCTTAATTAATAGTTTTGCGCAGTAATACAAACTTAATAGCGACATTCCATTTTAGTTCCTGTTTTTTATTAACTCAAAGTAGAACTGGTGTCAATTTCGAATAACAATTCCGGCAGGTTAGCACCTGATGTAAGCTCATGCACAATCTATTATTATTGAAAACTTTTCACTTGAATTTTGTCAAACTAACTAAAGACCTGATTCATCATAATGAATATAGATTTACATTTTGATAATTCATTTCCTTGAAGTCTTCACATTTACTCGTAATAAAAATCATGGTACGCATTTTAGGCACACACCTTAAATGGGTCCCATAAGTTCTCAATTGTCTGTTGACATATCTAGGTATCAACTCGCTGTAGAAGCATGGACATTGATTTCCTTCGTACCATCTTCACGTGGATGGAACAGAAGGCACGTCTTAGCTACTTTGATCACCATCTAAATGAAAACTTCTTCAAAGACAAGGTAAATGAGACAAACAGTTGCGAGAACCCAAGGACGAGGAGAACTTAAAACAGTGTTGATATAGGAACTAAGAATGTACGTCATGTGGGACTTTATTAGCTACCTCGAGAATTCCGAGAACAACGTAATACTTCTTTAATGAGAGGCGGTATTTTGCTTTGGGATTATGTCTCTCCTTACAACTTGATACACGCCCAGCCTAAACTGGCCCAAGTAATGATTTGTACTTTGAGGAAGCACCACTCATACATCCAACAATTACATTATATTTCTAAGAGATTGTCTGCTGCAAGAATACTAATCACGGAATGTAGTGGAACTCAATCATCAAACTTGAACATCAGCACCAAATACCATACACAAAGTTGTTCAAGGAAAATATTTGCTGTTTTGGTCCTTCGGGCACAACGTTTGCAGAGCTTTTTGCAGGATAAAACTAATGTATTACTTATTACAACTTTTTGTAAACAGTTTAATTTTTTTTCATTCTTTTGGAAATTGACTATATGTTTTGGTGTATTCACATAGAGAAAAACTAATAACAACTTGCTGTTTACAGTCGGGAAGCCCGTGTTGACAACGTAATGGTAAACAAGTACGACTTTAATTACAAATTTGTCAGTGGCGCCAAACAATACAATTGCAAAAAATAAAACATGATATAGAGTACCAGTAGAATATTTTTTCTGCTTTCGTGTCACTCAAAATGAAAAACAAATATGGCGCATCTAGCAATTCTGAAGTCTGCACAAATCATCTGTATTGCCAAATAAGTAGTTACCATTTCTTTTGTGTTAAAATGATTTTCCACTTGGTGATGAAAAAACGCATCATGCTAATACTCCTCAAGAAGCACAAAAATGATGTTTTGCATTTTGTCGTAAATTGTCAAAGAAAACTAGTTACATTTATACAGCATTAGCTTGCCTTTCAACTCCGCCAATTACAAGTTATCCAGAATTTACAATACAAAAACAAAGAAGGCTTTCACAATTCTGAGCTCATTATGCACTTCTTTGGATGCACGCAAAAAGTGCAAAATTAGGTGACATTCCTTTAAAATGCTTGCATATAGCATTTCGGCCACTTTCAGCAGCGTGGAATAAACACAAGTGTCCAAGCACTAAGGCAAATAAATGTCAAAGGTTGAAGGTTGAAACGTTCACGAAAAGGACCAGTGGAGCTCTCAATGTTACATTTTGACAAAAGCCAGTCATCTCAAGCGAAACTCGTCCTTTGATCTGTGCTCTTTGCGGCAACTTTTCATTTCATTTCAAAATTCCTTAGGAGAATGCGCTAGTACAAAGAGCATCATTCATTTAACGCGAAGATTAGCCAGCATTGAAATCTTTTTTGTCTGGCTTGAAGCTTGCACAAAGCTTTGCCCAACTCACGAACTCTTCCTCTTAAATCGTTACGTTCGATTCAGACAGACATATTATTAACAATTTATGCGACATACGAAACTCGAGAATGTTTTGGTACTTTAGCTAAAGTGGCATATTCTTAGCTATAGGCAACGAAATAGCAAACGTCTATTCCAATTAAACCCACAACTTTCTGTCATCGTCAGTGCTTTCTCTATTCTGATGAAACCTTAAGCAGAAACATGTCTGGAGAAATCTTCAAACTAGTTTAAAATTTCTAAGAATAGGCATTTCAAAATTCTTACTCATGGAATGCATGGGAGCACTGTGAAGCGATTTGCCGTGGAGGCTAAAGGCTAAAACTCAATTTGGCCTACATAAAACTAAAACGATTAATTAGTAAATCTTATCAGCTGAACTAACTAAGTAGTCGCTAATGCGATAAGCCCGCAGCTAATATCCAGCCCATACCTTACTAATTAAAATTCATAAGTAATTGAAATGGATATTCCCGAATACAGTAAAGAGCGGATTACCGTTGCTTCGTAGATCACGGAAACGTGAACCTGCTGAATGGTATAAAGTTGATATTCCCATTACGGCGAAAAGACACTTATTCATTTAACAAAATAAAACATTACATTTCATTTTATCAAAAAACATGTGTCTAGCAAAGTCATGTTTTGATAGTCCCTTGAAACAAATTCCCTGAAAGGATGAATAAGTCAATTTGCTAAACTGTTTGAACTGTGAGCATCAGGATGCATTACTATTTAACCTATTTGCAACAACGTGTGTACAAATACAAAGCATGTGACTTTCTAATAATTCGTAAAACAGCATCAATAATGATGACCCATAGGAAATTCGTAGTCAGAACCCGTCGGGGAAAGTAGATTCTTGGAATGCACAAGCTGTTGAAATTGCGTACCTATGCACGTGGATACTCAAGCATTCATGAAACATGTATCGTTGACAGCAGCAAAGTTCGTAGAACCCGCAGCATTACCATCATTTCCGTTTATTGGTACTGGTGCAGCTGCTGATAACTCAGTGCCGCCAGGTAGGCTGTTGATGGATGAGCTGAGCACCTTAAAAAATTGATTTGTATACTGCTCCGTAATATATAACTTGTTACCAAAAATAGAGTATATGATTAACGAAAGGCAGACACGCGGAATCCTTCTCATTGTGACCTTTTTTATATTTGAAGATCTACAATTTGGTGCGCTCATCATTGCTCTGGCTTGCTTCTTTTCCGCCTGCATGACTCTGTTGTGTTTCATGTAAATAAAGAGTGATGCAGATAGAAGCAGCATGAACAAAAAAAAATGTTGCCGGTCCTGGGAAGCAATTACGACAGTGGCACATCGGTAAGTTGTTCTTAACGAGTTGGTAATACTTTGTTTTGTAAGCCAAGTAAAAGCCACGAGCGAGTTCTGTTGAGCGATGACACGTTATGTTTTTGCAGGAGTCTCTGGAGGCGCTATGGTAATCAGATGGGCCATAATTATGTAATTGCCATCGTTAAATGAGTTGCATTATTGAATTGTACAATTTCAGAGCTTCACCTTCTCTAACGAAAGCTATTTCTATCTAATTACATTCCCGCAACTTGAAGTGATAATAAACTAACAGTGGAAAATTGAAAAGCGATCTGGTAAATTTGTAAGCCATTTAGCATTTTTTGTCCCAAGGATATGGGTATAATGTATGCAATACATTTTGTTTTTGTCGAGTTGACGTGTATTCCGTCCGCTTTGTTCATTATTCAGCGTATATATAAGTATGCAAATAGACAACCCATTTCATCATCATTGAATATCAAAAGAACATTTTATGCAAAAATTCCGTTGCAATATTTTTAAACAAGCAATTGTCCCCATTTATTTTGATCACTGTGAACAACGGACGAGGAAACTTGGCAGCTAACATCACACCACAATCAAGTAAGCTACTGAACTATAATTGACGTCGTCCTATTTCTTCGGTTATAAAATATAGGGAGCGGGTGATTGAGGATGTGGACACGCAAGTCCGCGTGATTCCTGTACTGATGTATTGAATGTCTTATTGTTCCACAAACTTTTCATTTTACTGGCTTCCGACTGCCGGCAAGGTACATTATAGTATCTTCTATTAGTTGGTATCCCGACTGAACTTTAACAAACAAATAAGTAACTTTTTTTCTTTGTAGTTGCTCACCGAGCAGTGAAATCTAATCCAAATAGCATCACAACTTTCACAAAAGAATATGCGTATATAATACGCTACCATTGTAACCGAAAGAAAGCGCCTCGTATCTAATGTTGCTGCGTTTCTTATAACGGCTAACAAATCCATGCTTGGATGATGCTACAAAAGGAGAAAGTTGCTCGTGAATGTAGACACTATGCTTCACTCACCAGACCTCTCAGAAGAATAGGCTAGAATCTTGCAATAGAGAACAGAAGCACGTTCAGTGAAACAAACGCCTTCCCACACAGTTCCCATTCATCACTTGGCGGAGCAGCAACAGGAAAATTGTATTTGTCTCTGTATAACCTCAGCGCTTGATACATCTACTTGGTTTTCTGGAAACATGACGGCCGGCATATATATCAGTACATATTAGGGCAAAACGAAGTTGTGCAGATATTACTGGTCAAGTAAATGTTCTGATTTGGAACAAAAGGTGTCGAAAATGGGTTTGTAAAGCATATGTGATGGTCCGGTTTCAGTTTGGTTTTGTTTCAGAAAATGTGATCATTTCGTGAACAATCTCTGTCCTTTTGTAATAAAATCACAAACTTTTCGTATACGGGAAATAAATTGGAACATAACCTCGTAAGATTTGATTAGCCTTCAAAATATTTATATCGTTATACTATTTGTATGTGTTATATTCACTCGACCTTGATACGTGCAAGGTTCTATTATCATCGTTCCAGCGAAAATGTCTGTGTATCATGACGGCTTTCCAGCCGTTTCAACTGGTGACAGCGGTGAAAGCAACATCACGTTAGTGGCAAGATATGTAGCAACTCATGACGTGCTGGGATTGCTGACCGGTGTTGAAGTAAATGAAAATGTTAGTCCGGACACAAAGGTAAAATATATTGTCCTTGCCATTCCGGTTGTGCTGGCGATATTTGGATTTTTCCTGGCTTGCGGCAGCCTGCTCTACTTCATGCAACGTCACCAACATGAAAACCGCAGAGGGAGGGAAATTCGCATGGAGCACTTTGATGAAGAATACAACTGTGGAACACCCGTAATATATTGTTAATATTTCATCATTAAATGCATTTTATATAAATTTCAAGGTTGACATTAAAATGTGGTTTTCATTGATTTGCAGATTGCAATATAATAAGTGAAATTTTATACAATTTCATCACGATATTGGATCGCAGGATGAAATCTTAATGCAATCCAATTCTTCACTATACGTGTGAAAAGAAGTGGACCAATTAGTAAAAGTGTAAAACATCACACTCAAGTCAGTCACGTCGGCGGTGCGAACATTAATGCGGAATTCTGGAAAGAAGCATCCCCAAGATACTTTTTTATATCCAAGCAGAAGTATAGATTCATACACAAAGATTGCTGAAAGTTTTCTTGGAATCCTTGTCACATGTACTTTCTGGTTATTACTAACTGAAAGGAAAGAGAATTTCCGACTTGTCACTTTTTCCTACAGCAGCCTCATTGAAAGATTTAGTTTTGAAACATAAAACTTACCGCTTCATATATTATACATTAGCCCAATCTAGTATGAATACATTTCCCAGAGATCAGTGCATTCCGCACGCCCGCTCCAACATAAAATATATATTATGAAAGTGTAAAGTGGCTATACAATTTGAAGGCTGCAAGACCAAAGTGTGTTTTCGAGTACCTTCTCAATTTGACTTCTCCAAAGTGGAAGATGTCAGATTATGGTTTTGCGCCACTGCTCAACTTTAGCGAAACCACCGGAAATGTTTTAATATTTACATAATATGTCACATAGAAACGCGATGGAATTATTGGAATGTCCGGCAATTTCTCCGGTTGTAATAAATCACAATGGTTAGTGGTAGTGGATTTATATATAACTTCCAGTCGGTTGTTAACGACCAATCAATATCTGGACTAATACGCTCCATGGTACACATCCTAGTGGTGAATTTTTCAATACCCTAAGTATCAACAGCTAAGTCAATGTCAGAATTCTAGGAGACCTAAAATTTCCAAGTCGTAAGCGCCCACGTAATGATGTTACGTCCTGATGTTACGAAGCGCTATACTTTACAAGCGGAAGCAAAACTTTTTTGCATTACCCAGTCTTGCATTACTTTATTAGGAACAGGAACATTTCACGCTGTGTCACAATAAGACGTTTTCCTGATGCGTGGAACGCCTGCTCTATACGTTTACAAAACTATTCCAAGAAAACGTGAAATCTAGAGCATTTCAATTAAGCAAAGTAAATAAAACAGGCATTGTTGTGAGTTTATATACAAGAGCCCAACGCCGCTGGTTCCACTACCAAGCGTTTGTTTACAAGGCGTACACAGTTACGTACCCACTGTTTATGTAGAATATAGCTTTACATAAGTACCTGGAATTCGACAGTTTTTACGGTATTAACTAGAAAGGCCAGCCAGCTACGCTTGGCTCTTAACATATACATATAGTCCAGTACTTTAAAAAGGCATCTATCATATTCATTTTGGCTTTGGATTTCAATGGAGCTTCAGTCCGACCGAGCTGAAGCTCTGCTCAGTTCAGTGGAATGGGCTATTTTTCGGGAGGGTTTTCCAACTGAGCTTTTGTCCGACCGAACGGAAGCTCGGTTCAGTTCAGGGGAATGGGCTTATTTTTAAGAGGTGGGTTTTGCAACTGAGCTTCTGTCCGACCGAACTGAAGCTCGGTTCAGTCCTGGGGAATGGGCTCCAGTTTCCGGGATGGCTTTAATAACCAACCTAAACCCCAGCTGACCCTTAATCCCAGCTGACCATTAATCCCAGCTGACCATTAATCCCAGCTGACCATTAATCCCAGCTGACCATTAATCCCAGCTGACCATTAATCCCAGCTGACCATTAATCCCAGCTGACCATTAATCCCAGCTGACCATTAATCCCAGTTGACCATTAATCCCAGCTGACCATTAATCCCAGCTGACCATTAATCCCAGCTGATCCTTAATCCCAGCTGACCCTTAATCCCAGCTGACCATTAATCCCAGCTGACCATTAATCCCAGCTGACCATTAATCCCAGCTGACCATTAATCCCAGCTGACCATTAATCCCAGCTGACCATTAATCCCAGCTGACCATTAATCCCAGCTGATCCTTAATCCCAGCTGACCCTTAATCCCAGCTGATCATTAATCCCAGCTGACCATTAATCCCAGCTGACCCTTACTCCCAGCTGACCCTTAATCCCAGCTGACCCTTAATCCCAGCTGACCCTTAATCCCAGCTGACCCTTAATCCCAGCTGACCCTTAATCCCAGCTGACCCTTAATCCCAGCTGACCCTTAATCCCAGCTGACCCTTAATCCCAGCTGACCCTTAATCCCAGCTGACCCTTAATCCCAGCTGACCCTTAATCCCAGCTGACCCTTAATCCCAGCTGACCCTTAATCCCAGCTGACCCTTAATCCCAGCTGACCCTTAATCCCAGCTGACCCTTAATCCCAGCTGACCCTTAATCCCAGCTGACCCTTAATCCCAGCTGACCCTTAATCCCAGCTGACCCTTAATCCCAGCTGACCCTTAATCCCAGCTGAACTTTAATCCCAACTGACCCAAAATCCCAACCAAACCTAAGCTCGGTTTGGTCCGACGGACCTCTGTTTGAACACACTAAAAACTCATGATGGTACGGTCGGACGGACGGACGGACGGATGGACGGACGGGCTACAACGGCTTATAATATATAGGATACATCTGAGGTTGCCTAGTTTTTACTTACCTTGGCCAAGTTTGCGTTTTAGAGAATTGAAATATACGGGAGTAATTAAAGTGAAACCCTTTTAGGGTTTACACAGGTGTTGGAGTCTAGGGGTGGGCACGACCAAAAAATGTTCCTCTGCTTTTGTTTGCTTGGAAACTCCTCACTTTAACACATGATGTAAAATGAGTATTAAATTAAAGATTGATGTGTCGTTAAACAAAATGATGTGTTCAAAGGCATTTTGCAATATTTTAAAATGGCTGGTTGGTCGCATATCTTAAATAGGCTCTTGGGTAGCAATCATCTATAGGTATTCAATGCTTAACTTGAAACGGTGCATATTTCGTATTTCCTGTCTTGCGAAAAAGTCATCCAACACATTTTGTGCCACACAGTTTCAAAAGGTATACACGACCCGTATTTTGTACATGTATCAAAATCGTGCTAGTGCTAATAACTGGGAGAATTAAATGTACTATACTGTGCGGAGGAGAGAGACGTTTAGAACTTCTTTATATCCTGGCTCCCAATTTCCTGGAAATCTGGTTTCCCAGAAACTGTTATGCAAGGTGTTACTTCATAACGTCGTTAGATATTAATGATGCTACGTACGTAACATAATCCGGTAGTTAATTACAAAAATTCACAGCAGAAGTTTCAATTTATGGGCGCCTCAGTTGAGTTTGTGTTTTCGGATTAATCTGTAATGAGTATTCTTTCAGAACCACAATTCCAGGAATTTATAGCTTGAATAAATCTCATAATCATTTATTTGTTTGTATTGAAAGCACATCCAACTGGAAAAACAATCTGGAAGAATGGTGTAAACAAAACTCATTTGCAACACCGGCAATTCGATTGGCAGTGTTCGTTTTGCATGACAATGGAAAGTAATTTCATCCAGCAAATCCGTATTATATTTACTCATCGATATCAAGTCAACAAACTTACTTACGACACCAATTGTCTAAATATCAGCAGAATTGCTGGGACATTTTAGTTACCATAGACATCAACCAGGTAAGCTTCCGGGAGCACCCTGCAAACCTAACAAACACTTCCAAGGACCAAAAATATTTATAAAAGCTTACAGTCATGTTGACACATAAACTCGGAGCAAATTTCATGCGGGACTTCATTTGCTGCTAAAATTCCAGGAAAATTCTAATGCAGGTTTAATGAGAGGCAGAGCTCTGTTTTTCTTAGAAACCCTGCATCACCATCTCACAAATTGTATATCCTTTCAGGATTTAGTATGTCCTTGTAATTTGAACCATGCTGAGGTAACACTTATGGTTAGGTATAGTGATTAGTACGGTGCAGTGGACGGATTGCCTAAATGTCAAACAATTATTTTCACAGAGATTTCATGTTTCTGCTAGTAAGGTGGTCGCACAACAAACTTGTTCATCAACACCAATTACAGCAAGGAAAGTTGTTTTATGAGAGAGTTGGAACTTTGCAAACTTCCTGCAATACTTTTTTTCGTTTGAGCTTCCTCTCCTACTGAAAACAATGTCAACTTTTTATACACCCAGCAAAATCACAGTTGCAGTTAGCGCTGACAGCTGCGTCAAATTAGTCACAGTCAGAATTTGAGATGACCTTTCAGAAACTGCACAGGGAAGACGCAGAATCTCCGCGTAATTATTTTGTATATTGGGTCACTCAGCATGGAAGCTAAGTTGGGCTTTTCAAGGATTCCGTTTTAGGCAGACGCGTAATTACTTCCTTTGTGGCAAAATATAACTTGTCTTGATGATGGAAAAGCTTCTCGCAATAAAGTTTAAAAAATAATAGGATGTATTGTAATTTGTTCGTGAAATCTGGCGTGGCTGGGCATCGCCAATTACAACTTTGACGGGGCTTGAATTCATTTTGAATCATGTTTGATGACTGTAAGATGAAAAGGAGTGGTAGTTCAGTTTGCAATTAGTTGCATATTTGCTTGACCATTGAGGCAAGTAGCAGCCACTTTCTCTGCATTGCTCAACGGACGAAAGTGCCCATGGGTCATGCAAATCTCAAGTGATGTAGCGTCCTCGAAACGAGCGAGTGGATACTCATATGTAACATAATGAAAAAGGAACAATCATTTTGCTTCCTTTGATCTCTGTCCACAATAGTGGAAACTTTTCATTTACAAGTTTCTTTAGCGAGAACACAAGAGACAAAGGTTTTTGATGAGAGGATTAGGTACCATTAAGATCTTTGTGTTTTGCTTGAAAAGTTCACGAAACGCTACAGTGAAAACTGTCAGAACGCTCTCAGCTCTGGACAGGGATACTGTAAACAATTTAAACTAACTTTAGAGCACTCATGAATGTTCTAGCACTTTTGCTCAAATCATATATGTATAAGATTGGGAAGCAACGCTGTTTTGCCGGGGGACAGAGACAGAATAAATGTCATAGTGTGCAGCATTGGAGGAATCCGAAAACCTTTCCATTTCACATTTACAGACTGTCATATATCGTAAACTTGAGTTACATATCTTTCGTACTCGTTTTCAGTTCCAACAACGGTCCGATTTCTACGGGTTTGCAAAGGTATGGCTCAGTCTTGTAAGCAGCGTTTCAGCTTCTATCAGATATCTGCTTTCTAAGTAACTTTGTTGATTGAACGTAGGTTCCTTTTAAATAAAACATTATGCTACCTGGAAGCAGCGCCGTAGGAGCCATCCCGTGTATACTTTCTGTAAGCAAAAGTAACAAAGTTGCCTTCCAGTTGAAAAAATGGAACTTTTATATAGTATATCCTCAATTCCGAGGAAATTATCAACAGCGGCGTGTTTATAAAAACGCTGAACTTACTTTCAGATTTCCACGAATTGATCAACATAAATAGTTGGTGAAAATGGGGTTAAAATGTGAGCAGTCTTTAGAGCCAGAATGTGCACATACTATTAATACCATGTTGCAAACTGTTTAATTTGACTTCCGGTTAAACACTGCTCAGTAGCAGCCTCTCTTCACAACCTATCTGAAAACTTGTTTTTCGCAATTTCGTTTCCGTAAAATACAAATTTTTCTAATCTGCAGCTTTGGGCATAACGAATGCATTACCAAACACGAAAGCATACTCGGGTTATATTTTGTTAATCAAATTATTCGCTTATCTTCAACTGTCTGTCCAGATGCATTTAATTTTTGCTGGGAACGCATAAACATATTTGTAATGTTCACGTCATTTTCCTGAGGTCGAACCATGTTACCTGTTTTCACCTATAGGACCATTGTTATATATTGGTATTTATCGCTTCGATACATGAAGGACACGTAAACGAAAGTAATTTGTACTAACCATAGTGATTCATGAAACTTTCCACGATCCCACCGTGCGCCTGGAAACAGTAACGGGAAGAAGTTGACAATGCCTAAAATGAATAGCAAATTTTGAAGTAATCTCGTTACATAATCGTCAAATCAATTACATCATACCATAAATTCTACAAATATGTTATAAATGTATTAATAAGTAACTATAATGACTATTCTGGAATCTTGTAAAGAGCCGATTAGTTCTACCTCTTAGATTAAATCATTGGAATAAAGTTGAAGCTTACGTTTACGTAACATAAAAAACGCGCACCTGACGCCATGGGCGAACAGATTTGTAGCCCGTGGTAATTCATTAACAATTGTAAAAGCATCATTTCGACATAACCGATGAATAGTAATCTCCTGCGACAGATTCCATCAGGGGATCAAACTGGATAATCTATTCATTTACAAATGCAGCATCAGTTACATTGTTTTTAAATTTATTGAAAACAAAGTGTATGGAGATATAAATCCTGGGATTGTCTAATGTTTCTAAAGCCGTATTATTGATACCCCATTATACATTTGTTATCCAAACTCCAGCATACACAAACTTTTTGGAACGCACACATTCCTGATGTTATGTTTCACATGCATTCATTTTTCGACTGCATTTGTAGTAACCGCTGCTCTCAGAAATCGCATCATTAAAATCCTGCCTTTTCCTATTTGTTTATATAAGTGAAAGTGATAATACTTCTTCACAAAGCTAATACAATACACCGACTTCAAATAATCTTCCATTGAACCGACAAAAGTGTGACAATAATCACATTGATACGGCAGAGTTCCAGTTAATATTTTCGCAGAGCTACGAACAAAGCACATTTTTTCGTCCACTGAATTTATACGTCATATTTTCTGTAATAATACTTATATCCTCCTCAGATCCCCACACACACATATACTGATTCAATATGCATAAATACACAAGAAGACTGTAAAGTAATGTTTAGAAACCGGATAACTTAATTCAATATAATTTCCATTCTGCACAAAGTACCATTATTGACTTTTATATACACAAGATATCAGGTTTCAACATTTTACTTAGGCCGATGAACAATAATATAACCCGTTTTGTATTTTTTACGTATCGCCTAAGCTTCCGGCTAGACAAAATAAGCAGAAAGGTGAACATGCCAGTGGAAAACGGTGCCCCATCTCTATACAAATGCTATACAAATACAAATACATATTTCCCATTTCAAGATATACATTTGTAAAACGCAAAATTGTTCATGTGATGCATGATTTTCATTTTGGTTCCATCATTTACACCTATCATTTGTTCTTTTCGTAATGTGGTTCATTGGGCGATAAGGCCATCGGAGTGACATATCTCCTTACGAAACGCAGCTTTTGAAAGTGACAATTTTATTTGGCCATCCAAACAGGAATTCTGTATCACATCTTGGTATTAAAACGTCAATCAATACTATTTGCAGCACGTACCTATCATATAGCTTTCCACATAGAGTAGAAACCTCATACCTCAAAAATATTGATCTCTTTTGAACATCTTGGTCATGGTACTGTCCCCAGGGAGACATGTGATAGCAGAGTCGCGTGTAGGCGTTCTATGCTTCTATGATCTGACTGATGTGAAATCAATTGATCTGGATATGAAAAAATATTTAATATTGCACCACCACCTGGAGCGCAAAAATTATGACTCTCGTAAGAAATTGGCGTAGTCATGTAATATCAATAGTTTATTTTTGGGTGCATGACAAGTACATGGCGCCGAATAGCTTCCTCAGCGCCTATTCTATAAATAGTTGCATGGCGTCTACAACCGAGTTCCAGTCCTGTTAATAACATGAGTTAGGAATGCGTTGACGTAGTCTGGCATATTAATTACCTACGTAGACATTAACCACTTAAAATTTGTGCATGTTATGTGTAAATGTTTGTACCAAGTATACACTTCTGTTCCAAGTGATAATACAATGAAGTCTCGATTTAAAGGTTACAGCAGATATGAACTTGCAGGAGCTGGAGATTTTATGTAATGCTTATATTACCTTCCGGTACAATAAGCATTCTCGTTGCTTCCATTCAGTTCACAATGATGCCCCGATTTTCGACCTAATAATATAGGATAAAAGTTGAGGCCTTGTGCAATTGCAATCAACTAGTCCCAATTTTGCGTGAAAACCAAGGATCTCGTGCAGACCAAGCATCACGTTCAGTTGCCACAAGGCTCCCGATAGGTGTACAGCATCACAATTGGTTTCCTCTGCTGCTCTAGTTGAATCTATAATACAATGAGTTTGTTCTTTGCAAGTCATTAGAAAGTGAATCTTGTCGAACTTTGTTTCCAGGTTCCATATCAAGAGACCGTTCAATTGCGCTCTCCAGCTTCTGCCGAAAACATGGTCAATATACTTCTATATCCGTTGACAAAGGTCAGAATGTACTCCCCCAAAGTTAGTGACGTTTTGCTGCCGCCAAACAACACAGTTTTAACGAACCCAAAGTATATACTGGGAGTTGGAGCCCGAAGTCACTTAAGTGAAAACAGTGTTATTGAGGAGATTGGATCCAAACACATATTTGGAATTCCGCTCGTCGTAGCCCTTCTGTGTTTCTTTTCGGCCTGCATAGCCCTTTTGTGTTTCATGCAACGTCATAACTTTCAAGAAAGCAGGAGTAGAGCGGCTATTTTGGACGCGGATAGTAATTGTACCAGTGTAAAATCGGTAAGTGTCATGCAATGATTTTTTATAATTGATGTAACAGGTTTGGCCTGTTTTGTAAGATAACATGAACCGTTGTTTTATTCTAGGAATCATCATTGGACCTACCATGAGCAATACCGCAATAAATATATCGTTACCAGCGTTATACGTTTAAACAAGTCTTAGAAAAACCGTAGTCTCATTTTCCCGCCACAAATGTGAATAATGAAGTCCAAATACGTCAGTTATAGAATTAGAAGGTATAACCAATATTCCAATATTTCCGTCCGTTTATGCTCATCGATTTTACTACGGTCATCACCCAGACTCCAGGACTAGTAGAACCAATGTTGAGTGAAATATGCACATATATTATCCTATTAAGTCAATTATTTGTGTAACAAGAAGTGATTTAATTATTTGTGTTCAGCGATTTGGCCAAATATATACAAAAATTGTATACTAATTTTGAAAGGGAATATGAATATGCCGTATGACACATTCACTAATTTGTTGAAATTTAAGATACATGCATATTGCTAAATCTTCGTTTTCATGTTTTGTTGAATATCACTTGGTCCTATGGCATCTAATATATTGTACATATTGTATAACATGTAATATAAACATTAATATATAATATCACATATAAGGCGTGCTATTCAAAAACAAAAAATAAAGCAAGTTAGTATAAATTAGTAGTATAAAAATAAAGCAAGTTTTTACGAAAATGCAATATTAACATTGTTGCGTTCCCAGAAGCATTCTTGTCATTTATAATGTAAGAATATGTGTATAGATTTGAACAGAAATAAAAACAAAGCTACTGTATGCCAACTGCAATTCGAGCAGGTATCGCGTGTGCCATTCGCTTTGTCCATTATTTACAGTCTAGGTAAGGGTGCATGTAGAACCGCTTTCACCTGTCATCAAAAATTTAAAGTACCTAGCTCGCAGATGACATGCAGAATGTTGTCAACAGTTCCAACTTCCAATAGTAGGTCCAATAGTTCCAACCCTAGTAATAGTTTGTATGTATTAAACTCCTCATTTTGGTGTATGTAATTAGTGAATTAGTAAATAATTTCAAATTGTATCTGAACACCACATTGGATAAAATAAACACGTTATTCATCGATAATGAGATTTAGCAATTCTATAACATTTTAGCATATTAAATATGAACAACAAAATTACAACTCTCTTTGATCATACGTATACCAGCATTTTATAATATCATCTTAACTTAATGAACTGGAATTTTCCAGCTGAGTATTACAATCACACTAACAAATTTGTTCCAGAACTCATCGCCATCGCACAGGATTTTTTCCAACAACTTGTTGTAACCGGGTAACATAAATTAGTGAAGAAACTTTTCATGTAGAGAGAAGTTATATGAGCAGAAGATAATAATTTAGAATAGGTGTTTAAACTTTGACAAACGTTGGATCGTTGGTAAAACATGTTTTTATTCTCATTCACTGCATGATGTACATGGGAGTATCTTTTTTGATGCAATTCAAATGATTCTTAATGGAAAATGGGGTTTGCAATAGTAAGCAGCGCCTCAAGTATTTTTTTTCTTTTTTGTAAGTGAAAGCAGAAGCAATTTCGCTGGATGACGACTGGGGCTCCGGAACAGTCAGAAATTGTTTTAGACAGAGAGAAAAGTACTACATCAACGTAGAATAATCTGCGGGTGACAACCAGTTGTCTGAAATCCACAGGGAAAAGGAACGGAAATGGAATTTGCGGGTATTGAGCATCAGTACTTTACATCAGAGGAGATGTGGACGTCACATATTTTCCAACAGTTCTTCTATGACGCAATGTACTTGGATCAAAATAAATACATACTGTGACAGGTGGGCGTAATTCTTTATGATTGACCTGCCATCCCTGGCATTTATGCACTTAATTTGAACTATGCGAGATCAAGTGTCATGAAATATTGATTGAGTAGAGGATTATTTATTTTGAAATAAACTATCGCACGAAATTTTATAAAGTTTACAATTATAATTATTTGTTTGCCGAATTATGACTCTACAGGGAAGACTGAAAAAGCCCTGTACTAGTCGTATTGACTATTATGAGAAGAGTGGTTCAGATATTTGTCCGTGAGCTCTGAGATTATTTCAGAGCCCAATCCTGTCAATGTTGTTTCCTCGTGGTACATGTCATTTGGTTTTGGTAGGTAGGTGACTAACCGTGAGCTTACTCTATGGGTGCTATAAACTCCCCCGGCGAAGGCGACGATTCTCGAACTTGGGAGATGGAATCGTCGTCTCCTTCTGAAGCCCATGATGGAGCACACGGTAGTCGATTTGTTGACGAGGTCGTAGCGCATACTGGTGCGTAGGAGTAGTAACATCGGCAGGAACTTGGGCTGGAGGAAGCTGATTGGAAGATTGCTCACGGAGACGGTAGGGACGAAGCATTTGTACATGAAGGGGTCCCCGTTTTGTGCCGTCGTCGAGGGTGACTTCGTATGTAACATCACTAATGACCTTGCTGATTTTGCCTTTGTCCCTGTAGAGGGGACAGAGACCGGAAGTAATTTTCTTCTCCTTGCTCGAAAGTTGTGTATTTTTGATGCTCACATGATCGCCTAGCTGGAACCTCTCGTGGCGATGATGTAGATCATAATTATGTTTTTGTTTAGTTTGAGCTGATTCCAAGTTAGCTTTGGCTTTGTGGAAGACATCTTCAAATTCTGAAAAACGAGAAGAAAAACAGTTATCATTAGTCTTGTTACTATCGTCCAGGAACTCATCATCATTCGGAGACGTGACGTTGTCGAATGGCAAATTTGGCTCGAGATTGAGAAGTATTTGAACAGGAGAATATCCGGTGCTATCGTGAGTCGACGTATTTATAGCCAATTGAAAAGCTGGTAGGTATTCAGGCCATTTCGAGTGGGGCTTTCCGTCCAAAAAGCTTCTTATCATTGTTTTAACCACTCTGTTCACTCGTTCTGATTGGTTGGTCTGAGGATGATAAGGAGAGGAAAAGGAATGCACCACGCCCCAGCGTTTGCAAAGTGTTTCAAGTACTCCAGATTTGAAAGATGTGGCATTATCTGTTACGATGTACTTGGGAGTGGTGAAACGGCAGAACAGTTCTCGTTCAATGGTGTCTCCAATACGTGCAGCAGTGGCATCTTTCAGTGGTAGAAGCTCCACGAATTTGCTGAAAGCGTCAACAATAACCAGCACATATGAGTAGCGATGGGGGTGAGATGTGGTGTATGGTCCCAATAGGTCAAGGTAAAGTGTGTGCCACGGCCTAGTAATTTGCTTTAAGCCCATCTTCCCCGGTGGACTGGTGTTTGGGTACTTATTACGCTGGCACAGATCACAAGTCTGAACGTATTCCTTAACATATGTTCTGAGCCCTGGAAAATATGCACGCGAGCGTACCTTCTTCAGCGTCTTTTCGAAACCAAGGTGACCCGCAGTTGGCTGGTCATGGAGGTTTTTAAGCACTTGATCGCGCAAAGAGGTTGGTATTAGAGGAACGAATTTTCCTGTTGACAGCTTACGATAAACAATGCCACCGATAACGGAAAACTTGTCCGGCTCCTTCAGCGAAAGTAGCTTACAATCTGGATCTTTTGATTGTTCTGATTTGATGAGGCGCTTGTCCAAGTCACAGGATAAGGTGAATGCGGCATTAAGACGTAGTTCTTCTGTGTCGTCCTCAATTGGCGTGGCTCGGCTGAGATAGTCACAAACGACATTGTCCCGACCTTTGATGTGGGTAATCGATGGACTCCATTCCTGCAGCTTCATCGCCCAGCGCATTAATTTGGTGTTTGTATTCTTCATGCTCTCCAAGTAAGTGAGAGCCTGGTTGTCTGTCTCGATGGAGAAATTAACTCCGTCCAGGTATTCAGCGAAACGGTCGAGGGCAAAGATTATGGCATATGCTTCTTTCTCCAAAGCAGAGTAGTTGGTTTGAGCCTTGCTAAATGACTTACTGGCAAAGCATATCGGTCGTTCAGCGCCCGAGGTGTCAACTTGAACAAGCATGGCCCCGAGGCCCCTGTCTGCAGCATCCGTTCTAAGAATAAAAGGTTTGGAGAAGTCTGGGTGTTGTAAGATGACCTCGGTGGCAAGAGCTGTTTTTAGTTTGGTGAATGAAATGTCAGCGTTGTCGTTCCATTGAAATTTGCATTTGCCTTTGAGGAGG
This sequence comes from Sinella curviseta, assembly GCA_004115045.4. Taxonomy (NCBI): domain Eukaryota; kingdom Metazoa; phylum Arthropoda; class Collembola; order Entomobryomorpha; family Entomobryidae; genus Sinella; species Sinella curviseta. Next base: position 17,589,277 of record CM023203.3, read on the forward strand.
TCGTAAAGCGGCTGAGCAAGTTCAGCCATCTGTGGAATGAAGTGCCGGAACCAACCAACAGCGCCAAGAAATCCCCTGAGTTGTCGTTTTGTTCGCGGTTTTGGAAGCTTGATGATTGCCTCCACTTTTTCCGGATTTGGTTCAATTCCCTGTGATGAAATAATGTGACCCAGAAATTTCACACGGTCTCGTCCAAAGTGACATTTCGTACTGGATACTGTTAATTTCGCCTTCTTCAGCCGATCCAATACTGCTTGTAAATGTAACAAATGTTCTTCAAAGGACTTTGAGAATATTAATATGTCATCCTGGAAGACAAATGTGAACTCCTCGGTACCTTCAAGTATCTTATTCATGAGGCGCTGATACGTTGCAGGGCTGTTCTTCATGCCCTGTGGCATAACGTTGTATATATAAGAGCCTTTCCTGGTTTGGAAGGCTGTAAATTTCTTGTCGCTCTCCCGCATAGGAACTTGCCAAAAGCCTTTCTCACAGTCCATCGTGCTTAGGTATTTTGTTTCTGAGAGAACGCGCAGCATATCTGCAATCCGTTTCATGGGGAAGCGGTCAGGAATAGTTAGTTGGTTAACGTAGCGAAAATCGTTAACTAATCGCCAATCTCCATTTGGTTTTGGTCTTAACACAATCGGTGAGCCGTACGGTGAATTTGATTCTGAGATGAGTCCTTTTCTGAGCATGTCGTCAACTAATTTGTCAATAATTTTGTGCTTTTCTTCAGAGTACGGATACGGTTTAATTCGCTTTGGCTTATCTTCAGTCACATTTACTTCATGCTGTAGCACATCAGTCCGTCCAAGTGTGGGTGCATTTAAGACTGATGGGAATTTGTGTAGGAGCTTGTCTATGATGTCCTTTTCCCATTCGGATAAAATTTGCAAAGCCCTGATGTTGTTGCTGCTGTTATCTTGAATTTGAAAGGCATACCGTACGTCAGGGCCTCTGTCTTTAAACCAAAATTGCATGGATTCCAGGTCAAGTTGAATACCACTATTGCGAAGGAAATCCATTCCCAGCAGCATCACAAATTGGCAGTCCGGTAGAACGACGAATACATGCTTGAAGGTTTTGTGACCAATCCGGAATTTAAAGCTGATTTGGCCGGAAGGATGTACGATATTTCCATCAACTAATTTGATTGCTCCTCTTGTCCACTTCTTTAGTTTGCGGCGTTTGTAAATGCGCGGATCACTGATAACGGATACGTTAGCGCCGCAGTCTACTAAGCAATCGCCTTGTACTCGCTCGGTTGTGAATGAGCGTTTATTTCTTAAGAGCAAATTTACAGGGATAATCGGCAATTGATGATTGTTTAATTTATCATATGAGGTGTTAATGTAAAACGAACCCGTACATTTTGAAGCTGGTGGTGGTTCAGGTGTCGCGTCGTCTGCATCCGACTCCGACGTTGGGGTTGAATGCCCATCCTCTGTTGTTGTTATGACGACAGCTGAGTTGACTTTGGGTGCTGTTGATTTCCTTGGGCAGGTCGAAGAGGAATGATTGTCACGGCCACAATGTACACATGAGCTCCGTGTGGATTCAGTTTTCCCACTGGGATGACTATTTACAGCTGAAAACGGCTTTTTGTAGGTCGCCGTATCTTGGCTGGTAAATTGACGCCTCTTATCGAATGAATTTGCATTGGAGCCTGGCTGTGATAGTGGTGTCTCGAGCTTTTGTGCAAATTGTATAAGGTCATAAATGTCCGTGGGATGATATGCCATCAGATGAGGAGCCAAGTGCGGTAAAGCTCGTTCGGAGATAAAATCCAATATAATTTTAGTATTGGATATGTTATGGTCGCGGTGTAGTTTCAAATACTGGAGCTCCAGCTCCATGGCGAAAGTTGCAAAATTCTCGTTTCTCTGTTGGCGACGCTGCAGTAGTTTCTGCCATGCGGCGTTGAAATCCGTTGGGGTTCCATACATGCGCATGAAGTGAGTAGTAAATTCCTGCCAATTTTTGACTTGCAGTTTAGCACGGTTCCACCATAAGTTGAGCTCTTTGTCTTTTCCAAACACTTGTTGGAGGTGGTGGATGCGTTCATACGGTGGAATTCGCCGTTGATGGAAGTACCGATCAAGTTCCTCGAGGAAGTGATCCGCAGTGTTGATGTGAGGGTCGAACCGTGGTGGGGGAGCTGTGGACGGCTGAGAAAAGATGACTTGTTGAGGGTGCAAGAATGATTGATTTCCAGCGTGGTTTGGAGGAGCTGTAGGTGGTGTGACTGGTGATGGTGGTGGGAGTATCCACCCTCCTTTGCTAAAATCCATAGATGTTGATGTAGGTTTCAGGTCTGATGTTTGTAGTTGTGGATGGGAAGGTGGTGTTGGGGTTAAAGGCAGGCGTCTTTCTAAATGTTTGTTTAATTTATCGAGGAAGGGCCTAGATACTTTCTCCCCAGACATGAAATCTTCCACACCATTGGAAAGCTCCTCGATCGTTTCAAAATCTTCACGTATTTTGTGGAATTTTTCGTCTAGATCCTTACGTAGGTTGTCCATAGCTACTTGAACATCTGTCAGTTTTTGAGTTTCGGAATGAAGGGATTTGGTGATCTCTTTATATCTTAGGTCATGTCGTTGATTCACAAATTCAGTGAAACTACGTGCATCTTTCTCCGCGTCCGCTATCTGAGCTCGGAACTTATCGCACAGCTGCTCCATTTCCTTTTTCAATTTTCCAATATCCTTGGAATAGGTTGGCGGCGGCTGCATTGTTATAGTTGAGGTAGGAGGAACTGGAGAAAGTGGTGATTGTTGTTGTTCCTTTGATGATTCCTGCCCAAAGTCGCTCCATAGCCAGCTCCAGAATCGGTTAAACATCAGGTAGCAGTAATGAGTGACCACAAGTGTTATAATGGGCATAGAGATTATGAACCATATTTGGAACTCCATTATAGAGCTGGGAAAGAAGTACTGAAAAGGGGTGGTTTTATTGTACACTCCCATTTTTCCTACTTTCCTCTAACCTAGTGTCTATATTGTCTAATAATGGCACTAATCACAATTTGTTAGTTGCAAGTTGACCCTATTCGGCACCATTTGTGACAGGTGGGCGTAATTCTTTATGATTGACCTGCCATCCCTGGCATTTATGCACTTAATTTGAACTATGCGAGATCAAGTGTCATGAAATATTGATTGAGTAGAGGATTATTTATTTTGAAATAAACTATCGCACGAAATTTTATAAAGTTTACAATTATAATTATTTGTTTGCCGAATTATGACTCTACAGGGAAGACTGAAAAAGCCCTGTACTAGTCGTATTGACTATTATGAGAAGAGTGGTTCAGATATTTGTCCGTGAGCTCTGAGATTATTTCAGAGCCCAATCCTGTCAATGTTGTTTCCTCGTGGTACATGTCATTTGGTTTTGGTAGGTAGGTGACTAACCGTGAGCTTACTCTATGGGTGCTATAATACATTGGTCCAGTTAAAATCTAGAACAAACTGGCAAAAGGGACGGCCTACCGGGCAGACTAGTATTTTAGAAGTTTCCAACTACTTTTTAAATTATTTTTTCGCGCCCCAAAAATTTGCAGGAAAGCTTCGGAAAATGCACGCTCTGCAATCAGCTGGATCAATGAGCAAAAGCGCCGGCTTGCAGAAATCCCCGACCTAGCTCGCCCGCCGCCAAAAAGTGTAAATCAGCTCGCTGAAACTGGCCAGGTGCTTGCTGCCCAGACAACAAGTCGTATAGCCCGTCATTAGTTAATTAAAGCAATTGGTGAGTAGTTCATTACTGTAAAACAAAGTTATTGTCATTACCGATTTTTTTATTAATTATCTACTATTAATTATTTCTCTCCATTTGTTTTAACAAGCTTTTCAACAACAAGTGAGAAAAGTGAAAACCAACGCCATCATCAAGTCAGCTGTTGAATTTTAATTGTGGTCGTCCCTAATTGTTCATTTGTGAAGTCTGAGGATGTCAAAGCGGAAGGCACTCGGCGTGTTTACGGAGGACTCGAACAGCAACAGCGGGGACTCGAATGATAAGAGGGAGGATGCTCCAGGAAGGGGAGGAGGAGGACGTGATGCTTTTGGAAATGGTGAAGGTCCGAAGGTGCCTGCAGAGACAAAGAAGTTACGGTTGGACCACTGGACGCAGACTGGATCGGGATCGGAGGATACGGTGGAAGGAAGACAGTTGCCGGGAGGAGGGGACTTTTGGGGGAGGATGGAGGCCCTGAATCAATCATTTTCGAAGGCTGTTCAAGTTGCCGTCGCCAGAAATCCGGGGAGCAGCCTCATACCGCTGGTGGGGGACTACATGCATCATACGCGCTGCCTTTTGGAGGACTCCAGACTCGGAGGGGATGGAGGAGGTGGGAGTTCCTTGGCTGACTTGTCACTTAAAACGCTGGGCGAGTACTTTGACAACTTTGAAGAGCAGCATGTCACTGGTCGAGCATCGCTACCACCTCCACGCTTGTCAGCAGGAGTCCCTGTCCCAGTGTTCGGAGGAGGCTTATCAGCAGCAACCAGCTCGTCCATTTCACCGTTTGCCAGCTTTACGTTTTTTGATAAGGTCGACCCTCCTCCTCCGCAAGGACAAGGAAATGCATGGGCACCGCCTCCACTTGCGCCAGTGATGACAGTCACCAATCTGCTCGGAGGTTCCTCATCCACCTCATCCCCTCAAGTGGAAACAATGGAGGAGGAGGAGGATGACGACGAGAATCAAGAAAACTGCGAGCCTCCTCCAGAACGAAAGGGCACCTCATTCCAAGAGAAGGATGCCATTTACTCGATTCGGTAATTTAATTATCCCATCCATTAACAAAAATTAATCTTTCCAAATAAATATACAATTTGAGTAATTAAGTACTTAATTATTATTTTATATTGCAGGTGTCAGGTGTATGCCGTCGGACCAGGAAGCGAGTGCAAGTCCCGTGGCGTAGGAACGCTGTACATTAAAAAGCTGGATGTGGAGGGGAATGGAGGAATAGGAGGAAAGCATCAAATTGTTGTCCGGGCCGCCAACAGTCTTGGAAGGATTATCCTGAATGTCCTTCTGGATAAGTCGCTGCCACTCCACAAGAGATCGGAAGACTCTCTGCTTACCGCGGAGGTGATGGGCAACGGGGGGAAGGGACTGCCCATTATTATCCGGGTCAAGACGGGAAAGGACGCTGTCGAGTTGCTGGCCAAGCTGAAGGAGTGTCAAGAAAGGTCAAGCTAATGATTTAAATTAAGTTAACATTCTGATGCATTTTAATTGCCAAAAATATTGTTCAAAATTAGTATCGTGTATAATTGCTTGTGCAAATATAAATTGTAATAGATACGTTTATAAAGTTTTATAAATGGAAACATTTTTCAAAACATGTGTATTTAGAGGGTACTCTGTTAATTTCACTAATTGAAACCATGTCGCTAGAAAATACAAAGTTTGCAAAGAAAACTTTTCTCTTCAAAGGAATGCGACACCTGTTCCGCAAAATCATGTGCCATTATAATAATAAATGTACATGTTTCTCAGCTTGTGGCGATGTAAACGGTAGAGAAACAAGTGAAACTTTTGCCTTTCTTGCAATTAGAAAACGTTTCATGCAACAAGTCTAATGACGTGGGATTCATTTCAAAGTAGTATCGTAGATGCATTCTTAGTAAAAACACATCCAACAACGAAAAACATTTTTCCTTCAGCTTTTAGTTTCTTTTTTGGTTTCCTTTTGGCAAAAAACGTTACTTATATGATGGCCATAATTTATTTTCTGGCCAGTACCATTTTTGAAATTGGCGGGTGAGCACAGTTCTCTATATACCAGGCTGTGATGGACTATTTGGGTAATTTTGAAGTCTCTGATGGTAACGGTGCCGACAACCAAGGAATTGAGCACGATCCCCCAGCGTCGCCAAGTTTTGAAATGTTCCACGTCGCAATTTTAATCCCATTGTTTGTTGTGCTCATTTTCGTGTGCGGTGCAGCGCTCTACTGGCTAGCGGGTCATCTACTTCGCGTCAGAGCCAGGAATAGCAACGAGGAGGCTTACTGTTTGCATCATTTGGATAGCGGCAGTCCGTCCGGTCCAGCAGAGGTAACGTTTCAATAAATTTCCAATTTTAGCAGGAAAGTAGGAGTGAGCTCATCTCTATTTGGAAACTTGTTTTTCAGAGATTCGTTTGAGGAATCATCACAGGAAAAAAAATCCGTTTTCAGTGCCAAAGCTGGGATTAAATTTTTTTTTTAAATTCAATATAGCCACCTGTGTGGCAAAAGAGAAAGATCAACGTCGTTATAAAATATATAAATTTATAAATAACCACATGGTAAAGAAAATAGTGCGAAACAAGTTTTATAAAGGACATCTGGCTTCAGATTGCAATTTTCTTTTTTCTAATTGGAGCGTTTTCTAATAGAATGTAGTGTTTAGTGAACGGAAAGCCATTTCTTGATGTCATGTTCTTGTGTCTGTGATTGTGATACTCTTCGTGGGACGCACGTAGATGGAAATTATTTCGTTACACGCTTACGGCGTAACCGGGATTTTTAGATGCTAGCAATGGCATTTTGGCCAGCAGGGATTTCAAGAAAAATCAATTAGGCCTTCAAGGAGGGATTTTTGCCTGTATGTTCGAATACATTGCGGACAGGGATTTTCGAATACTGAGTAACCGGGACACTTGTAAGAATTACCATCTAAGAGGACATATACAGCATGCACAACTGCGTTGTCACTCGAACGAAACATTTGGTGTTAAAAATATTTTAGTTATTTCATTAGTCTAGTTGCTAGTTTAGTAGTGTTCTTGACGTGTTCCGCTGTCACTTGGGCGATGAATAATTGTTTCCAAGTTTTTTTCATTAATACTGATTTAAATATACTGCTTGTGTAAATAATTATATTCAACGCGGGTCGGACTCGCATAAGAGGAAATGATTTTGCCATTTTGTGACAAATGTGAACCAATTGTGTAGTGGCGTAATTATTCGTTAAAATCCAATTGTATTCTAGCTTTTAAGCATAATTCATTATCTTTGCTGCAATATTGCATTCCCTTTAGATCTTCCGCTCGCGCTGATAATATTCCAGCTTTCCAGGGAAATTGGAGCGTCGACCTGTCTACTACTGCTTAGCTATCAGAAGGAATTTTAATAATACTTTCTTGTAATCTATTCTGTATAGAAGCCGTTCATGAATTCTCCGTAGTTCCAACTGCGTTGTTATTAACACTTGTCATTACGGTGACAAAAAATTGTCATTAGTCATAGAAATACGTCATCAGTTACTTGCTTCCTTTCTTTTAGACGTTTTCACAAATATAAAGTCGCCTTGTAATGAAATCAGACATTACATTTTCCGGGAATTATTATAATTGTCACCCAAATAGAATGGAAAGTCCAATTGATCGCAAATGATTAGCTTGGTGAAAGCGACGATGATCTGCTGAATAAATCCATTAGAGGTGAACAGTAGCACTCTGAAAACGTCACGTGAGAAGGAAACCTCCAAGGTGTACTATAAACGGAATCATCAAAGGAATCAACATTAAACAACACAACACCGATAAATGGAAAATAGTGATATCAGTAATAAGTAGCTTTGTCTATTACATAAAAGAAGGAATGTAATATCCTTAACATTTTTATCAACTGACAGCTTCCGGGAAAATCATGAGTGCTGATGAATCCGGTTCGGGGATTACAATCAAGCCATCCCAGGTGATATTAGGCGGCGTCTCCAGTTAGTCGTAATCTTCATCCTTAATGGTGTGCACAGAAAAAGCAGCTCTGGGATTAATTTGTTCAAATTTTGGCACCAATGTGCAAGTGATATATTAATCGTTGGTCTAATTGACAAGAACTAATAACGGATAGAGGAACATTGGATCAAATTTCTCCCGCTTTTTTCAAAATGGTAGGTCTTACGTTTTTTACTGTATCGTTTTCGAACAAAAATATAAGTTGCCCGCCCAACTATCAGGTAACTAATGATTAAAAGGGTAAATCTCAAAACTTACACCAATAAATACTTGACTATTAGGTTTGTGGGAGTTCAATGCGAGCTATGCTACTGGGCTGTCTCACAAACGGAAGCAACAGCACTCACAGTTCCGAGTCATTCGTTGGCAACCGATACGAGTTAGGGTTGTACGGTGACAACGCTGGCGGAAACGGTGAGGACCACCTTGATCTAACAACGGAAATCATGTACCTAGCCATTCTGGTTCCCTTATTTCTTGTCTGCGCTTGCGTGCCATGTTTGATTTTTTGCTGGATAATGGACCGCTTTTTCCAAGTTGAACTAGAACTGGAAGCGGAATCCATCCGATTGTGTCGCTTTGACAGCAGTGGCCGTGCATTTGATTCGGGCGTGGTTTAATATAAATGGAAAATTTACCAACAATTTGTTACATTTTTACGGCTTATTGCTACATTCTCCAGGATACATGGATAGGTACATGCAGTTGGCGGGGTCTAGTGTGTACAAAAATGTAGATGAATTGTTTTAAACCTTTTGATTAGCAAACATTACAAATTGATATAGTGATATATATTATACGAATACAAACTCTGATTAAAACATTCACTGTATTTTCTATCCAGCGGAGCAACTTTCACCCAAACAATGTTCTAAGCGCTAACAAATTTGGGTAAATTCTTTACGGCTAACAATGCGATCACCTGCATTATGAAGCAAATGGAAAATTACTTCAGCCTCGACTTCGTTTAAACCAGCCGCTTTCCTCGTATAATTTCTGGGTGTTGATATATGAATAATTTTATGACCAATATGTAAAATTGAAGCTAATTAACAAGCGCATGACACCAGGTGCTCATAATTTTCATAATATTTAATTTGATGGTATTTAAACATACTTTAATACAATCGACGCGGATATTCTACACCTACTCAACAATGTTCACTATTATGAGCACCTGAGCCGCTGCAGCAGTTCATCAGCTTCAATTTGACATATTGACCACCAAATTTCGTTAAGCAATTGTGGAAGAGTAGCAATTTTTGATAGGTCAGACATTGCCGTTTATCTGCATGTAGAATGCAGCTCCGCTAGAACAAGATAGTAAGCTCCTATCCTTCGCCTAGTACTCCGTTAAACTGGTGATACCAAATTTAGCGTCTCAAAGTCTCAACCGATGTTACGGGTTCATGTAAATTAAACTTTCCGTAGTTATTTTAAATAAGGAATTATATAAATAAGTAACAACAACTATTCAATTAATGTATTCCCGTTTAACTATAAATATGCAACATAAAGACCCGTTGGTCGTGTCGAATATTTCATCAAATTGAACAAATGCATATATTTGACGCCAAAACAATAATCACTGCAAATTTATTCAGTAAAACATAATGAAAAGAGCAAGTTAATATCAAAACAATTGGTATTGTGATCGACTTTCACTCACACCATCTTCGTGGATGACTTACTCGCAAGCTCGACTCCCTGATAAAATGGAGCTGTGTGACTCAAAACACAAGAGAAAACAGAGATTTCAAAGAACCCGTCAAAGGAAAAGTTTTGAACGAAGGGAAACATCAAACTGTACATCCACAATTTCGCGGAAATAGCACAATAAAGTCTTGCAATATCAGAGTGAAATTCATCTCACAATAAGTGAGCTTTAAGAAGTGCATACCTAAACTCCGGACAACTTGTTATTTTCACGGTTGTCATTATGACGACGCAACTTTCACTAGTTATGAATATGAGAAACTCGGAGACCACTGTGCAGGTAACCAGAATGTATTTTTCAAATTGCGTAGCTTAGAGCGTCATTAAAATCATAAATTGAAAGTTGTGGTTTCATGTTCGAATTACTTTCTAGATAGTAATGTCAAAGCTTCGGCATCAAACATACGTTGTGTCAGTCAATGTGGCAGTACACGGCCCCAACACTGCAAACTGCGTTTCTTTGAAATCTAACCCTGGTCTGGCGACCATCTGTAAAAGCTATATAGCAACACAATACCTCAATCTGGAGATGGAAAGGTCAACAACTTTTTGTGTATTCTTATTGTTGGTTCATCAAACCTGGAATATGCATGTGTCACATATCTGCGGTATGTCAGTCCCAATGTGAGAGTTCGTGGCTTGCACTTAGAACCACATCGTCTTATAACTCAAGTTGAAGATTTCTGATGCGATTTTGTGGTGGCTGAAAAGAACATTGAGCTCCGCACGTAAACCTGTTGAAAATATTAATATAAGTTTTAGTTTTAATTGGTTTCATGATATGCAGTATTTGATTTTGAAATACTATAACATTTTGAGCGCTAGTATTTGACCAAATCGTTGTGGAAGTTTTTGAAACTTTGCACAATATAAGTCGTATGAGTATATATGATACATTTTCAGGCATTCACACGCCAGCAGCAAGTGTAGTGTATAGGAAACCCGTTTGGGTAAATTGCAAAACTGTGCACAGTGGCGCCATACGGCTACAATATTCGCAACGATATATTTTTGCTCAGATTCCCCTCGGCATCACCGGCTGGCGCTATATATTTTCTCTCATTTCAAATCGCAACTTGTTGGTTTGCTACGGCTGCTGGAGATCGACTTTTTGACAAGGTTCATGCAGTGAGATGGTATATCTGTGAGAGCAACGTTGTTGTGTTATTGTTCGCAGCAGGATATCGACAAATATTCACAAATTCGACAAATGGGAGAAAAAAATCGCTTCCTTTCAAACGAAACCGTCTTCGTCGCAGTTGCTTTGTCACAAAGAAAAAATACAAGTATTTATAGTTTCCGCTGGTATCACATTTGCTTGTGCGAATTTGTCAAACGGGAAAGAGGCATACGATATTATTATCATGATCGTTGAAGGGGGTATATGTGATTCAAAAATAAACAATAATATTTGCTAGTGAACTGACTCTGTGTGCTCCCTGTGAGAATGAAAAGTCATAGAAATAGTGACGACAATTTGCCGACAGAAAGATTGAAACATTCACAGTGGGTGGTCGCTCTCCAATAAATGTGTTGGAAATGATTTCCTTGGCAAATTTAATAATATATTGCACTAGGATAAGTTTATCGACTGCTTCAGCAAAATTCGTAATCAATTGTTGTGAAGCTTGGGAATGTAGGATGAAAATAAATTAAATTATCGGGATAAAGATTGCTTATAAAATGTTTTCAGTACAAAATGGTGTCTTCCTACAACTTGATTCTATTTGAAATGTTGGTAGTACACTTGTGGGTGTGTTTTTACTTCATGAATGTAAATATTGATATCACTTACATTTGTATTCAATATTTACTGCACACTGCTTCTACAGCCATTATTTGCTGGAGTTGATATTAAATCATGTAATTTAAATATGCGTATTTGAATAACTCAAAACACACAGATTCCAATTTATTATAGTTATCTAAACCCACGCTTGATCAGATATTATAGCACATTGAGTACTCGTCAGAATCTATTTCAAATTTCGACGTTCAAGGAGCGGCAACATTAACACAACGAATGATCAAAAATTCCATCTTTGTCCTGTTTTTTTTGTTTCAATGCTCAACCTTTGATCAAAAAGTTACCGGAAAAATGATACAACCGTAAATTAAGTTGGAGACTTCTAAAACAAGTCGATACCGATATGAGATGTGTTTGATCTCTTTGATGATGAGCTTCTGCTCTTTTGAAAACAAAAAAGCAACAAAATAATTTCTTGGTAATTACGGCTCATGAGAGCAAAGACACGAGTAATAAATATTGCCGCTTCCTAGAGCATTTTTTTCTCATGAGCATCACAACGCATAATGAAATAACGAAATGGGTCTCTCTATTAATTACGGCAGAGACTTCTCTGTTAGCCCATCCAAGCCTGTTGACTTTCCGGAAACGCGAGCATATTTCAAAGAGAACGAATACGAGAAAGTAGCCCCGATTTTGCTCACTTTACACAGGCCAAAATACGACAATTGCACAATGGGCAAGATATATCATTGCTCAAAATTTGCTGGATGGGAAAATGGGAGAAGGATTATATGATGCATTCCTGTTCCCCTGGTTTATTGTAAGTAATACGCAATCCTATATTTATTTCAGATTCTGGGAACGGAGGGGGCTCATTACATGATCTCATATAGAGTTACCTCACCGTGTTACCTTTCCCTATTCGCTCGTTGAACAAGCAAAGGGTGCTGGGAAAAATATCGATTGGTTCAATGTAATATATTGTTATGGACTGGACGTTTGGAATACAGAGGTACTCTCTTGACATTTTTACGTTCTGTCTTATTATCTTACTCAAAAGCACTCGCACAAAAATTTCCAAGTATTTTTTTGTTGAACATTTTGTTGTTGTTGGGAAACAGTCGACTTCAAAGGATAATTGCAACTTCGCTCAGATTGATTGTTCCGTTTAAAGTTTCAACCGTATTGAATGTTTTGCTATCTCAAATACATATTAACTTTATTAAATAGTTTTTACCTGTCGAGAAGACGGGGCAAAAGGTTTTTGCAAATTTTGCATAATTAGTAAAATTTAGGTACAGAACTTCTAATGTGTTACGCTTGGTTGAAAATGAGCACGATAATAACTTTTTAAAGTATTAATTGTTCATAAATCAGCAACGTTAAATTTAATACGGTTTACTCAATCAAGTGATTAGTAGGTAATTATCAGGTATGCGTTGGTAAAACAATGTTTCAATATCAGACCAATAAGTACTAAAATTTTAACCTAACATCATAACAATTATACGAATTAACTATATAATAATCCGAGAATTTATTATGGTCGGAATCCATGTTATCATTAGAATAGATTACAGTCCGAATTTAGTCCAATTGTTTATATTACAAAGTTTATGATTGGTACCCGTAACAAGTGACGTATTTCAGCCGGCGGCTGGTATATGATACGGAGTGGGTCTGATCCAAGCTCATACAAGATAAATTCGGTATCTCCGAAAAATAACAACCCCGATAAAATGAGTGAAAACGGGCAAAGCCTCCGGAATACATGTTGTGGTCGAATACATTTCTTCGGCTGTCCATTGAATAGCATTTGGAATGTGATTCGTTTTTGATTCTGGAATAAACACAATATAATATAGGGTTAGACACATAAACTGCCACACAATTACTCAACTAGAAAATATTACAATCCGTCTAAAAAATATATTTCGTGTTAATGAGAAGAATGTGATGTTCTGGTAATTGCATTTCCATTCCATTTTACTGAAGGATGTTACCTCCGGCATGTATATTCCTGTACAAATTACTATTGTAAGTATATACACTCCTCTGTGCAGTATCTAAGCTGACGTTACAACTCACTTGTAAATCGTGATAACTACACAAAAGGATGTGCTGCCATTAGAACCGAATCTTGTGCGATTTTCTTCTTAAAACACATTTCCTAGTTTTAGAGGACAAATTGCAAGATTGCTGTGCTTATTGGATTATGAGAAATGGAAAGCAATTAGTACAAAGTATAGTGGCTGCCTTTTATCCATCTAAGAGCATGAGAAATGGTGATATAGCACAAGCTAAGTGCATACAAATCCAAAAAATGCGTCGTACGCTTTCACCACTTTAGTTTCCGTGCTTGAACCATCATTCTGCGTAGTACTCTTAGTAAAACGTCGCCTTAATTTTATCTCTCTGTGTCTCAAGCACATTTTAAAAGTGTTTGGAAAGCTCTGCGAATTTCAGGCAAATGCCTACATTCTTAAAAGCACCGTCTTTTCACGAATCCTTCCGTGTTCAATTTTTTTGCGAACAGGATTGTGTTATTTCCTTGTCGGCTTATTGTTCCTGAAAGGAAATTGCAAGTGCTGTGGAACAAGGGGATACTGTCGGATTTTGATCATGTAAAACGAGGACGTTGTGATATTAATGGGTTGCCTAATTCTGACAGTTTTTTAAAGCTTTATTTTTTTTGCGCTACATATTTTTGTCAAATCTGACGGTTTGTCTAATAAATAGAGGTTGTCAACTTGAACTCGTAAACGTTGTCATGGACTCTAGATATAACTATGATGCGCTTTATGCCTTTCAGTTATCACTGATTAGGTATGTGATATAATCAGTCAATTTCGAGGTGCTGACTATTAGTGTAAAAATCCCGGTATTTCCAGCAGCCATATTTTTCAACCGCAAAGGCAACCATTTCTTGCATTTGCATGAGCAATCCGGACAAGAACGCGAACCAAGGGATGGGAATGGACAGTCGGGAAAATTACATTATTATAATTGTCAGTAGGAATGACGGCTCATATTACAACATTCAAATTCGCATAATAGTCGTTGCAAAAAATGTGTATCTCTTACAATTGATTCTTTAAATTCGTCATTCGCGTATTTATATACCAATAATACGCAGTTAATTGGCTCACTATATGCTTTCTTTTGCTTTACACTAGATGCTTTAAGCATCTGTATATAATCTCGTTATAACAGTTGTTTTTCTTTACTCGAAATGAATGTTTTCCATGCCAGATGGAAATTTATTTTGCGAATACCATTACAAATATTACTTGTTATTCGGTGTGACATAAGGTGCAAATAATTCCGTCAAAATCTAAATTTGAGACAGTTCGATATTTGTTACTATCTCTAGGCGCCTAGTCGAAAAGATGTATAAGCGTCAGCAAACTTTTTCATTTGGCATGAATGTACTAATAGAAAATCTGTTTGCAAAAATCTTACATAAAAAACAAAACAAAAGTTGTGCTTCGTTAAATTAAACAGAAATAATCAAATACTGAAACAATATGGAAACTGTTTTCATTATGGGATTTGAAGTAGATAAACACTCGATGACTGTTCACATTCCATCAAAATAATAAAATTGTACGCTGCTGCCGTGATGTGTACGAAATTCTCAAATATTTCAGCAAAACTAGTTTCATATCGCCCACGTACCAACAGAAACGATCCAAAAAATAATTACGCAAAAAATACACATCGCTCACTCTCTGTCTCTCTATGCTTTCAATTTTTCCAATTTTACTGTTACGTACATTTCAGCACTTGTCGTCATTCAGTCGAATTTTCAAAAAATGCGAGAATCAACAAAAGTTTAAAGACTACAGTTTGTAGATGAAAAAAATGCTCCGGAGAAAGTTGGTGCTAGTTTAACAATACAATTAGATTCTATTCTGCGACAATATCATCATGATATTGGAATTATTGTCAGGAAAAAGTTGCGTGTTGTCAGAGATGTTCCAAATTTTTAGAAAGTAAATCACCAACACAACAGCCATCTTCCTGAACTTTCAATCCAACATCCAGCAACTTTCTCTTTATATCCATGCATGGGCATTTCGTCGCCCAACCTCTCAACTCAAAACCGCTCACAATCAGACACGAGTGATACAACTCATCCATAAAAGTCAAAAGTTGCATATCAAAAATCGAATATTATCACTTATAGTTAGTGTTTTAACATATATATACTCAAGAAGTTAAACCTCTAACTGTCTACAATATGTCTCCTGCAATAACTGAATGAAATAATGAATAATACCTCACTCGTACTCAAAAATGAGAGAGCTCACTCCTGTCACGAGAAAATACTGTGGGACGCCCATGCTTGCTTCTTAGCTTTTCAATCAATGCAATCAGCAATTAGACGGAGCTTAGAAATGAGGTGAACGGTAACTGATAACTTTGTACATCAACAGCATGCCTACGTCAAAAACCGGTTACATGTACACGCTTTATAAAAACTTTTCTTTGAAATTGTGACAAATAATTACCTCAATCTTATTCGTGATTCCGGAAAAATTACACAATTCAATAGAAGCATATAACGCAAGCATTGCTTTGCTCCATGATAACAAATTTCGCAATTCGGATTACTCAAATCCCCACCTCGTTCTTGCCTTCACACATTTTTTAAACGTGGTAGATCGTCGACTTACTTTTTATCTGCCTAATATTTTTGCCTTCCTGTTTAATGGTTTACATGCTTATCTTATGAATTCCCTCTAAGCTGCAAATATCACAGCTCACAAATGTCAAATGAGTCATATTTAAGCCATATTTCAAGTGACCTACCTTTCCCATTTACACCGCCGAAGAGCTAGATCCGCTATTGGCACCTGACTTCAATCTCGACACCACTTTATCCCCCTTCAGCACAACATCCTGCTGACATGGCCGCCTCGTTTGTGAGTTGCGATAAACATGAGCCGTTGGACGATGTCTTCTCAAAACCTCTCGGCTGGAACCCAAAGCCTGTCTATCAATCCTGTTCCGTCCAAAATCCTCCATCTCCCTCAATCTGAACTGGGGCGGTTCCCTACGCTCGTCCTCTTCCCAAAAGCCCATTTTCCCGAGACAGGATCGAAATAGGGACCTGCTCATTTTCCTAAACTCGGAATTGAAAAACGCATACATGACCGGATTAACGGCGCTGTTGCAGTGCGCCCACAGCTGAAACACGGGGAAAACAAAGCTGATCCACTTGCTATGTGCGTCAATGTCTATGGAAAGCGCCTGGGCAACTTTGATGAACGTCGCGAGAATGTAGAGGGGCAGCCAGCAAAATAGAAAGACGAGCGTGATTGTGATCAGCATCGCGCCAGCACTTGCCGTTGTGACGCGGTTCAATTGATTAAGATTGCCATGACTGGGTGATGGACAGTTTGAAGAATGCTGGCGGGCCCTGTTCCGGCCAGACAGATTCCACCAGATTATCAGACTAGAAGTTGTGATCACAAACAGAGGGAAAAAGTATCCAGAACCGAGATTTGCAGAGAAAAAGTATGCGAGGCCGTGATGGTGATTGTCCCAGCTTTCCACGCAGTAGTCGTAGCCATCCATTGGGTTAGTTTTGAGCTCAAAGACATATACCCAGGGTAAGGTCACGACTGTGGCTATGAACCAGATGAAGAGTATGATCCCGACGGCTTCCAGCTTTGTGAAGCGACCCGTGAATGGTAAGCACTGGCATACGGCGCAGCATCTAAAATGGAAAGTTGAACTGTGTTGGAAAACATAAGAGTCACTATCAAAATAGGGACGCTGCTTATCTTACCTGTCAATTGATATGAAGACGAGCGTGTAGGATGATGCGATTACCGAAATGCCTTGGGCGAAACTAACCGCCTTGCACATGAACGAGCCGAGAATCCAAGCTGAAAATCACAATGATTCTAACCTTATAAATTGGCTAACCTAACACATTTGTACATAAATTTGTTTGACTTACGGTTTATAATGCTAGCAAGAAGTGTTGGAGGTAGACAGAACACCAACACGAGAGTGTCAGCAACGGCCAAGTTGAATATAAACAGATTCGTCACCGTTCGCATCCGAGACTTTAGCACTATTACCACAATCACTACACAGTTTCCGCAAATGCCAACAAAAAATATAACCGCATTTGCTAGAACCAATGCCACCGTGTATTCCGTGGAATGTTTCATGTTATCCCTGTTAATCTTCTGCCACCACGTTTCAGAGCTCCGGTACGTGAAAATGTCGTCACCACTCCCAGAAAACGATTCATTTTCAAATTGGATGAGACTCGTCCTGTTCCAGCCATTTTCCTCGGTTACGTTATCCTGTTGCGCGGTAATGTGATTCAGAGCGGCGGCGAGGACAAAAGAAATGAATAATATTTGAAGCGGCGGGAGATGTTTCAGGCCGCCCCGAAGAAAGAATCGTCGACTGCAAGAATTTAGACACATTTCAACCTGCCTTTATTCTCCCAGCAGGTCAAAATGCCCCAGAATTAGATTCAAAGCTGAGTAGGTATTTTGAACGAACAAGTTGCCAAGATGCAAATAAAATTTGTAGCGAGAGAACACAACTTGAGACGTGAACGTCAGAAGCGTCTGAACTAGACTAGGAAGGAAGTTACAGAAGCAACTGGTAAGAGAAGTGAAAGCTCAGCAGCTCTCTCTCTCAGCTTTCACCAGTTGAGCTGCAGAGTTTTCGGGAAAGCAAGTGAAATGGTTTGGCGAACAAATGATTCCAATATAGCCAGGGGATATATGTACGTGTAAGTATTATGGTTTCATGTAATGCTACCAGGATAGGAGTTTTGTTTGGCGGCAGGGCAGGATTACGTATCATTCATCATCCATGAAACGAGAAACCGAAGCTGTAAGCTGATGATGATACGGATGATTATGATGCTGGAACATAATATTGCGAAATGGGCCGTAATCCTTGTAGTTGTTTTGTTCTTAAATTGAAAAGTGGGCTAGTATTACCGCGCCTATTTTTCGAGAGGATTTTGGGACCGTAATATCTACTCGTATCATTAGGATCTAATCCCTTGGAAAAGCGGAGTGAAAGTATAGATTTTGCCGTACTGCGAGTAAGGCGATAATGCTACATAAATGGGAAGGATTTGAATGGAAATATTTTATACGGAGAATCTTATCACATTTTTACATGCCGCATTGTTATCTGCAGACATATATTTGGATCAGCCGGGAACGACGGAAAATTGGTATAAGCGGAAGTTTTTTTTGTTTAATTGTCAGCTATATTTCGGCCCCGAGATTTGTTTTTAAGGCGATTACATTTCAGTCAGCGCATTAGATACTACGCTGTCTGGATGTGCTGTGTATTTGTTTCCTCGCTACCTGTAACAATAGTATTACCAACAGCTTATTACATGGAAGAGATGGTACACCCAACAATCAACTTCGCCGTAAGTATCATTACTTTCACCTAAGTGATTACATTCCAAAATTTATCAAAGGAAACAAAACCAGAAATTAGCCTCAAAATGATGTATACTGAAAGTAATCTGCGAATTACTTGCTTACGTAAATCCTGCGACCGTTTAAAATTATTTTCCTCAACGCGTACGTTAATTTCAACCTAAGGCTATATTTAGATTCCGATTTTCACAAGGGTATTAATTCTTATCAAGGGAATCCATTTATCACTCAACCGCAATCTGTGATCAATCGCTCAGATTGAAATTCTGGTTTCAAGTAGGGACATAAAGAGGGTGAGTACTGAACCATTATCATGGGCGCGTGCACAAGTGTGCCATTTTCGAGCACACTTTTGGATATTACACGAAATTGGCAATTAATGTCAGCCAGGTTTCCATTTTCCCAACAATATCGCCATATCATAACGTGCTGAGTATGAATTACGTTGATCAAAGAGGGCTAAGAATATATTTTTCCCGGAATGCTGCACTCTCCACTGCACTTGTGCCTGCTGAGGTGGCCACTTCACATCAAGTGAATTTAATAACCGTCCATTATTTGCAATTACCCGGAATCCTTTTTTGAAGAGTGAATTGTTTTCAGAACAATTTTGTAGTTTGTGAGCACGCATATAAATCCTTGTGCTATGAATGCATTAAATTCGTTTTCGCAAAAAAGAACTTAAATTTTGCTGAATGGGAAACTGTTGAGCGTTATTTCCATTTAGCAAGATATTCGCGGAAAAATATTAAGGTTGCATGTTTCAAAAAATAATTATAAGATTTGCTTTAGTGGGTACGGTATTTATATATTTTTTATTCTCATTTTTAAAGCGAGTCTACTTTTAATCCACATCCAGTTTCTTCACAAGCACACCATCAACTCGTAATGCAAATTTTAAGCCTAATCCCTCGTGAAAGTGAATGGAGGCCTTGTTTTGAAGTTCCGCAGTTAGGCAAGGAATGCATCCATCCTTGGCGAATTCCCGGAATGTGTAATTCATGCAAAGTTTTGCGTAGCCCCGTTTCCGATACGCTGGCAGGGTGTACAAAGCGGAGAGAAAGCCGAAGGCGGGGATGTACACGCCACAAACGCAGCTTCCATTGAGGAAAACTCCGCCAGACGCTGTTTTTGAGATGCACCTTGAGAGTGCCTTTTCGGAGCCCGGGAGAGCGTACTTCCAGGTTTTGAGGATAAAGTCTGCTTCGTTTTTTGACGCGTCCAGTCTGCGTACCTCCACGTTTGGGTCATCGTTACTGCAACAATAAAATTTATCAGAATGTACTTTATGGAGTTAAAATTTGTCGAGTTCAAAAGTTTAAAATATTACTTGATTTGGAGTTTCAATGCGTCTTCATTCTCCATATAGTAGAGATAACACGGGTGAATTTCTGTAACATTCCCGTTTTCGTTTGCGCTGATATCCACAATCATTCTGTTGACTGGTGTGGGCGACGGAAGGAAACCTATAACGTCGTCCAGATCAGTCCATTTTATTAGCCCGTCGGACGAGAAGCAGTCCTTCACATTTGATGGCACCTCCTTTTCGCCGCTTGCAATTTCATTTGGAGCAGAAATGCAGTAGTTACAAGCATAATCCTAAATATCCACATAATTGTGATTTCATTAGTAGTAAATTGAAGCGTCCAATAGTATTAGCAATTCAACACTTATCTATTTTGCTAATACCTCGCGTATATTATTAGACAGTATCCATGTATCTGAGTTAACTTCCTTCCCAGCTGTGTAGAATTTTAGCTCCTCCTTGAAATTTGCTGACATCTGTACTTGGTTATATATCTGGAATGGTAGCATCGGTATCACTGTCAAAAGGAGAGTTTAATTAAAATTGATGATGTGATGTAAGTTCATTACTTACCATGCAGGATATCGGATGTCGCTCCTTTAAAATTGGAATTAGAACTGTTGGATCTGTCACAGGATAAAATATTAATTTTTCCATCACTTCTTCCTTCTCGTTTACAGTTTTGCTCGCCATTGCTCCCCCTGACCTTTACGTAAATAATTATACAAAAATACTGCAATTGTGGGCACAAGAATGTAGAGTCCTACATAAACTCCTTTCATGCATTCGAGAAATGTGTATAATCAGTCCAAACGTAAATAATCCCAGCTGGTTCCGATGTGGCAAGCACACATGTGTTATTCACAAGCCGAATTCTGTGAGAGATTGTTTATGCTGCAATTGTAATGACTTGTGTGAGAAGAACAAGTGGGTAGATAAAGAATTGCTATCTATCTCCTAAGAACGAAATGGTACGAAGCCAACAAACTGTGTGACCTTGACGGCGGCCGACGACTTTCATGCATGATTTCATTTCTGTTTCTGTCAGCTTGACTCTCACTCAGCCATTAATTTGCGTCACAGCCGGCGTTATAACTAATCAAAATTGCAAGACTGTTTTAATGGGCGAAATCAAATATATGTGAAATGTTTGACATGGTTTATTAAGTAAAATATAAATTTTATAATTAACACATGTAATTTTTGAGTTAGTATTAAATACAATATTTCAAGGCTAAGGCATTTCAATATGTGCACGATTTTAGTCTACATCAAGCTTCTTAATCAAAATGGCGTTGATATATGACGCGACTTTCATGCCCAAGCTCTCGTGAAACTGGATGGAACGGGGATTCTGAATTTCCACATTGAGACAAGGAATGCAGCCGTCCTTGGCATACTCCTTGAATGCATAGTTCATGGTCAGCTTGGCGTATCCCTTCTTCCTGTGTTCTCGCAAAGTGTACAAAGCAGAAAGGAAACCTATTCCGGCGATATAAACGCCACAAACGCATTCACCATTGACGAATACACCGCCAGAAGCATTTCTCTCAATGCACTTGGGCAAAACTATTTCGGTTCCAGGAAGCGAATATTTCCAAGTTCTCAGGATAAAGTTTGCTTCATTCTTACTCACGTCTAATCTTCTCACTTCAACTTTTGGGTCAGTGGGACTATCGGAATGAACATAAATCTTGGTTCTACATTAGTTTTTAAAATTGTTTAATTATTTTTTTTAAAGTATCAGCTTTACTTGATCTCCAGCTTCAATGCATCCTCCGGCTCCATATAGTATAAACAACCGGGATGAATTTCAGTGATGAATCCCTTTTCATTTGCAGCAATATCCGCAATGACAGCGGAAACCGGCTTCGTCATCGGCGCAAAAAACATGACATCATCAGTCATGTTATCCCAATTAATAAGACCATCATTGGAAATGCACTCTTTGACCGCATCCGGAACGGATTCCGTCCCATTTGCAATGTCAACTGGAGTGGATAGTGTGTAGTTGTTTCCATAGTCCTGCGATAATAACCACCAACATTTAAATAACCTGTTTCTTCGAGAATGGAGACAAATTAGTTTAACCGTCGTATTTCAAAATACCTACCTCACGTATATTATTAGACATTATCCAAGTGCTTGAATTTATTTCCTTCCCAATCGAATAAAATTTCAGGTCTTCCTTGAATTTCTCATACTGTACCACTTGATTGTACATCTGCTCAAAACAAGTAAAAAGTTTATGACAAATTTAACCAGGACAGAGAATTAGTATTGTCAGCTGTGATATAATTTTCTTATCAACAAACCATGCAAGAGACAGGATGTCTCTCTTTCAAAATATCCAATAACACTTTGGGATTCAGAATTTCCCAAAACTTTAACTTGTTCCCTGCTATCCCATTTTCTATCGGGTGTGACATTTTGAAAATATTGCCAACAGAAACAGACGGAAAAATTACAATGCCGCCATATGCAAGCAAAACTGTTGAGCGAGAATGTTGGCAGACAACAAAAACGAACGGACGAGTTTGGCAGACAGACTGAAAATTTGTGACCCCGGCCGTCAGCTGCATTTAGGATACTACGGCTTTTCGTGTGTATCTTTCATGAACGAGTGTGCGATAGCAGAGGTAATGTGATTTATTGTTGGTTCTTATCAATTGGATGAATAAAACTGGTCTACTCACTTCATAATGCTCCATACATTGCTTTACATTTTGGCTGGATTTGCGACAGACACGTGCATGGAATATACTGTTTATGACGTTTGAATGTTTAATCAATTTCAAGTTTCTTTATCTCGAGAATATGTCTATTTACACCAATTTTGAGGTCCAACGGTTCATTAGACATAATTGACGATGTATGCTGAAGTTGCGCATCCAAGCAAGGCACATATCCATACTCTATGAAAGTGTATTTCATCGCAAGTGTGTAGTATCCCACTTCCCACTAATCTTTCAGCGTCTGCAAAGCGCGCAGACAGCCAGATGCCTTCCGCAATAGGAACTGGTGCCGATATGGCGTACTTGCAAGAATAATCCTTGTAGTGATATCACCGACAATGTAAATTACATATAAGAAATCGTGAAACTTTCTCTCCAACTGTGTAGAAATTGAGACCCTCCATAAAGTTGGCCGACATCTGCACTTGAACACAAATGGGGAGTGGGTACATCATAAATCATTTTTCAAAGAGCGTTGAATTAAAGTGGATTTAATTACTCACCACGCAGTTTACTGGATATCTCTCCTTCAAAATGGAAATTAAATTGTTGGATCTGCCACGGGATAAAGCCCAAGTTTTCCCGTCATTCTGCTTGTCTGTTTTGCTTGACAAAGTTCTCCCACACATTTTTGTATATGCATATTTTTTAATGAAACTGTATTGTCAGGACAAAGTTTCCAAATCCCGTTAATAATCGCTTTCTACACTTTGCTAGATAGTAACCGATCATGTAAAACCTACACAAATACATGTATATAGGATACTTCATGTACAATTATGGTTTACAAATTGAATTGAGTGTGAGATATATAAACAAATAGAGAGATGAAGGAAAGTGGGCGAGTATATGATAAACTCATAGCGTTTGGCGCAAGAAAACCAAACTATCAGGATCCCGAAAAAAAATAAAACCAAATAGTTTCATTTGCGTTTCTGGCAACTTGTTACTATATCCGTGCCGGTGGTACACAAAGTCAAATTAGGGGCATTTTTATGAGGACTGTGAAAGAGCCGGAGCATTTCGTATGTATTTTATTTTTAATACGTTATGATAATAGTGACAAAGGTAATTCAAATATGCCACATGGGATTAATATGTAGAAATTGTAACATCAATTTCAATTCTGGAACATAAATGGGTGCATCATCTAGTCAACGTCAAGTTTCTTAATCATAATTGTACTAATATAGGAAGCGAATCTCATGCCCAAACTCTCGTGAAATTGGATAGAGCGAGTATTCTGCATTTCCACATTCAGGCAAGGAATGCAGCCGTCCTTGGCATACTCCTTGAACGTATAGTTCATGGTCAGCTTCGCGTATCCCTTCTTCCTGTGCTCCTTCAAAGTGTACAAAGCAGCGAGACAGCCGCTTCCGGCAATATATACGCCACAGGCACATTTCCCATTGATGAATACCCCTCCAGAAGCATTTCTTTCAATGCACTTTGGCAAAACTATTTCCGATCCTGGGAGAGTATACTTCCAAGTTTTTACGATAAAATCAGCTTCATTTTTAGTGGCGTCTAACCTTCTCACTTGAACTGTTGGATCACTGTGACTGTCACAGTTTAATAATAAAAGCAGGTATATCCATGACTTGAGCACACAATTTAATTTGGATTTCCCAATTTTAATTTATACCTAATCTCCAACTTCAACGCATCTTCAGGTTCCATGTAGAAAAGGCAACCAGGATGAATTTCAGTGATGCATCCCTTTCCATTTGCAGCAATATCCGAAATGATGGCAGCTACCGGTTTTGGCAACGGCGTAAAAAACATGACGTCATCAGTCATATTTTCCCAGTTGATGAGACCACCAGTGGAAATACACTCTTTGACTGCCTCCGGAACGGATTCCGTCCCATTGGCTATGGTAACTGGAGTGGATATTGTGTAGTTGTTTCCATAGTCCTAAGAGCGAGGCATTAAAACTTTTTCTTCGAAAATGGACAGAATGTAAATATAATCTATCCATCTCATTACAAGCAACTTACCTCACGTATGTTATTTGATATAATCCACGTGTTTGAGTTAATATCCTTTCCAATCGAATACAATTTGAGGTCTTGCTTGAATTTCTCATATTGCACCACTTGATTGTACATCTAACCGGATTGAAATAAAAATATAGGACGATTGAAGTTTATTAAGGACGGTCATAATATTTTCTGGTCCTGTTTTACTCAACCTACCAAACATGATAAAGGGTGACGCTCTTTCAAAATATCCAGTAATATTGCAGGATTCTGAACCTCGCAAAACTTTAACTTCTTGTTGGTGATCCCATTTTCGATCTGATGTGCCATTTCTAAAAAATATTGTGAACACACAAATGTTGGAAAATAATACTGACTTGTGGAAGCAAATGTGTTGAGTGAAAATGTTGGTAGCGAACACAAATGTACGGATGAGTGTGGACGACAGATTGAAAAAATTGTGACGCTCACCGTCAACTGCAGTCAGTGTCCTATGGCTTAGTGTTCATCTTTCGTAGAAGAGTGTGGGATAGCAGATTATATGCGATTTTTTGTGTTCGCTGTTATCATTTAGATGAATAAAACTGGTTTACTTTATTCATAATGCTCCACACAATGCTTTAATTTTTGCTTTGAATTACGGCATACACGTGCATGGAATGAACTGCTCTTGTCTTTAATATGTTTAATCAATTTCGAGTTTCTTTATCTCGAGAATATATCCATTTACAGCAATTTTGAGGCCCAAGCGCTCATGAAATCTAATTGACGGTGTATTTTGAAGTTCCACATCCAGACAAGGTATACATCCATCCTTGGCATATTCCTTGAATGTGTATTTCATGCAAAGTTTTGCGTATCCCTTTTTCCGGTAATCCTTGACCGTGTACAAAGCAGACAGATAGCCAAATGCGGGTATGTACACTCCACAGACGCACTCACCCTTGATGAACACGCCACCGGAGGCCAGCTTCGATATGCATTTGGGTACCGCTATTTCGGATCCCGGAAGCGCATATTTCCAGGTTTTCAGGATAAAGTCGTGTTCGTGTTTTGATGCGTCCAGTCGTCGTACTTCAACAGCTGGATCTTGATTTCTTGAGAAAGTAATTAGATTTTATGAACGGCTTTTTATAAACGTTTGCATAAAACGTTGTATTCATTTTTGAAAACTCACGGCGTATCTAATTTCAATACAGCTTCCCGTTCCATGAAATACAGGTATCCAGGATGGATTTCAGTCACCAGTCCCTTCTGATTTGCAGTAATGTCCACTATCATATCCGAGACTGGTTTCGGCATGGATGTAAAAAGTGCTGTGGTTCTAAAATCCATCCACTTGAAAACTATTCCTCCAGCAGAAAAGCATTCCTTGACATCGTTTGGAATCGTTTCCACACCATGAGCTACCGGAACCGGTGCCGATATTGTGTAATTGCAACAATAATCCTTGCCGTAGATATTCACAACAAAGTGAAATGTATATTGTAGGAAATCTTAAAGATAATGTTAAAATCAAATAAAAATAGAGACGAATTTTTCAGGATACCTCCCGAATGTTATTGGAAACAATCCAAGTGTTGGAGTTCATTTCTTTCCCGATCGTGTAGAATTTGAGGTCGTTCTTAAACTTTTCATGGTGCTGTACTTGATTATATAGCTAGAATTGATTGTAATTGTTTGCACGGTTATTCATTATTATTGTGAACTGAAACAGAGAGTTGATCACACCATAAGTTCAGTAACAAAATTGCGGTCACTGAATCGCTCACCATGCATGACCCAGGATGCCTCTCAATCATCACAGGCATCAAAATTGTTGGATCAGGAACGGGATAGAATTGCAGTGAACACGTCATTTCGTTCTTTTCTGTTACGCCAATGCTACTAATAATTGAGATGCGATACTGATTCCACTGAAGATGACGTTTTCAGTTTTCAAAAGGTGACAGCTTATGCCATCAGGTAACAGTAATTACCCGTGTAAAATTTGCACGTCACCTTGAAAAAGTCATACAGGCTAATGAAAATTGTCACTGTATGAACCAAATGAGCGTATAAATAAATTAGGTAAGAGTTGCAGTATGTCAAACGAGAGCTGGTCTGGAGCTGCAGCTGGCTGCTTGGCGATGGATACACTTGTTGACCTTGAACACGACCATTCCCCTTATTTCTGCAGTATACACTGCACCAAACAGGTTGATTAATATAGCTTATCGTATTGCTTTGTACACATATATCGGCGACTTTAATAGAACATTATGTACATATGTTCGTCTAACCGCAGAATGTTGCAATGAAAGGTTTATAATTATGGTTATGTGGAAACTAGATATTTTATTGCTTTAATGTGGCCGATAGATACAGTTACACATAAGCTTCTATAATTAGTCAATATCGAGCTGCTTTATTAAAAGGATATGACCATTTACAGCAATTTTAAGTCCCAAACTTTCATGAAATCGAATAGATGCCTTATTTTGCAATTCCACATCCAAGCAAGGTATGCATCCATCCTTGGCATATTCCTTGAATGTATAGTTCATGCACAATTTCGCATATCCCTTTTTCCGCTCAGATGGCAATGTGTACAAAGCGGAGAGAAAGCCAAAGGCTGGGATGTACACGCCACAAACACACCTTCCATTCCGGAACACGCCACCAGACGCGATTTTGGAGATGCAATTTGGAACCACCAGTTCCGATCCTGGTAGCGCATACTTCCACGTTTTGAGAATGAAGTCGGATTCGTTTTTTGTGGCGTCCAGCCTCCGTACTTCTACGTCACTATCGCCTGTACTGGATAAAAATATTTACAGTGTAAATATCTGTGCACATTTCGGATACGTTAAACCATTTACTCGGTTATTTACACTAACTTGATCTCCAATTTCAACGCGTCCTCCATTTCCATGTAGTATAAATAACACGGATGGATTTCGGTCACATGTCCTTTCTCGTTGGCACTAATCTCAACAATCATTTCGGACACGGGTT
This sequence comes from Sinella curviseta, assembly GCA_004115045.4. NCBI lineage: Eukaryota > Metazoa > Arthropoda > Collembola > Entomobryomorpha > Entomobryidae > Sinella > Sinella curviseta. The sequence goes on from CM023203.3 coordinate 17,616,941, forward strand.
TAGGCATTGGCGTGAAGAGGACAACTTTCCCAAGGTCATTCCAGTTGAACGCCGGTCCTCCATCTGCAAAGCAATTCCAAACGTCAGCAGGAATAGCCTCGTCACCAGTTGCAGCAGCCGTGGGAGCGGAAATTGAGTAATTGGAACGATAGTCCTGTGCATTTGACGCCATGGATAAAAAATAAAAAGCGAGTCCGGTTTCCATTAACAATCTCTTTACTGAACACAAATATTAGTTCCGGGATTACCTCACGAATATTGTTTGAGACAATCCACGTGTTTGAGTTTATCTCATTTCCCACTGTGTAGAATTTCAAATGTTGCTGGAAGTCCTTGTGATGTTGCACTTGGTTATACAACTGGAAGCCATAATATAACGAGAACAGTTGTCGTGTTTTTAGTTATTTTTGCGTAAAGTAGAAAACGTTTTGCATGATGTATGCCTACCATGCAAGACACGGGATGCCGTTCCTTCAGTACAGGAAGCAAAACGGTGGGATCCAGAACCTCAAAAAAATCTTGTTTATTGTCCATATTTCTATTTTCAGCGCGTAGTACTAACTATGACAAATTCGAGCAAATTATTTTACTGTTACTTAAAATGGTGATCATTTTAATTTAATTTAGTCAACAGAACCGGGATGTCACTTTTCGCACAGGCCAAATATTTAAATAGGCTACAATTTATTTTGTGTAATGTCCAGTGAGACATGTTGAGTATGAACAAGATGAATTGTAATTACCTTAAACAGATTTACACAGATGATCGAGTTATATAATGCTGTAACCGACTGTGGTCGCTTATCTTTCTTTCATGTTCAGTGGAACATATACACAGGTTATCAGGAGATAAATGTTGGTCATCATTTTTTATCATTCTTGCTGACTTTTGCTACCATGTCATGAACCAGTCACAATTTCGTCTGTGTCGAACTAAAAGTTAGCAGATGCATTCTATTGGGTTATCATAATATGCAGTGTGTGCTATGCATTTCAATTATAATAATGTGTATGAACAATTTATGTGTTCCTGTTGTAAATGAAGCAATTTATTAAACTTTATTTGGGAAATAGCAAATTGGAGTACCAATGAGGGAGACATTTGTCTGGAAAGCTAATAAGTTATTTACTGCTAGTGAATTCCATGTTGTATTTGGTTTTCAATTTAGGTTATATAACGAAGCAATCACGGAGAAGGTTAAGCACAATAACCCCAATGCTGACCAACTTCAATCCGACATACATCTGAACAGCAACAGGGATTGGAGCCGCCACATGCTCCTGCCGCACAATACTGCCCAGATCCCCGACAGTTTGAATAGTCTCCAGTTGGAGGTCCAAAAAGCTAAAACCGAGCAATCCCAAAATTACAAACTTTAAATACGTTCAATGAAATTAATGATAGGTGCCACAATTTGAGATACTTAAACGGTCAGCATTACCCTCCTTCCCTCTGATTCCGTGGCGTAAATTGCCAAAAGAAGGCACGCCAATGACACAAGTGAGTAGATCACACGGCCCATGATTTTAAATTATATATTTCTATAACTGGGTTACAGATGACTGGCTTGATTTCCGTCAAATTATTAATGGACACGCGAGTTTTTATACTTCAGTTGAAAAGGAAAAGATTCTTCGGTAAAATAGTGTACAAAATTATCTCCAAGGCTGCCTTATTTACTTGCCCACACATGAGGATAAATGTGCAATTGAATACGGATAAAATTGTACGACCAGGAAAATAATGCAATCGAAAATGGAAATGCAAACATCGTTCCATATATCTTCGATGAACACTGACAACCACAGAGTCAAGCTAGTTACACATATGTATCTTATCAAAATTTGATGTAGATTGTATATTCACGGGGAACTAAAAATATCACAATAAAAGCCTTTTCTTTGTAAGTAATTTGAATGTCACAATGGAAAATAATTGCATTGTGGTTTAACGAACGACACCTATTGATCAATATTTTTGAGAGTAACGGATATGGTATGTGGTGTGTATGTGGTTGCTGAAGTGGCCTTGTCGTTTGTTTGTTGTTTGCTTCAATTTTTAAAGCAAAATTCCACATTATTTATAGTCCAAAATTGTTATTTTTGTGACAATTTCTAAATTGTGTTCCCAATTTGATTTCATGTGCCTACACTTTTGACAGGAAGGCAGTTGCTTAAGAATAATTGCAGGGAAGTATAGATTAAATTCAAATTTGGCATTGGCTATTACAAAGCTTTTCCCTTTTTATTTCATGCCATTTTTGATACGCAACCAGTGTCTAGATTAATGGAACCTCTTCTGCTTTAAAGATTCAAGTATTCAGGTATGTCTTTTATAAGCGTAAAGACCATCCTTCTCGAAATATATTTAAAACTGCTTTCAAAATGAAATTTTAGTCAGATCAGATGGACATGATTATAATAGGGCAATATGCGTTCTCCAAGGGCAATATTAATGACTTGACGTATATTGACGCAATCATACATCACTTGATTTAAATCCGTTGACAGCGATAAAATGAGCCATTAATGCACATTTTTAAGTCATATATATTGGTCATTACTTCCTCACGGCTCCAAAAAGAACTCCTGATGAATACCTTCAGAAATTTTGTTTTATTTTGTATGCAGTGAAGACATTCAAAATATTTAGACACATTAAGTAATTATTAGTAACATAAATTGATTCATTGTGATGCTGGGAAACTACTGTTGGCAGGTATGTATATTGCCTATACATGTAGCAAATACATCAGAAATACCCTCAGCGTGACACAAAATCTACTTAAGGGTTTAAAATATTTTAAATAATTTATTAGTAATTTATTTATTATTTATTTATTATTACTATATCTATATTATCACATGTATTATCAACGCAACGATCTCAAAATTTAGAATACAAACAGTCGACTTTTAATATATGAGATTATGTAAGCAGCAATTACATTTTTTACGATCCATTCTAAGGATTAAATGTACATGAACCACATTTCAGATTGTTCATATTCACGTATTTGTCTCATTCAGACAACACAATGATGCAAAATTTCGTGAATGTTTGTTACATACTAAGGTACACAGTTGTAGAGAATTGGCATAAACAAATCCATTTCATTAAAAGTTTAAGTGAGACATCCATCCAACAAGCCATATAGTTATTGTCCCTTGCAGACTTCAATTCCGAATGAGTGTTACATGAATCAAAGCCGAGTCTCAGAATGGCAGGGTCTCTGTACAATAAAAGAAGAAAAAATCGCGTTTACATTAATATTGCAAAGTGCTGTCAACGTTCTGTATAACTAGATGTACTCCTGTCACAATTGTTGAATGTAAATGTTTACTTACATCAGGGGTAGTAGATATCATGAATGCGGGAATGTGAAAACGTGTCCTTGGCAATTTTCGAATTTGTACGTGGTAGAAGCGTAGCTGACGCGTTGGTTGAAGGACGACCACTCTTCCGGAAATCTGAAAATGAAAATACTTCAAGCTTTAGTACACCCGCTTTCAAGAAAACGGATATGTTACACCATTTGGACACACTTGTTATGGGCGTTAAAATAGTATTGCATTAATAAGCTGAATTTGTTCGTTTTCTACTCCCAAAAGTGTCCATGTACAAGTACGCAAAAACATGTTGTGTGCATGTTGGCAGAACAATGCAAAAGTCGATTTATTCTTACTCCCTGTGACCCAGCCAGCGAAAACGCGTTTTAAAGTGTTTGTCGTTGTAGCGACACATTATCGTTTGTTATTGTTAAAAAAGAAGGATTGCATTTAAGTGCAAGTTGATTTCTCAAAGTTTTCTGGTGCCATCAAATTAAATCAGAAATGCACTCATAAGCTGCCGTTTGGTTAAGGAGCATCATAGGAAAGTTATATAAGGCAAGGCACTCTGAAACCGACGCCGGATTGAGAAAAGCGTAAAACCAGACTTGGTGCCGTTGAGATATGAATTGCAATATATACGAAATGTGTCTAAGATGCGATTCGTACTTTTACTTAGCTTGGAGCATGTGATGCATTCAGTGTTGTTGCTTTCCCATTGATGGAATGGTTTGGGTTTGCTCAGCCTCTTTTTTGCAAATATTCAACAGTATCATCGCATTTTGACTTTCGGTAAACAAAGATAACATAAAACAGGCTTTGGGAAACACTATCCTTCCAACTGTATCATTAACAACATTTATGCTAAAATTACTAAAGTATGCGTTTTCACGCAACCTATTAATCTCATTTGCCTTGCTGATACGGGCCTTTTTGGAGTTACGTAATGCTGTATGAGTTAATTAACATTTACCTGTGTCAATTTTCTTGGAAGTTGGCCTGCTTTTAGTACACTTTTGGATTGGTTCTATGCTGGTGAAGCATTTGCTCAGGAAAATTCTGCAATAATCTTGTTCATTATGCTGATTATTTTGAAAACAAAAGGTGGTGTCGCTTTACCACTGCAGTGTTTGTTGTGGTGAGCAAAGCCAATTCATTTGTCTGCTCTTGCCTTTATGTGTACTTATGGGACTAAAATAGCAGTTGTAATTAATATTATTATGCATGCATTTATCGAGGGTGCCTGTTCATTAGACAGCTTCCTTGTGGAGCTGCCTGCGTATTGCTGGAAACGCAAACTCGAGAAGCGTTCTTTTGAAGCTATAGAACTACGTACATATGTGGTGTGGGTAGTGTTAAATAGATGAATCAGTATTATCATGTCTCCGTTCATTCCGTTGCTTTGGTTTTCATTGCAGTGGATGCCAGTGTTGTGTATTTACGATAGTCAAACGGGATGGATAGAAACATAATATTGTTATTTTGTTATGTGTTCAATATTTGCGTCATGTGAACAAAATATATATAAGAGAAGTGAATTATGCGGAAAATTATGGCATCACTATAGTGAGCACTGTATTGGCTTTTCAAGCTAGCATATACGTCGATCAATGAGTATTTTGGATTGGTTACTAAATAAAATAAAAATACTAGAAAAGGCTACCAATAATTTGGACTCCTTTCCTTTTTTATCAAGATCAATTCCTCATGGATGATGAAAAATCAAAACTGGCGAAATTTGAACTACAACAATGGAGACAATAAAACTCTTGCAAAATTTATAGACTCATTAACTACAAATTGGGACTTGCATTGTAAATATGATGTAATCAGCAAAAGTGAAACGCGTGACAAAAAATGGTTTTAAAAAGTCATCTTCCATCCGTTGCGTACGAAAATGTTGGGCTACCCAGCATGGGTAGGTGATGAAAATAGTTTTGCCTACATGTTTTTGAGGTTACGTTGCTCATGGGTTGATGACCCTTTATTCTGTTACTGGTATTTTCGCTCTGATGGTTGAGAGGTCCCGTGTTGGGTAGCTTTGAGTACAAATTAAAATGCCGCGAATGACACAAGCCATTTTAATAAATTGGGAGCGTTTCAAACTCTTGAAAAAGGACGAAAAGCGTACTTCACCTAACCCATGCAATGGCATTTTGAATGTTGCCATGTATGGCGGATATTATGCAATGTAAGTATGTGACACACTTCCAAACGTCTCTCAGCTTAGTAGTCAGCCAGGGCAAAGGAAGTTAGCGTAACTTTTCATTGACATGCGTTACAACGGCAGGAAAGCCGTTGATCGTCATGCCAGTTATATCATTAGGTTACGTAAAAGCGGATTTCAGATAGAGATACATCATTCGTAGAGTTAGCGACTAATGAGTTGACTTCTTTATTTTGGCCATGTGACACCCTTTTCGCAGATTTATATAGCTGGCTAGAAATAGCTACTTTAAATGATGGCTTTCTCAACCCAATTATAAATGTTAATGTTTCTTAGCGGAGTTTGGTGCTGATTACAAAATAAGATGCTGCATTCTTTGCTATCCCAACAGGAAGTTGCGACGCAGGTGTTATGTCATGATCAAAGCATGTGAGAGTTCGATCTCAAGGGAAATTTATTTGTTCATTTGTGCTAGATATTTGCGACCGACAATTCTTAATAGGAATATCAAGATAGCAAAACAGCAAAAATAAAAATAACACACATTACTTTCATTTGCGTCACCAGAGTGACATTTAAAAACTCCGACGCAATTTGTTGCGTCACAACGACTTGAACTTTTTTATAAGTTCGAAATTGCTCCATTTGTGTCAAGTGAAACTCTAGAGAAGTTGAGAATAAATAAAAACAAATATGCTGTGTCAAACTAGCACCAAACTTACTTTCTCTGCATCCTTACCAGCAAATACGTTATAACTAAAAGGCAACTATAGCAATTTTAAAACACTACCATCAACTCTTTCCATTATTGTGCTACGGAGTGCTACTTGCATAAAAACGTTGCACGTCGCCAACCTAATTCAAAACTCACAGTTAATTCCCTAAGCGATCACAATATTTTTATTCAAGAACATGTTTTGAAATATATTACCTGAATTCGTAATTCGTTGAAGCAATCCACACGTTACCCAGCCCCTTAAACAGCCGTGCTTTTCCACATCCTTCCATCACCTGTTGGCAACAGCCTTGAGACCGGCCTAGTGCCGCAAATCACAGTTTCCAGCTCGAGGTCATTATGAGTTCTATGTCGAGGTTGCAGTTCACTGTTGGCAACAGTTGATACCGACGTCAGTGGGGCATTGCTGCCGACGGTCAAAAAGTTTGGTCTCGGTGGGGAAAGCGGAGATCTGCGAGTGGCCCGTATCCCCAATTTCCTGACAATCCATGTAGGCAGCATAGATTTGGCCCTTTTGCGAAATGTTGAATTGAAAAATCCATAAATTACCGGATCCGTGCTACTGTTCCAGTACAAAAGCCACTGCGCTGCTGGGGCGACGTTTCCCAAGTAGCGCTTCGCCGCCGTGCTCATATTCGGAACCAATTTGATGTACGTAGCAATAATGTAGAGCGGCAACAGGCAGAGGAAAAAGTTGAGGATGACAATTCCCAACATTTTCCGGAGACTTTTCCTAGTTTTCCGGTGGATTTGTTGGATGTGACGGGATGCCGCCGAATTTTCGTGGGGAACGTTTCGATGACTCACCTTCCACCAGATAATGAGACAGCAGTGGGCAATGATTAGAAAGGGGAGGACGTAGCAGAAAATGAGAGTTGCGGAGATGAAGTATATTTTCTCGTGGTCCTTGTTCATCCAGTGTTCCACACAATATACTTGGCCATCCGCTTCCGACGTTTGCAGCTCAAAGACGGCGAGCCAGGGAATTGGGACGATCAAAGCTATTATCCAGATTAGCAGGATGAGGAAAGTGGCTTGGCGCTTCGAGAAGCCGCGAGTTGACATGGTGTGCTTACAGATTGCAACACATCTGTGGGAAAGTCCAATTTCGGATAATGCGAGAACATTTTACTTCAATTTTATACTTGTTTTTGAAATTCGGAAATGGAATCGTCCTTTACCTGTCGATGGAAATTGCCACGAGGGAGTAGGCGGAAGCTACCACGGATACTCCTTGAACGAATGACACACCTTTACAGAGGGAAGATCCCAAAACCCACGCTGAAACGGAAATAAAACCGAAATAAAAACTTTTCAACTAATCTCACTCTAAAGAAACTTTAATTTGAAATATTTATAATAAAAGCGCACATTTGAAGACACTAGCAAGGAGTGTTGCAGGCAGACAGCAAAACAGAACCAGCGCATCCGCAACGGCCAAATTGAGAATGAATAGATCTGTAACGGTGCGTCCAGTTGGGCTGTATAAGATGACCGTGATCACCGTCAAATTTCCCAAAACGCCCACAACAAACACGATCACGTACGCAACTATCAACACCACTGTATATATTACTGATTGCTTCAAACTGAACATATCAGCCAGGTCGGATATTATTTCGGAGCTATTTGTTGCACCAAAGATTTCTGTATAGTTCCAGTCAGTCCGGCCTGCTTCGTAAGATGAAATTTGTAGATAGTTGTCTGCGCTTTCACTTTGCACAATTTGGCAAACGAAACACGAATAGAAAACTAGCAACTGAATGGTTACTTTCACCAAACCGCTATTACTTCTCCATCCGCCCCAACTACTACCATGCGCAATATTGGAATGCATGGCCCTTTATAATTCAGAATTTAATTCTGGAATATTAAAGCTTAAAAAATACAAGTATCCAACAAGCTGGATCTAGTGACGTCTGCTTTTGATACTGAAGAGAATGAACCACCTGTTGTTTTAAGCGCTTGCCAAAAGGTTCGTGGTGTGCATCGCGGTGGCTACCGAGAGACACTGCCTTTACTTTGAAGCTATGCTAAACCATTAATACAGAGATTTTACCTATAGAGAAACAAAGGATAAGGGAGATTGTGTACATGGGACACATTTGCTCCGCTTTCACACCGTAGTTTTGACTCTTCGGTACAATATTACAGGTAAATGCTTATTTGGCTTCCCCATCCAGAGAGCAGAATGCTCCAGTGTATCAGTCAATATATGTATTTTTTCTCGACTGCGTTTGCTTTCGTATGCATCGAAGATAATTAATTAGTAACAGTTTAAAAGTATGTTAGGAATGTCAAATGAGTTACCTTCTGTTCTCTCCACGTGAGACTAAACGAATGTGCTCAATCATTGCAAAAATGGCATTCGAATTCAATGGGCATACGAAAAAATTCACATCCGGGAAAGTGTCATGAAAGGTAATATTATTTGCATGTTACTAGAGGGTTTTAATGATATCCGCGGGATTCAAGAAGGATGAATGTGCATTATCCAACACAGATTTTAGAGAATTTTGAAAAACAAATTGGAACAAGGTGTAAATTTTTTTGATGCTACCGCATCACGTTTTGGATTGCATCCTACGTCCAACTTTATCAATTTTGCTAATGCAGCTCCTACTATTTGCTTTGTTTAGTCACACAGAAAGCAATATCAACGGTAACTGTGTCTCATTTCGAAGAAAAGCCCATCTTCATTTTGAGCGACTACGCTGTGTAAACAGTTTGCAGTATTTGTTTCGTGCAAATGTATCTACCTATTCAATTTCCTCTCGACGATCCGTCAACCCATCTTTACACTTTAAAAGTAATACATGCTCGGATAAGTTTTAATTACTGGAGGAAGACGAATAAGACAAATTATATAAAAAACAATTGATATATATATTTATATTTTCAGATAGTGGAATATAGGGTACATACAAAAATACAGACAATGAATGGATACAATTGCTATATTACGAATACTTCGTTCTAGAAATCCAGACGGTTTTAACGGAAATGTTCATTAAATTCTAATTCATTTGACGGCAAAAATACAATTCTTCGTTACAAACTACCAAATTGAATACACACGCGCCAGTATAAAAAAGTATTGATTTCAGTTCCGTTCCCAATCAATTCAGACAACCGTGCTTCTGTCTTGACAGCATTCTAGCGGGAAATGAGTAGAATGAACGAAGAGTGGTAGTCTGCAAGACTTCGTGAAACAAGATGTTTCCAAAGATGTAATCCAAAAAGCAGCGAAAAAAGAAAGAAACAATTTGTTTGAATATTTGTTTGAGTGTTAAATTTAAGATGCTTAAAGCGTTGCCGGTATCGGCGGCATAGCAACTGAAGCATAGATAGCTTTAAATATTTTACCTGTGAATTGGGGATCCTTTGTGGCGAGTTCCTGTAGAGAAGAGTCGTTTCAATCCACAGCAACACCGAATCATCCGGGACCTAAAAAAGAAGAAAAATTGTCAGCCTTGTTAGTCGATACTAATACCGTCCGCAATAATTGTTTTCATTAACATGATGCAGTTTTCGCATGTAAGTGGAGTTCTGTACGTTAGACTTAAGGCATGGATTTGGAATTTGACTTGTATACTGGAATTAAACCCATCACGAATCCATGGACAGTTGTAAACCAATTGATTTTGTTTAAAGAGTTACATGTCATAAGTTTTTCAGCTTTAATAGAACGGCTTGAATTCTGAGTGCACATTCACAAAATTATTTCCTCAAGCGCATCAAGCAAGTATGGCTGAACACTTGACTCATCTGTAGCTAGAAATAGCAAGGATTATTATTTATTTTACATCTGAAGCACCTATTCCCTTGTATTCCCATGAGAACCGGATTGGAGTTTTAGTTCTTACACCCACACGCAACCTCTGCTTTCGATTCTACAGTTTGTTTCTGTGTGACCAGATACATGGGTAAACGTAAATGCATCGCGGTAGTGTACACATATGCCATCCATGTTGCTACTGACTCTACTTTCACCACCAAGTTTTAACAAACTTAAACATAGTTTGGTTTGAGACGTGAATGATATGTTCCTTCATATTCCATCAACCAGATTTAATAAAATTAGAGGCAACTGATTTGGTTTTCTATCCAGTTATATTGTGTTCATCATATCTAGTTCAATTATTTCTACGTTGCCGCTGCTAGCACATTGTTTGCAATCTAATGGAACATTGAGTTGTTTACTCTATTAGGTGCTAACTAATTGTGAAATTGCATTATCTTGGTGGTTGGTTAGAAATATATGCTTACAACTCACAATTAAATGTGATAGAATTAGTGGCATGTGAAGTCGACAATGAGGACATGAAGGAAAGCAATCAAATAATTTGCCGCCATTTTCAAACCAAGTTGTATTAACGGCATTCATGTTCCATCGAAAAATAAATCCGATCATTTTAGAAGGTTTTCTATTTGGGAATCACCTTTTTATTCAACTGTGCGGCTACGTTTCACTGAGCTCCTACTTTGTACTTTGAAGTGGATGTAAGGAAAAATCCAACGACACACTTGTCTAGAGGCCTCTTGACACGCTCCACACACATAAAACTTTTTGTCCCAACAGTTAGATGTTTTATCTTTTTGTATTTATTCCATATATATATTACATGCCACAAAACACGATTTGGTGGATTTGCGTGTCAACTTTAAATTTTAAAATGGTTCTGATCTCCTAATGTAACTTAGCTTGCGAGTTTTACAATCTGATTCGTAGGGACATTTAAGAAGCATCGTAATGAATCATGGAAATTTTCATCAATCATCCAATCGTATTTCCCCAGGAGTAGATAGTATATGAATTCATTCTAGTATGACAGGTTGCATGCGCTTGTTCACATAAGAACAGTACGCATGTATTTATATAATCATTAGACATGTGTGTGTTAGACAAACTATAGGTTAGGCTTTGTCAAACATTGATGTATATTTGCACTTGTTGAAGTGTATATGCAACTGAGTGCCCGAGACGCTGACAACCAAGTCAGAGCTCCGGTGTGAACATCACGGCAGCTCACCAGATACTGAGCAACAGTGAGTTTCACTCTGCACTAAAATTGCTTTTACTGCTTTCTCTTTTACCATCAAAATACATGGCAGAAAAATGCGCTTTTAGTCTTGGAATGAGCTAGCGTATTCTCACACAATCTGCATGCAATATCACTCAACACGTAATGTTCAGAGTATCTGTTTGTGTTTGCCAGATGTTGTATAGATGGCAGTTTCATTCGTATCGCGAACCTGAAACCAGAATTTATTCGGTCTGAACAGTTCCCAATCTTTGGTTCACGTTTGGCGGGATTTTCGTATTTAGATTCCTATGGCAATGTACGTACAGATATTTGATAACTTTACGATGAATTGTGTGCTTACTCCATGGCTTTTCGTAAGAATCTGAAAGTTGTTTATCGAGTAATTCTGGTGACTAACCCACGTTCTGCTTGCATTCCCTTAATCCAGCTAATTCAGCGAGTGTAAGCTTCCCAATAGATTCAACTGTTCTGATAACAGTTTTCAAACTTTGTTTCTCCGGCGACTTTCACTTCCAACTGTTGTGACAGTCGAGATAAAACAAATGGTTGTAAGGCGCGCTTATCAACAGCTGATAATTTTGAAAATATGTGTCCTCTCGATGAAAAATGATACAGTAGATTTCCTGCGTGCGATTTGCATAAAGAATATACCGTTACTTTTACCAAAAGATCCATTAGCAATTTCGGTGCAACTGGAATATAACACATTGAATGGAAACCGCCAACTTAACGAAAACGTGCTTAAAAGAAAGTGAATCTCAATTTAGGACATATGCGATTTCCTTTCCAGTAACTTAGTATGCAAAAGACACCATAAGAAATATTACAGTGAAAGTTCAAATTGCATATTTTTGAAATTATAATACCTGAGTTGTGCGAAGAAACATTCTGATTTGATTTGGCATATCGCGTCATCCCAAGTGACAGTACAAAGTTAGATTAGCTGCAGAGTAAATTCGCTCTAAACATATTCCTACTATGTAGCTTTGCTGGTTAACAGCCATTGAACCCAGCCACAGGGTTCATTGTTTCTGTACACGAATGGAGTTTTTATTTTATAGAAACGTGTCACAACAATTGAATGTATGTTCATAAATTTTCCTTAATCCTTGTTTAGATAGCACAGTCATCATTGACCAAATCAGATTCTCGAGGTTTCCTAAAACGATGCACTGGACCACAGGTTGATTAATTGCCCTCACAAGACAAAGGGATAAAATGAAAAATGGAAACATGTCCGCATACCTTGCAACGTGATGTAAAAAATCTGAAGCATACCTTCTGCATAATATACAAAATTTCGAAATAAAAAACATATTTCTTCCCCCCCCCCCATATGCCCAATATAAGTGTATAAATGCTTTAAAGCAGAGTTGTCCACCAAAGGACAATAAATTCTGTTTATACCTTGCAAAAAATAATACGCACAACTAACACAATGCAATGTATTTTTTAATATACAACGACCGTATATATATTATGGATATAATGCTCACTTAGGTGTAAAGTATAGTAGTAGTTCGTTTAAAAAACTATGGTTAACATTACATTGTAAATCATGTCCAAAACATGTAAATATGCTGTCAGTCAAAGTCTCCCGTATTCTCCCGTGCGACATAACGTAAAGCAGAACCTGTCACAAAATTATTTATGGTTTTGTGCAATGGAACTTTCTTCAGGTGGCAAGGGCGCCTTTGTGAGCTGAGGTGTTGAGATTCTCAAAGAATACTCCAGAATATCAAGCTTCATTAAAACAGTGTATATGAACTCCAGGTCTGAAATATAAGACCATTTACTCCACACAGCGGCAACAATAACTTTGAAAACTCAAAAACCAAACACCAAAATAAACTGTTTTATAGAACACAAGAATAAAATGTAGCCTCTTGTAGTTTCCTCATAATACTGATTTTGGTTCATCAGAGGCAAGAAATCCTTTGTTAAAAGTGTGCTTTTTGATGCTTCCTCCGTAAACATAAGTAGAAGTCTCCAACATGGATTCTCTCATGGATCGATGCCCCTAATGGCTCTCGACACGATCCATCACAAGTGCAAATTACCGGGAGGATTCTGGAGAAAATCATCACCGCTCTAAACGAATGGTGTCCTTTTGCTGACTACGGAACCATGTTCAGTCATCATGAATATGTTGGTGATACATTTGCATTATAATTCACTAAATCATTCATCTATTTTAACACATGACAAGAAAATATCTCGCACTACTTGATGATGAGCATGCTCCGAGAATACCGACAACGAGTGGATTATTCAACATGCTTTACATCGTCGTGAGTAAAATTGGACGGATGAGAACTCATGTTACGAAGCGGCTACTATTTCGGTTTTCCGTCAACTGCAGGGATTAATGTAAGGTGCATTGGTGTCCTTGAAGTAGGTTATGCCCGTATTTGCACAACATTTGGTAGGTATCACGAAGCAAGGTTTAAATGGTGCAAGCCCCCCAGTAGTTGTTTGTGCATCATGCTTAAATGGAGACCAGCCTGGATTAAGTAGAGCAAATGTTTCGCTGAGTATCTGGTTGAATGTAGTCCACAGCAAACCAAAAATCAATTATTATGATGGGACATAATTGTATGGTCTAGACGTGAAAGGCTAACGCTAATATGCTTCTGCTTTGCGCGATGACAAACATTTTACAGCTAACCATCTACATGTATTGTACAAATGATTTCTTCATGACACACTATTGTAAAATTCCTTAGGAAACTGAACGTAGGGCCTGAATATCCGTAAAGCAATCCAAGCGACGGTAACCTTACGGTTTAATATTGTACGTAATCTTCACGCAAGTCATAAAATGAATAAAATTGCTTTATTTGGACGCCATTACCGAAAAAGCATTCCAGACCGTGCGAGTGATTTTAATAATTCGTGTATTAAATTCTAATCCTTATGAGAATTTCCCCAAAACTATATTTAAAAAAGTGCATTAGTTTCAGCACGTTCGATAGCTGGCTATACTATATTCTTATCCGTTTACCTTCTCGAACAACGTATTAAAATATTTGTTTCAGTAAAACGGCCTAAATTTATTTGCCTGTACAGTACAATAGTTTGGGTATACCGCATTATTACGTAACGGCAATCATATTAGTCAAATTCTACTCACCTGCAACCGGTTGTGAGATTTCGTGAAACTGCCTACTTTAAACGAGATTTGGTCAAGCCACGCTTGGGCAAAATTGGACACGTTTTTAGGACACGCAAAATATAGGTCATAGTGTTTTCTCTTCTTTTCACATACCGGCCGTTGTCTAGATTTGGAATCATTTTGAGACTGTCTGCAGAATCTGGTAACGATTCATGTTCCGTAACTGTTAGAAAATGAAACCATACTGCTTTGAACATCCTTGGTATATGTTCATTACAGCTGTCGGGCCTCTAGAGTAACCGAATCATGTACTCAAGTCTCTTGCAGTGATTAATTTATTGACTTACGACGTACTCTTACTACCTACTGAAAGTTTAATGAAGCAGCAGAGATGAAGGTATGTGTGAGCAAACGTCTTGAGAAATTTGATGACTTTCTGGTCTTTGTTTTATCGCAAAAGATTTTATGGCATAGCCGAAACATGTGAAGTTGGAGTACACCTTTCACTTCCTGCCATTTCTCTGTAAAGAAAAAAAAGCTGACTGCGAAAAGTTATTAAAATATATACCAACGATTTTACGACAATACCTTTGCGACTATCGCTCAATTTGAGGAACACCATGACTTTCACTTTCCAGAGGATAACCTATTCAACCGAGTGTATCCGGCACCAATGTCTACACTTCAAGCTTTGAAGCAGAATTCTACGTAAATGGATTCGTCATGCGGTACTAAGTATTGTCTAAATTCTCGGATCAATCAAATGATATTGAACCAATTTTCACAGTTTCTTAATGGGCAATAAGTGAAAATCACTTAAAATTGGTATGACATCAACATGACATGGACGCCGTCTCAGTTTATTTTCAGGGCAAAGTACTAACTATTCCTAATGTCGCAAGTTTCTTTCAAATTGATTCAATTCTCACTGTTTCTTATAATACGAACAAGCTGTTCCGAAAATGTTATAAATTTTATTAGCGGAAGTATAAACAATGATATTTACTGCTGAGAGTACGAAACTGAATAGGAAAACTTTTCGAGGGAGCTATTACAGTAATGGAAAATATAAAAGTTCAATACAACTTTGTTTTCCAGGTGTCCATTAAAGGAACATTTTTAATGGCAGAATATACTATCCTGATCCGCCAAATTTTACTGTTTTGATCTATGCAACAAATTAAAAAGTGTCCTAGATAGGTGAAACCCATAATATATTATTTCAAATTTCAAGATAATGTTCTATAACGATTTTTTCCAATTTGGACTACTGTGATCACAATTCTCTTGCGAAAAGGTTATCATGCGAAGCATTTATAATGGCAAAACTAAACTTTGTATTTAGAAACTCCTAAATCTTTGCACCCCCACTTTACATCATATAAGCTCCGAATGAAGTGAAAGATTTTCCAAACCGTTCCGGGTTATGACAAAACTGTGAGACATTGACCATTAAAATTCACCAATCAGTATTAAACTTGATAACAATCGGTTACACCATCATGAAAAATGATCACGTTTCTTTCAAGAAACATATTATGAGTTATTTGACATGATTTATTACGTACATATTTTGCAAGTACATATCTGTTTTGTTTTGGGTGTTGTTCTGAAAGCACCTTTCCGTTAAACGAAGGGAGTATAATACATTACCGTTACAATTTAAAAGCGAATATATGACATGAGGCGATGTACAACAATCATCTAATGCTTTCATTGCTCATACATTAAAGCCACGTCACATGTCAATCCAAAGCCATTAGTTTCTAGGACGTCCCAGAAATTTGGAAAGTTCGGCGCTCTATATCATTAGAGAATTGTGGCATTCACCTTAAACTCCAATGATTTGGATTGTGTTGTTTTTAGGTATCACTCTGCTCACTAAGATCAAGATAAGATAAACCACGAAAGTTGTTTAGATTTAATGACACCATCCATTCCGCAATCCAGAAGAACTGGTAAGTAATTAAGCAACTTTATCGGCCGTCTTCTGATTCTGGTTTAGAGATCGCTAGTTCAAATGGTGGTGCACTTTAGATTTGCAAGAAAAATTTCCATGGTAGATCTGTAGGAGGAAGCTAATTAAAGCCATACTGTGGTTCTGAGAAGTAATGGGTCATTAACATTTAGAAGCATTCTGTAATCAAATGATCCCATTCCAATTTCTGGAATATGCATTTGTACTGAATGAAGAAATACTTTTATTCACATATTCAAGTATAAAATATATTTGAAATATGTAGAGCTTTAGTAACCAGTGGAATAATAGGACGAGTTAATATGTTTGTTCGCTTGATTGCTTGAGGTAGTTGGATAAGAAGTTTTGGAACATGTCACCATAATCACATTTGTCGTTATCGCTGCGAGCTTTGCTCTCACCTTTACATACCGCTAAGACAAAATGTACTCGTTGAAGAAAGTTTATTGTGCTTGCACTGAATCACGTTGCGAATAGATAAATGTATTACTTCAAGTAACACAAATAACGCGAAGATAAGTGCTACGTGATACGCTCCACGCGCTATATCAAATGCTGCAAGGAAGAATCTCATAAAATTGGTACTTTCTCGTGAAGTTTTGACAATAAATTTGCATCCACCAAGATGTCGATGAATGTACATTAAACAGCTCTTCAACTAGCGCAGCGCTCAAAATTCAGTTACCGTAATTGTATAAATGAAACAGTGAAATGTTCTAATATTCTTTTTTTTAATAGCCTTGGATCGGAAGTTTACAATGCTTATAGGAATTCTGGTCAGATGACAAATCAGACAATGAAGCAGCTAAATCATTACTGATTCATACAATGGTCTCTCATTTGCGTTCCATTCCAGTTTAAACGAAAAGTACTATCAATGAATCATACACAAATTCAATGAGCATTAATTACACTCATATGAACGACGTTGGCGCTCCAAAAGCTGACTATGTCCTCGAAAGCAATTGACCACTCTTCTAGCCAGACAAACTTATGTACATAACGAAATGGCTCCGATAACTAATATAGATAATCAAATCATCAGACGACTTCATTTTCAATAATGACTGCTTTCTGGGTTCAACGATCACTACATCAAGTACGTCTGGCAACTGGTTGTCTGAATTTCCTGTACTACACAGGAAATTAAACTGAGAACCATATGGTTATCGAAATGAGCAACTGTTGGGTGTAACAGAACCAACCACAAGTTGAATGACAGTGCAGTGTTTCGTAATGAATCTATTTTTATCGGGCAAGTCGTGAATCTGAAGCCATACAAAAATTTGTCGGTCAAATTATCTTGGCGCGTGCACGTGGCAGTTCATGGTCACTGTTGGCGACAGACGCAGTTTCTTAAAAAATGCTAGATGTTATGCATTTTATCATGACTTCACAAAATGGCAGAAATGTTCAGGTGGAGAATAAATTGAGGTGGAACACAAGCGATGAGTTTATGGTTATTTTTATGCTGCCACAATGCAAGAGGCTAGCAAAAGCATTTATTTTACAAGTCAAAAAGAATAGGTATGTAGATTTTTGGACTTTGGTAAAAATGAAGAGAGAGCTTTTTTGTGTGCACTCTTCTCGGCGATCAAGTAGCAACAACGTAGAAATGGTAGAATGCACAGCTTATAAACAGCAATGCATCACAAAAAAGTATAGCACCAATTGAATCGTTTTCTTAAGTCTCTTCAGCTAATTTACATAAACATCTTACATTCATTAAAAGCTTAAATTATGAGTTGGCTGAACTGACTTGACTTATAGGAAAGTTACAAAAAGGTCAATTTTTATGACGCACTAACCGGACAACGAACTTGTCCTCAAAACCATTATAATATTCAAATTAAGCTTAAACGTCAAACAAATCAGCTTTACAAATTAGTCAAATTAAGATTAAACAAAAAACCAATACATACACAAAAGAGAACATTTTTTATGGCCTTTACAAACTCATACTGCACCAAACACCGCCCACCTTCGCATATCTTGCGAACAATGGACAAATAAATTAACATAAAAACATGAAATGACATTGACATTGGTTTGATAAAATTAAATAAATTAGTGACGAGCAATGAAACCACTACGTCCTCGGCGACTCGCTGGTTCCCACCACACAAAGGGCGAACTGTCTAGGTTATTAGCCCGCGCCGACCCCACCCAAGCCGTTCAATCTCCTTGAGGGATCCTTTCCTCGCAGAGACCTCGGTTGGCTGTTTTTGTTGTGGTAGTAGCGGCAGCCGCTCCGGAGTTCATGATCGCCATTGTTGTCACTAAAAAGATAAAAATAAACATACTTAGGTACATAATGTCACAAAATTAAAAAATATCATTAATCATTGATCATCATTAATTGATAAGATAGGACATAACTTAGCAATGGGGCGTTGCATTTCATTTGTCGCCGTCTTAATGGTGGCGACACGAACAAGACCGTCATGTCCAGGATGAGTGGCTATGATGCGTCCTAGCTTCCATTTCATGGGTGGGATGTTATCCTCCTTTATAATGACCAGGTCACCAGTCTTCAGGTTATCCCTCTTCGTCTTCCACTTAAACCTCTGCTGCAGGGATGTGAGGTACTCTCCTCTCCACCGCCGCCAAAAATGCTGGAACATCTGCTGAGTATGCTGCCACCGTGACAGCCTGTTCATCTTCACACTGGTCAGGTCAGGTTCTGGAATGGCGTTGAGTGGTCCACCGATGAGGAAGTGGCCGGGAGTGAGAGCGTTGACGTCAGCTGGATCACTGGACAATGCACAGAGTGGTCTGGAGTTGACGCACGATTCCACCATGCACAGGAGAGTCTCGAACTCCTTTTTTGTTGGAGTAGCAGCACCAATCACACGTCGCAGATGGTATTTCACCGCTTTGACGCCAGCTTCCCATAATCCACCTTGATGAGGCGCTGATGGAGGATTAAAACTCCAAATTGTTCCGCTGCCTCCAAGCTCACGTTCCACTGATTTTTGATGTTGAGATTGAAGCAGTAATGATTTCAATTCATTATCTGCTCCCACAAATGTAGTTCCGTTGTCACTGTAGAGATGATGAGGTATCCCACGTCGCGCTGTAAAGCGTTTAAAGCAGGCCAGGAAGTCAGCTGTAGAGAGTGACTCCACACACTCCAAATGGATGGCCTTGGTAGCCAAACAAACGAAAATACAGAAATAAACCTTTTCTGTCTTCTGTCCCCTCCCACTTCCCACTTTCACTTTAAAGGCGCCTGCATAGTCCAGACCACACTCTGAAAATGGTTTTGACGGGTTTACACGTGGAGATGGGAGACTCCCCATTAATTGATTAGCAACTTCCGCTCGCTGCTTCCTACAAGTGACACATTTCCTGATTAGGATTCTGACAGTGTTTCGAGCACGAAGAATCCAAAATTGTTGTTGTATTGTTGACAGAGTCAACTTCAATCCACCATGCATGTTTTTTAGATGAAAGTGACGAATGATGAGTGTAGTAAGGAGATGATTGTGGGGAAGAAGAATGGGATGCTTGACGTCTTCTTTCTCCTTTGAATGATGTAGTCGACCGCCCACCCTGAGCACTCCAACATTGTCCACAAAAGGATTGAGTTGAGATAACCGTCCACATTTAATTGCTCCGCCAGCTTTCAGTTGATTCACCTCAGAAGAAAAATGTACATTTTGAACTATCATGATTAACGAAAATAGAGCATTGTTGAGTTCACTAACGGAAATTTCACCAGTAATTTTGTCCGTTTTTCTTATGTTATTTTTGTAGCGTAACATGTAAGCTACCACACGTTGAAGAGTTACGAGAGTTGAGTAACGCTGGAACAGATAATCCATGCTGCTTTCTGCTGTTGCCAAAAGACTTATCGTCTTCTTTTCTTCATAATCGTCTGGGTTTTGAGTGAGTGGTGGAGGCGATGATGATGGAAATGATGACTCCTGCTGTGATAACCATGATGGTCCATTCCACCACAGCTTGTTGGAGATGATTTCCTCCGCTGAAATCCCTCTGCTTGCACAATCAGCAGGATTATCTTCACTCTTGACATGGCTCCATTTCTCGTACGGGATGATCCGTTGAATTTTTGATACGCGATTGGCGATAAACGTCTTCCATCGTCCAGGGAAAGACGCCAGCCAATGCAACACGATTGTTGAATCAGTCCATCCAAAGATATCACAGTTTAGTTGCATGCTTTCTCGTACACTTTCTACTAATTCACTGACAAGTTCAGCTCCACAAAGTTCAAGTCTAGGAATTGATTGTTGCTGAATTGGTGCTACTCTAGTTTTGGCAGCAACCAAATTCACTTTTATTGTGTCACCAGCTGACACCACACGTAAATACACACATCCACTATAAGCTTTTGAGGAAGAATCGGAGAATGCATATAGTTGAATGCATTTCGGTTTGGAGACGATGATGCAGCGTGGAATGCGCACTTTCTTCAACGATGACAATGACTGATGATAATTGTTCCACAAATTGATGATTGACTGTTTTGGTGATTCATCCCAATCCAGCCCACATTTCCATAACTCTTGGAAGATTATTTTTGCGTTGATAGTCACAGGTGACAGCCAGCCCAACGGATCAAAAACTTTCGCTAACTCTGACAGGACCACGCGTTTTGTAACATTGCGAGGGGGTGACGAATTTACTACAAACAGGAACTTGTCATCCGCTGGACTCCACCGCACTCCGAGGGCTTTGATATTGCTATCAACGTCAAAACTGATGCTTTCTTTTTCACGAAGAGCTGGATCAATGGCAGCTAACACTTCTGGGTGATTAGTTGCCCACTTTCTCATGACCATTCCTGCTTTAGCTGTTATGTTGTTGAGCTCATTAAATAATTTAATGGCTTCTTCCTTTGAACTTGCACAGGTCAACGCGTCATCCACGTAGGTATTGTAAAGTAGAACTGCTGCTGCTGCTGGTAAACTTGCTCCTTCATCTTGTGCAAGTTTTTGTAGACACCTCGTCGCTTGGTACGGGGCTGACGCTGTTCCATACGTCACGGTCGTTAGTCGGTACACTTTTATAGGCTCAGTTTCACTTTCTCTCCACAAGATACGTAGGTAGTCAGCATCCTCCTTTGGCATACGAAATTGCCGATACATTTTTGCAATGTCAGCTTTAAGCGCAACAGGTTTTTCACGAAAGCGTAGCAAAATTGTAAATAGGTCACTTTGCACTACTGGTCCAACTAACAATGCATCATTCAAACTTAAACCTGTTGTGGTTTTAGCCGAACCATCAAACACAACACGAAGCTTTGTTGTTGTTGATTCTTCACGAGTTACACAATGATGAGGTAAATAGTATGTATGTTCACTGTCTAGTTCACTTTCAGGCACTAATTCCATGTGATTCATGTCCAGATACTCACGCATAAACTTCACATATTCTTCTTTGATTGCTGGCTGTCGTCTGAAACGCTTTTCGAGCTGATTGAATCTGAACAGGGCTTGCTGTTTGGATTCCCCTAAACTGGTTTTCTTGCTGTTGAATGGAAGACGACATACATACCTTCCATCATCCTCTCTGTAATGAGTGCGAAGGAAATGCTCTTCACACTCCGTTTCTTCTTTTGTTAAATGTCTTGTTTTGGGGATGGACTCTATCTCCCAAAACCTGCGCAGCGTTTTGTCAATTTCACAAGTTGACACGTTGCTTGTCACTTCCAAAACTGGGGCAAGTTGAACACTTCCGAAAAGTACCCACCCAAACATTGTGTTCTGGGCAGTTGGAGAAACTCCTGGAATGCCGATTCTGATTCCATCACGCAAAATAACAGCTCCAACTTCCGCTCCTAGTAGAATGTCGATCCTTCCAGGTTCTGAAAATTCTGGATCTGCAAGTTGGAGGTCGTTAATGTGTTGCCAGTTGTTACTGTTGCACTTTACCCTTTGTAAATCACGTGTAATTCTTGTCATCACCAGCGCTTGGACAGGAACTACTTCTTTGTTGATTCTGGATCTGGCCAAGAAATTGACAGAATGCTTCAGTCTTGTGATGGCGGCACCTGATATGCCGTTGACGACGACGTTAGCCGCTTTCCTTTGAAGTCCCAATGCTGTAGCGTAAGATTCGGTAATATAAGACGATTGAGAACACTCGTCCAATGCTGCTCTGACGACATGTTCACCACCACTATTGTCACACACGATGAGCTTAATTGTTTTTAATAACACCTGAGTGTTGAATCCAGATGATGATGATGGCACTGCTACAGCTGTTGTAGTAGTGGTCACTGTTGTTGTGTCAGATGAGCCTTTGTCCTTGGGTCCATCTGCCTTTGATGATGATGATGAAGCTTCAAAATGAAGTAGAGTGTTGTGTGGCCTGTTGCACTTCTTGCACCTGTACTTGCTTTTGCACTCGCGAGTACTGTGCCCCTTCCGAAAACAGTTAAAACAAAGTCCCTTTGTTTTCACAAATGTATTACGATCACTAATAGCCATATTGCTGAATTTCTCACAGTAGAAAATCAGATGGCTTTCTCCGCAAAAAGTACACGATTGAGGTTGTTGTGATGTGTGATGAGTTGAAGTCTGCTTGCTATTATTGGAAGTTGCTGCTCGTTGTTGAGGCTGTCTTCCCACTGTCACGTTTCCCCTTGCTAGGAGGCTCCTGATGTGGTCCTGGAGAAATGCTTCCAGTTCCATGTATGATGGTGGATCGGTACCACGGTGGTACTTGGACCATTCTGCCCGGGTCTCCGCATCCATTTTGTCACTAATGATGATGACGATTAAATCGTCCCAGTGGTCAATGTCACGTCCTAAGACTCTCAAAGCTCTTAGGCACTCATTTGTAGTATTTAAGAGTTGCTGCAGTTGCACTGCATTTTCACTTTTAACACTTTGTTGGTTCACCAGTCGCCGCACTTGCGACTGCACAATTTCTTTTTTATTGTTGTAGCGTTTGTCCAGGAGGTCCCATGCTTCTTTGAAATGACGATCAGTTATTGTGAAAGATTTTATAAGCTGGGCTGCTTCTCCCTGGACACACGTACGGAGATATGATAGCTTCTCCGCATCTGAGATTGTTCTGTTTTTGATCACAGTGTTTTTGAATAGATCCATGAAACTTTGCCAATCCTCATAGTTGCCACTGAACTTTGGCAACTCAAGTTGGGGTAATCTGACACTTGGTTGGCTACTTGTCGCTGTTGCTGATGAGGTTGGCGTGGGTATGAAGCTCTTCTTTAATGTTTGAAGAAAGCTTCTTGCTTTAACGTAGCGTTGGGAGAGATCCGTATATGACACATTGTACGGATCTAAATCTGCTGGCTTAGTGTTGATGATGCGACGATGTATCTCTGCAAGGTCGAATCGGTGCTGAATGGCCAATTCCAGGTGGATGTCACAGGTGGCTTCGTCAATGGGCGTTGTTGGGTGACCAGCAATCGCTGCTTCAATGACGGTCAGGTCGTTGGTAAGCACGAGCTTATCATGCTCGGCTCTCTCAAGATTTGTGAGCGCCATGATGATGAGCGTAAACTGTCACTGTCACTGCACTGATTGTTCTTAATTAAATCGCAAAATGAGTCACTGTGATTTAATTACGGAAATTCACTTTCCATCCGGCTCGAAGGACCAAATTTAATGTTGGCGACAGACGCAGTTTCTTAAAAAATGCTAGATGTTATGCATTTTATCATGACTTCACAAAATGGCAGAAATGTTCAGGTGGAGAATAAATTGAGGTGGAACACAAGCGATGAGTTTATGGTTATTTTTATGCTGCCACAATGCAAGAGGCTAGCAAAAGCATTTATTTTACAAGTCAAAAAGAATAGGTATGTAGATTTTTGGACTTTGGTAAAAATGAAGAGAGAGCTTTTTTGTGTGCACTCTTCTCGGCGATCAAGTAGCAACAACGTAGAAATGGTAGAATGCACAGCTTATAAACAGCAATGCATCACAAAAAAGTATAGCACCAATTGAATCGTTTTCTTAAGTCTCTTCAGCTAATTTACATAAACATCTTACATTCATTAAAAGCTTAAATTATGAGTTGGCTGAACTGACTTGACTTATAGGAAAGTTACAAAAAGGTCAATTTTTATGACGCACTAACCGGACAACGAACTTGTCCTCAAAACCATTATAATATTCAAATTAAGCTTAAACGTCAAACAAATCAGCTTTACAAATTAGTCAAATTAAGATTAAACAAAAAACCAATACATACACAAAAGAGAACATTTTTTATGGCCTTTACAAACTCATACTGCACCAAACAGTCACTGAATGGCTTATTCATATGAGTTGAGTTGAAATATCTTATTCTAATTTCACAATGAAACGAATGTAACGAAAGGTTAACGACGCTACAGATCAATAGAATACTGTGCAAGTGACAACACCAAACACAATTATTCCATTTTCATCTTGTTGAAAGGTCAAGTAAATAAATTGCACAATAAGTGAGATTGGTAACTTCACTTGCTCACATTCAAAAGCCTCTAATGAAGTTTTCTTGTACACTTTTCCGCACGTGCTGCCGAAAACAACAGAGCTCTGTGAAACTTTTCCCAAACTTTTTCTGCTATTTTATCGCTTGAAGTAATAAATGTGGAAAAGTTTTTTATTCATGACTTCATTCCCGGAAGCTAATGGAGTGCTTTTTTCCGATGCCGTCGTCGTGCTTGTACTGTATTAGAATGGGACAAATGCTTCGAAACACAACACAATCAGAACATTGTACAGGCCCGAGATCTTGGTTTTTGTGCTTCGAGAAACTGATAAACTTTCTTACTTGGAAAGTGCATTTCAGCTGTGTATAGGAGAAAGCAATGTTGGAGAAGCAAATATTAGGAATGGTGACGGCATCAATTTCATAACATTATTTGTAGCACGTGGTCGGGAAACTCATTATCGCACGTTTCGACTATTCGTTTTTGAAATCGTAAGTGAAGTTGATGAGCGCAAAGACAAGCGTAGATAGAGTTTGTGCGTGTTAAAACATATATAAGTACTAAACTACCGCTCAGCGGAAAGTACGTACTAAACCTTGAATTCAAACTTTTAGTAATAATTTTTTGAGTGGTCTTTTAAGCGCATTTCAGATTACAAATAATATTACAGTCCCTGAGAAACTTTACCCAACATAATTATAACAACTATCACTATTGGTAGTAGTAGTCGGAATTTCACAACTTTTGCTTTTCGACGTAGACCTATAATAAGGAAGTTTCTAGAACATTTGGCGTGCCTTATTATATTCCAAAAGGCAGTACTCAACAGTGTACTCTAGGAAAGCCATCTAACATTCACGAGGTACTCAATAGTCTCCTTTGCAAGGCTTGTGTAATTACTGGTCAAGAAGTGTGTCGGAAATTGGGTACGATAGCTAGCACGTGAACGCTGCAATGATGACCTATATGGGGTATAATATTTGCTGGGGAATTCCGGATCACGATTTAATGGAATTGAACAAAATAATAATTAATGGCGTTGCTAGCACGTGCATTTGGTTTTAGGAGCACGTTCTAGAAATTAATACATTCCCATATTCACAGTTGGTGTGTTATAGTGGCTGAAACTACAATATTCGTGATACCGTTGAAATGAAATTCTCAGCATGTTTGGGAGTACCGCGTTTGCAATGTTAGTTATTTCGAGATTACAAGGTATACTTCCCTCCGCTGATTAACATTTTAGTTGAGCAGTCTCCCTAAAACAAAACTTTAGTGCAATTTAAGCACACATCTTATGAAAAATTGGTAAGCATTCGAGAGCGGCTTCACGTATTCTTTCAAACAATAGCTTGTACATTGTACAGACCATTTACTGATGAGACCAGCCGCTTCACATTCATAAAATCTGACTTGAGAAATGAGTGGGTATGTCCCGTTATGTAAAAGGCAAGGATGTACTTTGCGATTACACTAATGTGTACGTACATATTATATAATGTGATGCTGAAAGCACTCAGGAGAATAGGGAGGGAGTGTCCAGTGTGAATCAAATGTGCGCAAATGAGCTGCAAATAATGCAAAAGCTTTCCAGGTTTATGCAATCATTAGTTCGGGAAAATATATGTACCAGCTCGGTTTTCGCAATGGATATTTTCGCATAAAGTTTTGATGGGTTTTAAAGAAGCATTGCATGATTTATTATTGACAAGGTTACATAATGGCCCACAAATTGTAGCTCCGAATGTGCATGGTGTTAGTAGATAAAGACACTGTATTCATTAGGAAAAGCTGGCAGTAAGAATACCATATTTCCTATTCGATTTGAACATAAAAAATTTATCATATTCCGTGATTAAGAAAGATGAAAATCACATTTATATAGGAGATTGCTGGAGGATGGTCTCGTCCGAATACATATTACCAATTTTGTGCTAACGTATACGACACTGCAGAATTGGTAGTGGTGTCAGAATCGACACACGCGGAGTCGTGATTACTCGTTATCCCGTTCCAGTTGCAATACTGCTAAAATAATAGACCTATCAAATTTTTTGAAATATATAGTGTACATGAAATTTTTGTTGTATTTATATACGTTATTCGTATTCAATACATTGTTGGTTGATCTACAGGGAGTTTTATCACGGTGATTACTAAACTGTCACAAATCACTTGAAGGAAACCAATTATCATCCTTCTATTTAAATTGTGATATGGCGGTCCATTAGTAATGTGTCTCCTTGTTAACGGCAACGCCTGTAACAGTTCTACAATAGACAGCAAGGAGCACCATTTTGTTTTGGATTGTTCAACGGCGTAATAGTATAGTGACTTTTTAAACCTGAAATGGGCACAAAAATAAATACGGTAACACGTGTAAGACGCACACTTCCAAAAGAGCACGTTTTTCTCTGGTCAAATTCACACCAGCGGTTTCATATAAGAAGGCTTTAACTAATGAAACCACAAGGTAATGAATACCGATCGTACGACAAAATCCAGGTACGCGGCACGGAACTCACTGATTTGAATTTACATCTTAACAAGGGTAATAGTTTTGCAACTTTAGTGCAGTTGGTTCCACTGGTTTTATTATCTACACGTGGCATTTATGACTAATTTTGGCAGCTATATTTTGCCGTATTATACGTATTACTGCACTGGGACTTCTCGAACGTGTCTTTGCATAATATCCATAAATGTCAAGCGAAATCTCACTATAATTTTGCAAGGCTCACATTATCGTAAGGCGGTTCTGTAATTCTTGGATATGTTTGTATTCATTACTACGTCTCCTGCCTCACTTTTAGTGAACAAGATGCGAAAGTGATTCAGTAAGCACATAAGCCATTAAACACAACCGTTGTCGTGCGGTGTAGTTGCATAATTTGGTACTTTATGGAAAATATTTTACATCGTCATTGTCCATAAAGTCGACATTGAAACTTTTCACTGTCACTTCTCAAAACGCGAAATGAAATGCCACTATCTTGAAAACAGGGCAATGAAACGTGAGTGGGACAGCCGCGGATTAAACCCACTTCATTGTATTGCTATCCGATTAAATAAAAAGCAGCTAAAGAAATCTATAAATTATATGACATTTACAAATCGGTGACAACAAAACGGCGATAGGTGAATGCAAATTCCTATTGTCACATATTTTATTGCAAAAGCACTTGCTTATAAGTATTTGTACTTTTCGGGCTTTGGCTCGAATCGATACACCATACAAATCAAATATATGGGTCATTAAATGAAGAACTGAAATTTACCACAACACCTTAATAACCATACCATGTGTAGTTAGAGGCGAGGAGAGATTCTAAAATATATCACCATTAGTCAAGAGGAACACCGTCTGCCATCCCAGAGATTATATCGCGTTTACCGAAATCTGCTTAGTGCCTAGGAAGCCG
Source organism: Sinella curviseta (assembly GCA_004115045.4). Taxonomy (NCBI): domain Eukaryota; kingdom Metazoa; phylum Arthropoda; class Collembola; order Entomobryomorpha; family Entomobryidae; genus Sinella; species Sinella curviseta. The sequence goes on from CM023203.3 coordinate 17,645,156, forward strand.
GAGATTCTAAATGTAGTATGAAATGCGAAAATTATTGGTCGTCGCTTAACGTCTTCTCGTAAAAGTAATAAATCATCAAATTAGTATAGTTTATTTGATTCTGCCCTCTTTTACAATACAGGATAATGCATCAGTACATGTTGGATTTGTGTAACGTAAATGGTGCAGAAATTACTCTTTGAACATCGAGAATTATGGGAAACAAGCATTTCTATAGTTTTACCGCGTGAATCCTTAATACGTGTCGCAGCATGGCGTACACGATTTTATTCCTTTAGCCGAGGAACTAACCTCACAGCACATTTCGATCTACGTTCAGATTCTGGTACTCTAGAAAGCAGGTGTTTAAGCATTGGTCTTTCCATGATTTACTGTACAATTTTCGATATCATTTAAATACATAGGACAAAACGTACTTGAGAATACATGGTCAAATATTCTGAAGGTTATTAAATGCCAGCCCTCAAAAATTCTCAACTGTTCCCCACAATATTTATTACACGAGCTGTACAGAATTCAACGAGTGGAAGTTTTGTACATCTACTGATATTATGACACCTGGGCACGCTAACAGTTAAGACTAATTCCTAATGACGGTGCGGTCGATCGTTTCATAACTGAAAACAGGTTATTATTTTTTGTTAAGGTTGGTATGATGGAAGCAGTACCTACGAAAAGCCGTACGTACTTGTTTTCCGTCAGACGTCATCCAATAGTATTTATCATTAAAGTTGCGGCAAAATTGCAAACCGTCAAACGCATTGCTGCCGCGGATCAAGCAAACAGATTTCAACGTTTCAACATGTGCATAGTCTGTCTTTTTCTGAACTCAACGACATCAGCTGTGAACAAAATTCCGAATGATACAACAAATAGGACATCGAGAGATTTTGGCGTGTGGACGAAATTAAACCTTCATACACAAGCAAAATGGCAAATGAAATTAACGGCGTGATATGGGTGCAATCCGGATATCACATATCCAATTAAACTAGCAACCAACTTTTCTTTCCAAGTTTAGTATTGAAACATATTAGCGAGGCGGTGTAAACTTGTCGGGTACAAACAACAAATGTCAATAGTGTGCATTCAGGATAGAAAACACCATTTAACTAATCCAAAGTTGGGGAACAAGCAAACTTTCCCTGAAATCCAAACGCAGTTTGCATGCCAATGAATGTTTTTAGTTACGGTACCTCGTGCATTCCACCTAGCTTACATACATGACCTACGAAACACAGTCTAGTAGAAAATCCGGAAAAAGTTTCCTGACTCGTGTGTTCAACATGATATTTATTGACTAGGCACAGTGAAAGGACAAATACCCTAAATGCATGACGTGAGCACATGCCAAACTCGCGTGACTACAATTTACAGTTGGAGAAAGTTATGGAGGCAGTCAATCTTGCTATTTGCTTAAACAATATCATTGAAGAATTGATTGAGTGTTTGGAATTTTCAGCCTTAATCCTCCTGTGTAACATTTTATCCATCTATTTAGTACCGTACCACGGGACTAGGCATAGCATAAGGTGAGTTTTTCGGTTACAATTGTGATGGTTTTGTTTTCCATCTGGGTACATTAGAAGGCAGAGCGTTTGAACAGATAATAAATTCCGTTCAAAGCTTTCAAATTTCATGAATACTATAAGGGAATTATGTAAGACATCGATGCTACCCCTGGTTACGATTGACTATTTGTTTGGGTTGTATGTAGCAAATATTGCATAACCACGATCTGATGTGAGATCGGTTTTGTTATATTTTTCTCGTCTCTCATGAGATAAGACTCAATTAGAGTTGACGTTTCAGAACAAGTTATAACATTATGGTTTTATGGCTAAAAATACTCAGGCATTCGTATGTACTCAATAACGCATTGTTTGGCAGTACACATCAGATGTGCCTGCATTGATGTCATCATGTTTCATATTTTCTGTATGTTCCACAAAGTTTCGTTAATACGATTTCTTAACCCAATTTTGCCCTCACTTTTAATTTTTCAGATCAATATTTCTTACATAGATGAATAACTAGCGTCGTTTATGCACGACAAAAGTTTTGATCAAGCTTGTGTAACACTCCACATGAAATGTATCTACATCATTTTGGACTGTCTGGACTCTTTTCTCTGGAGCATGTGTTCATTATTCCACAGGTCCATAATGCATGCTCGAATAGTTACGACCGAAATACTTTACCTGCTTCCGCGCAAATCTACAGTACAGTGAATAATTAATGAAATTAAACTTTCATTTCTCCATGCATTTGTATTTTGGCATTTTATGTGCTGCATAAGGTTTCACAATCTGTTGTAATAAATAACATCTATTAATTTGGTCTCATACGTACGCACATTCAAATAGAATATGACCAATTTGCGAAGCGATCAAGAACCCCTGGCTTTAATTATGTTTATAAGATCGGTTGTTATTTAAAAATGTTGCATTAGCCGTACATTCTAAATCATGTCCAAAACATGTAAATACGCTGTCAGTCAACGTCTCATGCTATTTCCCACAGCGTCTAACGTAAAGCAGGAAAGCCGTCATAAAATTATTTATGGTTTTATGTAATGGAAGTGTCTGCAGGTGACAGCGCCACCGTTGTAAGCAGAGGAGTTGAGACACTCTAAGAATTCTCTAGAATAGCTTGCTTCATTAAACTACATTGTATTTGAACAACAAATCGAAAACACTTCTCTCGAAAACTAAGACAATTTATTCCACACAGCTTCTAGATAAACACTGGAAACACAATGGCCGGATGCAAAAATAAACTACTTTAGAGAATATAGGATCAAATGAAACTTGCAGGTGTTTGGTCTCAATATTGATTTTTGTAAAGCAGAGACAAGAATAACCTTTGTTAAAAGTGTGAGTTTTTATGCTTACACCTTCAGGATTCATCCGAGTAGCAAACCTGAAATTCTTTACTGCTAGATACTCCTAATCCTTCCCAACACCATCCATCACAAGTGAAAATTACCGGAACGACTCTGGAGAAAATCACCACCACTCAAACGAAATCTTGCCTGTCTGCTCACTATTCTGTATTACCTAGGTTCATCCTTTACGAACATGTACCTGATATACTTACATTACGATCCACCACCACATTCATGAATTTTTACACATGAGAACTAAATATTATCCACTGTGTGAGGAAGCACACGCTCTGCGAATGTAGGTATGGAATGGATTGTCCATAATGCTTTACATCATCTTTCGAGGACGTGAACGGATGTAAGCTCATCTTGGACAATGACAACGATTTCTGCTTTCCCTCAACTGCAGAGTTCAATATAAATTGCACCAGTGTTCCTGAAATGGGCTACGGCCGCATATACACAACAGTTGGAAGGCATTAGCGTGGTTTTTATGGCCAAGGCTCGTCAGTAATCTTTCTTCTGGCTACACTTAAACGACGTCCAGGTTGGATAAAATAAAACAAATGTCCTGCTGACTGCCCGGTGAAATGTGAACCATCGCGGAGCAAATGTAAATCGTAATGGTTGGTTGTTAGCACATGATATACTAGTCTAGACGTGGAATGTTGGCGTTAAAATATGGTGCACGTTACCAAACAGAACACATATTATCACCTTGGAAACTGGAATAAACCGGCTTGATAGTAATAATCCGAAATTCCTTGCTTCACAACGTTCATTCTCAGGAGTGGATTCAACACTGAATTGGATCGTGACATTGAATGTAATAAAACAAGCAAGCAGTTCATTTCAACTACAAACATCCGAAACGGCACAAGCTGGTTAAATGTATGCACATGATGGACATTTACGCGTTCTACTGGACCAGTATATTGTGAACATGTGTTTATCAGCCAGGGTAATTACTTCCTAGAATTGGACACAATTCGTTTGATTGGCCAATCATTTATTTCATTGGAGAGCGGTATATTCGTTTTGCAAAATATTTGTGAAATGTTCCAATCGAAAATCATACTACGTGTTGATGCCCCATATGGACGGTAAAATCTAAATACAATATATTAAGCAAAGTCGGAAGCATGCTGGAATGTTATCACCCATATCTACGCAACGCCTAACATCGTTCTGGAAACTGCTGTAACTCCACCTGACCGAACAATTCATGATAGAGTTTACCGGCACACGAAAATATTTCCATATTAAATTCCATTCTTCATGACTACTTCTCAAAACTCAATTCCCGTGCATTACAAAGTAATATTGTGTAGTCGACGCTGAGTCGCTTTATTACCACCTCCTCCACCACAAACTCAAAAATATATTTTAGAAATAAGGTACATTTATTATTATTCAAACTGCCTACCAGTACCTGGTGCAGTTATGATTTTATGGGCACTCAGGATCATAACTAAACACCAGCCGCAAACCGTCTCAACAAGGATCAAGGTATGTCGAGAGAATGAAAGTGAAAGCAGTACGAAATAAGTGTTAAGGCAACTACAGCCAGCATTTTTTCCAAAGTCTCGTTTCCCCATTGCAGTAATTCGCTTCACGTGCTCGCAGGACGATAGCTTTTCTCATGGTTTGTTGCAAAAGTACAGCAGCTTTGTCGCAAACATCACGACTCTGTACAACGAAGAAATCTTTGGATCACTGTCATTTGCAATCTCCAGCTACATTTTCTCCAAATACGACGCGTTGTTTGTTAGAGACACCAATTTGACACTCATGTTATTTTTCTAATTACATTAGTTCCTTGGCTGCCTCAAGGGTACTCTGCATTTTCTCTATGATTGCATGGGTCGCATTGTCGTTGCCCCAGCTGCATATAAGTCATTGTTGTGGTTCGTATTGCAATTCCCGTGAGAATGTTGTTTACTGCAAATGACAGGGAAACCAGCACTGCAATTCGGGCAATATAAGCCGATGTGTAGGTTCTATATCATCTTGGCCCATTGTCTGCAAAATGCAATTCGTGTTACGTTCCAGTGAGAAAGTGAAACCATAGCACGCTCTTACCAAATGGATATTTTCGTTCTAGTTGCTTAGGCTTCTAGCAAAATGATGTACTCAGCTCTGTTTCAGGTACCATTTTATTAACTTATGAGTACCGTTGTGGTTTATCAATATAATAATGTAGCGACAACGATGTATGCCATAACATGTTTTTGGGCAATTTAGGGACTTTCCTGTCCCGAACTTTATCACAAGGCATTAAAACATAGCACACTTAGCTGGAAAATGTTGTCCACAGAATTTGTGAAAGTTTTGTTTATAGCAACTTACTTTGGAACAAATCATCATGCGCATAGGAAATAACAGAAGTGCAATTATCCCAGATTGGAGAGTGATATAACATTAACCGCGTTTCCCCATTTCCTTCCGGTCCAAACCGTTTCGCTCTTAATATTAGCCGTTCGAAGGATGTAAAAGTTCAACCATTTTTATTGTTTATTTGGCTGTCAATTTTCCTTCCCAGGTGTTCATAAAAGAAACATATTTCATGGTTGATTGCAGTAGCTAAATTATGGAACTACTATTGGTAAAGCTTAATCTTGCTAAGTTGGAATCAACAACGTGAGGTACATCCCGCTTCGGTGAAAGTTGTCCTTTCAAATTTGCAGTAATACATGATGCCGTTCCATACATATTGCATATTGTTCTACAAACTACCGTGACCAATATTCTCTCAAACGGCCGTTCTATGCATCGTATTAGAACACTGACGACCAACATCAGATCGCTTGCATAAATGTGTTGTGTTGACTTTATTTGATTTATGTATAAATATATAAATGTCCACATAAAGTCCCATCAAAGTGACAGACAAATGATGTAGGTTGTTGACCATTCAAGCTACTATGTCGTGGTAAAGAGACTGGTGAGCCCAAGCCGCTACTGCAGAATTGCCTGCTCAAGCATAACCGCAAATAAAATTAGCTGGGTGAGATTGACAATTAAGGTCAATCACATTTTCGAACTGCACCAACGACAATGTTAGCTCGCCAAGTTGGCAGCGCTTTCACGGCAACATTGTTGCATAAGGGAAAAGTTAATGAATAAAAGTAACAAATGTGGTAACTTAACTATAAATTGGAGTAACGAAAAATCAGTCGACACCACAATGAATTCTAAACTGCATTTTGTGCATAACGGGTTGGTTCGTCCCTGCATCTTACCGGTAAACAATCTTATGAAACCTTGAAAAGGTGACCTGCTCAACACATATTATATCACGCCGTAATCCAGTAAAATTTTAGCCGAATCATGCAATAAATATGTTCTGATCTAATACACAACATTGTATAACGAGAGGGCACATAAGGTGAATGTATGATTTGAACTCGTGCCAAGTCCGGTGCTTGCAGTTCCATAGCACGTAACGGCGCTCAGTGATTTCACCTTGTAATTAACTTTAGCAGCTCCATGGCACAGTGCAGTGGCGGTAGTAAATTTTGGTTAGGATTAAAATGGTATACTTTGTCAAACATTTACGACTCATGAAACATTGTGGGAACAATTTTGGAGCGCTCATATTTAGTAAGGTTGACAATACATATGGATTAAATAGCCTCAGTTTACATCCTACATTATATTTAACAGTCTCTTTGTTTTAACTGGTCCATTTGTCAATGTCATAATGTGCCACGTGAATATTTTGGAATATTATCGCATCGTTGCGTATTGCGTCACGAAACAACAGTGGGATGTGCCAGTGTCACGTGTCACTTGATTTCACATATGAATATGAATGCGGTTATGAATGTGATCTTATATATATGAATGCGAGTATTACAATCTTGACCCTCGACTTGGACATGTAGGCACGTTTGATTACAGAAACAAACGATGCGTCGTTTGACGTGATTTATTACGAACAACTTTCCTAAGTAATACATTTGTTTTGGGCCAGTTCTGACAGGACATTTCCGTAAAATATGGTGGGAAAAGCATAGCGTCAGGGCAATGCATTTAGAGGTATGTGGGAACAAATCTGCGGGCATGCCAAGTGGAAAATATTAATCTGCTTCGCTAGCGGTATGTCCTAGGCTTTAATTTACGTCCTGTCTTTTCTGAATAGTATCGTATACACCCACACCCATTTTTGCAAACATGTAAACCATACAGCTCGACGAACGTCTTGATTTCTAATCCATTAGAGATCCAGAAAATGTATAATGAAAGTCATTAGTGTTTTGAGTATACTTCAAATTCGAAAACTGCTGTTCGATATTTCTTATAAGGAAAATGCAAAATTCATTAGACCCACCTTAAATACTTGTGTGTCGATTCTTTCGGAATCACGGAAAAGCCGATACTGCTATCGTTATGCGCTAAACCATGAACCGTTCAATTTAATGACTTTCATTAAGGCCAGAAACTGAACTGGTAGCCACTTTGACGAGTATATTAGTCGTCTCCGGGTTCTGGGTCAAAGATCGTTGAAAACAATTAAATCATCGTTTAGATTTGCTTGAATACACTTACGAAAATACGAAATGAAGCAGGGCAATAGTGGAACCTTAGTAAATTCGTGAAAGTCGTGTTATTGCCGATCGTTGTAAAGTAATGAGCCATAACTATTTACAATAACTCTATAATCAAATAATACAAACTCATTTGCTGGGATACGCATTTACATTCCATAAATTCCAGTTGAGAGCCGTTGTATTGTCCTAATGGTCGAAATTGGGAGTAGATGTGCATACTCCTTTCAAAATCTATATATATACCAGTCCCGTTTCGATTTAGCAACCTCATAAAAAGTTTGCCGAATAAAAGACGCTAGCGCGCGAATATCGTGGTTCATGGTTTCGGATTCACTGATCATCAGTGCTAAAATTAAAATATATTCGTTTAATTTAATTTCACAATATATAAATAGAGAATGTTAGCGACTGCACAGGGAAACACATAACCATGTCATTACATGAAAATGCTATTCCGCAAACACTACAATTTTGGTTTCATCCCGGTGAAAACCAAAGCCAAAATATAGATTATATTTAAACCAGCGACAATGCAATTCACTTTGGCTGGCTTTCGCAATCCTCTAATGAAGTATTTCTCACCGTGTGGCGAAACGAACAAAGTTTCATGAAACTTTCGCCAACACTTTTTAATGCCATCTGCTTTGTCACATTGAGTCTTGAAAAAATAATGCAGAAAAAAAGTTTTTGATCTATGACTCAGGTTCAGGGTTAGATTAGAACAATCTTTCCGATGCGTTTGTTTTTTCTAGCATTTTCTAAAAGTATTCTGTACATATCAACATCATAGTGTTTTCTACAAGTTCGCAATCAGGAGATTAGACAAGTCACAATGTCTGAAGTTTGTTTGGCGAAATCTAATCTACTTGCCTACAAGTCCATTCCAGCCGTCGAGAAAAATGGAATTGGAGACAAAAACAAGCGTAATGTGACGGTATAACGGTGAAAACATTATTTGTAGCACGTGGCCTCAACATTTTTATTGTTTGCGGCACGCTATATATAGTCATAATTATATTTATGGCATCATAAGCAGAGCCGACGGACGATAAAAACAAGTTTTGATACAATTTATGTCTGCGGCTGGCGTATAGGCAGTGGAAATATAATAGAGATGTCATAGCGACGTCTGCAAATGGATGCTGTACGTGTTTTTACAGTAAAGTCATGTATGTGAAAGTCCTTTATTATTACAACTCCACCTGCTACTCATCAGAACCATACGTGACCGTCTTGAGTCTGGACTCCTGTCTCTGGAGTGTGTATTCTTCTTTCCACGCATCCATAATGCAAGGTTTTACAGTTATGGCTAAAATGTTCTACATGCTAGCGTGCAGCACTACCACATCGTGAATAATTAATTATTTATGAAAGTGAATATTTAGAATTATTGTACTGGCGAAATTGTTTTGTTGTATTGTTCGCTTGCAGTAAGCTAAGATTCTGTGCAACGGCATCGTAGGAAATAATAATTATACCTTTAATAATAATAATTAATCTGCTGCAACATGTGCAACATTTATTTTCTAATTAAACCAATTGCATTGAAAATTTAAGAATATTGCCAATTTGTGAAACCTGTTCAAATTGGACGGGACCGCTTAGCTAAAAAAAGTATGTCCGCAAGTGAGCCATACGACCAATGCTTCAAGCCGTACAGCATTTGGAATGTAGATGATGTCAACTTATCGTTATTTCATCACAGTGTTAGGCGGAACATTAGCAGTATGCATTACATAGGCTATTACATTTCTTGACAAACCATATTTGTTTCGGAAATTGTACATCCCAAAAGCATCGCTTGCGTATATGAATGCTTATCATTAGTTCTGAGACCACGACTAATGCTTAAGATGTTCCCCTTTTCATAGTTGGCATTTTGCAATGGGTGAACCTACAATATTCGTGACTCATAAAGTGAAACCTTAAAAATATAAATTATTTTAGACTACACGTAAACGGCAGCACGTTTTCACTCAAACTATATGCCTCACATTACGTGAATACGCAAATACCAGCTGGTTTATTTCTGAAACGACTCGCGTTTTCTTTCTCTTTTGCTCAAAATGCACCGTGATCTGCGGAAACATTAATACCAATTTGCGGAAATAAATGGCCCCTTGAAGCACGCCATGAGAAGGGAAGAATGAGATATGAGATAAACTGCAGAGGCCCAGAAAAATTAGCAACCTGCATCTTACCAACAGAAAACAGAGAACACGAACGCACATACTGGAACAGTTATTCAGATGGGTTTGGCAATGGTCTGATATTATCTAAATTGTGCGGTGCCGAAAGGCTCGGGCGCGAAAAGGATGAAAGTCTAATTGCATATATGAGAAAATGAATTTTTGAAGTAGAAGATAGAAAAATATATTTGACACATGCTCAAAGAATATTTTAGTGACGCGATATAATTTAAATATTCTATCTCTAACGTTTAGCCTTAGAATATTTCACGTTTCAGTATAAAAAGCGGCCGAAATTTTCCTATGCAACCTATAATAATGATTGCTTGAATTATTTTTCAGAATAACAGAGGAGGCATCAGCCAATGCATGGCAATATTATCAGAACAATATGTCACTCTTTCCGCGGCTCTTTAATACAGTCTCAGCTTCACATTTCAAAAGACATATTGTTACACTGGTAAATCGTCACAGGTACATTAATCACGTGCCATTGTCTTGTTATTCGGTTTGCAACCTGATTGCCAGGTAAACGTATGTTCACAGGCTTTTTTCCCATGTTGTTCGATTTTTTAATGGAATGATTTATTACTTGCAAATGATAATAATATCTCAATATATATTTGAATTGAGCGTTCCAAGAATAAACTATTCTTATATTCTGAACACGTAGCGCTATAGGTACTGTATGTACCAAGTCCCATTTATTAAGCGGGGTTTAATGATAACTACATGGCTTCCAACAAACTACGGATGCAGCGTCTGTGATCTTAAGACAAACAAGACACAGTCACTCAAAAACATCATTTGATAATAAGGTATGATATTGTAAAACTGATATGGCTCCAAGCGACACGTTTCACCCAGCTTTGTATGCCGAAGTGCATTAATATTTCAAGATTATCACTGGGTAGCACGACAAAAATACCATTAAAACAAGCTCAACCTTATCAGGGTGAATACTCACCAGAATATATATATATATATTTTAAGATGTTACCAAATCTGTGGTAATGTATGTGCAACATTATGATACTGCAAAATTATTACCCACATGCACTCGTTTTTCCCAAGCATACAAACACGCTACTATAATCACAATTCCGTCAACCTAAGAATAATAAAATATAAGCAATATTTTATTTTGGAATGACTAGTCGGATTTGCGTGGGTGCATTTGCTGGGCTTTGCACAAGATAGCATATTAGTTTGGCTTATTTTTTGCATCTGTGGAACCGCGAAGTAATGAATGAGCTCACGGCGGGGAGTGTTGAGATATCCCAAAAATGCAAATGACTCAATCTCATCTTTGGAAAGAAATATCATGGCCTTCAAATTTTGAAAACTTGGTCCGTCCCATCATCAAACGCAAATTAAAATAAGTTAGTTGGTCCATAAATATATCAAGCATGAAATTCCGTGCTCCAATAACCACTATTTTTTTATTAAGTATATCCAATAGCGAAAATTATTAAACAGCATATATGATTCTCTGTAGCTTCTAAACAGTTTGACATATAACTTGCTTCATATCAAAAGGATGCATAGTTGCAGACGGGCAACAAAATACTCCCAAGGTTTGTGTATACAATGAACCGAACCTGTCATAAATTCCTTTATCATCAATTTCCTTTATTTTAATTATCGTCTGGGCGTATCGTAAAACACACTAAGGTACAGGGCATGGGGTTTGTTAAAATGAAGTTACAATTGGACAACTTGAAAGATTTTACGACTTTGGGACAGCCCATGCCACCCGTTTTACTACCTGCACGCGGTTTTAATGACTCCGTTCCATAGCTGCATATTACCTAATTATACATACATACATCATACGGTGATTGTATCAACTTTTATCTGAATGACGTTCATGAACATCAAACGACATTTCTGTTTCATTTTATAAGATTAATATCATCTTAAGGCGATTCCGTTCTGAAGACGAATGTTGGTATGCATTCCTAACCTTCCTGTCCGCTATGATATGCAGCAGATATCTAAGTTATTAGATTAACATGCATCCCAAAACGTCTATAAAACAATGCTCAAATTTGTCAATGATGGTATACGAGACGCGAAGGGAGTTGCAAGTTTGAAGAAGCCATGACAATGAAAATGTGTGAGACATCCGGGACATTAAACCATTTATTTTGCTGCTACGCGATTAAATCTATAAGAGTGAAAGGATTAATGTTTTATTCATTCATTCAAAATTGCATTAGGTATTCATAAAATATGGCATAAAGGCTGGAGGACATGAAGGAATTGTGCCTGAATATACGTGGCAACCGGTAATACAATTGGCAAGTAAAAACATTTATTCTGAACTAAAAGTTGTAATGACAAATGGCACATGTACGATGTGGAAATTATGAAAAGCCATGAAGGGAATTTTAAGTAACAATGGCACCGTTGTTCAAAAAGATCTTTTTGGTCAATTTATTTATGAATGCATTTATTGGGCGAGACAAATTCCAGAATATATACCGGTTCGACATTTGAATCCTCCACTTGTTCCAGAGAGAATAAATAGCCTTGGCAGAAATATGCTCAGTCCTAGCCCGAATATTTTTAATTCAATACGGAGTTGGTGTAAACTTTTGTTCATTGTTGCACGCCATTGCGTAAAAACACTAACTTGTCAAAGTGTGGTTATTAGATACTACTTTCTAATAGATGGAGATGCACCTGGACATGAAGGATTTTTGCAAAATAAGCCATGTGGAATTTTGTGTCTCATGATCCAGAAATAGTAGGGGGAAGCAAGCAATTAGAATAATTTCCTCGCGTAAATCCTTAAAACGTGTCGGTCGTAGTAAAATTCTGACGTACACATTGGTACATCATGGATTCTTTTTCTTGAGCTGTAAAACCAGTACAACTGCACATTCGGCTCTACATTTGGAGTTTGTGCTCCGGAATGCACATTATAATGGTTGGAGGATATTAAAGTCCCATCCAGACAAAATGCTCAACTGGTTCACCAGATCACGTTTTTCTCGTGGTATGACAGGAATTGCCATGGTAAAAGTGGAATCAATAATGGGGCATATCTTATTTGATTCCATTTAAGTCGTATCCAAATTATGCGTCGAAAAATTTGCAGGAAAATGGCAAATTTTCATAATCATGGCTGCCGTGTTTCAAGGTCTAATCCTTCTGGTAATAGCATTGCAGCTGATGTATCCAAAGAGCGTACTCCGTTTCGAAGATTATATTCGTTCACATAGTTTTCTCGAGCTGGATGCCCCAGTTTACATTACAATCTGAAATGATTTCTTGGCTTTGTGTAGTTCCACTTCATAACGGCTTATATTTATATTGCTCTAATTTCCAATTAATCCACAATTGATCTAAAACTACTTAAGGACAAATTGAATTCATTAGCCTCTATTGGCACAATTATGAATTGCTTAGTAAGAATAATTTTACGGCATTTCTTTGGAAAGTCGACGTTCATGTCATTGTTTGTTCACTTTTATTGAAATGGCACACAATAGTTCAGACTCTTTAGCTTTACAAGCAAAACTTTTGTAATCACAATTTAGTTTCAATTTGGAGGAGTATTTTATAGGAACACGCTGGGCTACTTCTGAATGTTGCACTATATTATAGGTCTTAAAATGCATACTTATTTACAAACTATGTTTTCTTTAAAGAAACTCCACATTAATAAGCAGTGACCTAAACCGAATTGAACGAATTATTCTGTAGATTATCGGTAATGAATCCAGTTCGTACACTAGTAAGTCGATTAGAAAATTTCCAAATGAAAATATGAGCAACTTGTTTTGCCGAAAAGCCGACTGCCATTTAAGCACTCTAGCAAAACCGTGTAAATTTGTAGGACATAAACAATAAATGCCTTCTGTGTGCATTCAGAGTAGGAACTATCAAGCAAAGGAAAGTTATGGAACAGCCAAACTTTCACTCTAACCAAAACACGAACGCAGTTCGCATTCCGTTGAGCGTCATACGTACGTATATTCTACAGTAGCTTGTGCATTTCACCTAGCACAAATACATGACCTACGCAACGCGAGATATTTGTGGGAAAAAAAGTTTCGAGAATGTGGTGTTCTACGGGGAATTTATTGACTAGGCACGGCAAGAGGACGAATACTCGAATGCATGATTTGAACTCATGCCAAATTTCCTTGCTTGTAATTAGAAGAAGGTAAATAGTCACTTTGCCTTGCTATTGACTTTAGCAAAGTCATTGAGCAGTTGATTTGGTATTTACCATTTGATCCGATTATCCTTTGTAAGCTCTTTTACACATATTAAGTAACGTGCTGCCGCTATAAGCGTAATAACAGGCGAGTTTGCGCATAACAATTGTAAAGACGTCATTTTCTTATGGGCTACACTGGAATGTGGAGCGTTCGAACAGATCATAAATTCCGTTCCCAACCTGCAAACGGCATGAATATTCAGAGGGAATTATGTAAGACATCGATGCTACATCTGGCTTACGGTTGACTATTTGTAAGGCTTGTTTGTACCAAATAGTGCTTATTACTTTGACATGTGAGCATTTACGTGATCTCCTCTACTCTCTATATCCAAGACATGATTAGGGTTGACACAACCTACAACATTGTAATTTTATATATGTCGTACTAAGATGAAGTCAAGGAGAAAGTTACACGACAAAATTAGAACGTGCAGTGGATTTATTTTCTTTTGTTTATGCATAGTACGGGGAAAGTTTAGAAAAATGACATAAAAAATGTAATCGTCATTTCTTTGCATGTTCCCCCATCAAGGACACCCAAGGATCAGTAAACCAAATTCTATACTTAAGTGACCTTCGGTCGCACGTAGATGTTCCGAAAACTGTACTTCCTGTAACTGTAACTCCTTTCAGAGTCAATTTATTTATCAGCCTCGTTTCTATTTAAAAACCGTACAAGCCAATTCTACACCAAATTACTCCAGCTCGAGCAAACATACACTCAAAGTTGTCGGATCCCTGATCATGAGTGAAAAATGGTAAAATCGGAGCATCTATTAATTTCGAAGTATTTAAAGGGTTAAAGGTTGAAGACACTAGCAGGTTAATATATCAGTTGTTGCATGAATTTGCATGAAAACGCAATGATACGTCAGAACAAAATTATTTCATTTTGATCCTGCTGAAAGCCCAATCCAAAACAATTGATGAGCGGAACAAGCGACAACGCCATTTACTACAGCTGGTATTTGCAATCATCCAATGAACAACTCCTGTCCAATTTCGCACCGTCTGCCGAAAAGAACAATAATCTGTGACACATAAGCTATCTATTTTGTCATGCTGTCTCTGAGCATCGAAATCTGATATAATAAGGTACGGGGGAAAATGTTTTCAATCATGACTCCATATAATGATAATAATGCTACAATCCATTTCGACACGACGGTCGTTGTTACATGCTTGTATGAAAGGATGTATAAACGTTGCAGCCGTTTCTAAAGGTATGCAATCAGAATATTGTACAAGTCTCGACACGCTTATTTTCTGCTAAGCAAGAAACTAATCTACTTGTCTACTTGCAAAGCACATGCCAGCTGTTACGGAAGAAAGTGAATTTTGGGGATACTACTAAATTGCATAAGGAGACGCCATTTCAGTGGAAACATTTGTTGCACGTTGCCAGGTATATTTTATTGTTGGCCTTACGCAGTCTATATTTATTACATTATCAAAGTGCGACTATATGAACAACAAAACAAGTATTACAACGTTTATACCTGCGACTACGAAAAAATGATAGAACGATCTCGACGACGTTTGAGTATGAACACAGTGAGCGTTTTCAAGGGGCTTATTGAGTTACAGTAAAATAATTTATATGAACGCCCTTTATTAAAACTACACATGCAACACATCAAACTCATACTGTGACCGTCTGGACATCAATCTCTAGAGCATGTATGCATTATTTTACAGGCCCGCAATGTACGCTTTTGTAGTTACATACGAAATTCTTTACCTGCTTCCACGCTACTCAAGTGTACAGTGAATAATTTATTATTTGTAGAAGTAATATTTTGCTCGAATTGCACAAAGAAATTTTGCCTTTCGGACATGTACATATATGCGGTTTCTTTGGAACCACGTTCCATAAATTAAAAAAAATTCCGGTTCTCATTGATGGGAGCTTTATAGCAACTGCAAATACAATATTCGTGACTCGATTGGTAGAAGGAAATATTCACCGTGATCAGGTATACTGTGTTTCGTGATATGACTAATATTTCTTGCTAGCCTGCGTGATTTCAATTATAATTGCGTTAAAAGTTCCTATATATTTTATAGTGCGGATTATATAAAACGTTTTAAAGTGCATACACGTATACTGCAAATCGTGTTCCTTCAAAATGCATATACGTTTCACATTATGCACAATGGAAGATTACAGCTTCGTTACCTTAGAAAACGGAAAACAGATTTTTTGTAATCTTGGAGAATGCGCTACGGTTAACTATCCCTTTCATCCAAACTACAGAAGCCCAAGAGTGAAAGCAGTACTGACATCGAGAGCAAAAAGGGAAACTTCGTATCTCTAAGCTCCTTGTAAAGTGACATTAAGTTATAAACACGCATTAGGGCAGCAACCCATTATGGAGTAGTATAAGATAGGAACAATAAACATTCTAGATGCATTCCCGATAAGGCACCGAATCTCAAGTCTAATTTGCGCTTGTCTACTTATCGTTTCACACATTTTTAGTTTTGCCAAGTGACAAGTGGCATTTTATCATATTCTCAAATCACTACGTGTTTATCTACGTAATCGCGCCAGCAAGCGTATTGAAATTCAAGTTCCGATTCGGTGTTAGGGATACTTACATCAATTGTTTGTGGCAATCTTTCAGAAGGGTCCATCAACACTAGCTCAATGGTGGCATTGTGAGCGAGGTTTGCCAAATGCATTAGTAACAAATCGTAGCAAAACCTTATAATAATCTGCATGGGCTGCGTTATTTTGCAATGTCCCAAATCTAAAGCGCTACTAATGCTGAAAATATTGTTTCCTTCCAACTGTCAATTTTGCGTCTGCAGTCTTCATACAAGCAAGATACTGTCACTGTAATATATCAGGACATACTGTGCAAAAAAATCTAAAATTGTGGTTGGCACAGGACGCATTTTAAATCCACCCTCATGTGCCAAAATGCATTATATTTCAAGACTATCACAAGATGACAGCATAAAATGACATTAAAACAAGTTCATCGTTACTTCGTGAATCCGCACCGGAATATATTTTTCGCACATGCTACCAAATTTGTGCTAATGTATTCAGCGAATTGTGTCACTGTTAAATTACTATTCACGTCAACATCACGTCACTTTTCGCGAAGCCAGCAAACAAGCTGCTCTAATGACAATTCGTCAATTTATAAACCATGAAGGATGCCCAATATATCGGATTTACGTAACTGGATTTACAGGAAATATTGAACGATATTTCTAATATAGTTTGCATGTCATTTTGAAACGGAATCCAAGAGGTCCATGGCGATCAGTGTTTGGGCTTTTGCCAAAGTCCTAATGATTCAAGTACATTTTTGGGAGAAATATGTGCTCTCATGCATTTTAAAATTTGATAACCTGGTCCGTTCCATGGTGTGATTTTCAGACTCTGAAAGAAAATGAATATGTAAATAATGAAGGGAACAAATCATATTCTTAATCCGCAATCTTCTTTCGTTTAATTTGCATATATGCCCCACTTTAATGAAAGGATGTCCCCATTTATTGTTCCACTGCGAGACATTTTGTAAGGCAATCTGAGAGATCTGTTATGATATATATTCTATATCTACATAATACACCCATTAATAAGTAGCGCTGTAGTATTACAAGATGATATGCAGTTTTTATTGCTAGAGACTTCAATGTCAATTGAAGAATGTGATGCAGCTTTTCATTTGATTTGAATTCTGGCAATTTGCTTCGGAAGTATAAAAGGTTAAATTAAGGACGACGTAAGTAAATGATGACTCGTTGTTTCATTACGCTGAGGGACAGGACACCGATCTTATAGATGCAACTGAACAACTGGAATGACTTCACAATTTAGGTGAATTCATACCACTCGTTTGACTAGCTACACGTGTCGTTAATATCTCGTTTTCACAGTTATGTATAGTGAAATTATATGACATATTCGGACCGCACTAACGTTTCTTTGAATGAAATTCATAACCGTCAATCAACATTTATGCATCAGTGTACATTACCTTTTGGGCAAGGTATCATTAAGGTAGTGTAGGCTAACGTTACAATGCATTCCCACTTGTCAGCATTGATATATACTAGATTTCCAAGTCCATTAAGGAACAAGCACGCCATTAAACGCAAGTATTGCCGAGTAATAAATCCACTTATTATAAAGTGTATGTAGAACATTTTATATCCTCATCTAAAATAAAAATGGGTTCGTGAACATGCTTCAGAGATAGGAAACGCGAATTGAATTGCTAGAAAAGTGAAGTTATTCACGTAGAATTCATTCATTCAAAAATACTTTAAGTATTCAAAAACTATGACATTGAGACTGCAGGACACAAACGAATTGCTCTCGAATGTAAATGATGGTCAATAATAAAGTAGGCGATTAAAAACCATTATTCTGAACTGGAGCGAATAAGTGTGAATTGCCTCCTTTCACTACACATGTTTTTACAACTTTTCCAGTTATAACCACTAGTTTTTGAGTGGTGTGTCGGAAACCGATAAATCACATGCGAGACACTGTACAAGAGCAAGAAAGTTGAACGATATTTGTCATTATATCAGGAGTAGGTAGTAGTTGCCGATCCGACACACTTTAAATTTTTAATCCGTATCTGAATTGTTTTTATTTGTCATTTCGTTTAAATGAAAAATGGCACACATACCATGTGGAAATTACGAAACGCCATGCACACCATTTTACGTACCAATGCTTTTAGCTTTCAAGTATTTAGGCAGCATGAAAAGACGCTCTATGTTGGATTTATGGGTTTGCTTAATCGTCGGGATATATTCTAAAATATGTCATCATTCCATATAAGTATGTATATGGAACATCGTCTGGTTTCAAAGAGATTAGCTGACTTGAAGTGAAATATTCTTTGTCTTACGTGGAGAATCTTGGATATAGTATGGAATGCAGAAGACTATTGGTCATTCGTACAGGACTATAGTATAAATAAAAATTTTTAAATTATGCTGATGGGCATTATATTTTGCCTATTTGTAAATGGACATAATTCTGGACATGTTGGCCATTTGCAAAATAAGTGGTGTGGAAATTTGGAAAGAAAGGAAAACAAGCAATACAATAACTTTACCCCGTTAGTTCTTGATGTGTGTCGGAGATAACCTCTAGCAAACCATGCGCATTTCGCTGACTCTTTGTTCACTTGGTTGGGAAAATAATTCTACAGTACATTGTAAAGGCAAGTTAGCATGTTATACGTTACAAACGGATACTTCATGACTTTTCGAAAACCGTACTTACATTTAATATAAACGAGCTTCTAGTATTGCTTTCCGTTTAGTTCTTTACATAATCACTGTTTATGTCCTTTTGCTAATTATGACACATCATTTGACAAAATTGAACAAAATAATTAAACGAGACTGGTTATTTTCTGTTTCACTACACATTTAGATTTCGAATGAAAATTGAGAATCAACAGTGGATTCATTAAAGACGCATCTGAAAATGTGGGTCTATAAAGTTGCTGCAAAATAGCGGAGTGTTACGGTTGTCTGTCTCGGATCACGATTTCAACTTTTTGGTGTCTACATTACAACTGCAGGTGTATTCGCGAACTCTACTCCATTTAGAAGATTATTAACTACTGGAAGCATGAAATGCTTATATAGGTAGTTATTGCGATTGATCTGTTTGTCTGTCTGTGTGTCTGTGTGTCCGTTTGTCTGTAAACACTATAACTTTCCTCCATGTTGACCGATTTGATTCAAATTTTGCATGGAGGTACATAGGGTGATTCTAAAGATCGGTATTGATTTTGGGCCTCCGGAGCCCAACCCCAGGCGCACGGTGGGGGGTAAGGTCCCCCATCCATCCTTATGGGCAAAAATCTTTTATTGGCTTATCTGATACAGAAATTCATGCTGATCATTTTTTGTCATGACACCATGGGTCAATTCGGCCAACTGTCGGAGTGGTGGCTCCATGACCCTCACGGGTCAGAGGGTCACGAAAGGGTCAAACTATATTATTTTGGAAATTCATGTTTGGGAAGGTGACCAGAGTGTCAAGTTCCTCGATTTAACATGCACAACGCTTCCGGTAGTTTCCTAATTCGGGTTTACACCCGTCCTAGTTTTTATTTACGTCGTAGTTTTCTTAAATTGGTAGCCCAGTTTGAATTACACCCTGTAAAGTTTTGTAAGCATCAGACCGGTCGACTACATAGATTATGTTTATATTGTCACCAATTGCAATGGCTACGCAATTCCACTAACAGATTGAATTGACAGAAGAAGGAACGAATAATTGAATTAGTCTGGGTTTGGCTACATGGCTTTATGTCATTTGTTAGCAAAACATTGGTATTGCTTATTAAAAGAATGCTATTATTACCGTTCATGGTGCCGCGGTTCAAGTCAGCCATCATTCACTTTTATTGACATGTACCGCAATAATGTAGACAATTTACCTTCACCGCAAAACTTTAATGAAGCAATTTTATTTCAATTTGAGCATAAGTTTAATTGCAAGATGTTGAGCTGCTGCCGAATACTTTATTAAATTACCTATGTACCATTAGTAATTATTCGGTAATATTTTTCTTTCATACCGATCATAATAATGTGTATCGACCTAAGCCAAATTGAATGAATCACTCTGTCAATAATCGGTAACGAATGAAGTTCGTCTTTAGAAAGTCATACACAAGCGCACAGTTGATACTAGATTTTCCTATTAAGGTTGCAATTGAAACATGCTATATCAGCTTAGAAGCTACGGCAAAGAGTTATGACGCACGTCCTTAGCAATTAGCGTGTAATCAATGGCATTTCTATGACAATTTCTGCAAAAGCTATTCCATCTGAAAACTGCAATTTTTGCACTTGTCCTTATAGTGCCATATCAAGTGTACACACAGTGGTGAATGATGAAACAATTGGGATATCGAGAGATTTGGGCGAATGGACGAAGTTCAACCTGCTAGCACAGGTATAATATCAAATGAAAGTACCGGTGTGACATGGGCACAATCCGGTTATCAGATATTTTCCAATTAAACTAGCCACAAACTTTTATTTTCAAGGTTGCCATTGAGGCATATTAGCGAAACGGTGTAAATTGGTAGGTTGCAAACAATAAATTTCTATAGCGTGCAGTCCGAACTGAAAACAGCATCGAAGTAAGAGAAAGTTGTAGGACCGCCAAACTTTCACTGGATCCAAAATGCAGTTCGCATTCCAATGAGCGTCCTAGGTCTAGTTTACGGTAGCTTGTGTATACTACCTAGCTCAAATACATGACCTACGCAATACATGCCAGTCCGAAAATCCGGACAAAGTTTCCTGACTCGCGTGTTCTGCCTGATATTTATTGACTAAGCACAGCGAAAGGACAAAATGCACGATTTGAACTCATGCCAATTCTCACGTTTGCAGTTAGCAGTGGTGTAAGGTACACAATCTGTTTAACTTGCTATTAACTTTAGCAATGTCAGTGAGCAGTTGATAGAGTGCATGCAATTTGCTCCAATTTTTCTGTGTTGATCTTCAAAGAACTATTCAATATCTAGCAGCCAGGCTGAACGTAGAGAAATATGACTATGGTGGTTATAGATGTTATGACTTTATTTTCTCCTTGGCTATGCCCCCATGCATAACTTTAGAACCGATCATAGTTACCGTTCCAAACTCCTTGACTACATCAATATCCAATGGGAATTGTGTCAGACATAGATGATAATTCGGCGTTACGGTTGACTCTTCCCATGATTCATGTGTCACAAATCATGAATAATACAAGAAGTTATAACATCGTCTTTTGATCGTGACAATTACGCAACAATCCTTAAGTATTGAATCATGTAAAAGCATGTTTGGTTGTGCGGAACCGTTATGCCTACAAAGACCTCATTATGTTTCAAACTATGTCAAACACAAGTTTGTAATCAAAACTGGCATTCAAATACGTAAGTGTATCATTAGGTATGAAATGGTTTGTCAAAAATGACAAACACGTTTCAGACGTCCGTTTAACAATATGATTGTAATATGCAAAACTGGTTCATAAGGGACGTAAATGATGTATGGAGACATGCGTACCAAATGCTATTATACAAGTCAAATCCGTAAATGCCAGTGAAAATATTACGTTTATAGCATATGAACATAGAAGCTAGAATATTTCTTTTCAGTGCTGTGTAACTGACACCAAATTGATAGTTGTCCTGTGTGTGCAAATTGCAGTCATGTAATAATAGTTAAAAAGAACCTCCACAACCCTAGCTTTCACATAATTACCATATTATGTGCGACACTTAAATCAAACACAAAGTTCAAATCGCTGAACACATTTTCTGAGTTTTGCTGGTTTGCATTTTGTATCATTTGAAGCGCAACATCAATATAGCTTCAAGGGAAAAGCTTCTAGCAACTAACCGTAAACATTTTGTCGACACGACGGCATTAAATGTTGAACATTTTAAAAGAAAGTTTTCCTTCAATCGCGACGATAAATTGCTTATTCCGCTCTTAAATCTAGTGTGTAAATAGCGCAGAGTACTAACTAGAACAGCTTCCAATGTAACCGTCTGTAAGTTTTTAATTTACATACTAATTTACTGTAGACAATCTAAATATACCGGCATGGCAGAAATTTGTTCTAAGCTCTTATAGGCTATAGAAAAGTTAGGATGGTAATGTTTGTTCAATTGGTTTCATGCTTTTCTCTTGATAGCTTCTACCGAATCCTAATCTCTAGAAATGTCTCGCCGTTTGGTCATAATCGTAAGCATAAACGATTTAAGTGCCGTGGTTCCCTTAAAACGCTGCCCCAAACAACAAAGGTAGGACTTTTTATAGTTATTAATTGTTGCGCTTTCACTTCTATTTGAAACGTGTTTTGCAGTAGAGACGTCGGGGAGAGTAAAATTCCAGAAGAAGGATACCGAATGACTTCAGGAGTAATGTTAACAATAACGAAAGTTTGTGCTTTTGTTCTCGTAATAACTAACATGAGTCCTTGAACCTTACTCATTGCCATTAAAATCACAAATATTGAGGCTGGAACAGCATTAATATGATACGATTCCACGAATGCATCGTCTCTTCAAACGTTACGTAAATGGAAAGTACTCTCTGTGGACCGCTTTCTGTAAAGTGAGAGGTCTTCCCTTGGTAGCAGTACACATAAAAGAAACGGCGGTGCAGGCAATCAGAGCAGACAGTAGTGCAGAGAGCTGATGGAAATTAGCTCACCGTATCCCACTCTTTCCTTTCACCTTAACTCTATTTATCTTCCGACGTCGGTGGGGTATGCCAGTTTGAGCATCGGCTGCTCTGTATTCGAAACGCTTTGAGAACAACGAGCGGTATAAATATAACAGGTGCATTTCATTTCACTTTGGTGAAATCATTCTGGTGGTTCACTAAATTGTTTTCATTTTTCAGACCAATCCATTTGTTGATGTTGCCTGTGAGTACCATTAGTGGCGAACGCATCAACTGCGACCAGGGTCTCCACAATATAATACGATGGGACAACAAACCTTCTTTAAATACAGCAACACAAATTGCATTGGGAAAGTTTAACCACTATTTTTGTAACGCAGTCAAGTGGAATCAAGAACGTTCCCAGATTTGCAACGCGCTCATTTAGTTTTACACGAACAGAGCATTGCAGGAACGAATTTCGAACGTTATTGATACGCCGACTGGTTTATCACACACAAGTGCGCTAAAAGATTGGTTTCAGGTTTGAAAACGAAACATGAGTGCAATTTGTATTCGGAAAGTGCCACTGTAATTCAGCATAGATACAAAGCTCAACAGGCAAAAGACATGCAACGCTATTAAAATGAGACAAAGGAATTGCTAACCTAAGCAGTGAAATGAATTTCAAAGTTTTGTGTAATACTTTTGGTGTTTTTTAAAACTAAATAGCTGCTGATTTTTCACTTATGTAAATGCAGCTCGTCTCTGAACAGTTTCATGGACTGACATTTTATCACTATCGCGTATGCGTATCGCGTATCGCGTATGAATATGCTAGTGGATCAACTGAAATTCGTACGCTAATGAAAAAATAATGATTAATTTTATGGCGGGATTTCACTCTTGCTCAGTACTAGGCAAGCAAGCATGCATGCCCGCATTAATCTAATATCATCTGGAAAACTGTTTAATACGACCAGTACATTAATTGGACATTATTCTAGATTACGAGCACAATTTTTTATGTTTTATCGCGGTGTATTTTTAGCTCTAACTAAAAATGAATTTGTGTGGCGGATGAAAGTGCACGCTATTCGCTTTATGGATGTAGTAGCAAAGCGAGAGCCATCAAATAATGGGATTTTCTTGGAACAAGGTCACAACGTGCAATATAACAAGGGCTGATGTAATCTGTTTTTTATTCAATGTTAAATATGATTGAGATATTAAACATTTAGGGTACCCATTCATGGACATTAAATTATTTGCAAAGAAACTTTGACTATAAATAAATGTAATTTCTGCTAATCGGCAAGTGATGCAAGATGGTCAACCACGTTATTTTTTATCAATAATGATGCCCGTTAGAAGATTATTAAAGTAATGAAAACTTAATCGCCAGCTATTGAATTTGTTCCATGTTAGTCGAGTACGAACATTAAAGCACAAAGTTGGGGATTCGGTATCGCTGTATGAAACCTATCGTCATAAGAGCATACATTTCCAACTGATTTGACAAGTGAGCACCTGTTTTGCTATGTGAATGAGTCGCGTTTCCTTCTTACACTTATCGCAAAACTGGTTACGTCGACAAGTAAGATTTGCTAAGATCCAGTCAACACTGCGTGTTTTCCGAGAGTCCCTTTGACTGCGTTTTAATGCAGCTGTCAGGATGGTGAACCTAGTTTGTTTGGCGCGAGCATTTCCGAGACGACGTAACTCAATTAGGAAGCTCCAGCTTTCTCTTTCTTCGGCTTGCTAAATCGAGATATGAACTGACTGAGCTACTCTCTGGTGCAGCTGATGATGGAATAGAGGGAGCGTGTGATAAATACACTATATGCAACAATCCCGCCCTGTTAATCCAATTAAGGGAAGCGATTTATCACATAATATTTTGCTTATTTCTTGGTGCAACCATAATGTAGTCAACATTTAGGTAACTGAACTGATAACAAGGTAAACAGCCACACACTAACATCGTTTTGGTTGACAGCTAATTTTTATTCCGTTGAGTGAGGAGCCAGTAGATAAGCAATTTGTAGATGTAGGTGGTAAGCCTTGGAAAAATATGAAGAAACGTCGGCGGTTTTCACTTACACTTCTAATGCCAAGTGTGGGAGTTTCATGTGGAAGGCGTGAATGTTACGTATATTTATTAATATGAGCTCGTGCCAATCAACAAGACTAACTGTCAGTATTTTGCTAGCTCGTACTGCACTAACCCGTGCTTCTCGCCATTCAAGTTTTGAAACACACAATTTGTCAAATGACGACTTTAGTTCTCACTTTATCATGATTTGTGTGTGCTCGCAATACAAAACTATTTTTTCTGCATAAAAAAGTATTGCGTTTGAATTTTAGCATGTAACTTGATATTTTGTAGCTTTGCACATTCGTGGCAGCTAAAATTGGGTAAACAGTTGTGAATGTTTGGATTTTTAAAATGTTTAGCGGTAGATATATTAATCATATTTCACGTCCTGTTTTGGTTTCTAAGTTTTTTTTTTTTGCTTTTTTCTGGTCCATTTGTCACTGTCGTTGCATCATTTTGACAGTGTTTCTCAGCTGTTGCGTCTCTTAACAGCAGCGGAATGTTCTCACGAGATTCCCAGACATAAACAAATGTAGCCTGAGCAAACAAAAGAATTAATATTTAAACTAGAGCACGTCCGATTTTTGTTAATAAATATTGTGTTTCACGATTTGATTTATGATGCATTCCTGCTGGTAATAAATGTGTTTCTGTACCCTGCTCAGCGCCTGGTTGGGCGAAGCATAACACAACAAGTTGATACTAAACTTGTACTGTGGTTTTTAATATAATGCTTGGAATTGTGCAATCTGAGGCGCTGAGATATTGCGTAACACATTGTGAAGAGCATTGGCGCGCATCAGCGTGACTGCTTCATAATTCGGTTCTAATTTATTTCATAAATTAGATCTACGATGAGAATGGGAACCGGGAGGGATAATGTTGACACGAAAATATGACATTTTTAATGGACGAGAACAAACGTTACTGTGAGAGCTATGGAATGTAAATTGGAGCGATATTATTTGGGTTTGTTGTGAAATCGTGGAAATGTGCATCCCAACGCAATTGTGTTGCGTGCGAAGGTTAAATGAAAATACGCAGTACATGTTGGCGACATCCGAATAATATGCGTTTTACTATTTTTCCATGTGATGGTGAATGCCATGAAATTCGTAGCGGAAAAAATTGCACAGTACATTTTGTGTATCCGATGAATTTTCACTCGGTGACCTTGTACGTCGAGTTTATTGCAATACTCGTTTAATGTTAATGCATGTTAAAGATGCATAAAATATCTTGAAGTCATTAGCGTCGAGTGTCTCTGGAAACTAGAGGAAATGATGCGCCTGGTATATCTGATTGGGAAGGTATGGATTCTCGCTTTGTGTTCCCTATGTATGTATTTCCTGTTGTTTGCTCAGATTTGACGGCGAAACTATTTACCTCTTAATGATAGTTAAAGTCCAAAACTTGGTCAAACGCAGTATCATCAAATGAAATGATCTTTATATCTAATTATACCATGACTACATCGACCGTCTCCTTAATTCCGTTTTGGGATTATAAACGTCGGCAATGGTTTGAGTGGGATTCTTAGAATGCAGTCATGGAGTCAGTCAGCGAGCTGGGAAGGTTCCATAAAACTGGAAAATAAACATTATGACCGCCAATCTTACGAACAAAAATCATTAAAACGCATTAATGATTTTCTAAAATTTACTTTTACAATGAATTGGAAAGTGATTCGGTTCACATATTCGAAGGCGAGTTGACCTTGAAAGGTTTGACTGCATAAATATGCGGAAGTATACTGCAACGTCGAATTAGCTCGGATGTTGCTGCTGTGGTTGCCGGAGAAAATAAGATTAAAAGTTTTTATCTCTTCCCTTAACCACATTCGTCTTCGTCACTAATGGCATTCGACAGCATGTCCCTATTGTCCTGAGCAGTTCAGATACGCCGTAAAAAGTTTATGTTCGTCATACAAATACCGTAAAGCGAAAATACGTAGTTGTTACCACAAATGCGGCAAATAATACTCAATAAAATTTTACCTTTCATACTAAGATAATCTAAGAACTTTGCATGTTACAAACCACAACAAATGCTTCATCTGGAAATTTTGACAATTACCCCGCTTCCTAAAAAATATTCGTTAAATTGACATTAAAAAACTTTTAAACTGCCAAAGCCGTGAACATTAATCCATTATGAAAGCGACATTGACTTTGCTGACATCCATTGACAATCACTGCTACAGTGTTGTAAATTTACTTCAGCTTATATACCTAATATCTGCTTCATAACGTGTCCTTGAGTGTTACCCTTGATGTACACGGTAAACGTTTTTCAAGGATGTCGACCGTAATGCAGATTTAGTATAGCGGATCTAAACATTTTCAATAGTCATGTAGCAAATATTGCACAGGCATCTAACATACAGGATAAAGTATCGTAGAACCTCTGATCGCTCCTTATGCGCTAATGACGTTGTTATGGGAGTTGATGGTCACGAGATAATGTGAAACCCTGGAAACATTTATCAGTAAAAATGCACAGGAAATTAGTATTGGAATTGCAAAGTACGTACATTCTTTATTTCGTTGTCATGATCGCATAGTTGCAACATTTCGAATCAACTTTAAGGACAAATCATTTCTCAATCAAAATCGGATGACCACAGTCATGGTATAGAAACCTTACAGAAGAATTGTCAGCCGACCCTGAAAGTTCATGGTTACGGATCCGAAGTGTCAAATAGCATCAGATAACCAAAATACATTATGAAACAGTAAAGAAATCGATTCCAAACCATTTGCTTTATACGTTCCATGGATTTGTGAGATTTTGAAATGGTGACACATTTTCCCTGTTTGAAATTCTCAATAAATTGCAGATGGTAGGATAGGCTATAAGGTATTATAATACAATATGTGTATGACCATTGCTCTATATGTGACAGGAACCAACGCGACATCGCCATTTGCATCCTGTTGAAGGGCCAAATGAAACACAAACACCATAAGTGACAATGATATTGTCACACCAACTAATAAAGTTTTCTTGTCCAACTGTCCGCACGCTCAGTCGAAAACAAGGAAATCTCATTAAACTTTCGCCAACTTTTACCAATTACGCTGGTCCTATAGAACCTGGCAAAAATAACACAAGGAATAAGTTTTGAATTCATGACTGCACTAACGAAATGCATTGCAATGTCCTTTCTCAACATTGTTGTCGTCAGAAATGGAAGTTATTGTGTGCACCACTAGCACATAGACTGTGCAAAAAACACGACCATGGGATTCTACAAGTTCCGGCGTCGCTATTTTGGATGTGTCTTGCAAAACTAATAAATTTACTTGTATAGCACATACCAGGTGTTTAGAATGAAAGTTATGAAAGACGACTGAAAACAAGGGGTGTGTAACATGTTGCTAAACATTCTCCTTATTTTGTACAACGCTGAAACTTTTCTTAGTGCAATCTTCGAACTCTATCAAAATATTGCGCCAGCTTTCACAACATTTTTACCATACAATTTATTAAAGCTGCATCTGTAACGAGTTAAAACAATACACGGACTTTTTGGGAATTTTCTCGTTTCTTTTCAGAATTTCGCGAGCAGGTTCTATTCTTCTTGGTCCAACAATTCATTTGATATTTCAGCATTGTATTACACAAGGGGCAACATAATTACAACCATGAACGTTATGATGTTATACCGTGAGATAAGCAATTTGGTGCATTTTCAGTGGCTGAGTGGTGATTATGCACCTTCCGGAATTGTAACTACCTGCAAGCGTTACTGCAAGTGCCGGGAATTTCAGCACCCTTGGGAACTCATTATTTGCGGATACAGTCTAAAGATGATCCGAATTTCTACTACACAAGTTGCAAGCTTTCACCAGTTTATCATGAGCAAGTCAATACAAAGTCAAAGCATGTTTTTCACTCTCTGGCCACGTATTAGGTGTTTCCCTTCTGGAAAGAAGACTTTCCGCATTACTACCCTGCAAACCCGATTCCATAATTTGCTCTAATGGCCGATTTCGACCGACTTCGTGCTTGCGGAGCGGCAACTAATAAACTGGAAAATGTTTTGGCGTACTGTAATACTTTCCCGTTTTCACGCCTTCAATCAGTTTATATGTAAGGTTTTATTCATGCCGA
This sequence comes from Sinella curviseta, assembly GCA_004115045.4. Lineage (NCBI taxonomy): Eukaryota > Metazoa > Arthropoda > Collembola > Entomobryomorpha > Entomobryidae > Sinella > Sinella curviseta. Next base: position 17,674,407 of record CM023203.3, read on the forward strand.
GGAGAAGGCATCCAAACACCTATCATACTCAAGTGTTCGTTCTATGATTGACTTTTACATCTGTAAGGCCAATTGAAAGTATTACGGGCCACACATTGGATTACGAGCAAACATTTAAGATGGTTGTTTATTGCAGCTGAAGTAACCGTCAAAATTCTACTGGGATTTTATCGCACGTGCGAATGTAACATCATCGTAGATACTTTGGCTGTCATATTTTGAGGGCATTTGAGATGACTTACTTTGTAGCTGTAGCAACTATCTACAATCATGGTATCCCCAGGTCCTTTTCTTTGAGAAACACGTTCAACATTTTCCTCATTTTCACAGTTGGGTTTCGTTATGGCTATAATTGCTATGTAACCGGCGGTAGTGGTGAAAGCCTCAACTCGATTTGTTGTTACAATGTGTTTTATTCCGAGCAAATGTAATTCCCTGTGGACTCTTGTACAATCGAGTGCATTTTGTTTCCATGGTTCCCTAACACAAAGTAATGGGGTGTAATACTGCACATAATTTTGTGAACTAATTATATATAAATTTCTCTACTTGTGTACTTGGGTTATTGCCTCTGCTTTGCAGTCATGTAGACACTAGCTGTTATATGTACGAAATGTTAATTGCTAAATGATTTCGTGTCTTGCAATATAATGCGCAAGGATGCTTTTTTCTCTGGTGTATACACATACAAGGTACTTTGCAACCAAATTAATGCCAAATTGTGTAGTATTTTGTATTTTTACAAGTACGATAGGAAGTGTTGAAATGAGTACAAGAGGCGCAAGCAGTTCAGGGAATAAACGGGTCCGGAGCGGCCTAATTATCATGAAGTAGTGCAGAATCAACGGCAAACTAATAGTGAGCTTACATTTTTAAAGTCGTTGCTGCATTTGGAAATGGTATGAACTTGGCAATCATTATCATTCCTTTGGGATGGTCCGTCCTTTGTAAGTACTTAATGATTACGTTTTTACTGCCTGTTCACTTCTCGCCTCAGCATCTAATGATTTGTTGGAAATGTTGTCAGAGGAAATGGGAAGTAAATATAAAAGTTTGTAGTAAAGGTAACCGTTCTTTCGACTTGTCAGACTTGTACGCTATCTGGCAATGCATTATGACTATCCAGTAGGAACGCTTTCCTTAACATTTAAGAGAAAAATAAGAAAGTGATATCATTTCGTGGAAGGTCCGTGAATATTTTTTTATCCTTCTTTATTCTACTCCATAGAAACAATAATAATTACTGTCGGTTAACCCAGCTTAATTTATTTTTAAGACGACTGAATTATTTAGCATATTTTGAACAAAGTAAGCAATATAATTTAGTAATCTAAAATAGAGCAAAACTGCCGAAGGACGGTAAATATGCTCAATTCTTGTACAACATTCTATACATATTTTATTTGTGCTTACTCAGAGAAACTAATATATAATTCATAGATGTGTATAGACTATCGTGCAGTTTTTGAAATTCAACCTTTAAGATATTAAGTATTATAATCGATAAACGTTTAAATGCATACGTGTTAGCAGCAATCCAGAAATTTACCTACATGTATTTTACCCTTTGGTTGACACAAGCAAGTTTACAAGGAAATCCACAATTTGCATCTGGAAGGACACAAAGCTATCCTTGTTGATTTCGTAATACGGGTACGCTAACTGCGTCTGAAGTGGTTGTCTCGCCCCGATATACTTTTGAATCCATTTCAGTCCTGCCTGCTTTCTCCCTTCCGTCAGACTTTTCAAGCCCGCCAGAAAGCTTTCGGATTTCTCATATACGCCAGACACAAAGACCAGCTCATAGTATTCCAGAAGGTAGCAGATGAGAAATGTCGCTGGTGCCAATTGCAGTCCCGGTTCGGAAAGGAGTCCCGGATGCCGAATGCAAATGTATGCCCCCATTGTTGCCAGTGCCATGAAGCATCCGTGATGTACCGTAACGGACCAGTGGCCATATATAGAATTCAAGTATCTGTTCAGCAACCGTTGCTCTTCGAATGCTTGGACCAGTTCATTCAGCTCCAGCTCGCATCCTAGACGACACCCGAATTTCGGATCCCCGTGCCTATCAAATCGGATTGTTTGTGGTTCAAACAGATGGATCCAGTACGACGCCTCCTGAAAGTATATCATGCCCGAGAAGTATAGCATTATGTCTGTAACATGGGGTTAAGCATTATGTCTGTAACATGGGGTTAAGCATTATGTCTGTAACATGGGGTTAAGCATTATGTCTGTAACATGGGGTTAAGCATTATGTCTGTAACATGGGGTTAAGCATTATGTCTGTAACATGGGGTTAAGCATTATGTCTGTAACATGGGGTTAAGCATCGTGAGCCACTAATATGGGGTTAAGCATGTATGTTCGCGTCTAAATGCTGAATCCTATGTTAAATGGTGGACACGAAAAAATTATAAAATAGTATTATAACAAATAATTTAATGTGGGGTTAAGCATTGTGTCCTTAGTATGGGGTTAAGAATTGTGTCCTTAGTATGGGGTTAAGCATTGTGTCCTTAATATGGGTTAAGCATCGTGTCCTTAATATGGGGTTAAGCATTGTGTCCTTAATATGGGTTAAGCATTGTGTCCTTAATATGGGGTTAAGCATTGTGTCTGTAACATTGGGTTAAGCATCGTGAGCCACTAATATGGGGTTAAGCATGTATGTTCGCGTCTAAATGCTTAATCCTATGTTAAATGGTGGACACGAAGAAATTATAAAATAGTATTATAAATATCATTTTTACAATTGCTTAAATTCTTACAATTATAATATTCTCGGCTAAAAGAAGATAATATAAATTCGGAAAAATACATCTGGCATAATTTTACAGGAAAAATCACTCCATTTCTCTTTAGTTTGGAATATTTATGTCCGTAGAAACCAGAATTTAAAACTTTGCCTTTTCACTGAAATTAGTTCTTCAAATATTCAAGTTCTTGAAAAATATAAAATAGAAAAAGTATCATGAATCTGGAATAACAATTGCCTTACGTTATTATTAATACTGATCAATACGTTGATGCAAAATCGGTTAGAAATTCCAGTAAATGCTGCCGAGACAATTTGTAAAATATGCAGGCAATAAAGGATAAGAAATTCCCACAAGGAATTCTACACAGCCAGTTTACCTTGCTACTGATTTTAACAATGTCACTGAGCAGTAGATTGAGTATATTCTACTTTCTCCAATCCCCCTGTGTAACTTCTTGTAGATCTATTCCATAGCGTGCTTCACGGCCGATAGGATAAGATGAGTTGTATGTTGTCATGTAATGGTTACACTGGAAGACAGTAAGTTTGCACAGATAAAAATTCCGTTCCAAATACACATTCCATACATAATTCCTATGTAAGACTTTGATTGTACCTCTGGCTTACGGTTGACTGTTTCTAAGCCATATTTCTCTCAATGCATTATCCAGAATTTTGCATAGGTATCTAGATGATAGATGATCACTTATATCTCCTATATTTCCCTTATGAGCTAATTGTGACACTCGATTAGAATTGGCGTCGCGGAACAAGTTATAACATTGTGTTTTGATAGTGACAGTTACGCAACCGTTCATAAGTACTGAACCATGTACTGTTTGGTTGTATGAACCAGATGTTCCTGCAAAGACCTTATTCTGTTTAAATTTTGTCAAATGATCATAACAAGTTTTATAACACGAATTCTTAATCCAATTACTCCTGTCGTTTGAATTTGTATGCCTATGTTTCTTGCAAACGAGCAAGTTCACGGATATCTTGACAGTGAAAGCGTCACCGAAACTGGTGTTCAAATATGCACGTGTATCCGTACGTATGGAATGTCAAAAATGCCAAACACGTTTCAGACGTTCGTGTAATCAGGTAATTGTATAATGCAGCAATGTGTCTTGAAGGAAGCGGAAGATGAATGGATTCCATTGATTTAATATATATAGTGAAGCTAGAATATGACTTCGTTGAGACTGCGCCTAAACTGACAGAAAATTGAAGGCTGTCTTGCAGGTGCAAATTCCTGTCATGAAAAAATAATTGAAACCCTTAATGCATGCTTTCAACTAGTTACCATATTCTGTGCCATACTTAAATCAAAGACGGCGTTCAAATCGCGCAACATGTTTGACGATTCTTGCTGATTTGAATTTCGTAACTTTTATACCGCAACATGAGTTTATCTCCCAGTGGAAAGCTTCCACAACTAGCCATACTAATTTATCCTCATAGAAGCTTAGAATATTGAAACTCATCTCTCTCATCATTCCTGGCTTCCTTCATCTCTCCTGATCATTTCCACCCAATTCTAATCTGTCGTAATGCCTCTATATTTGGGCATTATCGTAAGAGGCAACGATTCAACTACCGTGCTTCCCTTAAAACGCTATCCCACACAACAAAGGAATGACCTTCTATCATCACTAGTAATTGTTGCGTTTTCATTACGATTCGGTGGATAATGGTTTGACGTAGGGACGTCAAGGAAAGTAAAATTTCCTGAACAGCAAACTGAATGATATTAGTTGCAATGTTAACAATAACGAAAGTTTGTACTTTTGTTCTCATAATAACTACCAGGAGTCCCTGAACCTTGCTTATTGCCATTTAAATCACAAATATTGAGGCAGGAACAGCATTAATATGATAGGTTTCTACGAATGTATTGTCTCTTCAAACGTTACGTAAATAGAAAGTATTCTCGGTGGACCGCTTTCGTTAAAGTGAGAGGGCTTCCCGTGGAACCATTACACATAAAATGAAACGGTAGTGCAAGCAATCAGAGCAGACGGTGTAATGCAGAGAGTTGATGGAAATTAGCTCACCGTATCCCACACTTCCCTTTCACATTGTCTCAATTTTTCTTCTGACGTCTGCAGAGCACAAGTTTGAGCATCGGCTGTTATGTTTCCGAAACGCTTTGGGAAGAACGAGCGGAATAAATAACAGGTGCGCTATTATTTCACTTTAGCGAAATCATTCTGGTAGTTTGCCAAAGTGTTTTTGTTTTTTCAGACCAATTCATTTGATGATGTTGCCTGCGAGTACCATTAGTGGCGATAACAATCGATTGCAGTGGCAGGCGCATCAACTGCGACTAGGTTCTACAAAATATATTACGATGGGACTACAAACATCCTTTAAATACAGCATTACAAATTGCTCTTGGAAAGTAAAAGCACTATTTTTGTAATGCAATCAAGTGGAATCAAGAACGTTCTCAGATATTCTAATGGGCGCAAAAGGTTTTTTACCAAAACAGGGGACTTCAAAAGCTATTGGATACGTCCACCGGTTTACCGGTAAAGTGCGTTAAAAGATTGGTTGCAGGTATTAAAACGAACCATGAGTACAATTTGTATGCGAAAAATGGTATTCAACATAGATACAAAGCTCAACAGGTAAAGGGCATGCAACAGACAGGTTAATGCAACGCTAAGAAAATGAAAGAAACGAAATACTAACCCAATCGGTGAAATGAATTGCAAACGTTTCGTGCAACACTTTTTAAGTTTTTAAAAAACTTAAATGTATAGTGATTTTCACTTCAGTAACGTATAGCTCTTTTCCAAGAAATTACATAACTATCGTGTTTGGGTGTGAATTAACTATTGGATCAACTGAAACTCACGCTACTTTCGCTAGTATACAATTATTTTTTGCGGGCTGTTACCATTACCCAATGTGGGGCAATCAAGTATGCCCGTTTGAAGTTAATACCATTTTGAAAACTATTTAATACGGCCAGTAAATTAATTGGAAATTTTCTAGATTACGAAAGCAATTTTATGTTTTATCCCCTTGCATTTTTAGCTCCGAATAAATAAAAAGAATTTGTGTCGTGGATGAAAGCGCAAGCTACTCGCTTTGTGGATTTAGTGGCTAAGCGAAATACATCAAATAATGAGATTTTCGTGGAACAAGGTCCAAATGTGAAATATAACAAGGGCTTATATCAGACTGTATTAATCTGTTTTTTTCCAATATTAAGTACAATTGTGATAATATAGACTTAAGGCACCCATACAAGGACATTAAATTATTAAAAGGAAACTTTGACTATAAATAAATTAAGTTTCTGCGAGTTGGCAAATGAAGCAAGATGATCAACAACGTTACATTTTTTATGGGTAATGCTGCCCGATGGAAGATTATAAAAATAATGAAAACTTAATCACCAGCTATTTACACTGCTCCGCGTGTGTCGATTGAGTACATTAAAACACAAAGTTGGGGATACTGTACCGCTGTATGACATCTATCAATAAAAGAGAGGCCGTTTCCTACAGATTCGAAAAGTAAGCTCCTGGTCCACTGTGTGAATGAATCGCGTTACCGTCTGTCACTAATCACAAAACTTTCTCCTGCTTTTTGATCAAAGCGCATACGTCGATAAATAAGATTTGATCATCTCCAGTCAACTCAGCAGGTCTTCCGAGAGTCTCTTTGACTTTATTTTGGATGCAGCTATCAGATGACTAACCTAATTTGTTTGCCACAAGCATTGCCGGGAGAACGTAACTTAATTAGAAATCCCCAGCTTTCTCTTTCCGTTGGTTTTCCAAATCAAGATATAAACTAAGTTAGCCCGTGATGCAGCTGACGATGAAAAAGATGGAATATAAACTGACAATATATATATTCAACAATCCTGTATTGATGATCCAATTAAATTAAGTGAAACAGTTTTGCCGCAGAATATTACGGCTATTTCGTATGCAATCATAATCAAGCCGACATTTTGGTGACTGAAATGATAATAAAGTAAACAGTCATATAATCACATCATTTGGTTGACAGATAATTTTTATTCCGTTGAGTGTGGAGCCACTAGATAGGCAAATTGTAGATGTAGGCGGTAATACTTGCAAAATTATGAAGAAACGTCGGCGGTTTTCACTTGCATCGCAAATGTCAGGTGTGGGAGTTTCATTTGGAAGTCGTGAATGTTACTTATATTTGATAATATGAGCTCGTACACCCAACTAGAGTGCTTGATATCAATCTCACTCATTTGACTAGTTGGAGGATGTACAGTTTAGAGCGTGTAGCGATTTGTTAAGTCGTAAAGTAATATGAGCTCATCGTAACCAACAAACCGCCTTTATTTTCTAGCGCGTATTGCAGTAGCCCGTAGCACGTGTTTTCCCCCAATTCAAGCTTTAAAACACATCATTTGTCACATGCCGACTTAAGTTGTCCCTTTATCATGAAGTGTGTGTGCAAATACAAAAATATTTTTTCGGTATAAAAATGTATTACGTTTGAATTGTAGCTTGGAACTTGATATTTTGTAGCTTTGCAAATTCGTGGGAGCGTAAACAGGGCAAACTATTCTGAATGCTTTAGATTTGTAACATGTTTAGCGGTAGATGTATAAATCATATTTCATTTCGTGTTTTCGCATCGAAGTTTTTGGGTTTTTTCGGGTCCATTAGTCAATGTTATTGCATTATTTTTACATTATTTCTCAGCTGTTGCGTCCCGGAATGCTCTCATGAGATTCCCAGACTCGTATATATGTATGCAGGCTGAGCAAACAAAAGAATTAATATTTAAACCAGGCCACGTCTCGTTTCTCTGAATAAATGTTGTGTTTCACGATTTGATTTATGATGCTTTTCTGCTGGTAATACATGTGTTTCTTTACTCTGCTCAAAGCTTGCTGGAGAGGAGCGTAACACAACAAGTTGATACACAAATTGTACTGCGGTTTTTAATATAATGCTTTAAATTGTGCAATCTGACGTGATGAGATATTTCGTAAAACATTGTGTAGAGCATAGGCGCGAATCAGCATGACTGCTTCATAATTAGGATTTAATGCATTCCATAAATTAGATCTACGATGAGAATGAGAACCGGGAGGGGTAATGTTGACAAGAAAATATGACATTTTTAATGGGTGAGCACAAATCTTACTGCGAGAGCTTAGGGATGTAAATTTGAATCAAATTATTTGGGTTCTTTGTGAAATCGTGGAAATGTGCATCCGAAGGATATAGTGTTGCTTATGAAGGTTAAACGAAAAATACATGGTACATGTTTACTGCCTCTGCATAATATGAGTTTGCTCTTTTTCATGAGGTGATGAATGCCATGTGATTCGTAGCGGAAAATATTACAGAGTACATTTTGTACATGTTATGAATTTGCACTTGGTGACCTTGTACGTCAATTTTATAGCAACACTGGCTGATGTTTAATGTGCTTAAACTACATAAAACATCTTGAAGTCATTAGCGTCGAATGCATCTTGAAGCTGGAAAAAAATGCTGCCAGATATAAGTGAGATTGGTGTAAGCTACTGATATCATTTCCCAATGTATTTCTACCTTTGTTGTTTTCACAGGTTTCACGTCAAAACTAGCCGTTAATGACAGGATAAGCCAAAGTTCAAAACATGGCCAAACTTAATATCATCAAATTAAATTAACTGAAATCTAATTATACCACGATTTTATTTGTCGTCTGTTTAATGCCATTCTGAGATTTATAAAAGTCAGTAACGGCCTGGAGCCATTCTTAGAATGAACGAGTTGGGAAGGTTCAATAAAACTGGGAGAGGAATTTTATGACCGGCATGGTCCTACTGCAATCTTCAAAGTAAAAGAATTAAAACGCATTATGTGTAAAGTAATGGTTTTCTACTTCTACAATGATTCGGAAAGTACGTCTGTTCACATATTCGAAGACGAGTTCACCTTGAAAGGTTTGACTTCATAAGTATACGGAAGAATAATGCTACGGCTGATGTTGCTATGATTGCCTTAGAAAGTAAGATAACCGATTTTGGAGCACGTTTCCCTAACCACATTCGTCTTCGTCTTTAATGCCATTCGGCAGTATACCCCTATCGTCCTGAATATGACCAATACGCCGTCAAAAGTTTATGGTCGTCGTACAAATATCATAAAATCGAATAATGCGTAGATATTACTGCAAATACGGCAAATAATATGCACTGAAGTTTTACCTTAAATACCAAAATCAACATCTAAGCGTTACACGTCACAGGAAACGCTTGATCTGAAAATTTGGACAATAATCCCAATTCCAAAAAAAATTCGTTGTATTGACATTAAACAACTTTTAAACTACCAAAGAGGTGACGTTATACCAAACTAACAGAGAGAAAGCTAAAGATGTGGACCATGTTAATAGTCTTGGGAAATTTGCGTGGAGTCATAAATTGACAATCATTGCCGTCGTGTTGTAAATTTACGTCTGCTTATGTGCCTCATGTGTGGAACATAACGTATCCTTGACAAACGTTTACCTTGAAGTACACGCTAAACATTTTTCAATGAGGTCGACAGTAAAGCGGGAGTAGAATGGTGGATCAAATCATAAGAAGAAGCCCTGGAGAAAATATTGCACATGCATTTAACATGCAGGAGAAAGTATCGGAAAACCTCTGATTGCTCCCTGTGCTGTAATGACGTATTCTGGGTCTCGATGACCACCAGATACTGTGATACCCTGGTAACATGCATCGCTCAAAGTGAACAGGAAATAAGTACGGGAATTGCGAAATGCGTGCATTCGTTGTTTTGTTGTAGTATCGAATTTGTAGATAACATTACGGATCAACTTGAAGGACAAATCATTTCTCAATTAATTTCGGACCACTACTTTCGTTAGATGGAAGTCTTACAGAAATATTGTCATCCGACCAAATTACCCTGTTGGGTGTCCACGAAAGTTATATATCCAAAAAGCGTTATTGAAACGGTACATGTTTTGTTCCGGAACCATCTGTTTTTACGTTGCATGGACTTGCAGTCAGATTGAGAAATGGTGATTGCATTTTCCTTGTTTGAAATTCTCTATAAACTACAAATGGTGGGATAGGCTGTAGGATATTATAATACAATATGTACATAGCCATTGCTCCATAGGTAACAAGACCCAACTCGACACCACTATTTTCGTCCTGTTCAAAGGACATATGAAACACGAACACCATAAGTGACAATGATATTGTTGCACAAACTAATAAAGTTTTCTTGTCCGACTGTCCGCACGCTTAGTCGAAAACAAGGAAAGCTCATTAAAGTTTCACCAACTTTTCCCAATTACTCTCATCTTATTGAGTCTTGCAAAAATAAGGCAATGAGAAAGTGTTGAATTCATGACTGCAAATAATACGAGCAAGGGATTCTACATGTTCCCCAGTCGTTATCGGCAGTGTCTGGCAAAACTAATATGTTTACGTGTAAAGCTCATACCTGGTGTTTAGAATGAACGTTATGAAAGGCAACGGGAAACAAGCTGTGTGTAACATGTTGCTAAACATTATCCTTCTTTTGCAGAACGCTGAAACTTTTTCTTTGTACAATTTTCGGACTCTATCAAAATTATCGTACTGACTCTGAGCAGCCTTTTCAATTGTGGAGTAGTGGCAGCTTTTGCAACATTTTTGGCATACAATTTATTAAGGCTGCACCTGCAACGAATTTTGCCCATACACGGTCTCTTGGAAAATGCATCGTTTCTTTGCAGTATATCAAAAGCAGGTCCTATTCTTCTTAGTCCAACCATTCACTTGATATTGCAGCATTCTGTTACACATGGGGCAACTTAATTGCAACCGTGAACGGTTTGAAGTTATCCCGTGAGACAAGTAATTTTGTGCATTTTAAGTGGCTGAGTGTTTTAGTTTGTTCCTTGCGGAATTGTAACTATCTGCAAGCCTACGTAAAAGTGCAGGGCATTTCATTTCTCTTGAGCATTCATTATTTGCGGATGCAGCCTAACGATAATCCGAATTTCTACTACACTACACAAGTTGCAAACTTTCACCAGTTTATCATCACTAAGTGAATACAAAAAAAACTCGAAACATGTTCACTCAAAATATGCTCGAATGGCCTATTTTGTCCGGTTCGACCGGACGTTGAGGTTTTGTTTGGAGAGCGGAAACTATTGTGAATGATTAGAACACCTTCTGGCTTATGGCTATAGCTTACAGTTCTCCTGTCTTCAATCAGTTTATATGTAAGGTTTTCTTGATACAGATAAGAAAAAATCACACAACTTTCATATGTAAGTACCCAATTTATACTTGAAGTTAACGGCTGTAAGGCCAAATGAAAGCATTACGAGTTACACAGTGATTACGAGCACGCAGTTAATATGGTTATTTATTGCCATAGAAATATCCGTCAAAATATCACTAGGATTTTATCTCACGTGCGAATGTAACGTCATCGTTGATACTCTGGCTGTCGTAATATCAGGCTATTTGAGACGACTTACTTTGTAGCTGTAGTAACTATTTATACTCATGGCATCCCCAAGTTGTATTCTTTGAGAAACACGTTCAACAAATTACGGAGTCTCATTTTCACAGTTGGTTTTCGTAATGACTATAATTGCTATGTAACCAGCGGCAGTTGTGAAAGTCTCAACTCGTTTTGTTGTAATGTGTTGTATGCCAACCAAATGCCCTGGTGACTCTTGTACAATAGAGTGCATTTTATTTCCATGGTTCCCTAACACAAAGTAATGGGGTGCAATGCTGCATAGAAATTTGTGAACTAATTATATATAAATGGCTCTACCTGTGTACTTGGGTTATTGCCTTTGAAGTCATGCATATACAAGCTGTTATATCAACGAAATATTAAGTGCTAAATGATTTCGTGCTTTGTAATATAATGCGCAAGAATTGCTGTTGCTGAAGTTGCTGGTGCCAATTGCAGTCCCGGTTCGGAAAGGAGTCCCGGATGCCGAATGCAGATGTACGCCCCCATAGTTGCAAGTGCCATGAAGCATCCGTGATGAACCGTGACGGACAAGTGACCAAACATGGCATTGAAGTATCTGTTCAGCAACCGTTGCTCTTCGAACGCTTGTACCAGTTCATTCAGATCCAGCTCGCATCCGAGACGACACCCAAATTTCGGCTCCCGTGCCTGTCAAATCGGATTGTTTGTGGTTCAAGCAGATGGATCCAGTACGACGCCTCCTGAAAGTAGATCAGTCCCGAGAAGTCCATCCAGAATAGCATGTCGCCTGCCTGAAGAGCAGAGTAGTCGATAATTATCATCAGAGTGACTGGTACAATCTTGAGCCCAAATTCGAACGGAATTTCGAGAAACTCGTTGAGAATCCAGTGCTCGGGCCCAATGGGTTGCAGAAGTACCAATCCGAATCCAAATGGTACGATGAAGGACACGGTTGCCAGCATGCCTAGGTACACATTTGTCGACGTCTCCCGTTGGCGTCTTTGTGGGTATTGGTTGATCAAGTTCCTGTATTTTTCTGAATTGAAAATATTTTGCGAAACGTTACAGTTCGTATAACCAGAGATGATCCAATTAAAGAATGCTTACCCTGATTTCGAAGGACGTAGTCCAGATTCATGTTGATGAACTCGACCACTTGATGCCGTGCGAAAGCAAGTCGACCCCAGCAACAGCCAAGGAACACAAATGCCCCGAAATCCATGGCGTACACGGTATGTCTCAGACTCTCCTTTGACTTATTTCTCGGGGGAAACGCGACATCGTAAATGTCCCACTTCCCGTTATCCCAGCTGAAGAACAAGTAGTAGTAGAGAAGGAATATGATGAATGTGCAGATCATAACGCCATAGATAAAGAATTGCAGTAGGCCCATGAATCGTAATGGGGTGTCGTGAAGATAGGCGCGACACTTGGATTTGTCCCACTGATGCATGGTGCAGTAGTTGTATTTCATGGGAGCGCATCGCAGGGATGCCAACCGTAGGAATGTGTCGTTGATCATTTCAAATCCTTTTTTATTTTATTTTGTGCTACCAATTTGAAAACTAAGCTGTCTCTTGTGTGGATGGGTGAACACTAAACCCATAAAAATCCGAACGGTTTAGGGGAAATTGTTGATGAAGTAGAAACAAATTCATTAAAATATTAAAGTTTTACGAATTTCTTTTAAATAAACCTAAAAATACAAAATATTATTTGACAATCGTTTAAATTCTCAAAATATTCTCGGCTTACAGAAGATTCTATAAATTCTGAAAAAATACCTCTAGCATAATAATTTTGCAGGAGAAATCATTTGATTTATTTTTATTTCGTAATATTTTTTTCATTAAAAACTAGACTTTAAAACTATAGTTCTGTACTGAAATCCCTTCTTCAAATATTCAGTTTTCTAAAAAACATTAAATGGAAAATGTCTTTTAAATCTTGAATACCAATCGCCTTAATTATATTAATATTACTATTGTCGGTCAATACGTTGATGCAAAATCGGTTAGCAATTCCAGTAATTGCTGCTGATACCATCTCTAAATCATACAAGGAATAAGGGATAAGAAATTTGAACTAGAAATACCGTGAATACTTTCTAGTGTACTTTGTTACTTTGAGAAAGAGAATTAAAAACCCAGCGGCTTTCGTTCACTTCGCCGCCGCTGGCATTTAAGTACACAAGCTAGTTCCATACACAAAATATATTTTGGAGTACTTTAAGCAGGTGGCACTATAAATTTTTGCATTCTTGATGGGAAACGGAAAAAGCCAGTTCCATTTATTGCTGTCTAGTTATCTCTTCACACCAACGCAGTTTAACGTCGTACGCTTGAATCAAATTGAGCTGTGAAAATCATAAAGCTTCCTACATTGCTGAAGCATATTAGCATGGGAATGACAGATGATTTTTTTTCGTTTGACGTTACCATAAATACTAATTTTGCAAACAACTTTAATGCTAAATATGCGCTTGATTTTAAGAAATTTATATTACTTGAGGCTATAAAAGAGGGACCAATTACAACGTTAGAATTTTGTTGAGAACGTCATTTGCAAAAAACGAATGCAAGGGAATGCAGTGTGTTTGACAAATATTAGGGGAAATGTGATATTGTAAAATTAGTATTCTTGTGAACATGATTACTTGCTGCCGGTAATATTGGACGATAAAACTGTCGTAACACGTGGCTTCATATAGTGTGACTTGCTAGTGTGCTACAGGGGCAATATGACAATTTTCATACATTATGTATTATGAAGGACAATATTCGTGCAGTTCCTAGGGAATTTTATACAAACAGGGAAGTATTTTAATAGCTGTGGTTAATAATCTTCCACAATAATTTTAACGAGCCTTATTTTCAACTAGAGCTTTCGTTCCTATTCTTTCCAGTTGCAAAGTTTTCATGTGAAAATAATTCAAGGTCATCGACTTTTCTAATACATCCCCTTAAAAGATACTTTCTCCATAGAAGCCGAGTTGGTCATGCTCACAGAGTATTATAAATCGTTGCTAAACCGTTACTAGATAGCATGCAATAATTTCGATGGACAATTTTCGTCCTTTCAGTTAACAATTGCCTTCGCATTATATTTGGGTGCAATATGGATGGCAACATGTTAAATATTGCTGAAGACACCAATTTTATGCGCCCTCAAATCTACATAATTAAGCAATTAAAACACAGAGTTGTGCAAGACAAAATATTCCAAGGATATGGAATTTTATCAGTATAATTTGGGGAACATTATTTGCCCCACAGGAAATTATTGTCATCTTATGCCACTTGGCAAAAACACGTAACATTTTAACTGTCTATATGGATTGTATTAAATCTTTTCGCTGAAAGCATCTGAAATGACGGGTTAGTGTGGACATAACAAGAAAATGAGAATTTGTGGCTACTAAACTAGTTTTAGTGTGTATCCTGACGATCAAGGGCAAGATAACACAACGTTAGAAAGGATTAAAGGATTTGTCGTCGACACGATACGTACAAATATTATGTTACTATATAATCATAAATGATGCTCGGCTAAGAAATTTAGTTAAAAACCATGTCAACAGTATTCACCCCACAAATAAAAACATATGAAAGATAATGTTTTACATAAAGTTTGCATTACAACAGATAAATGTATTCCATAAAGAACACTTTTTCATACGCATGACGGCCTGCAATAATACATACAGCAAGTAGTAGCTTTAATGTGAAACTAAAACGTCACGGGGTGTCCATAAGTTGTGACATGCTGCGATTTATTACGCCATCAAATCTGTAAACTTAAAACTGCACTGGTTTTTCCGAGTTTTGGTTAAAACCGATAAACCGCAGTAACAATAAAAGTAGTAACATTAAAAACCCAAATGACGTTTAGAATGACATCAGTTAATGTGCATCTAGTAGATTCAACGACATCGGGTCACCTTAAAATTTGTCAAGGTTAAACGTCTTCATGGTCCGTAGCTGTTATTTCACTTTCCAATAAAATGTCAAATTTAATATACACAAAATATGAAAAACATCTCTTGACATTTTACATAGCATTCCCGTTAAAACTGTATTTCGTAACGGAAATAATATGTGAGCATTTTTCCGTGCCAATCCAACCAAAATATTAGTTCAAAAATATTTTGCAATTTGACAGATATTGCACCGCCTGTTTTCAGTGAGTTTAGATAGTCGTGACGGAAATATGCTTCGGTTCTTCAAACTGAGTCACTTTCAATTCAGTATGGAATTAAAAAACAATATTGGCTAATGCTTCACGCCTGTACTTTAAAAAATAATAAACTGTCATCCCATTTTATGATTATTACAGCATAAGCTCGTATAAAGGGACGTGTCGCTGGACATTCTGGTTGTTGATGGAGTCAGTGATGTGGAAAGTACTGCAAGAAAAATGGTGAAGTACGAAGATGCAGCAATGTAGCTCGTTTCCAGCAAAATTGATAACATGTCGTTGAAGCACAATTATGGTTTGCTGCAAGTACGTCACGTTACTGGGTTCATTCAGTCATGCAGCCTGCAACGCAGTACATACTGTGGTTTCCCTCAAGAGTAGAACTCATGAATTTATGCATTGCCTTCTCCGATTCCTGTCGCATTGGTTTATTGCTTGAGTGCAATTTCCTGTAGTCTCTACCAACACAAGATACCAAAATATTTGGGAACGTATGACCATCCTAGTTGATGATTATTAAATTCCTGTACACACTTAATTCTCTACCAGTTCTCGGAAACTCATCTTGTCCAAACGGTAATGGAATGTAGTGACAGAATTTTTCAGGCAACTTCAGATGGTGCTCTCAAGACTGCTGGACAAGTCAAGCACTTAGTATCTCAAATAGCGGCTTGACAAGTTGTTTACTGTCAGATGTGAAAAATGTGGGGCTTTGAGAGAATGGTTTATTTTACATCTGCCCGACATTGTACGCATTGATTAATGCTTCGCACCGCAAAACAATTCAATGTTCCCACATTTGCGGTCATGGCATGTCGCACGGAGCTGGTGCAACAAATCTGAAAGCAAATGTTGTGTACCCAAAACTTTCCCCAGATTTCTATACAACAGCCATGAGAACCCATTTCCAATATTATGCGAAGTGGAAAAAGCAACCGTAAAACCAATGAAATGCTCGAAAATCTTCAACCACGATGCATATACATAATTATAGTAATCAGGAAAATTTAGACTAGAAACCGAAACCAATTTGATTAAGCCGCTAATGATTACTGTCTCTCCGAATGGACGTGGGAAATGACAAATAAGTCAACATTTGTACTTTGATACCGATGAAACCAAATATTATCGGAAGCATGGTATAGATACATCTTTATCATGAGCTGGCATGTCGCATACTGTTACACCGGTTCCACTTGTTATACCGTACTAATATATATTCATAATAACTCACTTACAATTACCTACTTTGTAAACAGTACAGTTGGATAAAGTGCAATTTTAAGATGCCCGATAACCGATATAATAGGTAAACAGTAATGGATGTGTTCCTCAAATTACAATGTCATAATGCTGTTGTCTAACTTTGCCAGTAGTATTCTGCAAGCTGAAAGGTTGCGAAACTTGCCACTGAATAATGCAGCGCTGAAAGAACATCTCTAGAAAACCAAACCTACCCTATCCCATGACATGAATCGGAGCTTTGATGCGAATCACGATTTTTATTATATCTCTCCCTACCAAAGAAGCCATTAAATCCATTTGCAGAAAAGGTGACAGCAAGCATATGGCGGGTCTTCAATCGAAGAGATATGGGAGCTTTTAAGAATGTGACGGCTATACAATATGGCGAAATTTTGATAGGTACATCAACAAACTACGCGAGCGATTTGAACCGCATTTTTTAGTTATCCACAGAATATGAATTATTAATATAAAGAGCACGCCGCTTAGCATTTTTTAGCCTGACCTGAAAACTCCTTTCGGGTCTCAAATATACCTGGGTAAAATCACGCAAAAAAGTTAAAGCCGACATTTAAATCTCTTACCTTCTACGACGCAAAAACTGCTTTCCCTCCCGCAATTTCCAGTTCCACTTTTTTAAACAGCGGTAATAGTATCACAGCTTCTTAGCCTTGACTTCACTCCAGAAACTCGCTGGTTCACAATATTTTGTTTCAACTTGGCTCGTTTACTATTCCGATGATTCCTCAGTGAAGAGTTTAGGCTATTATCGTTGAGCGTGTACGACGTGCTACTTGAAACGGCCGTATTACGCTTCAAGCGACTACTATTGTATCTAAACACGGTTAGCGCGACCGGCAGACCATGTCCCGGTGTATCCGCGACCGGAAAACACTTTTCAACCAAGCACGCAGGCAAGAGGGATTTTGCAGTTTTGCGGAAGTTGGCGTTGTAAAACGCATAAATAACCGGATTCACACAACTATTCCAATAAGCCAGCCACTGAGCCAGCGGCACCACAACACTCAGGATCGTTCTTTCCAACTCGGTAAAATACGACGAAAGTTCAATGTATGTAGCTAGAATGTACAGTGGAAGCCAGCAGAGGAGAAAGGTGAAAGAAACTACCACCAGCATTTTCCTAACACCTCGTTTCGTTTTCAGATGGATTCGCTTGACGTGCATGCAGGCTGGCGAGGACGGCTCGCTCTCGTGGGGCACTCTGCGATGAGACACCTTCCACCAGATTATGAGACAGGCGACGGTTATGAGGAGAAAGGGGAGAACGTAGCAGCAGAACAGGTTCGCTACGAGAAAGTAAGCCAGGCCGACTGTCTCGTCGCCCCAAATTTCTTGACAGTAGAGAACGCCGTCGCTGCTTTCCTGCAGCTCGAATACAAAGAGCCAGGGTAGCGGCAGGAGTATGGCGTAGGCCCATATTAGGCAGATTATTTTGAGGGCCTGATTTTTGGAAAAGCCCCGGGTCGACATGCTGTGCTGACAGATTGCTTTACATCTGAAATTTATTATATGTTGTTGTTACATGAAAAATAACGGCACATTATTTAAATCTTTATTTAATTATATTTTTCGCACCTGTCGATTGAAATCGCTACGAGTGAATAAGCGGATGCCATGACGGAAACTGCTTGGATGTAGGTCACCCCGCGGCACATGAAGGACCCCAGGACCCATGCTAAAATTAAAACATCGCGTTATGTAATTTATCTTATTAGTTTTAACGACAATTAAAATTGGTTTAACTTACGGTGCAGTATATTTGCCAGAAGCGTTGCGGGCAAACAGCAAATGAGCACAAACATATCCGCCACCGCCAGATTCAGAATAAACAAATTAGTCACAGTTCTCATATGCGGCTTGACCGATATCACAAGAATCACGAGCGTGTTTCCAATAATCCCCTTCACAAACACCAACAAATATGCAAGTATCACCAAAACCGTGTACACCTTTGAAATCTTCAAGTCACTTTCTCTTAAAATTCCTAACCACACTTCAGAATCAAATGAACTATAATTATCATCACAGTCGTGTTTAAATGATACGAAATTTGTGCTACTATTAAAATCAGTCAAAGATGAGTTCTGATAATCCTCCATACCGGCGCCGAGAGCGAACAGATTGGAAATGCCACAAGCAAAATAAAACGCAGTGGCAGCACTCAAGCCCGGAATGGGTCCCATATTTCCCCGAAATCTGTAAAGAATATGTGGAGTTACTTTCACAAGTTTCCCGGAGATCAGAACATAGACTCCGGGAGTGAGCATCGCACAGTGGCTGTCTAGACACTGAGCGAGTCAACGGGAATGCCTGCTGGAAACATGTGGAAATTCTAACCCTTCTTCTTCCCCAAGTAGCGAGTAAAGTGAAACCGGAGTGCAGAAATAACCTTGAAGACAGCTTATGTTTACCATACAAGAGGTCATTATTTTGATACTGGACGCTTTTTTATAGAGATTACTTTTATTTCTTGTGGGTACAGCTGTGCGAGTAGGATCAAGTAGGATTGTTTCTTGCACAACTTTCTAGAGTATCAGGTTTCAGTGCTGTAGTATATGAATTTGATGATGAATGGACACAAGTTGGAATGCCACGCAACGAAATGGGCAGAGTTTGTTAATTGACCTATTATGATTACATTTTGAAATTACAAATAGGTTACTGCAAAACATTTTTAGTGCACAATAAATTTCAATATAAAACTATTTGATTGTGTTACATTTCTTTAATGCGAGAATAGGAAATTTTTAGTTTGGAATAAATTCGTATTCTTTCTGAGTGCAATTTTCAAATGAAATAGCAAAAAATAATTTTCACTGCATCAGTTGTACGAAATTAGAAGTTACTCATAACCAAACTAATGTCGTTTCAGAAAGAATATTATTATATATTTACTCCAGAAATAATTGAATGGGTGCTGGTGCTCGCAAATGATACGGCTTTTGCTGAGAATTGTAAAAATGTGGTATTGACTAGAGTAAAGCAATGTCTTAAACAAAATGATTTCGTAGAAACACTATTACCTTAATAACAATTTTCGGTGTGCCTTACTTTCAATTGGTACTTCCATACATCAGTTTTACAGCAAATAAACTACATGTTCGAATTCCTTGCATATAAATGACGATCCACACTTTGTTTTACTGAACGCGACTGGTATTTAACAAGCGTACCTATCTAGTGAAAGTAGTAAGCATCACAACAAATAGGCACCATGTATATGCTCGACATCCTCAAACGCATCAACAAATCCTTGAATGACAACATGTGCAAATTGCGAAATAAAGCTTGTTTTTATATAGTCTTGCTGGATGTCAATCCTATAAAATGTAATCTGGTAACGTGTTACATAAACACGTATTTACTCCAAGCATATTGTGGCATAAATATCATCACACTATAATTACAAGATGCTAGCATTTCAAAGCTATATGCTTTATAACTAACTTGAGTGGACGCGCAGACAGATGTTGAGTGACAGCTGTGAAATGAATGGATGCACATAACTCATGTGTCTCTGGAGACAATGAATTTTGTATTAAAAATCCGGCGAACTGGAAAATACTAATGGTCTGATGGTCTAGCAGAAGGGCCGCATATTCATTATGTAACCTAACAAAAAATATTGTGTTTAAATTGCCATTTGGACGCATTACTTTCCGGATTTTTCAAGTATAAACGAAATATGTTTGGCTATAGGTTTGAGCCGAAACGCTTACGTTCAATTCTATGACACATCAAACTTACATTTGACCAAGCACGAAGAAACAGTTACAATGAAAATAATCCCTATCCGGCTTATCAGAGAATGTTACATCTGTAAGAAATAAAGCATCGGAAGATAAATAGACTATACGATATAGAAAAGATTCTGTCAATCAACGATAGGAACGGAAATCCATTTAATTGAGTGAACTCTCATGATTTATAATCTGTCACTGCATTCAACCAAATCTGAAAAAATAGTTTCCTCATGCTGAATCAAGGTCACTGTTGACAGTTCAGACATATAAGAAAAATTGAGCAAACTGATTGCAAGACAAAAGATAAGATTGTTGTCATCGCTCTACTTTTCTAGCAGTCGTCGTATTGTCTGTTGAGTGACAATACGTTACAAAAAGTTTTAAGCGATCAAGGAACATTTCTTCGGAAATGGGTTGAAGCTCAAATACGATCATTTTTTATACTGATGTGTATACACCGGACGTCAATTACAACTTTCGTAACACGAAATAGATTTCTCGGATTATATGATGAGACTATCAAACTTGCAATTTTCCGAACAAGAAAAGTAGGTAGATTCGATGAACGTCATGATCAAACATTGATATCACGTCGTAAACAGGTGTTGTGTACAGCGGCCGAAGGACACAAATGGGTCAACGATCGGCATAGAAGTTATTGTATTAAATTGTAGATAACGTTTTATAAAAGTTTTCACGTGTACACATTCCCAGTACAATTCCCAGTACAGTTGTAGCCACAACAAATTTAAAATATTTTAGAAAACAACATACCGCTTCTACAAACACAGCTGAGCAAAAAAAAATATTGGCTGCGAAATTCTCTAGTTTTAAGTAAATAAATTGGTTAATGACGTGAAATAAGTTTCTGTCATTTTGTTTTTGTAAATTATTGCTCGAGTTTATACGGAATCGGGCTTACTGATGGTGAAAATTGATTGATTTGGTGAAATGGGGGATTACTGAATTCATTGTAACGTGACGACAGGCTTGATATGGCGTTGGTTTCATTAGACCAATGAGCAATGCTAAGATTTCAATAAATGTAACAGTAATACTACGGTTTCTCGAATGAATAGCTGCTTGTGTCGGCGTGTATCCCCTTCGACATTACATAATAGATCCTGATGACATATTGACGTATTAAGACATTTTTACGTTTGAACGATAAATCATATTTCAACTCATATCTGATTTTTGGTTTACAGTTGCTTTGCGGAGAACATGCATCATCTTTAAACTGGATAGTAATCACGCATAATATGTATTAAAACAAATCTATTGCCACCGCTAACAAATGTTTTTGGTCGCTATTTAACCCAAAGGAAAGTTACAGTAGCCCTTATCGCAATACCGCAATACAAGTATTGCCGGAGCGTGTGAATGCAAGTACAGAGAAAGTCAAAAGGGTGAACAACATTTGTCGCCTTCGGCAGAGCCCCCGTCTGTTTGTCAGGAATCTGATACGTTGAATGCTTGAGGAGTAAATGCGAAGAGAATAAAAATATTTTTGCCAAACGTTTAATCGAAACCGATTGAAATTCCAGAAGCTGTTTTGTAGTAACAGACATTTTGCTCTATATATTGGAAGTATCGGCATAAGTACCAATCTCCTACCGCACAATTCAGTTAAATTCAAATGCCGTCCACTTTTCTTATGGAATGTTCAATATACCCGTTAACTTGTCGGTGACAAGGTAACCTTGTCAATATTATATTTAGGATTCTACGTATCGAAACCATGGCACACGTGTGGCCTAGGGAAAGTCATTTTTTGGCATTTGCGTGAGCCAGTAGCGACTAGATAACTTATTTTCGATATCGTCAATATTTTTCATTAAGATGTGACATGTGCGGGAGCCACCACGCCAGTCGCATACTAAATCTAAATAAAGATATTTCGTAGAGCATTAAACATGTTTACTAAAGGTTTACTAAAGAGCTACAGAAGTGCAAATCGAGTGAAAGCAGCAACAACCAAACACACATTCAGCCGGCAAACAACATCAATCTCGAGACAGCCAGCGGTAACCATTTAAACAGCTCCTTCTCCAGTTGTTCCACAAATAGTGCTTCCAATACGTCTGCAAACAGGTTTTCCAAACATCATAAAAATCCAACCACTTTAACGCAACTTAGCGGATAGAACAGGTTCAGACTTGGAAACCATTTATGCGGGGAGCGTACACCGCAACAAGCATCTGTGCCAGAGAGAAACCAAGTTGCAGCAGGTCTCTGAGCTGTGCTTGTCCGGGAAGGTAAGTTTGGTGGAAAGGATAATTCTACAAACTGGAAGCAAACTTCCACCGTCTCTCTCTTTAAATCAGAGAACTCGAAACACGCAAACTGTGTAAAATAGTTGATGAGCTGTTTCGAAGGGGAATCGCAACGTTTCAGCACTATTTGACGATGAAAAAGGGACCGTTTTGGAAAACGGTATATCAGGAGAAAGTACAAGTAGGATGGATTCCTTTTCCTTCTGAACAAAGGAAAGCAGGACGCTCTGCAGTAAGCTGTTGAAGCAGGAGGGAAAGTGGTGGAGGGAAACGGGAACGAGTGAAAGAAGAGCAAAGACGACAGCTCACGGATATTCTGTCATGTATTGTAAGTGTAACGCTTTCTCCCCTCTCGGTCAGAGTTTTCCAGGACAGATGGCAGCATACCGTTCTGAAATTTTACTTTCACCGACTCTGCAGCAGTAACTTATGCTACAAATGCCAGTTAACACGTTAGTGTGAAGCAGAGTGCAAAACATTTTCAAGCCGTCTGCTTCAACAAGTAATGAGTATCACGATGGAGTCGTTCTCACAAAACACATGGAAATGGATAGAAATGGCTTGCATTGCAGCCTTGTTTGGGAAAATATTGATGTCGTTTTCAAGGCATTTTTAGAAGCATTTCTGGGATAACGGCCAATTACGGAAGTTTTCACGGATGGATGTGTATGACTTCACAAGAAATGTAAAAGAATTTCAAAACCTGTCACTGTGAAGACTTTCAGGTGCAGAGTGTAGGATGAATTAAATAAAAATATTGTATGCAATTTTATGTGTGCAGTGTTTCATCGGAATGCACATACATCGCTTATTTATCTCGCTACCATTTCAAATTATCAGAGTAGCCTTGGAGTGAATTCTGACCACTTGAGATAAGGTTCCAAATTACTAATAAAGGCCTGTGTATTGGTTTGGCGGATACTTCGTGACATGGCGATGGATATGTAAGATATTTTGGGCACTTATTTAGATGCACCCCCACACACGCACACGTGCCATTTGCATGAACTTCTAGAGCCCACCTTGTACAAACTACGACGACTTCAATTAATTGCAATGTATATTATACGTAATCTACCTAGACAGAATTGCAGACAGCGCCAGAGGTAACATGATACCTAAGACCAAATGTAGGAGCCCATGAGATGTTCTGCATTGATATACGATTTGCATTTTGTGGCACGTTTTTGTGGGTTTATACTCACGAGTTTAATTCGGACCAGCTATATATATTGTTATATATATATATCAATATGGTATTTAATTTGATTAACTAAATTGCGGCAATTATACATAGTTCACATTTCTATATGCCGTTCAAAGTTGTTAACATATTTGTATTTGTATTCACTCAGCTCCATTAAAACAAATCACAATGAAGTAAATGATAATACTAATTACATACAGTTATTGTAGAATATTAACATATTGCCACGCGCCTACCAAAATTATCATAATGGGGTAGTCGCCTAATCAAACAATTATAGATATTCTTTGAGATCGGCTTCTCCGTACTCACCTCAGCTTTCTTACAAGTCACCTTCAGTTACCCTTTTCATTCCTTGCCACTTTCCGTTCAATAAACTTAAAGCTAAACTAAATTCTCCGTCTTCTAATCACTACTCACATCATGTGTCGTAAGCTTGCAGTATAAACCTATAGCGTAAATATTACAGATATATCAGAGATGGAACAATTGCTCTTGATAACGACGTATCATTCCTATTACTATACCGTATTTGCGAAACTATCTACATGTTCCAATTACAAACGGTACAACAAAATGCATTGATCATGTATTACGTGACAAAGAAATTAATTAGTTTATACGTGTTGATGCATTGTGAATTAATATAAGGTAATACTGATATTGAATAATAAATACTGCCTTAAAACAACAAAATGTGTTGAGTTATTTTGGTATCCACTCTATATATTGTATCACACCATTGATATTAATTAGTTTACCAATTTGTATGCAAGGCTATTTGAAAGGCGCAGAGCACTTAAATTCATTCCATTGAATTCCACCGAGCTTTTGTATTCTTTTCTTTGGGTATACGACAGTCTTATGAGAATACTCACTCACAATTGTCAACAGTTCCGGGTATACTTGAAAGCCAATTTCATGCAGCGCTAATTAACTTGTCAGTTTGAAATGCCATGGAAGTCACTGTTTCGCATTTTGCCTCTTTACAATATCCAGCCTCTTACCTTGAGAAACCAATTAATCTCTGAATCAAAGCACGATTCATAACAGCTCCTCAAATGTCTAAATGTCAATGTATGCCAATGAGATGTAATTACGTTCAAGATGAATAGTTTCCATCTCATAATCCCAATCTCGCAAGACATATGCATATATATTTCTGTAGAAGTTTTGTTTTATTTCTTCGGTAATTAGCCCATTATCCTTTCTTGTGTAATTAGCCCATTATGTAACGGAACAGAAATAATTGGCTCCGATTCAGAGAGCAAAAGAGGAAGTATCAACATGCTACTTCTAAACGTACATTTTTATTGTCACCAGACTTATAAGTTCAGGTATGTACATATGGACATTTCCCAATTTTGCATACAATAATCTCTAACAAATCTTGTGTAACATGGAAATAGATTAAAAAGTGTGTACCAATCCACCCCATCATTTCCAGAACATGCAAACTAAACCACGAAACCACATCTTGCAGCAGGTAACTAGTTAGCAATTCAGGTATACATATATTTATAAATTCTTACGTAATTAGTTTTTACAACAGTCCAATGCAACGACATGCTAAAATATGCCGACACGTCCCAATCCAATCTACACATTTCATCACCCAACTGAAAAGTCCCAAATGGATTACAAACTTTAGCAATTACAACTTAATGTTACATGTACTCCAACTCACAATTAGTTTCTATTTAGTTTACCTCTCTACATTTTCGCCGCCTTGGTTCCATTCATCTTGTAATCAGTTTCGATGTCTTTTGCAAAATCCATTCCTGACGAAATGATAAACAGTGTCTTAAATTATTCTACATTTTATTTAACTAAATGGACGTTTAACTTAGCCAGTTTACCAACCTTTTTCATATTCAATTGGAATGTCGATCGGATAGGATATCTGACCATAGCAAGGAGTAGTTTCATGGTTTCCGAAAGGAGACTTCATCGCTGGCAAATGTACCGTTTCCATGCAGCCGCATGGGTATGCCTACATTCAAAATGGGAACCATCAACAAATGTAAAGACAAATTATCTTGAATAGGATTTATGGGTTATTTTTTTACCGTGCTAACTGATTTCCTGTTTTTGGCATTGTTGAACCGCCGCATCCGATTTTCCGTTCCCCCAAAACTGCTTTCCCCTCGACACCGACTCGTCACGGTGCTAAGGATCACGCAGCAGAACAAAAGGAGAAAGCAAAAAGTGAAAGCCAGGGAAATGATGATGCTAAAGAGCTTCATAGCCGAAGTGTTGACGTCAAACGTTGTTGCAAGTGCGGTTTGGTTCAAATGCCCAGCATCGGGTCTTACACGGGAACAGAGTTTACCAACCAGGTTGTACGATTGCCACAGCGCTGTTTGAGTGTTAACCATTCCTCCGCAAAACTGGAGTAAAAATAGCAATTTAAACAAGTTACAGGTAGCACTGAGGTTGTGTTATGAAATTATTCCTAACCTAATTTCTTGGGTTAATCAGATATTGCGGACGGACGCCCACACACTATTACCTCAACTTCGCTTTCTCTCGTTACCTCTTTTGAATTTCTTGGTGGAATGGCAAATGGTGGAAATAGAGGAGGACTCAATAGTTGTTTTCTCCTGGGAATATTAAAACTGACTGAGTGGAGATCCCCAAGATTTGTCATATTTTGGCTTGCTTGTAATTATTGTGGTTTGTGTGGTGGAGTTTATTTGGCGAGTTGCATCAGATTATGTAAGCAACATGCATATCAACAAAAAGTATTTCGGATTTCTTGACTATTCCACCTATGAATCTTAAGCGTGCCATATGCTCATTAAAGCGGAAAAGTCTGTTTGAAAACCAAGCAGCATTTTCCGAGATCAGAAATGATCGGAAAATCGTCGGAATACCTGTTACAATGAAATGTAGGCAATAGTGCCCCGGCTCCCGATTCCCCAGAAAATCGAGACAACAGTTTGTTTTGCTGAATTCTGTAATTTCTGTGGTTGAGATTATTCACTTCATGCGCGGTCATCCTGTACTATCATTCCCGATTATCCCTTTAGATACATAGTACATGACCCGATACCTCTATTGTGCTGCTAACCGGATTGGCGCACACTGAAAGGATTAATAGGAACCCACCTATGAATTATCTCAAAGCAAATTAAGATGTTTTAAAATGTTTGTATTATTAACAGGATATGACGTTATGGGCATTGCATTACGATTCTGTATTTCATTAACGTGTACTATTTTATCTAAAAACTGATTCAAATGGACGGCATACGAATTTTTGATTGTGTTCTCACTAGGTAGACAATGAATTATTTGCATATGTAAGTCACGTTTGCTTGACATCTACATGGTAAAAGCACCTATTTGGTACTAAATACTAGTGACAAAAAGTTAACAAATTTGTTAATGACGTTAAGATATAGCATAGGGAATCGGTGTTTGAAACCATTGTAAACTAATTTGTGGAAATCATTAATCGAGTTATGTTGGCTTCTCATATCTGTATATATGTCAGGTATTTAGCAAATTAAGGCTGCACAGAAGAACACGTGATGAAACGCCGTTTATTATTCCAGGAAGTCATTTAAGTATTCTTTTGAAATTGGATCCCATTAACAGGGTATACAGACGCGTTAAAATAAAATCATGAGTTCCTATACACAATTGATTATGTAGCGGAGAATTTGAGAAGACGGCTCGGTGACACTGCATCTGACGGTTATAAAGCACAAATAGCTTTGTGAAAAGAATCAGGAAGTGATGGTAAGTGGTAGTCACAACAATATCACTTTATAATACAGCAAGCTCTAAAAATAGAGAAATTGGAGAAAACGGCTATGAATCGAACAACAAAGTTCTTGACGCTTAGATTATTTTCTAGAGTGTATTGCATCTACGCTGAATATTTTCCAAACACGTTTCAGTATCAAATTTCTGGAATCAGGCGTCGGTCGTCATAATCACAAAAATGTTGTTGTTAATGAACGTTGTTGTCGTTTCTTTTGTTCCACCTTGTAAATTCAATAATATCAATTTAAAAGGTCAAATGCGTTAAACTGTCAGGAGTTAAAGTTATTCGGCCGGGCATCTCCGGTGGATGAACGAATATCAAGTGGCATAATGGAATCTGATGCACATAAAGTTGGAATGATTGGAAAAAATGAAAATGATTCCAATAGCCAATATATCGTTCTTCTCTAGGGCGGCGATTTTTAATTATATTCGATGCTGTTGATTCACAAAATAATTGAATCTACGCTGCCTGTCCTTTGGACATGTGGCTGTATTTCAAAAGATTTCATTATGCATGCATCTCTTGACAAATGGCAACTGGTCCACAACGTGATGCAGATGCTACGATTACGGACACGATCTCACACTCACACGGATTACATTACATTCAACAAAAAAATGTGTTGTCACGTTGCTTATCAATCCGCTTCATTATTGTACGCTCTCTGGAGAAAGTGAGCTGTTGTATAGGTGCTACAAAATTATAAATTGATAGTGCTCGGTTCACCAAACACAGCAGAAATTGCTGAAGGCAAAATGTTGCAGAATGTGAGATCCATTCACAAAAATTGGCGTTACAAAATTTCCTTTCAAATGCAGTCGCTCGTAATGGGCCAGCTCAAGCAAAGAATATCACATTTTACCGTCATGATCACTGGATGTTACAGCTGTAAAAGTTGTGAACGTAGGTGATATTATTTGTTGAACGTTTTTTTTTAAATTCCCGGAATGCGCAATGAAAGTTCTCTAACGTTATCAAAAACAACTTACTATGAGATATGACCCGTCTGGTTTGAAGAGTTTATATTGCTGAATTTTAAACAGCAAAGCTGGTGCACGTATAGTCCGTAACCTTTACAATTGTGTGCTAGAAGGATAATGTAATTACAACATGAAAGAAATGATGCATTTGTTAAGAACCTGCTAGTTCTATGAAAAAAATTGTGTCCAAAATATTTTCCTTTGGAGAAAAAAGTATTTATTTTACCATAAAGTTCAGAAATGTAATAGATCGTTTCATGTAATAAATTGCAACGAAGTATGCATCAATAGAAATTTTAAGAAGTCCTTGCGACCTAACGCCACAAATTTAATTAAATTTAACCAACCAATACAAAACTGCATTTTGAAATCTCTTTTGCCATAATCAACTACGTCAAATAAAATTTGATTACATAATTCATCTGTGAATGCTTTGAGGTTGTTTAGTGCACTCCAGAAGCATCCCGCACTATTGACATTCTCCAAGAGAAATCAAAGGGGCTTTATTTTAAGCACAAGTTAAAAGAAAGTACGTGAAATGATTCCTTTTGTTTTTTAAATAGAATGCCAAACTTTTCAAATGATGGGTTAATGTAATTGACCCGATATAGTAATATGCTTTACGCTTGCAAATTGTAAGCCTATATTCTTAAAAATATTTATTTCCCATGCTTGCATCTACAACACAAAAGAATCTGCCAATATACGTGCAAAAATTGAGCCTGAATATTAAAATGATGTTGCATCTCACAATATGGAGATTTGGCAATATTGAAATTCTAAGTTGCAAAATAGCGAGACGTACAAGTGGCGTGTGGAAAGCCTATTTCCACCATTCAAAACGCGCTTCCCATTTATCCGTAGCGGTGATATAATCGGATCATAGTGGTGGATTTGCTTGGTTGAATCGGATAATGAAATCAAATCATATTTTCCCAGGACACAGCACATTATAACCCCTTTCGATGGATTTATCAAAATATTTTCTGCTGATTTCGAGTAATCGTCTTATGGAGAGAAAAAGGTCCATCTTCTTTCGTATGGAATTGATACTCTGGCCCGGATAATCGAATGCGCATTCAAAACAGCTCAAACGCGAGTGCCACTGCCACTGTTTGAATTTAGAATTGCAATGTCAGCACCAGATAGAAAATGTATCCATTTTCCTTTCCTTTTTTGCTGTGAGCATTTTCAAGGTGAACGCAATGAGAATGTGTATCCTTGTCTGTTACCTTCATTCCGTTAGTGCATTGCTGACTTGCACGCCGATCGCATCATTTCTGCAGGAAAGTGACTTGGCACTTTCACTCGCTTTCTCCACAGACATCATACATTAAACCTACTCGGGAAACGTTCTTTTGGAAACAATTTTTAAACATATGTCTCAGTAGCTTAAATTTAAAAAAAATGACTGAACTGGAATCGGAGTATTTCGAAAATATAACTGACTCAGTTCCATTTCTTAGGCATTCCCCAGAATGGACTTTCACATTGGTTACCGCGTACGCCCTAATATTTGTTATTGGGCTGGTGGGAAATCTGATGGTGATTTTGGTGTTTATTCAGCGGGAGCAAATTAGATCAGTTACCAATACGTTCATTACCAACTTGGCGGTGGCGGACTTGTTTGTGATTGTGTTTTGTGTACCGGCGACTCTTCTCTCAAACACATTTATACGTAAGTAAATTATTTTAAGATTTCATTTTCTTAAGAAATCGAAATCTGTACAGTTTCATAAATCCAAAATATTTGTCAAAAAAATTATATTACAAAATCATAGCTTGGATTCTGGGTTCCTTCCTGTGCAAATGGGTCGCGTATGTACAGGGTGTCTCGGTTTGTCTTTCATCATATTCCCTTGTCGCCATTGCGTTTGACAGGTTTGATTGACATTTGCACTTACGAAACCGTTTCTTAACGGAATCAAAGTTGAAAAAGTTATTTTGATAAATCATGTAATATTTTTTTGTTGCGCAACAGATGTAAAGCCATTTGCCGACCCATGGAGCGTGCCAATGGTCTGTCAAAAACCGAGACGTATCTGCTGATACTAGTAATATGGGTGATGTCTCTTGTCCTGAACATTCCCTCAGCCTTCGTGTTTGAAACTATAGAAACGGAGCCCTATAATACGACATTCTGTGTAGAAATTTGGAGAAATGAGCTTCATGGGAAAGCATATTTTCTAATAGTGAACCTACTCTGCTTTTATGTCAACCCGTTTCTACTCATGTTCCTGATGTACCTGAGAATTTGGATCAGCGTTGCAAACCGGCAAACCCCAACGGCCAACTCGAGCATACAAACGGTTCATCGGAATACGCGATACTCCGTGCTGAAAATGATTCTGGTGGTCACGCTCTCCTTCCTGCTCTGCTGGCTGCCTCTCTTTGTTCTCGCGACAATAGTGAAACTTTCCTGGATTGATGACAACTTGGAAGATGTGGTTAACACGTATCTACCCATTTCCCAACTTATGGGATTCTCAAACAGCGGGATCAATCCAATTTTGTATGCGTTTCTCAACTCTAAATTTAGAAAACATTTCACGTTCATGATTCGCTCATGTGTTCCGGGATTCCAGAAGATACCTGAGAGCAAGTCGACAAGACGGCCACTGCAGCAGCGAGTTCAACAAAGAGACTCTCAGAGTACAATCGAGAGCACCCCAATAGAAGTTAATAAATCGGCAAGAAAGTTTCAATTTTGGAGTGTGGCTAGCACGAAGAGAAGCAAGAGACGGATTGAGGAGACAGAAGCCAAAAGTCCGACAATTGCTTTCATCGAGGTTGAGCAGTTGGGAGTAGCAAAAGGTTAAAAAATAATAATAATATTTTTGTTTGCGGAAAGTATGTGTACATTTTATAACTGCTTTACGTATTTGCATTTTTGTAATTTCAAATAAATTTTTCGAATAAGCGTACGAAATTTTACAGTTGTAGCATTCGTATGTTTGATTCATAAAACACGTCATAAGATATAAAACATGTTACCATGTACATATATTTTTTCAACAATCAATTCCTCTGCGCGATGAATAATTTATCGGCGCTGAGGTACATCATAGACATTGGTTTCCATATAACAGCAAATATAGTGAATGCCGTCACACACAGAATATAAATGAGTAGCTTATTAAGGGCAGGTATTTTTTCATCCAAAATAAATCATGCTTTTGGTGGTAATTTATCATCAAACATTTCTATGAAAAAAAATATTTTCTTTGGATAAATGATTATTTTCTTTGGATGAGAAATTAGTCTTGTGTTTAAAGAATAATTACTTTCTCATATAAAGGTATGATATTTTATGGCAAAATAATTTAATATTCGGAACCCGTATTCTATTGGATGACATAGATAAGATATGACCATATGACAAATTGGTTATGTTATGTCGTGGTAGTAATTATATTATATGTTAGCGTTGAGTGAAACGCTAAGTGATGCATTTATGATACATTCAAAAAAATTGAAAATTTACACTAATAAATGTCTAAAAATGCAATTCGAGGCCAACACAAGGATACACTAACGAAATTGTGATTTCGATTGCTTTGTATATCAAGTGCAGCAATTGTAGCTAACTTCTGAACGAAAAATGACATTAAGTATTACACGATAGTTAATCTTGCAGCTAGATTTTAGAGTATGGATCATAATTTCTTCCAGTGGAATATAGAAAGTCATAGTTGATTAGCTGATGTGAGCAATTTTAAGAGTTGATTAGTCTATTGCGTACTTCAATCGTATACTGGGGCATATAAACTCTAAACTAATTTTTTAACTTGCTTATATTAACATTCTCCTTTCCTTACGATTCGCCTGAAAACTTAATTTATTTTCTAGGCTATGTACGGAATTTAAATTACAAGTATGCACACCGTCTAATCGAAAAAGCTTAGAGCTTCTTGGTGTATATGGAATATCTATGAATTACATTGTTGAATAAATGCACACAAAAAGTTCTAAAAATCATGAGTTTGTAATAAAAATTATTCACATAGCCAACAATTTT
Source organism: Sinella curviseta (assembly GCA_004115045.4). NCBI lineage: Eukaryota > Metazoa > Arthropoda > Collembola > Entomobryomorpha > Entomobryidae > Sinella > Sinella curviseta. Next base: position 17,707,101 of record CM023203.3, read on the forward strand.
CAATAAAATTACCCATAAATAAATATTCATGTAGCCCTCAAATTTAATACTAAATGGGTCCTAAAAAATAATCATTTACCCAAAGAAAATATTTTATTTTCAAAGAAAGTTTTGATGAAAAATTAGCACTAAAGTCATGATTTTTTAGGGCAGAATAAAATTTTCTCTTATTAAGTTACCTCAACACACAGCCTCAATATAACTTGAAATTGATTCCTCTGGCACCTACATATATTCCTCTTTGATCCACACACTTACCCTTGCTTGTACAAGCATATGTATAAGCTATTCATCCTCCTTCAATGGAATCAGCTTCTTCTAAGAAATCACTCATTTCACCACTCTTCAAAAATTGCCAGCCACAACATGAGTTGACATCAAAGTATCCCGAGGGACCTGTTGTGGAATCATAAAGGGGCCTATTTAAACATACTTGTTCATGATGACGCTCTTCGTCGCGAGTGGATAATGGCAAACATCCTGCAACATGAAATTCTTCAAGAATGGCACTATGTGCTCATGCGAAATGATAAAGTCAATTGAAATTCATGCAGTACTCACGTTTGTGGAAATGTTGCTGAGGTCGCGGTTTACACTATATGCCAGTTTTACTAATCCTGCTTCTAGTTGTCCTGAAAAGAAATACAAGTTCCTGCTAAACGTATTCAACATTTTCACAAAGGAATAAGGCATGCCCACAGCTAAACCGAGTCAGTGAGGCGGGCACATAGGTTGCATATATTTGCATTTTCCAAGACGACGTCAAGTCTCGTCATCATTTTGGCTGAAGGCAAGTGCACGTGAACTCAAACCGCTTTCTGAATGGCTGTGACACCTCGTAACAAGTATTGACTCAATTACCAGATAAGTTTCCACTTTACAAGCCAAGCAAAAATATTTGCAGTATGCGCGATACAACTTTACGAATGCAGTGACTTTTGTAATCTTGGTTTTTGTATATATTTAGTTCAACAGAAAAAAATGGTCTATAAATGGATGTGTTATGTAAAAACGTATAGGTATCCCGATTTCCAAAAAAAAAATACTAATTCTTACACGCCAATTCTTGTAAAAGTTAAACGGCTTTAAGAACATGATGCTGGAAGTTTCAAGGAGAAAGCCGATCAATTTATCAATACGATTTTGAGCAAAGGTGTACCATTTTCATTCTTTCCTGATGATAACCGCATTATCTACAAATATTGAGAACACTTAATGCACATTTAGAAATGGGGCCATACTTTTACGTATTAGTTATTGGTTGACACTTGCCGCCACTTAACACACTCATTGATAATGCGGCAGAGTCGACACCATTTTCAACATCTCCATCTATTTCAAATAACTCGATTATTCCAAATCTTCTTCTTGTTCAACCTTTTAGAAAAAGGTGAACAAGTGGTGAAATGAAACGGTCGCGTTATAAAATGTTCTTAAGGAAGAGTAACATGTCTCAGACATATCGGAATTAATTATGTACTGGATTAAAACTTTCATTCTGGAGAATTACGTGAGAATTCGGGATAATCTCTCCTTGTACGTACATGAGCCGAAATGTTGTTTGGCAACCTGTCTTCTCAAATGACCCATAACAAACTCGTGCTTCGTTACCACCAAATTTCATGTCCATTATCATTACTTCGTGCTAAACATCATACAAGACCTGTGGCGACTCACAGAATTAATGCCAATTCATGTGCCATAAAAGAAGTAACCTTGTTATTCAGAACAATATTTTCCCCACTCATGTGCTCGCGTGAAGCTGTGAGGAAAGCGGAAATGGAAATAATGCCTCGAGAGCAATGTTGACATCGATTAAGAAATTACATGCTCGTGTAAGCAGGTGTAGAGGAAAGATATCCTGTTGCTTTCACAATATCTGATCTTCATCCAGCAAAAACTGTGTAATTTCTCACGCTATCGAGTAGGGAAAAGGAAAATCCCTTGGAGAAAACACAACCATTTTTTTACATGTATAGTCGTTCCTCAATCCAAGGATATGGAAGACGTTGGATGGAGCGGTTTTGTAGGTGCTATCTTCTCGAAGACAGTGTTGAGGTTTTGATCTCTAAAGAACTAACGGCTATTCGTGAATCACGAATCGTGATGTTGACATATATACACAAATGCCTTACGTCGAAAAAAATATATAAATTACGCTTTGAGACATGAAACGGGAAATGCTTTTGCTCTTCTTTTGACTTACTTCCTTGAAAGCTTTCATAATGCCACACAGAAACACGATAATTGGAAAATATAGGTAACGGTTACCACCTAAAGAAATTTTTTTATCACAACATCAAAGGAGTAAAGATATACCTCGGACCGAAAAATCAGATAGGTTACCACCACAACTTTTATTTATTACGGAGTATCAAATTTTGAAAAAAAACTGTGTGTATGTATGCTAAACTAGTTTCTTAATTAAAAAATGTGATCAGAGCAGAACGACCAAAAAATTGAAAAACAAAGAGATGCTAAAAAACACATGCCAGTTCTATAAAACACAAACTAATTACAAGTTACTTGAAACGGATCACTTGAGTCGATCAAATAACCGAGCAAGTTTGTTGTAATCGGATTACACCGAGGAGGTGCTTGTTGTGGAAGTAGGCAAGTTTGAAATTTAAATGCGAAGCGGAACAACAAATTATAAGACGCAGACATTTGCTATATATAAGAGACTTAATAGTTTACTGACAAGGGCCAAGGTAATTAAAAAGTCGTCTTTGATTTCGTCAAAATGTTAACAGGTACTTTCCTCCCGTCCCATTAAGTTCAGCGTGTGTACCGTTTATATTTCTGGAACAGTTGCAGCGTCGCAGCACCTAAGATACCTCGTGGTATCAAATCTCCAACATGATAGCACAGCGAGTTTGTGTCCACTTGTATTCTAGAGCACTTGTATTTCAGACGCGAGCTTTCACTATTCCATTTAAAAGCAGAGCGTGAAGGTGAAAGCAGGAATTCAGGAACTTATACCTTACGGCTCCTCTTATAAATGCTTACGTTTTTGTAGTGCTGTCTCCTTGAATTTTTAATCTAGTATCCATTAAGTTTCCACTTTTATCATCGTGCATATACTAATATTACGCTTGGAGTAGCGTGCAGTGCAATATATATCATATTTTTGATACTTCAGGAAATACGTAAACACTTGCTTTAATCTTGTTTTGCAAGGCTGCCTTTTATAATGCCCCCAAGGAATAAATAAGGTAGGAGGGATATAAAAATGCAACCTACATTGCGGTGATAACAGTATTAACTCTCAGTAACGTTTTAAAAGGCATTACACAAACAAATAGGAATACAAGGACGTAAATTTGCAAAATATATATGTTTACAAATACGCGAATTTTGTTTCTGTGGTTATTGGGCATTCTATCATTACGGCGCTGGAATGAAGCTGAAATTAATGCTGTCGATAATCCAAAACAGCATAATTCGTACGTTTCGTTTTGTTTCTATACAAACCTGTCATCTTACTTTGTAAATAGTCATTCCGTTAACACAATTTATGTGTTTAAACTTTAAACATACAAGTTTGCTTTGTATATCGACAAAGGTAATAGCTAGTTTCTAGACAAGTTACCGCGTTCTTTTGTTACATACTGCACTTGTTAGTGGCCTCGGGATTATATGATTTGGTACGAATAGGTAAACTTTTTTGCTTTCAGATAGTCAGTGACTGAAGGCGAGTAACATTCCACTGACTTTCAAATTTTGGATTCTTCTCAAAAGATTATCCAAAATGATCAGTAATAAAACTTTGATGTTGTTAGGTCACTCTTCTAAATATGCATATTATTTTGGTGCTAGCGCGTGGCGTTTCGACAAAAACAGGCGCGTACTCTATTCACCACAAGTTGGCTATACTACCAAGAAACTAGAAAGAAATTGGATCCTCGCCTTGCTGGCAGCTCTGTTTACAGGTGTAATGGTTGTATATACTTGCATCAATGCCAGAATAATATATGCCACTCTTGAGACCGGATATTTCCCACTTAAATACAAAACAGGAATTCATCCTTCACACTTTTGGTTTTGAAATATTCGGAATTTGTGCAATCCATGGTTTGCATAGCAAGCCCACGAAGCCAATACTGCGTTGGGACATTTTCCCCCGATTTTCTCTTTAACCACTTTCCAGCTGGCGTAATGATATCCTGCTTTCATCTCCACATAAAGATTGTTATAACCCTCAACGTATATCTGACCATAATCTGCACCACCATATTTGCATTTTATCTCACGGTTATAATGTCAAAGGAGCCCAATTTGGATACAAAGGCCCGATACAGATCAGCGGACAATATGCGACAAGCCTCATAATTGAGGTGCGTTTATAGAGCGTTCCAATTGATCAATGACGACGCCATGGGCTGTTTGGTTGGAGCATTGCTACCTCAAACGCATTTTTTACAATCTTCCATGTAATGGCAAACGTTGTGCTGATGCGCTATTGGAATATTTTACCGACTCTCAACAAAGCGTCGATGCTGCTCAACATTCCGACCATTGTAAGCTACTGGACACTTACACTTCACCTGGGTAAGTATTTGTTTGTGAGAGGCTGCTGAGATAATGGAAACGACACGATTGGACGAGTAGAAAGGAGAGAAAAGTTATGAAAAGGTTTCATCAATCTTGTAAACTCGTTTTGTTTCGGGCTGGTAACTTTCCAGTTCTCGAAAGAATAATGCCATTCAACTATATCAAAATTGTGATGTGGGGCACCCTCAAAATATTCTTGTCCATTTGAAAAAAGTTTTTAAAAAATCAATACGCGTTTGAGGTCCACTAACTAAAAGATTTAGAAAAAAGCTGATTATACTGTCTAGTGAACACGCCCACATTAAAAATATTGCAAATTTGCAACTTTTAAGCATATTATTTAACTTTTGGATATTTTGTACCAGCATCCAACTTGAACACAAAATTCCAAACTGAATAGCAAGTTATTATTAAAGTTCACATACATTTGCAACGTTTGATCCTCATGCATTCATTATCACAAACTACACCGCCGCAAATAAAAAAAAGTCTTCTCAAAAGCACAGCCCAGAATATTTTAGCGTACAACATGAGCTCTCTGAGAGCTCAATATTTTATTCTCATGTTCTTGCATACAAAAAACAGGTTAATAACGTTACTCGTCAAAATACGGAGAGTAACGTTGCTAAAGCAAAAGCTGGTTGGATAGTGTACTGGCATAAGCGACTCCAATTACCTACTTTACTTCATTCAGAAGCACCAGCAAAATAAGTTTTTTTCAATGAGCAGCTCTCTCTGCTCGTCCTGTTTGTTTTTGTGCTCATAATGAATTATATACGCGAGGTTAGGTTTTACACGGCCCAAAAGAGCAAAGGGAATAATGCCGTGTGGCAAATATTTGCGAGAGTGCATTATGAATGGTTTTTGTGTCTAGACCAACGCAACAAGAGCCATGACACCAAAATGTGGATACCAAGTAAAAAATATGGGGATATTGCACAATAGCAAAATCTTCCACTCACGCCGTTGTTCAGCTCAGCTTATATGGTGGATTGGCTTAAAGCCACAAACACCACCGCAAACAGAAATGCTCATTTAGTTGTTGTTGCCACTGCTGCTGATGGATGCTTTTTTCAATGCATTTTTTCCTTGCACATTTTCCGTCCCTCTAGAACTTCAACGTCATTTTAAAGGAAGCGTACCTCGAACATGGGACGAAATCCACAGAAATAATACCGCTTATATTTCGACGGGATTTTTGTTCATGTACTTTTGTTCTTCCCTCAGTCGCATTTTATGTACGGAGGTGAATCAATTCTACGGCGAGTTTTGCTATCATTCCATTTCTATAAACTTATGAGCAATAATTCATTTTACGGGAAATATATTACCTACTTGTTGCACCAAGACCCATGGATTACAGAAAAAATTTCGGCCCTCACATTTCTCGAAACGCAAACACTTTCCATTTCATTCTCCAACTCAGCCCAAAATCTCCATTTGTCTCACCCTCAACCAAACTTTGTACAAGAAACCAGTCCACTAGTCAGCCTCAGAAAAACAACACACAAAGCATCATCTGCTGGAATTCGCCGTCTCTACAGAAGCATGCCATTTTCTGCAGTACAATACCCTTGCAATAAAAACCTACGCTGGTGGAGCTACAGCTTCATTTTGCAGCCTTGTTTTATGGAAAGTGTGTATAAAAAATGTGTGAAACCACCAGTTCAAGCATACTACTCAAATGTCTTCCACCTGCATCAAGAAACAAGCAGAAGTGGACATCCATCCATTGTCCAGGTCTACTTGTTTTGCTACCTCTTGCTATTTTTTTGATGCCGTTCAAGAATCATGAAAACAATCTATGACGTTCTCAGCCGGTGACCATACGCTCAGGTAATCACAAGTTGTAAAAAAATCTACTGGAGTAAAAATGGATGAAATACGAATAACACGACAATCTCCAAATTTCAAGGAGAACGGAAGCTGATGGATGACCTCCTTCAACAAACTACTAATATGATTGAGATTTCCTTACAAAACAAGCTCGCCAATTAAATTCTACTATAATTATTTAGTTTAATTATACGGTACTCTGTCGGCACTAAAGCGACATTATATAAAAATTCTAGGTTATTAAATTGCATCCCAATTCATTAGATGTAGCACAAAAAGTTGTTTTGTCAAGTTTGAGAAAAAAATATTGACTTTGTTATTGCTCAAATTATTAAACTTTGTTGGCCACAAATCGTAGATACTTTTATTCAATCAGGTCACATCATTCATTCGTCAAGTCGAGACGAAGATGATCAGTTCATCGTACATCAATTCATCAGTTATTAGTTTCTATAAAGCATTACGATGGAAAATCTCAGTTTTAGTATGGACAGAATTCCTGTTCCAATTTTACATTCCGAACAGATCCATTGTTGCACTAACGAGGAAAGCTGTGCTGATCTACAACCGGTATCGTCATCAAATCATGGCAATTCGGTGAGAAAAGTGGTGAGATTTAAGAAAATGAAAAGTCTTCTTCAAATTATAGAGCCAAGTCAAAACTCTGAGAATATATCTCTCGCTCTCATATTAATCCTTGCGAGTGCACTGCAGTACACACTTTCTGTAGCCTCCATAAAATATTTAGCGTATCATCCTAATAACCTGGCAACTTGGAGGTTTCTGGGTTTAACTCTACTTAACTTATTTCAAGTGATTTTACATAAACTTTTCATCTCGAGTAGGAGAACCGGAAATGAACAAGTAAATATTTTCGAGCGGCCGGCAGGGAAATGTGCTGCATTTATATTTCTTCAAGCGGTGCTAATTGCTAATGCCGGCGTGTTCTTCCTGTTTGGTTTAAGTTATTTGGAAATTGGCGATAGCAGTGTGATAGTGACAAGTGGCCCTGTCTTTATTACATTTTCTGCATGGATATTTCTGGGCGAACCTTGCGGAATTTTGCCTGTTATTACAGCAACAATTACCGGCATTTCATTTGGAATCATGTGTCACCCTTCAATAATCGATGGAAACATTCACCTGGAACGGAATATTTTACAAGGAGTAATATACAGCTTTACATGCATGATGCTCCAAACATTTTCTTACGCCGTAGCCCATCAACTCAAAAATGTTGATTATTCAGTTGTAAATTTTATGACCTCAATTTATGGATTTGTTCAAATGTTTACAATGGCTTCAATATTCCATCAGCTTTCCATTCCACAAACGTGTTCAGAAATATTAATAATCGGTGCGATTGTTTTGCTGGAATTTGGGCAACAAATTTGCCTTGCGTCTGCATTGAAATGTGGAAATGACGAAGTAGTTTATGGAGTTAAAGCAGTCACTTATGTACTCTTAACATATGCATGCCAAATCTTGTTTTTTCATCACCCACCGGGATATTACAGGTAAACTTACATTTCACATTATATTTTAATGAGACTTTTCTTAATTACTGTTACCATTATTGCATAATTATTATTTGTATTTTTCTTGTAAACAGCATTATTGGCGCATCGTTAACACTTTCATGTGTAGTTGTGGCGACGCTAAGAAAAACACTCCTTTCCTTACCAGAAGAGCATGCCGTAAGAAAGCGCATGAGTTTGGTGCTAATATAAGTTTAGTTTTAAATGAAATACAGATGTGATTACAATTCCAGTTAATGCTACATTTAGGTTCAATAAAAATATCTCAGGACAATTACAAAATTCCTTGCACATTTAAGATGCATGTAAGCAAAATGGAAATTCGACTCGAGATAGCTCATGAATACATTTAGAAATTTTATGTATGTGCACGATTTTTATGAATTTATTAAAATTGTATACAATTAATGACTTGTGACCATATGAATAGCGCAACAATTTTGTGGGCGAGTTTACCAGTTTGCGTGTGGCAACGTTACAACGAGCGAATATTTTGCAGTTTTACGCAGTAAAGCTTAGCTGCAGCATGTATTCGGGTAATCTGCAACGCGTAACGAGAAGAGAAACACGACAGGATAAACTGTGAAAGGAGAAGAAAGAAGCAGAGCCAGGCTAGCCAGCAGAGGCATATTTTGGCCAAAATATCGAGACCATGAGTTCTAAAGCAATGAGTGCTTGGATAGTGTAGTCGACAGAAAGCTGCTTTTCATGAAACCAAGCAACCTGCTAACCTGTGTAGAATGAGTACGCTCAGAAAAGCAATGGCTTGCTGGCCGGCTTGTGCTTGCGTTTGCGTTGGTTGAAGTAAAAAAGTGAGACTGGTGGATTACTATGTGATTCATCCTAAATTGCACAGAACACATTTGGATGAATAACTGCAGAATGTGGAGGAATGGCGAGGAAGGATGATTAATTGTGCTTTTCTCATTCAATTGTGACCGGGACAGAAAACAAATGCACGAACAATAAAAACGTAAATTTTCATCACTCTTAACAAATGTAATAAATGGGCGGACTTATGTCACACATTCCCATACACGGTTTATGACTCGTCATTATGTGTAAAATATTAATATATGTAGGCCCATTCATGGATGGAATTAACCAAGACGAGATACTTATTGAGGATATATCAATACGATTTTATGACAGACAGCAAAGTTAGATCTGGAAGCATCTGGAAGCACCAAGCTCGGAGAAAGCATCAGTTGTCAATTTTGGCACTAACGGCGAGATCCATTATATTTGTTTCGCGGATGTGTGAATGGCGAAATGTCTACAGGAATGTACATAGAATCCCATTGTGCATACATACTTTGCATTGCCTGTTTACAAGATTAAGAATGATATTCAGTTATTTGCACTTCCGTACGGATCCAGTACCATCACCAATACTTCTGTGAACGGTTATCCTCTACGGAATCCGCTAGACGAACTAGTAAGGTGTAAACCTTTGTACATAACTACCGGAAGAGCGGCGAATGAAAAAATAGCAAATGTGGATACAGATGTGACCATTAAATAACGTTTTTGGGTCTCAAATTGATATTCCCCATCGATTTATGGCATAAAAATTTTTGACGTCTGGGGACCCCCAACTTCGACGGCCCACCCTACCTCCTGGTGACCGATTTGACCCATGTTGCCTTGACAAAAAATGATCGTCTTGAGCTCCTCTATCGATACATACAATAAATTTTTTTGACGACTTGGTCACCCCCACAACCTCAAAGACGTCAACCCCCCTACTTCCGGTCAATGATTAGGTACCTGGCTGAAAATCAATAGGGAACGTCCCCTTGGGCAAAGGTCCCTCTATGCCAAATTTGAGCCGAATCAGTCAACGCGGAGGGAAGTTAGAGTGTTTACAGACAGACAGACAGACAGACAAACAAATCAATCGCTATAACTACCTTTCAAGCATTTCATGCTTCCGGTAGTTAATAACTGATTGACGAATACAGGTTTACTCACTAGAATAAATACAAGCCTTACAAGCACAATAAGAGTAGTCATGACGTAATTATTCGAGGCAACTGTGACTTCTGATTTCACCGAGTATTGAGTTTCGTTTGCGCAAAAGTGTATTTGAATTGCTAAACACAACAAAAATATATCGTCACGTAAATATTCATTACGCTTATGCCGTAAAGCCTATGGTCTACGACCCACTATTATTGACCCTTTCGACTGATCGCCAAGACATATTTCTATTCAACGAAATATACATATTACTATAGTAAACACCGCTTCATTTCGGATGCCAGACCCATTGATCGTGACTGTAGCAGCCAGGTCAAATAAAATTTCTTGTACAGTAAATGATTAAATGCATCCGTTAAGATTATTCTCACAGCGTCCCTAGGCGTCCGTCCTAAACAGCTACAAATTCGGGGGCCACTTTTAAAACGTATTAGCGGAGTATTGATAAATATACGTGAATTCATTAAATTCATTAAACTCACCTATTTAAAATCCAAAATAGCGGTATGCAGTGTGCCAATTATGATACAGGACAACGTATAATACAAACTTAAGGAGAGCGGAGCTAGCGCACAATATGTTCTACTTCTAATATTCTATCCAAAGGGGCAAAAAATGCTGAGATGAATCCTGGTGGCCCCGTTATGAAACGGGCGTTTAAAATTTGCTCCTTCATGTTCAACGCGGTCAAAGTGAGCTCTGATCAAATAACCTGATAAAACATAACCTGGATGTAGCTTGAAAAGAGTATCACTGCAACATGGTTCTTGGGATTAGCCTTCCAAGCTTTATCCACAAATTGAAACTTAGCGCCGTGGTTCCATCCTACGCTGCCGCAGCCGAGTTCACACAAATTATTAGATCATTATCCATAGTCTATGTATCATTAATAGGCCGTTTCATTTGATGGTGATTCTGTCGTAATCGGTACTGTATCCGGCTGCTGGTCCCGTGTTATCCGTCTTGTAGTTATGATTAGTGTTGAGGTGGGGGAATGGGACGAAGTTACCTCTGCCCTTTAAGGCAGTTCTTCTTTGTCCAATTCCCAATCTAACATATTATAGGTGACGCAGAAGTCATAGAGGAAGCCCCAAGGTTGAATAGCATAACCATAAAAGGGTAACAAGAAATCACTGTTTAGAATTATTAATTATAATTAAATTTAAATTTAAGAGTATAAATCTGATAGTTCATTTCATTGCCAATCTATTGATGCCCAATTCGAAAAGTCTGGTCCACGTTTTTCGGATTTGCCAGATATTTACAGCTGTTGTTTCAAGGGGAAAGTTGAAGGAAAACAATAACTGGAAAATCCGAAAAATTTGGACCAAACTTTTCGAATTTGGTATTAATAGATTCGCAATAAAATGAACTCTCAGATCAGCAACCAGATTTATACTCTCAAATTTAAATTTAATTAAGATTAATAATTTTACACAGTGGTTTATTGTTACCCCTTTATGCTTATGCTGTTCAACCTTGGGGCTTCATCCATCATTTCTGTGTCACCTATAAAATGTTAGATTGGGATATTTGAAGGTGCAGCCCACCCTTAAAGATATGAACAATTTCAGTAGTTTCTACGGTCCCAGCTTTTCCATAAGATATCTAATCACCACATAAGGAAAATATGATTACCAATATCTCGTATGTACGTGCTGCCAATCATAGCATAGGTTTCAGTTCTCAAAAATTTACATTTTACTCTTGAGCTTATAAATTTTCCTTTCACTCCTGTCTAGTGTATAATTATTGAACATTTTAGAGAAGAGAAGCAATAAGACTCACTCTCATTGTTACTATGAAACCAACAATTCCCGATTACTTTTGTCAAATTTGGTGTATTCTATGAATTTTAATGGGAATTATGGTTAGGTATTGAGTGGAAGGATGTATTTATACCAGATTCTTCCGATGCTACGTATACTAGACAAATATATGTGTCATATATTTATTTGTGAAGGCGACTCTTTACTTTTACGCAATCGTTTTTTAGTTAAAGCCATTTATTGTTGCCAACTCATCATAAAAATGTATATAAACTTTGGAAATGTGCCTGTTAAGTTTTCCCCAAGATTTTTGTTTCTTTTCGTAGCCATATTTTAACGAAATTGTCGTATTGAATATATCTACCAACAGAATTGCTATCCGGATAGAGAAATTTGCAAAAAAAAAAGTGTATGAATAAGAAAGTAATTACTTTATGTATAATGTTTACTGTCGAGTGAAAGTATTCTCGTGCCTATTTGTATTGCATTGCATAGATATCAGTATAAGACGTTTGGTCATATTCAAACTTCAATCTACAAACACAGTATATTTAAAATGTTGAAAATTGTATCATTGTTTAATATTTTTGTAGATTGATAAAGTCAAGCACGGAAGAATAGAACGTAGCGATCAGATATCGGAAAATTTGAAATATGGAGAATTTATGGGCACTGACTTTCCATAATTTTGATGTGTAAAAGATGAGCATGCGGTAACTCATTTTCAGGGCAGAAATGCAGATATTTTAGATATGTATGACTTATTTTAGATGTTTGTAACATGGGATGTTCTAGTTGCACACGTTGGCTCAGAGTATCCAAACCAGGGGCACACAGCATTCTAAAGCAAAAGGTGGCAGGAGATGGTACATAAGGCAAAGCTTCTCTTCTACTCGGCAGACAAATAACGTAACCAATGCAGGAGATTAATGCCTCTTGCTTGCATTTTAACAAGCAACGTTTCTCAGAAGCCATTTTTCTATCTAAGCAGAAGCTCAAATTCATGCACACTATCCTTTCAGGCTGCAGTCCTGAAGAGCTCCACCATTCCATCGTTTACTAATCGCACCAATGCAAATTCTTCACGATAACTGAGTTGCCGTGAATATTTTTTGCATTTGCGATTTTACTTTGTTATTTTTGAAATAATCAGAAAATATGGTGATGCTACGATTGCTCCGTTGTGTCAAATAAACGCGCATAACATACTATTAATTTTCGTACGTCTGGAATGGTTTTAACAAGTGAGTGTTTGAAGCCGGTAGAAAGTTTCCTGAAGTTACGTTCTCGTAACGCTGTTACGTTAATCCGAATAGTAACCAAGTCGCAAAAATAACTAGTATGAACCCTCCATACAATTGCGTTGAGATGATCCCACTTCTCCTATTTTTATTTAATTATTTAAGCAGTATTTGCTTGCACCGCTACCAAGTACGTGTGAGATGTAATGACTAATTTCTGGTCCAGTAAATTTGAGTATTACTGCAATGTAGCATAAAATAATGGAGTGAATTACCAGTGCAATTTAGTCGCAAGTAATTAATCTGTCCAGTTTGCTATCACTTTCGGGATATTTACAAGCGATTTTTTTCAAAATCATTCCAAAATCATGCCATATCTACGACGACGTATTTTTTAAAAATGCACAACAAGTTGCACTTTTCTCTGTGCGCAGATGAGACAGCTCCCATAATCGTTCCGAACAAAGTTATGTGCCTTCTCATATCACGACAGGCTTAACAATGGATTTGAAATATAATCCTAATCCTAAGCAATAACACAATTACATTGATGCATTTTTGCCATAAATCGTACGTATATTCTCTTTCAAGCTTTTACTACACCTTACAGCTCAGCATATACATTTTTTACGCTGAACATAAGAATCAATACAAAATCCACTATTCTTCGTTTTCTCACTCAATAATAAAAACCTATATACGATAGCGCCGCACATATCACACCGCCTCCACTCTTCCCTTGTATCCTACTTTTTTTCATTTACCCATCATCGTCCTATGAGGACTTGAGCAAGGTAGGCGTCGCTAAAAACCAAAACTGATTATACCCGACAATTTATTCTTATTCCATCTACAAGTATTATAACAAAATACAACTTGCGCCTACCCACGAAACACCCCATGACAATACATAATCACATGACTGATTCAACCATATAACGCAATTGCTACAAGACTAACTATATTATCGAGAACCGTCTTTTTTGTGAACGTATTTACGCTCAACACACAAAATCCCCTTAAACACATCCTCATATCATCATCCTGACGAAATGCAAGAGATACAGAGCGTAAAGCGCTCTAGCTAGCCATAGTAACGTTATTTCACCTCTCCGCTCTGACCAAAAACATTATAATCAGCTTTTGTGCTCAATGTACTAGTCAGTATCACTACGACGACGCATTTTATTGTACTCGATATACTACTCCGGCGAAAAAAGCCACAAAATCTACTACTCTACACACACAAGAGACCATATATATTCGAATATATCTTACAGAAAAAACAGGTAACCTTGCTTACGTCTCTGTCTCCGTCTCCTCAACACTTATTCGTAACCACGGCTTTTTGTATACTCAAGCCGACTCACAGAAATACAAGAAGAATCTCCCCAATGCATTTTGTCATACCACTTGCACTTAACTCTACTTGTGAAATTCAATGTTGAAATACAAAACAATAGAGGAAACACTACCAATACCTTTCTTTACTCTTATAAGCAGAGCTTAGTATTTTAAGGTGTCATCTACACATCCCATTAAACAAAATCCTTTTAAAATACGCAAAATTCTCAAAACCTGTACCTACAGAATTTCCATCAAAATAGGCTGCAAGAAATATGATGTTATAATGTGCGCTTGTTAGATCTGGAAACGCACCCTTAATTCCGAACAGCCCCTTAAGCAAAACAAAAAAAAATCTATCCATTTTTTTACTACCACTACTTGGTTTGCTTTTGATGGTACTGTTAGCTTTGAGACTTGTGTCTATTCTGCGCCGCTTTGCTTCGATCAGCAGTGGTGTAGCATGTTATCAGCATCATCATCAGGACTCTTAAGGGGTCCTTCACCAAAAACTATACCCATTTCCATCCCACCCACTCTTATAAACTTTCCCTCCTCCCACCCAAATATCATCCTGTAATTTTTCCACTCACTTAAAAATCTCAGAGTACCCCAATTTTTAATTATTTAAAATAACCGCCACTATGGTGACAACGTGTTGTGAAGACGGCCCCCATCACACCACAAAAAAGGGAGAAGAAAAAGAGATGCAATTTTTGTCTGCTCTCTGGTCTCCTCCTCACAAAACACGCCACCTCTCTCCATTCTCCTCTGTGTGTTTTCTATCTATCCACACATTTTTTAACTACAAATTAAACTAACAAGCTTCAACATTAAAAGGATTCACATCTCCTCTCGTCTCGTCGTCCTCCTCCTCTCAACCATATTGTACGTACAATCAGCAATTCAATCAAGACGAAAAGACCTGCACGCAGGACCTGCATAAGACCCTATCCTTCAAATGGTAAGCCAAACAAACAAGCTATAAGCTACTATCTTCATATTTAACTTAACTACTCATATTCCTTCTCTCAACAAGTTTTTTTTTATTAACTTGCAACCTAAATTCCATATCAAATAGACAGGGAGGCAGGTAGTCACGTAGTTATATATTTTTTTAATTGTGATTAAGGAGACATTGGCAGGGTATCTGGCTACGTGTTAGAAAATGATTAAATATTGTAGTTAAATGCGTGGTGGATGGTTGGTGTAGTAACAACAAGTTTTAATGTAGTAAAGTCAAGTAGAGCACATCAGAATAACAGCAGTAGTAAGTGAAGTGAGTGAGGAAACGAAACCACCATCTTTTTTAAAATTAATTATATTTTCTGTGTGTGTGTGATGTGGATAATTTCCTGATTAGTTATAATTAACGTTTGTCGCAGTTTATTAGTAGTTGGGAAAAGAAGAAGAGAAAGGCGTTGTTTTATTAATTAATTGAAATATTTTCGGATAAATAGAATGTAAGCTGAGAGGGGATTTTAGTATTTTTAAAAATCAATTGTTGTAATGTCGGTCGGCCGACCTTATTTGATATGGATTGTTTTTAATTGATTGGTGTTTTTTAATTGTGGTTTTTCAGTGACTCTGCAGTGGAATGGGACAAGATGCTGGGATTTAACTACGAGGGTGGTAGAAGTGGATTTAATTACTTTGCTGTTTTCAGCCCAGCTGTGAGTTTGTTTAGTGAGGAGTGATTATTTTTTTGAAAGACAGATTTAAAAAGTTAATTATCTTTTGAAGCAGCAGTTAATTGCACAGACATTTTTACTAAATAGACACTTTTTGAATAACTAATTATAAGGGGGGATTAGTTAAGTTTAGAAAAGGGGGTTTTCAAACCAATTGTTTAAATGAGAATGGAAGGGAAACGACCGCTTTCGAGCTCAGCGGCGGCGACGGCTTCCTCCACCTCCTCCAGTTCGAGTGGCGGAGGAGGTTCCACATCCGCCGAACCTCTGCAGATGCTAGGCGCTCAACACGCCCCACCGACCCCATCTCATCCCCCCTCAGATGACGGGAGCAACGGGCCGCCCAGCAGTGGAACGAGTACTGGCGGGATGAACAGTCCTCTGGAGCAGCCCTCCACACCAGGCACACCTCCACAGCCGCTTCTCCGCCTAGACAGTCCCTCCAGATCCTCCTCCGGTGGAGAAATGATGATGGATGATGGGGGTGGCGGTGGGAGTGGTGGTACAAGTCCTATGGAGGTCACGGGAGGTGGACTGATACGTTCTACACCCACCATGATGACATCTCCTGCAGTCGTGGGGGCTTCCTCCACAGATGGCTTGCGGGGAGAAGGCGGCGGCGGTTTACTGGGAACGACAACCAACCTGTTTCACCATCAGTACGACGGTAGGAGTGCAATTCAGAGTTTGCTGAGCACTGCGGCGGCGTCGGCGACGCCAACAAATTCGGGGTCCGTTGGAGGCGGTGGAGGTGTGAGCGGTGGATCGGGGTCTTCGGCTTCTGGGGTGCCTTCGGGATCTTCGGGAACGGCGGCGTCGCTGGGCGCGGTGGCCTCCGCGCTTGGTCTCCATCATCATCCGAGCAGCAGCGCAAGTAGTCATCATCATCACCAGCTCCCACCTCAGCAGCCGACGGTGAAGAAGGTGGAGCTGGAAATTGCGCCCACCACCGGCGGCAGCTTCACATTCGTCATCGATCCCAACGAGAGCATCGAGGGGCTCAAGAAGGCGATCGGGAAGAAGCTCAAAGTGGGCAAGGAACAGATTTGCCTTTTACATAGGGATAGGTAAGTGGTTAAAATTTAATTCATGAACAGTTAAACTAATTAATTATTCAACAATTACATTTTGGACCTGGGCTAATTGTTCTTTTTTCTTTAACAGGTTATTAGAAAGTAGCAAGAGAATTCGAGACTATGGATTGGCGGATGGGAGCCGGGTGTCCCTTGTCCCCTCCGTGGAAACTGGCCTTCTCGTATGACACATTAACTACTTTAATGGAATAATCCTCATAATTAATTAGAATCGAAGGCAATTATTTATTAATTAATGGTTTTTTATTTATTTAATTTTAACTACAGACACAACGACCTGAGCAATCTGTTCTGGAGGCGCTGGAAGGACTGAACGAAACGCAAGTGGGCGACTTCCTCAGCGGCAAGTCCCCACTCAACCTGACCATGAGACTGGGCGACCACGTGATGCTTATTCAACTCCAGCTGTCCAAGGGATCCAAAGGATCCTCCTCATCATCCGCCGCCGCCGCAGCGGCCGCATCCTCCTCCTCTTCTACCTCCGCATCTTCTTCATCATCGTCCACCTCCACTAGCACCGCCACCACAGTACCTTCTACCTCCGGCGCCACCGCAGGAACCACCAGCACACCTGCCTCGACATCCTCCGCTGCCACGTCCTCCTCATCTACCTCCTCACGGCATCATCATCGCACCACAGAAGCGCCTTCCACGTCATCATCATCCCCCTCCTCAAGTCATAGTCATCCTCCTCATCAGCGCAGCAGCCAGCGGTCCAGCCAGAGCACTACCTCTGGAGCCTCCGCCACCACCACAAAATCTTCCTCCTCATCCACCTCCGGAATCCCTTCAACAAGCAGCAGTACGCCTACCGCTGCCGCGTCATCCTCCACCACCTCCAACATCACATACGAGCACGACCGACTCAATACGCTCGCCGAGGCCTCGCGCAATCTCTCCAACACGCTGAAAAAGCTCTCCAGCCACGTGATCAAGGAGGACGACGACTCCATCACGAACCACATGCAGCATCACGGCAAGGGGGTCTACTCGGGCACCTTCTCCGGTACCCTCAATCCCGCACTTCAGGACGGGCTCGGCAAGCCCAAAAAGCACGTATCTACAATAATCCACATTCTCAACGACCTGCTCGGTGGAATGGATCCCGGCAAGTGCACTCATATCGGACTGAGCTCCTCTTCCTCCAGCACCGCTGGAGGTGGATCATCCTCCTCCTCTTCCACCGCAACTTCCCCTCTCTCACCCGGCTCCTCCTTGAGTACAGATTTACACAATAAGCGACGACAACTCCGCAGACGTCAGCCGGAACATCATCATCACGGTCACCATGGCGGTCATCATCATAAAAAGGGGAGTGGAAGTGGGGAAGGTTCCTCCCATCATGGAGGGTCCTCCAATTCTGATCCGACAATGAAGCGAAGTCGGTTCACTGCGCCGGCCTCAGGATGCTGGAACGCGAGCTCGCCGTCGAACTCGTCGCCATGTTGCAATCATGACTCGTCAAATGGGGCGGATGGCGACCATCACTATCATCGTTGTCAGAGAGGATCGTCGTCGTCGTCTACCTCCTCCTCCAGTGGAGGGGATAGCAGTCCGGTGGTGAGTCGGGAGAAGGAGAACGAGCAGCTGAGGTTGAAAATGGAGCGCCTGAAAGAGAGCCTGCGCGTTCGAAAGGAGAAAATGATGATGAGGAGCAGTCGAGCGACGGCAGCGGCGCAGGCGGCGGCGGGCGGAGCTGGTCCAAAGGGGAATGGGGCGGGACAGAGTGCCCCACCTCAGCCGGCACCCACACCCGCAAGTTGATTCATTTTGTACTTTTAAATTTTACAATTAAATTAATTGCGTTGTTTGTTTATGCCGTACCCGATTTTCTAAAATGTAATCGCTGCTGTATTTGTAACAACATCAAAATCCGGAAAATGTTAATTAAGTTAATTGTCCAGTTTTTTTTGTTAAATCTTCAATAATCCTTCCTGGTGACCGTGATAATTTGTAATGACGTGATCCTTTTTTTAAAAAAAACACGCGATGATTATTATTAATTGATGAAATATGTAATTGTAATTAAGTTTATTTTAAAGGAGGGAAGATGTATGTCTGTTAACTTTTTGTATTGATTTTATTTAACGATACCGAACATCACGGTTAAGAGTTTCAATTGACATTTTAATTAACAAGCAGCAGCAAAAGAAATACACGACCCACACAGCTTAATTATAAAAAAGGGATAATTAATAATCAATCGTTTCCTAAATGATAAAAAACACACGCCTGTAATTAGTGCATCTAGTTAAGTTTAAAAATGCCTGTGTCTGTAATTGCCTGGAATATTTCTAAACTACTACTACCACTAATAATTATGATTATTATTTTTTTGTTGGGTAGTGCAAACAGTGCAGAGTGTTTTAAGTGAATAGTTAAATTAATTACGGCATCATCATCAAGAATCACCAACACCGCCAGAAGAATCACTGCTGTTATTATTACTATTACGTTTTAAATAAAAAGCAAGCAATCATCATAATCATCACCAATTAAAAGATATAAAATCATATATTATTTAGAAGATACAGTGAGGATTTTAAGATACCTGTTAAATTGTTAATTAGCTGTAATTACTAACGCTAATGTTAAATACACTACCGATTTATATACAAGCTAAGCTATTATCTTTTTTGTCGACTGATTAAACTTTAATTATTAATCATTATGATGATTTAAAAACAATCTTAAGTAATTTTAATTTTTTTGAACTCGATTCCTGTGAAATGTAAATGTTACTGATTACTGATTATTATTATTATTATTTAACTAATTGATATTGCAAGCCTGTCTCTAAAAAAATTGTATGTATGTTTAATTTTTTTGTATTCCCTGTGGTGGTGATGTGTAATTTAAGTTAACTTTAACTGCATTACTTTATTTTCTAAACTGCTTTACTTTGAACTATGACTATAATTAATGACGACTTTAATTACATTACCGCCGCTACCTAAATTCCAAAATGTTCCCAAAAAAGCAATTCTTTGAAAAAAAATTAAAAAATTAATTAACTGACTTTCTTTTAAACTTTCAATTTGTCCATAATTGTAATTATTACTAACGACGCGACGGTATTTAAAATTAAACTACAATTAAACTTGTGTGGACTCTATGCGCAAGCAAAAAAAATATGACTACGTAAATATTTGAATGACAATTATTACTAAACATTGTAATTAAGCTTAACGATTAATTTAAGAAGGAATGTAAGACAATTATGTAAGTAAATATAAAATACTGTAAAAATTATAATTAAAAATAATAATTTACAAAAACATGTAAATAAATAATTAATCATCATGAGGATTATCATCATCAATTATATATAAATAAATCGTCTTGATGATCACTGACTAATTTGATAAGATATATACCGCATCATCATTAAATGGTAATAATAATAATTATAATAAAAATAATAATAAGGATTGTACTGTATAGAGTAATTAATGTAAAAAAAGTTAATTATTATTATTATTATTACTATCGAACCATTATATAATTTTTTGTCGACTTTGTTTTTTGTGTAAGGAAAAGAAAAAAAAATGAAGGAAAAATTTAAGTACATTCAGATATATGCTCTATATAAAAAACTACGTTGAAATAAACATGAACAATGAGTGATGTAAGAAAAAAAAATGAGCATACCTAATTAACTTTAATTATCATTTAAAAAAATAAGTTGTTAAAACGTTTTAGAAAAATTTGCACACTCGACTCCATCATTTGCCAAAATTCTAGCATTTCGCCACCTCCATCTTAACCATGAATGGTTATCATGATCGACTTTAAACTACTTATTTGTATAAGCATCAAATTAATTAGTTAATTAACTTAATTATCATGATAATTTTTTTAAAAAAACGGCATGGCGTGACTTGCAAAAAAAGTTGAAAGTGGAGAAATGCGAGGAGGTGCGAGACGAGACGACTTGCAGCCGGGCTGCTGGGGAAAGAAGCAACAATTTTGTCAATATGGATACTAGTCTTTGTCGAGCCTAAACTGCGCGGATAATGAACTTTACAAAAATCCGCTCTACCCAACAAACATGTTCAAATTTCCAGCCCACATACATGCCTAAAGGGTCTGCGTCGCGTTCCTACATATACTGCTCCATAGCAAAAAAGTAAACATTGACCAGCCTCATCGCCGCCCGTGTTACGCGTATTTGACGACTGCTATAAAAACTGCATCCTTGCAGCAGAGAATGCTGAAGCCATATAAATAGCACAGCACAACGAGAAGCTTGTTTAGAGTGCATCGGAAGAAATGGAAGATTTTGGCAGAGTACCCTATCCAGTCCGTTTGAACTCAGATTGGACTCTACGGCCTTGCTAAAGTTGAAAGCTTTGCGAGACGTCGGATGCAGACGTTCTTGCGTTTATTGCTTCTGTTAAGGAAGGCGTGAAGGTTACTCAACTTATCAGAATACTGGGGCTGCGTTGCAAGCCTTAGCAGACGTCCTGTCCATTTGAAGAGTTTTCTGAAGCAAGTTTACTAAGTCGACTGACTATCGCGAGCGCTGGGAGAATTATGTAAACGGCTTTACACAAGCTCATCTGCTGATGTTGAAGTGTTCGAAGTCGGAATTGCGAATGTCTCTAAGTCAGCTTTAAAGAAATCGAAATGCATTAGGATTGACTATCGGGGCAATGCGAAACGTGTACGTAACTTTGAGTCTGTATCATCATGCGACAGCAATTAGGTAACTTTTTAATTGCACTGGTTACAAATATTCGAGTTCGAGGAAAACGGGATTCAGAATTTGTTCGATAATTCGTTGACCTACCACATATTATAAGGATGGATTTAGTAAAATGTAGGCGGTGCCGTAAGCAAATAATTACTGATGTTGTTTAGGAGAGTAGCGGGAGAACGCATAAAAACTGTGTAATGATCAATGTTGTACGTTCGTCAGTCCTGTGGCAGAACAATGCTTCATCTGGAATTAGAGAAAGTAATAATGGAAACGGCTCAAACAGTTTTAAAGTCAGGATGTCTTGGATGGATAAATTGTTGATGCGTGTTGACAATTTTTTATTCGGTTATTGATCGTTAGTTTAAAGAGTTTTGATCATATTCGGTTGAAAGGAATTTTCGCTATCGTATAGTTTTGAATTACACTTGATAAGCAATTCATTTCATACACATTTTGAGCTGCTTTGATTCTCTGGAACACTTGACACAAAACTGCATGGGACGACGCGAGGATTCGATGAAACGCAGAGCACGTCACTGCCCATCCCATAAAATAATTACAACAACCAAGATAACAACTTGCCTTTGGTATAGGTCTCCCAGTGTACAAATTATACACCTGCCTGTATTTGTTTACTGGCAGGTTATGCAACGCCTTTTTATGACTATGATCATCAGATCATATAATAAATGACACCTGAAAGCGAAATTATTCACGGGAAATTATAAAAATATTATTATTATTATTATTACATATTTTGACACCTTTGTTTGTCATACGAGCGGCTAAGAACGGAGCGTAAGCAAAATCACATAACAAATTTATTACCCCACATATGATCACAAAATGGATGCGCCAACAAACAACAACATTTTGCGAAGCACAATGACTTCTTGGAACATTTCGTCAGAATTTTCAATTAGTAAAAAGATTTAAAGATTTGCCGTCCGAGTATGCTCGCTGGCTGATCTACCATAAATTGCGTTAGTGGTCCATGCGGCTGTCAGCATACCGGTTTATTGCTATCAAATAAACAGTTATGATTCTCGGTCATTTACATGCCTTGCCGGATAGCTTGTGCTATGATGATGGTCAAGTGGATTCCGATTTCCGAGTAATAGCTTTCCAGACGGATTTAGAGAGGGTAAAGACACTGGATGATTTTTTAAAGCCGGTTAATAAACAATTAATTTAATTTAATTGACTTCAAAATACGACATGCTACTTGATCACGTAACTGGAGAGTTCAGAGAAGACGCTTAGATGCACCGTAAATCCGAATAACTAGAAAACATGTAATATCTCCATAAATTTCGTGACGAGTATCCGAACAATTTTTTGATATAAAAGCAGCATCCAGTCAGGGTAATCTTCACACTCCAACTCAACCTCACTTATCCTCACCATTCAAATAATCACAACAGAAACCCGATTCTCATTTTTACAAAAATGGTGGGAAAAGGAAATAACATTTTCATTTCGCTGGCTATAGTAGCCACTGCAGGTCTGATGCTGGCGTCACCTGCAGAATCGAAAGTTGTTCGGGAAACTTTTCGAGTCGCCTACTTCACCGGAAGTCCGGACGGCGTCAGAACTGAGCACATTCTTGGCATTAATGGGCAGTTTCCTGGACCAGTTATCGAAGCCGAAGCGGGCGACACGCTCCAAATTACGGTGATCAACGATATCCAGGATGGCCAAAACGTAACTCTCCACTGGCACGGAATACTCCAAAGGTAGATATTTAAGAAAAGCTTTAATTCATTTCCAATGTTAGAATTAATTTGATCGAAAACTGTAAATATGCGATTAATTGTATTCCAGGGGAACGCCATTCGAAGACGGTCCCGCCGAAATCACGCAATGCCCCATCAAGCAAGGCAGCTACCAAGTGTACACATTTCCGGTCCCATCCGCCGGTACATACTGGTACCACTCCCACGTCAACTCCCAGTACACCGAAGGTCTCTGGGGTCTCATGATCATCCGTGGCAAGCCGGAGATCTACAAAAACCAGTACGACGAAGAGCTCGTTATCACCCTAAACGACTGGTACCACTCTTCCGGTCTGGAAAATGAGGAATATCTTCTCAGCCCCGCAAGCGGTGGAGCTCCACCATATCCCAGTTCTGCGTTGATGAACGGCATTGGCCGCTTTCCATGCGATGTCGCCATGATGCGAGGTCGC
Source organism: Sinella curviseta (assembly GCA_004115045.4). Taxonomy (NCBI): domain Eukaryota; kingdom Metazoa; phylum Arthropoda; class Collembola; order Entomobryomorpha; family Entomobryidae; genus Sinella; species Sinella curviseta. Next base: position 17,731,041 of record CM023203.3, read on the forward strand.
TATTGCCAACCCAGACATCAACGGCGACCGGTCTTCAAGGTTGAGCCCGGAAAGACTTATCGACTCCGTCTTACCAATACCGCTGGATGGACCGCTTTCAACTTTACCGTCAACGGTCACACTCTCAGGGTCATCGAAGCGGATGGAGTTGACACTGCGCTGAGCGATCCCGTCCAAGCTGTTCATATCGCGGCAGGTCAGCGATACTCATTTCTCTTGACGATTCCGAGAAACGCTCGAACCGGATCAAGATTCCTTATTCGAGCCAGCGTCCGGACCAAATTCCTATTCACACTGCCCGGAAATATCAACACCGATCCTGATGCACTATTCCCAGAGGTTACCGGAGTACTCGTCTACGGCCGCAGATCTTCCGAGTCTACTGAGCAGTTTGACTACACCAGCACGTATGGCATCAGTTCTTCAGAATCTTTTAGCAATCTAAGATTTCTGAACGAGTTGTATTTGACACCATACGACCGAGTTCCCGCGCCCCGCAACTTTGATCGAAGTGTGGAGCTGTCCATTGGATTTATCGATGGCCCGGATGGAATTCGAAGGGGATCCTTTAACGGCCGACCTGCTCAGCTCCCTCCAGGTATCCCACAGCTTGCCAAGTTCATCGAAAACAAGACCATCCCGGAAAGCATGTTCCCCGTATACATCAAGTACGGCGAGATCATTCAGGTCGTAGTTAACAATCCGGAAGCAGGACCCCATCCCATCCATTTGCATGGTCACCACTTTTGGGTAATGGGCATGGGAGCCGAGGGCGATGGCAACTATAACGAGCAACGACACCGGCTTACTTTTGGTGGACTTAGACGAGATACCGTACTTGTTAAGGAGAGGAGCTGGTTGGTTATCCGATTTAGAGCCGATAACGTTGGCGTTTGGACCTTGCATGTAAGTTACCAGAAACCAGAATAGCTAAATGAATTAATAAGGACAGCATTTGAAAAAGTCGAAGCATTGGTTCTAAATATTTTTGAATACTTCTATAGTGTCACGTTGACTGGCATATGCTGACCGGTATGCTCATGTCATTCGTGGAAGCTCCCGAATTGTCGCATACGATCGCCGTTACTGATGAAGCTCGACGAGTGTGTGCTGACCACAGCATCATCATTTAGATTGTCCACTAACTATATATAATTTTGTTGCATTTACAAAACCCTGTATATAATTATCATGTAAAAAATAAAACTTTACATATTTACTATTCGCATCAAGAAAACACATTCTCGTTCTCGATTGATTCCATCACTCAACATGCTATACAAATCATATATTCTGCCACGATGTATGAAAAAATGGATAACAAATTCATTTTGATCGTCCACATCGAAACTGCTGTAAAATTCCAAGCAAAGTAATGCAGCTGTGTTTAAACAAATGTTGGCAAATACGTGGGATGGATTCTGCCTGCAAGGGGAAAGTAAACCACAAAGACATTCCACTGTCTCTTCCACGAACAAAGAGAACGGTGAAAGCAGCAGAAGTAAAGAAGCTTCAGCACTCCAGTTTCCCGGGTATTCCCTCTAGGCAGCTGCGACAATTTTCTGACTGTCTTTTAGATTACTTTCACATTTAGCTGCTGATTCTGTCGAAAGACCTATACTTAAAGAGAAAGTGGAGGACACAATTGTTTCGCAAAGTTCTCGAATTTCAAACGGGCACCACTATTTCAGCTGTTTAAACAACGTTGGTAAATACGTGGGATGGATCCATTCAACGCGGAGTCTGTACCATATGAAAAGTTTCCACTTATCTGTCACCGAGAAAGGAGACAAAGAGAAAGGTAAGAAGGGAGATAGGATGAGAAAAGCGAGGTGAAAGCTCGGTCAGAAGATGGCAGATATTCAATTATGCATGCGTTACTTTATTTCATCATATTGTAAATGATAATCTTATATTTTAATCCCATTGAAATATTTACATTAAATAAATAAATAAAACATATGTACAAGAGCATTGATTGAAATATGTCTTAAAGAAGAATCCCGGGTTAGATATAGACGCCATGGTCAGCACAAACCCGTTTCGCTTCCTCAGGAACTCTTATCGTGTGAGCTCGCTCGGGTGCCTCGATAAATGTCATTGACATTCCCATCTGCACGTGCCAGTCAATGTGACACTGTAAATCCATCACAACAAATTAATTACCAAGCACAAATTTTTGAACAAATTATAACTAATATAATTATATACTTGCTTACGTGCAATGTCCAAACGCCAACATTATCCGCCCGAAATCTCAAAACCGTGTAGCTCTTCTCTTTCACCAAAACCGTATCCCTTCTCACGCCCTCCATATTAAGCTTATGTACTCCTTCCACATAACTGCCCTCATTTGCCTTCCCCTGAGCCATTACCCAGAAATGATGCCCATGGAGATGAATTGGATGCGGACCTAATTCGGGATTGTTGATGACGACTTGTACCACTTGTCCGTACTTGACATACACCGGATACTGTGCGTCAGACATGTACTGCCGATGAACCATTTTTGCCAACTGTGGCATTCCGGATGATAAGCGGACAGGTCTGTGGTTGAAGGATCCTCGTCTTATACCCGTGTCGTCGTTATGGAATGTGATTTCCAGCACCACGTTAAGGTCATAATTTGTGGGCGCCGGAACCTTATCGAAGGGCATGAGTGTCCGCTCGTCTAGAAATTTCAAGTTTTGCCAAGCCTCGGCTTGCGTCGTTATGTAACTGCGACTGTGATCAAACTGCTCAGTGGTTTGATAGAGAGCGTCATTTGAATACACGAGTAGTCCCGTGACCTCTCTGAAAAGCGCGTCAGGATTACGGTTAATGTTGTTGGGTCGCCTGAAAATGAACTCTGTCCGCATACTGGCTCGAATTAGAAACTGACTGCCTATTCTACCATTTCTTGGAATCGTGAGCAAAAATGAGTATCGTTGTCCGGCGCCAATGTAAATGCCCTGCGATGGCGTACTCAATCGTGTATCCACACCGTCCGCCTCAATGGTCCTTAGCTCGTGTCCATTTATGGTAAAGTTGTACGCGGCATAACCGGAAGTGTTGATAAGGCGAAGCCGATAAGTTTTTCCTGGTTGGAGATGGAACACTGGTCGCCTTTGAACAGCCTGGGAGCAGGTTCGTCCGACTTGGGTAGCGATTTGACAAGGAAATCGACCAAGGCCATTCATTAAAGCGGAGTGGGGGAAAGGTGGCGCCCCGCCGCTCCGAAGACTAAGCAAAAAGTCTTCGTTTTCGTGCGCGGAGGCATGGTACCAGTCACTTAGCGTGATTGTGAACTCGTCGTAGTAGTGGCGCCAGACTTCCGGTGCGCCCCGGATTATCATGACGCCCCAGAGACCTTCAGTATACTGGCTGTTGACGTGGGAGTGGTACCAGTACGTTCCTGCATGCGGCACCTGAAATCTGTACACCTGATGGCGCCCATTTTTGATTGGACATTGAGTGATTTGACTGGGACCGTCCTCGAATGGAGTGCCCCTCATGTGGATCCCGTGCCAATGTATGGTCACATTCTGCCCGTCCTGGATATTGTTGATGACTGTAATTTCTAGCAAGTCACCAACATCAGCTTCGACCACTGGCCCGGGAAACATGTCGTTTATTGCTAGAATGTGATTTGTGTGGACGCCATCAGGACTTCCGCTCGTGTAAGCAATATTGAATGTGTGTCGGACGAGTTTGCAGTTTCCAGGAATCCCCAGTAGTGCCAATGTCACGGAAACTATCACAAGTTTCAAAGCGCTGCAATTTCCTGCCATTGTGAAAGACTGCGTTAATGATTTATGACTAGATCTGAGAGAGTATCGACAGATTTTCGAGAATTGTGGAATGGGTAGAAAAACATCCACTGCTTTTATATTGAATTTGGAATTCGCGAGAAAAATAATTATTGAATTGGTCGTTTATCATCTGCTTAGAAATTAGCATGAGTGACGGCAACGAGGAAAAAAGCAACTTTTCACCGAAATGTTTTTTGACGGCAGCAGTTCTGCCATTTGGTTCACTACATCCATTGTTGAGGGGCAATCTATTTTCGTAAATTGTGCTTGTCACCATCAACACCGCAAGCTCGCCTGCTGTTGTTGCAGGTGTGTTGACGAATGAATGAGTAAAGTCAAACGTATATATTTTTTGTTGCAAATTACCATTTGAATGGATGTACTTGCGTCGATATCACAGAGATTTAGAGACTGCTCTGAAACTGTGTAGGAGTTTGTATGAGACGCGCTACGGAATAGTAAGATGATCTTGAACTCTTACATTCAACATGTTAAAATGACAGGACAGCTTTATTTGCGGTTACAGTAAGTTAATATGTTGCAAGCGGTCATACGGGCTTACATCAATCACGGCGCTGTCATTATCATCAGCGTCATTACCGCAAAAAATAGCAAAAACTGAATACCCGTTACAAAAATGTTCAGATCATTCATGGTTTAAAATACATTATTATAATATTTGGTGCGCCAATATTATATTTCAAAGTCAGACGCAATAGGCGAAAAGACCGTCAACGGCATTAAATTAAACACGAGTAAGTAATTTCATTAACTTTCAATTGACATGGTATGAAGTGCAGGCCCAAATATTGGCACGAGGGTCAATAAATTATTCACTGGTGTTGATGTCTCTAAGCAATGGTATAGTAGATGAATGATTGATATCATTTTTCTTGACAGGCCAACAAATAATTTATTGGATTGTCTCCAGATAGCCCAATGAACCTGAGCCTGTTTAGAACCTTGACCTGTCTAAAAACGCAGATTGTGATTTGATAGATTACTACTATTTTGATAATTTTAAAATAGAGCTTCCGAAACAAGTATCACAATAATTTTCTATTGACAAACACAATGCATTGGATAAACGAACGAATGTCATGTCGTAAAAGTGCTGCACTTAATATATTTGTTTGACTTTAGAGTTCTACCTCTATCCACAAAAATTGGATTCGAATGTAATGCTTGGAGATAAAAACGTCCATCGGATATGAGCCAAAAGTAATGTAACGCTCTCCGTTTATAACAATCGCTGCAAGAGATAAGCCATGCAGTGGCTCGTCGTTGATAATGAAAGATAACACACAATTGTACTCCATTTGACCAATATTATCATGAACTATGTAGCCCATCCTACGAAAGGTCATAATCCTTTGGAATGACAACTACATTATATCTACCTTCACACGGCATCACAATCCAGCCTAATAAAAGCAAGTGGGTCAATGATGAGTCAACATGGAGGTAATGTCATTCAGTCTCAGGCATTAACTACTTTCTGTTATAACCAATGCAGTGATCCAAATACGAAATATAAATATTGATTAATTCACTAATTCGAGTATCTGTGCATTTCCGTTATATTAAATGCATTCTAATTCATACATGGTAGTGACTCATCTTGTCATTTCATACCAAAATTACGGTAACTTGCTCTACATACAGTAATGCAAACCGGACTGACCAACCCCGCATTTTTGTCTCCTTTTCCCGATATTCATATTTGGTTACGATTCATGACCAACCATTACTCGTGAATTAATAGACGATGAATATGAATATTGGAAAAGATCCGGACGCTGTGACATACATATAATAGCAAAATTGTTCAAAACCAAGAAATTATGACTTTGTACACATTATTCGAACAGGAGGGATATTTAGATAAAAAATATTTAACATGTGCAGCTTTATATTTTGTAGTTCAGTTTAATTAAAAATTATATGCATATATTTTGTATAAAAAGATAAACGGCATGTATATAAAGATAAGATATATAAATAAATGCATAGTCTTATGAATATAATACTTCAGGTACCAATGCTTCCTCACACCGCATAGTCGAAATACAATTAAATTGCAATGTTATGATCGGCACAAACTCTGCTCGCTTCAGCGGGAATTGGGATGGTATGGGCGAGTTCAGGAGCTTCGATGAATGTCATGGTCATTCCCGTCAACATGTGCCAGTCCACATGACACTATAAATGAATAAAAGTCCGATTATTAGTTAAAGCGTTGAGCAAAATTTGAAACCGTTACAGTTTAAGTACAAATAATCTCGCTTACGTGTAATGTCCACACACCAACATTGTCCGCCTTGAACCTGATGACCAACCAGGACCTCTCCTTCACCAAAACCGTGTCTCGTCGCAGTCCATTGTAGTTCAACTTGTGAGTTTCAGGATTATAGTCGCCGTCTCCCTCGTGACCCATTCCCATCACCCAAAAGTGGTGCCCGTGCAGATGCATGGGATGAGGTCCCTCTTCTGGATTGTTGACGACCACTTGCACAATGTCACCATACTTGATGTAGACTGGAAACATGGTCTCTGGAATGGTTCTGTTGTGGAGCCTCTTCGGATCCCTTTCAAATCTTCATTAAAAGTAATGTTGAGGTTGACACTGCGGTCAAAATGGTGGGGCGCTGGAACTTTGTCGTATGGAGTTAGGGTCATTTCGTCCAGGAATCTTAGATTACCCCAAGACTCGGACTTATTGATCTCGTATGACTTGGTGTAGTCAAATTGTTCAGCGGTCGCCTGGAATGGTCGTTTGGAGTAGACGATCACTCCAGTAACTTCTTGAATGGTTGCCTCAGGATATGGATTGATGTTTCCGGGAAGTGTGAAGAGGAATTCAGTTCTCATGCTTGCCCGGATAAGGAATCTGCTCCCCACTCGCCCCGACTTTGGAACTGTCAATAGGAATGAATATCGTTGACCAGCAGCGATATGAACTGCGTGAACGGGGTCGCTTATGGCTGTGTCCACTCCGTCCACCTCAATTGTACGAAGACTGTGACCATTGACAGTGAAGTTGAATGCTGTCCATCCGGCAGTATTGATGAGACGGAGTCGGTAAGTCTTTCCTGGTTTCAGTCTGAAGACTGGTCTTCTTTGAACTAGCGAGAAGCATAGACGCCCTTGAGCCAAGGCGTAATGACAGGGATACCGTCCCATACCATTCATGAGACCTGAGGAAGGATATGGAGGAGCTCCGCCACTTGCAGGGCTAAGAAGATATTCTTCATTTTCATGACCGGAAGTGTGGTACCAATCGTTTAAGGTGATAAGCATATCTTCATCGTATTGATGCTGATATGCTTCCGGTTTCCCTCGGACCATCATGGATCCCCAAAGCCCCTCTGTGTACTGGGAGTTGACATGAGAGTGGTACCAGTAAGTTCCTGGTTGGTGGACTGGAAAAGTGTACACTTGCTGTCGGCCATTTTTGATGGGGCATTGTGTGATTTCGCTTGGCCCATCTTCAAACGGTGTTCCTCTGTCGAAATAATGAATTTAGAAGTTTAAATTACTTAAGTTGAAGTTGTGCTACTTTTTCAAATTGATTTTTATGGAAATTGCTGTACCTCTGAAGGATTCCATGCCAATGCATGCTCAGGTTTTGCCCATCCTGGATATTATTGACCACCGTGATTTCCAGAATATCGCCCACCTGAGCTTCAACAAGTGGTCCAGAGAATCTGCCGTTAATGCCAAGAATGCTGCTGGTTCTCACGCCATCAGGGCTACCCGTGATATAGCTCACCCGAAATGTATGTCGAACAATTCTCGACTCCGTTAGTGATACCGTCAACGCCGCTGCTGCAACTACTGAGAAAACTAAAATGCTTGATGTGACCTGTCTACCCATTTTTTTTAAAAAGGTAGTTTGGAAAGGAAAGCCTTTCAAATTGTGTGCTCGAAGAGGAGATTGTTTGTGAATGCAAATGTTTTGATGAGTGTGAAGTCTTACCGGGTTTGACACTGCATTTATACCAACTCAAAAGGTGATTCCCGTAAACGTCACAACAAATTATTAATTGCGCCGAGTTTATAATCCTGTTACGATAATAATGATGCTTCCGAAAAACAAGAAAAACATGGAACATGACATCAAACAGCTTCTGAGTAATTTATTTCTAGTTTCCCTTCAATGTCAGTACGGTGACATGGCTAAATGATAAGCATGTGTATCAGATAAGCATTGCAATTGCTTCCTAGTTTACAAATGCCGATGATCGGAGGAGAACACCAAAACATTTCGTGATGCTTGCTGTGACGCTCAACAAATAAGCGTTGCAGGTAATTGAAAGATCTCACCTGCTGAAGTTATACTGAAACAATTTGTTTTGTTTTTTAACTTTTGCTCCAGTCGGATAATCTCGATGAAGGATGGTTTCATTTCCACTGAATAATTTGATGTACGCAATGAACGTAAAAGTTGATGGATGATTTTGTAGAGGCGATGCAATAAGCAAATATATACATATACATATACTTATCCATTCACACCTGCACTGGACAATGACACTGATAAGCAATTAATATGGTATCATATTCAGTGGAACCTCAAGTGCGCACTCTTTCGTGGAGCAGCTGGCAAACTGCAACAAACCGGTGATAAATCCTAAACCTTAAACTATTATGTAATTCTACTTTCAATTTATGAAAATATATACTGCTATTGCCATCGAGTGAGATCATTTAATGATGATCTGATTAATGACGCGAAGGGAGAATATATGCGCGAATTCTTCTCGTTACTCTCGATTACAAGTGCACTTTCTATGGAAAGGCTTTTGCAGTTGTGGTTGCTGATGCTGCATTTCCATATACATCAATTGAATCTAAGTTAATTAACCTGAACCATAAATCGATTTGGTTACATAAAACGGTCGTGCATAGTAAATTTTTATAAACCCGGATTCGAAATTCAAACTTCAGGACAGTGGAATAGTTTTCTCGAATTGCCCCTCAGACTTTTTTTAAAGCCATCTAAGACCAGTTTCAACCAGCTCATATATTATGTCATATAAAATTAAAAATAAATGTTAAATAAATTGTTGTGGTTACACTAAATGATATCATTGTGAGCGACCATTATCGTCATATAGCACAGAACTATGACCCTTTATCATAACGGCTTTGTGGGATGGGCACATCGGTGTAATATCACTGGTTGGACATGTGTTATCGCTTATCGTTTATGCTTGATGGATAATATAGTACAATGGTGCTTATCGCTGCGCCGCTACATTTTGCACCAGTTTTGGCACAATTTAAGTTGAAACACTTCAACTTGTGTACAATTACCTCAGTCAATTTACAGTCATTGAGTTTTGGATTATCTGCTCGGATTTTTTACGTTTCCTATGAAACATGCAATGTTTGATCTGCAATCAAACTGATGATGATGTGCATTAAACAAATATGAAAACGACAGGGACAATTACAAGTATTTTTGCTAAGGAATCCAAGTGCGTTCTAATGGTCCCCAAGGCAGAGAGAACCTCGCAGCATGCCATATACTTTAAGCAGGTTGGTCCGTCAACCTTCAATATATTTATTATCAATCATAACAATTAGATTACTTCCACTTCCTAAAACTCGTAATAAACGATGACGTTTCCATAGCTTTACGCAAATATTTTTATCACTTTCCCTCTAAGACAGATTAAAGCCATGCAGCCGATACAGCATAAGCAAAATACTTGCAGGTTGTATATTAGACGCCCAGCAAATATAGACTGTTAATAAGACCCAATAATGTGTTTTGGTTTTGCACTCAAGTGGAATTTCGTTGAAAAACGTTTTTAGCTACGGATAAATGAATGAACGTAAACGTCCGTATGGATGTTATCGAGGTTATAAGCTAATAAAATCGAATCTCCACGTCATAGTAAGGTTTACTTCATTCATGAAAGTTTAGTGCTGGTGTGTTGCACCGCATTTTGCAGAAATGGCCAAAGCGGACAACGGTTTCTCAGAATGAATCATTTCCAGCGTCATTGCAAGGTATTCCAGATGAAATCATAATAAACAGTTTTTCATGACGTTTAATGGCAATTATGATTTTAACATAACAGAAGTGTCCACTTGAAATAACCTTCACAGTTTCCAAACATCTTTCTCATAGAACAAAAACAACATTTTAGAAAATCCATAAAGTTCTCTATAAACATACATATTCAAAATGAGTATAGAATTGTAACACTTTATATTAACTGGCAGCAGCATAATTCGATGCTGGTTGCTACCTGCGACTCCAAAATAGTTAGACATACATTCACATTAAGCTATATCAGCGAAGGTCCCGTTGGGGTGAGAACCAACAGTATTTTGCGCATTAACGGAAGTCTCCTGGTCCATGCGGAAGGGGGGTGGCATTCTGGAAATCAGAATTGTCAATACTATCCAAGATGTGCAACAGCTGAGCATTTCTACTTAAAAGATCTAACTAATGAACACTTTCAAAAGATGACACTAATCTCCAAATTCGTAAATCCGAGGAAAGCCATTTGAGGATGGGCCAAGCGAAATCACACAATGCCCATTAAGAATACCAAGCAGCAGGTCTACACCTCCCCTGTGAACCAAGCAGGGACCTATTGCCATCACTTCAATTGCCCAATATACTGAAGGTCGCTTGGGGTTCCATGATCATTCGTGGAAAGCCAGAGACACACAATCACCACTATGACGACGAGATACTGAAAACCATAAAGACGGGTACCGCACATCCGGTCACAAAAGTGAAGTGTACCTTCATAACACAGCAAGTGGAGTTGCGCCCTCAGGGCTCATAAACTGCATGGGAAGATATCGCTGTTTATTGAAGATATTTTTAATGATTAAAAGCTATACGATTCTAATTTACCCGTATAAAATCCAATATTGCAACTTATTTCATATTATCTGCAGAGTTGAGGTTCGAGTCTTAACATCATTGAAATATTTAACGGCTAGTTTCCATGAAACATGTGAAATTCCAATAAAGTCACCGCTGCAAATGTCGATGACCGACAAATACGCTTTTGCATTCCGCTCTACATATGAATATAAGTGCAGGCTGTTAGTAATAAACGGCTAAGCACTTATCAATATTCAAATAGATTAACGGGCTCCTTATCATATTTGATGAAGCAAGTAGAAAATAAAAAACGCAGAAACGTTGAATTGAGGATGCACTTTGATTTTGGAATGAACTCAAGAGGAATTTTGTTGAAACGTATGTATGAATGAATGCACCATTAAACCTTGAAGCTATCATGGTGACAAGCTAAACCAACCATAAATTGTACTTGAATTTTAGACATTTTTCCTTGCATTTGTCGTTCATTCACCTAGACTGGTTATGAGAATGATTTCTCAATGCGGTTAATCTAAAGCGTCACTGCACCAAACGTTTGCACAGTTTAAATCCAAATATACAATTTGTTGCGCAAATTGTGTGCATTCACAAAATGGAGCAATTCGTCATTTAACTACAATTGATACGCCGTATACCAACATTGGTATTCATCAAAGAGCAGGTAAAAAAGAGCCGGCACCACGAAAATTCACCGTATGGCTACCAATGACAATAAATCTTGGGAACGAATTTTATTTTAAAAATGTGAAATGTCTCCAGAACGAAACAAATTATGTATGTCAGATGAGTTTTATTTTATAAATACGTATAAAATGTTATAAACAAAAGTGTTGCTGAGATATACAAGGTTAAATGTGCAATTATAATATTAAAGTAATACTGCTGCTGGTAAATCCCTTGTGTCATGACAGTAAGAATAATCATGAGTCATGACTCATGACCAGAGTTAAATTGTAATGTTATGATTGGCGCAAACTCTTCTTGCTTCGTCCGGGATTGGGATGGTATGGGCGAGTTCAGGAGCTTCGATGAATGTCATGGTCATTCCCGTCAGCATATGCCAGTCAACATGACACTGTTCATTGAGAAAACTATTGTTAATGTGTTCCCTTTGAAATAATGGAAATGTAGAAATAAATTAAAATCAATATTAATACTTACATGTAATGTCCATACACCAACATTATCTGCCTTGAACCTGATTACGAGCCAGGACCTCTCTTTCACCAAAACCGTGTCACGTCGCAGTCCATTGTAGTTCAACTTGTGACTTTCAGGACTGTAGTCACCATCTCCCTCATGACCCATTCCCATCACCCAAAAATGGTGACCATGCAGATGCATGGGATGAGGTCCCTCTTCCGGATTGTTGACCACCACTTGCACAATGTCACCATATTTGATGTAGACAGGAAACATGGTCTCTGGAATGGTTCTGTTGTGAAGCATCATTGCGAGTTGTGGCATATCGGTTGAGAGCTGAGCAGGTCGGCCGTTGAAGGAGCCTCGACGGATCCCTTTCAAATCTTCGTTGAACGTAATGTTGAGGTTGACACTGCGGTCAAAGTGACGTGGAGCGGGAACCTGGTCGTGTGGAATGAGAGTCATTTCGTCCAAAAATCTTAGATTGCCCCAAGACTCGGACTGTTTGATCTCGTACGACTTTGTGTAATCAAATTGCTCAGTGGTCTCCTGGAATGGTCGTTTGGAGTATACGATCACCCCAGTGATTTCTTGGATAGTAGCCTCGGGATACGGGTTGATGTTTCCGGGAAGAGTGAAAAGGAATTCAGTTCTCATGCTTGCCCGGATAAGGAATCTGCTGCCAACTCGACCAGACTTTGGTACTGTCAACAAGAAGGAATATCTCTGACCAGCAGCTATATGAACGGCTTGGACTGGGTCGCTAATCGCGGTGTCTACTCCGTCCACCTCCATCGTCCTCAGAGTGTGGCCATTGACCGTGAAATTGAATGCGGTCCATCCAGCAGTATTGATGAGGCGGAGACGGTAGGTCTTTCCCGGCGTCAATCTGAAGACTGGTCGCCGCTGAACCAAAGAAAAGCAGAAACGTCCTTGAGCTAGAGCATAGTGACATGGATACCGTCCCTTTCCATTCATGAGACCTGAGGAAGGATAAGGCGGAGCTCCTCCACTTGCTGGACTAAGTAGGTATTCTTCATTTTCATGACCGGAAGTGTGGTACCAATCGTTTAAGGTGATAAGCATGTCTTCATCGTATTGATTCTGATAGACTTCCGGTTTCCCTCGGACTATCATGGAACCCCAGAGACCTTCGGTGTACTGGGAGTTGACATGAGAGTGGTACCAGTAAGTTCCTGGTTGGTCGACAGGAAAAGTGTACACTTGCTGTCTGCCATTTTTGATGGGGCATTGTGTGATCTCGCTTGGCCCGTCTTCGAATGGTGTTCCCCTGTTGAAGTTATAGTGATTGTTGAAATTAGAAATATTTTATTGAAGTTTGTTGGCAAATGGGTCCTTTATTGAAATGCTTAAGTTACCTCTGAAGGATCCCGTGCCAGTGCATGCTCAGATTCTGCCCATCCTGAATATTGTTGACCACCGTGATTTCTAAAATGTCCCCCACTTCCGCCTCAACTAATGGTCCAGGGAATCTACCGTTGATGCCAAGAATGCTGCTGGTTCTCACCCCGTCGGGACTTCCGGTGATGTAGCCCACCCGAAATGTATGTCGGACCACTCTCGTCTCGACCAGTGTTACCATCAACGCTGCAGTAGCAACTATCGCTGAAATTAATCTCTTTGATGTAAACTGCCTACCCATTTTTAATAAGAATGTAATTTGTAAAAATTTCGCTATTTGAGTTATCGTAGGAGAGATGTTTATGAGTGCAAATGTTTTGAAGAGTGCGAAGTCTTACCGGGTTTGACACTGCTTTTATACCAACTCAAAAGGTGATTCCCGTAAACGTCACAACAAATCATTAATTGCACCCAGTTTATAATCCTGTGACGATAATTGTGATGCTTTCACCAAAACAAGAAAAACATGGAACATGACATCAAACAGCTTCTGAGTAATTCTTGTTTTGTTTCCAACCGAACCATAGGAATTGAGGCATGTCCAATGATAAGCATATGTGCATGAGATAAGCAATATGTACTGCTTCCTAGTTTGAGTTGGACAAGTTCAAAACAATTCTGGATTCTGGCCATGACGTTCTCCACAATCATCGTCGCAGGTTGATTAATGATCTCACCTGTTGTACTGAGGGCTGTCCCAGAAACACTTTTGCTACCGCTCGGATAATCTCCCCGGACTGAGTCCAGTTCCACTGAATAATTCAATGTACGCAATGGAGCAAATAGTGATGGATGGGTTCGTAGAGGCTATGCAATGAACAAATGTATAACTGCCTGAACACACCTGCGCTGGACAATGACATTGATAGGCAATCAAAATTTTATCATTTTATGTGGAACCTCAAGTGCGTACGCTTTCGTGGAGCAGCTGGCAAACTGCCACAAACCGGTAATGCAGCCTAAACTTTAAACTAAATTGTAGACTAATTTTTAATTTATGCATATTATATGGCTGTGTTCAACAAATGAGATCATTTCACGATGATCTGATTAATGACGCGAAGGAAGGAAACATTGCCGTACAATATTACTTCAAGATTTCAAGTGGTTTTTAGGTGGAAACGCTGCTGCTGTTAACATTGCCGCTGCAGCACTTCCAGAAACACCAACTAAACTTAAGTTGGTATACTTCTACCAATCATAAAATATAAATCCGGTCGGTTAATTAAAAACGGCTGCTAACTGGTACTTGTTTCTAACTGTTTCAAACTGTAATACGTAATTGAATTGGCTAATATAGTAGAAAATTTAAAAGTAATTCTCCGATTACCCCTCATACATGTAGAGTAATATCTGTCACCATGGTGGCATAAACGAGATATACATTTCCATGTCTTCCAATAACCCGTTTCAACCGGTGTACTCTATTGTATCATGCCGAATTATAAATAGGTGTTAAATAAATTGTTTTGGTTACACCAAATGATATAATTATGAGCGATCATTATCGTCATATTAGACAGGACTATGACCCATGGTGGTAGGATGGGCTCATCAGATTTAATATCACTGGTTAGACATGTGCTATCAGTTATCACTCCTTGTTGGGTAATAAAGCACAATGGTGCTTATCGCTCCGCATCTCCATGTTACATCAATTTTGGTACAATTTAAGTTGAAACACTTCAAGGTGTGTACAATTAGTTCATCCAATTTACATTAATCGAGCTTCTGGGATTATCTGTTCGGGGTTGTTGCGTTTGAATCACAGATGGAACATACGAAATGCACTCGAAATGACGACTATGTGCATTATACAAATACATAATATGTCAACTCCTCTGGTCAATTTCATCGACCGCCAATTAAAATGTTAACACCTTATGTTGAAACCCTGGTGCGCTCTCAAATTCTATGGAGCAGCGAGTACCTAGAAGCATGTCATGAACTTTAGCACGCATGGTACGCGAACTGTGGATGTATATATAACAATCATAACTATGAAGCTACTGCCACTTCCTGACAATCACGTTTACGCTTACATAGTTTGTTCAAACATATATCTATAACGTTTTCCCTGAAAGACACATTCAAGACCTGTGAGCGAGACGGATTAGAATAAACTCAAACATAAATCTAATGACTGTTAAGCAAAATATTTGTACGTGGTACGATAGACGCCAAACAAATACAGACTGCTAATCTTACCCAGTCAAAGGATTATCAATTCGCGAGTAACTAGGCTTGCGTAGTATCATGTTTACAGTGAAGCTGGTAATAAATGACAATTGTAGCGTACGGACAATTTACGACGTGTTTTGATTTTGCTGTATGCTCAAGTGGAATTTCAATGAAAACTGGTTTACCTGTGTACATGGATGTATGAATGAACGTAACCGTCCGCATGGATGTTATCATGATGATAAGCTAATTGTACATAATCAAGTCACTTGAAAATATGGTTTACTTCATTCACAAAAGTTTGGTTCAGGTGTGCTGCGCCAAATTTAGCAGAAATGATTAAAGTGGACAACGGTTTCTCTGAATGATTCATGTCAAGCGTCAATGTAAGGCATTCCTGATGAAATCATAACAAACAATTTTTCATGACGTTTGTTGGCACTTTTAATTTTGATATAAAAGCAGTGAGCAGTTCTGATCTGCTTCACAGTTTCCAAAGAGTTTCCTTTCAGAACACGAACAACAATTAAGTTGCTCCAGTTTTCATTAGCATATAATTAATCCAGTCTCAATTGTCATAAATAATCACCATGAAGGGTGCACAGAGCTCCAATTCTTTATATTACGTAGGTGCAGCAGTTTCAATGCTGGTTGCAATCAGCGAGTCCAAAATAGTTAGACATACATTTAAAGTAAGTTACATCACCGGAAGTCCAGATGGTGTTAGAACCAATAGCATTTTAGGCATCAATGGCCGGTTTCCTGGACCGCTAGTTGAGGCGGAAGTGGGCGACATTCTAGAAATCACGGTGGTCAACAATATTCAGGATGGGCAAAATCTCAGCATGCATTGGCATGGAATCCTTCAAAGGTGCATCCAAATTATTTCCACTTAAAACATTTACATGAATTATGATAAATTGACAAATTAAATGCTAATTATCAAATTTTTAAACTAGAGGAACGCCATTTGAAGATGGGCCAAGCGAAATCACACAATGCCCCATCAAAAATGGCAAGCAGCAAGTGTACACTTTTCCTGTCGACCAACCAGGAACTTACTGGTACCATTCTCATGTCAACTCCCAGTACACCGAGGGGCTTTGGGGTTCCATGATAGTCCGAGGGAAACCTGAGACGTACCAGCATCAATACGACGACGACATCCTGATAACCCTTAATGACTGGTGCCACACTTCCGGCCATGAGAACGAAGAATATTTACTCAGCCCCGCAAGTGGTGGTGCGCCGCCGTATCCGTCATCAGGACTCATGAACGGCATGGGAAGGTATCCCTGTCTCTACGCCTTTGCCCAAGGGCGTCTTTGCTTTTCTCTTGTGCAAAGAAGACCCGTGTTCCGGCTGCAGCCCGGAAAGACATACAGACTCCGCCTTATCAACACGGCAGGTTGGACGGCATTCAACTTCACAGTTAACGGTCACACACTCAGAACGATTGAGGTGGATGGAGTGGATACTGCGATGAGCGACCCAATTCAAGCAGTTCATATCGCTGCTGGTCAGCGATATTCTTTCTTGCTTACTGTCCCCAAGTCTGGTCGAGTTGGCAGCAGATTCCTCATCAGAGCTAGTATACGCACAGATTTCCTTTTCACGCTTCCTGGAAATATCAATCCATACCCCGAGGCACTTATCAGAGAGGTCACCGGAGTGATTGTCTACTCCAAGCGACCATTCTTGGAAACCACTGAACAATTTGATTATACAAAGTCGTACCAGGTCAACGAATCCGAGTCTTGGGGCAATCTAAGATTTATGGACGAAATGACCCTCATTCCACACGACAAAGTTCCAGCGCCACACCACTTTGACCGAAGTGTCACCCTCAACATCACCTTCAATGAAGATTTGAGGGGAATCAGAAGAGGCTCCTTCAATGGCCGACCTGCTCAGCTTTCCACAGACATGCCGCAACTCGCAATGATGCTCCACAACAGAACCATTCCAGAGACCATGTTCCCTGTGTACATCAAGTATGGCGACATTGTTCAAGTGGTGGTCAACAATCCGGAAGAGGGTCCTCATCCCATGCATCTTCACGGTCACCACTTTTGGGTGATGGGAATGGGGCACGAGGGAGATGGTGACTACAATCCTGAAACTCACAAGCTGAACTACAATGGACTCCGACGAGACACGGTTTTGGTGAAGGAGAGGTCTTGGTTGGTCATCAGGTTCAAGGCGGACAACGTTGGAGTGTGGACCCTACATGTAAGCACTAATACCCATTTTAATTCATTTGAACATTTTCGTTGTCTCAATGTGAACAATTAAATAATATTCTTTTATTTTTGAACAGTGTCACGTTGACTGGCACATGCTGACGGGAATGACCATGACATTTATCGAAGCTCCTGAACTCGCTCATACCATCCCAATTCCCGATGAAGCGAGACGAGTGTGCGCCGATCACAACATTGCAATTTAACGTGAATTTCATTAATGCCTGTTGCAAGGATGCAGTGTATTAACCAGCAGTATTACTTTCGTATCACAATCGTATATTTATCCTTATTTATCTCATCAACTTTAAGACATTAAATACTTTTTGTATATTTTTAAAATAAAAATCATTGAGAAAACATACTTTTATGGTTTGAGAGAAATGACTTTTAATAGAAATAAAATTCATTGCCAATATCATTTGTCCCAATTCATTCTCTTAACTGTTTTACTAACCGTCTGCCTGTCGTTATTGTGATCAATGTTTGCGAGCTCTTCATTGATTTAATGGCGCCAAAAGCCAATACAATAACGTTGGAAATTAAACCGAGTTGGAAACCATTGTTCCTGTTTAGTCATTTCTGCTAATATGCCCAATGCAATGCACCAGTCTAGCAAATGCATGACAAATGAAAAGAAAATTGGTGTATCATGATCATGTCAATTTATGGCTAATTTAACTTATCATCGTGACAACCTGATAATAATATTTCGTGCATTCTTTTTGGATCTCTGGACATATCGTGTTTCAACAAAATTTCATTTACGTTTAAGTAAAGATCATAGCGCATACTATATTCAACGTATTTTATGCATTTGATTTATTACGAGCTTGTGTCTAAATCTGATAATGCGTCCGCTAATCTGTTTGGGTTTTGATAGGTGATTAGCAAATTGCGAGTAACCGTCTGCGTTTACCTATGGCTCCTATGCATGTATCATATAGCGGAAGGGAAATATTTTCGCGGTCATCGACACACTCGGTGGTCAATTTCTCTGAATTTGACATGCTTCATAGAAATTATTCAACAAAGGATTAAAAGCTTTTTCAAACGTACGTCAACTATGCAAACACATTTGACGCTGGAGAATCGTGTCGCTTGAAAAATGATTTTGAAACTTCTGAGTAGTTACCTTGCTCATTTGCGCACGGAATTAATACTGCATGGTATTATGCTTTCTCTGTAAGTTCAACAATTTTGTACAAGAGGTTCAAATCATGAAAATGACAACTAGAAAGTCGAATTTACCGAAATGAATTCTGAAACATGAAGAAATGTGTCTGTCTCTTTAGGATATAGTTCCACCAAAATATAAATAACAGAAGATTTGAAAATATTTGCACAGAAATGCTGGTGAGTCAGATTCCATTGTAGCTAAGTGTAAAAAATTATAATACAAAAGTTGGTAATACTGTTGATGAACACGCTGTGTCTTGGCAGAAAGCATACTCATGAATAAAGTTAAATTGTACTGTTTTGATCGGCGCAAGCGCTTCATCCGGAATTGGGATGGCATGAGCGAGTTCTGGAGCTTCGATGAATGTAATGGTCATATTGGTCAGTTTGTGTAAGTATGTATTGGCTCCCCTTGTAATAGATGTTGGAAATTGGCGTCAAATATTGCAATTGATTTGAAGTAATTAAAATACAATTTTAATTACTTATTAGAGTCAATGCATGCTCACGGTTTGTTCGTCCTTAAAACTGTTTACAACGTGATTTCTAGAATGTCCCCCACTTCCGCCTCAACTGAAGGGCTGGGAAATTTTGCCGTTTATACTCAAAATACTTTTTGTCGTACGCCATCGGGATTCCGTTCATATAACTTACCATGAATGTATATCTGACTCGCTTGGACTCGATGATTGCCGGGAGCATTGACACAACTCCTCCCAATATGAAGTATTCAGGTTATTCACTCCAGTCATTATTAATGCTTCCTTATAGAGAAATGTATTGAGTAGAACAAGTGCTGCTGTTTCTGAGATAACGTTGTTTGGAATATGTAATGCTCCACGTAACTCAAAATGGCATTTGCATTAAAATTATAAGCGTCGACAGACGTTATTTTCATATTTTACACAAACTCAAAAGGTGATTCCCTAAACGTCACAACAAATTATTAATTGCTCCTGGTTCATAATCCTGTGACAATAATTGTGATGCTTTCACCAAAACAAGAAAAACGTGGAACATGACATCAAGCAGCTTCTGAGTAATTTGTTTTTGTTTCCATGCAAAGCATTGGAATTGAGGGTTGTACGGAAGATAGGTATATGTACATGAGATAAGCAATGTACTGCTTCCTAGTTTGACTTGGACAAGACCAAAACCATTCTGGATTCTGGCCATGACGCTCTCCACAATCATCGTCGCAGGTTGCTAAATGATCTCACCTGTTGTACTGAGGGTTGTCCCAGAAACACTTTTGCTACCGCTCGGATAATCTCCCCGGGCTGAGTCCATTTCCACTGAATAATTCAATGTACGCAATATAACTAAATAGTGATGGATGGGTTCGTAGAGGCTATGCAATGAACAAATGTATAACTGCCTGAACACACCTGCGCTGGACAATGACATTGATAGGCAATCAAAATTTTATCATTTTATGTGGAACCTCAAGTGCGTACGCTTTCGTGGAGCAGCTGGCAAACTGCCACAAACCGGTAATGCAGCCTAAACTTTAAACTAAATTGTAGACTAATTTTTAATTTATGCATATTATATGGCTGTGTTCAACAAATGAGATCATTTCACGATGATCTGATTAATGACGCGAAGGAAGGAAACATTGCCGTACAATATTACTTCAAGATTTCAAGTGGTTTTTAGGTGGAAACGCTGCTGCTGTTAACATTGCCGCTGCAGCACTTCCAGAAACACCAACTAAACTTAAGTTGGTATACTTCTACCAATCATAAAATATAAATCCGGTCGGTTAATTAAAAACGGCTGCTAACTGGTACTTGTTTCTAACTGTTTCAAACTGTAATACGTAATTGAATTGGCTAATATAGTAGAAAATTTAAAAGTAATTCTCCGATTACCCCTCATACATGTAGAGTAATATCTGTCACCATGGTGGCATAAACGAGATATACATTTCCATGTCTTCCAATAACCCGTTTCAACCGGTGTACTCTATTGTATCATGCCGAATTATAAATAGGTGTTAAATAAATTGTTTTGGTTACACCAAATGATATAATTATGAGCGATCATTATCGTCATATTAGACAGGACTATGACCCATGGTGGTAGGATGGGCTCATCAGATTTAATATCACTGGTTAGACATGTGCTATCAGTTATCACTCCTTGTTGGGTAATAAAGCACAATGGTGCTTATCGCTCCGCATCTCCATGTTACATCAATTTTGGTACAATTTAAGTTGAAACACTTCAAGGTGTGTACAATTAGTTCATCCAATTTACATTAATCGAGCTTCTGGGATTATCTGTTCGGGGTTGTTGCGTTTGAATCACAGATGGAACATACGAAATGCACTCGAAATGACGACTATGTGCATTATACAAATACATAATATGTCAACTCCTCTGGTCAATTTCATCGACCGCCAATTAAAATGTTAACACCTTATGTTGAAACCCTGGTGCGCTCTCAAATTCTATGGAGCAGCGAGTACCTAGAAGCATGTCATGAACTTTAGCACGCATGGTACACGAACTGTGGATGTATATATAACAATCATAACTATGAAGCTACTGCCACTTCCTGACAATCACGTTTACGCTTACATAGTTTGTTCAAACATATATCTATAACGTTTTCCCTGAAAGACACATTCAAGACCTGTGAGCGAGACGGATTAGAACAAACTCAAACATAAATCTAATGACTGTTAAGCAAAATATTTGTACGTGGTACGATAGACGCCAAACAAATACAGACTGCTAATCTTACCCAGTCAAAGGATTATCAATTCGCGAGTAACTAGGCTTGCGTAGTATCATGTTTACAGTGAAGCTGGTAATAAATGACAATTGTAGCGTACGGACAATTTACGACGTGTTTTGATTTTGCTGTATGCTCAAGTGGAATTTCAATGAAAACTGGTTAACCTGTGTACATGGATGTATGAATGAACGTAAACGTCCGCATGGATGTTATCATGATGATAAGCTAATTGTACATAATCAAGTCACTTGAAAATATGGTTTACTTCATTCACAAAAGTTTGGTTCAGGTGTGCTGCGCCAAATTTAGCAGAAATGATTAAAGTGGACAACGGTTTCTCTGAATGATTCATGTCAAGCGTCAATGTAAGGCATTCCTGATGAAATCATAACAAACAATTTTTCATGACGTTTGTTGGCACTTTTAATTTTGATATAAAAGCGGTGTCCAGTTATGATCTGCTTCACAGTTTCCAAAGAGCATCCTCTCAGAACACGAACTACAATTAAGCTGCTCCAGTCTTCATTAGCATATAATTAAGTCAGTCTCAATTAGCATAAATAATCAATATGAAGGGTGTACAGAGTTCCAATTCTTTATATTACGTAGCAGCAGCAGTATCAATGCTGGTTGCAATCAGCGAGTCGAAAGTTGTCAGACATACATTTAGAGTAAGTTACATGACCGGAAGCCCCGATGGAGTTAGGACCAATAGTATTTTGGGCATAAACGGCAGATTTCCCGGTCCATTAGTTGAGGCGGAAGTGGGCGACATTTTAGAAATCACGGTTGTCAACAATATTCAGGATGGACAAAATCTGAGCATGCATTGGCATGGAATCCTTCAAAGGTAAATACTACATATTAATATTGGTTAAATAAATGTAATTAATGATAACTTGCAAAATTAAATCTTAATTCCAAAATTTTTCTACTAGAGGAACGCCATTTGAAGATGGGCCAAGCGAAATCACACAATGCCCCATCAAGAATGGAAAGCAGCAGGTGTACACGTTTCCTGTCAATCATCCAGGAACTTACTGGTACCACTCTCATGTCAACTCCCAATACACTGAGGGGCTTTGGGGTTCCATGATAGTCCGAGGGAAACCTGAGACGTACCAGCATCAATACGACGACGACATCCTGATAACTCTAAACGATTGGTATCACACTTCCGGCCATGAAAACGAAGAATATTTGCTCAGTCCCGCAAGTGGAGGAGCTCCTCCATATCCCTCTTCAGGTCTCATGAATGGTATGGGAAGATATCCCTGTCTCTACGCCTTGGCCCAAGGGCGTCTTTGCTTTTCTCTTGTGCAAAGACGACCCGTGTTCCGGCTGCAGCCCGGAAAGACGTACAGACTCCGCCTTATCAACACGGCAGGTTGGACCGCATTCAACTTCACAGTTAACGGTCACACGCTCAGAACGATTGAGGTGGATGGAGTGGATACAGCGATGAGCGACCCAGTTCAAGCAGTTAATATCGCCGCTGGTCAGCGATATTCCTTCTTGCTTACTGTCCCCAAGTCAGGTCGAGCTGGCAGCAGATTCCTCATCAGAGCAAGCATTCGCACGGATTTCCTTTTCACTCTTCCCGGAAATATCAATCCATATCCCGAGGCACTTATCAGAGAGGTCACCGGAGTGATCGTCTACTCAAAGCGACCATTCCAAGAAACCACTGAATCATTTGACTACACCAAGTCGTACGAGATCAAAAAATCCGAGTCTTGGGCCAATCTAAGATTTCTGGACGAAATGACTCTCATTCCACACGACAAAGTTCCAGCGCCACACCACTTTAACCGCAGTGTCACCCTCAATATCACCTTCGGTGATGACTTAAGAGGAATCAGAAGGGGTTCCTTTAACGGCCGACCTGCTCAGCTCTCAACAGACATGCCTCAACTTGCAATGATGCTTCTCAACAGGACCATTCCAGAGACCATGTTCCCTGTGTATATCAGGTATGGTGACATTGTGCAGGTGGTGGTCAACAACCCGGAAGAGGGTCCTCATCCCATGCATCTTCACGGTCACCACTTTTGGGTGATGGGAATGGGGCACGAGGAAGATGGCGACTATAATCCTGAAACTCACAAGTTGAGCTACAATGGACTGCGACGAGACACGGTTTTGGTGAAGGAGAGATCTTGGCTCGTGATCAGGTTTAAGGCGGACAACGTTGGAGTGTGGACCCTACATGTAAGCAATAATACCCATTTTAATTCATTTGAACATTTCCGCTGTTTCAATGTGAACAATCTAATAATATTATTTTTCCTTTGAATAGTGTCACGTGGACTGGCATATGTTGACCGGAATGACGATGACATTTATCGAAGCTCCTGAACTCGCCCATACCATCCCAATTCCCGCTGAGGCGAGACGAGTGTGCGCCGATCACAACATAGCAATTTAACTTGAATTTCAATGTTGCTTGTTGCAAGGGTGCAGTGTATTAACCAGCAGTATTACTTTCGTACTATAATCCTATATTTAGCCTTATTTATCTCATCAACTTTAAGACATAAAATACTTTTTGTATATTTTTAAAATAAAAATCATTGAGAAAACATACTTTTATTGTTTGCGAGAAATGACGAAATTCATTGCCGATCTCATTTGTCCCAATTCATACTGTTAACTGCTTTGCTAACCGTTGGCCTGTCGTTATTGTGATAAATGTTTGCCGGCCCTTAATTGGTTTAACGGCGCCAAAACCCAATGAAGTAACGTTGGAAAATAACCCTAGTTCGAAACGATTCTTCCTGTTTATGCATTTCTGTTTGTATGCGCAGTGCAATGTACCAGTCTAGACAAATGGATGACAGATGAAAAGGAAATTAGCCTCTCATGTTCATGTGTAAATTTATGGCTGGCTTAGCTTATCATCGTCAAAACATGATAATATTATTTCCTGCATTCCTTTTGAACTCTGCCTTTATCCTATTACAACAAATTTCCATTTACGGTCAAGCCAAGATCAATGCGCATCCTATATTCAACGTTTTTTAGCTTTTGATTTATTGTGAGCTTGTATCTAAACATGATAATGCGTCTGCCAATCTGTTTGGGTTTTTGATACGTGGTTAGCAAATTTCGAGTAACCGTCTGCGTTTGCCTATGGCTCTTATCCATGAATCATATAGCGAAAGGGAAATATGTTTCCGGTCATCGACACACTCGGTGGCCAATTTCTCTGACTTTGACATGTTTCATAGAAATTATTCAACAAAGGATTAAAAGCTTTTTCAAACGTACGTCATCTATGCACACAAATTTGAAGCTGGAGTATCGTGTCGCTTGAAAGATGAATTTGAAACATTCTGAGTAGTTACCTTGCTCATTTGCGCCAGGAATTAATACTGCATGATATTATGCTTTCTTTGTAAGTTCAATATTTTTGGACAAGAGGTTCAAATCATGATAATGACGACTAGAAAGTCGAATTTACCGAAATGAATTCTGAAACTGGACGGAATGTGTAAGGCTCTTTAGGATGTAGTTCCACCAAAATATTAATAGTATCTGCACAGAAATGCTGGTGAGTCAGATACCATTGTAGCTGAGTGTATAAAATTATAATACGAAAGTTGATAATACTGTTGATGAACACGCTGTGTCTTGGCAGAAAGCATAATCATGAATAAAGTTAAATTGTACTGTTTTGATCCGCGCAAACGCTTCTCGCTTCATCCGGAATTCGGATGGCATGAGTTAGTTCTGGAGCTTCGATGAATGTCATGCTCATATCGGTCAGTATGTATAAGTATGTATGAGGTCCCATTGTTATAGATGTTGGAAATTGGTGTCAAATATTGCAATTGATCTGAAGTCATTCAAATGCAATTTTAATTATTTATCGGTGCCAATGCATGCTCAGGGTTTGCCCATCCTTAAAACTGTTGACACCGTGATTTCAAGAATACCCCCCACTTCCGCCTCAACTGGTGGACTGGGAAATTTTGCCGTTTATGCTCAAACTACTTTTGGTCGTACGCCATCGGGATTCCGTTCATATAATTTACATGAATGTATATCTGGACTCGATGATTGCCGGGAGCATTGACACAACTGTTTCAAATTAATATGAAGTATTCAGTTTATTCACTCCAGTCAATATTAATGCTTCCCTATAGAGAAATATATTGAGCATAACAAGTGCTGCTGTTTCTGAGAGAAAATTGTTTGGAATATGTAATGCTCCTCGTAACTCAAAATGGCATTTCTATTAAAATTATAGGCGTCGAAAGATGATATTTTCATCATCCTGTGACGATAATTGTGATGCTTTCACCAAAATAAGAAAAAACATGGAACATGACATCAAGCAGCTTCTGAGTAATTTGTTTTTTTTTGTTTCCATGCAAATCATAGGAATGGAGGCATGCCTAATTATAAGTATATGTGCATGAGATAAGCAATATGCTGCTTCCTAGTTTGACTTGGACAAGACCAAAACAATTTTGGATTCTGGCCATGACGCTCTCCACAATCATCGTCGCAGGTTGGTAAATGATATCATCTGTTGTACTGAGGGTTGTCCCAGAAACACTTTTGCTACCGCTCAGATAATCTCCCCGGGCTGAGTCCATTTCCACTGAATAATTCAATGTACGCAATGAAGCAAGTAGTGATGGATGGGTTCGTAGAGGCTATGCAATAAACAAATGTGTATGTAAATGCCCGAACACACCTGCACTGGACAATGACATTGATAAGCAATTAAAATGTTATCATTTTCAGTGGAACCTCAACTGCGTACTCTTTCGTGGAGCAGCTGGCAAACTGCCACAAACCGGTAATGCAGCCTAAACTTTAAACTAAATTGTAGACTAATTTTTAATTTATCCATATTATATGGCAGTGTTCAACAAATGAGATCATTTCACGATGATCTGATTAATGACGCGAAGGAAGGAAA
The DNA here is from genome assembly GCA_004115045.4 of Sinella curviseta. NCBI lineage: Eukaryota > Metazoa > Arthropoda > Collembola > Entomobryomorpha > Entomobryidae > Sinella > Sinella curviseta. The sequence goes on from CM023203.3 coordinate 17,757,556, forward strand.
AATTGCCGTAAAATATTACTTCAAGATTTCAAGACTTCAAGTGGTTTTTCGGTGGAAACGCTGCTGCTGTTAACATTGGTGCTGCTGCACTTCCAGAAACACCAACTAAACTTGAGTTAGGTATACTTGTACCAATCATAAAATATAAATCCGGTCGGTTAATTAAAAACGGCTGCTAACTTGTACTTGTTTCTAATTGTTTCAAACTGTAATACGGAATTGAATCGGCTGATATAGTAGAAAATTTAAAAGTAATTCTCCCATTACCATTCATACATGCAGAGTAATATCTGTCACCATGGTGGCATAAACGAGATATACATTTCCAAACGTATTTCCAAGTCTTCCAATAACCCCTTTCAACCGGTGTACTATATTGTATCATGCCGAATTATAAATAGGTGTTAAATAAATTGTTTTGGTTACACCAGATGATATAATTATGAGCGATCATTATCGTCACATTAGACAGGACTATGGCCGATGATGGTAGGATGGGAGCATCAGATTTAATATCACTGGTCAGACATGTGCCACTGCCATCAGTTATCACTCCTTGTTGGATAATAAAGCACACTGATGCTTATCATTCCGCCGCTACATGTTCCATCAGTTTTGGTACAATTTGAGTTGAAACACTTCAACTTGTGTACAATTGATATTAATCGAGCTCCTGGGATTATCTGTTCGGGTTTGTTACATTTGTATGAAGCATGGGAAGTGCACTCAAATTGATGACTTGTGCATTCTACAAATATGTGCATTTCCCTTGGCAATTGCATTGACCACCAATTAAACTGTTAATACCTTTTGTTGAAAACCTGGTGCGTTCTTAAATTCTCTGCATCAGAGAGTACCTAGAAGCAGATCATGAACTTTAGCCCGTGGTACGTTTAGAACTCATGGTACGTGAACTACCGATGTATATATTAACAATCATAACTATGAAATTTATTCCACGTCCTGAAAAACATTTTCACATTTGCATAGTTTGTTCGAACATATCTCTACAACGTTTTCCATGAAGGATTGATTCAAATCCAGTAAACGACACGGATTAGAATAAACTCAACTGTAAATCTAATGACTGTTAAGCAAAATATTTGTACGTTGTATGATAGACGCCAAACAAATACAGACGGTTAATAATACCCAGTCAAAGGATTATCGATTCGCGAGTAACTAGGATTGCGTAGTATCATGTTTAGATTGAAACTAGTAATAAATGGTTATATTTGCGTACGGATAATTTACGATGTGTTTTGATTTTGCTGAGAAGTCAAGTGGAATTTCAATGAAAACTGGTTTATCTATGCACAGGTTGGCATGAATGAACGTAAACGTCCGCATGGATGTTATCATGATGATAAGCTACTTGTACATAATCAAGTCACTTGAAAATGGAGTTTACTTCATTCACAAAAGTTTGGTTCAGGTGTGCTGCATCGAATTTAGCAGAATTGATTAAAGTGGACAACGGTTTCTCTGAATGATTCATGTCAAGCGTCAACGCAAGGCATTCCTGATGAAATCATAACAAACAATTTTTCATGACGTTTGTTGGCACTTTTAATTTTGATATAAAAGCAGTGACCAGTTCTGATCTGCTTCACAGTTTCGAAGCAGCTTTCTCTCAGAACTAGAACAACAATTAAGTTGCCCCAATCGTCAAAAGCATAAAATCAATTCAGTATCCATAGGAATACATAATCAAGATGAAGGGTGTACAGAGTTCGAATTGTTTATATTACTTAGCAGCAGCAGTATCAATGCTGGTTGCAATCAGCGAGTCCAAAATAGTAAGACATACCTTTAAAGTAAGTTACATCACCGGAAGTCCAGATGGTGTTAGAACCAATAGCATTTTAGGCATCAATGGCCGGTTTCCAGGACCACTAGTTGAGGCGGAAGTGGGCGACATTCTTGAAATCACGGTGGTCAACAATATTCAGGATGGGCAAAACCTGAGCATGCATTGGCATGGAATCCTTCAAAGGTATTTACATACCAATTATTTCCACTTAAACTCTTCTGAATTATGATAAATTGACAAATTAAATGCTAATTCTCAAATTTTTAAACTAGAGGAACGCCATTTGAAGATGGGCCAAGCGAAATCACACAATGCCCCATCAAGAATGGAAAGCAGCAGGTGTACACGTTCCCTGTGAATCATCCAGGAACTTACTGGTACCACTCTCATGTCAACTCCCAATACACTGAGGGGCTTTGGGGTTCCATGATAGTCCGAGGGAAACCTGAGACGTACCAGCATCAATACGACGACGAGATCCTGATAACCCTAAACGATTGGTATCACACTTCCGGCCATGAGAACGAAGAATATCTTCTCAGCCCTGCAAGTGGTGGGGCGCCACCTTATCCTTCGTCAGGACTCATGAACGGCATGGGAAGGTATCCATGTCTCTACGCCTTGGCTCAAGGGCGTCTTTGCTTTTCGCTTTTGCAAAGAAGACCCGTGTTCCGGCTGCAGCCCGGAAAAACGTACAGACTCCGCCTTATCAACACGGCAGGTTGGACGGCATTCAACTTCACAGTTAACGGTCACACACTCAGAACGATTGAGGTGGACGGAGTGGATACTGCCATGAGCGACCCAGTCCAAGCAGTTCATATCGCCGCTGGTCAGCGATATTCCTTCTTGCTTACGGTTCCAAAGTCCGGTCGAGTTGGCAGCAGATTCCTCATCAGAGCGAGCATTCGCACAGATTTCCTTTTCACGCTTCCTGGAAATATCAATCCATACCCCGAGGCACTTATCAGAGAGGTCACCGGAGTGATCGTCTACTCAAAGCGTCCATTCCAAGAAACCACTGAATCATTTGACTACACCAAGTCGTACGAGTTCAAAGAATCCGAGTCTTGGGGCAATGTAAGATTTTTGGACGAAATGACTCTCATTCCTCACGACAAAGTTCCAGCGCCACACCACTTTGACCGAAGTGTCACCCTCAACATCACCTTCAATGAAGATTTGAGGGGAATCAGAAGAGGCTCCTTCAATGGCCGACCTGCTCAGCTTTCCACAGACATGCCGCAACTCGCAATGATGCTCCACAACAGAACCATTCCAGAGACCATGTTCCCTGTGTACATCAAGTATGGCGACATTGTTCAAGTGGTGGTCAACAATCCGGAGGAGGGACCTCATCCCATGCACCTTCATGGTCACCACTTTTGGGTAATGGGAATGGGTCATGAGGGAGACGGCGACTATAATCCTGAAAATCACAAGTTGAACTACAATGGGCTACGACGTGACACAGTTTTGGTGAAGGAGAGGTCCTGGCTCGTGATCCGGTTCAAGGCGGACAATGTTGGTGTATGGACATTGCATGTAAGCACTAATACCAATTTTAATTCATTTGAACATTTCCGTTGTTTCAATGTGAACAGTTTAATAATATTCACTTTTATGAATAGTGTCACGTGGACTGGCACATGCTGACGGGAATGACCATGACATTCATCGAAGCTCCTGAACTTGCCCATACAATCCCAATTCCCGATGAAGCTAGACGAGTTTGCGCCGATCACAACATTGCAATTTAACTTGAATTCCATTGTTGCTTGTTGCAAGGAGACAGTGTATTTACCAGCAGTATTACTTTCGTATTATAATCGTACATTTAGCCTTATTTATCTCATCAACTTTAAGACATAAGATACTTTTTGTATGTTTTTAAAATAAAAATCATTGAGAAAAGTGAAATGACTTTTTATGGAAACGAAATTCATTGCCAATAACATTTGTTCCCATTCAAACGCTCAACTGCTTTGCTAACTATCGGCCGGTCGTTATTATGACCATTGTTTGCCAACTCTTTATTAGCATCATGGCTTCAAAAGCAGCGCATTAACTTTTGAAATTAAACCCAGTTCGAAACCATTCTTCATGTTTATTCATTTCTGCTAATATACCCAATGCAATGCACCAGTCTTGACACATGGATGACATGAAGAGGAAATTGGCCTCTCTTAACTTATCATCGTGAAAACATGATAATATTATTTCGTGCATTCCTTTGGAACTCTGTGAGTATCGTATTTCAACAAAATTTCATTTGTGTTCAAACTAAGATAAAAAATGATCCTATATTCAACCTATTTTATTCTTTTGATTTATTACGAGCTTGTGTCTAAATCTGATAATGCGTCCGCTAATCTGTTTGGGTTTTCATAAGTGTTTATCAAATTGCGAGTAACCGTCTGCGTTTACTTATGGCTCATATGCATGTATCATGTAGCGGAAGAGGAATACTTTTCCGGTCATCGACACACTCGGTGGTCAATTTCTTGGAATTTGACATGCTTCATGGAAATTATTCAACAAATGATTCAAAGCTGTTCAAACCAACGTCAACAATGTAAACAATTTGAAGCTGGAGTACTGGATCTAATGCAGTTATCTGGTTATATTCTAACGTATGAGAATCGTATCGCTTCAAAAATGACTTTGAAACTTTCAGAGCAGATACGGAGCACATCATCCTCCTCAAATACGTTAGGAGTTAATACTCATGTATGATATTCTGCTTTCACTGCTAGTTCAATTTTTTTCAAAGGGTTATGTCATGATGGTGACGACTAGAAAGTCGGATTTACCGAAATGTATACTGCTACAGGATGGATTGTGTGGCTCTTGCAATAGAATGTAGTTTCGCAAGAAAGCAATAGCACAAGATATATAAGTATTTTGTACATAATTGTTGGTGAGTCAAATACCATTATATTTGAATGTATAAAATGACAATTCTGCTGCCAAATAATATAAAGTATTGCGGATATTTACTCCAGTCATCACTAATATGTTTTCGTATGTAGAAATATTATATTTCTAGGACTCGAGTTACTATATATATTTCAAATATATATAGTAACTCCAGTCCTCCTTTTTCTTAGAGAAAGTTGTTAAGGCCCTCATAACTCTGAATCTCTTTTACATCAAAATTATAATGGTCGACTAATGTCATGAAAAATGGTTAGTTATGATTTCGCCATTCCAGGTTTGTTGTAACGATTGAAATGATTCATTCGGAGAAACCGTTGTCCTCTTATATAATTTCTGCTAAATTTGGTGCAACGCACCTGTACTAAAATGTATTGAATGAAGTAAGCCTTTGTAAAGTAAATATATGATTTAATTCGCTTATCATTATAATAGAACCACAAGTTTGCATTCATTCATTTACAACTGCAGATCGTATTTATTTCAACGAAATGGCGCTCGAGTTTTGTGCCGTGAAACCAAAACAAATCATGCCATTTGTTATGATTTCAGTTTATTACCTGCTTCTGGTTAATCATGATGGCGCGAGCGTCCAGGTAATCGCAAATAGATATGGGATTACGTACTTGTTACTGTCAGTCAAGATTTATTTGTTGCACCGATTCTATGGCAAACACTGCCACTATCCGTCACAATGCAATGTTCAATTTGTCGCTTTTAACTTGCTATTTTAAAATGTTAACAAATATGTAGTAGTAACTGCTTTTTCTGAAATAAACTGACGGAATTGAGTTTGCTTGAGGTACAAGTATTAACGTACGTTTGAAAAGCCTGAGAAAATGTATTCACTGAAATTATTTTATGTACATGTGCAGAAATTTATGTAATTTAAACATGTAGGTTACATTTGTATATCATGTCTACTTTGAAGAGGCCATTGAGTTGGAGTGGCAACCGATCAGGCTACGAGTCCATGTATTGAGCTTCGAGCGTCAGAATAATGACAAGCTTAAAATGATCTCATTTGTTTAGAGTACAGTAACTCAATAATTATATGTGCATACACCAAATGATATCATTATCATAAATTAAAACTATGGTTACCCGTTAGCTACCAGTAACTTGATTACCGATGTGATGTGGTCAACCAACTGCTCCAAGAAAGCGTACGCATTTGATTTTCCATGGAAGAAAATGATAGCAAATATGTACATAACAGAAGGAATGGCTATTTCATTACAGTTTTCACACTCCAATGCAACTTTGCTGGCCAATGAGAATTGCCGACAGTCCAAACACTAGCCTATTAAATTCCTGAACAGTCCAGTGACGTCATCACAACGTGACAAGCCAATTATCCAATCAAAGCAAATGTAAACAAAAACATACAATCACACAGGTACATGTTCTACTTCCTACGAGAGATGAACAGGCACACAAGCCATAGCTATCACAGATGTGTGGTTTAGTGTGAACAAGTAAACTAAAAATACTACGTTTTTAAATTTTACTTTTATGCATAAAACTTAATACATTTGGCCATTAAATGGAAGTGAATATAGTTGCACCATAATAATCCGTCGTTAATTGTGTATCATGGCCAATATAAAATACATTTGTCATCAAAGTTCTTGTGTTGTTTGTGGTCCTGATCAAGAGAACCAAGTGACTCTGTTCAGCTTCCCAAAATCACCGGAAAGGAAACAGAAATGGTTAGAGATACTTGACATTAAACCGGAGTCCATTAAAACACGATCACGTGTTTGCATCAAGCATTTTAATAACGACCAGAGAACACGACTTAGGCTTGTCAAAGGTGCGTTACCATCGGCGGAAACCCCTTTCCGGAATCTGCCTATTAAACCACTACAAGAATCTCCTTACGTGAATATTCTTCCCCGTCCAACTCCATGGTTAGTTTAATGGAACGTTTAAGAGAACTAAAATGCCTGCAATGCAAGTATCTAAAATGCTGTGCTACATATTATCATGAAACTCAACAATTAAATTTATGTAGGACTTTATCCTTCTCGGTTCCTCCTACTACCACATCCTTCATGGAGAACTCATCATTGGTGGGCCAGGGAACACCAGGAATCATCGGTGGATATTTATCAAATGGGATTCCAATCCCCTCCATTATGACAACCCCTGTGTCACCATCAGAGTATACTTTAACTCCAATTGAGACTACTGTCCAAGCTCCTATCGACTTAAAAAAGGAATATAAAACTCTTAAAGGAATTCTCAAGTTAGTGTACTAATTTCTCGCGATAACTTCTCAAAAAATTGCTGTAATTTCAAAATTAATAGTTAATTAATTAATAACAAATATTCTTTAGAAAGGACTCCAGCTTTCATTCGGATTGCCGTAAAAAAATAATAAAACTGCAAACAAAGAAAAAGGATCTACGCGAGAAGAGAAAAACGCTCACTTTGCAGGAAACGTTTGACAAAAACCCACTTTTACTCAATATTCTGGAAAGCCAAATCGACAGATTTACATCGGGGAAGCAAAAACAACATTACACAGATTTCGAGAAAGGACTAGCATTGTCACTTTTTTACTCCTGTGGTCGGAATGGCTACAGGTGCCGTTTTATTTCATTTACGTTTAACCATTTTGAAAACGATAAAGGGTCCATATCTTCAAGTCTTGTCATTAATAAAATCATATTGCAGAATGCTACAAACGTTCCTCAAGCTTCCCGATTTACGTCGTCTTCGGAAATGGACAGAGGATTTTCACTTTACTCCCGGAATCAACAACGGCTTAATTGAAACAATACAAGTCGCAACTCAGGAGTTCGATGATAAGGATAAGGACTGTATAGCAACATGGGATGAAATATCTATGAAAGAGATTCTTCAGTATAACAAGGTTTCAGACAGAATTGAGGGTATCGTTGACCTGGGTAGTCAAGGCAGAAAATTAGATGCAGCAAACGAGGCACTTGTGTTTATGGTACAGGGAATAAATTCAAAGTGGAAGTTCCCCGTTTCATTTTATTTCTCAAGTAGTGCAACAAAAACTGAGGATTTGGAGAAGTTGGTCGAAGAAAATTTGTCTGCGTTAAAAGAAATAGGGTTACGAGTGAGGATATGTGTTTGCGACATGGCATTCACCAACCAATCACTATACAAACGATGGGGTATAACAGAGAAAAAGCCACACAGGTTATTTTAGGACGATAAGGTTTATTGTATTCACGATCCGCCCCACATTATTAAGTTAGTACGCAATAATTTGATTAATTATGAATTTAATGTCCTCGAACGTAAAAAGGGAAAGATAACGAAAGATCGAATAAGATGGCTTCATATTATAACCTTCTTTAACAAAGATAGGAGACTCACTAGTAGAATGGCACCAAAGCTAACAAGAGGGCATGTTTTCTTAAGGGACTTTTCAAAAATGAAAGTAAAGTTGGCAACTCAGCTATTAAGCAGTACTGTGTCCGCAGGCATGAAATCAATGATTCGTTTGAAAATTCTCAAACCGGAAGCTGCTGGAACGGCTACGTTTATTAAAGTTATGGACGATATGTTTGATTTGCTGAACATGTCAAAATTTTGTGAGGATAAGTATTCACGATGCTCCAAATATTTGTTTGACAATTTCCATCGTTTTGATGAAATAATTTCTTACTTAAATAAAATTGTCATTCCCAAATATCCTCACAAAGTTCCAGAATTTTTGACCGGTCTTAAACTATCTTTGTTGGGTATCAAACAGTTATGCATGGACTTGAGGTCAGAAGGTTACAGTATGGTGTACACAAGGCAGCTGCAGCAGGACTGTCTAGAAAACTTTTTTTCGGCCATCAGAATGAAAGGAGGGTTCTCCAGAAATCCATCTGCTGTGCAGTTTATGTCAAATTTTAAGTACCTATTTCTAGCAAAATTATTAAAAAATCCTACGGGTGGAAACACAGAGGGCAATCATCATAATTTCACTAGCATTTTGGAGAAAATTAAAAAGTCATCCGACAAAAGTAGTAACTCGTCAAATCCAAACGATGCAGTATCCTCAAATCCGTCAGTTGCTTTGTTTGGAAAAGTTTCAAAAAGAAAGCTGAAATATGGCGAAGAGCAGCAACGATCCGTTATATCCTACTTTGGCCCTGCCTGCATTGCAGCAATAAATAAAAAACATAAATGCGATAAGTGCTCAAAAATGTTGATCGCTGTAGATTGTGAAGGGTCAGATCTGATTCGGTTTGCCCAGGAACAGGGTCATGGAAGGCTGTCCGCTCTAAATGAAGAGGCACTGTCCGTTTTCTTATTTTTGAACAGTAAGTTTGACGAGTATGTAGGGTTAACATTAAATGGAGAAGGTGTAGGCTTAGAAAGTGGAATAATTAGTAAGTATATGGAGGCTGAGATAATTTCCAAATGGCTTAGTGATGAATGTAGGCTTCACAAAATGGAAATACTGAAATATTTTGTCAGAGCGAAAATATATCGTATCATTAAAGATAAAAACGAGAATGTAAAGAAAATTAAGGCCTGGAGTCAAACAAGACGTGAGTTAAGAAATCAATAATATGAATGTTGTTTCATGGTTGTATTAGTTGATACTTTTGTTCTACTTAACTCTTATTTTTACGAATAAAAAATGAATGTTAATTAATTGTGTGAAAATGTGTTATCTATGTCCTAATTGTGTGCATTGGCTACTCCGCCGCCCAATAATGGTATGATGCCAACTGGCCTAGGTCCGCCTTTTCTGGACCAGAAAACCATAATGAAATAGCCATTCCTTCTGTTATGTACATATTTGCTATCATTTTCTTCCATGTTGATTTTCCAGTGAAAGTGGTAACATTTTTATTATTTATCGGTGTCACTGTCTACTCAAAATGCATTCATGACGGTATATGTTAGTTTACTACATACATTGATTATGCAAACTCATCCATTCTCATTTGCAGGCATTTCTATTTGTATGCTCCGCAGATCTTTAGGAATTTACGTTTGTTAGGCATTTAGGCTTCAACTGAAAATGTGAACAATTCAACTTTATATTGTGCAGGTGGAACATCATACCTCTATGATTTTAGAAAACTAGCATCACATCTCCTGTATCGTGCGGTATATGATTCGTTGTAAACGGGACATCCCCGACGAACTAATCCCAAGCGTGAATAATTATAAGTGGCTGAGTAAACGTACACCTGTTGAAGTGTTTGAGCTTACATTACTTTATGTATCTATGCAAATCTTTATGTAAAGTAGTATGCAAGTTATATTAAGTTATATAGTATATAAGCAGTATATACAAATAGTGAAGTATAATTTAGTAGGGACATAAGTACGAGCGAGCGAACCCACTTAATCATCTTCCAAGAATGGTAACAGATGCCAAATGAGATTCTATAGTTATGTGCCCATCCTAGAAAAAACTGCGGGAGTACGAATTAAGTTATAAATTATACCACTTTATGAAACCAAAACATTTTACAAATGAATCCAATTAATGCAAACTATTTCATGGGATTTTGCCGTTGATTGAACTATTTTTAGTGATATTAGCTTCGAATTAGACGGTAGCTACAACGTGAATTTCAAATGCAAATTCAACTCAAGCGTCAAACATTACTGTCACCCATCCAATGCCTTACCATTTGCGTCATGGAAACTAGCATCATCCATAATTGCATAAAGTAAGAATGATATCATTATTACAAATTAAAATTAGGGTTACCTAAGAGTTACAGATTTGGGTTTGAACGCTTATCAATATCATTGTCGATTTCAGACAGAAATACATTTTACTGCATCGCCTTGACCAACTCATTCTTCATCACTTGCGGCCATTGCGTAGATCCAGGTATTCGGTGGAAATGAAACTAACCGAAAATGATTATCCGTATGTTAGTCGGTCTTCTGTAAAAAAATTCAGAAACAACGTGTTATATCCATAGCTGAAATGTTTTATCCAAGTGAGCTCATTTATAAACCTGCGATGATGTTGTGGAGAGTGTAACGGGATCATGAAATGTTGTCGTGTTCTTCCATATGCATACTACGAAGCATACTGTTTGATGTCATATTGCTTGCTGTTTTTCTTGTTTGGTGAAAGCATCACAATCGCCGTCACCGTATTACAAACCTGGGCCAGTTACTTATTTGTTGTGACATTGTCGGCAATCGCCGTTTGGTTGGTCATGATATTACTTTCACAACTGACGTGACTTCAGCATTTAAAAATGGGTTCACAACTGGTGTTATTCAGTCTCACATGTTATTCCAATATGGACTGACAAATGCCAGCGGGCATGACGGTAGCTTTCATCTAAGCACTTGAAATCACTGCACTATATTAATTTCAGCTGTGCCCGGTCGAGTTTAGTATTATCCGCCGCTTTGCAATTTAAATTTCCGATTTAAAGTGTGCATTTAATTGTCAATATATTTTGTGTTTACGGCTTTTGTATTGTGTTTATAAATTTAAACGATCATCCCATTTACATTCAATAACATGCCCGTTATTTTCAGAAATTACTCTCATATGTACCCACCGGCGGTTCTTTTTGGAACAGTTCATGGCTTAATCGTACCATGATTAGCAAATTGTAATGTTCTGCTTGAGCTTTACGACCGCACACTTCAAAAATATAATCACTAACTTTACACTGACATTAACTTATTTTGGTTTGAGCTTATCGAAACTTGTAGTAATGAACCTGAAATGTTTTCCAGCTTACCGGTCATTGGGCGTTTTGTCGTATGTATTTGGCATAGACGAGGCTAATAAAAGGATGTACTCCATCCATAACATGCACTAGCAACTATCCGCATTTTGTGACCTTGATGCTTCGAAATGATAACCATGCAGCGACGTTATATCAGCAGTTGTGGTTTTATTTCAATCTGTTTGTGACATTATTACACATTGAGGAATGTTTGCTGCATAGAAATGCATGCGGAATACACCCAGTAAGTAAACAAAACACCGGACAGTGCTATTATTTATAGCTGCAGCATCGCAACTCAAAACATTTACGAGAAGCCAATCCCTTACACAGCTTTCACGATTTAATACAATAGTCAATTTGGAAACTCACTAATCACGTAGCTAATTTATTACAAGCATTAAAGTTACTATCTGGAAATCGGACTAGTAAACGGTTGTAATCGCATTAGTTTAAAGAGGCCATTTACTCCATGTCAAAATGTCACCTTTCCAAAAGTACAAAAATCTGTGATATAAAAGCAGTGTCCATTCCATTACGAATTATTAGTAGCGCAAACTGAACGTAGCGGACTGAAACTTATTTATAAAAAATAATTTCGCAATATGCATCTCGGCCATACCATTTTCTTGGTGGTAACGATAACGCAAATTTTAGTTGTCATACCGACAGAGTCACGAACCATTCAACACACATTTCGAGTGAGTTATATAAGTGGAAGTCCTGACGGTGTCAGGATCAGCCACATTCTTGCAATAAATGGGAAGTTTCCCGGTCCCGTAATTGAAGCAGAGGTTGGCGACATATTGGAAATCAGACTTATCAACAATATTCAGGATGGGCAAAACGTCACCATGCACTGGCACGGGCTTCACCAGAAAGGCACTCCATTCGAGGACGGCCCCGCGGATATCACCCAATGCCCCATCAAAAATGGAAAGTCGCAGCTGTACAAATTCCCCGTCCCCGAATCCGGCACATACTGGTACCACTCTCACGTCAACTCTCAATACACCGAAGGGTTATGGGGCGTTCTGGTCGTCCGAGAAAAGCCCGAAACTTACAGCGACCTGTACGACACAGAGATCCTGATAACCTTGAACGACTGGTATCATTCTTCTGCCCACGACAACGAGGCGTTCCTTCTAAGTCCCGCCAGCCGAGGCGCAGCACCATTTCCCTCCTCAGCACTAATGAATGGCAGAGGTCGCTATCACTGCATTTACGCCTTCAGACAATTGCGCTTTTGTTCTTCACTTCTCCAAAGGCGACCCGTGTTCCGCGTGCAGCCCGGAAAAACGTACCAAATTCGTCTCGTCAACACGGCGGGATGGACGTCCTTCAACTTCACCGTGAATGGACACACACTGAGGGTTATCGAGGTGGATGGGGTGCATACAAAGATAAGTTCACCAGTTCATGCTGTTCACATTGGCGCCGGGCAAAGATATTCCTTTCTCCTCACCATTCCCAAATCTGGCCGGCCCGGAAGCCGATATCTGATCCGAGCCGCTATGCGCACGGATCTGTTGTTCACGCGTCCCGGAAATATTAACCGCTTTCCTGAAGCGGTGACCAGCGAGGTTACAGGTGTTCTCGTATATTCCAATAATGAATACAAGGAATCTACCGAATTGTTTGCGTGGTTTCAAGGTTATGCGGTTATAGAATCTGAGCGCTGGTCAAATCTCAGGTTTTTGAATGAAGCGACCTTGCAAAATTATGACGGACAAAGGGCTCCAGATTATTTCAATACCAGTTTGACCTTGAATATCACGTTTAGTTACGATTCCCAGGGAATTCGAAGGGGATCCTTTAACGGGAGACCTGTTAGGTTGACAATGGCGAAGCCGGCGCTGGCAATGATGGTTAGAAATGAGACCATACCTGAGAGTTTATTTCCGGTGAAGATAGCATTTGGACAAGTTGTACAGGTAGTGGTCAACAACCCGATGGAGGGACCCCATCCAATCCACCTGCATGGTCACCATTTTTGGCTGATGGGGATGGGAGCTGCGGGAGACGGGAACTATACCGAGGGGAAGCACGCTCTAAATTTTGGCAGTCTGATGCGGGACACGGGGCTGGTGAAAGCGAGGAGTTGGATGGTGTTGCGATTCACGGCGGACAATGTGGGCGTTTGGACATTGCACGTAAGAGCAAAATTATGCCTCATTGTTTATTTTACTCTCGTTTTGAGTTTTATTAAATGTTTTTCTCTAATTATTACAGTGCCATATTGACTGGCACATGTTAACTGGGATGTCCATGACGTTTATCGAAGCTCCTGAAATGGCACATAAATTACAAATTCCTGAAGAAGCAAAGATAATTTGTGCCGATCACAACATTATAATTTAATGTGCATAACTTATGCCTTTAATATCTTAATCAATTTAAATAAATGAGAATTGTGAGTATAAATGTAAATGACCATTTTCAAACTTTCACCCTATATGTATATGATGCAACCCACGACACGATTTAAATCGATTGTCGGAAGGTAAAAAATGCACTCACCACAACATATATTCTGGCACGTTGCAACGCTACCGGTACTCACGTATGTTTTGTCATGTCAGTTTCACGGGTCATTCTTAAAAACAAACAATTGTGAACTGAACATGCCGGGAATTTAATAAAGGAACAACTGCAGTACAAATTCGTGGCGACAGTTTACTTACAATTGTTTTACTAACAACTACTACATTTCTGTGCTGGTATATAATTGCAGTGAACTGATGCCTTGTTAGAAACTTTTGTCTTGTACAAAGTACTGAAGAAATGGTTCTATGGGGAAATATGTGAAATCATCATTGACCACTTTAATTTCCTTGTACTCGCACACATTTTTGCCGACGATATGAATTCCCCCTGCCATCTGCATTCGGCACTGTCAGCTATGTACGAGACCGTGCAGAGAAAGGTAGAGAAAGTTGGTGAAAATGCACTCCCTCGTATTGCGCTACGAGCGTCCGATTTAAAGGAATTTGAAGAGTAAAAATATAAATCGTGGTTGGCAAAATGGTACAAAATTACAAACAACGAGCGAATCCATTGCTGATGAATATGCAGGATTGTCAGATATGAAATTGCGGAATTGAATGCAAGTTAAGTTATACGATACATATATACATTGCTTGTTGGTTTCTTGAGAATGCATGAACGATTACATTTTATATAAATGGCATTCATCATTACATCCACATACATTGCAAGAAATTATTATATTTTATATGAATCAATACTATTACATAAGACGCACATGTATACCCGTACCTACACCGAAGTGGTTCTGTCAAAGCTTACGTAGTTGAACTGAGTTCGCATCAATGACACATTAGCAGGTCTAGGAGAAAGCGTTTCATCCTGATCTAAACTGCCCCTATCAAGGAAGTTTGGAACAGACTGACTCAGGCGGGGCTCCTGCTGCTGCCGATGTCCAAAAAACTTTAAACTGACGGTGAGTGTACGCGTCCGCTGGAAAAACAGAGCATGCGACGCAATAGCAAGTCTGATATTTCTGTTCAGAAATCCGTTCAAAATGGGATTCAGGCAACTTGTTGATGATCCCAACAAATAGGAAATATGAAGCAACAGTTTAACCATTTTCTCGTTCCGATCATTTCCATCCGAAAATTGTATCCAGGTGCTAATCATGCAGAACGGAAGCCAGGAGAAAGCAAATGCAATGGATAGACTGAACAGCCTAATTCTTACAAGACGTTGCGTCTTAAGCTGTATTTCCAAAACGGCTGGAGAAGATATGGAAACCGTGTTATTATTTGCTAACGTTTGTAGTGTGAGGACGCTTAGAGAAATGACAACGATCACGGGTAGAATATGGCTCACCATTTGGGACACGAAGAAAGGAAAGGGTGCATCGTGATGAACACCGGTGCAAATTTGGGTGTACTTGGGAAGGTCACTCGTGTTTCGGCTGACCACATGGGAAACGAATAGAAGTGGCCAGTACATTTGAACCGCTGCTGTCCAGATTGAGACGATGAGAATAAGCGCCGGGTTTTTTGGGATGCCACTTGTTTCAACTGGAGACAATGACTGTCGCGCCACAAGGAATCTATGTAATATCAACCGTTTAGGAATGTGTGCTTACAAAATGATTTTAAATATATATTGTGGAGTTAGATTACATGTCCAAAGAAATTGCGACGTCTGCCGGCAACCACGCTATTTTAATCACAAAAAATTAAATTTAGAGTACATTTTTTTAAAGGAATACACATTATCTTAAATAAAATGCATTTCTTACGGGTAAATACAGTAGTGAGAAGATTTGCCGGTAGACAGCAGACGGCAACTAGTAAATCTGCGAAACCCAAATGAACCACAAGTTGGCCCGTTGTGTATCTCTGAATTCCTCGCGTAAACGGAAATAACCAACGTATTGGCTACAACGGCAAAATTGATGACGGAAATGGAGACAACATAAAAGAGAATCGTTGTCGTGAATGAGTGACTTAAACAAGCAGAAGTTTTGAATAGAAATTTTGAAAATGATGACGATTTCTTAAACGTGCAGTTGTGAGATGCAGATGAATGGCCCGACATGCTTGATCCAATTGTGGTAGAGCCCATACTGGTGACTTTAGAATTTTAAATAGGTTAGCACTTGATATGTCTACACGATGTGTTAGCAGCCAAGAAGAAGAATTGTGACTGAGATTGTGAAATAAAAAATGAGATGTAATTTAAACATTTTTTGCATGTGTAATTTCTTAATAGTAACCGCTATACAGGGGAAAGAAATTTAATCCATTCAGCCTGCTGTAAAGGTAGTTTCGGTTCTATTCTAAGAATATAGTTTTCTTCAACATTCTTGAATTAGTGCTAACGAAAGGAATGTGGCTTTAATTATCACAATGTTTGTCATCTGGGATTTCTCACCGAAACTGGAAGGTAACTTGCTTCCCAACATAATTCGAAGGAGATATATATTCGATGGTATTTACAACAATGACTAGGTCGGTCATCACATGCTTTAAAAATATATCTAAATTTGTGATTTGTGCATGAATGCTGATCCAATTATTAATTAGGAATTAGCACATTAATTATAGTTTATTCTTGTAAAAAGTTCACTTTACATTGCAGCTCCGGCAGAATATCCTGAAAGGGCATGCCGATTGAACGAAATTAGAAAATTAAATTAAGGATATTAAATTAAACGCTTGCACGAACTCGGACGATAGTAAAAATGTTTCTTCTCTGCTGGATTTCCTCTAATTTCGTGTTACATAATATTAGTGAACGGAACATCACACACAATCCCGCTTCCAGTGTGCATCGTATTGTTACGGGAAAATTCATTGGGCATTATTTTAAGCCTTACTTTTTATTTTAACTTACATTATGGAACTTTGCGTTCAAGTTTCAATATGCTTTCACTGTGTGTCAAGTTTTTACCATGTGAGGTCATTAGATTTGCAAATGTGGTCAAACTCTGTGCATGAATACGGTGCCCTTATTAGAGTCATAAACGTTAGCAGTTTTTAGTCGCTGAATTTATCTGCTGGTATTCAAGTATGCAAATGCTGCCAAATAATATGCAGCGAGGAGAGAGATGAAGTTGGAAACCGGTTACATATATCAGGCAAGGTGAACGTACTAGATCACATCCAACTTTCCCCAGCCAAGTAATTCCATTGAATTTGCATGTAAAAATGAAGAGTGCATTCCACTCTATATCACTCTGTCCGTGTATCTCAAATGTCATTCGAGTCAATCTGTGTTTCAAGTGAAAATGATGTTTAATGAGAAATTGCATAGATTGTATGTGAACAGTGGATACGAACATATTGGGAAAATTTTATGTTTGTTCAAAGTGCTTTCTATTTATGGTCTGCGTTTAATACAGCTTGTTAGGTAGCCAGATTTTCAGATTAGGAAATTCTAAATGTGTATCCATTCCGTTTGTGCAGTGAATATTGTTGGATTGTAAGAAAGACACCAGTTTTCTCCATTTAACTCATAAAATTATCCTTTCATGGATGAGGCGTGTTTAGCAATCCGTTCATGGAATTAGAAAGATTTCCTCATATCGAACCGCACTAACACCGGGTTCGCTCGTGAATATCAGTTAGCTGTCCTGGGTAGCATTTTCATTCTGCCGGAAATATAGTCCCATTACAATTTCGCATCAATGGGTTTGAATATAGCATATTGTAAATCCAGATGTGCGAATTAGATCGCACCATTGTACGAGGTGGGAGAATCGTAAAGTACCTTATTTTTCTGCTGTACTATATGCAGTGGAAAAATATTGGCAAATTTCTTGTCCGCGAAAAATGAGAGAAGTTTATATGGTTTCGCGTTTAGTGTCACGGCATTTGACGTAGATGAGTGGTTGTAAGATGTATATTCTGAAATTTTAAAAGCTCACATCATTCAAATTTGTGTAACGATTTTTGTTTTTACTTTGTAGCGACTGATATATATTTACAGGAATGTGCATGACATTTATCGAGCTTCTTGATAGGGTACATTCCTTAAAAATTCCGCACGAAGTGATACGAGTCTATACTACACTGCTTAGAATATTGTATACTTTGGAATTTAATATTGTTTTACGAATGAAACGGAAATACACAATAACACATTTTTCCTAATGTGCTTGTTTTGTAATATTGTAGAATTTGTCTGTCTGGTCGTATTATGGAAATTTCTAGACAAAGGATAGTAGTGTCTTCATGATTTTTTTATAAATTTCAAATACTCTATTTGCAGCTATTTTTCTGTTTGACGTTGCTTAAAATATGTGCATTCATGAGACCAAGAGTCCAGATCCTTGGAATCATTACTTACAATAGGTAGCAGAGATGTGGCGTTTCATAACTCGGACTGAAAAAAAACTTTCCTTTTACTTTCATCACGGCTTTGCAAAGGGTGCACGAGTCCAATTTGAAGCCAAGGTAAAACTCGTGTTGCGTAATATCACCGGAGGTAACGAAAGTGTGCGTAATCGCATTACGCCGTTCCAAAGAACTTGGAGCATGGAAGCAGGATACAACGTCAGGCTTCTTTAAGAAGGCCATAAACTGCTGGCGGCAACATGATGTCCAATGCAACGTGGTGAAGTGGATGTTGTAAACTGTTTTAACAATCCTTGTAGTAATTTGATCTTGTTTCCATCAAAAACTCTGTGGCTGTTATTATTCGTGCAAATTTGATTAAGAAATGGCCCTTCCATGCCTTTTCATGTCCTTACTTGTAGCGCAGCATGTGAATCATCCTAGCATTCCTTCCCAACAATAACACGGTTTCATTTGCCTTCAATCCTACTCACGTAACTAAGGATGTATGTGCTTCTGCGAGTTCCGGTCAATAGGTATATTTCAGAACTCAAAGTACTGAATATTAAATATTAATATTATTTAAGCGGCATCCTTGCATAAAGTGCTACAGGATCAATTTGGCTGGTTGAAATAATTCTCCGGAACTTTATGCATCATATTCGTGATGTCCGTTCAGTCGAGACTTGAACCGGATGCTTTCCAAGAAAATCATGGGCATATATTCATTTCCGGTAACCTCTGTTGAGCCATCATAACGACATTATTCATTTCTGTATCAGCTCACCAGTTCACATTGCACGTTCATATTCCGCATTTCATTGGAACTCCACGACTTTTCCTGACCTAACCGGTCAGTGTTTGTCTTGCTTGCTTGTGGATTCGTGTATGCAGTTTTGCATTTCTCTCTGGTAATAGCGCAATATGTACTCGTGACAGCCTGCTGTGGAGCACGCTATCAATATGCTGGGCAAACGGGACGAGCTCATAGGAATCATGTAGACAGAAATATAACTAAAACCAATAGTGTGCTATTACGGGCAAGGGGTCATTATGTGCTATGCAAACAAGTGCTCAGTTAGGTCACTCTAATAACATTTACTGATTAGAGACAAATAGCTGGTAATATCTTGTATTTCGATCAGGCGTGTTTCAATATTTCACAACTTGGTCGCGTAATCATGTGAAGCTATATATAGAAATGTTGTTGGCGAAGGATAAGATCAATGATTATTTTAATTAAGTCTTGAAGGTGTATAAAGCACTCATGCCCACAGAAAACCTCAAGTTGATGATACGCAACAAAGAAATGTCAAATGCACTCGTCTGGCTATCCCGGGTTCTTCGTGCCAACGCTGTCACAATACTTTCCACGTTTGAGCAATCAGATTATATTTTTTGGTATGATCGTGCTCTGTTCCGTAAAGTGTCATTCCAGGTGGAAATTTTCTGCGGATTCGCCCTCGGTCGTTGCGTAAATTATGATTACCTTTCGTGTTCATGTTTGATGGCCATGTGATATTTAAGACGAATTTGTACACATAATCGTTGCGATAGTACACGAAAATCTAAGAATATACTAGACGTGGCGTTGGGCAGGTGATATAATTGCCTGTGAAGGTCACCGCGATTATTGTGTCTTGTGACTGAGCTGAAAATAGAAAGAGTAGACGGCGGTTGGATACATAATTCATTTGGTAACCTGGTTTCCGGACAACGCGTGGGTTGGCTTGTTGCGTTGCATGTGTAATTGAATGCTGCTGGAGTTTGTCATAATCGCAATGGCCTACAAGAAAATGCTTTATCTAATATTGCTAATCAATCAATATACAACGAAGTATCGAGCTCGTGGATATGTGCTAAAAACTGATTACGAAAATGCGTGCCATTTGTGTCTTCTGAATGCCATTATGCTATTCCTAGGCTCCAATAATATTCCTGAAGGATTGTCATTTAGAATTGTAACCATTCGCAAAACATGCTCGGAGTAGAATATTAATTTCCCCGACTTTTAGACTAGATCGATGAAAATAAGAAAGTTACAACGAAAGGAATGTTTTGTTTTTTGGTTTTTAATATCGAAAAAATGAAAATATTGACAAATTGTTCTTTCCCAAACGGAAATCATTAAAAAGGAGGAGACAATAACTTATATATAGATAGTTGAGTACGTATAAGAAAGTCGAGTAAGAACGTCAACGTTTATTGATTTACTTTTGGCATTCCCCTGTGGCTGCTTTATGCAACAGCGTCGACCCTGGACGGGACACACGTGCACTGAAATACCACAATAGCTTTTTGATATCTAATTTCATATTCATACATGATACCTACTCGTATTATCATTGTGCGCATTTACATGGTCTTATTCAATTCAATACTGAAACCCCAAAAATAATTTTATATTAAAAGATAGTTAGGTTGACATTGTAGTTCAACATTCCATTACGCTTATCTATACATATTAATATTTGTACATGAGTTATGTATGCTTTGAATTTGTCCACATTTCAGTACAATAGGTTTCGGGGTTTTTGTAGCACAAGCGAGGAGATTTTGTAATAATATCAGTTTGAAATATATATGTTTACATAAATTCTTTTCCCACAAAAGTCTTAAAGAGCGACTACACATTTCTATACTAAGCGGAATTCCATATTATATAGGAATATATGCTAGCGCTGGCGCAGGTACATAAAAAAGTCACCAGTTTTTTATAGTCTCTTGAGATTCATCGATACGTTACGATGCACGTACCTACGTATATCATAGTTTATTTTTGGCCTTTTGCAATTACAATAGCTGGGCAAGATTTGTTATAAAAACATTGATTGATTTTGTCATAAAATCCTACTAGCATAATAAATTGATTGATGATGTTGTGGATGTACGACCAATAAATATTTCAGCTCAGAGTTGGCCGGAAAATGTAAAAGCACACCGGGTTTTACGTTACGAACCAAGTTCGAGTGAGTCAATTAGCACCAGTTGTTGCTTTTTTCTCGTTAACAAGCTATATTTGTCACAAATCATAATTTGACCGGGTAACTGAAATAAATGTCCAGCAAATTAGTTGGGCAAATTGATTTACAAAGGTTGTCAATTCAGTCATGTGGAAAGGACATTATACGGTCAAATCATTCACTCAGTCATGTGTTCATAGACCTGAACATCTTAGGACATACATGTGGTAAATATGTGCTGGTTACAAAGCTTGCTTTGATGGAGCGGACAAGTAGACAGTATATTTTTTATTATCCATTTTCGTCTTGGAGAAAGTTGTTTCTGGTGTTCGCCAAAGAACCAGATGCCTATAGAGCGTCATTTAGAGGATCAATTTATGTAGCTAAGAAAACAAGTATTAAATAAATATGGATATACACAATATACCTACATTAGTAGTACATACATCTTGCATAATATACATACACAGAGTAGACTCACCAAAATTATGAAAAAATATAGCCTTACTGATTTATAATGAAAAGGACAAACAGGCATATGTAAACGAACTTGTTGAATTGATCTCAAAAATTATACGACGGATGAAAGTAATATAATAACATATTACGCCGTACCACCTGAATTTGCACCACGCCAGTTCGTACAATAATACTCGACTTAAGGATCAAATGACAATCAGGTTTATTCTCTGGATTACTTGGATTGAATGGTAGATTTACTTGTTACTACGAAATGATAGCTTGCGCAACGCTTCATCATCACAACTCATTGAACTTTCTCGGTTGAACGTCTTCTTAAATCTGAGACTTTTTACATTGTCACGTATATCAATTGAAAATTATGCAATGATGAACCAAAATACTGAATATTTTTTGCGAGATCGAAATCTCGTTAAAACTGATTTTCTCTTACGTGTACAGACGTTACCAATTGCAGACATAAGCAAAACACGGACACACATTCCATGCTTACACAGTGTGGCAAAAAAATGTAATCTCAAGTTATCCGAGCTCAGAGAAAACTCAGCTTTACAAAATTAGAGATACGAAAGTCCATCAGTCTTTCCAAATGCATAATCCGTGTGGTTATGCAACGTCAAAGCTTCTAAAATTCCACTTTCGAAGGAAATAGTTTTTTATGGACTAGAAATAACATTTACGGAACTTCCAGAAATCCTAAGCGCCCTTCCAGTCTCTCCGACAGGGTTCGTTGACCGATTGTTGCTGCATTTCCAAGTGTTCGTCCTACTGGATACTTGAGAGCCTTTGGTATCCCTATTCAGCAAAATCATCACAGATCCGTTTCCCCTCGTCAGCGGATGCTGACTGCCCACCGTCGGCTGGCGAATAAATGTAGGTTGCATGCACAACGGCAAGCAGGATCTGAGCACAGACTTGAACATTTTCCGAAATTTGGAATTCAAAAACGCATACAAAATCGGATTGATGCTGCTGTTCGAGAATCCCATCAGCTGGGAAAGGGGAATGAGCGTGTCGAGTAGGTCGGAGCACCACAACGAAAACTTGACAATTGTCGCGAAAAAGAATAGAGGAAACCAGCTCACGAGAAACACACACGTCACTAGAGAAAGCATTCTTCGCACCGCCTTTCGCGTGTTTCGGTGGACAGTTTGGAGAGTCTGGTGAGTTGCCGAGTTTTGGGGCGCCTTGCGACGGGACACGTTCCACCAAATGTGTATGTTCAGTCCCGAGATGAGAATGAATGGAAGGATGTAGCAGAGAACTAGATTCACAAGCAGAAAGTACGTTTTGCCGTGCTTGTCGTTTGACCACATTTCTACGCAAATTGTGATGTTGTCTGGTTCGTAAGGAAAGGTGTCAAAGACGAATAGCCACGGCGTTGTGACTAGAATGGCGGTTAGCCAGATGAAGAATATTAGTCGGATTGACTCCGATTTTGAGAGACCATGAGCTCGCTCCATTGGCCGGCGTATGGCTCGACATCTGGCTCAAAACATTAAAATGATTCACTAATTAGAACCGACTAGTCAGTTAATTAAACACTATCTGACTAATTTGAAGTATGTTACCTGTCCAGCGAAATGGCGACCAGAGACCAAGACGAAGCAAATACGGATACACCTTGGACGTAGGCTACCCACTTGCAAAGAAATGATCCCAAATACCACGCTGAAAATTTTACAAAATAAATTATGAAACAACGTCACATCAGAGCAGGTCATTTGACTGTAAGTAGAATCACAAATTTGATTGCAACTTACGAATAAATACATTTGAGAGAAGAGTAGCAGGCACACAAAACACGTTAACAAACAAGTCGGCCACTGCCAAATTTACAATGAACATGTTGGTCACAGTCCGCATCTGAGGTCTCATAACAAAGACAAGAATCACGAGTGAATTTCCAATAATCCCGGCAAGAAATATGAGAAAGTATGCTGCTGTGAGTGCAATGGTCCATTCAAAGGAATGTCGAAGGTTATCGAACTGGAGAATTGCGTCAACGTCAGAGTCGTTCATGTTTACAGGTATTTTGATTTCTCATTCCAGTGTAATAATAATAACTGAGAAAAGTAGATAACTTCTTGAGACTAGATATATGAGAGAAGCAACAGGAGAAGTCAATGTTCCAGAGCACAAACGAGTCGAGTGAGAGCAACAGCCTTACTGACTGCATGCCAGCACAAACACTCGAGTGAAAGTTGAAGCAGAGCTTTGCTTTCTCTCAAGCTGAAGGGAAAGTCAGTCGAGTGGCAGTAGTTCCATATAAATCAGTAGTAGCCTTCGGTCCCATGACTCTGCTGCCATTGTTTTCGTTTTGATTTGTAAAACGCGACGATGAACGTGTGTAACTTAGGATTTGGGCTTGATGAAAGGGGAGTAGGAATTAGTGGATGTGGAGGCATATGTTTTTAAGTTCTTGAAATCGAAATTAAAACTCATGTATGAGACGTTATGCATGTGCCAGTCGTTACAATTCGTTACGACTACAACCACTGTCATGTTTTAGATTCGTTACTGGAGGCAAATGAAAAGTTATACAAGGAGATAATTACGACTAACAGCAATGTTTCAGGAAAATAGATGTATATAATTCTACGACACATGGAGTCACACGTGGAGAATGGACTGTCACGGACTAACCATATTATCTTTATAGACGTCTTAATCCAAACGTAAGACGACATTACAGGAATGTCGGGAAAAGGTGTGCGTGGGGACACTGATCCGTATTAAAATGTTCTATAGCGGTACTCATTGCGATTGCGATGATGAAAGATTAAGGTGTAGTTTTATTGAGAGCTAAACAAAAGAAATTCCAGTGGAAATGCTCATTCAACGGAAATAAGTAGGATAAGTGTTGGCGGTTGTATTTATGAGCTGGAAGAAGATAATGGCAGAGCTTCTATGACTTCGTCGAGCGTCTCGAAGTGATTTCAACAGTGGGATCCAGTGGGATCCATTTTCTATATAGGAATTATGTCTTGAGGTAGAATGTATTGGCTGGAAACTTGCTACAAATTAATTTCCGATCACTACCTAATTTCCTAATGGCGAGTTGTGTAATTATGAAGGCGTGTGATTAGTATTGTGGGCGAGCTAAAAAGTGTGTCGAATTTTGTGTTGTTTCGTTGTACAAAATAATCCCATATTTCGTAAGACATATGTCGCCGATGTAACCATTTCGACTCTTCTGAAAAAGTATAAGTAGAAATTATACTAAAGTGTGCCTTTGAGAAAGCTTCACAAATAATTAGTCGAGTGTTACCAGAACTCTGAAGGATTAATCTACAATTCTAGAAGGCTAATGGCAAAACTTGCTCATTTTGAAAATTGATGAGAGAATGAGCTCCAAATAATTCAGCCAACTGAACTTGGGATTCCAATTGAAACTAAAAGCATAATAGCTGCACATACAACAGAGGTACGCAAGAAAAGGTAAAAAAATCGACACGTGTGGGAGCGTTTTGAGTCAGAATTTGTAAGGCGGCTAGGTATATTATTTCATATGTTTGTCCAATTTCTTTTGTGCATGGTCAAAATGCATCAATAAGTTTGCTAAAGTTTCATGAGGATCGCTCGTAAAACATGAAATGCACGGGCTCAATGTCTACGCCAATTATGCACAGTGGTTTTCCTTAAAGTAATAAATTTTTAGTAGGAATGTGTTGATTTATTAGATTAGACGATGTTATTATTGTGGCGCTAAAATTCCTATTAATTTTTCCTTCTTTGACACACGCATCCGTCTCAATGGATCAAAAACCTATTCCTTTCAGGAAAACAGAGAATCAGAGGAGAATGGTAAGTTATCATACAGGAGGCTGCGTGAGTTCATGGACAAACAATGCTGCTTATTCAGAAGGTTTTTAATTATACATAATTTTCTTTATTTGTATGTAAAATCGACTAAAGGAATTATTTGCTAACAGTATTTCACACTCGTGACATAATTGAGGCAATGAGGTATCAATGACGTATGTAATTTAATTGAATTGAAGTTAAACTAAAATTTCGCAGCTTCAAAGCTATCAAAATTATTTCTTGGCAAAATTTATCGAATTTTATTGGGTGCTGAACAGTTAAATCCGCTGTGTACTTGAAACATCAAAAGGATCGAGCATTACAACGCCGCAGTTACTTAAGCTAGAAGTTGTACGAGTTGTGGTACGTAATCTACAAGTTGGCTTATAAGCTCAGGTGAAAATGGAAATGTAATTTAAGTATGTTTTCAAGTAAACATGCTAAAGCTCTTCTCCTTTCCCTCTTAGATTAATCATGTGGTAGGACACCTTTCCCAGAAATAAGAGGATTTTCGGGTCTACACGCAAAAACTACGTCATCAATTTGCAAATAAGTGAATGGCAACATAAGTAGCATTGATATTTTTGTGTCTGCAGGAAAACGAATTTGTATTTTTTATCAAAGACGGAATTAAGGTCACAATTACCGCTTTGTTTACAAGTCTGTAGGTGACCTTTGAAAATACTTAATTCGTTCCGAACTTTCGACAATATTGTTTTTCTGAACTTTGGACAGAGCTCTTGTTTATGTGGGTAGCAATTAGAACAAAAGACAGGATGGAGTACCCGGAAAGGGCAAAGTTTGCGTGCATTATATAATGCGTGGTCAAACTGATAATACTACGATTCGGTGTAAAAACTTAACCATTGTTTTGGTGCGGTGTGAAACGTCCAACAATAATGTCGTCTGACAGCAACAGGTTTTCCCCAGAGAGAGAACAAAAGGATACACTCTGTAAACAACTTTCCAAAAAGAAGACTTTCCAAAAGAAAAAGAAAAACTCTCTCGTGCATGGCTCCAATTTGTTAGAGATACGCAGGTAATTTGCAAGTGCGACATACAATAATGATACCTAGAAATGTTTCTGTAACACCAACAAACTTGCTCACACATAAACATTTTGTCAATTGCGAAAATATAATAGTTTCAGAATTATAAACTTGGCACAGCATTTTTTACCAGATGCCTTAGGGACACCAAACAACATCGTCCCCAGTATTCAAATTATCATAAACAAGCAACATAATGATAATCACCACAGCCACGAATGCGGTCGCGGTGAAAGTTTGACGTTACTTGCTTTCGTTACAACTATTCCTTCAAGTATACTATATATCATTTTGAGACAAGAAACGAATTGCGTTTCTTCTCGATTGGCGAATAAAGTCAAAATGCTTGTCAAGTAGTACCAACAAAGGGACAGCCAAGGCGCTCTCAACGACCAATTATCATTTGTTTACAACCAGAATTACCATCTGTAGCAAAGATTCAAAGGCATATTTAATTATTACCTTGCATGTTTTTCTTTGATTTAATTACAGAATCTAACGAAATGGTTGCATTGTTTCTGTTGTGGTTGCGGTTTAGGTACTGAAGGTAGTGCAGCCACAAATTAATAACACTGAAATCTGGAAATCAGCTTATGCACTTTGATCTATGAAATGTATGTTAAGCCCATTATGACGTACTGGTGATGAGAATTTCAGCATTCCCTAATGGAAACAGGTATTGTTATAAGAAATAACAATGGAACCATGTCTTTTTGTCGAATACAATATTCATGATTCGTTTTGGTTGCAACTGCTCCAAAGTCATTGTTGATGAAATTCCGTATTTTCATAATAAACATAATAGATTGGCATTGATAGTCAGATATCAGCGAATGCATTCTCTAATACAGTGCCATTCAATACTTTGTTTTGCTCATAGGCATTAATTAAAAACGCTTACTACTGGAATACGTTGAAGCTACAAGGAGGATTTCTCGGGAAACGGTGAGTTTCCACTTACCTAGAAAAATGAGAAAATATGGATTTCCATGGAAACATAATCACAAAAGTAATATAAAATTCCAAAGGCAGTAGCGGCTCAGGTTGTTTGTTGAAATTGGAGACGTGCAAACCGACCCGATATTCTGGCTTAGATAATTGAGTTTGCAGTGCCATCAATTATATCGTTGCTGGTGAATTTCAGGACTTTTCGGCATTGATTTAAAAAATATGCGCTTAATATTGGACTCTCCGAAATTTAGAAACCGGATAAAAATCCGGTACCTTTGAGCAATGAATTTTTATTGAATGAGTTATGATATCATTCTGAATGGAAATCATTCTTTATACGCCTTCTGTAATTTGATAACAAGTATTCAATCCACATCACCGTCAAAATCAGTCCATATTTGAAACCCAAGTTTCAACAGAATGAAAATAAGAACTATATATTATCCAGCATATTTCCAGCGCATTTGATTAACTAATATTATTTTATTTACAATACTTTTTACATGTTAAATTGATATATAATACAACATATTTTACACAAAATCCTTTTGCATCGTAACCAGCACGAGCTCCTCAGGCGACACTTTAAACTTGCCGTAAACGCCCACCGGAAACTCCATCGTTTCCCCAGTCAGCCTATATCCCTGTCTGGCGTACCACTGGAACAGTTCCTTTCTCGCCGTGATCACTTTGATATTAACCGCACTGCAGCCCAAGCCCTTTGCGTACTCCTCCACAGTTCTCATCACATTCTTCCCGATCCCATGGTTCTGATAATTTGGATGCACGCAGAGCGTCCCAATAAAGATCTGATTCTTTTCCGGCTCCCTCTCCGTGAACACGCAGCCCATGATTATGGCCGGATTCTTTTCACAAATGACTTTAAAGTATTTGCAAAGTGGATTCGCCATTTGCTTCTGGATCCGTTCTATGGTCGTGTGAGGACCTTCCAGAAGATGTCCATCCGTACTCCATCCCCTGTCGCCTCGATACGCCGTTTCAACCAGGGCAAAGATTTGAGCGGTATCTTCCACCGTTGCGGCTTCTATTCTAAACTGCATGGCAACTGCAAGAAACAAGCGACATTATTAAATATGTTGTACAATTGTATGGTTTTAACTTTTTATATTTTATTTAATTACTCTTACATGTGGTTAGTTTGTTGACAGTATAAACTCGATGCTGCTACACATGTGGAGATGATCTGAGTGACTGAAATGAACCGAAGTCGAATTTATAGTGCAGGCCTGTTTTCAACCAAAACTTGTTTGGAACCAGTGATCAAAACACATCTTCAAAAAAGATGGTGTAATACCAGCTCGGTTTTTTCATGAGCCGTACCAAATTGACATGCGGCGTTCAAGGTGAGCCGACTGCATCCAGTTGATGACCAGATGACGAGAGTAAAATAGGTAAACAAGTTGACATAAGCATGCAATTGGTGATCTGAAATATATTGGCTGCATATCAGCGGGTCATCAGATTATGATTTCACGTGTTTCACCACAAGGTTGGCGACTGACGTTGCGACAAAACAAACCTGTTTTGAAGTCAAGATAATCAGCATCATTGAAGTATTTTTCGCTAAAAAATGATACATGGATAGTTGTGGCTTTGTATCGTACGTTAACGAGTTCATTGTGTTTCTCAATATCAGTCATGTATGAACCGGTCGGCGTCCAGCTGAAGGTCAGGTTGGGGCAGACGAATGGAATTGGTATAATAATAATAGTGAACTTGATCTTCTCCATTCGTAAGAATTGCAGTTGATTAATAAAAACTAAAAGCTTTGCTGTCGCTGTCACTGAAGCTCCTTCTGGCAACCAGACATGGTTAGAGTGAAAGAGTTGGATATTTGAGGAACAAATAGACCCCCAGAGAGTGGATTTGATCACGTCAGCGACTGTAGAAGAAAGTTGTATGCAATTTTTAGATAAAATAGGCGACATTGATTAGATGATCCTAAAAAGGCTGATAAATTCAATTTGGCGTAATAATAGCACAGCATGAGATTTCCAAGTATCAATTTAAAATTGTCATGATCAATGGGCTATATGTTTGCTCACTTAATGCTGAAATGGAGTGGTGCAAAATGAAGCAGAATTCACACTCAATTACATTTTACTGCAGTTCAATATCACCCGCCGCGGTTCTTGTTGGGAGGTAACGTATTCGTTGTGCTGGCTCAGTTTTCAATCCTTTTAAAACTTGCATACATTTTGCGCAAATAATTTGCATCGTGGAATTAAATACGTTACGCGTAGGAACCAAGTATATAAAAAGTGTACCTAGAGTCTAGTTTCTGAAAAGAATGTCATTTTGTAACCAGGTTAGTTCTGAGGTGCGAAAAATTCGCTTTGACGTCACCATCTTTTGTTTGAGTAAGATGAATTAAATGTAAGTGCTATATATAATATAATATGCTACATATTTTTGCTAAGCGAAGCTTTCGCGACATGAGTAATCGGTCTTGTGACGCGTGTCAGCGCAGCAAGATATATTTACCTAAATGGACATAGACTTGACAATCTGTCGGGCAACTAATATTTTGATGACAAATACTGTCAGGACTGCCGCGACAAAACTGGGTACTTGTGACTTGGATGAAAGTGTAAATTTAAAAAACCTTTCTCTTAAGCGAACTGCGTTCAAATCGAATCTCTGGTGTTGTAATTT
Organism: Sinella curviseta; assembly: GCA_004115045.4. Classification (NCBI taxonomy): domain Eukaryota; kingdom Metazoa; phylum Arthropoda; class Collembola; order Entomobryomorpha; family Entomobryidae; genus Sinella; species Sinella curviseta. The sequence continues at coordinate 17,787,742 of CM023203.3, forward strand.
AACGGATAAAGGATGGGAATAATGGAAAGGTTTTAAAATCACAACACTACCGATAATACTGAAAGGGAAATGCCATGTTGTAATGGTAACAAAGGCTATGTGTTCCTTCGTTCGATGACAATCCACGTGAACATAATTTGTTGACTTTTGTTATTCCCTAGCGAGCATCAAAGGAATAGCGTGATATGTTGCAGAGTTCATTTATTAAGGCATTCCCGGAAATGTAGACTTCATTTTTACGGATGAGCTGACACGTAAATTGAACAACTCTGCAGAGCAATTCCTTTTCACATTGCGGGGCTGAAGCAAGCAAACAAAATGCTACCGGGCGTCACGCATTGCTTATTTGAAGTCTCTTGAATTCTTTGACGAAACAAGTGAGTTATGTGTATTGAGCAGATCACAAGAACATTGATTTCGTCGTTGAAGCAAATTTTAATCAAATATTCTATTTATAATATATTTCGTTATTTGCTATTTATCATAAAGAAAGGACGATTCTAAAAATATTTCTTGGCAACTTGAACCCATGGGAAAATTTGAAAGGGGATCTAATAGAAAAAACACTGACAAGCTTTCTTGTCTCGATCCGCGGTTTCTATAAATAACGTCTCGTTGTGTAATTTTGCTATGGGGGTGCATAAATATTTTATTTCGGGATCTAACAATAAGTGCAAGCAAGGACATGCTGTAAGTCTGTGAGTGTTGTGGAAGCGAAGGCGTTCATAAACAATTTTCTTGGACGCGAATGTACATTCATCCGAAATACCCTGAAAACATGGTCCATACCATTAAAATTTCCCTTTCATGTGGCAGTGTGTAATACATATTTCATTTCGGCTAGGTATATTCAATTTTCGGGAATACTATTTTCTGAACGCAACAGTTTAGTAATGGAATTGAAAAGGATATTTTATGCTGAGAGCTAAAAAAATATAAGCGAAATGTACAACAAATGAAACCTGAAACACGGTGGAATTTCAATCAAAAGCGCATACATTGTCGGTTTTAAGTGCTGCCATTTCCGTTGTCCGGGAAGGAGGTACGGATGTACCACCGAGACGTTTTGGACCAGGATCCTTACCCAATCTCCAAAGTGCTTCTGGAGGTCAGTGATAAAACGAAGCTAACGCGGGACAAGGGGGAATACCACTCTGCCCAAAACAATTGACGCATTTAGACGAAAAGTTCAAAACAGATTACGCATCACCGACGCTTCATTGTCATTTTAAAGTGCTGAATGGAGCAATATATATGTGTAATGAATAATGCATGAGGAAAAACAATAACCTGCTTTCAAGTTGGCCACAGCGGATTAGACAATTTGCAAAATTGATTACTTTCACCGCATCAACGAAACTGTGAGTACACAAGATTTGAATATTGCATCTTTCGAACGGCTTGGCGGCGCATATCCCCATCTCATTGTGTGTGTGTGTTTGGTTTCACCATAATTTGGCTAAAATCAGCAACTTTGCATGTGAGAACATCTATGACGGCAGAAAATTGATAATGCCATCAAACACGACACCGTTCATCACACAAGCCGTATCTAGTTTTTACCTTCACCAAAATATTCTCACGAAAATTAATTAAGCTGTGCACAATGCCAATGTTTTGTATGAATTTCGCCCGCAGAGGAAAAAGCCTACTCACAATTACGTATCAAAAACAAATAAACTTCAAACGGGATTCTTACCTTGACTGTATTATCGATTGCAAAATCTTAATTAGCTTTTTCATATGGCGTGAAATTAAAATTAATTATTTTTTTTGTTCGGTTCCATACTAGTCTTTTCTCTTTGTGTTCTTTAAAGTGGGTTGCGTCTATTATGCAAAACAATTGCACAATGTTCTGCTTTTTAGGAAAAGGGATAAATGCCCGGGAGGTTTTATTTTACTGCTGAAATTAAGTTCTGCTTTCTACTTTAGCGCCGTCTATGTAAACGAATGTAAATATATCTGGGCAGGATATGTACATAATTTCTGGACACTCCATGTGCAAATTTCGTGATGGGGATTGGGATTTGGCTGTAATGAAATATTTCTTTCCAGGCCGTAACATAATCTCTGCACTTGTCCAAAAATAGATTCTGGAGCCTAATAATAAATATGGTGGAGCCCTTCCGTCAAATATGAGTTCTTCATGGGATAAATAATTCAAATTATGACGAGATTGCGGAAATTCGCAACGATTCTGTTGAAAAGCCATGTGTACAGATATAATTTTCCATATTCCAAAACGCACGCAAAAAATTCTGGCTGATGACGTAATATATCATTTGCTGTCTGTTGCAGCCAGCCGCAGTCTACAATGGAGTATATCTTTATAATCCCTTCACCAACAAGTGAACAAGTTGTTTTCCAAGGCCACGTATCTCTAAACTTGTTGGGAGTATATCTGTTGTCTCTAGGGAAAACACTCTTGCTCGCAAAAAAAATCTTTCCTGTTTTCACCAAACATCTTTTACCTACTTGCTTTACACATGTATACATTTTCTTGTCGAAAGGAAAGCGGTGATGAATCAGGACTATTAATATTGATGCAAGTCGGTAGCTTCATCGTCGTGTGACCGGCAGCGCTAAAGTTTTGAAAGGAGCTTGAAGAACAAAGTAAGTTTTTTTTCAAGGATAGCTTTTAGGTAAATTCTGTTGCTTACTTTGTGCAAATTTGATTACAATGGAAACTAATGACCAAGTTTACGTTGATGGCCACTTCAGACTTTCTTGCAGCTTTATAGAGTAGGCCAGACGGAAATTTCGGTTGGTTCGCGCATATATCCAAAGTGGGGTACACAATACATACGACTTGTATTTCCACCTGACTTGCAAAATTTATTACAAACTTTATGATTCAATCAGACACGAGCATGATATGGAATTGGTTTACAGACTCACGTTATAAATATTTCAGGTAACACAAAAACATGATTGATTTGAAGAATATGATACTTAAGTATGTTTCTATGTTCGCAAGCATTTAAACACTCATACTTAGATTAGGACTATGACTTGCACTAGAAACCTTAAGAAACGAATTTTGAGTCGCCATCGGAAAGCTCTCCAGCACAGAAGCACATCTCGCACTTCTCGGCGAATTGGAAAACGGAGATCTCCCACCCTCTCCACCATTCAACAAAATCACAATGGAATTCCTTCTTCGCCACGGCTGATCACTGGAATGCTGCTGCCTTATGCACTTTGGCTGCAGCCGAGAATGGAGACAAGAGCGTAGCACAGACTTGAACATTTTCCGAAATTTGGAACTCAGAAACGCATACAATATTGGATTTATGCTGCTATTCGAAAAGCCCATGAGTTGGGATATCGGCATGGCAGTATCCAAATTGTCCGAATACCACAACGAAAACTTGACAATGGTGGCGAGGGAGAAGAGAGGAAACCAACTTATCAGATACGCGAACGTCACAAGCAGCAACATTTTTCGCACAGATCTTCTCGTGTTCCGGTGCACTTGCTGGAGAGTTTGATGAGCAGCCGTGTTCTGGGGCGCCTTGCGACGCGACACTTTCCACCAAATATGTATGTTGAGTAAGGAGATGAGGATGAATGGGATGATGTAGCAGAGTGTGAGATTGACGACAACAAAGTATGTCCGCCCATGCTCCTCATTGCTCCAGAGTTCGAGGCAAATTGTGAGATTATCTGGCTCGTATAGAATGGTGTCGAAGACGACGACCCAAGGAACTGTGATGAGCAGAGCGGCTAGCCAGATCATCAGTATTAGTTGAAGGGCCTGGGATTTTGAAAAACCGTGAGCTCGTTCCATCGGTCGACGAATTGCCCAACATCTACAAAGTTAAACGCAATCGGGATATTTCAGGATTCAAAATTACATTTACTGCAATATAATTTAATGACGTGAGAATGAAATCTATTTTTACCTGTCTAGCGAAATCGCGACCAACGAGTAGGATGAAGCGAATACGGAAACGCCTTGCACGTACGCCACCCACTTGCACATGAATGTACCTAGAAGCCATGCTGCATTCAAGAAGGCAAATACAAAAATAGTACACGTAAATTGAAATCGACAATTTGATAAATTATAAATAACCAATTGACTTACGTGTAAATATGTTTGAGAGGAGAGTTGCCGGCACGCAAAACACGTTCACAAATAAATCCGCCACAGCCAAGTTCACTATAAACATATTCGTCACAGTTCTCATCTGCTTTCTCTGCACAAAGACCACGATCACCAGCGAGTTTCCGACCACTCCGGTGAGCAATATGAGGGAATACGCTGTCACAAGAAAGAGTGTCCATTCTGTAGAATGTCGCAGCAAATCGGGTAGATACAAATCCGCTTTCAGCGGATCGCTTTCATTCATTTTTATCCAAATCTAATGAAACACTTGTTTTGGCACACTTTCACTTTTCCACGTAGCTGAACTCTGGAAGAGTTCAGGAAAACAAGCTTGTTGCTTGGAAAAGAGCGATGTGAGTTGGGAGCGAGACGGATAGAGACTGGCTGCTTTGCAAATGAGCGTTGCTAGAGAAGCCTCGCAACTTTCGCAAGAAAAAGGTATGAGAGATATGGAGAAAGTGAAAGTACATCTTTTCTCCAAAAAAAACGAGCAGCCGTTTTACGTCAATGGGAGCAAAAACACAAAAATGGGTTCCTATACATTTTTCGTTGTATTTACACACGAAAGCATGAGGCTGTTGCATGTAATTTCCCTCTTGCCCATATTTTACAACCTGGGCAGGAACGAAAAGTTCCCACCATGTAGCGAGACTGTGTAAACATGATAAATCTCCGATCCCCCAACATTTCAATAAAACGTTTTTGATGTTTTCAATTTATTGTTGCAAACATTTTCACAAAATGTCAGCACGCTTGCAGTTGTTTCGCAACTCTTTGTGGGAGTATTGGGAAATGAAGGTTTTTAATTAGCTACCGTATCTACTAATCAATCAACGTACCTGTGAGCTGCAGTTGGATGTATATCACTTTGTCACTTCAAAGGTTGCCTGCCAACAGCTCCACCGGATTAATACAACTTAATCTTTTATAGCGAGGTTGGTTCTAAATCTGGGGATTTAGAACTGAACTTTGGATTATCAAATATACAATATAATCTTGCGATGATGATGTCATCAGTCATGATACGGAAATAGGTAGCATGTATAATCCAAATCGGTAGTAAAATTACCCAATCCAGGTATATGTACCGAAGCGTAATTGGCCCCATACTTATTGTTATGCAACGCTCCAATAATGTAGCAAAATATGTTTTGTATTACATGCTTCAAGGGCTGTTTATATTCCATTCTTTTGATTTATTACTGAAATCTGGATTGCTGGAAGGACCAAATGATTATACCATTTTGAATGGAATTTGAACTGCTGGAACGTTACATCAATCGCAGGTTGCACCTTTTGAAGTTTTTTTTTCATTCGGCGCCGTGAGAGGTAAGCCTTTCCAACTCTATTTGATTGCCATATTTTTTTCGTATGAATTGCGAAAACTCGTTTGGCAAGATACACATTTAGTTGCAGTAAACATTTTGTAAGCGGGATTAAGTGTTTTCACATTTCAAAATTGGTTCATTCTGATTAAGCCTATTGCAGAATTTTGAGTATCATTTTATGGGGCAATATGGTATTTCGGGGAAGAAACACCTGCTGTTTTTTGCAGTGGATTAGATTTTGCAAACAAATTGGTAATTGACAAAAAGTTGTCATGTTAGGACTCACAAAAACGTTCCGAATAAAAAATCCTGCAAACAACGGTTACGTTGAATTCAATAGTGTTCGCTTAAGTTCGGTAATATAGTTGTTGTGTTCACAATACTATGATATAATATAATATAGTATTGAATGCATTTACATTATTGAAAGCACATATAATATTGAAAACAGCAAAAGTTGGATAGTGAAAATGAACACATGGTGTTTGTTTTGAACTGTTCATTAACTCGCAACTGCGCCGCGATGAAATCCTTTGTAAGGGACGCTTGCTGAATGAATTAAATTGCAACGGCTTAAATTGTAAGCTTTCCTTAACTTTTTGAAGCAAATGTTGGAGTACCTTGAAACGGGGATTAATCGCAGGAAATGTATTTTTACCAACCTTGAAATTCAGGAACGGAGATTGGTTTGTTGCCAGCAAAACTTCTATGTGGTTGTTATTCGTCGAGAAACAAATGTGTCCGGTTACTCGAAAGTGTAAACCGTAAATTTAAATGCTCAGTACAGAAATGCCAGGCAATGTGTACTGACATGAGAAAAGGAATAAAAGGTGGAATTTGTATGAGATACATGTTGTTTATTGTCACAGTTTCCCAGATGCATTACTACTGATATTCTCACACTCTTACAAAATACTTGAAATGCAAGTTGTAAAAAAATATGGTTTTAATTATGCAACTACGATCGTTGTAGTGTTACGTGTATAGCTTATCATAAATATGGTTGTTGGATTTCCCAGAAGGACGGAAATAGAACTTAAACATTATCAAGATTTGGGTGGCAAGAAAAAACAACCCAAAAAATATCAGCCGCGCAATTACCAGAAGCTATGGCAATTTTGGACAGAATTATGAGAAAATTCCAGCAACTTCCTGTGTCACCTTGGATTAACGAAATGACGGCAAAAGGACTGGATAAAGTGAATGCATTCAAAAACATATCCAACATCCCATCCTTTATACAAAGTTGGAATATGCAAATTAGGCAAATTCTTCGACCCCTTTGGGTCCCTGTCAAACTGACACCAAGCAGTCCACAATAATAAATTTGGTATCAAATTAAAGGCACAGCTTCCCTAACGGATCCTACGTTCAAATTTTTTTAAAATTCCAACCGTGTCGTCAGTAATTCAAAAGAGAAAGACTTTTTTTATATAACCCTACACGTTGTATCTACATGCTACCTACACAGATACGTGCTCTGCTGAATATAATTTACGTAATCAAATAGCCAAGTTTCATTATTATTAGTAGTTCGTTCTTTGTGAACTGGAAATGAAATGCATGTAAGGAGTCTATGGCGAGCAACCAACAACAGCAGTAATTTCGTTATATGAAGTTATATTTCAGGGTAGTTAATTGAGGGACGATGAACTAATCGAGTGAGTTGGCCATCAGTGGAGACTATGTACGTTATCATTGCTCGGAAACGGAATTCCAAAGGGGAAAATACCAAAGTGGAAAATTCCAAAGTGGAAAATTCCAAAGGGGAAAATTCAAAAGGGGAAAATTCCAAAGGGGAAAATTCCAAAGGGGAAAATTCCAAAGGGGAAAATTCCAAAGGGGAAAATTCAAAAGGGGAAAATTCAAAAGGGGAAAATTCCAAAGGGGAAAATTCCAAAGGGGAAAATTCAAAAGGGGAAAATTCCAAAGGGGAAAATTCAAAAGGGGAAAATTCAAAAGGGGAAAATTCCAAAGGGGAAAATTCAAAAGGGGAAAATTCCAAAGGGGAAAATTCAAAAGGGGAAAATTCCAAAGGGGAAAATTCCAAAGGGGAAAATTCCAAAGGGGAAAATTCAAAAGGGGAAAATTCCAAAGGGGAAAATTCAAAAGGGAAAAATTCAAAAGGGGAAAATTCCAAAGGGGAAAATTCAAAAGGGGAAAATTCCAAAGGGGAAAATTCAAAAGGGGAAAATTCCAAAGGGGAAAATTCAAAAGGGGAAAATTCCAAAGGGGAAAATTCAAAAGGGAAAAATTCAAAAGGGGAAAATTCCAAAGGGGAAAATTCAAAAGGGGAAAATTCCAAAGGGGAAAATTCAAAAGGGGAAAATTCAAAAGGGGAAAATTCAAAAGGGGAAAATTCCAAAGGGGAAAATTCCAAAGGGGAAAATTCCAAAGGGGAAAATTCCAAAGGGGAAAATTCCAAAGGGGAAAATTCAAAAGGGGAAAATTCCAAAGGGGAAAATTCAAAAGGGGAAAATTCCAAAGGGGAAAATTCAAAAGGGGAAAATTCCAAAGGGGAAAATTCAAAAGGGGAAAATTCCAAAGGGGAAAATTCAAAAGGGGAAAATTCCAAAGGGGAAAATTCAAAAGGGAAAAATTCAAAAGGGGAAAATTCCAAAGGGGAAAATTCAAAAGGGGAAAATTCCAAAGGGGAAAATTCAAAAGGGGAAAATTCCAAAGGGGAAAATTCAAAAGGGGAAAATTCCAAAGGGGAAAATTCAAAAGGGAAAAATTCAAAAGGGGAAAATTCCAAAGGGGAAAATTCAAAAGGGGAAAATTCCAAAGGGGAAAATTCAAAAGGGGAAAATTCAAAAGGGGAAAATTCAAAAGGGGAAAATTCCAAAGGGGAAAATTCCAAAGGGGAAAATTCCAAAGGGGAAAATTCAAAAGGGGAAAATTCCAAAGGGGAAAATTCAAAAGGGGAAAATTCCAAAGGGGAAAATTCAAAAGGGGAAAATTCAAAAGGGGAAAATTCCAAAGGGGAAAATTCAAAAGGGGAAAATTCAAAAGGGGAAAATTCCAAAGGGGAAAATTCCAAAGGGGAAAATTCAAAAGGGGAAAATTCCAAAGGGGAAAATTCAAAAGGGGAAAATTCAAAAGGGGAAAATTCAAAAGGGGAAAATTCCAAAGGGGAAAATTCAAAAGGGGAAAATTCAAAAGGGGAAAATTCCAAAGGGGAAAATTCCAAAGGGGAAAATTCCAAAGGGGAAAATTCAAAAGGGGAAAATTCCAAAGGGGAAAATTCCAAAGGGGAAAATTCCAAAGGGGAAAATTCCAAAGGGGAAAATTCAAAAGGGGAAAATTCCAAAGGGGAAAATTCAAAAGGGGAAAATTCCAAAGGGGAAAATTCAAAAGGGGAAAATTCAAAAGGGGAAAATTCCAAAGGGGAAAATTCAAAAGGGGAAAATTCCAAAGGGGAAAATTCAAAAGGGGAAAATTCCAAAGGGGAAAATTCAAAAGGGGAAAATTCAAAAGGGGAAAATTCAAAAGGGGAAAATTCAAAAGGGGAAAATTCAAAAGGGGAAAATTCAAAAGGGGAAAATTCAAAAGGGGAAAATTCCAAAGGGGAAAATTCAAAAGGGGAAAATTCAAAAGGGGAAAATTCCAAAGGGGAAAATTCAAAAGGGGAAAATTCAAAAGGGGAAAATTGGTCAGGCTCTCGTGTTGAGCGCTGATGTCATGAGAAAGATAGTAATTATACTCTGAAGAACAGGAAGAACTGCCGGACAATCACGATTTCTATAACCTTAAATCTGTCTACCCGGAAGTACTTTAAAATTCATTAGATTATTGATAGAATACTAACATTTTATAATGTGGTTTCTAAGTTTTCCACCAGGACATAAGTTTCTAGAGCCCGTTGATTTCAACGGGCCTTCTCCGTCTAGTATAATATATGTGCACAATAAAATGGCAAAGTATGTTTTCATTACAGAAGACTAATGAAATAGTGAGCAGCTATACGAGCCCGCTACCTGATCGCTTCCCAGTTGTTTGTCAAAGGAACGAAGGTAAAAAAAGTAAATTCCCTTTACCACTTGATTCCGTGCCAATGTGCCAAGAGTTATTCCCCGACGCGTTTATCAAGGCATCCAGCTAATCAAATTTGGGACGTTTCGAGCCAGACAATTTTATAAATGCCTTCAGTTGAGTAGGAAATTCTCTAGAAATTAACGGGAAAAGAAAAGTGTCTTCATGGCCATTCATCTCAAGTGAATATTTCATAATACATACCAAATATACAAACATGCTACTCGTGGCCGATTGATCTACTAATGATTCAAGGGCCATGATTCATCATTTCCATGAACTTCCCAAAATATAATTATCAAACCAAATATAACCGTAAATACACTCCGACTTCGTTTTTCGGATACTCGGCCCGGTTTCCAGAAAACGTGCACTACCAACATTCCATCAGCATTTTGTTCTAGGAAGATGTTGTTTTCAGCTGAAAATTTTGTTTGCATTCTATTACGCTCAAATCAAACGACTTTGCAAAATCAACAAATACCAGCGTCCATGCGTTGGTGGTGTACATATGTGGTAGGTGGATTCTAAATTTTTCACGTCACGGAAATAAGGAAAGTCACCAGTCCATTCTCTGAGGACGTGTCTGATGACAAAACTTGTACCTGCAGGAAATATTCCTGTGGGCGTTTTGCAGCAGACGGTAAGCAATATTGTAAAGAGGAAATATCTTTGGTAAAAATAGCATTCCAATGAAAACACGAAATAAATTCCGATTTGTGAGGATTAAAATGTGTAGTGAATTCTGTTTTTTTTTGTACTTCAAAGCAATTCAAGCGTCATGTAAACCGGAAATTATTAAAACGCGGTGGTACATCCGATACATCGTAAAGGAATACGGAAGGTGGGCAGCAGATTTATGCCTACAATTCGGAACAAGAAAATGTCTTTTTTCGTCATCAGTTGTATAAATACTTCTGTAAAAGGATTTTATCGGCCGCGGTTTTACAACGAGCGCAAATTAAAATAGAAAGCTTCAAGAAAAACCATCTTGTTAACACTGCAGATAAAGTTCAAAACGACAAGAGGGCTAACAAAAGAATACATCTAGAGTTCCTTTCGTAGCGTCGGCTCTATTCTGTTGCAAATTGTCGCAAACTGAAATTTCAGTTGGATGTATACACCTTTGAATGTTGCAGAGTCCAGTTCCTGTGGGTTTAACGGTTTTATTCAATGAACCGAAACCATTTAATGTTTCCCCAAATACAATTGAGTTTCACAGAGACAAGGGTAGTGTTCTGTAAAACAATTTCGTGTAACGATAAACTATTAAATGATATGCGTTACGTTGGTCACTGCAGGGTGACGTCTCTACAAACCATCCATATTAATTTGGCGCCTAGAGCTGTAACACTGTAACATATGTTTGCCAATTGTGATAATAAACATTTTAAGCGAGCACAATAACCGTAGGGAGTATATAAACATGTATTACTCAACCAGCTTTTTATAAATCTAAACAAGGCTTTATAAAACCCACGATAAAGCTTTTTCCAATACATACAACGTTACAGCTTTCTCATCCATAAACACAATAACTTGCCAACGAGCACATCAACGGGAAATCTGACTATCCCCAAACGTGATAACAGTGAAAGTTCTAGCATATACAATTGAGGTTGCCCCAGGACGAATTCACCCAATTATTGTTAATGCCGCCAATGTAAATGATGGGAAGGTTGGAACGTGTTGTTCGCTTTCATAATTATTGGCTGTTGCAGAAACTAATTTGCCTGGTAGAGATTCAGAAATTAAATTAACAGTCGGGAACGTTGAATCCGATGTTACCTGGAGTTGAAAAGTCCACACTTGTGAAATTTTTCAATTTTGACGACGAAGCATTCTTTAGAGTACTCTTGTTAACATTGCCATGATGCGATGCGGAAGAGACGAATTTATTGGAATGCTTTCCATTTGCCTGACATAGGGAAAACTGTTCATACTCAAAAAATATTCCCAGGCGGAGCGGAGCGTATATGCACTCAGATTGTTTTCCTTTTACTTTGAACCATTCTTCTATTAGCAATTTGCGAAACTACGAAAAGTGATGGTTGCAGATACTGCAGTTAGATATCGCCAAAATCTAAATTGTAAATTTTGTGCAAGATTGCATAGTCATCTTGAGATACGCTCATTGTGATAACGTAAAACGACTTTACCGTAAAAATGCACTGAATACCATGATAACTTCACACACCTATTATATGCAAGTTACCCCGTTAAATTGTAGGATTGCAGGTTGTTGAGTTTGTACAACAGGTACGTAAAATCCATACCGTTCCATCCATCCATACCACAGCCAAGATTGCCTCGAGAAACAACGACACACCTTTTGCCATCTCTTGTGATTTATCGTAGCTACGCTCTAATCCAAAGCAGATGAGAGTGAAAGCAAGTGAAAGTTGGTCCATAGAGCTTCACCGGTTTTCCGGTAAGTAGAAGTGAGATCGGCTAAAATGATATTAAACCTACTGGTCATGTACGTGACTGCAGCTACAGTATTTTTCATGCTTGGAATATTGCTTGTCATCATGCACACGAGAAATAATGAACAATTCGTTTCATTTTTACAAAAATGTCGGTACTCAAAGAGCCCCTAAAGTAGTAATGAGAAAGTCTGGCTATTATACTAATACAACCAAATATCATATTAATTCTGGTTGATTTATTTGTTTATCATTTTTCATACATCATTTAAAGTACATCACATTTCCAATCACATATAATCACTTAAAACTATTCTTGCAGGGATAAATGTGGATACAATACTGTTTACAATCAACTTGCTGTAAATTTTTACCTTCTTAGCCCATTAATGCAACGCGTGGACCTGTTAGTCAATATTATGTTTTATCAAGCACTGCCACAAGTTGCGAACATAATGATTTGTTCATGTAATCAATAGAAATACATTTACGGAATTGATCAATGCACCCTCATCAATCTCCAGACGATTACATGTGGCTCATATGATGCCAGGAAACGACTTTCTAGGTACATCTATGGGATATCTTAAAGTCACCAACACATAAACATAATTAAAGAGTAAATGTAGCTGCTGTATTTTACAATAACGGAGGGACGAGTTCTTTAAAATCCTATTTATTTTCTACTTTTTTCCAACTACTTACCCTGATTACGTCCACACTGTGCACTTCAAACAATGCAACGCACTTGTATCGCGGCGACAATGGGCTACTCATTTTTTGTTTGTAGCAGATCCATAATATGGTATCACATTGCCTCGTGACTTCTTTTCTGATTGGATTACAATTCCTGTAAAATGACAGCTAGAAAAAGTATTTGTAACGTGCAGTGTGTAGACTATCCTGACCGCTGAACAGATTACGGATAACAATTAACTTTATAATCATTTTGTTAGGTCGCTACATTCTAATGATTGTCCAGGGTATGGATTGCCCCATATCATAACCATACGAACGCCAGCATGGAGAAAGAAATATGGTAGGGGCAAGCTGATCTGGACACGTGTGCATATATACACGTTGGAAATTCCTGAAAGATGTAGCTGCTGAGCCGATGCACAAGGGACGAGAAATGGTGTGTTCTGAGAAATACAGCAAGGTTGAACACAAAATGAAAGTACGATGTAGCAGGTAAACCAAACGCCATGGAGTTCAAAACCTGAAAGTATGAGCACGACTCTTCGAATATGACATTGCAAACCATTACACACCGCTCTTTATATAAAATAGTATAACAACATGAATACCTGTTTGGAAGCTTCTAGTGAATCTGATAGGGGCGATTTTAGATACCTGCTCAATAAAGAAGTCTTTAGTAATCACGTCTTCCGGGGTGGCAAGCACGGTGGTGGTCGCTCCAGACATGTTCCCATATAACAAGGTGGAAGCTCTAGAAATAAAGTAAATATGATTTCTATTTATTTAATTTATTCGTACACCTTCTAACACAAATTTCGTTAAAACTAATGCGCTTACTTTCAACTGATTTTATGATGGGTGCGTAGACGGGGTAAAACGAGCTTTTGTAATATTTTGAAATAGTTAAGTCGACAAAGAGAAAAATAAATTGTTTCAGTAATCGTCGTCGTCGTCGTCGAGAAGTTTATGAGGCATTTTACCCATATATCCCGATACGTGAAGCAGAACGGCTACCTTCCGTGATTCGATGCACTCATTGTGATTCATATTGAAATGATATAGGGGAAAGTACACAAACACAGAAATCACAAAAATGGCATTGTCCTTACAACTTGGGTTTAAAAGCGTCAAATAGATAGTAATATGGGAGAACATTTACTTACAAACCAGTCCGAAATTACAGACTAGTTCTTCTCTCTATATATCTATTGTTCCTGGCATACGACGGCGACATCAAATTACTCAAGGATCGCATCTCAATCATATTTCTATCTGCCAGCTCAATTCTAAGGTTTTCCAAATTATTTTCTTCGCCACCGCATATACTGCATCTCCTTTCCTCTCCACCCCATGCTGTGGAAAATCTCGCATTGTCCCTATTAATATTCTCCGGCGTCCCACCGAAACAACTGCAGTGTTGCCGAAAATAGTGCAAGTAGGACAACGTAGCGTTACGAAAGTTTTTGTCTAAAGCGGCGTACAATATAGGATTGAGACAGCTTTTCAGCAAGCCCATCATTCTGCAAATAGATACAAGTTGCAAAAGATCTTGCTCGCTTTCACCACCACCAACGTGAAATTTGATCAGCACCCCGACAACGTAAAGCGGCAGCCAGCAGATAAAGTACATGAGAGAAAGTCCGCTGAGAACGGTGAGGATTTGGTGTCTGGATCTGTAGTGTACCTGCAGGATGGCTGGTAGAAAGGAAAACTCCACCGTTTCTTCCTGGTTTGCTTGAATGTATCCGATGAATATGTTTGTTAGGACAAGGGGTAGCACATATGTGCAAAACAGATTGGCAAATGAAAAGAAACTTAGGTCGAGAACATCCTTGGTCCAAATTTGTCGGCAATCCGGCAAGCCGTCAATAGGATTTTCAACAACGGCGCATACAAATACAAGGGGTAAGTGGATTAGGAGAGCGGCAGTCCAGAGAAATCCGAGGATGAAAAGCGTTTGAAGTCGGGAAAAGTAGTGGTGTCCCCTTCCGCGAGGGATGGTTAATGCCAGCGACCTACAAACAAAATTACAGATGTTTTACGACAAATGTCATGTTTTGTTAAAAATTGCAAAATCCGATTTTAAATCGGATTACGTACCTGTCCAAAGCAATGGCGACTAAGGAGTAAATGGATGTAAAGCTGGAGATACCCTGAATGTATGATACCGCTTTGCACATTCCATTTCCAAGAATCCAAGCTGCTCAAAAATTACACACTTTCTTAAATCTCCCCAAAAAATCTAGTAATCCTTAAACCCAAATTGCAAGTTTGCTTACGAATAAATATATTTATGAAGAGACTTGATGGAAGACAGGTAAGTATGATGAGCAAGTCTGCAACCGCCATGTTGACCACGAACAGACTAGTAATGTTTCTTCTCATTCGAGCCTTGCAGGCAAGCACCACAATTAGCAGCAAATTTCCGAGAAATCCTACCAGAAATTGGGCCGAGTAAAACAGTGCGATTATAATGGTCCAAGCAAGGGAATGATTGAGACAACCGGGAAGGGTTAGAGGTGGTTCCGGGAAGGACGAATTGACCATATAACAAATACTGGGATCTAGAAAGGGGTGGTATTCGGGAACTATGTCCATTTTTGAGAGAACTTAAAGTGAAAGTATATATCGAAACGTAACAAGAGTAAAGATTAGTATAATGTAAGCCGAATGAAAGTTAAGGGAAAAGAGATCAAGAAAAAAATATTCTTTTCAGGAGGGACGCTGGATGCAAACTAAAGTTTGAAATTGGGGATACGTCTCATATTTAAGTTAAATTGGAAAATATAAATTTTTGCTCGTACACATAAATGCAGCATATTTCCCTTTGTCTCATTTGACAGTAATATGCTATTTGTAAGGAACAAGATCAGAGAAAATTTAAGGATAATATCAAGACGACTTTCCGGAATGACGGCATACATATTTTTGTATATCTGGTCATGCTCACCGTGTACAACTCATAGATTGTAATTCAAATCCTGAGGCGAATCTCAACTCAATTCCATAACAATTAATTAGCTCGACAACACTTTAAGCATTCAATCACGGATTTCTACAATGGATCGTTCAAAAGGTCAAGTGATACCTGCTTTTTCCTATTCTTTAAATTAATTACAATGCAAAATGGTTTCTTCCGCAGGTTGTTCCATGTAGTGTTCAATATGACGGGTATCAAGGCCAACTTCATGTGTGGTTCCGGTCGGTACTATGGGAATAAATGCCATGACAATTATTGACGTCAATCAGTACCTACGGTGTAGGGACTCAAACTGTAATCCTCACTGACGATCACAAATTGTTAACAAAATCTAAGCTTGGTCGTACAACTTTGCCTTAATCATCATATTTTATTTGTACTGTTATATCTGAAGAAAGCTGGATGCAAAATATGTATTAGCATGAAACCTGCCTAAATTCTTAAAATGTATTCTTAGCGTCCAAAGTACGTACTAGCATATTGGGCGTGTATGTACAATTATTAATCAATTTTAACCTTTCAGTACTGTCATTGTGATGCATGGAATGAATGAGACAGTAGATATAATTTGCAAGTGGAATGTCAACTTTTGACGCAAAATGAAAGAAAAATCTTGATCATGCATTGCATGTTCTACAAATATTGATATTCTTGCGTCAATGTTAAAAGAGAGGGAAGTCGCATTTCTTTCACGTACATGATTGGTTCAAAGCGCAACTTGTATTCAACTGAAAAAGAAAAATGGCAAATTAAATTAGCCAATGAAAGAAAAGCAAGAAGAATGTTGTCAACAAAACACTTATCCCGTAATAAAATATCACTCGACTCGACAAGGATGTTCTCGATAAGGAAGAAAAACACTCTTTGTGTTTTGAGGCGGATACTTTTCAGAGGACAGTGAAACTAAAGTAAAGAGGAAAGAAGAAAGAAGAATTGCGTCATTGAAATTACAGATTGTGGCCAAGAGAGTCAAAACATAAAACTGGCGTTTGAGCAAAAATGGATGGCCTAATGCCAACGCAGACTGAACAGACCAGAATTTAGGAAATATGTGCAATAACTGGCTACCTATTGTTTTCAATTTTTGATTGGCATGTTCTTGCCTTTCTTATTTCTATTTCTTTATAAACTTGAAAGCTTTGAGCCGAAAACAGCAAGTGCCTGCTTCCGTAGTAATATCAAATTGATGAAAGGATTGCGAACCGAATTGGGAATTTGGTGTCAAGGGTGCACTTGATTAAGGCGCGGGGATGCGTTCATAGAAAAATGGGACAAAAATAGCTCGGAGAGGCTACCAAGTGGATACGTTGATAGAGCATACTTTCTCCCAAACTTTCTTGCAATTTCATTTTGCTTTCTTTCTCAACTTCACCATAGTCTCTTTAAACAATACAGTCGTTGTATCATCACCATTTGCCAGATTTGTCATGAACTTTGACATTTTTTGCGATCATTATTATTGGAAATTTGGTTCAGTTTTGGCTTTTATATTGATGACAGATGAGTTATATAACGGATATTATTCTGCCGGTTATAATTGATCCAATTGTGAATTATCTTCCGTGCTCGTCGAGCTTCACTCTTGTCTTACAAGACATGAAGTTGTCACAAGTTTAATTGTATTGGTAGTCTGATTATAGAATTTGTGTGGGCTTGGACAAGATTTGGCTTCAGACGTGAATCAGGAGATGGCAAATTCCTCGGAAGCGATCATTTCATTTGCTCGTGAAGCGATGAACAACTGTCAAGTGTTTATTACAGATGTCCATCTATTATTTCCAGCAAAGCGATTATTACTTCAAACCAGCTCAAGATGCTCGCATTTACGTCATTATGAAATGTGATAAATGTTGGTAGTATATATTGCTTGTGCTCATGTTATAACTCACCTTTCCCCAATCTCGATGCGAGCCGATCAGAGTTTCAAGTATTTTGGGTAAGAAGTTGACGTGGGTTGATTCTTTCAAGTGACGGCAATTGTGGGACCATATCTTAAATGAGAACGATGTGTACTGCCACCCTGAAATATACGTAGACGCAAAGATGATTGGGTTACCTCAGGACGTAAGCACTCCAAATTTGTTCGTGGAGGTTTTCAGAATATCATGATCGCATTCACGACGCGATAGCTATACTATTTATTTGCAGCTGTTTATTCCGCTGCTGAAAACTGCTTCACAGTACTTCGTAATGCGTGTAGGGTATCAATTGTACATGTCTACACCAATTATATGGACGATGCCACGTTCCAGGTAGCGGGATAAATGTCAAGTGTTGTTAAAATTAGTCACATATGCTTCCGCTTACATCATAAATGTCCATTCCTTTTACACACCTACATTAACACAAAGCATTTTCTTTGGTGCAAATTCAACCTGTATACCTCTAAATGCAAGCGCCGTTACAAGTCGATTATTTAAATATTACTCCATTATTTAAATACTTGGTCGATTTAGTTGCTGGTTTTTAATTACCTGGCCAATCGTGGTCGACCAATTTGAAGTATGGGCATGATTGAAAGCCTATATGTTATACTCAAAGGAAAGGAGCAAAGCGCTCACCATCACTTATTTAATAATACCTGGCAATGTAATATGTAGCACAAAAAGTAATTTTATTATCAGCATCGAAATTTTTATAGAAAGTTTTGGCAGTTCATGATTTACCTTTACATTAAAAAACTGTAAAATATATGCATGAATTGAAACTAAACCTATATTTTACACTTTCTCGCCTTAACACAAGGTTACATTTTTTCAAATGCAGCTCATGTAGTGTCTCCCCATTGCTTATTATCTTAAAAGATTGTAGGCAGTTTATGTAGTTATTAAACAACATTAAGTATTATGATTCTTATCACACAGGTAATTTGGAAAGATTCGTCATATTCTTATAATTTGCTAACTTACAACAGTCAGAATATCGTTTCAGACATACGTGCAGTAATAAGTTATATTATGAACCGCAATCATGAATTTCGATACAGTAGCTATTCAAATTCTCCAGGTACACACGTGCAATATTTACTTTCATTCAAAATAAATACAAACAAATTCAACAAACAATATCCTCTTCCGTAACTCAACCCTTGTCATTGTTAGTTAAAAAGAATGCCTACACATTAGCCACTGACTCCAAGCTACGACTTTTGCTGCTTGACACACCCCCAAACAAGTAGTTGTTACAGGATCGGCTCTCAAACCTATTTCTCTTGCTTTTCGGCTCAACGTACAAACTGTTCAGATCAGAGGGGACGGAAATGCTGCGCCGTTGTTGCCGCTGCAGCACCCACACCGTGTTCCCACACGACGCCACTCTAGAAGAAAAGTCGGCATCCTCGGCAAATCTTGCCGCAATGTTGAAACATCGGCAAATTCTAGGGATGATTGGCACCTCCCCGCAAATTGCTTGGTAAATATCCTTGTTAAGGAAATCGTAGAGAATTGGATTGAGACAACTGTTTAGTGCGGCCATTAAATGTGCGGATGGAACCAGGATTTTAAAGATACCTTGATTCTCGTCCCCGCCCCCGAAAAATCTCAGATATACTAGGATGCCGTTTAGTGGAAGCCAGCACAGAATGAACACAAATGTTAGACCGATCATCATTCTGACTGCCTTACAATTTCTTTTCCGTCGTCTTTGTAGAATATCGCGTGAGTTACTGGAGCAAGATGACACCGTTTTCAGCAGGCCTCTGAGTGTTATCCCGTGACACGTAACGATGACGAGTAGCGGGAGGAGAAAGCGGCCCACCGGAAACGCACACGCCGAGTATATCACTTGAAACAACCCGTCATTCCAGATTTGTTTGCAGTAGGGTAGCCCATCCAACCCTGTGATCACAGTTACTTCAGAGGGCAATGGGATTATTATTGCCATGGACCAGATTAGCGTGATCAGAAGAATTGCTTTCCATCTTGGGAAACGGCGGTGGGATTCACCCAATGGGGTTATTATGTCCATACATCTGCAGCGTGAGTAACCAAAGAAATGTAACTTCTAGTTAACGATTACAAACCGGAATCTACAAAATGGCGATGAAATCTTACCGGTGAAAGGAGACGGCGACAATGAAGTACACTGAAGCAAATTCGGAAACGTTCTGGATATACGACATCAGTTTACAAATAATGTCTCCAAATATCCATGCTACGGATTTTAAAAAATAACATTTTATGAAAAAACGTTTTAACCATCGGACATAATAAACCAACAATGTTAACATCAACTTACGTGTGGTGGTCATAACAAGCAAATTAATCGGAACGGTAGCCAAAGTGACGCACAAATCCGCTGCGGCCATATTGAAAAGCAACAGATTTCTCACGTTCCTCCTTAATCGCGGCTTGCGGAAGGCAACAAAAATCACAACGGCATTCAAATAAGTGCCAAAGTAGCAAACCAAAATATGAGCCAGGCTCATCAATACTATCAATCCGGCTGACTGTGTGAAACAGTCAGGAAACATGTCAAGAAAATTGGTGCCGTTATCCAGAAAGCATGCTGAGGATATGACCAGGTCACTAGATTGTGACGTGTTGGTGCCGTTGTGAGCGTCGATGAAATCCATGATGATGGCAGTGCTTATGTATTTATCTAGATATATCGGTGATTTATGTAATATCGTGGGATATCAGGAGCGAGAACATGTATGATTGTGATATAGGTGCAATAGGAGCAGGAATAAAGATTAAGTTTTATATGTATAATGAGAGGAGATTATGAGTGATGGAGATAACGTGCATGCAGAGTCGATGCAGAGCAGAGACTGAATCAAATGCTGAGGTGAACGTACCTTTAAATGTACAGGTGAAGAAAGCAACATTAATAGGCTCATTTTATACATCCCTTCATCTTCCACTTCCTCTTCTTCTTCATCTTCGACTTTATACTCAAATGACAAGACAGGACAGACGGTTTCATATTTCAGCATATTGCAGCTTTCCTTTCCGATTCCTAAGACGCTCTGCACACATTTTTTTTATTGTGTACAAGCAAGCAATAGGATAATATACGGGAGGGTGATGATCGTGGTGGTGGTGAAAGCTTGGAGAAAGTTGTATCGGAATGGCTGTGTATGTTTGTATCCACCATGTGTACATGCGGGATGGTGTATAATGCACAGGTATCTTTGGCTCAGCCAGCCGCCGATAAACTCTTGACCGTTGTGACCATTTGTAAGAAGCTTAGGTTGGAAGACGTTTTGTAACCGAAGAAGGGTTTATTTCCTCTTTCACTTAATCACTCATATATATATATATAGATGATCGGCGTCCGTTTCCAACATGGGCGCAGACACAAATTTATATACAGCATGGACGCATATTTTAGCTCTAAATAATAAGCTGAACCTGATGATACTAAACAATTGCAAACAAAGTTAGCGTTTTTTTGATGCCCGGTAGGATGATACAACAACTAGGCAACTTTCTGATTTGATAACTGATGGCTCACGTGTATCTTCTATTGATATATAGGGTGCCAACATGTAGCACATTGGACTAGTGAGGAGAGTGAGCTTTTGCGAATTTCCGTAGTGAAAGAGAAATGGGGTGGGTAATTTAATCGCAACTTGTGAGCAAACGGGAGAGTAATTTCTTTTGAAGGAGGAGACTGGAATTGTCTCGACTGTGATTGGAAACTTGATAGCATTGGTAATTGTTTTTTTAAAAGTAGGAGAAATGCTTGGCATCTTGGCAAAGAAAGCTAACTCAAGACATTAGGTTCAATTTCAGACAATAGGTTCAAGACAAAATAGATATTTGCAGACAGTCATCAATTCTCAATCTGCTCATCATGCAGCAACTCATTACGTCAGCGGGTATCATGGGTGCAATGGAAAACTCACCACTGCAGGTAGATTCCAGCTCTGACAAATCTTGCACGTCCTTCCCCTATAAGCCATGCTTCCCTTTCTTGTCTATGCAATTTGGGATATGTCGAATGAATTAAAACAAAATGTGACAAGAAAGAAAACAAAATCAATTTGATTTGAGTGACGAGACTGCCAGGGGCGCTGTAGCGGCTTTGCAATACCATAAGATGAACATACTATCATTTTATATCATGATATGCACATGGAATGTTGCTTATCGCAGAAGCAGAGCGTTCTCTTCCTGGAATATATGTCTCTGGCTGAAATGGTCTGATCTACCACAAAACAACTGTCAGATAGGGATGCTGTCTGAGCAACAGGTTGCCTGGATACATATTTATTGTTTGAGCTTAGTAGGGAATACTCATAGGTACGTAAGTCAGTAAAAAATACTTTCTAATCTCAAATGGGAGTAGGATATTCAGAGACAAAATATTACAAATATCAGCTTGTCGATTAGTCGACGTTAAGAAAGAAGCACGATTCTGTTCACGTATCCTTGAGAAATTTCTTCATTTACTTGGAAAATGATACAGAAATTCTTTCCTTTTTAAAGATATTAAATTTTAATTTTCCAAAGTAGTTTCTTTTAGGGCAATGAGTTTGTGTGAGTTTGACGTTTGTCACAACTTTTATTGGCTAAGTTTACACGTTGCCTGATTTCGTTTGCAAATACTTCATGGTACGGAGAATAGATATCAATAGCTACATCATGCAATACTTGTTTACCGCATTATTTCTATATGTGCAATTCGGGTTACACGAGTTTCAAGAACCCGATGACGTTAACAATTTTCACAGTGGCATCTACTGATTGCTCACACATGTTTTTCCCTGTATTGCAGATTTATACAAACAGTTGTATAAGTAGATATCATATGATTTGATCTAGTAGAAATGTGAAGAGATTTTAGTTTCGACTTTCTTTCCCCCAATTCAAACGTCATCAAATTCGTTGTCATTTCCCCTTGAAACATTGTCAAAACTTGACGCATGGCCTATTGTTTCCCGAATGCGGAACATATTTGCTTAAACATTTCCTGGCACAAGCGAAATCGTCTTAAATGCAAATCATCTATATTATCTCCACGGAAGTATCATCAATAGTAAGACCGTAGGGTAAACTTATCTGCACAGGACATCAACCGCGCTGGGGATTAGCTGGCATGGCTTAAATGCTAAAGGTTAAGATTCGTTGCGGAAAGAAAGGGTTTGCTGCTCACTGGAAGCATAACATGTTGGATGCGAGCTGATGCATCTAAATAAAAGATATTTTTGTCTCCCATTAAAACAGCAAACGGTTAAGAACAAGTAACTTGGAACTAAATGCAAGTGTTTTGCATTAATTTTTTTTAAACATTGCAGATTTATTTGCTTTTACAGGACATTGCCCTGTTTTGCGAATAGGTTGCAAATTATTGGTTGAGCAGAGCAATTTTGAGTCACGATATGTGTGTGCATTTGAAATGAAACCACTAAACAGTTGGTCACATATTCTCTTTTGCAAGGTCTCCCAAACTTGATAACATCAAACGTGTGTGGAGAGACAATTGAAACAAAGGCACACAACATTCAACCGTGGAGAAAGGGAAAAACTGTGATAAACGTTCACTCCATTTGTTGACAATCATATTACGGTCTAACGCAAATATAATAATAGCCTGGATTCAAGTAATTCCCATTCTTTGCTTTATTCTTATGAAATAAACACCAGAACTGCTTGAATTCTGCGTGTCAACACATTATGACAGCGAGTGAAAAAATTGCTTTGACAGGTTGGATTGAGATGATGTGTGGATAAGAAACTGCACGCGAGATGAAACGAGGAATTCGGAGAAAAACTCCTCTGCGCTAGTACTGCCCTAGTCAGTGTATATGTAGCAGCCCCTGTGAGAAAAAGCATCTGGTGTGACTTGTGTTTTTATGTGCTTTGGTTTCTGTTGTACACACTGGATTGTGGGTCTCAAGGAAGTGGGTAAAGTGGCTATATAGGTGAGTAATTCTGAGGAAATTTTGTATGCTCTGGTCGTCTGGGGCAACTTGGAGTTACACACTGCCCGAGTTGCTGGATGGAGAACATAAAACCGTAAGATTTTTTCATGCTCTCTATTTGACACGCAATGAAATATGGAAACGGTATGAATTTCTTCCTTTGATATAGGCACATTATCCTATTTATGTTCCGGAGAAGAACTGAAATAGCTAATAATGCAAAAGGAGGCCACGGTCTCAACGCTTGCCTCTTCAGAAGCAACCAAGGTATGATAAAAGTTGGATTTTATTTGAAATGCAGAAAAACAATGCGGTTTCAAGGCAGAGCAGAGATTTGATATCCGTTTTTTATTCCACAGAAGCAACAAGATGCATTGATGATAAAATTTGCGAATTTTGTAAGCGGTGATGGAGAGAGCCGTGTGGACAAGGCGTACTTTGATTATGGCTGCAGCAATCTAGCAAATGAGGCGAATGAGTTTATGGATGGGAGGAACGAGGAATATTTTTGATGCGTCTTCATTACATCTTTCGTCATAATTGTTACTTTTGTTATTTTCCTCGGAGCGATGGTTTGGGTACTGGTGGAAAATAAAGGTTTCACGAATGCGGGACCAATTACTAACTTGTTGGCAAGATGAATGAATTCTAAGAGGACGTACGTACTGATTATGTCTTTTCGTATTTTCAGAGGGTGACACCAGAAAGGAAGTGGTCAGATAAACGACTGTACCTATATCATTACCCACAGCGGTCATTTATGAAATGTTGGACTGGTATATAAATTGATTCATATCTTCGTGTGTGTACTAAGCTTGACTAAATCAATATCTTGAAACGTCGAGTTTTCTTACGATTGTTTTGTTTCGGTATTTATTTTGAGATTATGATTGTGATGATTATGGGAGTAAAAAAATGATGGGTCGATTAATGTCGTCCCAACTATTTTAAAATCTCAATATTAACAACGCAACTCTTTTGCTACATTTTTAAAACTGTCGCCTTATACAATGTCAAAATTTGTTTGGATCACTACCTACTTATATTACATCATGCATTGCACATAATGGTAGCAGTTAGGCTGTATCTATCAAGACATTTGTGAAAAAAGGAGAAAATAGGCTTTGAAAGGAAAGTAGGTCAACTCTTAATTATGAGTTAACCTTGCTTCTATTTTCATCAAATAACAATCTACTTGATCAAACTTCTCATGAAACACAGAACGTTAATTACGTCAATCTATTTGTACTATTAGGTTGGCGCTGTTCCCTGACACAACTTACAATCGGAGAGTGATTGTTTACTAACTGTTGATAGTAAACAATTCCAAAGAAGAAAAGGTTTTTCTAGTGACGGCGGTAATTAGCGAATTTGGTGTTCATTAGTTTCTTAGTTTGAATGCGGTAGCCAATTTTTAAAAGACGGCTACCCTATTTTCTATGCGTGTACGTATAAATGCAGAAAGGTTTTTCTATTTTCGGTGGTAGATGGAAACATAAACGCACATTTATTGGTCTAAGCATGCATTAGTAACATCCGAACAACTTGGATTTTACAGTAATTAATAATTATAATTGTTGTGGGCCCTTTCCAAAGCTTTTGCAACACATTATGAATTTTTTGTGCAGAAAGGACGCAGCAAGCATTTTTGTTATGAATTTTGATTAAGTGGTGCCACATAAAAATTTATTTGTAGCAGAATATAATATTAACAATTTATCCTTTCATAATATTAATTGCTCAGACAGGAAATTGGACAAACACATGTAAATGGGAGACCGCAGAAAAATACCTTATTTTAGCAAATTGCCGCATCACTAGCCACAACAGTGACAATGAATACGTAATAAATAATTTAGATATTTATATTCGTTCTTCCCGGATGCGGTAACGAATGCATCGAGGTATTGTAACAGTTGGATGAGATATAGTGAATCATATATTGCTGTACAAATGGCCATTTTGTCGTTAAAACAAATATGAACATGTACTGTAAATCAGTCAAAAGCAATAATAAATTAAATTGTGAGATATTGACCAAGTTCAGTTGTCATTTCAACCTTCATTGGTAAAAACACATCTGCGAAACAATCTTCAAACCAAGTCGATTTACTCAACTCGATTTAGATTCAGATTAATTCTCTATAAAAATCCTGTCACAATGGCTAAGCATTTCGCCACGCATCTTATTGCGCTCGTCGTCACCCTGGCATTATTTTGTGGGGACGCATCAGCAAATCGGTATCCGTCCTCCCAGAATGACCCATGCTCCTGTCCAGCATTTTATTCACCAGTGTGTGGCTCAAACGGTCAAACGTATTCTAACTGGTGCACCTTCAATTGTGTCAACAATGTTGCCCATGACGGAGGTAAGATTCATCCTCAGTTTCGAATCATTGTATTAATTCCTTAGATGACGGCACCAAATAAACAAATGTGATTTTTGCAGCACTCCGTTCCGTCAGTGGATCCTGCTACCAAAGCAAGCGCAAATAGTTGATGCCGCCCGGATAATAGGACGCATTTCAGTTTGGCCCATTTTGGAGATATTTCCACTGTCAATATTCATATGCAATGTAATTCGAACGTATTGGCTGAGAATAAAACTCATTAATTCCGACCCTCTGTTGCTTACCATTTACTCCTTGGTTCTCAATACTCATCATCCAATGATTTCAAAATATACATGTCATTTATTATTCATCAATATTTACATTCATATTTCTCTTCTGACAATAATACCTAACGCATTGTACAATAAAGACTAACATGGCTACGCAAATTATGCAAACATACAAAAACCACACAACAGCCAAATCGTCCACAGATATAAGTACGCTGTCCTTCTTCACACACATGGCTTCATCCATTTCAATACATGCCCTTGATACTGACCGCTGTCCATCCGCCATTATTTGATACGATAAATAGTCAATTATTGGGATAACGTTCCATCGATTTCTAATTCTGTTCATGCCAAGCTGCTCCTTAAATGCGGTACGCGTGCTGACGGCATTTCGTACGCGAAACAAATAGAAATAAACTCCAGACTCTACCAAGCGTCCCAAGTAGAGTGATACACGCTCGGAAACCACATTTCGTTTCCTGTTCATCCAAAGCGATACAGAAGAGTAGAGACCAGGATCGCCCGTATTTTCTATGTAAATGTACGACGACAGAAATAAACTTACAAGACGAGTGTTTGCCGTTTTCATGAAGCTTGTTTGCTTCTTTCCTTCGGTATAAATTAATGACATCCTGTCGGATGCTATGGTGGACAAAATGAAATTGTTTGCGGTGGTGAACTTGGTCTTTTTTATCCTCCCAAATATATCAAATATTGAGGATATCCATGCCCAGTACATTTGGTATATTAGTTTTTCCCAAGCCCACATTTTATATTTGGAGACCTCGCTATTATCTGACGCATTTTTCTTCACCCCGATATTTAAAAACCGTTCATTGGAAATGTAGCCAAAATCGGCCAAAAATTTCCATGTATAAGTCGGCGCTACAAATGCAATGCTGGAGTCATTTATCAGATCACTAAATGTCTGTGGTACGTTTTTTGGCGTTGGGTCTGTCGTGAGGCTAGTGAACATGTACGAAGTATACATATTTCTCACAATTATCATGCATAGCATCCATGTACACAGCAAGGACCAATTTGCCTTTTTAATAAATTTGCGGCCGTTGTGACCCTGCTCTAGTATGACGCCGTACAGCCAATCAAAGTGAAAGCGAAATTTAGTAATCTTGAGCAAAATGGCGCTATAACAAAGGGTCATTATTAGGATTATCCAGACTGTAGGAGAAAGTGGCGAATACAGAATCCATATATAATAAAATTTGTTGTTTGTCCCATCCTTCAATACGAACACTGCGTATTTGGTGTGCTGAAATGTCACACCATATGGTAGAATGAATGATTGCCCATTGGGCTCTATATTCTGATGGTTGAAATTTTCAAAATACTCCGGTAGGAAGGAGTTACAGTCTAACGATGACATGTTACATGTACGGTAGGACAATACGGATTTTATTCCAGCCTCAAAATCAATGTAGTCAGAATTACTCACTGCACTGTTATGATTTTTGCCGGCGCCAAAGTCTAAATGAATTGATCGGATGATATCATATCGGGTCTCGTATTTGGGGGATATAATATTTTGGCTTCCGATTACAAACGTTACACAATCTTTGTTTCTACTCCTGGCACCAGTTGGCGTTACCAACGAGACATGTGGTGAGACGTACCGTGTTTCAGACAGAAAAACAAATATAATGACTGAACTATACACCGCATGTGTGCTTAGATTCACATAGACTGGTCCAGGAATCAAATGCGGAAATATTGTATACGTAAATGGGAACTGGTTGTCTCTGGATTTATCACGTTTGCCGCAAAAGTTTAAAGATCTTAAAGATTCTGGCAATACGCTTGCGATATTTACAGTGCACGCTTCTCTAAATCGTACATGCTGTGTAACGGAGGGAATGCTTGGGTTTTGAGCTACTAATTTAGTGAAAGTTCGAACAGAAACACAGTTTTCACCCACATTGGTACACCATAATGTAAAGCTTTCTTGAAGCAGTTTGTAGGACTCCATGTAATCCTCAACAAAAAATATGCAGTCTTTAAAGAAACTGAAAAGCTTCTTGTTATCCGGAATGTACGGCTTAATTTTTGTGCTTGTAGCTAAATCTACCGAAAGCAAAATATATGCAAGAAATATTGCTGAACCCAGGCAGCAAGGTAAAGTCATATTGATATTGGATTTGTTTTTGATTGTAGTAAGTGGGATGACACTTACCATGCTTGCAAGCGAAAACTAAAAGGTAGTACATATGTACGCGTGGTAGTCAGCCTGTTTGCAGGCGCATGGATCGTGTCTACCTCTGAACGACGCGTTGACCGTTCAATTGTCTGCTTTTGGATGATTTGTAAATACTAGTATACGTAACGCAATAATCATCACTCCTGGTGATATGCTTGTAACCTGTGTCCTCTCATTTAAACCATTGTTTAAAGTAAACCCGTCTGAAGTGTGTTAGATTAACGTGTGACATTCAATTATTACGCGAATATAAATACAAATATTACGTGACTTCGATGATCCGCTGTTGTTTGTGAATATCGTGAACTCAGCAAATATACACTACACCCACTTGTTAGCATACCTCTCAAGAAATATTGTTTATCATGCCGCCCACCGCCAGCAGCAACCTTTATTTGTCCATTAGGTTTTACAATCCTCAGCCATCCTGATATAATTTAATGATTTAAGTGTTATGATGGTTCTATTCAACACACAACGGGTTATTCTTCACAATATATCACAACAACTAATATTTACATATCTACACGTTCCATCCGAGAGCTGATATTAACGACTCTCAGTTTTACAAACAACAATTTATGTTTAAATAAAGTACATATTGTTATGGATTGCAGTAGGAATTCAAGTGATTGCATTGATTAATTGTCAACATATTAGTTACCTATGTTTAGTAGTTTCGCGCATTTGCCCATAGAACGTAATTACCCTCTGTGTAATATAAACAAACGTAGCTACACTAATTAAGCATAAATACAAAAACCACACCACAGCCAAATCATTCACAGATATCAACACACTATTTTTCTTAATACACATGGCTTCGTCTATTTCAATACAAGCTTTAGATATGGATCGCTCCCCAACTTTTCTTTGATATGACAGATATTCTATAATCGGCATTACATTCCACCTATTCTTAATACTGTTGACCCCCAGCGAGTCCTTAAATATGCCCGATATACCAAGAGAAGATGCTCTGCGATACAGGTGCAAATATATCCCAGACTCAACCAACTTTCCCAATATCAATGTAACCCTATCTGAAAGAAGCGTGTTTTCCTGATTCACCCAAAACGACACGGACGTGTATAGCCCCGCATCTTCCGGTTTCTCTATGTACACATAAGAGCTCAGGAACAGGCTCACCAGACGAGAGTTTACGGTGTTCAGAATGGATGTCTCTCGCTGTCCCTCAGAATAAATCAGAGCAAGTTTTTCACTGCTTACTGCATTCATGATGAAATTGTTTGCATTGAAGTATGACTTTTTCTCGATTTTCTCCACCTTGGCAGCGCTGTTCGTCCAGGACATGTACATGTTCAAAATCAATATTTCCCACGCCCACGTGGTATGCTTGGAATATTTGGGATCGGATTCGTTTCGCCAAACCCAAGTACTCAGAAACGTTTCTGCGTACGTGTAGCCAAACTGGGCTAAGCTCCTCCAAGTGTCCAGTGTCGCCACTGATGCTACGCCAGAGTCATTAGTTAAGTCATTAAATGTTTTCGGAATGCTTCTTTGAATAGGGTGCGCTGTGAGATTTGTGTACATGTAGGACGTGTACATGTTTCTTAAAATAATCATGGACAGCATCCAAGTGGTCACGAGAGTCCAGTTTTGGCTCGTGAGGAATCTTCGTCCGTTATGTCCTTGCTCGAGGATTACACCCAATAGCCAATCAAGTTGAAAGCGACATTTGGTAAGTTTAAGAAGAATGTTTACGACAAACAGGCAAGAAAGTAGCATGATCCAAACAAGTGGCGAAAAGGGGGAATACAAGACAGAGATGTAGTAGAATTTGTGATTCATTCCCTCTCGCAAAACAAACAGACTGTATTTTATGTGATGAAATTTGACAGCAAAGGGTATCACATTCGAAACTGGTGAATATTTTGCACTCGTCTTGTCAAATTCGTAAATATAGGTTGGCGCGAATGGGCTGCAAATTAAATCCGAGTTGTTGCAGAGATGATCAGAAATAATGTGTTTTATATGCCTTCCAAATCTTCTCAGGATATCCGCACTTGTACTATCCACCTTTCTACGTTTTGGACCAAATTGAGAATGAAAGGCTTGATGAAAGTCAATACGGTCCCTTATTTTCAGTGAGAAATTGAGCGCGGATGCCATCGGTATGTATGTATGTATGTATTTAGGGAAGGAATTATGACATAAGTTAGTCATAATCACGACGCTTAAACCAATCAGATGGTTTTTTGCGTGCTTTCCCGTAAATTCCCGTAAACTCACAACACTACGTGTTTTGCTTTATGGTCTGTTTACCCTCCGTACGGCCCAGACCTGATCTTTCGATCGTAGCCGACCAGTGCTCTTGATATAGTACAAGAGACTGGCTGGAGTGGTTTGTCGTATTTGTTCCGTGCTGAGGATCTGACTCTCCAGCACGTCACATCTACTCTCCAGGTACCCATCACACACTCCTAAAAAGTGCAGACTGGTTTCCTCTGCCATCCCACACTGAGGGCAGATATTATTATCCGCCAAGCCCAGCTTGAAAAGATGACCCTTCAGCACCGAATGTCCTGTAATAACCTGGACAAACGATCTCAACATTTCACGTGGCAGATTCGTTAAGAGTGAACCTACGCCGCGTGAAGGAAGGTCTATCAGCATCTTTGTATGCTGACAATCTGATCCGGTACGCCATTTTGTGGCGTGCTTCTTATCAGCCCAATTTCGAGCCGCTAACCGCACAGCACTAATGGCAACCGGAATAATAGGTTCTGGACCGTTGACAGAAAGCTCAGCTGCGTCTTTAGCGAGCCCATCTGCGACCTCATTACCCGAATATCCAGCATGTGCTGGTATCCACGAGAGTATGACTTCGTGTTTACAAGCTAGTAGCTTGAGACACTCGAAGCAATCTCCCACCAGTGAAGTCATGTGCTTCCAACTTATCAGAGCGGTCAGAGCACTTCGACTATCTGAATAAATATAAATAGTTCGTTTTTTTCTCAAAGGCATTCAGTAGTTGCCCTGCCAGGTTGGCAATGGCAACCACTTCCGCCTGAAAAACGCTAGCGTTGACACCAAGCGGTATCATTTCAGACCAGCATTCTCCATCAAAGGAGGCCGTAAATGCGGCCCCCGTTCTTCCATCGTGTTGCGAACCATCAGTGTAGCATACGACATCTTCCGACGGATGCGAAGGTTCGCCCCTTTTCTTCCATGCTTCCCTAGTTGGAAACTTGACTTCAAACCCACCTTCTACGAGCGGATTAGTGCTGCGGAGATCACATGGCCACTCCAATACAGGGAGCACTTTCCAGATTTCTCTGTTGGCTCTATTATGGGTAACCTGCTTTAGAGTCCCGACTCCGCTTGCGTCAATCCATGTCTTGTTGTGTACAAGGCGATGCATTGTCCTCACCGCCATCAATTCAGCGTGCAGTTCTACTGGTAACAGATCCAGTAGGCACTCCAAAGCAGCAGTTGGAGTTGACCGCATGCATCCTGAGATTTGCAACATCGCCACACGCTGCAGCCGTGATATTGTGGTGACATTGATCTTTGCTTTCATTCCAGGAAGCCAAACTACCGCCCCATAAAAGGTAGCAGGCCGGATGATAGCTGTATATATCCATTTTAAAACCCAAGGTTGCAGTCCCCAGGTTCTAGAAACGGCTCTTTTGCACTGCGCAAGAGCAATGCGCATCTTATTGGCGCGTTCCACAATGTGAGAGCGCCAAGTCAACTTATGGTCCATGTGGACCCCAAGGTACCTTACCCTGGTCTTGAACGGTACCGGTTGCCCATTATAGAATAAGCTTTTCTGGCACCCCAGGTTCCTGCGATTAGTGAATACAACAGCCTCCGATTTACTTGCGTTAACCGAGAGGCCGACTCGTGCACACCAGTTATAAATCACCTTGAGAGCATCTTGCATGATACTCTGTATCGTAGCATAACATATGCCCGTTTGAAGCAGGGCTATGTCATCTGCAAACCCCTGCGAATATGTTGAAGTTGCCTTAATTTTGAGCTCGCAGAGAAGCTCGTCAACAACGCAATCCCATAATAAGGGGGACAAGACACCGCCCTGAGGACAACCCGCTCCAACACCTATAGAGATGCTGGAGCCGGAAAGGTCAGCTGTCGCGGTTCGACCGCGTAACATCGAGTCAATCCATCTCACAAAGATAGGAGGGATGTTTAATCTTTCAAGGGTGGAGCGAATGATATTGAAAGGAACCCTATTAAAGGCTCCCTCTATATCCAGAAAGACTCCCAGTGCCACTCCCTTTGTCTGTAGTGTCTCCTCAATCCGCGCTGTCAATTGGTGCAGCGCAGCTTCGGTAGATACTCCACGCAGATAGGCAAATTGTCGATTTGATTTCAGCTTTGAGATAAGAGCCGAATCTTTGACATGCCAATCTACTAATCGTTCCAAACTTTTAAGAAGAAAGGATGTCAATGAAATCGGGCGCCACGATGACACCGTTTGGTAGCTTCCTTTTCCTGGTTTGGGCAAGAAGACTACTCTTGTCAGATGCCAAGACTTTGGCGTGTAGCCGAATTCTAGGCAAGCTTTGTATATAGGGACCAGGATTTGGATCAACTTATCTCCTGCAGCTAGCAAGAGTGCAGGGAAAATGTCATCCATCCCAGGAGCCTTGTATGGTGAGAAAGATGAAAACGCTGCTCGAATTTTGTATGATGTTATAACATCTTCGGGCAACATCATTCGAGGCATCTGAGCGATTTCAGGTCTCAAATTCGTTTCCGAGAAGTGTGAAGTGAGCAGCAGATTCAGTGTTTCTCCGGCTGTTTTGGTGTAACTGCCGTCAATTCTCTCGAGTGACCCTAATTTACTACCTGGGTCACTCTTAAGTATCTTGTATAGGCGTGACGCTTCTGGCATCTGTTCTACACTGGTGCAGAAATCTCGCCAAGCCTTTCTCTTAGCTTTTCGAACGCTTTTGTTAAAAGCGTTTCTAGCTTGCTTATATTCGTCCCAATGACTTTGATCATTTGAGGTTACTGCCAACCTATGAAGGCGGCGCGCCTCTTTTCTTTGAGCTTTCAGCTCTTCATTCCACCATGGATCCAGTTTCTTCCCAGGTCGTACTCTCTTTGGAGGACAGCTTAAGAAGAAACTACGTTGGATCGCATTAGTAACATCATATACCCTTCTCTCCAGCGACTCCACTGATGTGATTTCGCCGGTGTCAATCTTTTCCAGCATGGGGTCTAATACGTCTTTGTATTTGACCATGTCGGTGCGCCTGCGATTCCTATAAAGAAGAGGCTGTCCGATATTCATTCCAAGTTGGAAAGATATTATTCTATGGTCGGAGAAGGAGTCCCCTTCATCAACCATCCAGTTTTGAATACAGCCTAGAGTACCAGATGTCGCAAGTGTAACATCCAGTACTTCTTTGCGTGTCGAAGTAACAAAAGTCGGTTTGTGGCCTTGGTTTGCTACGTGTAGCTGTGTTGACGCAAGAAAATCAACCAAGTCCTCTCCCCGCTCATTACAATCAGTGCTTCCCCACAAGATGTGATGGGAATTAACGTCGCCAGCTACCAGGAGTTCCCTTCTGCTTTGTTCGCAGTAACTCACCAGTTTCTGAAATTCATGAGGAGGATGTATAGGAGAATCGTGAGGCATGTAGACTGAGGCTACTACCAACTCCTCATTATCAAGCGTCACCAATGCCACCGACAGATCCCTAGAGCAGAATTCTGTCAGTGGCATTACTCTTAGATTCAGGGAGACTAGGAGTATGGCCCGAGGTGGTTTGGTTCGGTCACCAATTCCTATAATTTGCCCTAAACCCGAGAGTCCTGAGACACGACCAAACGGTGCGTGTGGTTCTTGCAGTATGCAGATGTAGCCCTTGCGTTTAACCTTGGAAAGATTCTTTCCAAGATTTGCCGTTGCGGCTACGGCGCGGTGCATGTTCAGCTGAATGATATCTATCATTCAGTTGTCAGGGTTACAGGTTGACCCTGCTACGTTTCAGTTGACTGCCGGATGGCAGTCTTGTAGCACCTAGGATCACTTGGTTGCGCAAACAGATTGCGCCCCCGATGTGATCCCTTGGTGCAGTTACTTTTGCACCCAGAGTCGGGAAAACGGTAAACCTGAACCGAATCCCCTTTCTCTTGTGCTGGCCAACAGTTGTGTTAACCATCTATTCTTTCACCTTCTCCACCTTGTCACCCTTTCCACCCGGTTTCTTCTTTCTCGTATCCAGGCGTAAAGGGTCTGGTCGTCGGGTGAGGTAAAAGGGTCGAAACCCTTTCGCCCTTAACCCGGCGACGCAGATGTTAGGGATGCTGAAATAAATCCAGCACCCCTCAGTCTGTCCTTTCTTGCCGACCTTCATCTCCTCAACTTTCCAAAGATCGACAAGAAAAGCCTTGTCATTTTGTAGCTTTAAAACCCGTAAAAGCTCCTCCTCGCTTTCGGGTACGGGCTTTTCAATGAAGGTGAAATAGGTTTTCCTTCGGAACTTATCCGGAAAATCCTCCACTTTCCACCCTCTCATGCGTCCGTCTAAGATCGTAGGGGTGATTTTGATCACCCAATCAACTGTAGCAGAATTGCAGCATGACACTACGATTCTGCCAGCCTTGTTAAGGTTCGTACGTTCTATTTGAAGTTGCTCGACCTCCCCACTCTCCATCTCCTTCATCACCTCCGCTTCCAGAGCAACTTTAAATAGCTCGTAATCATCTGTGGATACGGCACGGCTCAATTCCTCTTCTTCCTTGTAGGTGACCCAGACCGGTGTCGTGGCCACCCTTGCCGCAAACGTATCCACATTCGTGCTGGAGGGTACCCTGTTGCTGCTGGAGGGTGCCTGCACATTTGTGCTAGCTCCACATCCAACGTCACCGGGTGTCAGAGTTTTGGAGCTGGAGGGTTCATCGCTCCCGCTGGAGGGTGCTCTCCCGAGAGGAACTCCACTTCCAGGGTCGCGTAGTACACCTCCAGCCCTTTTTGGATCATTAAAGGTTATCTGTGGTGACGCCTTCCTCTTTTCCACCACAGTAACCTGGTCTGTCTGGTCCTTATGACCTTTCTTTTTCCTCCTCCTCCTCTTCTTTTGTGGGCCCATCCTGGATGGATCGAGGTGGGAATTTCCAGGGGGGTCTGGGAACATGGAGATCCTCATCACTCTACCTTCCACATGCTCAACCATCCCCCCACTGGGTGCTCTTATAGGTGTGGAGTGAAATGGTTCTGGGTCTGGTTGTGGTGGTGGTGGCATCAACTCGGCATCATCTCCACCTCGAGGTTCCACCACCTCCCCCTCCTCCTCATCCCCCAGCACCATCTCCTCATCAATCACATGGTGATTATCATCTCCCTCCGGGGAGAGCGCTGCAATTAGCGCATCATCCTCCATCAGGTTGGTCGTTTGGTTTTCCATCTGAAACAAGGTAAACACACACATATGTTACCCTATACCCGTAATGT
Source organism: Sinella curviseta (assembly GCA_004115045.4). Lineage (NCBI taxonomy): Eukaryota > Metazoa > Arthropoda > Collembola > Entomobryomorpha > Entomobryidae > Sinella > Sinella curviseta. The sequence continues at coordinate 17,823,479 of CM023203.3, forward strand.
ATGGTGTGCCTTACCTTGTTCGGTGGAAAATTAAAAGGTGAAAAGGTGCCATACCTCCTTCCCCAGTGCACTCCTCTTGACCTCAGGAATATGGGGACACGCTGGGCTGTCCTTAACCTTAGTCCGAGCACTGTGCACTTTGTTTTAAATTTTTTAAAATTTATAAAAGCGAAAAAGTCGAGAGCGAGTGAGCACACCAGACTTGTTGGTTTGCTTGCCGCCACGAGAATATGCCGGCTGCCACCCTCCCAGGATGATCCATGCTCCTGTCCAGCATTTTATTCACCAGTGTGTGGCTCAAACGGTCAAACGTATTCCAACTGGTGCACCTTCAATTGTGTCAACAATGTCGCCCATGATGGTGGTAAGTTTTCTCGTCATATTTGTATCATATTATGAATTATTTCGTTGACGGCAACAAATACACAAACGTGATTTCTGCAGCACTCCGTTCCGTGAGTGGATCCTGCTACCAAAGCAAGCGCAAATAGTCTATTGCACCCGGGGAAAGGACGTATTTCTGTCCTATTCACCAAATCCTTAAGTTATATTAAAAATATCATTTACTTTCAATATGAATTTATTGTGATTTGATACGTAGTGTTTGTGAATAAAGCATTTTGATTCCGATCTTCTGTTGTTTACAATTTACCTGTATGTTCACAATACTCATCATCCCAAGTTTTCCAAATATGCATGCCATTTATTATTCATTAATTGTTACATTCGTATATCTCGGCTGACAGTAATACATAACACCTTGCACAATAAACACAGACATGGCTACACAAATTAAGCAAACATACAAAAACCACACAACAGCCAAATCATCCACAGACATAAGTACGCTCTCCTTCTTCACACACATGGCTTCATCCATTTCAATACATGCCCTTGATACTGACCGATGTCCATCCGCCATTCTTTGATACGATAAGTAGTCAATTATTGGCATCACATTCCACCGATTTCTAATTCTGTTCATGCCAAGCTGCTCCTTAAATGCGGTACGCGTGCTGACGGCATTTCGTACGCGAAACAAATAGAAATAAACTCCAGACTCTACCAAACGTCCCAAATAGAGTGATACTCGCTCGGAAACCACATTTTGTTTCCTGTTCATCCAAAGCGATACAGAAGAGTAGAGCCCAGGATCGCCCGTATTTTCTATGTAAATGTACGACGACAGAAATAGGCTTACAAGCCGAATGTTTGCCGTTCTCATGAAGCTTGTTTGTTTCTTTCCTTCAGTATAAATTAATGACATCCTGTCGGATGCTATGGTGGACAAAATAAAATTATTTGCGGTGGTGAACTTGGTCCTTTTAGTCCTCCCAAATATTCCAAATATTGAGGATATCCATGCCCAGTACATTTGGTATATTAGCTTTTCCCAAGCCCACATTTTATATTTCAATACCTCGCTATTATCTGATGCGTTTTTCTTAACGCCGATATTTAAAAACCGTTCCTTAGAAATGTAGCCGAAATCGGCCAAAAATTTCCATGTATAAGTCGGCGCTACAAATGCAATGCTGGAGTCATTTATCAGATCACTAAATGTCTGTGGTACGTTTTTTGGCGTTGGGTCTGTCGTGAGACTAGTGAACATGTATGACGTGTACATATTTCTCACGATTATCATGCCCAGCATCCAGGTAGACAATACAGCCCAGTTTTCTTTTTTAAGAAACTTCCTCCCGTTGTGACCTTGCTCCACTATTACGCCGTAGAGCCAATCAAGTTGGTACCGAAACCTGGTAAGCTTTAGCAGAATGCCACTAAAACAAAGGGAAACGGCTACAACTATCCAGACGGTAGGAGAAAGTGGCGAGTACAGAATCCAGATGTAGTAAAATTTGTTGTTGGTCCCATCCTTCAAAACGAATACTGCATATTTGGTATGCTGAAATGTTACACCATACGGTAGAATGAATGATATCCCATTGGAGAATACCTGTTTATTAAAATTTTCAAAATACTCTGGCAGAAATGAGTCACAGTCAAGCAGTGACGTGTTACATGTGCAGTAGGACAGTATAGATTTTATCCCGCTTTCAAAATCATTGTAGTCGGAATTACTCACTGCCCGGTTACGATTTTTACCGCCGAAGTCCAAATGAATTGCGCGGGTGATATCAAATCGGGTCTCGAATTTGGGAGCAAGAATATTTTGGCTTCCGATTACAAACGTTACACAATTTTTGTTTCTACTCCTTGCACCTGATGGCGTTACCAACGAGATATGTGGTGAGACGTACTGTGTTTCAGACAGAAAAACAAATATAATCACTGAACTATACACCGCATGTATACTTAGATTGACATAGACTGGTCCGGGAATCAAATAGGGAAATATTGTATACGTAAATGGGAACTGGTCGTCTCTGGATTTAGCACGTTTGCTGCAAAAGTTTAAAGATCTTAAAGATTTTGGCGATACGCTTACGATTCTGACAGTACACGCTTCCCTAAATCGTACACGTAGTGTAACAGATTGAATGCTTGGGCTTTGAGTTACTGATTTAGTGAAAGTTCGTACAGAAACACAGTTTTCACCCACATTGGCACACCATAATGTAAAGCTTTCTTGAAGCAGTTTGTAGGACTCCATGTAATCCTCAACAAAAAATGTACAATCTTTCAAGCGACTGAATAGCTGTGTGTTATCAGGAATGTACGGCTTAATTTTTGTGCATGTAGTCAAATCCGCCGAAACAAAAATATATGTAAGAACTATAGTTGAACCCAGGCAGCAAGATAAAGTCATATTGGATACGTTTATGATTACAGCAAGTGGGTTGGCACTTACCCTGCGTGCAAGTTAAAACTAAACGCTAGTACATACGTGCTAGTCAGCATGTTTGCAGGCGCGTGGACCGTGTCTACCTCTGAGCGACGCAGTGGCCGTTGAATTGTTTGTTTTTGAATGATTTGTAAATACTAATTTACGTAACGCAATAATCATCACTCCTGGTGATATGCCTGTAACCTTTGTACCCTCATTGAAACCATTGTTTAGAGAGAACCCGTTTGATGTAAATGTTAAGTGACTTCGATGATCCGCTGTCGTTTGTGAATATCGTGAACTCAACAAATATACAATACACCCACTTGTTAGTAAACCTCTCAAGAAATATCGTTTTGCATGCCGCCCACCACCACCAGCTACTTTTATTTGTCCATTATGTTTTACAATCCTCAGCAATCCTGATATATTTTAATGATTTAAGTGTTATGATATGTCTATTCAAAATATGATGGGCTATTCCAATGCAATATATCACAACAAATAATATTTACATGTCTACACGTTCCATCCGTGAGCTGATAATAACGACTCTCATTTTTGCAAACAACAACCTATGCCTAAATAAAGTACATATTGTTATGGATTGTAGTATGAATTGAAGTGATTTCAATGATTAATTGATTACATATTAGTAGTATGTTTAGTAGTTTTGCGCCTTTTTCCTTCTAACTTAATTACTCTCTGTGTAATATAAACAAACGTAGCTACACTAATTAAGCATAAATACAAAAACCACACCACAGCCAAATCGTTCACCGATATCAGCACACTATTTTTCTTAATACACATTGCTTCGTCTATCTCAATGCAGGCCTTAGATATAGACCTCTCTCCAACTTTCCTTTGATATGACAGATATTCTATAATGGGCATCACGTTCCACCGATTTCTAATGCTGTTGACCCCCAGCGAGTCTTTGAATATGGTTAACAGCCCAAGAGAAGATGCTCTGCGATATAGGTGCTTGTATATCCCAGACTCTACCAACTTTCCCAGTGTTAGCGTAACTCGTTCTGAAAGGAGCGTTTCTTTATCATGCATCCAAAATGACAGGGAAGTGTAGAGCCCCGCATCTTCCGGTTTCTCAATGTACACGTACGAACTCAGGAATAAGCTCACGAGACGGGAGTTTACGGTGCTCAGAATGGATGTCTCTCGCTGTCCCTCAGAATAAATCAGCGCCAGTCTTTCACTGCTCACGGCATTCATGATGAAATTGTTTGCATTAAAGTATGCCTTTTTCTCGCTTTTCTCCACCTTGGCAGCGCTGTTCGTCCAGGACATGTACATGTTCACAATCAATATTTCCCACGCCCACGTGGTATGCTTTGAATACTTGGGATCGGATTCGTTTCGCCAAACCCAGGTACTCAGAAACGTTTCTGCGTACTTGTAGCCAAACTGGGCTAAGCTCCGCCAAGTGTCCAGTGTCGCCACCGATGCTACGCCAGAGTCATTACTTAAGTCATTAAATGTTTTCGGAACGCTTCTCGGATTAGGATGCGCTGTGAGATTTGTGTACATGTAGGACGTGTACATGTTTCTCAGAATGATCATGGCTAGCATCCAAGTGGACACCAGAGTCCAGTTTTTGTTTGTGAGGAATCTTCGTCCGTTATGACCTTGTTCGAGGATTACACCGAATAGCCAATCAAGGTGAAAGCGACGTTTGGTAAGTTTAAAGAAAAAGTTTACGAGAAACAGACAGATGGTAAGCATCATCCAGACAAGAGATGAAAAGGGGGAATACAAGACAGAGATGTGGTAGAATTTGTTGTTCATTCCGTCTCGCAAAACGAACAGGCTGTATTTTATGTGATGAAATTTGACAGCGAAAGGTATTACATTCGAGACTGGTGAGTACTTTGCAATCGTCATGTCAAATTCGTAAATATAGGTTGGCACGAATGGACTGCATATTAAATCCGAGTAGTTGCAGAGATGATTGAAAATAATGTGCTTTATATGCCTTCCAAATTTGCTCAGGATATCCGCTCTTGAACTATCCACCATACTCCGTTTTGGACCAAATTGAGAATGAAAGGCTTGATTAAAGTCAATACGATCCGTTGTTTTCATTGAGAAATTAGCTGCTGATTCCAGTGGCAATTTGGTACATCCAGACTCCGCATCCGCTTTCACCGCTGAAAATAAAAGCGCATTGTTTAATGGTAAGTTCCTATCAGGAATGGTGACAAAAAGTGCATGAGAACTATAAACGGTTTCAACGTTTAACGTTAATACATCACGGAGATCATCATGTAGCGGATAAATTACGTATGAAGGCCTCATGATGTTCGTGCCTTCACGTTTATCGGTTTTATCACATTTGCCATTCACTACAAAAGTTGGCGTTTTTGCGCATTTCCGGGGAAATTCGGGGTATTTTGACTATACACTTCCCTTGATGCCTGAAATGTGATGATAGGCTTTGATATTTGAAATCCATACTTTTGCATTTGTGGGTGTTGTCATTCAAGTTCCTATTACCTTTTTGGAGCATGGAGTCGATGAAAGTTCGCCACGATACGCAGGAAGCTAATGGAGAGGCACACCAAGATGTGAAACTGTCCTGTAGTTCCTGTGGTTCTGAGTGGTCTTCAATGAAAAATGTACAGTGTTCAAATAGGTTGAAAAGCAACTGGCCATCAGGAACATTTATGCCCAGCTCGGACTGCTTCTGGCAATATATTCTGGAGTTTGTTGTGGTGATAGCTAACAAGCCTAATATTTCGGTAAATGCATATGTTAGCTGAGTCATAGTGATTATATGTTGATTACAGAAAGATATTTAGATAGCTATAGAGGGGAACGTTCCTAATTCTTCAAAAGCAGCCGTGGTGATTTGCAAAAAAATGTAATTTTTACATGCGGCCTTTCCCTGACTCCGTGAGAAAATAAATAATGCAGTGACCGTAGGATGGATTCTTTTAACAATTTAATTACATGAAAATATTTACTCCTCATTTTGTGCCTCTTTAGATTCAATTTGCCCTTCAACGCAAGTACATATACAATAAGAATGAGACATTTACACTGCATTCAATGCTATCACCGCAATAAAAATATTTGGATACGATACACATCATCAATATTGTTTTCAGAAGCAATGGTACCTTGTTGAGTTACTGAAGTAAAAACTCTACAATTATTAGCGGCATGCCCTTAAAACTGTTTGGCATTTCCCAACATATCTCTAGAATACTTGTTTGATTCTAATTGTTGATTTTCGAAAGCGCATATAGTTATGTTTGATCTGCAATGGTTCAATGCCATATCCTTGAAATACGTCATACAAAACATGACGATAATAAATATAATAATGATATTTATATACCTACGCACAGTATTGTCATTCTGCTCCTCTTCGCTTGTTAGGCCGTATTGGCAGCGAAAGCGAAAGGAAACGGTCCCGACAACTCACACTTTCCCCACCTAAATTGCATAGTGGGGCAACGAGTAACATGCCAACGTGCATTTCCAGCACCATGATGCGACCAGTATGAACGATGAATCAAAACTGACTTTTAAAAGTAAAAATAGTAGCTATTTAATACTAGCACCTGGATCATGCATCGAAATGACCTGCTGTTGCTGCTCCACTACACCGACCAGTTGGGCCGTAAAATGAGACGTTCGGAACTTGTGATTTTCCCTCCTTACACAACTGATCACGTGGGCAAAAAACAGGGAAATCTTGACGGTCCCTTATCGAGAACATCTCGAATGTCACGCTCAGCGATTGTAGGTGATAACTAGAAATAAAAAGGAATTATCGTCCGCGAAAAGGAAATATTAATTGCTAATCCAATAAGCCATGTAATAGCAATGATGACAGATGCTTGCCATTTTGTGAATTCATAACAGTGTCCATGGTTTTGCAGCCTGGCGGCAAGAAATCTAAACAATTTTTAATTAAAATGAGTTTACGTGCCCCGTATCGTGATGGTATAATTTGCGATTTAAATGTGCTAATGGAGAAAGCACCCACCTATCCAGAGAGAAAGGAACCAATGAGTATGCTGAGACGAATGCCGAAACGCGCTGCACAAAACAAACTGATTTATAAGTGTAGTCGTCCCCAAGAATCCAATCTAAAAAAGAAGAGGTAAAACTTTTAATTGAGTAACAAAGTCTTTTGATGATAATAATCCCCTAATTCCTTACAAAGAAATAGTTTTGTGAAGAGATTTGCGGGTAAGCAAATAAGGGCTACAAAATTTTTCAGTCGCGGCCACGCTAACAAGAAAAATAGTACATACATTTCTTCTCATTCTTCGCATGTCAACTAGAACAGTTACTAGCAAACAATTTCCGACAAAGCCGATAATAAACATGACGCTACACAAATCACCACTGTCCAACCAACTGAATACGCGAAACAATGCGAAATTTGTGCGGTATCGGCATATATGACCTCCAAAGCATATATCTGAGAACATAATGACGCAATAAGCACGTCGTCGTTGATATAGCTGGTGTTTGCTGAATTACTGATTGTGCCCTTGGCATTCATTTTTGGCAGTAGAATGATTTCTAGTTTTGCTTTGTCATTTCAAACCTTACTCTGGAGGGGCGTAAATGAGACTGAGATTTTTCCCTGGAACGGAAGGGTATGATTTTTAAGCTGGTGAAAGTGTACTGTGGAAATTCAAAGAAGCATACAGAGCATTATTTATGTAATTTGTTGCATCGACAAGGAAAGGTGAGTCATGTGGCATGCGGAGGTGTTGCAAATTCAATGACCTGAGATCATTAATTACTTTGGGGGCGTTAACGATGAGTATACTACAACTGGTGGATTTCAACAAACGGTAAGAGACAGGCTCATTATATCATGTTATGTTTTCTCTCAAGTTGATAAAAACTAGTCTGAAACGAGCTTACAGGTGCTTGAAGAGCAACATGTAACATTTCAATTAGAAATCGTATTTCAGCGTCTATACTACTTATACTCTTGCACTACCTTTTACAACTAAGCTTTATTTACGTATAAATCATACTCTTGTGTAACATATATTAGTAAAAAATTCAGATGGTGAGCGTTATCCGATATACATAACATTGTCTCTGAGAGTCTGCCCCAAAACTTATGAAGGGTCAAACTACTCCTATCATGTTTGATATCCGGGATATAAATGTTTCAACTAATTATTGACTTCGTTACAAAAAATATTCATGCAAGATGATTTACGACGGTTTTCATACACTTTCGGTGCTTAGCAAATCTGAAAACAGGGATGCTTTGTATTTTTAATACTCCGGTATGCAAACTATGTGCAAGTGCTATTGGATGGTAATCACATGAACACAAGGCACAAATAAAAAGGAAGTCACTCATTTCGGAATCATTTCTGTATAGCACGTGCTAGATATATTATTGGACATACATTACCCAGTATATAATCGTAGTAATCACCGCACGTGATCACAAATTACTCACCGTCCTATCGAATAGGTGCACAGCCACAAAAAACTTTTGTTGCGTAAAATGATATTTGGTTGTATGAAAATTATCCAATTGGAATTATCCAACAGAAAATGAGCCAGCTTGCTACATTGTCGACTCACTAACTACTTGGTCACGAGAGAAAATTGTGATATGTAAAGAAAAGGTAATCTACAGTGGGCTCCTAATTGAATTGCAAATTTCCACGAAATGGACTTTTTGTATCGGAATTTTCGTTTCCGGGATCAGCAGAGTCATTTACCGCCGGACTAACTCTAATCACTTCAACACGGTTATCAACCTTACTTGAAAATTCTGAAGAATTTCTTTTGAATATTTTTGGTAGTTTAAGTGAACCAAACTTCCATTTCTGGCCATTTTCCTCTGCCATCTCTCCTTTAATTGAGTTTCTCCTTTAAAATTCTAAGAACGAGCAAATAGAATATTTCTCTCCTGCAGTGAATTCTACTACAAACTGAACCTTTCTCGCTCTTGTCTGGAAAATAGGCATCACATATTCCCAAAAGCAACACAATATCTGGAATCGATAAATTTTGGCGTGCAGAATGACACTAAATATTTTATGCATTTTTAGCTTACGTGACTCTCCCACTTTCTCCCACTTGTTTGCAATTTAATGCAGCCAACCTCCGAGCAAAAACAAAGGCGTAGCTTGAAAATACATTAAATATGCAAGAAACTGGCTCAAACACTTTCGTGCTGTCCTCGTAATGATTTATTGAGCCATATCCCCAATATTGAAGCTGTTGCAATTCTTTAAAGCATTTGCTTCTTTCGAAAACTATTTCAGTATTTACATTTTGGGTTAAATGATAAATGACATGTCCCAATGTCAGAATAAATACCATCTACCTGTACGAGTTGAAAACACCAATTAAAATATTTTGTAGGAGTAACCATGAATCATTATGGTGCCATTCTCACAGAAAACGATGCAATTTATTTTATACGATATTCACATTTTTTGCATGCTATACATGAGCTTTGATCGATTTTATACATGATTAAAATTAATACAGGTTAAGGTTGACATCTTTTTCTCCGTGACTGTTCATAATTTTCAAATTTTGATAAAAATATAACATCACCCAACATGAGCAACAATGTGTAACAATGTCGTGTCTAAACAGTATTCCTGATAATTTGTATCTACTTGTGGATTACGGATTGTACTGCCGATACGTCAATATACACATTGTTTTAATGTCGTCAAAGTTGGCATCAAAATATCTCATATTTGACAACATTTTACCAAGTACTCACATATACAATGTAATATCAATTTGACCGCGTTCCTGTGTAATCCTTGAGTCACCAACTGGTCCGCAGTTGACCGTCTTATATCTTCATATAGCTAACTACTCAGGTTACGTTATATTAAACATATTTCTAAAGATTCTGATCACATAACATCAATGGTTTTCTAGATTACGCAACTTAATGTAATTCCTTCCTACTGGCCGCCCAACAAAATATTTCATGTGCAAATTTTTTCCCAATTTTGTACATGTCTTATCATTACTTCAACATGTTCACAGTATACAATTCCAACTTGAATTATTTTGTAATTATGTATACAATTAGCTTATTGTTAGGACTAATCAAAAAATATTTTAGAGTATTCATTGGCAAGTCAAAAAAATAAATTGTCACAATTTGAGATTTTTTTATTGTTGTACATATATTATAATTTGGTCGCAGTTACTTTCTCTACAAAAAACTTTGTTGTACAATACACTGGTTTAATTAATAATTCTCACTCAGTTACATAGTTGGCCGACATTTGATTTATGGACAATTTTTGTGATAAATGTTCGTGTTTCATTTTTTTACCGTACGGCATAATGAATCAGCATATTTGTGCCCTGTTATCGGAAAGTGGTCACCTATAGCTCGAGATACCAGTTTCTTCACAACCTGTGCGTCACGTATGCTTAACAATACGACACCAGTTCAACAGATATACATGTTTTAACATAACCTTAATGAATAGTTTTGAGTGATCCATGATTCCAACAATGTTTCCGGTAATTGTACGCCGACATCTGAAAAAATATAAAATGGTTACGAACTTTAAATATATTATAAACTGGCAAGTAAGTCTTTTGATTATCCAATGTCATGTGATTATAACTTACGATCCCCGTTTTATAAGTTGTCATCAGCAGCCGGAACCTTTTCCTTGTACTTCCGTCCGAATTTAGCCAGTATCCCACACTTGACGCAATTTTGGCGACGACATTTTTCCGCCTTACGCGATGACAATTTTAGAGCGCTCGTGTTCCAGTCAGATGATGATATTGGCTGATGAGGGAAACTGACGCTGTCCTGGGCAGTCTCACTTTCATTAGCCGAAAGTGACGTGGCCGGTGGTAACAAAATACTTCTTAGTTGTGGATACTGTGAAAGCCCGGAAATGCCCATCGCCGTTCCTGGTACTCCTTGCTGAATATTATTCTGGATATTTGTATTAAGCAGTTGAGCTGGTGGTAGAGCCGGCTGGTAAAGATTTACAGGCCGAGTTGTGTCCGGCTGGACAATTAGAATCTGTAGAATGTCAATAACAAACTTGCCATCCTTTTGATTGGCGTCGCTCTCAACAAGTTGGACCAATTGATGTAAGCTTTCTTGTTGAATCTCATTTTCACCTTCCTGCTCCTTTTCGTGCTCGGTTGGACCTTTCTCTGCTTTCTCCGGGTTCGGTCCTTGCAGTTTTTCCAAACACTTCCCAAACGTGATTACTGGAGTTGGGATACAGGATGGGGAACCAATGGGGGGAAACAGGTTGATAGCGGCTTCATCTGAGCCGCCTATGCTTGCGGTGTCCTCTCGTTTACTCAAGTCCATCCTGTACTTGCAATTTGTATGCAAAAAATACGATGTGATTATAAGGATTAGGAAAATGTGTCCAGTATCACTTGTCAAATATCCAGAAATATTGAGCAGTGGAATAATTTGTGTTGCGAAAATTATTTCTGTTTTGAGCGGCAATCACGAGAGAGTTAACCTGAAGCAATTTAGAAAGGAGATAGGAACGCATTGCGTATTAATTTTTGACGACAACAGCTACAGGTAATATCACAATCTATTTCTTCAGGCGAACACGAAAGAACATTCCATCCGAGGCAGCTGCAGAAGCAAACGCAAACTTGCTTTGATTTTTTGCAATATTGTATACCTACTTGTTGTTGCGAAGTGAAAGAGCAAAAGGGAATAAGCGCTTCGATAAATCCAACCTGCGTAATAAATCGTCCTTTGTGAGAGATGAGCAGGTCCAGATCAATGATGCGAACTAGCAACGCTGTTGCTACATCATGTGTACCTACCCATTCCGGTAGAAGTAAAGTACACCTTCTCAGCCATTCCAATAGATGTTATAGTTTTACTTCGGTAAGAACGCTGAAGAAAATAAACCGTCAAGACAATATTACTTCGATTGTTATGGAATATCATGTTGTCCGTCCTTCTGTCGCTAAAATGTTGCAAAGACAATGCAGCCGATCTTACGAGAATTTGTCTGCAGTTGAGTTGCGAGTTCCGCTGAATTGACTTGTAGAACGTTAGATCCGAAACTTACCGTCACACGCCGTAACGAGCTCAAAATAGCTGAACAGCCTTGATCACACGGTCAGCGCTGTCATCCATCCTGCAGCGTCGTATGTTTTATTTGGGTTAGCATTACAGGTTATCCGGAAATGAGAAAGATTAGGCGCATACAACTGTTTGATGTGCGAAATATTTTGTGAATCATTCGCTTGCACTGAAAATCATAGGACGAGATGAGTGTTTTCGGAATAGAGAAAGTTTTGCAGATATATGTAATGGTTGTGTATGTTATGCGACAAAATAAAGTCTTGCATAAAGAATGTTTTTTTGGGATTTTCCACAATTTTTAATTTTTTTTGGTTTACAATTCCTTAAATTTACACCAACGTCTAAGCATAAATTGAAACAAAAAATTTCACACGGTGTTACTACAAGCTTATTGCTAGAACCCGAACTCAAATATTAAACTTGCGAATTTAGGTAAAGTTCATGTATCGAATTTATACATTTATGAATGCCACTTACACCAAATAATATTTAACATAAAGGTTTACATTCAGTTTGTGATATTTAAACATCAATTTATCTTACATAGGGTATATGAATAACATATCATTCAGCTAATGAGTTAATCTATTACATTTAAATTGAAACACTAAGATTTTCTGATAAGGTAAGTACACTAGTTGTAAGAATAACGACTAGAGTATGGTAAAACGTATACTGTTTGCCTGCTACGGGGTGATTTAAATGTTTTCACAATAAAAGCCAACAGTGACTTGTTGTTCCAACACCAGAAACCCATTCATTGTAAACCTGCATTTTCTCCTTTGCTGCATTCTGAAATAGTGACTTTTAGTGTTAGCTTAGGTGTACATAGGTACAAACTACAGCACTAAAATTTATTATTATAGCTTAATTAATAAAGATATTTGTGGTAAACATTTAAAATATACTTTTCATTTCGTACTTGCTTCTTCGTCCGCATCTCTGAAAACGGTGTCGCTGGACGGAAGAACTGCTGCTCTAATGATACTAAAGCGTGAGTCATAAGTAGGTGTACATAATTCTAGCTCTTAGAATCTACCACTGCAATGGCTTGCTTTCGCAATGTATTCCTTTTCTATGAAAGTCGCACATCACTACGCCATTCTATTTTCGTGTCACGTCATCGAGACATAAATAACAACCGTTGTATAACCTACGTTGTAGGTAGTGCTGTCATTTATTGTCGGGTAATACATTTAAAAGCAGGAAATGTATCAGATATTAGATCGTCCCAATCTCACACACCCTATCAATTTGGTCACCCAATGAAGTTGTAACAGAGGTACAAACATAATTGAAGGATGCAATATCTACTCCGTTGCGGTTCAAGTTACCGAAAATGGCAATGCGTATATATGAAAAAGGAAGGTCGTCATGGAAACGTATCCTTGCCCGTAAGATTAGGCTCGACCGCAACTGTCCTCGCGTAGCGGTGTTTACTCCCATTTTGTATTGATAATCTCGATTTAACATTAGGCCATATTCATACATCGCAATTACACTTTTCCCATAAACCATTGTACACAAGACATTTAGTTTGTCTAATTTGCCTGTGAAACAAACGTCGTATACGGTAATCAATCCATTTAAATGGTGCGTTCTGGATACGTAATGAGTATAACAATTCCAATGATGTCTCATGTATTTAAAGTTATCACTTGGAATTATCTTACGGAGCGTTCCACCAAACCTATGTGAGCGGCGAACCACGGCCAGAAAAAACGCTAGCCGCGGCTCTCCACTTTCAAACAGGAGAAAATGTAAACCAAGCACGCCAAAATATGGCGTATTTTGGTTAATGGGTTTCTTTGTACTACTGTTCATCATATTTTCCAGGAGCGCATATGACACATCACGTACAAAATAATAATTTCCACTCACCTGTTCCATCACAAACACCAAGCCAGAATTTTGTACGTCTACTTATGACGCATACCTTATCATTAGCTTATAATGAAAAATGTCCTAAACTTGAATATTAGTACTGTAGTAGTACGTTGGACATTCAAAAAACAACAACTACATCTAAATATTATTTCTGTCTTATGACAATGCTAAAGTAGTAATTTTTAAACGTATCCTGTTACAAGTTCACCCATTTGTCCAGTATTCTTGAGCACACCATTATTACTTTTTGTGATATTGTCTCGTTTACACGGATATGCTTTCACTCAGGACTCTTCTCAACCTGATCGGATGAATGATTATGACGATGTGCGTGTTGTGTTCCACCATTCTCTTAAACAATCAACTTAACTATTCCACACGATAATTCATACTTATATTTCCGCACTTGAACATGAACCCATGCACGCACACACAGTCCCAACACTGAACACAATTTACTTACTACCAATAATTTAGCACACTCATTTTCCGAATCTACCTTACAATTTTAGGATATTTCAAAACACATATTCCATTACTTGAGTTCATTCAGGTGTTTTGACCACATTCAGACGATCCGATTTACCTTGAAGACTTTATAAACTATCACTTTTGTACTCATTTGCTCTTGGTCAGTCACAACACGAAAACATTTTGTAGCATTTTAACACCTTTCATGCATTTCTAAATACCTACATATATTTTTACATCAAGACGAATTACTGATTGAATTTGTTTTAAACGTTAACCACCCTGATATTGGTCATGTAATCACACCACAAGTTAAACATTTGAAGAATATAAGTATGTATATTATGAATTATATGCTAAGTTAAATATATTGAATTTTGCGCTGGTGCGATCCTGTTTAGATACAATTTTCTACTCGTGCTACTAACCTGTGGATGGCTCCAATTTGCGTTCTCTCGGCTAAATAATCTACCAATTTTTTCATGCAAACTAAACTACAATTTGTAAGAATATCTGTTTCTCGAGAACGTATATAGATTTGTTGCGCCTTTGGGAAAAGACGGGTTCAGTATGACCCATCAAAAAGTTTTGTGCTATTTGGAAAGGAGTTTATGATGATTTTGTCGTTTCAAAAATACAAAACATTATCAAGTAGAAAAATTAGAGAGTTGATTAATAAAAAAATAATAACAAATTATCCTGTTTTTTGTATATCTCTGGTCCTCTGTCCATCCAGTAGTGAGTAGAAAAATGTGTAGAAAAAATAAAATGAATGAATAAAAACATACGTCATTATTTTAGTTGCAGTTAATGACTTTTTTTCTTCTTCTGCTATACTTGACACGCTTACTACATTTTAGGCCCCCTGCGTCAACCGATCCTTCTCTTCGACTCCACCTCCAGCACCATTACCTCCATTGTGAAACTTTTTCATGTGAAAAGCTTCGATAAATGCATTATGGAATATCTTTCCGCAGTTGCAGGGCGGTTTTGACTTCTTGGACTGCTGCTGCTGCTCACTAATGTGATTCTCGAGATGATTTTTGAGGTCGCCCCGTCTGTTGAAGGAACTCTGGGTTCCGTGATGAGTGCAAATGGCGCAATGGAATGACCACGGCTTCCCACTCGCGATTTGGCAATGTCTCGAGATCACGTGGTGAACCAAAGTTCCCTGTGTATTAAAAACAATCATAAATGGTCACGAATTACAATATGTTTTGGGAAAAGGGGTCCATGAACCTGCCACGCTTACCTTGTGAATGAAATTCATTGGACACAGGTCGCAATAGAATAAACTTGGATTGGGCCGATTAGATCCCGGGTTAGACACATCGTCCTCATCAGAATCCGGGTCCTGGTCATCCGATTCCACCTCGGAATCAGATGAACTCGACGCCTCAGAGGACGCTAATGGCGTTTCGTCGTCCGTGTCATTTCCTCGTGAGCTTGATGGCTGCGGTGACGGCGGAGATGATGGGGACGTAGAGTCTGCATGCTCCACCGTGACAGACTTCAAAGCGGCCTTTGTCAATGGCGCACGCACCTCTTCTGGAGGTGGATCTGGTATTGAGACCGTTTCAATCCTGACCCCTTCAATAAGCGCAATGGAATCACCTTCCCGCAACTTTACGGAAATCATTTGTCCAGGGGGCTCGTCTCGGGATGGCTCTACTAAGTCATTATTATTTTCCTCAATCTCATCAATCGCTTCATTATCGTCTTTGGGCTCTTCAACGGCATTTTCAAATTTCTCGTCATCTTCACTCTCGCTTTCGTCTTGGTCGTCGCCGTCTTCCATTCCTTCGGCTTCTGACGGTTTCTCCGCTTCCGTGCCCTGGGCGCTGTCAACTTCAGATTCCTTGCTCTCCTCAGCTTTGTCAGTTTGAGTATCAGCACCACCATCACTGGATGACGTTTCCTTGTCAGTTGTACTTGCGTCAGGGGAATCCAAATTCAGAATCTTGGGCTTCTTGCGAATCGCCTCGCATTCATCCCCTTCGGACAACGATGACGTATCCGAACTCAGCTCGGACACCATTGCGAGTGACGGCGCGCTAGCAACGCTGGAGCAAGTTTCGTCCTCCTGAGTCGGAGAATATGGAGAGTCATCCAACTCGTCCGCATTCACTTCCGGTGAGTCCGGAGGGACATTTTCTTGCTCAGTGGGCTCCTCCCCCACTTTCCCGTAATTATGATCCTCATTCCCACTTTGACCTGCAATTTGTTTCGTTTCTTGAACTGGTTCAGTTACCTTGTCAGATTCTGGAGATGAGCTGCTCGGTCCCGCAACTTGCAATTGAGGCTTATGTTCATCCATCACATCTTTCATGTCTTCCGCCACTTCCTTCACATCATCGGCAACATCCTCCATTACCTCCGCAAGCTGCTTCATATCCTCAGCCACCTCATTCATATCCTCCTCGACACCGACGTCAATCACCTCCTCATCCTCCTCCATGTCTACCTCGGCCATGGGGGCCGCCTCCACCGCCACCTCCATGTCCTCGTCATCAACAACAATCACTTCCTCGTCGTCCTCATCCTCCTCCCCCTCCGCCACCATGTCGCCGTCCAGCTCAACCACCTCCACATCTTCATTCTCTTTTTCCTCGTCCAACTCAATAACTTCCTTTGCTTCCTCATCTCCCTCGGCCAGGTCAATCACGACCACATTTGCTAAACTTTCACTCTCCGCTTTCTCCAAAGTTCCAACACCAATCGATTTACAGGATCGCATAAAACCGCGTCGTGGTCGCGGGTAAACTACGCCAACTGATAAAATCTTAATTCGTGGCTTTCTCTGTTGCTTTCCCCCAACTACAAATCCGCTACCCCATCCATTAGTCTTGTTCATTCCCGAGGTACTTGCAGCAGCGGCGCCAACATTTTCCAGCATTTTTGAACTGCCAGGTATTTCATAATCCCCGGCATATATCTCAGGTCCTTCTTCCCCATCCAGCGTAATCCGACGAGCAAATATCTTGCCATGTCTGCGCTTGTCATCATCCATGCCCCGTTTGAGCGCCTCTTTCACTGTCAGGTTGCGCATGTTACTACCGTCCTTTGTAGTTAGCCTGACTACCGCGTCAAGCTTTCCCTCGCCCAAAACTGCTTTCATCTGAGCTTTCACCAGAGTTGGGTTGCCCTTCAGGTTCACTGTAGCGAGGGCATTGCCCTGAACATTTTTCTCCTTTTTGGTTGCCTTGCGCTTTGTCTCGGAAACGCTTTCTCCAACGTCAACTTTCTTCCTTTTCAAATGACCATATGATGCGAGGAGAGCGATGGCGTCATCGTAAGCGCTGTTCTTTAGAAGGCGACCCCGCTGGGATCGGCGCCCAGTTGGGGCGCTTCTTAATACAGGTGCCATGATGCTTTCTCCACTTTCACCAGTGCTTTTACCTTGTCAATTGTTTTCAGTAAGTTTACTGAATCGATCTGCTTGCAAACTTCTACTTCGCTAAGCTCTAAGTTGATATAAAGATTTTGTGTTAGAAAGTTGTGCAATATTTTAAGCTCGTCCGTTATTTTAATTATCACTTTCACCATAACAGTTTAACAGTTCACAACTTTGCTCTCACAAAATAAATCTGTGTCACTCTACCAACACCACTAACTACACGCTTTCGCTCAAGTCCACAGTAAAACCTTGTCTGATGATGTTGGTCTCTGGAACTTTCCTATATTATTTTCTTTCCTTCTGATCTGTCATCTTTCTCCTTCATCGATCCATCTTGTGAGTAAAGTGGATGACAGGTACAGTACAACAGGCAGGAGGACAAAAGAAAGTGAGAGAAAGTTGGGAAGAAAGGAGGACGACAAACAACATTTGCCTGTTGTTCTCTCCTATCTATTGTGAACGATATCACGGGTCGCGTTGAGAGAGTGAAAGTCGCTTGCTTTCTGATCTTGTGATCTTCTTTCACCTTATATGCAGCATCTCTTTTTTCTTCACACTTGTTGTTATGTGCTAGAGTGAGAGAGAGAAAGTTGCGTACGAGTTTAAACGAATGCCTTCATCGGCAAGATGCGTAATAAATCATAAGAGGAGAACGTGGAAGGAGAAAGATGATCAATGATGCCAACTAACAACCAGCAGCAGTTGCTAAAGAAAGTAGAGGCAGCATCTCTTCATCAGCATCCATCTCACTTTCATCGATTTTCTTTGTTGTTTGGTCTTCTCAACAGGAGCTGGAAAGCACAAGTGAAAATGATCAGGAGAAAGTTTTGCTACAACAGGTAGATAGGGAAATAGTGAGATAGGATGAGCAGCATGCCCAAGTTAAAAAATAAATATTTTTTTTGAGAATATGATATTTTTCTTTTCCCCTTTCATCAATATTTATATGGCCTGAGGTGGCTGATAGATGATGCTGATCACTTTCCCCCACTCTGTCCTCCTTTCACGGGTTTTTGATTGGATGGGATGTTCAAATGGCAAATAAAATTGCTTTTTATTTAGGTTAGCAGTTTGAATTTTTTTTGCAAAATGAAAACTTTCACCAGCTTTAACGAAGGATTTGAAAGAAGTAAGAAAATATTTTTTTCCCAGGGAGATGAAATGGTTGGAGAAAGCTGGGGAAAGTATGGTCCATAAAGCGCCTTGGAAACGTTTCTGGATGGATGCTGTACTCTTCAGAAAGCTGACTTGATCTTCTCACCAGAGATTCCAACTGTTGAGTATAGAGGATTGCAGGAGCTTTCTCCGCAAAAAAAACTGCTCGCGTATGAATATCAGGTTGGAAAGCTTGGGAAAAGTGGATATTTGGAGAGGAGCAACAAGCCAGAAAATTGAAAAGATCATGTCGTTGTTCGGCTTTCCTTTTCCGCCTTTGGGGACGGGAAATATTGGGAAAAAGGGGGATCTAGACGAGACGGAGAGCACCCCTTTCGACAACTTTGTATAGGAGATTGTACTTTTAGAAAAGCATGCTTTCACCTTTTTGGGACCAGGCGCGAATAATCCATATCGGGAGACTGATTAATATTGCAAGGCGTTAGTTTTGTTTACAGTACCGTGCTTGCTCATTGTCGGTCCGTCCATCAGAAACAATTTGTACAGCTTAAAATCGTTACAAAACTAAAATACTATTCATATCAATGCATTCATGGCAAGGATAATTTGGAAAACACGAATGAATTTTAATTAAAGATAATTGATGATTAGTCGGTGAAATTATTTGTATATTCTATGCCGTACTGGATGCAATCGCCACTTTGATACATTCAGATGCTCAAGGTGTATTCCAAAGCATAATTTAAGTGGCGTAAGGATGATACTGGCAGATGTATGCGAGACGCTCGTAAGTGATTCGCAATAACACCTTTTAAGAAACTTAAAATGTCTTAAGCAAGTATGCAGGTGTACACCAGTACATACAGCGTCGTTGATATGTCCTATATACTTTCCAACGTTTTTATTTACGCTTGCTATTGAACAAATACTAGCCAACAAAACTAAGAAGAAAGGATGTGAAAGCAAGAAGGTGATCGCGTGCCTTTTCCAATCAACCCAGCATGCTGAACAAAGAAGGTCCAAATGGATGACACTACACGCAAAAAGGTGTGTAATCTTCCGCCGCGTCGAGTGTGCAGAGCAAACAATTAGAGAAGGAACTAGATTACTTTTCGCACCAAACAGCACACCTTCGCAGAAAAAATTTCGTGCAGTCTACTCAACTCGTAAAGACGTTGCGTGTCTTTACTTGGTCTTTAGGAAACGATGAGGCTATTAAGAACTCCGATAAACTGTGAATGCAACATGCGTTGTGGAGTGATTCTGCTTTCACTGACATCTGCGTCCAGCCAAGGAAATCATCTAGAATTCTAAATGTTTTCTTATAGCTTTAGTATTCCCTCCAATAGAGGAGGAGTGGTAACGTTTATTTGACATCAAATAAAATAATCTTTATGTTAGTTAACAAGAATAATTATTTTAGTGTACTATTTATCTTAACGAAACTGGATCTGTTATTAATTTCTGTCATCTGTCGTCCTCAAGATAAGCACTGAAAACAGCCACACTGACGACAATCGATCCGGCCGAAATGCCGATGCAAATGCAGGCGAAAATGAGCATCCAAAAGTTGTGGGCTTGGGTGACCAGCGCCCAGCCAATCACGCAAGGAATTACGGCTCCAAACAGCAACATTCGAGGACCAGCTCCGAAATGATCTGCTAGGTAGCCACCGAGAAGACATCCAGGAAATGACGCCAGCTAAAATATTATTTAAATTTATTTCATCATCAAACGACAAGAGTAATTAATAATGACTTGAAACTCAATTCAAGACTTTTGTCATCGTGAAAAATAAATTGACGATTATGTTTGTACCGTGAATATAGATATCATCCAGGATATGTGCTTTATATCCATCCCCACGTCAACGTCCTCTCCCTCTTCAATTTGGGGAAATTCCAGGAATGACCAGTCTTGTTTACTGTCACAACCAATCAATGCCCAAATTGCCAGTGAAACTGTCACTGCAAATAAAAAAGAGAAAAATTTGAATATTAGTTTTCCACTATTCGTTTTTGTCATCTAACTTTTGAACAACTTTATATTTTTATTTGTACAACGCACCGACAATTACGGACGTAACGGCCCATTTTCGTCGTGGACCACAACGACACCCATCCTCTTTGGAGGCATTGTCAGGAGGAATCAAATCTTCAAGACTGTCTTCTTGTTCGCTGTCTGCTTGAGAAAATGAGACTGATGGCATGATGATGAATATTATGACAGAGCACGTACGCAATGCTCTTGTGACTGAGTTAAGAATAATGTAAAATAAACTCAGCACGTAAATGCATGGATGCTTATTGAGATTCTCTGTTGGTGCTGATATATTGACGTCAGAGTACAAGTCAAGTAAGTGTTATCATCGCTGATAAGACGGGATTCATACAAACTTGGTGTGCTGCTGAAAATGTACTTTTGGACGTTTGGGTTAAATGGGAATGAACATCAGCATTTGGGCAGGTGATTATTGTACAAAAATATAAATGGAGTGTACGGAGAGTACGGATGAGCTCAGGTCCAATAAGGAGAGCTTGTATAGGTACATGGAATGATAAGTGCGAGAGTGAGTAACTGATAACGCGTGTTTTACTTTTTCTGATTGATTTAGTAGGGCGATGAGTGGATGTATTGAATGTCATTGCTGCTGCATGACACTTGCTCATGGCTTCGAAGTTATTCATACATACCTAAATGAATGATGTAAATGCTGCAATAATATTTCGATTACTGGCGTCCCAAAAAAAGGGTATTTTGTTTGTATATTTTGGTTACTGACGTATTAGCAGTTATATATAATCGCTTACCAACTACATTTCAGTCGTTTCAGGAATTACCTGAACTACCCAGTCATTACCACCTGAATTTATTGGAACATGTAACAACCTTTTCATTGTAAATTAATTAAGTAGGGACCATAAATGTATGGTAAACACGGAACAGGTAATCGAATCATGTAATTAATATGACTACTACAGCTGGTAAAATTAATGCTTTCGGAAAGACCTCCGTAATATACTTAGCATGAATTCAGTTCCACGAAAATGCAAACCATATTATCGATATAGGCACCTAGTCGCGGTATGAAAAGTGAAAAGCACCATTTCGAAGAACCCCGCTAGTCCTCATGACATTCAATTGCGGGATGAATGTAAGGGAAATGTAATGTAATTAATGTAATACTATTTGTATTACATCACATCGGCAAGTATGAAAACTGCTTTTTTATATGTATTGTGTAGAAATTATTGAAAATATCCGTGCATTAGTTTGGATGAAACAATGATGTGGTATTGTTGCTGTGGAGTCACGTTGCCAAGTCCACTGTGCTTGGGTTCCATTTCATATCCAAGCCAAAGCTGGAGCTCCCCGAGCCTGCATGCCTGCGTTGTGTGTTTTGCTTCGTTTCCATATGAAATTATAATTTACTTTTTTCAGCATTGGGTAACATTATTTATGACGACGGTTATGCAAAATAAAAAAGTGAATGCTTAATATATGGTTGTGGCCACACACAAACTGCGTCAGCTGGTGCAATTTTTTGCTGGCTTGTGCAAATTCTGAAAACATTTCCTCAATGAAACTTCTCAAATTGGCATACACCATTAAACAAAATGAGTACATTAACCTTAGTTAACCCATTGAGACAAATGGTATATCAATGCATAGATCTGCCACAAACTAAATTTGAAATATTGATTTTCATGGAAACTCATCGTAATCACACATGAAGATATTTAATTTGAGTTGACAAAGGTGAAACATTTTCTCAACGTACATTTTTTTAATATGCAATGATTTTTTAAACTGCAAACATTTGGATTTACTCACTCATAAATAGGTGCAAATAATTGACATTAATAAATGCCAGCTCGGCACAACAGCCACCGCCGCTATCATTCTTTTCGACGCTAAATAACCTCATTCCTTTTAACTCAAGCTGCTGCAAAATGTATTGAAAATCTTTGGTAGGGTTATGCGGCTTCCAGTGAAACAAATGAAACTCGACGAGTAACTGTCCGACAGGAAGTATTTGCTCGTTCCCAAAATCCTTCAGCATTCTTATCAGCGCCGGAAATTCAGCTCCTTCGGTGTCAATTTTCAAAATGTCTATAAACTCGTGTTCATTCTCCGTCATAAACGTTTGGAGTGTCTTGACAAAATAACGGGGATTATCACTGTCCCAGATTCCCTGCCTGAAAAAGTGAGCTCTTGGATTGTAGGGGCGAAGTGGACTTCCGATTCGGTCAACGGTGGGATCATAAGCCAATACGGTGCAATGCTGTGTGGTTGCCAGTATTTCCGCTTCAAATGATGAGTCGTCTCGAACGCCAAACGAGTAAACCACGCAATTTTTTCGTTCCGTTAGGCCAACCAAGCCACAAGTCCACTTGGAACCGTCTCCATCCTTTCCCACTTTTTGGAGTAAATTTGGGGGACATGTAAAACTTGGGTGGAGAATATTCCAGAAGTCAAAACCGGATTTGTTTGTGGCGAACGCTGCTGTGTAATTTGTGTAATTGTAGGCATTCCCGGAACTTATTTTGATGCGTTGAACTTTAGTGAAATAAATAAATAACAAACAGGCACACAAAGTCAAGACAAGACGAGACGGTATTTTTGTCGCAGTTTTACGACTATCTGTGTAACATGTTATATTTCTGTAGCCGGCACCCATTATTTAAAAATGAAATAGATGGAACTTGGAACCGGAAACGTGATGATTGGGAATTGACAGAGTTAGCTTAATAGTACCCTTTGGCAGCTTGAGATTAGAAGCAAATATAATGTTTGCTTTCATAACAAGCAAAATTGATTTGGGACAGGAAACAATTGGTTAAAATGTTTTGCGTCTAATTTAATACGTTGTAAGCAGTGTCTGCATTAGCATTTTTGTCATTATAATAATCCGTATTGCGGCATATGAAAATGTAAGATCTACACATGTACCTTCTTTACTACTCACGTGGATGGATTTTTATAGCATGATAAATGGGGACGCAAACCAAATAAGTAATATGCTGAAAATTATGATGTTGCAATTATATTTCTATGCTGACGCTTAGGTAATTTTGCGGTACGTACTTTGCACAAATTGTGACGGTAAAAGTGAAATGAAATTCTATGTAATATTAAAACATTTAAATTTACTTCAAAGGCTTAGTTTCCGCTCAACAACAAAAGCTGTACAGTTATATGATTTGAAAAATCAATGCACACGAGCGGAGTCAATTTGTCGACAAAATTGAGCGACCCGAATTTTACCTTGACCACATTGAAGCTTTTGAGAGTTACCTGCCTTTCTTTCATTTCTCGCCTACCCGAAACTTTTCCCATCGTTTTCCGTATTTCATTGAAGGATGCTAGAGATCCTGAGTGAACCTGAGCCATGCTTCCCAGAACCGCGATAAACATCAGAACCGTGTCCACAAGGAGCCCAATGAAGAGAACTGATAGTACAAATGAATCCCTAGTTTGCGGTTTCTTAATTAGTACTAACGTGCACATTGACTGCAGCACGGTAGCACCCATGACCAGATGAGTCACCAGAACCTTTTGTTGTATTTCGTTCATTAGTTTTCCGAGAAGCTGTAGAGTTCGATACTGCAGCGTCATTTGCAACGGCGTCGAAGCGTCACTCACACAGATTACCTGAAACCTGACAACAAACATGATTAAAATGTAACATCAATTATGTCGCGGATATATTGATGGACTTCAATATACCAACATTTTTAGAAAATTGGTCAACCAGGATATACAAATAACCGTAATCCCCGAAATTGATACTGCCCCAATGTTCAGTACAAAGGACCACACCAAGTGATTCAATGCGAACACGGATATTTTCAACAACTGTCCAAAGACAAGTATGGGCCACTGAGCTGATTTGCCACTGCATACCTGAGAACATTCAAGGAGAGCCCAATACCCAACAAGCGACGGCTTACAGGGCGACATCCAATGGAGACCGAACACCAGCATAAATGGTACAAATATTACGGATGTGAACATAATGTATCCCAAACTAATATTCAATTTTTCAATGATTCCTGTTGACTCTTTCTTATGAATTATATTGTAATCTGGAAAATGTTGTCTGAAATTTAGTAGACCGTTAACATATAAGCACACGGTGGCGGCATGCTCGCGAAGCGTCATTATGTACGGAAGAGCCCAGAGCATGGCCAGCACGGTCAATCCCAAAAGAAACTTGTCCAGTGTGGATTCTACAGGTCGATTACCAGAAATATAAAGAAATTTGTAGAGGCCTTGAATGGGCAGCGTTGCCGCAAACGAAAATGCGGAGTACAATTTCCTATGGAATCTTGTTTGCTCGGATGAAATATCTTTGCAGAGCGTCAATTTGCTCCGCTTCCTGTCCCATCGAAACATCACAGTTCCGAGTGACCCGGAGAGGTCGCAGACCATTCCGAAGAAGCTTAGATGGCTTTGCAGCATTTTGGGGCTATGGAAAAGATTTGTGATTGATGATCTATGTTGCCGTATTAACGTATTCAACAAAATTGATTCTCAAGTTGAATATTCCAACTGAGGCGTATTCTGCACGGGTTGGTCATTAATAGTAATGCTATGGGGATTTGGTTGTAAGTGGCAATTTCCTTAAATGTAGTTTGAATTTCCTAATAACTGTATTAACCCATGTTGATTAGGGCAAGCAGAGTAAAACCCAAGAAAATGATTATTGGCGTTTCATAAACCGTGTACACTCTCATGGGTGCTAATTATGTTTCCGACGTTTCAATGCTGTGGTGGTATGAATACTATGCATGATGATGGAGAAGTTTGCCGGTCTTGTCAAGAAATCAGGAAGCAAGAATAAGGTGGACTGGATTTACAATCTGTGTAAACCGATTGCATAGAGCCATACTGAGAGACATGTTGTTCGCCAGAGTATCACGGTTTGATGGATGCTATTAAATTCTTGAGAAAACAGTTTGAAACATGTTGTCAATATTTGTGATGAGTGGTATGTCGTATTTAATATGTATTTAATATTTTTGATTAGCGGTAGTGATTGTAACGTCCTTTGCAATCAAAGACGTCAAATGTAAAATGCCTGAAAATCCATTTATCGAAAAGTGCTTTCTCTCCATTGGTCATTTTACAGAGAAACACGGTAAGATGAATGATAGTTTATCGTATATGGTAATTACGACTTCTGAGACATGTTTTCTTGGAGTTGAGAATACATTATATTTTGAGGTAACATGTGAACAAACTCATATTGAGGCAAGTCCAAAGGACTCATTATACTCAATATTTCTTTTGTGCTTTCCAAATGTTCTTATTTTCCCTACCCGTGAATATACCTATGTATATATGCATGCCCGTCAACATCCAACCTGTTCGGTACATTCTTTGGAAATAATCAATGAGCATTCGGTGTTCAAGCCTCTTCGATACGCTACGTGTATTTTAATAACAATTACAAAATGTGTAATGTACCCAGCCAATATCACTGTGTCGGCGATGATGCTAATAAGGTCTCCTATGAAACGTGCAGTTCATTTCAATACACAATAATCAACAGCTAATGTAGTGAATCGCACTTCCGATAATTATCAAATAATTCAATCTGAATTCCAGCCTGCATGTCTCGGCAAGATATTAAGATTCGTAGGTTTTGGTAAATTTGTCAATAATATCCCGCCATGCCATGTCATCGTATAATTCTGCTAATCTTTTTCAACCATAGCGGAGGCAACACTTTTAATTATATATAGCATTGTTCACATGGCCAATGTATTGTGGATGAATCATAGTTTATGGTGAATGCGCGTTTGGTTTAATTTTACGTACACGGTGAGTACTAAAAACCGGGATAGCACATGAGTCATGCCGCGTTCGGAGAAAAAAGTGAGATGGACCAATATTGCAATATGATTTATTACTCTGTGCCACAGAGTCTGTGGCCTCGTATCCCCAGATACGTATCGTCGTCAATTATGTGTTTTCTCATGCCACAAGAAAATCAAATTGGCTTCCTCTTTGATGCAATTATCTGGTTACATCTATTCATTTAGTTTCTTGGAACCTTATGCTTAGGTCCGATGTGAGGTATACATATTGATGAGAGAAGCAAATAATTGTCACCCCTTTAGGTATACATGACACAAGCTTGCTTACAAAACTTATATAAAGAGTTCTATAGTTATATAATGGGTTGTTGGTTGTATTTGCATCGATTGAAGAAGAAAAAATATACTCATTTATTGGCGAGTTATGTCATATCCATTCCCTTACCGCTTGTACTCTTAGCATCCACTCAGCAATATTGAAATCGTCAAAATATTCCAGTTTAATATCATACAGTACTTCCAACAACGAATTGCTTTCGCTACAAACTTTAAAGTTCAATCAGTCCATTGAAAACCCAGGGTAATATGTCGCCAGCCATTAACAGGTTAGAAATGATGGCTGAAGACGATTTGCGTAGGTTTTTAAAGTGTGAGTTTGAAGCAACTAAGCAGTAACAAATAAAAACGTGTTCACCGCAAAATAACGCACGAAGCCTGCACTGATTTTTAAACAATCTATTTGTCTCACAGCTTTTGATAAGTGGCGCCCAACCGTTGGAAACGACACCGTGTACAATGATTACTACCTGGACACCACTACCGAGGTGAAAGTTATATTTTGTCGTGCAATGCTAATAAAGTACTATAAATTTCTCATTCGGGTTATACGGCGTTGTGGCGCCGGCGATTTCATTTGGTTTTTAATGCAACAGGAACCATATTTGAGGGAGGTTTTGCCAAAAGCTGAAATTCCTTTGGAAATTATTTTCGTTGTGATCATGCTGATTATTATCATCCTGTGTCGTTTCAGAAAGCGGCAAAAGTTACCTAATGGCAAGATTGGAAAGGTACCTAGATTGGCAAAATAGGTCGCTAATGTAAATTGTTCGAAAATAAGAACTTTTTTATGTGTGAGTTATTTCCAGAAAACTAATAGCTGCATTCCTAAGCTGGGGCTACGCATCACCATGAGGAAGCTACAACACTACTTCAGCAAGAAATTGTATTACCTACTAGTTGGATCCCGACGAGTTGAAAAAGGTAATCAATTAGTTAAAAAAGTGTCACCAGATTAAATCGCGGTCTTTTCAGCAAGTTGCATAAGTGCTGCATCATTAATTATAATTAATAATTCCAAATAGGATACAAATACGTGATTGGAAATCGGCGTGGACTCAGTCGCCCAGATTTGAAGCTTCGTCAAGGACTCCATACCACAGAAGTGAATTGATTTAAGATGTGACGCTGGAACATTGGAGTGTTGTGAAATGACATGATTGTTGTGTGTGAGTGTAAAATTAAAATAAAAAATGATTTATTTATGTAATTAGCGAGAATCACTGTACAAATGATATGGATGAATTAAACATGCATAATAGTATGAAGGACATTGAAACCCTTTAAAATAATTGTAGCTTTAAAATCTTTTTTTTTGGCATTAAATAAAAAAAAATATGAGCACACTTGCATTTCTGCCCATTATCTCAAAACACTGAATCTTGCTATGTACCCATGTCAAGATGGGACTAGTTTTCAATTAAACAAGCAGCATCACGATGTCCTTACATTTCTCCAATATTGATTGCTCATTGGATAGCGTGCTTAGTCGTGACCAATATGCGTCATTTGTGCCCAGAGTTGTACACCCTGTTGCATAATCACACATCACGTCTTCGCTGGAAGTGAAAGTGTCTCTCCGAATTTTCTTGGTTCAGTTTCCATCCAAGTTCAATGTAAAATTAACCATAATTGGAAGCTCATGTATTATATCGTGGGAAAAACCACAGAATGGCAGTCTACCACTTTCTATATTTACCAACCACTTATCGTTTAATCCATCATACAACGAAAGTAGAACAAAGCAGAAAAATTGGGAATTATTGTCTGCCGACCACTTGATAATGTCATCTGGGAAAAACAAGCCGCGATGGTTTTCTTTCAGCTTTTACTTTTCGTTTTTGTAAATGACATTTTCTCATAAAACAGTAATACCAGGTGTGGACCTCGATATAGGTATATTAAATTATTAGAACATACGTAATCACAACTATATGAAATCATTCTAATACATTGTAACATGAAAACTTCTACTTCAAAGTATTACAATTTTTTAAATAAAGTATCTGCCAGGTTGAAACAAAACGTCTTCAAATTATTGTGCAACGTTGCGATAGCCAAAACTACAAGCTTAGTTAAATTTCATTTTGCCGTGATTCTGTAACAAACGGCAGACGTCATCGTGCAAACCACATTATGACTCAAGTGAAATCTTATTATGTATATTATGTACCGGCACGTCCGGCCTACGTTATCTTTCTTGAGAGCACTTATATGGAAGGTTCCCAACTTTCTCTTTGATCACACCTTAGCGGCAGCGGTCATTTCTTCTGCAATGGACATTCTCCTGGTTCTCCATCAACGTATATGATACTATAAGGATACTTATAGGTTGCTTTTGAAGAGCGGTTAAAGAAAATGTTCACGGAACATGTATATCAGTTAGCAAGCAACTTTCGGACAATCTTGTTGCTTGCTTTGTGCTAGAAGTTTTCGTGCTATTACATATTCCTATATCATGTACATGCATTGCATTTTTTTGGGTACTGAATGTTATTCAAAGTGAATAGAGGTGAAAGAGGGCGAAAAGAAATCAGTCGAGTAATTGTAATTTAGAACATGATTTCCTGATTCAGCTTGGTGAGATTTCAGGACGAGGATGAGAAGCATAATGGACGAAACCACATTCCTATCGGTTGACGGTGAGTGCGCTCATGTGTGTTATATGGAAAACGTTTGGAAGAAAATTAATTAGTTTCTAAAGAAACGATTTTCTATTTTGTTGAAAAGCAGCCATAAAGGATTGGCTATTATTGCCTGAGAGCGATACGTCACCACCGCATGAATACATGCATACCTACTTCTGGCAACCTACCTGTTGGGTAAATGAATCATTTCTATTTCATTTGTTCATATGCGACCTATAATTTTTTTACAAGGTTTATAAAAATTAAGGAGTATTATTTTGGTCTTGTATATTTTCAGCAAGATTTCCTAATAGACGTGTTTCTTGCAATCGACTCTCTCTCCACTGATTTGGCGTTGCTCACGTTTCTTACATTTACAGACGGTGGAACCGAATTGAGCAAGGCACTGAAGAAAATAGGATATGACACCGGTCAGTTGAGATTTTGCTTGCATATTTGCTGATAGAATGATAACTAAATGTTGAAATACGATGTATACAATCCCGTACTATTTTAAAATACAGGGCAATTGCTGAATCGGGAGGACATCTTTCGGGATAAGATAACCTTACTTCTTATTCTAATGTTACAATAGTAGCGATTTTTTAAATTTAAGCGAATATCAGATTAAGTGAGCGTGTACACTGACAATAATTATTTTGTCTCAGATAACTTATTAAAATGGTTGCCCAACTTTTGCAAGCCCATTCAATATAAAAGTAATATGTACCGAAGTCATAACCAATTTTCAGTAACAAATTAACATGGAGCGGTAAATTATATTTCTGTGCCAGCCAGGGAAAGTTACAGTGTAGCGCTCCCAGTAATTCAATTTCCCAACCTGGTAATAAGATAGAGTACCACTGGTGAGTGAAAGTTTAATAGTTTTTGCTTTCTGAAGTGGCGGCCTACTCGAAACGATATGTAATAGCTGAATTAGTTGTTCTGAAAAATCTCCACTCCACTTCCTGGAAAGCCGTCATCTTAATTTTCCTGCTTGGTCTCCTGTTTCTATTTCTAAACAGAGGAGCAGCAAATGTCAACTGGCTTCTTTATTCAATAGGACGCTGTGATATATTATTACCTCTCTCACAATCACAAGCAGATGTAAGGAAGACAATTTGCAAGGGAAAGACGAACAAGTCGATGTCTCGGGTATAACAAAGTTTCTAGCTCCAACATGTAATCAAAAGAGGGATACAGTCGTTGTGTTTCCATTTCTTTCTACCGCTTCAGACGGTGCATATGTGAAATCGATAGATTGTAATTGAACGCTCCACAAAGACCGTTATTTTTCTCGAAGTTTTTTGTTGCTATTAATGGACTGTTACACATGTCTTTTGTAGTGATTCCCGATGACGAGCGTATAAACCTGTAGAATGTTCTATTGCATTTGGAACAAGATATGCGAGCTCAGTAATGAGACACTTTGGAGAAATGAAAAGGGAATGATTACCTACCTGCATGTTGGATTATTTGGGCCTACATATATCCCTCATAAAACACTATTGAACAATTAGGGCACACGACATGTGTGTACATTTCCCATAGGTAGGTATTTCCATTTTTTGTTATTTGTTTCAAATTCAAAAGGATCTTCTAGGTATCCATTATATTACCAAAGTAACAAATTTCTGATCTAGTTTGTTTGTAACTGTATGAAACACGTTGATGCTGATCCAACAGGTCATGATAAACATTCTCGCAAATGTGCGGGATGAGCACGGACTTCGTTACTTCGTCACTTCTTTACCTTATGATTAAAAAACTTAGGAGTAATCTGCTTGCCATTACATATCTTGTAACGCGCATCAGTTTTTGACCGTTTGTATATTGCTGCTGGACTTGCGTGGGATGTAACATTTGGTTGCTCTACCATTGCTCTGAGCTTGAAAACGCTGTGGAGTGAAGAAAGCGAGGACAATGATGTGCAAAGTTCTAGCAGTGGTTAGTATTATCTAAGGGCTGAGGTTTACATTCGAGGAAATACATTTTGCTCCGTTGAATGCATTGCTGCATATTGTAAACCAATCTCTATGGAACTTTGATACATTATACACGATTAAATGGCGACTATATAGGTAGGTATGCAACATCTAGAGACGACCACCGCAGAACACATAATCGGTTGGCATCTTCTTCCATTATCTTATTTTATGATATTCTATAATAGTACAACGTCTTGTCATAATGATACAAGGTTAGAACAGTCTGTGAAGTGTTCAATGTATCGTCAAAACTGTCACAGTAAACGTTATATTGCTTGAGGTTATAATCACCATATGTAAATGAAATGACCATTTTGAAATAAATGTATGAGTAGCATGTATGCAGGGACATTATTACAAAATATGGTTTTATGTGAATAATTTGATGAACTGGTTTATTATGGGACGGGCTACCAATACAAGTTATCAATGTATTCAGTATGTTGCTATCGAATTTCCGTGAGATATGAAAACTGAACATAGAAATTTTCATATTTGACAGTCTCATGCTTGATATCAATTAGTGTCGTGATTACATTATATCTAGTTCATATCAAATTTGAGCGAAACTTCAGAATATGTTCCGGCTACGTATTGTTTTGGGAATACATTTGTAGCCACCATTTACCAAACACAAGTACTTCGTTTTGTCTTGCCTAACCGTTAAAATCTGTTTTCTCAATAACTACCGGCATTTAATAATTTTATTGTGGGCAACGCGAAATTATTACATTGATTTAGTACAAATAAATAAGCACATGCTGCATTCACATTTACCAGTTATCGTTGAATCTCAATAGTACGGTGAGCAACCTAGAGACGATCAGTATTGTATGAAATGCTTGTGTCGCTTTTCACCCATAAAATTACGAATATATTTTGCCAACACACTTTTCAAGTTATAAATGGCTAACTAGTTGCCAGGTTGTTAAGGTGGTTAAGGTCGAAGGAATGATTTTTTGCAATTGTGGGATACCGTATTTTAATTCGCAGCTCTGGCATTTCATGAACTATCATTTAATTGAAATTAAACGAACATATATTTTTAATAAAATCTTAAACTATAGTTTTTTGAGAAATGAAGACAAGATCTAAAACTTTAATCGGTTGAGTAAATGTATGTCAGGTACATTCAAAAATAGCTATTTTGAATAAAATCCTTCATTGTGACGTTTAAAAGTAAACGAATTTACATCATTTGTTATCAGCAAGTGGAAAGGTATACCACTTGATTATCCATTCAACATCAGTGCGCTATTTTAAGACAGTTCCTTCTTACTTCAGTGTTGCTATCCTGGCTTCCACTCGACTTCAACAAACTAAAAACTCGCGTATTTCGACATGCCACTGGAATATTTTGAGGACCTTGCCTTCAGGCTTCACCCTGTGATCCACTTTTACCTGAGGCCACTCCCTTTTGAATACGATCCCATACAGTCAAGATTGCTCGTGCGTAAGCCGTCACAGGATTTGGTTCCGTACACATGTGGCCCGCTTTATCTGCTCGCATTCGGATTATCTTGCATTCTCGTTTTGTTTGCGTACGGATATCTATTTCGAGACCCAAGTATCAACATTGTCAATTCATCACTTTACGTTAGTGTTTGGGCCATGTTTACAGCGCTGGTAATTTCAATGGTTATGGGATATCGGATTGGAACGGCGATTACTTCTGTGTTTAACGATCTTGTCGACGTTGCAGAGGAAATTGATGATGCTAAATTTGTTAATGCATTTAGGCTAGCTCCTTATTTATTAACTACCGGAAGAATGAAATGCTTACAAAGGTAGTTATTGCGATTGATCCGTTTGTCTGTGTGTCTGTGTGTCCGTAAGTCTGTAAACACTATAACTTTTGTTAACATTGACCGGTTTGGCTCAAACTTGGCATAGAGGTACCCCAGGTCATGAGAAAATTCGGTATTGATTTTGGGCCTCCGGGGGTAAACCCCACGGGTATGGTGGGGGATGAGGTCACAATGCATCCTTATGGCAAAAAAATGTTATATGCTTATCTGATAGAGAATTTTATGCTGATCATTTTTTGTCACGGCACTATTGGTCAATTCGGCCAACTTTGACCGTTGACCCTAGGGTCAACAAAGGGTCAAAATATATTATTTCTGAAATTGATAGAAAAATTCAAGATTAGTGTTTTGAAAGTTGAAGTAAGTGTCACAGTTCTCAATTTCACATAAATCGCGCTTCCGGTAGTTTTTTATTTCGAGTTTACACCCGTCCTAGTTTTATTTTATCAACGAAATAATATTAGTGCTATATTTTTTGCTTTAATTTCAGAATATCGCAGTCGGCGGAAAATCAAGCCAGGAAAACGCAAATTTGGATTCAAAATGTTGCCTCCTCTGATCCCTCCAAGCGGCCCGGTCATCTCTTTAATAATCTCGGTTGCTGCGGTGTCGTCAAACTATGACTTCACATATTACATTGTGGAGAAACCGCTTCCCGATACAACACACGGATGGATAGCCACCACAATAGTTTCCGTCTTGTTCCGTTTCCTCACATACTTTATCGGATTTTCAGAATTTTTCAGATCCCTCATGTTTTGCGCCCTTGTTGTGTTGGTTATATTGATGCGGATCGAGCATGTGATGACAACGATTCTGGAAAAAGTTAGGGACTTTCGGCGATTTTATTACTATTACTCGTCCTGCTGCCTTACTGTACGGAAAATTGAGAGACATTTTAACGGATTTACTTACTTGGGGATGAGTATTAGATTCTGGGAATTGATATTCTTCTGCTGGGCTGTTGTAAGGTGTAGAGTGGAGGACGTCTCCCTTCCAAATTACATATCGTTTGTAGTAGCATTTTTAATGTTGCTTATGGGCCATTTGGTTGCGCTTCGTATGGTTTGCACAGAGTTAGAAAAGGCAGTAGATGTGGTGAAAGTAAGTAACATAAATACAAAGTTGGCGTACTCGGTAAACAGGGCAATAGAGAATAAGGCGCGGTTGATGCAATGTAAAGCCATAGCTCCAATTAGACTTAAGTACGGAAACTTTTTGTATTTGGGGAAATACCTGTTGGCAGAGTATTTTGGGCTGATTGTGCAGCGTACCTTTGACGCAATAATGCTTGTATAGTTGTAACTAATTGAGAAATGAAACAACTTAAACTAAACTTATTCAACCGCCCTTGAACCATCGATTGTAAAACATAAATACACAATTTACGTTTCCACTGGCATCCCAAGTTCCTTTTGTTATTCGCACATTCACAAATGATTTACAGAGGACATACATGACCCATAATGTGGTTTGCTTTCTCTCTTCCTCTTTGATGCGGAAGCTACCAGTGCCACCCAACGTAAGCTAGTGGAATCAACTGCTTTCACTCGAGAAATTATGGCAATGGTTTCAGCACTGTCGTACAGACTGAGCTCTCAGTGTCCTAATCATTCGTTCGCTACTTACTTCTTCTGAAAACTCTGTAGCTTGTCAAGCATGCACTTATGGTTTCGTTTCGCTTTCACCTCGTTTCTGTCTCTACCAATACGCTGCATGGAGGAAGAGCTCAAATGGGGTAACGCAGCACGCCAGTAAACATCCAGGTGGAAATACGTCTCTCTTCATACCTACCGTTCCCAGAAGTTGTATAGGGCAAGCTAATGGGGGAATTGAGAAGGGCTGAAATATAAAGTATTTGTCAACTTGTTCAACACATTGGTACATTCACCATTGCTCACCAGTACACGTAATTGCAGAAATAGATAAAACATTTATATAGTTAGTAAGCTATCGGACTAGACCAGTTCAAGCGGTATCAAAAATCCGGAACTAGAACATAGTATGCATCAGATCAAACCATTTTGCTATAGGGGCAGCCCAGTTATTTTGAAATTATTCAGGTATATTGAGATTACTGATGCACCATTTACACCTGTACAACTTTGCGATGAAAGTATGTGTCCAGTTGTCCCTTCACCCTATCTCATCTTTCCCTTGTTAAACCTGGACTGGTGTTTGGTGAGCGCCCATCCCGATGAGAAGCTCCATCTGAAAGCAAAGCGTTTCCATATACACCGTAAGCACTGAAAATCAATGGCGAGGGAAAGTCTCAAATGTGAGAAATGTATTTCAGCGTACTTGCTGGATGTATAGATATCCTAAGCGGAATGATCAAGGGGAAGCGCAATAGCAAACATTATACCTCTGAATCGTACCAGTTTACCCATACGCGGGATGGGAGGACAGGGTGAAACAAGCATTCCATACCAGCGTCACACGAAGAAATCCCGTTCAGGACAAAGCGAATCAGGGGAGCTTGAGACACGTCGTGAGAGCAAGCACTTGAAACGGAATGGAAGATACGCCATGTTACGTATTTTGCGAGAAAGTGTGCACGGATACTGTGCCACGGTAGCAAGCTTCCATTGTCCAATTTGCTTTCCTTTCTAAAGCAAATTGCTTTCTTTAGGACACGTAGATTTTTGGTGTGCTTGAGAAAAGGCAGAAAGAGGCGAAAAGCGGACATGGCAATTGCTAGAGCTGGGTACTCCCCAAACGTACCTCACGAACTTTTCCAAACTGGCTATTGTACTTTGGAAATTCCTTCTTTTCACCGTTTCGCAGAACTGGAGAATACCGAGAATTTTGCTTTTCGGCAACCGAAAGTAGTTGGAGAGGGACGACAAAGAGAGAAAGGAAAGTGCAGTGGATAACAAGGGGAAAGTTGCGAGGTTGTACGCCATGTTACGTTTTTTGGAGAAATTCTTGTCCGGGTTGTGTACTTCATGTCGTGATTCTTTTTTGCTTTCTCTGGACAGCCTAAACAACTTGAAGTGGTTATAGTGATAGAGAGAAAGTTGTACTAGAACAATGTGCTAATTTAATGGAGTGAAAAGGCTATTGGTTTGTATTCTTTCCTTTTTCCTCTAGTAAAATCTCTTTACATTTGAGACCAGAAAAAATACTCGCTTTGGTATACATTGGATGAATGAAGACACTGGTTGCCTATTAACTTTATGGAAACCGTAAAATCTTGGAAGTAACCACAACAATTAGTAATTTCAAAAAATACAACACCTTAATTGTTTGAAATGACCACAATTGCAAACTTGATAATTTGGTATTGGCAAGGCTTGTAAAAATTACTTTCTCCAAGGCCACTGTCGCACAATAAGTTTTGCGCTGCTTGATTACCTTCACGGTATATGAAGGAAGCCAACTGTTTTTACATTTACAATTCAGTCGACAATGTTTATACCAAAATATGTTATCCGGGTGCATTCATTGGGTGCAGTCAGCTAAGAATATAGCAGCTTGTTGCTCAGAAAAACTCTATAAAGTGCAAATAGAATGCATATATACCACGCAACAGATGGTAGCATAAAAAATCTAAATTTATTTCTGCCATCTATCCGATAGGGGAAGTCGTTTACGCGTATAAGGCTATAAGCTTATTAAATACGTATTTCCAGAGTAGATCAAGCGTACAAAAGTACTAGAAAACACGAAAAGAAAAAACCAGAGCAAACAGGCTTTCGCCGAATTTCGGTTTTTGGACACAGGGTACGCGGATAGAGTAAGTGGAAAAAGCTTCCTTCTTCTCGGTAGCTTGTAGTGAAAGCGAGGAAAGGAAAGTCAGCCAGGCCATTTGCATGCTCTCCGCGTGAGCATTCTTTTCTATAAGTATATTTGTACATACATTTTTTCTAAATGCTCAACATGAAAGGCTTCGCCGCCTCTTAATGATATGTTGCCGTGTTACTCCAGACATGTATCCTTCTTCCTATTGGAGTTCTGTTGCGGAGAAAGGATTAGGTATGCTGCTGAAAAGCAGCAAGCTCTGAGCAATGTTCTGTGTGAGCTAACATGTAAAAGTTGCTCGACTCGCTGAACACAAAAGCAAATAATCACTGGTATTCCGTATATTGAAATATTGCCGTTTATAATTTATTTAAATACCATAAAATTTATCGACATTACAAATATATATTTAAGTACCAAAGTAAACAAGGAGGTTGTAGATATATTTTAAGTAGTAGTTTTGGGTAGTTCGAGCGGAACAATTTAAAGTTTTACATTTTCAATTTCCTACAATTACCTACATATAAACTACAGGGGAATGCAAAGGGGTGGTGGTGTTTCGTGATGCTGGAAAAAGTTGAAGAGGACGGCGTTCGTCGTGACAACGCCGAATAAAAAGGCCCCGACGCAGACGAAAATGCCGCCGACGGTTTGAAGCCATATCTTTGTTTCCAGGCCTGGAGTGAATCCGTCAGGATACTCGGCAATTTTCATCATGCACAGACCTTGACAATAGTAAACCAATAAACAATAATTAGCCGTTTAAATACAGTAGCACATTGGCATTAATTAAAATTATCAGAATTTAAAGTTAATGTTTGTACCTGGAAGCACGAAAATAAATACGGCAGCAGCGCATCCCAAAAACTTGATAACGGCGCCAATATTTGGCACGAATAGCGCTACCAGCAACGAAACGGTAAACCAGATGCTGACGCTGGTCAGCCGCACCTTTTCCCTCAGCCTCGGATCCACTTCCGGCACGCCCCTCACGCAAAGCTGGTACTCTGCCCAGAGATCCGTAATGGCGGCATTCCCACAAAAGCACATGATGGGATACGTCGCAAATGTTTTCACCGAAATGCTCACAATGGCAACCAGCACCCAGGGATCACTGGAGTCATACGAAAGGAGAACGTCGCTGTTGATCAGATCGCCAAACGTCAAATAGCCAAACGTAGCGGCGCTCGTGTACACGAAAATGATGAAGACAAATGCGAGGGCAGATGACCACATGAACGTTTTGATGTTTCTGTCTCGGTAGCAGCTGTAAATTGGGATGGTGCTCACGTGGCACTGGTAGCCAAAGCAAATTGTGGGCACGACCGTAAACAAATCTGTCCAGGAAGTAGGTGTGGTTTTTATCACGCCGGGGGTGTAGGTTCCGTTTACGTAGTTTATGATAATTAGGATGGCGATGTAGATTACGGCTATGACGCCAACGGAACTAAAGTCGTCAGAAAATAAACCAATTCAAATATTTATTTTTCGATGCATACATTTCCATGAAAGCGTTGATCATGTTACCTGACATGCTTCAAAAAGTCAATTTTCTTTGGAAAGCAAAACGGCAACGTAAAAATAAGTGCTCCAACAATCATCGTGAATGTCCTGTTTAGATACCACGTGTGGCAAAAGTGATGCCCAAAAATGGAGGTAAAGACCTGGTCAAACTGGTCGCCCATGATGATAAGGAATGTGGTGCAGGCGCCGAAGCAATACAGCGCAATGCAAAATGCGCAAACACGCTCTGCCGTCCGCCCAAACATGAAGCTGACGACGTCTTGGTAAGTTCTCGCCTTGCTGAAATCTGAGCAGTAGGCGAGGACGCACAGCGACGGGTAGATAAACGCCAAAAGAATCTAGAAAATAAAGATGTTAATTGCGTGATTAATTGATAGAATAAAGATTAATAGAAAGTTCATTTTTAAACTTATCTTACAATTTGAACAACATTTCCAGTGTAAACGCCGCCAGCCTCCTGAAAGGCACTAGGAAAATTCAAAAGTCCCGCGCCCAGCGCCGCGTTAATGATCATCATGGCGCCGGCAATGGCGTTGGTGCCGCCACCGCCCGTCTCCTCAGGTGTGGTGTAAAGCGCGGTACTCCTGTGGAGTGTGCTGATGTGGGACGCGGTGTACATCATTGAATTTGGAGGAAGAATGCTGTTTCCATGGCGTTCTGTGTTGATGGTGGTGACAGAGGGACCGTTCATTGCTGAGGAGGGGCCATCGTGAAAGTTTTGGCTGCGGAGGAGATTCACTTCACCACGGAATGCGGTGGATAAGGAGCCAATTTCCGGGAGGGCCCCGAGGCTCTCGTTCAGCTCCGCTTTTTCGTCGAGTAAGGCCTGCCTTTCCGAATCTGCGGACGTCATTGTGTATTTGGTGGCACTAAATATTTTATGAAAAACTTTTTGATTGTGTTAAAACCAACTTTCTGAAAATCCACAAAATTATATTTGTGGGACAGATCCTTTCACTACAGCGTCTTGTAGGCAACTGGCTTGGGTGTGGTGAAGATTATGATGTTGCTGCGGAGGCGAGGATAAACACAGTAGCATAGATACATTTTTACAGCTTTTTGCAAAATATTCATCACGTCATCGTCATCATTTTACTCATATTACTTGTGATACATTTTGGTTGGTTTACTTGATAACCAAATCTCCCTGCTTGGTACGATAAAGAACAAGTGAAAAAGAAGATGATGAGAGTGAAAGGTTGAAGGTCAGTTTTGTTGATTCGTTTAAAAACTCTGTGTGATTATGTATAAGCGTAATGTATGACTAGCCTTCTTTTATGGGTGGACTCTGCCAATTATTGGATTCAGTCTGTGCTCACATTATTACGATTTGTAGTATGGATCCATGCCGTTTTATTCTATGAGTGCCCACTGTAACGTAATAATAAATTATGATAACAATTTCATTTTTCACTCGAACATAATCTGTACTCAAATAAAGTTTGTTAAATTACTGATAATTTGAAAACCAAAGGCAACAGTGATTTTTAAATGGGATACTCAAACGAGGCCACGAGTCCTGTGTTTGTATTCTGACTCTTGACTGTACGACGATTAACCTATAACCCGTCAAATGCTTACAGTGTTTGGAATTTTTTTGGTCGTTGTAAAAAGAGTGCTGTGAATAAGAGTAGGTCAATGTTTTGGAGAGGATGATGGCATTTGAGTATTAATTTTAATGTGTCAACACATATCAAAAATCATTCCAAATATGCCATTTCAGTTTTTAGTACTGGCCAGTGTGATTTTACAATGGGCTTATTTATAAAAGCATCTCTCAGTTAAAAATTCCTCCCCTGTGTACATAATATTCCATACATGGAATTATAATTCATGACTGATATTTTATAAAAATTCAGGATAAGTCACATCCGAGAACAAAAGAATTGCGGTTCATGCAGTATTTCATCAGAATCATTCACTTGCTCGTAAGTTACGTATTTTAGCTACCGGAGCATGCCTACCCAGCCTAGGCTATTAAAAGAAATGCGTTTTATATAAAACGGCGATTTAAATGTGTCATTAACATTATCTCTTGCTCGTTACTTTTTCCCCAGTTTTAAAACAAATGATTCTATTCATTATTAATAGTTGTCGTAGTCGCAGCTGTATATCTTTGTGTAAACAACTTAAATTTATGGCTAGTTGCTCTAAAATAATTGCTATCGAGATTATCTTGTAAAACGTCATTCCAGCAATGGTTCTAGAAGCATGAAAACAGAAGCGTAGAGTTCATCGCGGAGCTCGTTAACCTTCACACTTGCACCACAAGTGTATGTAAATATAATTAGGTGGCGCCCACGCAAACACGTCCAGTATCATCCTTCTTTTTCCAACATTACTCGCACACCATGGAAAATTACCGATAATGTTTCACGTTCCTCGTATGCGTACGCTATCCCAAAGACATATCAAGATGTATTTTTAAATGGTTTTATAATGCTTTTAAATTACATGAAATTGTCGCCTCGCATGCTTAAATATACAATTAATATTCCATACGCAAACTGATATGCGAGCATGATCTCAAAATACAAATTCCCATGGAGCAGAGTTTTGATGTAAAGGGAGGTTGAAGCAGGAAAATAAACAAAAACATTAGACAGAAGTCGGCAGTATTTGCTTCACCGTAGATTTCAATCATCATGAATACAGAAAAGGCTGATCCTAGTTTTCCACATCATGATGAGATATAATTTACAAAACTCAACAATGGAATATGTAGTTTACATATTGAAGGGTGGCATGATTCTAATTTCGGTAATGTTATCGGTAAATGGTAATACTCAGCATTGGTGCACAGGGTGGTAACTGCTACATGAGCGTTAAAATGAATTCATAACGAAATTGCTAAAAATGTGATTCGTCCAACAAATCCTGTCTCACTTTATGTAGCAAGGTTTGGTACAAGCGAATACCCACTCTCCAGTTTGCTCCTTGCCAATAATAATTAAATGGAAGACAATTTCAGCTATGCGCTAATGTACAGAACGACGAGAAGCACATCAATGGTAAATCATAACGTACTCGAGCATGTTGCAATCATATTTTTATTATGACGGTCATTGTGTTTACTCAAACAGGAAATGCTATTTTTAATTTGCGCATATGTATAATGTAATAAAACGTTTGAAGTGCTCATATTTGCAAATAATTACACCTTCCATGATGTAAAATAGAGCAGTAAAATGTTTTTTCTTGCACTCGGTGTGGAAGCATAAGTGGTCATGATGAACCTAGTAAGGTCGCTGTACACAACAGTTTCCGCAAGTTTCAAATTGCATGGCATTTGAAAGTTTGTGTACTGCCACCGCAGATTTTATCTTTTCGTACTGTCTCTGTGTAAGTCGTGTTTATAAAATACGCTTTATTTTTCACAAATGTTAGAACAAACAAGTTTTTAGTTTGTTGATCCTCAAAACGGCACAAAAGAAGCTCGCATTGCAACGCTGGACATTTTAGACGTTAGATTGATTTCAGCGTGTGGACTTTTTTCTTACAAAATGTGCAAAGAAATGCGGTTGGAAAATATTCGTGTAGTTGTAGCATTCATCTTAATACAATTCACGCTTGCCACGCTGTTTCCGCCATTCCTAAACGATCATGAATGTACTGTACACATAGTCACTGAGGGAGATATAGAAAACGTTGCACCTAAATTTGCGGAGAAGTCCCTTCCAGACATAATTGCTGGCCCGGTAACCATTCGTAATATTCGCAAGTTAAGGTTTGACGTCGAAAGGCTTCCGCTAGATGGAAA
The DNA here is from genome assembly GCA_004115045.4 of Sinella curviseta. Classification (NCBI taxonomy): domain Eukaryota; kingdom Metazoa; phylum Arthropoda; class Collembola; order Entomobryomorpha; family Entomobryidae; genus Sinella; species Sinella curviseta. Next base: position 17,865,839 of record CM023203.3, read on the forward strand.
TCCGCTTACTCATAGAGTTGGTTATCTTCGGTTTACATCACGTTTCAGTGACTCAACGTGTTATTATATTGCTCTAGATACGTTAACTGAGAACGGAACAATGATCGCTATAAAAACATCTGGTTTTAAATATTCCGACTACGCAGGCTTTCTAAAAATTCAGTCCCATTTATCGAAACTTCAAAAACTGAACAACATGGTCGAGATAGTAAACCCATTTGAATTAAAGGAAAGTTTACGACAGTTTACGACAAGCGCCTTGTTCGTTCAGTAACCTTTACTTAAACCTATGAATGTGTAGTATGTACCTAAAACTCTGTGTGCTATTCATGTTCTCTTAATAATTATCATAATATGTTAATAAGCCTGTTAATATTAATTTATGCTAATAGTAAGCCCCAATGTCAACTCTGTACTTTTCCTACGTTGTTCTTGTTCATTGACTTGGGTATTACACGTGTATGACCTATTTTATCACGAAGAAAGAAAGGTCTTCATTTTACCTTCATTGTCATTTTTCTGACACTTCTCGTACACACTCAAACGAGTCAAGTCGCCATTTTACAACTTCTCTGCCCTTCAGGCAATAACTATTCTACGTGCTATTTTTACTATAAATAAAGTGACGCTATTTAAGAGACAAACATATTCTGTGCCCGCTGCATAGATTATTTCATCCACCTCCAAGGTGGCATCTTTGAGTAGTCATATAGCACACGATCATCATCATTTTAACAACTGCAGAATCCCCAAAACATCTTCAATACCTACGTAGCCTGCCCACCGCACATTTTTGGTCCTTCGAGCCGGATTTCCACCGTTAAAAAATCGTAAGGAAATTTTGAAGACTTTAATTTAACGACGTTTGTTTCTGTGGATTTCTGCAGTCAGCTGACCGCAGTTCATCATGTCGCCACCGACAGTATTCCAGAGGATGGAGGCAGATCGAGAGACGCTCCGGGATCACCTCAACCTCCTCCAACAGGAACTCACCGCACACGAGACGACGGCCCTGCCAAGGACTCAAGTGGTGACCTATCTGGAGGAGGCGCTCGAAACCATCAAACTCCTGGCTGACAACCACAAACAGCTGAGGATATCAGCTCCAGCAGGAACAGACATGGACCCGTATGTCGCAGATTACCAGCACCTCTACAAAATGGCTACACGACTCCATGCAGGGTATCATGGAATCGTCATGTCCTTCCCACCTCCAGCTACAACCACCTCATCATCATCCTCTTCGTCCCGCTCATCAGCATCTGCGCCTCCTCCTCCTCCTCCACCTAAGCCGTGTATCAAGCTCCCTCCCCTGGAGCTGCCCAAGTTTTCGGGGAACCTACAGGAGTGGGTTTCCTTCCGTGACATGTTTGTCACCGCCGTCCACACCTCATCCCTCACCAAGGTGGAGAAGCTGACCCAGCTCAAAGCTCTCCTCACTGGCGAGGCAGCACGACAAATTCGCTCACTAATCCTATGTGATGCGAACTACGACATTGCCTGGAAATCACTCCAGGACCGCTACGAGAACAACAGGGAGTTGTTGTTCTCCATCATCCGCCGCCTCATCAACCAACCCGTCATTGCCTCCGCATCAGCACAGAGCATCCGCTCTCTAATTGACACGACGAACGAATGCGTTCGCTCACTGGAGATACTGGCCATTCCCACCCAGCATTGGGATGCCATCCTCCTCTACCTCATCTTCTCGAAAATGGACTCGTCCTCCAGAGAGCTTTGGGAACAGTCACTCCCTGATACTGCCATCCCTCCTCTCTCCAAACTAACCGATTTTTTGGAGCAGCGTGCTCGAGCCCTTGCAGCGAGTAGTGCCCCACCTCAACAACAACGACAGCAGAACAGACCTCCTCAGGCTGTTCGAAACCACCATGTGGCCACCTCCACATGCAAGCTGGGATGCAGCAGCCCTCATCCCACCTACCGATGTCCTACATTCCAGAATTTCACCATTCCACAACGACAAGAATCAGCCAAGCAGCACCATCTGTGCTCCAACTGCCTATTCACTGGCCACAACACATTGGCTTGTCCCAGCACAAGCAGCTGCAAAATTTGCAGCCGTAGGCATCACACCATGCTCCACCTGGACGGAGGATGGAAACAACAACAGCAAGCTCAACACACAACACAACAGGATAGCAGCAAGCAAAAGCAAGCAGACTCATCATCCAGCGTTTCATCCCACCACATCACTCCAGTTGGAGAGCTTACAACTGGCATTTTAGCAACAGCTAAAATAAGGATAATTGGCGGAACTACTCTCTACAGGTCACTCATTGACCCCGGCTCCACCAACTCCTACATAACGGAAAAGGCAGCAAGGCAACTCAACCTTCTTCTACGGCCGTGCAGTATCCCGATGACCGGACTCTCCTCAGCTCCAGTTGGAACAGCACGTCACGTAACTACCTTTACATTTACGTCAAGATTTAACAATGTCTCTCCTTATTCTGCTACAGCAATCGTCGTCAAATCAATCAGCGCCAACATACCTGTTGATAAGCTGAAAAAGGACAACTGGAGCCACCTCCAAAACCTGGAACTAGCAGACCCCAACTACCATCTCCCAGAAAAATGTGACATTCTTCTGGGGACTGATGTTTTCTGGACAACCCTGGAAAATGAGAAGATTTCCGGAAGTAGCGGCCAGCCACACGCCATCAAGACGACACTTGGGTGGCTTGTTGCTGGAGCCAACTCAACGACAACTCCAGTGGTCACCTTCAACACATCAGCTGACCTGGACTTTCAGCTACGGAGATTTTGGGAGCAGGAAGCCGTACCAGAGGACAACAAACTTTCACCAGAAGAGGAGCAATGTGAGCAACATTTCGCCACCACCCACAAACGTGACCCCGCTGGTCGCTTCATCGTCAACATTCCCTTCAAGAAAGACGTCAAGATGGAACTGGGATCATCTCGTCAAGCCGCTCTTAAGAGATTCCTCAGCATGGAGAAAAGGTTCGCTAACCCAAACACAAAAAATATTAATTTAATTAAATCCTTAACATCCCAGTGGTCACAATACAAGGAGTTCATGTTCGAATACGAGCAACTTGGACACATGCAGCTCATCCCTGCCACAGAAATCAACACTCAGCAGCCTACTTACTACATCCCTCATCACTCAGTGCTGAAGGAATCAAGCACCACTACTAAACTCCGCGTTGTTTTTGACGCCTCCGCCGCCACGTCAACGGGAGTCTCGCTCAACGAATGCATGATGGTTGGACCTCAGCTGCAGGACAACATAACCGACATCATGTTACGCTTCCGTCTTCATCCCATCGCCTTCACCGCTGACATTGCAAAAATGTATCGTCAGATCAGCGTCACCCCTGCGGACGCTGACCTTCAAAGGATCGTTTGGAGAGAACATCCGTCTCTCCCTCTACGCGACTACCGCCTCCAAACCGTTACATACGGGACGTCTTCAGCACCTTACCTTGCCGTAAAGTGCCTACAGCAACTTGCCAAGGATGAGGAACATCGTTACCCCGCCGCATCAAAAATTGCCCGTCGTGATTTTTACGTAGATGACGCCGCCTCCGGTTGCCAATCACTGGAGGAAGCCAACACAACTGTTCAAGAGCTGATGGACCTGTGCATGTCTGGTGGCTTCCAACTCCGGAAGTGGACCACCAACAGCAAGGAACTCCTCAATTTTATCCCCATGGAATTGCGCGAGACCAGCTCGCTAGTGGAAGTCCAACAGGACACAACAATAAAAACGCTCGGTGTGTTTTGGAACACCACCGAGGACATCTACACATTTCGTCTCAACCTGCCCCCAGATATACCAGGATCCTACACCAAGAGGATCATCCTCTCCGACATCGCCAAAATCTACGACCCGCTCGGCTGGCTGTCGCCAGCAATCATCACTTACAAAATTTTCATGCAAGAGCTCTGGAAGACTCAGCTGGATTGGGATGATGTGCTTCCTTCTCAGCTTCAGAACCAGTGGCTTGCCATGAAAAATGCCCTCTTGGACATCGAACGAATTCGCATCCCTCGATGCGTCACTCAGCATCAAAGCTCCAGCTTCATCCTTGTCGGATGCTCCGACGCCAGCACCAAGGCTCTCAGTGCAGCAGTTTATCTGTGCTGTGAGTTCGAGAATCGCCCATCAACTTGTCACCTCCTCACATCAAAAACACGAGTCGCTCCGGTGAAGCATGTCTCACTTCCCCGCTTGGAGCTCAACGCTGCAGTGCTGCTATCAGAGCTACTCAAGACAACACTCGCCGCACTTCACCTCAACATCAACACCATCCGCGCCTTCACGGACTCCACAATCACCTTTCACTGGATAAACTCCTCTCCTTCTCGATGGAAAATTTATGTGAGACGGAGAGTACAAGCCATTCAAGACAACATCCCCACAGCCTCGTGGTTTCACATATCAGGAGATAGAAATCCAGCTGACTGTGCTTCACGTGGAATCAGCCCAGATGACCTCCTCCATCATCCGCTGTGGTGGACTGGAGTTCCTGAATTTTATCAGCCGCACATTTCGCAAACAGATCTTCTCGAGGACGACCTTCGTCAAATGGAAACGGAAGCTCAGCCAATCTCATCTCATCATGCACAGCCGACCCCGCTGCCACCAGTCTTCACCAAATTCTCCAGTTTTCGAACCTTTCAACGAGTGATGGCATACGCCCTACGCTTCATCCACAACACCAGACGTCGCCCTATCAGATGGTCAGGTTCATTGACGACATCTGAGTTAGCAAACTCACGATTTTTCATTTTACGACTACTCCAGCAGCACTCCTGGCCACTGGAGTACGACGCTCTGTTCAACAAAGGGCCACTACCGACAAGCTGTTCCCTCATCAAGTTGCAGCCCTTCATGTCAGAAGAAGGACTGATTCGCGTTGGAGGTCGACTTCGCCACGCAGATGTTCCCTACTCAAGGAAGCATCCCATCTTGTTGCCCCGTTCCAGCCACATCACTACTTCCATTATTTGGGACCTTCATCACACTCTACTACATGGAGGAGCAACAATTGTGTTGTCCTCACTCCAGCAGCAGTACTGGATTACGAACGGACGAGACGCCATTCGCTTCGTCATCAAGAAATGCGCACCATGCGCTCGTCACCAAGCCATTTTAATGAAGCAGGTCATGGGTGACCTGCCTTCTCATCGTGTCAACCCAGCTCGTCCGTTTTCCAAAGTTGGAGTGGACCACGCTGGACCCATCTCCATCCGACCAATGGTACGCTCTAAAGTGTCGCTCAAGTGTTGGCTGGCTATTTTCGTGTGTTTTGCAACTCGTGCAATCCACATTGAGGTGGTCAGCTCTCTCTCTACTGACTGTTTCCTCGCTGCCTTACGGCGCTTCGTTTCCAGAAGAGGACGACCTTCCAACATCTTCTCGGACTGCGGCACCAACTTTAAGGGGAGTGACAAGGCCCTCAACGCCATTATCAAACTGTCGCAGCAAAAGGAGGTTCAGGACTCGAGTTCCAGTCAAGCCATCATTTGGCACTTCAACCCGGCAGGAGCTCCTCATTTTGGCGGATTGTGGGAGGCAGGAGTGAAATCCATCAAATTTCACTTGCGCCGCGTCATGGGATCATCAATCCTCACCTACGAGGAAATGCACACTCTTGTGGTGCAAATTGAGGGAATCCTAAACTCACGTCCTCTCGTCCCAGCATCCAATGACCCATCGGATCTCAACGTGCTGACCCCAGCACACTTTCTCATCGGCTCGGCAATCACGGGATTGCCCGAGCAAAATCATCAAGACACCAAGGAGTGCTATCTCAAGCGGTGGCAGCTCCTCCAGCAACAGCAGCAGCTTTTCTGGAAGCGGTGGTCCAGTGAGTACCTTACTCGCCTGCAGCAACGACCAAAGTGGTGGAAACCGTCGCCTAATTTAGAAGTTGGTCACCTCGTCATCATCAAGGATGAGCGTCTTCCCCCTCTGAAGTGGAAACTAGGACGAGTTCTGGCAGTTCATCCTGGAGCTGATGGTCACGTTCGTGTTGCCACCCTAAAAACAGCTGACGGAGAAATGAAGCGCCCTGTCGTAAAGCTAAGTCTTCTTCCCATAACATTAAATAATGAAAATTAAATTGATGGTTACGTCTCCCTGTAATATGCTACATAATTTTTATTTATGTTTATCGTTTTTCAGATCCTTGGCGTCATTTGGGCGACTGATAGGCAGCTGCCCTCTCTCCGGTCCAAGCTGGTTTGACGGGTCCCTTGGAAGGTCTCGTCAGTCCACGCCTTGAATGAGCGAGGTGGGGAAGCAGTGAGGGGACGCATTCATGCGAGTCTCAGCCTCCAGTTCGTCACATGTCGTCAGGATCATTATCATCGTCGTCGTTTTCATTTTAATTTTATAAAAATTGACTGTATTTTTTTATAATATTGACCCCATCTTTATGTATGTATGTATTTCTTGCTTATCCAGCAACGCCCCGGGAGAATGTTCGTTCAGTAACCTTTACTTAAACCTATGAATGTGTAGTATGTACCTAAAACTCTGTGTGCTATTCATGTTCTCTTAATAATTATCATAATATGTTAATAAGCCTGTTAATATTAATTTATGCTAATAGTAAGCCCCAATGTCAACTCTGTACTTTTCCTACGTTGTTCTTGTTGGGTATTACACGTGTATGACCTATTTTATCACGAAGAAAGAAAGGTCTTCATTTTACCTTCATTGTCATTTTTCTGACACTTCTCGTACACACTCAAACGAGTCAAGTCGCCATTTTACAACTTCTCTGCCCTTCAGGCAATAACTATTCTACGTGCTATTTTTACTATAAATAAAGTGACGCTATTTAAGAGACAAACATATTCTGTGCCCGCTGCATAGATTATTTCATCCACCTCCAAGGTGGCATCTTTGAGTAGTCATATAGCACACGATCATCATCATTTTAACAACTGCAGAATCCCCAAAACATCTTCAATACCTACGTAGCCTGCCCACCGCACACGCCTTCTGGGTAATGCCAAACACGGATCCCCAAGTTATAAGGGCATTGACATTAAAGTCCTGCCTTCTAACGAATAGACTTGATTTCTACCAAGGTCTATCCGATTGTCATAACGGCTACACGGTAAATATGCTCATAGTGGGACGCGCCCTAAATGTTACCTTTTCAGTTGTCACGTACTTACCAGAGGATGAGAATTCTGACAGTCTGTATATTTTCTGGATACCATTTATTAGATATGAGGTTACGAACCATCAACTGGCTTACCGTTCCAAAATGAAATTACTTGTGCAGACAAAGCTCATCGTGATGTACTGCTGCAGCTTATTTGACGAAATTAGGCACCGCTGGGACAAACCTATTACGGTTTTTGGATGGGAGATTTGGCTACTTTTGCTCAGCATATTCATTTCTATGTCCCTTATTACCAAGCGGGTTTGTCAAAGTTGGGATATGTTCTGGCTGCTCATTGGAAAGCCCATGACTCAAAAACATTTAAGATGTTTGGTGGTATCCTTCCTTCTAGGAAGCATATTCTTGTCCGCTTTGTATTCAGCTGAATACTCCACCGAGCATTTATCCGTATCAACGCCAACATCTTTACCCGAATTGGCCGAAAGAAACTACCGGTTTGTTTTCACAAATCCAGTTTACGAGTGGGTTCAAAAGATCTCGTCGCTGGATATAAAAAACTCGTTTTCCAAAGCATTTGGTGAAACATCATTTGAACATCTTATAACATCAGGGATGGATTTGCTTGGAAACGAAACGCTGGGCGAGCTGCTCCAAAAGTTGAGCCATAGACGAGCGTTAGGGCTTGGGAACAGCGGAAAGCCTATGCTTGGCGCCACCCCATTTTTGGCAAATATTCTGCAGATTGCAAATAGGGTCCTTGTGGAAAATAAGTTCGTGTGTGGATCGATAACACTACCCGAGTACGTTTATTCGAACATGAGATTTGGATACCTAATTTGGGGAAAGCATTCTACAAAATTGAACAATATGTTTGGTAGATTAGATGAAGCAGGGATTAACGACCACATACACCGAATGATTGTAGGTTTGCAGTATAAAAATTATAGGACAAGTTGGGCTCCATTACAAAAAAGTCTCGGTGTTCCAGGCCCACTAAAGATAACATCTCCAGTTGGCCTGGCGTGTGTGGCGGAACTTGTAATTTGCTCTGTCATTTTCGTCTGGTTTTCGTTGTACAGATATTTGCCGAGGCTAAAGTATTTTAAATGGGCGTTCCAAATAAGTAATATAATATGTACTTTAAGTAATAGTGTAAGTAACATAAAGATTTCTGATACATTCCACTGGCGTCAACTTGATCGCCTTTGGAGATTATCTACTACGCTACGCCCTTTTATTAAAAATACAACAAAGATTCTGGCAACCTTTGTTTATAGAAGCTTTGGCAGGAATACAGTTAATTGGCATTTGTTAAAATTTTGTTTTTCTACTGAAAAATATTGTATAAAACAATAATGTTGTGGTGTTGTTGTCCAACTGTAAAATGCTACAAGAGATACAAATGTAATATATGGCAATAAAAGCGACCATTATGAAACCAAGGTTGTAACATATTTTCAGAATTGATGCTTTGATATTTATCATATTGCATTATCTTTCTTGTTTACGAAATTGGCTATTTTGCCATATGTCATATCAGCATATGCCAAAACTTCCTTATTTTTCAATATACATAGGAACATAAAAACAATATTAACTGGGATCTTATACATTAACAGTGGATACATAGACACGTACATATACGCGTTCGCACATGCTTTCATGCAATAGTCACGAGCATTTCTGGATATATAAACATTGAAGGTCTCCCTGTATTCCTTCCGGGAGTAATGGACTTTCAAATACATACAAAGGGAAATTTTATCGGGATACTGGAGGAAAGTCCTCCCTTAAAACCTAGGTGCTTTTAACCCATTTTGTGCCGTATCCGTTGATATTCGTGGAGGCTAATCATTAAACATTTATCACGACAAGACATTTGTTTAAAATGTTTCACGAGTTTCCACTCACTGTGGTTAGAATCTTTGAATTCACGGTAGGATCCATTATATGGTCCAACGCAACGTCTGTTCTGATCACGAATAAAACAAATTCCAACAACATTGTGCTCGAGACAGTCGTGCTGCCTAAAGAAGGAGATGAAACGTTTGACCATAAGCTTATAGCAGATGTGATATACAGTCCACATACAATAAACAACATTGATGGACTAAATTTGTCATCCGCAATAAACCACATAACTGGGATTCGCATGTTTCGACAAAACAATTACCAATTCCTAACAAACCGACATTCTGGTCACGATACTCATTCACTTGTTATAACTGAGCTGCTCAGTGAATTTGAAGTAGCAGCTGCCGTAAAAATGTTGGGAGCTTTACATGCTTCTGTCACTGATTTTGCTATCACAAACTCACGAAATTATTTCGTAGTAAAATCAATTGGGTGTCATGAAAGTGCTCACAAATTTCAGGTTGGTACAATGCAGCGCGATCTTTGCGAAACAAAAATGCAGAATAAAATCTCGGCAATTTGAATAATTCCAACCGTTGAACAAGACATTACGTCAGCCATTCAATCAGAAGTGTGCCTTCTTAACTTTCGCGAGGATTTCAGGAACGGTTTGGAAGCTTGCCATAGCGGCTATACGGTTGGCATGTTAATGAGTGGGAACGCTTTAAATATCACATTTTCGGTAAGCACAGACTTTCAGGTGGGTGCCGTTTCCGATCCTCTTACCATTTACTGGGTACCTTTATTCAAGGGCCAGCTTCCCAATAATCAATTTGACCATCACATCAAAATGCGGTGGTTAGTACATACCAAATTAGTTGCTCTGTACTGTGGTAGCATCAGTGGCGACAGCATTCAGCCTTGGGACAAACCCTTGACAGTATTTGAATGGAAGATTTGGCTAACTTTGATCATCGTGTTCGGTTTCATCAGTTTCGTCAGCAAGCGACTATTTCAAAGTCTGGACTTAATTTGGCTGCTTGTTGGAAAACCGCTTACGTACAAGTGGCAGCTAAAACGTTTGATCTACACATACATGCTTGGGAGTATATTTATATCCTCGATATACTCGGCAGAGTATTCCACAGAACATTTGTCGGTCAGTTCACCTAAATCGCTGGAAGAACTTGCCCAGCTGAAATACAAGTTTGTAATGAGCGTGCATTACTATAACTGGTACATGGCCTCAACATTGCAAAAAACAAGAAACGCACTTGCCAAGGCATTCGCTGTAGGACGCTTTGAAGATTTGATATCACCTAGGAGAGAATTAGATGGAAATGAGACCTTAATACAAATACTGAGGAAGATAGATACTGAACGCGTCTTGGGAATAGGAAATGCGGGGAAGCCTGTCCTAGGATCCAGTCCTTTTCTTGCCAATATTCTGCAAAACACCGATAAAGTTGTAGTAAATAATAAGTATTTGTGTGGGTCCATCCATCTCCCCGAGTACGTTTACTCTAACCTTCGATTTGGCTATATGGCTTGGGGAAAACGTTCGTCTCAACTGGACGAAATTTTTGGTCGATTAGGCGAAATGGGGATTAACGACTTTATACATCAAATGATGATGCGGTTGCTTTACAAGAAGGATAAAACTAGCTGGGCACCCTTGAAAGGATCACTTTGTGTTCCGGTACCGCTCTCTCTAAAGTCGCCAGTGGGGTTGGCGTGCTATTTTCAGATACTGATTTGCTCGGTAATTTCTATGTGCTTTCTGCTCACTCACTCCATTACACGACTTTCTCTATGTAAGGCATTAGCTCAACGTTTCACCACGTTTATTGTAAAGAAATTTACTACCTGTTCGAAATATAGTACCTGCTTTGTATTGAACAAAGTTATGAAGTGTCGGGACGTCTCAATATGCAAATTAATTGATGTTGTAAAAAATATGGTTGGAAATATTAGAGGGTGTCAAAAACTGAATAAAATGCAAAAATAAGTAATATGCGTAATAATTAACCAATGTTGTTGTATTCCATTTTTATTAAAGCACTTGAATCAAACGACAGTTTTTAAATGTCTGCTCTTCATGACATACTGAAACGTGTTTACACCTTTCAACCCATGATGTAACCGTTTCCGGCGCCATACTGATTGGCAGCGTTTGCTGTTGAGAAACAACGAAAACGTCGCGTCAGAATTGTCAATCCCAAAAAAATACAAATTCCTTCGCCTAAAATATCCAAAACTCATATATTGTAACACTTACCAGCTCCGTATTGGTTAGCGTTCAAAGCGTTCACGGATCCCTGGGAACCTTGAGCGGCGTTCAGATTGGAAGCGCTCCCCTGACTTCCCTGGGCCTCCCTTCCATATCCAGCGTTGATGCTGTTGTCATAGTTGTTGTTGTTGTAGTAGTTCTCGCCATAGACGTCGTTGGTGCCATATCTGTTTCCGTATCGGTTGCTGGCTCCAGCGTTTCTGGCGGCGAGGGCGTCATACTCGCTGGCGGATCCTTGACCATATTGGGCCTGGGCTGCGTTAAGCTGGCTACCCTGGGATCCTTGGGCGTTGAGGGCATTCAGGTTGCTTCCACCGGCGGCTCCATACTGACTTGCGCCGTTGTTGTAAGCGCCTCCGGCGGCATATGGGGCACCGTAGTATTGGGGCGCGGCGCTGGCGACTGCAGCCATGGCGATAACAATGAAAACCTTCATGGTTAGGAGATAGGCGGAGGAGGCCCGGACCTGAAATCAATTAAATATGTTCAAGAGTATAAATTAAAAATGCTTTCTAAGTGTTTAAAGGAATTTGGAATGGGTAGGAGCAATTTTGTTTGTGTTACCTGGAATTAGAGTTGTTTCTTATGGAAATGTGAAGGATGTAATGACGGGGAGTGAACATCCTGGGTCCGTATTTATAATTGGTTGTTACGTCAGCGTCAGTCTAGTTTTACGTAAATGGATATATTGTGAAGCTATTTTACTACTTGATAGCAATTTACCTTGGAATGGCGTGCTATTATTCTAACAAGTGATTACTCTATTACCCAAAAATCGGCAATCAATTGAGGTGTCGGTCTATTTGTGATATAATGATAGCTATAGAAAGTGGCAAATGATGACTTACGCCATCAGATAGATATAAATGTATCTTTGGTCCTCAGACATGTTCGCTCTGTCGATACGCAAAATGTCTAGAACAGATTACAAGCGAATTTATCTTTGACATGCATCTCAAGAAATACGGTGAGTCTTTATTCGACTTGTCTGGATGATAATTGCAGATTTCTTCTGTCGGTAGGTAAATATGTCACCGGTGCAGACAGATTATGTTAATACTCTTCGTCGAGATGAGTGCGTATATTATGTGGATAAAATGAGTGACATCAGGCGCGTGTACAAACAATAGCTAATGAAATTGCATATACGCAGTTTGCATGAAAGATCATTTCGTACAATCATAATTAGCAGCATGACACAAATAATATTGCGCTGTTGTTTTTATAATGGTTTCAGAATGCACGTACCATTCTTGCGAAGAAAATATCCATGCTTATTTGATGATGCTGTCGTCCGATTATTACGTATAGACATAAACGCTACACTTTAAAATGATTATCTTGTGTGCTTATTATCAAAATGGCAAAATATTCAATCTGTTCCCTGGGGCATTTAAATAAATGTTATAAATAATAACAATAGTAAGCTACACAACAATAATTCATGTTTCTAGAAAAAGTGAAATAACGAGTACACACATCATCAGCATTTCCGTAGTAATGCCAAGTTGGCAAAGCGTTTGCTTTTAAACTGTTTAATATGTTATTTTAAAGGCGCCTATGAGTTGCCACTTGCCACCACGGCGTAGTTTTGATTACCAATGGTTTTGCAATTCATCATGTACAATAAAATTATATGGCTCACAGTTATCCTTTTTTAAGTAACTTTACTATCCAGTCGAAACTATTTTATTATCAGGCTACCTAGTAGAAACATTTTTCATCCAGACCAAAAGGATTAAATGTAAACTTTTCCAAAAATGTTTCGGTTTGGAAATGTTTTCAGTTTCCTTTTTGTCGTACCAGTAATTTCACATTTATTTTTGAACAGTAATACAATTTTGGGCTTACAAGCATTTCAAAGGGACATTTCCGAAGACGCCGTGGTAATGTATTATATTTTTGATTAAATGAACTTTTATTCAACATTGTTGTTCAAACTATATTTCAACGCGTTCTCATCAAACTTGAGGAGGAGGTAGCGACGTAAGGTGCAAATCTGCTTCCGTAGACCGCAACGCCCGAAAAATGTGCAACTGTTCCGGCGCTGCGGATGGCTGCATGGAAAATTGGTGCCTGGCAACAATTCCTGTGACGGATCCTGAGCAAGCTGCCCTCCTAGTTGGATGTGTATGTGACCTTGTTGGACAATTTTTTAGGATATTTGTTCAAGGGATTACAATGGAGTGTTTCGACTGCAACAAATAAGTATATTTTATCTATAAAGAAAAACTATCTTCGAAACGATAATTTTGACGAAAATTCTTGGTTACTATAATTTGTCGTAGTTTGTAAGTATATATGGACAAAATAAGCATAAAAACAAATCTGAATAAACAAATTAAAACTGAGCAAGTCCCTATAACAATATGGTATCCTGCTACCATTTACCTAGTCGTCATGCTTATGAATTTCAATTGGTTTAAATATAGGAACTATTTATTTCGGAATTAGCTACAGATTTCAATGACACAATTTTTTCTGAAGACTTTCCGTATTATGACCTACATTGCACTTTATCGAGATTAGCTAATTAAATCAATTATTTGATACATTTTTCCTGCTTTGGAGTTGATAGAATAAACCATTCATTTAACTTGTGTGTACTGTACAACTATCCAAAATGTTTCATCTCCACCGTTACTAATTATAGGCAATAGTGGAAATAACAATTATTTTTAAATGCGTGCAAACAATTTCCTCCGGTGTTACTTCGGAGGGTTATCAATTCTAATCCTAGTTATCCTAACAAGCTGCTGTCATGGGGTACTCTGCGACACAGGACAGGCTGTCAAAATCTCGTCAGAAACGGTAAAAATATTTATATAAGTAGTTATTTTTTTGCAAGTTGTGATAAAAAATTAAAGTTAATTTCGTTATTTAGGGCATGCATGATAAGCAGCAAGAGTGCAGGCCAGCGTCAGAAACCGAGGGTGATGGTGGTCGGCATGTTCGAAAAATGTGCAGTTGCCCGTCAGGTGCTGAGCAGTGCATGGGGCGCTGGTGCATTGCGACATTTTCCGGCGCCGCCGCCATACCCGAGCCGATCGCTGGACTGGTGACAATTGCATGTGAGCAAGTTGGGCAGTTGTTTGGGGAACTTATCGGCGGGATTGGTGTCGAGTGCTTTGACTGCAGTCGATAGTAATTAACGAATTACCGGATCACACCTCTCTCCAGATCATTATGACTTGACAAATAATGGTATACAGGACTATTAAAAATTAAAATTACATTTTAGTATCCTATTTATTGTACTTGACAAACATGGTAGCAAAAATTAAACAGTTTCACTTCAGGTCATCATAAATTGAAGTGTCTAATTAATTATTAATTATAATATCAGGCATTTATGTCACAGATTAACATCATATTTAAAATAGCTTTTTGACCATTCTTTCAAAAAATAAAATTCTATTTCATGAGCGATTATCTTAATATCAGAAAAAATACATTTGACTCTCGGGACAACAATATTTGTTCCATACACAACGATACATCTTACATAATTACAATTAAACGATCTCAGCTTAGATTAATTAACAATTTGTACACGAAATTACTGATTCACTTGATTGGTCCATGTTGAGTGGATGATTCGGTTAAATCCTTCTAGTCGAGAAATAAATTCTGAAGAACAAAATAAATAATTCAAATTATTATCATTTATTGTGGTTGTATGCAAAATGACCAAGCGGTAAATACATAAGTTAATCAACAAATGATCACTGTTACGAAAAATGACCTGGTTTAGAAATTGATGGGAGAAGTGGTTTGAGAGCGTTGATAATTAGCGTTGAGCGCATCAGTGTCATCCTCATCGCAGTCGCTCATGATAATGGTAGACCTGTCGTCATCATCCACCTCCGGAACCTCCTCCGGGGGAACCCGATTCTCCACCTCTTTGACGTTCTCCTCCACCGGGATAACCTCGTGTTCCACCTGGGCATCCATTCTTCCTTCTTCACCGCCGCCTCCTGTGATATTTATCCCATCTCCCTGTGCCGCTACTTGTCTAATGTCTCCTTCAACACCTCCCGCGACTCCCTCCAAAGAAGCACAGCCGCCATTTTCCCCTCCACTCCATGTCTTCCTCTTCTTGTTCCTCCTCCATTTCCTTCGCTCTCCAGGATGCTCCCTCCTCACATGATTATCCCGCGTCATCTCACTTGGAAAGCTCTTCCAACAAAAGTCGCACTTCCTCGGGGTGATCCCCACATGTACCAGCTGAACATGTAACGACAAGCCGCCCTCGTCTTGATAAGAGCACGGGCATTGAGAACACTGAGCAGGCCTCCTCCTCCTCCGCCTCTCAAACCCTCCATCATCATCCTCCAAACGCCTCCTTTTAGCCGTCGCAGGTTCAGCCATCCGCTTCCTCCTCTCAAGGAAAAGCTGCTCCTCCCGCCTCTTCTGCCGCACCAACTCGAGCAGCTCCCTCCTCATCTTGGCATTCGCATTCTCCTCCTGATCCGGAGGGGTCGCTCCTGGAGGAGACGACAACCCCACCGTTACAGGAGCTACCACCGAGAGTGTTGGGGCGTCCTCCTTTCCTCCCTCCATCCTTTTCAGAATCTAGTAATCCATTATGCGACAAAGATAGGTATCATTAGCACTGTTAATTTTTAGCAGTTATGTAAATTACACTTACGATATAATTAATAAATACTCAAATTGTACTTACCAGAACAACAATTAAATTGCAAATCGATCACGGTCCGTTAAGTTGACAAGAGAGCACAGTCCATCGGCAGCACACATTCAACAAGTTATCACAGCTTCCTATACACTTTCTAGTAAACTGTATAATTTTTAGAGTGTTTGCCGTAGTATAAAACCCTACTAACAGACTGGAACATTAATTAATTAATGAAAAACTATTAACTAGCCACTTGTTTTTGAGCGGACGGGCGAAATAACACGAATAAGTGTTTTTTTCTCCTCTTGTTCTTCTGATGAACAGACAGACAAATGACTGGAAATCTCGTATCTCCGCCATTTACACAACAAGCGCTTATTATCCAGCTCCGTCTTCATCTTCCTGTTCCTTCATCAACTTTCATCATCTTTGATGAAAGACAACCATATAGCCATAGCAAACGAATTAACACCATTTGCTTTCAACTTGTCACTCGACTCGTGTCAGTCTCAGCTGCTGTGCTTGTTACTTGTCTGCCTTTTTTTGTGTATCTATTTGCTCGCTGCTCGAGCTCCGCTTCTCTCTCTCTTGCAGATTTCTGGACTATGTACATACTTTTTTTAGTGTCTACGGAGAAACCATCTATCTCAATAATGTGTTGACTTACGATCACGTTCCAAACTAAAATTACCTAATACTTCTAATAATAATAATACCTTTTAGGACATCCGGATGAATGTAAAAAATGAAGGAAATGTAATTAATTGTGGTATTAAATGTAAATAGAACGCTGCAAATATCATAATGCCCCACAACCCTCCGCCAGTCCACAAGTCTCAAAATGCCCCGTTTCTTTCTCCGCCTTAAGTAAGTAATGTTGAATTAAATGGGGCCTCGTAAAATGTATGTCATGTGCAGAGTGTGGAGTACTATTGAAAGTATATCCATGAAAACCGTGACTTTAGGGAATCATTTACAGGCACCAGAGGTCTTTTCCGAAAATCGGCTGAACAAACAAAACAAGCAAATAGAGATTGGTATAATCTATCCTTTTTGTTTTTTAATAGGAGCAGGATTATCTATGTGAAGAATATCTTGTGATTTTGGAATTACTGTATGAAACGTCTCATGGTGCCCCTAGCATTCTGGACTTTTCAATGAAATTAGCCAGACGTATAAGGAGCACCCTCGAGAAACTTAATATTCTTTATGTAACTTTTATATCTGAATTAGTTTGAGAAATATTTTACAGGCTTCGGTGCCTAAACACATTTATCCTGCAGGGTCATTTTAATTGTATTATCCTATTAACCTTAAACACTGTAGAAATTGAATTTCTCAAAATGCCCCATTCATAAACGGGCAGGTTTTATTTTGCGGAATGCTTCGGCGTCTAGAGAAGTTATAGTCTTGGATCCGCCTTAACGAATTTAAAAAGTCATAACAGTGCAGTACTAGCAAGCTGTGCTTTTTAGGGTCAGAAATGAAAATCTGTGCTAAAATAATAATAATATCTTGCATTGATTTTGCATAGCACCGGTGACACAAACTGATGAAATGATGATACATATCCGATGAATGCGAGGGTCTCCAACTATTTCAAATTGATTTTTGCATGGCTCTGGCTCAAATTTTGTCCACTGAAATTGCAAAACATGTTATTATTATGCTCTCAGGGAAAAACGGGATTTCTGAAATTCATCTTAATAATTAGAGCTGCCTAAACTGCGGAGTCTAAATTATATCCCTCACTTAAAAAAATATAAACATGAATATCCAGCTACAAAGATTACTGACATGACCTTAAATTGTTTGTGTCCGGTAATGCGTGTCCTGTCCTTCTAATATGTTTGCCATTCTGATGACAAGATAATTCCAATAAAAATCTAATGTGATGTTTCCTAAGTGACATTACTTATTTTAAATTGATAACATGCGTAGTGTTTAGCAGTACTGCAGTAGCAGTTCATTCATTCAATGTCATTAGAAAATTGTACTAATTTTGAAGCAATGATCATCCATTTAATTTGCGCTGTAAGAACTCGACCGCATCCGCTATAACGCATAATTGCGCATCCGAATCGCCTTGGAAATAATACCCCAGCAAATTGATGGCGATGCACTTGAACATGAAGAGGAAACTGTATAATGATAAAAACTGAAAATACAGTTAATCATGCATTAAAAATTTTGGAAGCTTTCCAAAAAATATTTTTTACAAAAAAATATCCATGTTTAGTATTTCTTCTATGTTCTACGTAGCAACGACAAAAGGGCAAACCTAAGAACATTAAAGCTGACCATATGTGATAACGTAGAAAAATTTGGCTTTAGGAACCGCCTACCTGTTTAAATATACGGATTGTCCAGTGCAGTAAATCGATTATGTGGCCATATAGAAGTATTAACTTTACATAAAATATTCCGTAATAAGTTACTATACGACGATGTGCTTTTCTGGAAAATTTTATTTTATTTTTTGCGAAGAAACTGCGATACGCTGCTCTAATGCCGAACTGTTAAAAAACTTCTGGAAACTTTTTTTGCACAAACCTTAGTTCCATGATGGAACATGTAATTTAAAATAGGCATTTGGTAATACTGCGTATATATATGTCCACGGTCTTTACCTTCACATCGTACAGGAAAAAATCAATTATGGATAGTATGCATTTTTGATGACTTATTGATCATGCAGAAAGAAATGAACTTTAAAGTTGAATATTACTTTTTATGTAAAAAATTGACATGCAGAAGCAACACGCCTTTCCTGCTTAGAGCAAAGCCAAATCATATTCGGTCTCTAAAATTCTAAACACCATTTTGATTTTTCTCTTTAAGATAAGCTACACCAGTGAAAAATTGACTTTAAATATAATTACCATATTCAAAGCCGATCTTGGCATTTGGTGTTCTGATGTCTTAAGAAAGTGACGTTTAAGAAACTACATATCGAACCTGAAAGTGCTAAACAATGCTAAGTGACTGGCTGTTAAGGCAAACGGCGTTCAACTGCAAACTAGCCCTCTACCTGGGTTCCGCCCCGATCCACTTCACCCCCAAGACCCTCCGCTTCCGGATCGATTCCGAAGCACAGGAAAAGGTATGCCGGAATTTCTACGCATGCCTCACATGGCTCGTCCTCTCAGTTCCCATCATCACCATCCGCTACAAATACGGGGACTGGGACAAGGTCAACCTTTCCCTGGGATACCTCTTCCCCATCGCCATCTTCATCCTGGTTTTCTCCATCTGCCAATTTCCCAAGGACATTTGTCGCGTCTTTAACGGTCTCGCCCAATATCTCCAAACGTTTCGGGAAACCTACACGCCGCCAGACTACAATCCGAATCGATGCATGTCCACATATGTCCTGGAAGGTATGCTCTCATTTATCACCGTGATTTATGTCGGATTGTTCCTGCAGCTCAGCATGTTCGTCATGTACGATCCCCAAAGCGTGATCCATATCGGGAAGCTGATACCCGAACAATATTTCTACTTTCCGTTCCGGATTTTGTGCACTCTGTTCCACGTCTACATTTACCTCGTAATTTGCGTCAATAATTACACATCCGCTTTTGCTGGGACGACGTACGGATTCTACATGATTCTTCTCTTCACCCGTGAGCTGAGAATGGGCAGACCTCCCAATTCGTACATAACTGTGCCGGCGCTTAGGAGAAAGGCGCATAATCTTCAAATGGCTTACAGATCCTTTCAGGTGCTTCTCTCGAATACCATTTGCTTTCTGGGGTTATACCTGCTCATGTTTTATATTGCGTTCATGCTCGCCGCCGTTTATATCAATTTTGTGTTGCTGCATTATTGGAGTCAGATGCATTTGTTGACAAAAGGGTTGCTGGTTATGGTATCGTTTCTGGTCCTGTTTGTGTGGACGTCTATACTAGAGCTGGGGAAGTTATACTCGGTCAGGGGAGGTAAGTTGTTGCACTCGTGGAGGGGGAGACAGTGGGGAAGTGCGGTGGAAACGAGAGTCATGAAACGATTTAGGATGAGCTGCAAGCCAATTTCCATTTCTTATGGGAATCAGTTTGTGGTGACGAGGGTGAGCATACTGAGATATTACCGGGGCGTCGTCAGGGGAACTTTCAGGATGCTACTTACCATGGGATAGATAATATATTTAGTAATGTTTGCATAACAAGCTAATATTGTAATTTTTGCATAATAATTTATTAAATCATGTACCAACTCTTAATATGATTTGAATTAAAGGTACAAATTGCTAACAAGTGTTCAAATGGCATTTAATTGTTTCATAAAACTCACATTCATGAAGTCATATCTTCTTGATTCTACATTAACGCTGCTAATAAGCGTCGTAATAATAAGAACAAATTGCTTGTTATGCGACAAAATTGTGAACGGCATAACAATCATATGTCTTGGAAAATTTTCGTGATGTATGTGAATTACCGAACGGCGTGCTGTAACGAACTAACGAATTACAAATTGCATTAGGTGTAGTCATTTCGATAGGAAATCCACAGGTGCTACATGTGGATAAAATTAGCAAGCAAATAAATTGATGGCTCATGGCAAGCAAGAGACAGAAAATAAAATTGACAACAGCATACTAAATGAACAATAATCATATAACCTACTCCCACGCCTATTTGATGGAACATTGTTTGTTTTAAAAAGCGTTGATTTATTTTTTAATGAATTCTTTTTCGATTTCATGATGTAACAGTATATTTTATGAATGGTTTGAGGTAAGTTGAAGTAGGCCGTCCTCGCAAAAATATTTTCCTTCAGCTTTTAGCATGTTCAGTTTTTACAACGTATGAATATTTTAATACGCTGAATGTATAAACAAATTGCTTGTTTGTGCACGTAACACTTTATGGTTATACATAGATACACACAGGGCTGTGTAGTGGAACGGAATCAATATATGGCACGTTTACTACAATTATTGTGTTCAATTTCAGGATATTAAGCAATGAAAGTGTTCGAGTTCTCGTGGTTCGTCCCGATATTTTCCTTCAACAAATTATTTTCTTTAATGACTGCTGCTTTTTATCATGACGTACAAATAGAGACGAAATGAGTGGTATCGTTTTGTTAAACATTAAATTTTGGAATGTTTGTGTACGTTTAGGAAATTGTCACAAACAACTGAACTTTCCATCCCGAGTATAATTTCAATAATACGGAGACAAATACTTCAATAGTTTCAATATCTGAATTTAGTATGTGGATTCAATCCCCTTTTGACATAAAGAATATTATGCATATTGTCACGACATGTAGCTTTCCTTATGTGCTTTCACTGGATCAGGACAAAGACCAGTTTTGGAAATAGAAATCAATATGTGCACCTAAATCGCATTGTCTCTGAGATAGGTAGTCCTTATAATGCATAAGTAGGTACATAATGCAAAAACATATATTATAAAAATTCCAATATAGAGCACTTACTCCAATCCAGTGATTTCGTATCGAGTTAGAGTGTCATAATGTTTTACTGAAGCTCCTACTGAAGCACATATTGAAACGGAGACCTTGATCCGTGTATTAAATGCATGAATTTGATAGGAACACATTTCTTCCTCGGCACAAGCTGCTGCACGGACAAGGAAGCCGTAACTTTTGAAATAAATGCCAATCTCACTGAAATCCAACCCACTTCAAATTTCATATCGTATTGATTTTGTTTACATTTTCGACTTAATCACTGTTTATTAATGACACTACCAATATTGAATATAACATAGTACATGGATTAAACAATTATGTACATATGCCAATTTATATTGCCTTTAATGAGTGGAATAATGTGCCACCTTTATCGAGCTGGAATTATGTTGGCATGCCATGTGCAGCATTCGGTGGAAGAAATGACTTTGTGCAGATGAACCATTCTTGAAACACCGAAAACCGCTGGAGTGCATACTCAGTTGCTTGAACTAGCTTATATTATTGCATTCGTATCTTGCATTCTTATCTTCGCGCATGCAGTTTTCTGCGCTTTCGTGTTGTTGGCAATCGATAAAATTGCATATTTATTCACATTCACACACATCAATGAATGCATAAATTATTTGCTTATGATATTTAGCAATGTTAACGAATTTATTTGTACATTTGTCCTGTCTTGAGTATACATAATTGACTATTTATTTTTTGGTTTCGACCGAATCGTATAGTTAAGGGACGAATAGAATAAAAAAGAGAAACATGTTTGCACATGTGTTAGAAATTATTAAATTTCAGCCAATGTTGAAATTCGGTATTGATCAAAGTTTATATTTTACAATCGGCCGGACATATAGTTTGGACGGGAGGCAGAACCCAAAGTGTAAATAATAAACATCTGCCATAAAATGTAAACTGTGTATTTGGAGGATAACGACAAAGTCTGCTGACGATGGGCCGAGTTGACAAAGTCAACTGAATAATAACTATGTTATCGCATAAATGATAGTGCTCCCGTCAGAATGATTTATCATCTTAGAAGAAACCTAACTTAAACCACCAAGTCCTTCATTCTGACCTCACACTGCTCGTGAGAACACATTTCCTCAATTTTACTTACTAAACCTGCCATAAAATGCTAACGAACCGGGAAACTTTGCCAACACTGCTCATGTTCCTGAAGCCTGCAGGTTTATTCCTTGGCACAACGATCCAATGGAGTTCAGAAAAGACTATATTTGTGCAACATGACAAAATGTCAAAAGTTTCAAAACTGCATCATACTGCATGTTATCTAAATCTCGTATTGGTCATTGTTCAAATCATGCAGATACTGTCCAGCTGGACGCAAAACGGCCTAATCCAATTAACTCTCAATCTGTTCCCCATGTTCTGTTTTCTCAACGATATGGCAGGTGCACTACAATACAGTCGAAATTCCGGTGACGTTGTGGCATATCTAAACTACATTATGATCTATTCGGAAAAGGCCTCCAAACGCAACAGTAAGTTTGAAAACTGTTTTTTGTTTTAAACTCATAACTTGAATGAATATTTGAAATTTATCACCTACATTAATATTTGCAGGGAACGCTAAATCAGAATTCATATTTGCCCGAGCGGCTCTAAAATTTCTGGCCCTGTCCGTGTTTCCATTTCCACTTCTCTACGTGCTCACAATGACTTGGCTGCTACCATGCCTGGAATCTCACACTGGATATTGGTTACTCGATGAATGCTCCGCAAGAGAATCTTCCCATTCTATCATGAAATATGTACAAAAGATTATGTTTGTTCTTGTAAACTACTTCCTGTGGTCTTTTGCTGTGCACACTTTCATGTTTGTTGCGTGTGTGATGATGATCTCGGCTCTCTCCTTTCGCACTTACCTCAGAAAATACCGCTCCGAGCTGCTGACATACGCAAACATTCCGAACCCTAAAATCTTGATAAAATACAGGGAGATTGAGATCTTAGTGCAAATGTTCAACGACATTCACCAAGATGTTATTACACCCAACTTGATATTCATCTACAATTTCATTCAAGTTGTGTCAATGTTCATATTGATGAAGACGGAAGCGTCTGAAACGAATTATGGCATTCTCATTCTTTTTGCATTGATGGCTCTAAACTCTGGAGTGGTTGGCTCCTGTTTGATGACGGAATTGGGTGAGGTGGTGAGTGAATCTAAGCGATCCCTTGATCAGGTAATGGTTAGGTATATCAGAAAAGCAAAAGTGGCTTTGTCGGTGAGACGATTTCACAAATCTTGCAGACCTCTCAGTATAGAATTTGGATTTTCCAATTTTATAGATAAGTTTACTACTGTAAATTGTCAACATTTTAATGTTACAGCTTTGGTGAATCTGCTACTACTAAAGTAGTCAGCCTCTAATTTTACATGTAATTAATCATAAACGCAATACAACAGTATGACGTAGAAGTGATGCAGTGAGTACGCCCATTGTTGGTAAAAATCATATTCCAAATAATGTTTATTTAAGATATGCTGTTTTTATTACATCGACAGATTTTAAACTTGCGAAATTATTAATTGTTGATTTCCAGAACAGATAGCTAATCCCCATTCAGTCACAGATGCTAAAATCGGAATTAGCGCAAATTTCAGACAATTATTATATTTACAATGATTAAAGCAGTAATTCTCAATACGTGGCATATATACCGGGTTTTCAAAATGTTCATCGCACATATAGGTATATGCATCGAACGAGAGATTGTGAACATTTTTTTAAAAAGGGCTGAGTATTTCGCATGTGCAATCATATTGGACGGTACGTAAAGTAAAAATATTCGAAATTGTTTCAACCTTTTGTATGTATTCCTCCATGAAATGAATAAATCGGATGGTCGTGCAATCAAGTTTCGCAGTTTTGAAATGTTGTATTGAATTTCAACTATTAAAAGGCGGGTACTACATACTTTTCTCAGACGTCGTCAATCATATCTTTGGAACTCTTTCGTAATGTTTGGTTTTTCACCGACTCGTCTTCAAACTCAAATTCCAAGACTGCATGCAACTCAGGAAACATGAAACTGCGACGTTAAATTAAAATAATTTTGATGCGTGCTGGGACAGTGCACTCAAACCAAATTCGAATGAAATGAATTTTGCAACGCTCGTCAGGAAGTTAATGCAATAAATGTTTTATTCGTTATAAAACTACCTACTCGTCAGTATTGTGTCAAAAATGTGGCCACAATTTAGAATAGACATAGCCCGAAGCCATGGATATAGATATGGATGAATAATATATTATGTGCTGAGAGGCGCTTTTTATAAATCGCGTTTGTCCTAACAAAAATTGGGTGTACGAAAATGGCCATGAGCAAAATATATTTGTTAAATTGTCGCAGAACAGTCGTACTATATTTCAAATTGCTCTTGTTTTTTTGCAAATTTTGCTTTCACTACGATGAATAGTGTTTCCTCTGAAGTAGGACTACGCAACGTCCACGCTGTACATTCTGCACCGATCCAAAAAGGACTGCATTCCGTTCAGTCTCACGATGTCATGCACCCGTCTCTTCGGCTTGGCTCATTGTGTTGAACCGCTCATCCTTGGCTATCACATTCCATGCCCAAATGTCCCTAGAGGCATGCCACCATGCTGCTTCTAATATGCGTGCTTGTATCGGCATTCATATTGACAATGTTTCTTGTTTCTCCAAACATCACCCGCTTTTCCTTGTACAGTCCTTCAATGAGTTATTACAACTCGCTGATAAGATCGTCACATGTAGCATGCTTTCACAAGGCTCTTCACCTTTCCGGAGATGCAACTCCTCATGACAAATCATGTTTTTATATATTATCTGGTATATCCGGATACGCAGAGTTGCTTCCGCTTGGACGCCAGGAAAATTGATTTCAACATGATAATCCCATTTGCCTTTGTTCCAGCAGCCACCGGCTTGTCATTCCCGGCAGGTCCCACATCCGGCCTTGCTGATATTGGCGTCCTCTACTTTCTCCTGCAAGAGGTCCTCTCCTTCCCATTGTATCGAAGCAGCAAGGTTATGTTGTCCTAACTTGTTCTTTGCTTTCTCGTCATTTTCACGGGCTTTCGCCAGAACCGTGGCGTTCATTGAACGTCCATGGAGAAGGGCCATCAAAATACTGAAAATCACTTTCACTTTTGCACATCCGGCTTTTGCCAATATTACACCTGCTGAATGATTCTAATGAAAACGGTAGAACAGGTGCTTCAAGTCTGCGTATAGCTTGTAATGATAATATCATTTTGGTCTCTGGTCGCCTGCTGCTGGCTGACCGTTAAAGCTTCCCAGCACGTTATTTCGATCTCCATATATGCAGTCTTTCTGACTTGCTCCGGCGTCCTAATTGTTGGTCACGATATAGCTTTGCCAATGATTTGTAATGACGTCGAGTTGGCTAAATATGTGGTTAGGGTGCATTTCTTAAGAGCTAGGATTGTTGACTGTAGAGCAAAAGCAACATTTAGAATAATTATGTTGATAAAGGCGAAGGCAACGGCTCCCATTCTTATCAAGTACGGCCCATTTGGCAATTTAAGTAAGGCGTTTCTGCGGCTATTTGTTGAGCTCATCGTGATTCGAACTTTTGACGCAATACTGCTTATTGACTATTGATGAGATATATGTAGTTAATTGGTTGATATGGTAAAAGAGGTAACGAATGAATCTTGCATTTTCGATTTACTGTGATGTTGGAACTAGAATATCATATTCATGATTGCAATGCAAACAAGTATTTTATATTGCTGAGTAGAAGCACAAAGTATCATTTGTGTGGAAAAATCCATTCAATCATACATAGCCGCGACATCAATTCTACTAATAAAAATTTACGCTGTCTTTCTCTTTGCAATTAGTTGAGACGATTCATTAAGACAGTATCCAGTATACGACCAATTGTAATTTTTAGTTACTTTTAATTTTCATCGACTCCGATTGAGTAAATAATTTGACGAGTGGTATGTAAACATTTTAAGAAAAGCGTTTTGGAGAAAGTGTTTGCACATGTGCTGGAAATTGTCACATTCTAGCACACACTGCAACCTATAATTTATATTTTCATCTCTGTTATATAATTGCGTCCATGTATACTTTAATAATTTGTGGCCTTAAAATTTGAATGACTTTTATCGAGCACTTTGGCAACGTGTGTAAATACGACATCGTAATCTAAACTCTGTCAACTTAATTGCTAGGGGACCACTTTAAATTTGTAGACTGGGCTGAACATTCAGCATTTACATCTCCGAACAATATAAATACACATACCTAGAATATAATTGTCCTGATTTTTGGTATTCAGATTCCACAGAATTCGGCGAAAATCTACAGTCATAAAATAAATATACGTATTTACCCTAAACAAATTTTCACAGCAATCGTGATGGTCAGAATGAAATACTTACACGGGTGCAAACTACGGGAAATATGACTTCATTCACTCATCCACTTTTGTTTTGAATACATTGGTCACGTCTCAATTTTCCCTGTAATTTGTTTCGTCTCCAAAATGCTAACGGAAAAAGAAACTTTGCATACATTAGTCATGTTTCTGAGACCTGCCGGTTTCTTCCTTGGCACAACAATCCATTGGAATGTAGAGAAAATGCTATTTGAGACACCAACGGATAAAACATCACTTTCAAGACTACATCGACTGGCATGCTGCATATACTGCGCATTGGTGCTTGTTCAAATCATCCAAGTTCTCTCAAACTGGAAGCAAAGCGGCACGGTCCTATTCATTCTCAATTTATTTCCCATGTTTTGCTTCGTCAATGACTTGGCAGCTGCAATACAATACAGTCGCAACTCTAGCCATGTCGTGACATATCTGAACTCCCTCTTGATCTACTCTGAAAAATTCGCTAAACCTGATCGTAAGTCATCATTTGTTTTGTTCAGCTAATCATTCAAAACACTAGTTTTTGCTACATGTTCATTTATTTATAGAAAGCTCCAAGGCGCAATTCAGATTTGCCCGAGCGGCCCTAAAATTTCTGGCATTTTCCGTATTCCCTTTTCCATTTCTCTACGTGGTCACAATGACTTGGCTGCTGCCCTGCTTGGAATCTCACACTGGATATTGGTTACTCGATGAATGCTCCGCATCATCAACTTCCCAGTTTCCAATAAAGTATATGAAACGGCTAGTGTTTGTCCTGGTAAACTATTTCCTGTGGTCGTTTGCAGTACACACCATCATGCTTGTTTTGTGCGTGATGATGATCTCGGTTCTCTCCTTTCGCTCCTATCTCACCAATTTTCGTTCCGAGTTATTGACCTATGCGTATATACCCAATCCGAGAATTTTGATCAAGTACCGAGAAATTGAAATATTGGTGAAAATGTTCAACGGCATTCACCAAGACGTTATAATACCAGGCTTCATATTCATTTACAATTTCATTCACATTGTGTCCATGTTCATATTGATGAGGACAGAAGTGTCTGGGACAAATTACGGCATTATCATTCTATTTGCATTGATGACCCTAAACTCTGGAGTGTTTGGATCATGCTTGATGACGGAAATGGGAGAGGTGGTCAGTGAGTCCATACGGTCACTAGATCAGATGAAGGCGAGATACACCAGAAGGGCAAAACTGGCTTTGTCGGTGAGAAGATTTCATAAATCCTGCCGGCCTCTGAAGATAGCTTTTGGATCTACCAATTTTATAGATAAGCTTACTACGATGAATTGTCAACATTTTGATGTGACAACATTGGTAAATCTGTTACTGTTAGAATAGTCAACTTTCTATGAATAAACAATTAATCATAAACCGAAAGACGCAATAAGATTAAGAAATTCATATTTGACCATAGTCATCATAATCATCAACAGCAATCATCACATTTTTGAATACCTTTCCATTCACCTTAGCAAGAATTAAGCACCTCAGTCGGTGCAATGCACAATAAGAGAACCCCAGAGATGTATCCTATCCAACATAATTGAATTTCAAAACAAGCACAATTTATGCGACATTATCATGCAGAGTGCAAAGTACCAAAACCGGTAAAATGCACTTGCTCTGCGCCAGCACTGTACTGACCCATACGAAATAAACTGCAACTGCTACACAAGATAAACTGCTACACGCAGAGTAACGCAATTGAGAAATAGACGACCTGGCTATTGTACTTTTCAGAAGGCTTCTTTTAAAATTTCTTCACTTCAAACATTTAACTCATTAACCCAATGCTAAAAGAGAGTCAGCAAGTTTGTTGCATACCAATAAGCAAGCACGACACCACTCTGCTTGATACGGTGTTGCGAATTGAATGGTATGTATGAACAACTGCTTGAAATTGGACTAACTGTTTTTTGTAGGTGAATAAATATGCTAGATGTTCGTGTCAGTCAGTCATATTTCGCCCTTGTCGCATTAGATCATGAAGAATATGTTAGTACTGTGATTTGAATTAAGTGGCGAATATAAATTTGTTTTTTTAGTATTGTATACAATATGGCAACAAAATGATTTTAAATATATGTCCTTAAAAATGCTGGGATATAGTGGGTCCTACCTGCTTTGTATTTTCTACAGCAGCGGCATCAGAATCAACAAATATGAATATAATGACAACTGCTGCACGTGGAGTAACGCTTCTGACGAAAAAATTACAAGGGATTTGTAACTTTTAAAACGCTTCGCATCTGAAATATTTCTTACTTTGCGATTTAAAGTTGACGCATAGGTAATGTAATTTTTTACTTGGGCCGAATCACTTGTTGCTGGTAAGCACAGGTGTGCTGCGATGCACATGCATTAATATTGTGTTACTGCGGTGTGCGTGAATGCAATCTGCAAGCATTGGGAATAAACGAATTGCACTATTGGCCCTTGCACGCAATACAATCATAACCAATGCCTGATTTTGGCAAATTTTACCTCAAAATTTTGGGGCAGCATGATTTAAAATTTAACTACAATTACTATGTTGCTGCACTCGTGTAGAAACTAATAAATGAGAACATAACTAATGAGCGTTAAGTTTCGCAACAGCTTTTCCGAAGTTTCATTTTATTTTCAATACCCAATGCTTTATATTCCACACATTCCAAATACGCCATTGCTAATACAAACATATCTTTTCGCAATGGATTGCATTCATTCGCAGAAATTCGCACGGGCGCACGAGAAACCAGCATTACTTTATCCTGTCCCGTCAATGGAATTATTTGCAACAGCACCCTGCTTGCCATTTGCTTGCTTCTTTTAAAGTCGGATGCTACCCGGGATTAGGTTGTCAGTACGCAGAAGGACGCACGTCTCAAAGGGTCCTTTTGCGTATCTTGGCCGTTCGTGGTATCTTTAGCAATAACAGCGTAGGAACTTGTATAGCTATATAGTGGATGAATCGTTTGTTTATTTACGAAATAACAGTTAAATGATTTGACTGGATTTCAAGCTTTGCACTGCTCTTATTTAGGAAAGCATGCCTAATAAAACAGTGTGAGAAGATTTCTCCATCAACAAGAAATCGCGTATTAGTAAGTAATATTACTAAGGTTTGGATGGTGTATGTATTTTGCCACACCACATTTTTATTGTTATTCATAAAATCCTCAAACATGTGATTTCAGGTTTTCGAAGTGTGCCAGTGGTAACTATATTATTTTATGCCGAAGACCCCGGACGTCTGTGCACAGAGGAGAGGACAAAATGTTGCATTCGTACTACTGCCACCCTTTCCATTAATCTGTGAGTTCCGATCCTACTCAGCTTTCCATCTGACAAGCGACTCTTTGATGATAGGCAAGGGTCTCACTATTCCCCAAAGCTTCTCACCCGTGCAATGCTACATCTAGTTTTGTTGGCAGCGGAAGCAGATCACGTTTC
This sequence comes from Sinella curviseta, assembly GCA_004115045.4. Taxonomy (NCBI): domain Eukaryota; kingdom Metazoa; phylum Arthropoda; class Collembola; order Entomobryomorpha; family Entomobryidae; genus Sinella; species Sinella curviseta. Next base: position 17,896,070 of record CM023203.3, read on the forward strand.
GGATATTTATGCAGGTATGCTTTCAGGCTGTGTGGAATATTCCTTAATTACTAAAAATATAACTATTGACCATGTACTCGTCTGATTTCATTTTGTATTGCTCATTTTTAGCATCGCCATCAAATCCAATTCATGTGAGATGTTCATGGGGACCAACAGCGTCATGATATTCCAATGGCAGCCGCTAGTGAAAAGAAAAAGACGCTCCTAACTGGGAACAAAGGACTGGTCACGAAGCTTAAATGATTTGGTAGTCAACTTTCACGAACAGAAGTGGTAACGCTGGTGCTACAATCATGTCAGCAAAGGTAATGTATGGACTCCCGGCACTACATTTGTTTGCACAGTTACTACATACTGTATACTTTCACTTGTCGGATCTCAGCGAAGAAAAATTGATCATCGTCTCTTGTTACAAGAACATCTTGAACATGCTTAATATTTCGCGGCTTGATTAACTTTGTTTTGGATGGCTGCATAAGCAGAAAGGTTGGAAAAACTTGTCTTCAACCATTTCTTTAGTAACCAATATTGATTCTTATTAACAGTAGGTATTTCTAATAAAGTAATTAGCGAGTGTATTTCACACCGTGTGAATGGATACATATATTTATTAGTTTCTCCAACTTTTATGGGTTGAGTCAGGAAGCTTTCGTAGGGGGGTGTTAGCGTGGGCTGATGGATAAAATGTGAAAACCAACTTTCACTTGTCCAAATCCACCAGATTAAAAATAGAGTTAGTGTGAAATTATATACTTCTTGCTGACAACCTTCTGTTTGTAAAATGTGACGTAATTTGCTGCTGGGCGACGAGTTAAATTACAGTTTACCCTGCGTAGACTTCCAGTTTCAAAGGAATTCCTCGACAAGATATAGTAGCACTGTAGTTTTACTGTATTAGAGTTTAAGAAAACGTCTCCGGGACTGAGACAGGAAAATAGATTCGTAACGTTGAACTCAGGTAGAACGAAGTAAGCCATTTTTATAAGAAAAGCTGCACGTTAAATAAATCGTAAGAATATGATATGAGGACCAAAGGAATAATAATCATATCAACTATGTAAGTAACAAAACGAGCACAGCTCGGAAATCACTGTACAGCTGAACTAGTCTAGTGCCAAAATAAGAAATGATCCTTAGGTAAATACATATGATATTACTGTGTACTAATACGTAATGTTTCCTTTCTTTTGTACTACATACACTTCCTTAGGATGTACAGGTTTGTCATGGAGGGGCAGCTTTCTTCTGAATGGTTTCAGTTTATTATCGAGTTTCCATGAAAAGAATTTCCCATATAAATCCACGCTACATTTTGTAGCCGTAATATGTTTGTAAAGCTGTTTGATCTCTGAAATGTGAATTAGATATGTTTGTAATTCTTCCTGATACCCAGTGTTGACTCGACAGAGTAAATTGACGCACGAATAGAAGTATGTGAACGCTCTTGCTTTGGAAAACTCATGACATTTGTGTAGTTTCTGTGTGCAGATGAGACACTTGTCGCTACTCTTGAAATGTCAAAATGCTCAAGGATGGAGAAAGTATGAAATGTTGAATCAGAGTCTCGGAGCATCGCAACTATAAGCTTGTCTGTCAATCTTGAATCTAAACGTATCTTAATTATTTAGATGGTTTCAGTTATAAATGAAACGTGGAAACAAAGGCACATCTTTCTGTGCTGAGGCTGTAGGTGAGAAGGTGGAATTTGAGGTGTGCTTCTGGAAACCGCTAACAGCTTTCTGCTGTAATGCATTATACAATCAAGGAAACCGACTCAAAAGAAAAACTTACTTTCCCGTAAGCAGTCAAAGAAATTATTAGCAAATCGCATCATAGATTATGTACGTGGAGAGAAGGAAGGACTCCAACATCCTTAGTGTAATGAAACTATTATTACTGCGAGCACCTACACATTTTTCTACGGGTGACCAAGAAATTAGACGTATCGCTGTAGTCACCGAATAGTACTGCTACGGTTTTATATCGGTACATAATTTAAGCGGGAATAAATGATAACAGTTTAGTTTCTTCTTGTACATACATATGTATATACAAAATTAAGAAATGTAGATTCAGAAAGCCCTGATGTAACACCGATCCATTTAATTAAGAAGTGCATACGGTTTCTATTCCATGCACGACTAGGTATGTCAGCACCAAAAAATTAGTTATTTCTCTAAGCATTTGTCAATGGTCTTTTTGCCATGGTGGAGTAAGATACTACGGTCAGATGTGGAATCGTCTATTCTCAAAACATTGGGAATCTCTGTTTTTGCTGAATGCATCGTCCTAAGTGACCCACATAGAATAACGACCCCAATAGAATAACGACCCCAATAGAATAACGACCCCAATAGAATAATCGACCCCAATAGAATAACGACCCCAATAGAATAACGACCCCAATAGAATAACGACCCCAATAGAATAACGACCCCAATAGAATAACGACCCCAATAGAATAACGACCCCAATAGAATAACGACCCCAATAGAATAACGACCCCAATAGAATAACGACCCCAATAGAATAACGACCCCAATAGAATAACGACCCCAATAGAATAACGACCCCAATAGAATAACGACCCCAATAGAATAACGACCCCAATAGAATAACGACCCCAATAGAATAACGACCCCAATAGAATAACGACCCCAATAGAATAACGACCCCAATAGAATAACGACCCCAATAGAATAACGACCCCAATAGAATAACGACCCCAATAGAATAACGACCCCAATAGAATAACGACCCCAATAGAATAACGACCCCAATAGAATAACGACCCCAATAGAATAACGACCCCAATAGAATAACGACCCCAATAGAATAACGACCCCAATAGAATAACGACCCCAATAGAATAACGACCCCAATAGAATAACGACCCCAATAGAATAACGACCCCAATAGAATAACGACCCCAATAGAATAACGACCCCAATAGAATAACGACCCCAATAGAATAACGACCCCAATAGAATAACGACCCCAATAGAATAACGACCCCAATAGAATAACGACCCCAATAGAATAACGACCCCAATAGAATAACGACCCCAATAGAATAACGACCCCAATAGAATAACGACCCCAATAGAATAACGACCCCAATAGAATAACGACCCCAATAGAATAACGACCCCAATAGAATAACGACCCCAATAGAATAACGACCCCAATAGAATAACGACCCCAATAGAATAACGACCCCAATAGAATAACGACCCCAATAGAATAACGACCCCAATAGAATAACGACCCCAATAGAATAACGACCCCAATAGAATAACGACCCCAATAGAATAACGACCCCAATAGAATAACGACCCCAATAGAATAACGACCCCAATAGAATAACGACCCCAATAGAATAACGACCCCAATAGAATAACGACCCCAATAGAATAACGACCCCAATAGAATAACGACCCCAATAGAATAACGACCCCAATAGAATAACGACCCCAATAGAATAACGACCCCAATAGAATAACGACCCCAATAGAATAACGACCCCAATAGAATAACGACCCCAATAGAATAACGACCCCAATAGAATAACGACCCCAATAGAATAACGACCCCAATAGAATAACGACCCCAATAGAATAACGACCCCAATAGAATAACGACCCCAATAGAATAACGACCCCAATAGAATAACGACCCCAATAGAATAACGACCCCAATAGAATAACGACCCCAATAGAATAACGACCCCAATAGAATAACGACCCCAATAGAATAACGACCCCAATAGAATAACGACCCCAATAGAATAACGACCCCAATAGAATAACGACCCCAATAGAATAACGACCCCAATAGAATAACGACCCCAATAGAATAACGACCCCAATAGAATAACGACCCCAATAGAATAACGACCCCAATAGAATAACGACCCCAATAGAATAACGACCCCAATAGAATAACGACCCCAATAGAATAACGACCCCAATAGAATAACGACCCCAATAGAATAACGACCCCAATAGAATAACGACCCCAATAGAATAACGACCCCAATAGAATAACGACCCCAATAGAATAACGACCCAATATAACAACTATTACCCATAGAAGCTTTGGACGATGCATTCAGCAAAAACAAAGATTTCCAACGTTTTCACCATAACGATTCCATGTCTGAGCACATTTTCAGGCTCACGCTCCACCATGGGTAAAAAAGCCTTACTTGTAAGATCTGGTGTCAATTGAAAATTATTAGGATGCCACGAGGGGATATGGTACGCTTTAAACGTGTAGTGATTGCCTGTGTAAGTCGAAGGGATCAGTTGAGAATTATTTGTACTTATACATAATGTGTATATTATACAGAAATAGATAATTGTTTCACTCACCAGTACCTAATTGTAAAATTAGATTAATTGCACTGGCTTAGGGATACAATGTATTATCATTAGAACCAAAATTTATCAACACAAATTAAGGCATTTGAGATCGGCGTCCTTTCTTTGTCAGTCGTAGCGAATTTTCATAGCAAGCGTCTTTATTACGGAGTAAACCTATACATTAACGATTATCAACAGAGTGGACGTTTGACAAGTGGGTTTCTATTAACGTCATTTGGAATTTTTAAATTCGGAGAAAGCTTGCAGCCTGACACTTGTGCGGTCTATTTTGTGGAAAATGGGAATATATGATCTTCTGACATAATGTCATTGTTTTTGTTCAAATCGAAAGCTGCGATGGAAGCTTTCGGAACAATTGGTTTTGCCACGATCACAAAATTAGTCCACTTGAACATTTCCAAGGGTCTTAGAAATGACGAAGTCCTGAAGATAAGTACGTACTTATATTAGAATTATTTTGATTTTTGGTGAAGAAGGGCAGATTAGCATCTCACAGAGTCCACAAATATAAGTAGCCACTTGATCGAGGACGAAATCGTCTGTCTGGAAGAAAATTGCTTTGGACATCAAGTATCGGGATGATAAGTGACGAAACAATGAACCATAATATTTTCATAACATGCATACATAGCTACAAGCATAAACACACAATATGGTAGGTACGTATAGATGTTATGAGTGGAGTGGTATCATCCACTCTGACGTGTTTGGCAACAGGTAAAATAGCTCTCATTTTTGTCTCCATAGTTGTATTTCTCTACGAAAATAATTTTAAAGATGTATTATCACTATAAAATGGAAATAAACAAAGTCACTTAAATACAGCAAATTATATTATTGCCCTTTGCTCAAAATCTTGTTTCAAAGCGTAAGTTTCCCTTCTGTTTCATCCAAGTACTTCACGCAACTGCGATGAACTATATAATAAATGTTTACGACTTCTCAAAACTCCAAATTGCGTCTTTGTGAAAGAACATATTCTCAAGTAAAAATAGACAGTTTCTTATGCCAGGAGCAAATATCGCATTTTCTGCTTTCTCTCATGTTGTTCCTTTCTTTCAGTTTCAGAGAAAGAAAAGGATTCATTGGGTAAAATGGCTCAAAGAACAAAAGGAATTCAAACTGCAATAAAAATGTGGATTGGAATCTGATATTGTATTGCTGATACATGTTGTCGTGTAGATTGATCTTTTTCTATTTCTGCTCATCTTTATCTTTCAAAGTGAATGATAAAAAAATGTATATTCTTCGAGTCGTCATTACGTGCATCATGTGACGCACTCCACCAATTTTTAAAAACACGTCTTTCACTTTTGCAAGCAGGTAACAATGTAGCTTTCAATATAATGGAAATACAGCGGGCAGAGAAAATGTGAAATACTGTATGACCTGTTTTGATCACTAGCATATTGTTTGACATTGACACCTTTCTACAAATTATTTATTTAAAGGGATGCTTTTCCAAACGAGGGAATATAACTGAATTGATATTAGACGCGTTGATTCTTAAAAGCAGCTGCAATCTACTGAGAATAGCGTGTGTATTTACACTGTTTTCTGATATTTGTGATGACATCGGAAACAAATGGAGAATTCCAGGAAGCACTAACCATTTACAAGACATGCCCGGATTCCTTCCCAATAAACGTTCCGGCATTGGAGGCTATTTCTGGACGATCCAGAGATGTAATTAGAGAAGCGTGTGGCAGTATTGGCTGAGATGCTGAACTGTGTAGCAGCTTCCATTCTCATCCTCTTTACTGCTTTCTTACATATTTTCGTACGTGGTGACGGTGTAGCCGTGTGAAAAATGGAAATCTGTCCAAGTCTCTACATGTTTGGCACCGCGTACAAAAGTGTGCACGGCTACGTTAGTCTGATTGTTTGCTCATTTAGCGCAATTTCAAACATAATTAACATTACAGTTCTTACAAGAAAGGAATTAGTGAATCCGACAAATCTTATTCTCACCGCAAGGGCAATCACAGATTTAGTCTGGGCTCTGGAATATATTTCTTACATATTTTGCGATATTTACGTAGTCAATGCCAAAATTGGACAGAGCTACAGTTGGACAGCTTTCAAACTTTTCCACATTAATTTTTCTCAGGTAAAATTCAAATAATCGAAATTAATAATTTTATGATCAGATCAAAATTATTTGCCAAATTAAATATTTGATAGATCATCCACACAATATCTGTTCTGCTCGCCCTTATGGTAGCCATTGTCCGCGATGTCGTAATATCGAAGCCAATTCCTTACAAAACTGTGTGTTCCATGAAACGAGCGAAACAAGGCATTATTTTTGCGTGCATCACTTCGCCCCTTCTCTGCTTTCCCACCTACCTCACTTACTCCATCAATGCCGTTCTTGAGGGTAGTCCTCCGGAATCCTATGCAGTGAACTTGTCTCCTTTGGTCTGTGCATTCCCAGGACTCAAGAAATTCTCATTCTGGTACTTCAGGTAAACAAACTAAAATAAATAAATCTCTTGTTGTCCTTTCGTGAATAATTTGCACTTTTGTTTCTATTAAGTTTTGTGGTCAAGTTCCTTCCCTGTACAATATTGGCGGTGGCATGCATCCGCATAATAATTTCGCTGCTGAGAGAAGACCAACGGAGGGAGGAAAGTTTTGGGGAAAGTGAGAGAAGGATTTCGGTATCGTCATCATATTCAAGGAACAAGCGATCCAGCAGCACAGAAAGTAGCGAAATAACCACCAGTGCTGATATGAGCTCACTACGGTCTACAACGGAAAATATGGGGAAGAAAGCAACGAAAAGATTGATCAGATTAATAATATGTCAACTGATCTTCTTTCTGCTTACCGAACTCCCACAAGGTATTATGATAATTTTAGCGGATAGCATGGGCGAGGCTTACTTTCGGGATTGCTATTTATCTATGATTGACTTTTTGGACATTTTTCCACTTTTAAACACTGGGATTAATGTAGTGTTTTACTTTAACATGAGTAGCGAGTTTAGAACTCACTTTGGTAAACTGTTTTTAGCCAAGTTTTGGGTTATAAGGAAGTGACAAGTTAAGGGCTTTGACGCTATTGGATATTTTGTCAATCTGATTCTCGGGATTTTAAGAAAACATGTTGTTTAATTTACTTTACTTTCATTTAATTTAGCGAAAGCCGCATCGTTCGTTTCATCTTTACTTTCTTTGAAACGCCCATGCAGACAGGTATGAAATTTCTTCCTGGTCGCTTTAGCACTTTACGTGTTTCCTTTTCAACTCATGCCGTTATTTAGCTTAGCTTGGTCAAACAAAAGTCATTTCTTTTCTCCAACAGCAATACTTTTGGATGAGATGAAAATATTCGAGCTTCTCGTTAAAACTGTATCCCGAAGCCATGCAATGCAATTTTCTTTTATTTCTCTGTTCCAACTTATTTGTATTGGTCCGCATGATTAAGTACACGTGTCATGAATTGGTATTGTCCAATGCGACCAAGGTGATGGTGGGTTCTGTAATCTCAAGAAATGTTGGTACGTACAAAATATTATCTGTTTGTAAGTGAAAGTCCCCAATTGAATGGACTCTGTTTCCGTGGGGAACACTTGTTGGTTTTCTCGAGTGGGAGTGAGTAGTGGCATTCATCTGGATAAATAAACGGGCTATAAATGTTGGATATTAATGTAACATCTCGTAATATATTAACGAGTCTTACTAATTTTCACGTCTATTCTACGAGGTATATTGAAAACATGAGTGTGTTGTCACCGTTGCTAATGAAATCATAGTATATAACTTTTTGAGAAAAATGAAAATTTGCTAGATGTAAAAAATATGGAACACTGTTTGTCTTTGTATATAGAATTTAGATAAGAATTACTGGACATGTTTAGCATTATAGAAAACAGTTCAATTTTGTACTTTTTTACGCAAATCTGAAACTTTAAGAAATGTAGATTTAATTTCCGCGAGGAATGGCATAACCAAGCCGAATGAAAACTTTGTAAGACGCATGCTGATATGGAAAATTACGTTTCCTCATTTTTAACTGGAAATGTAGGATAGTTTTACGTTTCTCATAAGATTCCTGCATGTAGGTTCAGCCCACATTGTTGCATAATATATAAGAGCATTTCAACCATGGTTCCTCCCATGATTTTTGTAAAAAAACATGATTTTTAGAAATACCCACACGTTGATGTACTATCATTATTGCTTATGCATATTTCACTAATGCATATGGGCAATATAATATTTCATGTGTGCTGTGAGTACTATAATTATAAGCACCGAATTCTTACTTTTTGTGAGCCAAGTTATTGAACTGTATTGAGTTTTTGATAAAGTAATGTTGGTCTCATGTAAACCTTGCTGTTGCTAATAGTTCCTGATGTAAATAGGCAATTACTTAACCTGTTAACCTATTAACGTGTCCCTGTATTTCTGTTATTTGAATAAAATTTTTATGATCTTAAAAAAATAGGTAATTAAAATATATTATCATGAATGTGCGACACACCGCATTGAACTAAACCAATTCATTCATGACTTTTTCGACCATTTCTACACTAGGACACTTGAGAGGCTGAATCCGGAGTAAATCATTTAATGCCGATAATATTTAATTGCATACCTAATTCATAACTACGCATTACGATGAAATCAGTATATTATTATTACCATGCATTTCTCATAAAGCATTTGTTAGGAACAATTTACGGTTTCACATAGGTAATCATAGAACATGTACTAGTCAACACAGAAACCTAATAATATGGACTATGGACTGGTTGCATGCAGCTCAGCTCAGAGTGACGAGAAACAGAGTAGGCATCCTGCCTAGTTTGTAAACAAGAGTAAATACAGCAGAAACCAACAACCAAATATACACAAGCACAGATAAACATGAGCTCGAGGTGAAGCAATATCATCAGCTGAAAAAACCAAAATATAAACACTTTTCTTTCATTTTCTTCGAAACAACATACATTTATCGGTAGCTTCCAACAATTTTGAAATATAAATGGGCGATTCAGGAGCACGGGGACGGTTAAATCTAAAAATGGAGGAGGGGACAGTAAGTATTCCCGTAAGAATTCCCGTGAAACGACCTCGGCTTTCTGAAGATAATACTAACGGCGGAGTTAACAACTGCGATAGCCAAAATAGCTCCTCCAGCTTCCTCTCGCCAACTGAGCTGCTCCGAAAAATGTTTGAAAGTGGCACTGGAGACTGGAAGATGATCAGTAGTGATGGGGAGGCTTATCAGTTTCATCAACTGGTGCTTTCAGGTAAGTTAATTAAAACTAATATTACCATACTTTTAAATGCTCCGACAATTGTAAAACATATTGTGATAGTTTTTCGGCATATTGTTATTATATTTATTTACAGAACAAGTTCCTCATTTCCGGTCAATGTTCTCCCAAAATGGAACCGTGGAGTGCGACAAGAAGGAGATTGAGATTCCAGCTGGGATGGAAGTTTCAGGAGCGGCTGTTGACGCCTTCCTCCGCTTCGTGTACTACCAGGATACCTCAAATATGGAGTCCAGTTTGGAGATTACGTGCGCCCTAATTCGGATGGCCCATTACTACACGATTCCAAGGATTTTTGAAGCCGCTCAGGAAATTATAGACAGGAAGGTCGAGAACTTGAACTGGTTTTGTGGGGAGGACTTGGGAAAGTTGTATCGGGAAGTTTGGTTCTGGGAGGATTTTCACCCGCACAAAAGCAAGCTGATTGAGAGCCTTATCAGAGTTATCAAAAAGTATGCTTAACTTCCAAAACTATAAAAATGAATTCCACATAACTTGTTTTTATATTAAAATTAATATTAACTAATGTCCTAAATTTTAATTCAATATTACAGACTTTCCAACGACAACCAACACTCTGAGCAAATTCTATCCATAACGAACGGCGATCAAGTTTTGAAGGACTTGATTGTAAAGCTGGCATATGAGCCCCCACCACCTCCACCCCCACCTGCCCCCGAATCCCCGTCAACACCACCTACATCAGCTTCCGAAGCTGCGGCAAGATATTTGTCTCAATCAGCGCACATCAATCGTCAACGTCTTGAGCGTCTCCGGCTTCTGATGCAGAGGCACAATCGGGAATGATTATCAAAAGAATACTGCGACTGGACCATAAAAATACAATGTAAACTTATTTCAAAAGTATCATGTATACCTATGTTGTCAAATATGTAGTTTAGTTTTGATAAATATACTTATATAAATCATTAGAATAATTATAGGTAGGTATTTTTTGTATTGTAACAAGTTTCAGTTTTTGCTATGGAAAATAAACCAGTATACAAACTAGAATATTAATTAAATTAGAATCTAATATTATAATCATAGTATTCAGAAAAGAAGCATAGTAATCATTTCATTTCGATTTCCAGCTTAAGAAAGTTAGCATTCAGTTTTTCCTGAACAGTTCGGTGTTCACAAGTGATACTAGTTACTTCCCCGATAAAGTTAGAGCGGCGGGTTTTATCCGGACTCCGGACACATTGTTCCATAAATAGGGCATCATGACAATGGTTCTATTGTTTCATGTGTATAATTACATATTCTCATTCTGCTGAGTATTATGAGCATTCATAAAAGTTGATAATTTTTCATCACGGAAATATGTACAAAATCCCATGGCATATTATATCGTTCAGCCAGCAGTTTCATTCTGCTTGTGTGTGTACTAAAGCGTAACGTGGAGTATCTAGTTTCATCTTCCTGGTTGGTAAACACACGGGAATGTATAGCAAAACCAAAACGTCGGCTTTATTCAACTTCAACATTGCTGTCGTATCTCTCATATACACAGAAAGGCTCGAGCTGCAGCAGCAGCAACAACGTCACCAGCTGAAAAAAAAACAAATTAATGTGAAGTTATTTAGTTAGTAGTAGCGATTATTTTGCAAATAGTTTAAAACTTCAATTGGATAAGAACATGGCAGATTCCGGGGATCGTCCACGGTTAAAGTTAAAAATTAGCAAGGTGAGAAGCGTTGGGAAAAGGGCAAGGATATCGACAGAGGAAAAAAGCGGTAATATGAGCTCCAGTTTTAATGAAGACAGCGATAATTTTCACACTCCGTCAGATCTCCTTCGAAAACTGTTTGAAAGTGGCACGGGGGAGTGGAAAATGATAAGCAGCGATGGATTGGCTTACAAGTTTCATCAGTTGATACTTTCCGGTAAGTTGACAAAATTTGTTTACCCGACTTATCTTTTAAAAATCTCAAGATGTTGTGAACATGCGTTAATGTTGTTGTGAATAATTATTATATTCTTTACAGAACAAGTTCCCCATTTCCGGGCAATATTTACGCATGGGACGGTGGAGTGCGAGAAGAAGGAAATTGCGCTTCCAGCCGAGATGGAGATTTCAGGACCTGCCGTGGAGGCCTTTCTCCGGTACGTGTACTATCAGGGCGTTGCGGACATGGCTGCCAGTTTGGGGATTACACTGGCCATGATTCGAATGGCCCATTACTACAATATTCCAAAAATTGTGGACGCCGCTAACGAAGTTATTAAGGACCACTTTGAAAGACTGGACTGGTTTTCGGGGGAGAATTTCGGGAAACTTTACCGGGAGGTTTGCATGTGGGAGGATGTTCATCCGTACAAGGCCAAGCTTTTGGAGAGTCTCGTTACAGTTATTAAAAGGTATGTGCGATTCATTTACGGTTAATACTACAATTAAAAATTATTTAAGAAAGTAAGTGTCTAATAATTTATTTGTACTTTACCAGGCTCTCCAACAACGCGGAACTATCGGAGCAAATTTTGTCCATCACAAATGGGGACCAAGTTTTGAAGGATCTGATTGTACAGCTGGCTCAGGATCCTCCTCCACCACCGCCCCCACCTCCAGCTCCTCCTGTTCCAGAAACTTCCCGTCCGCTGTATTCGGAAGCTGTTAGCAGATACTTGTCTCATATGCCCCATCTGGATCGTCATCGAATCGAACGGCTCCGGCTTCTTATGGAAAGGGACCGGGCACGATTAAACGAGTTGGATCGAGCACCGAATTAGTTGGGATCACAGTGATAAGAAAATACCAACTAAAAAGCTCAAGTGCTTCAAACTTTCAAAAACAAATGGTGTTAAGTATTTACTAGGATTATTATGATTCTATGCAATTCATACTTGCTTAATGGTTGCTCATTCACATTAAATGTGAATACAAATTTTGTATACTTGCCTTATTTTCACTGCCAGTAATTGTTACAACAACAAATGTTTACATGTTTAGTATTTGTTACCGCTATTTTTCATTGTTTAAACTAAAGAGTTACTATAAATACTTTTTACAAATGTTACAGCTATACATATTAATATCAATTACCTACATAATATGTAATGTAGAAAAATGTGAAGAATGCCTTGAATAAACTTTTTGAAAAACGGAAGCTTGTTCAGTTGTACATTAGCCAGTCATCATTTTCATCAGTTGCGTTGCTTTTCAAGCCAAGTGCACGTGCAATGTACCATCAGTGATCTGTACAAGGTAGCAGCGCTTGTTCATAACTTTAACATTGTTTATTATCACTGACTAAAAGTACACAATTTGTGGCATTTGCAAGGCTATATATGAACTTTTAATGATGAAATAGGACACCCCATTCAAAGTAAAATACTCAGAATTTAACTCGTCATGAGAGCATTGCCATGACGACGACGAGCACAACAAAACTCGGGAATTCGATTGGAATGCCATTTTGGTTCAGATACAATTTTTAAAAGTATGCAATTTATGATAACAGTAAATTTATTTCCGTAATCTCAGCTTGTCCCTAAGTATTTTGCGAAGTGTATGACTCTACCTTATGCGTGCTGACTTAAAGATGAATCGCGAAACGCAATTTGCAATATTTCAAAAGCAAGGGAAGCTTTTGCGAGATTACATGACCCAGTCACTGTTTTCATCAGTTGCTGTGCTTTTGAATGCGCGTACACGTGTTAGTTGCCAGTGACGTGTGTCAATAAACTCTGAGCAAAGTTTTAAGTATCACGCTTGCGTCTGAAGGTTTTGGGTCGCGAATGCGTTTCAAGCTATCGTAATTTAAAGCATGTTTATGTCCCCTTCACACTATTCATTTTATCTCTTGCAATCATTATACCTAAACTAAAACCATCTCTAAAAGCTGAATCCATTGCGTTACGAGCAGTGGATCATGAGTCATCACGCAGGATTGCTTTCGGTAATTTCGCGTTTTTCGCTTCTGCATGAGTTCATGGATTATGATGGCCATATGCATACACATCTTTAGAACAATTTCATCAAGCATTTTTCATCCAGCTTCATGCAGTTTCATAATTTTTCATGAGCAGCTCAGCAAAACATCGCCCTCCCGTACTCTTGGTTTAGATAAGCATAGAAGCCCGCAGAGACAAAATATTTTTCGTAGCTAGAAATATGCTACGCCGCTGCGCTGGTGGTGATTCTTCACAGCATTTACATTATAGCCTATATCAACAGGTCGGACTCTGGCGAACTGAAAAATCCAATACAAGCAGCAAGCTCGAGCTTGTGCCTCTCTCTCTCCCGTTCTCTATCTATATTTGTCCTTGTTTGGAAAATGTTGTGCTCTGCATTTCTCTCTGCTGCTTCCTCAGAAAGAGATCAACTTGCTAGAGAATTAATTAATACTAGTAGCATCAGCAGCAGCTGAGACGACAAAAGAAATCAAGAAAACACCTCCCACTTTATTTTGTAATTAAAAAAAATTAAGTTGAGCATTTTGGAAATATAACGATGGAGTCGGCGCGATGTGCCAGATGGGGAGTGGGGAGAGTTCCACGAGGTCCACGAGCTCAGAAACGGGTTTGTTTTGTAGACGTCACCGGAGATAGTGATGGCAACAGTGACGCCGAAGGAGAATTTAACTCTCCAAAGGAACTGCTCCGAAAAATGTTTGAGAGTGGATCGGGCGACTGGAAAATGATTGGTTACGATGGACACGTTCACAAGTTTCATCAGGCGGTACTTTCAGGTAAAGACAATTCTATTAAAAACGCTTCTGATTTTAGAAACATATTTTAAACCGGACATAATGAACAGTGTCTTGATTTGCGCTATATTTTATAGAACAAGTTCCCCATTTCCGTGCCATGTTTTCCCACACCGAAACAATGGAATGCGTCACCAAGACGATTGTGATTCCGATGGAAATGGAAATTTTTGGCCCGGCCGTGGAAGCATTTCTCCGCTACATTTACTATCAGTGCACCGATAAAATGAAGGTCAGTTCCGGGGTAACATTTTCACTGATCCGCATGGGCCATTACTACAACATTCAAAAACTCGTCAAGGCTGCAGTTATGATCATTGAGAAGAACGTCAGGAATTTGGACTGGTTTTCTGGGGAAGATTTGTGGAAGCTGTATCAGGAAGTGGGGCTATGGGAGGACGAGCACCCGCAAAAGACTGGACTTTTGGACAACATTGTCACCGTTTTGAAAAGGTATGCTAAGCATTATATTTCCAGAGTATTGAAATATTTAAATGGTTGTTGTGGATTGACTTTAAAAAATCTGTTTTAAAATTTGATAGCTTTTGCCAGGAAAAAAGATATGCGGACCAACTTCTTCCCATCACAAACGGTGATCAGGTTTTGAGGGACCTGATTTTGAAACTTACTCAAGAGCCGCCATCCCCCCAAGTACGGGATACCTCCATACGCCGGCAGCGGATATTTCGAGTCGACCCAGGTGCACAGGCAGCAATAACAGTTCCACCGCCAAGTAGCAACGCTAGCTCGTTTGATGGGGGTCAACGGCGACGGCGATATTTGGAAGACGTTTTGCGTCCAGTGTGAAAAATAATCTCTGTGTTCGCTCAACACGTTTAAATTTCCTAAAGACGTCAAGTTTTCGCGACAATCATTATAATTTTGTTACAAATCAACGGAAAATCTACTTCCAGTTTAATTCTATTACTCTGTAAAATAGTTACTTTGTACACATTTTTTAATCATGTTTGAATTAGGTAGTATTTTTATGCACATATCCAAAGACAACATGTTCGAGTATAAATTTATGTACGTAACTCACTTGTGTTTAAATAAGACTGTTGGTTGATCTTACGATTAGAATTGTTCATTTTAAGAAGGGAAGCGCTTTCAAGAGCACGCTATCCCGTCACAATTTTTACCAGTTGCGTTACTTTTCAAGCCAAGTGCACGTGTGACGTGACGGGCGTGCCGTAAAGCTAGAAGTCTGGCTTACATTAATCATGATCATGTTGCAACAGCATAGCAGCTGCAGAGCTGCACTTTTCTGCTCACTTTCTGCTCATTCTGGTTGCTACGCCATGGTCCATGGTAGCTTTCTGAGCTTGACATACATATTATTGTTATGAGATATTAAAGAAATTCGATGTAAGCATCTGTAACTACTTTTAATTGCCTTTTTAATATAAATCCCAATATATTCATGTATTGAAATCTCTTTTTTAAAGAATAAATGTAAAATCTCATTTTACACCAAAATAGTTAATTTGTGTTGAAGTATTCATTTATGGGAACCCTGTTGATATTTCCAGAAGTCTTGCTTTGTGCAAGGACAATATTTTTTATAACCAGCCTCGCAAAAAATCCTTCGGCTTCCAGGTTGTACTGGGGATGACGAGTCATGAGCGCTTCGGCAGCTTCTTCAATTTCTTGGGTGGATGTAACCTAATTATAAATCATTTCATGAATAGAAAATAAAACCATTATTTAGAAAAAAAATTGCGATCGAATTGTAATTTAGTTGAAATTACCGGAACAATTCTACCAGACAATGTGACACTTGAGCATGTCCATTTGTTCTTGTCGTCACCGCTGCACGATTCTTCTTCACTGGATTCATGGTTGGAATGTCTGGGTGACACTGTCAGGGACGCCTTAGAAATCTATGGAGTTTATTCAAAATATAATTTGTGTCGCCAGCAGTACCCATATAGTTCATTGATAAAATATTACATACCTCTATATCTCCTTGGTAACTTGCGTCAAGTATGGCAGCCGTCAGGTAAATATAGGGCGCACCAGTACTATTTTCCGGCGTGCCATCACTCACGCGACAAGCCTGGCTGTACGGATATCCCCCATACGCCGTCTCCTTCCCCGAAACAATAGAAATGGTCGCCCAATTAGAGTTTGACACGACAGCCCTGGCAACCTTGGCAAGTCTTCTTGTATGCCTTGGATTTCTAGGCTTGTAATAAATTCGTTCCACCACCGGTCCATTCCTGCCACCTCCACCACCACCACCTGTTGACCCACTGGGTTTAGAATTACCCTGACCTCTTGAAAATATATCGCGCCTATCCCCAGGGTCGTCGACTTCCTCACCGTAATATTCCACCTGTTGCTGTCTTGCAGGTTGTGGCCGTGCAATGTTTGGAGGGTCTAGATAACCTTGGCGCTGATTAAAATTCTGTCTTGGAGGTGAAATGTATGGGCGCTCAGTTTGGCGTTGCCATCCGCCGCCACCTCCTCCTCCGTCAACTCCTTGAAAATGGCCCGACTCCTCGTGGAATACTTTTACGTGGTAATTACCTCTGGGGGATACGCCTTTGTATTTCAGCACGTACTCCAGGTCGCATTTGCACTGACCACGATCATCTCGCGACCCGATATTGGAGTATTCTGGAGGATTATAAACGCGTCGGTTTCGAACAGATTGCGCAGGAAGATACCGTGACTCTCCATCGTAGCCATTGCTGTCGTTATCCTCTAAAGTGCTGTGGAAATCTTCGTTATTTCCTATTGAACTTTGGTAGTCTCCAGACAGAGACGGTTGACCTTGTTGACGACGTGTTCGAAACCAATCTGTACGTCTTTGGGGATACTCCCCCTCCTCGAGTGGGAGGCGATATGACTGTCCATATTCCCCATCTAAATCTGCAGAACACTTTGCTGTAATATACACAAGTAATGCAAAGAGAGTTATATTGCGATTGCCGCAATACCTGAAATCATGGAGCAACATTTTTGCGACCTGCTTCCAAGGAAGCCCAGCATCGCACCGTACTAGGTTAAAAATTTAAAACCAGATTTGGAATTTAGGAGCATACCCAACGAAAATGTTTTCATGTAAATCTTCAAGGTTGTTGTAATTAGGATGTTTTAAAAAGACGCCGTAATTATCCATGCTACCTCTAGTACTCCGCTTCGAATACTATAATCGTCAACAGGTAATTACAGCGCCATGTAGTTTTGTTTGTGCTTGCAAAAAAGTTGTTTATGAGAACAACTACGATTATTATGGCTGATAACACTGTAAATATTATTGTGTGAGAGTAGTTATTATTACGATGATAGCCCGCTCCAGCGACCAAAAACTGCAGCAGGGATCAAACAAGCGTAATGCGAAGTAGTATTTCTCGCCGTATCATTATCAACCTTGTCCCGACATACAATCTACGGTAGTAAACCTGGCCACTGGTCTGGAGTTATCGTTGTTTCTGTTTGGGAGCATAACTTAGCCGATAAGAGTTTACGCATGAGCTACACGGCAGCAACAAAAAATTTGCGAGCATGTTTTCCTGTACCAATGCAGTTCTCGCGCTGACACACATTTCTGGTGAATACGCTTGGATAAATTCATCATAGTCATATTCTGAGCATAACAGAGAAGTATTTGCTTTTAGAACAAGACGGGTTTACTTTGTCTAAAATCCAAACGTGTGTGCATCGCATCACACTAGAGGAAAAGTGGTGATGGGGAATGGTACACGTCCAAAAAGATTCTGTTTCGCTTCACAATTAATAAGTACATATTATATCATTGTGCTGTGATGTACAACGTTGCGATTTTGTAGGTTGCAGTAAAACCAGCACGATGAAATAACACTACGTAATCGCGTACAGGATGATAATCAAATGAATTTTGCATGATGGGTTGGTTTAATTTTAGAGTGGATCAAAGAAATAATTCTGCGTTCCACAAGATATTTTTGGAAATGGTAATGAGTACCTACAGAATATAAATACGAGTTGAATAATCCATACCTCATTATTTCCCATTTGCACGGTCTAAAAGTGTGGTGTGGTGTTGGATGAAAACCGTACAATTTTCAGACAGTTTCAACACCAGTAATTCGAATTTCAGTTACGTACAGCTACTTGCGGCTACAGACATGGTTACGAAATAACTAAAATCAATATTGATACTGCGACGTCATAAAACATTACAACCATCTACTTAAAATGTTATGGAATGCTTGGATAAATAATCCCTTGAGAACTGTATCAGCGGACTGGTGTGGTCTGTAATTACCCCGGTTTACAACATCCAACCCAAATTACTACATCCAACTGTTTCCAATCAATATTTACATTTACCTAATTGCATCAAACGGAAATTGGTGTTTACAACGGCTCGCAATACTACGTTTTCAACTTGTGTTTACAGCTCGTCAAATATAATCAGCTAATTACACGACATTTATACTACCCATGCGTTTCTAAACATACTCTACTTGCTTCCACACGCTGCACCAAATTACCGGACAAGCGCTTGAGTAGATGCGCTGATAAAGTGAGTTATATCGATTGGATCTGGGACGAGATGACTTGAGGATCTTCAACAAGTATATCCGATTAATTCGATCCAGTTGCTAATGAAAGCGCTTAAAATGAGCAGGACAGAAAGATAGGCTGGAAACACTCAAACGAATAAACAAGCTTGTATCTAGCCTAGCGTATTTTCAATTCCAGGTGCTCAATGATCCCTATGTCCAACATAGCTACAAGCTACATACTTTTCAATCTCCTTACAACCATCCACCTAAATATCTGGAATATTATAGACTCTATCAGAACTACATTAACCAAGCAATTAAGTTACTAAAATGTCATTCTATTTCAGTCTCTGAGAAAAACAGCCACAGCCTTTGTCATTCTCTGACAAACATGTTCATTCTCACATCTTTCCAGGTAGCTTTCTAGCATCAACCGAAACCAAAAGTAGAGCCATATGAATGCACAGGAAGGATGACGGTTTTCCGCTTCAATCCATCTGAAAGGGCGACCAACCGTCATCAACTCAATTTTCAACAAGTGTACCTACTTGGTTATTTACATTTTGCCTTGACAGTGTAAACGCGTAAAAAAATTGATGGAATATGTATATGGATTCATTCTGACTACCTGTCCACTACTTCCTCTCATCATTCACTTTTTATTTTGTTTCTGAACGTCAACAAAAGTAATTTCTGTTGACATGTTAAAAGGAAAAAGGGATATTTTGCTCGGAACTCGTATGTGTTTTGTGGAAACATAAAAGGCTTTTGCATTTCTCGGAAGCTCTCTTGGTCCTCAAAAACAAATACCACACACACATGAACATGTCAGCTACATCAAAGATTTATATTCATATTGTTGTGGACGGGCAGATCAAAATTTTGTTTGGTTTCTTCTGTGACAAAAAATGTATACAAATAAGTATGAGGGCAACGCCAGGTCTGAGAAATGATGGCTTGGATGAGTAAGATGATGATTGAGACGTTTCGCGACATCCTTTTCACATTTGCTTCACTGACTGACGCACAGCGAGTAAAAAACGGAACAACAGCAGCTTATTATTGCATGGATTGAACAAGGTATTTCAACAACTTTCCCCACTTGCTTTCTCCTTCACCTGTTTTGAATAGGAGCTGCTTCGTGTAAATATAACTATCCATTCTGCTGGAATGCCTAAGTATTTGTGCTCCAGACTGAAATATTTGACACGATCTTCATTCAAATTTGAGCAGAAAACTTGAGACTTTTTAATTATTCGTCGTCGTGCTCGTCTTTCTTAGATATACGACGTTATGCAATGCGTAGCTGTTATGAAAGAAATTTCGTTACAAAACTGGAATAAAAATGTAGAGCATATCGTATTACAAATCTATCCGGTATGTATGTAATAACTTTTTTATACTCTCGAATGTCGTTCTTCTCAGACACAACTTCTTTTTCCAAGTCACAACGGAAAACGATGTGAAGAGAGTGTGTCGAGCTAGACGTGCCAGTAGTCTCTCTTGAGAAGCTTACCTGACAACATCATCATCTCAGAGCAGCTCATCACGTCGTTTCCGTTCCGAGATCGACTACAACTTTCACCACTTGTGTAACTCGGTTGAGTGAAATATATAGAAAAGTTGTATCAAAAGTTGTTGCTGAAATTTGTTTACTTGGTGAAACTAATAAAAAATAGTATGTGGACCACCACAATTATCCCATATCTCTCAAATCTGACACTGGCCACGGCTCGAACGTCAATAGACATGGCTACGTCCTCACCTGGGTCCGAGCTGTGTCCCGATATGCAAAAGTTTGGCAGGGCATACAAAGGGATTCACGGCTACACGAGTTTAACGGTGTGCATCTTTGGCGCGATTGCCAACATTTTAAACATGATTGTTTTAACGCGAAAGGAAATGATCACGCCGACAAATCATATTTTAACGGCGCTCGCATTCGCTGACCTGTTGAACATGGTGGAGTACGTACCTTTCACGATCTACATGAAATTTCTGCCCGCGTCGCAAAAGGAGGGTTTACGGAAAACGTACCCCTGGGCAGTGTTTGTTTTGTTCCACTCCAACTTTTCTCAGGTAAGTTAAAAAAAAACTAGGACAGAAGCCAATTAAATTTTTAATTTTGCAATTTAAAGTTTCTTCAAATGTAAATATAATTTTGGTGTAGGTATGCCATACGATATCCATTTGGCTAACGCTAACACTAGCAATCTGGCGATATATTATGGTCACGAGACCCGTCAAATGCAAGTCGCTTTGTTCCATGAGGCGAGCAAACATGGCTGTTGCGTTGGCGTATATCGTTCCCCCGCTCCTCTGCATTCCCATCTACTGCTCCTTTTCCATCACGGCAATCAGCCCGAGTACGAAACCGGAGAATCTCACCTTTCCCAGCTTCGACGGGGAAGACATGTACCTCAACATATCCAGCTTCCTGCTCACCACAGAGCTGCCCTGGAATGTAACTTCGGGGCAAACCGGGAAGTCTGTAAAATATGTCGTAAATTTGTCCAATTTGGCCAAGTCGACGCCACTACTGAAACAATTCAACTTTTGGTTCTTTAGGTAAATCATTTATTAGAGTAAAATGTCAGTGGATAAAAATATTGGACGACCTTTAACTTGAAAATGTTTCAAGCCGGAAAATACAAATTTTGCAATTCTATTTTTGACCAGCATTGTTATCAAGCTGATTCCCTGTGCCATCCTGACAGTGGTGAGTTTCCGACTGATAAACTCGCTACTAGAGGCAAAGAAGCGGAAGGAGCTCTTGTTTGGCGAGAATCATCATCACCGAGTTTTCCACCCACAACCTACTCCACCTCCACCTCAAGCCATTGTAACTGCAGCTCAAAGTGGAGGTATAAACTCATCTCCAGCAGGAGCAGGAGCAGATAATGATGAGCCAGTGAGCCGCTCATCCAGTTTTACTCGCTCCACTGGGGAAATGTGCGCCACGACGAGAACAACTCGCATGCTGGTGGCTATTCTGGGCCTCTTTCTCCTCACCGAGTTTCCACAAGGGATTCTCGCTCTCATGTCGGATTTGCGGGGCGAGGAGTTTTTCACGTTCTGCTACACGAGCCTGTCGGAGATGATGGACATTTTGGCACTGCTCAACTCGGGGATTAACTTCATTTTGTACTGCACAATGAGCAGAAACTTTAGAGTGGCTTTCAACCGGATTTTTCGGCTGGATCGGTTGTCGCTCAGGCGGAATCAGCGGGAGAGGTAGAAAATAAAGTGTGGAGGAGGTGGAAATCCAATGGGAAAATAAATAAGGTAACAAAATAGTTATGAAAAAAACTATATATTTTTTGCAATAGGAAGTGTTTTGCAAAATATTCCGCATAACAAGATTTACACATGTACAGGGTGACGTCAAAATATCTCACTTATTTATTTTATGTTTTGGCTTGACATGCGCCCAGCTTGTTTAATCCGGTTTAATTACGCCCAGGCATATTTTTTAAAACAAATTTGTGTAATACTCAAGATTCTCCTACGCGGGCATTAATGATTAAACTATTTATTATAATGATGAGGATGGTGATGCAATGTGCGATATTGCGACAAGGAGGGCAGCCTCATTTCCTTTCTTCCCTCCTTTTTACATAATAAGCAATTATATTAGTTGAGATTCTGAGAAGCTCTTTGTTATATATCCTTCCGCGTTTCCTTTAGTTTCGAAAAAGGCAGTAGCCATGGCGCACAAGGCTTTGTTTTTCTCTCTTCAAGTGAAAGTAATAATGTTTAATAAAAGGAAGGGGGAAAGCTGTGCGAGATGGGAATATGTTTTGAAATGAAGGAATTCTCTCTTATTTTTCATAAACGCGTGGAAAGGTGACATACGAGATGGGAAGAAGGTGAGCGCTAGGGAAAATGTATTTTTTGGAGGTTGTATTTTTTGCTGTGATAATTTTTGTTATGCGTTTTTGAAATTTCTGTAATTTCGACGTCGTTAATATTTTTGCACTCCGTTTCAATTAGTTTGGATTTGTAATGCACATTTGTAAACTGTTATATTTGGACATGTTTGAATAAAAAATTCGACTGATATCATTTGCGTTACTCAGTAACCATATTTCTCAAGATGTAAAAATACAGGCAATTGCCTTCAGAAAGCATTTCAAACATTTCGTTGCCATATTCACCTTGCCCCAGGGCACCTCATGAAAAATGAAGGTTTCCCAATCTCCGAGTAGTTTTGAGACTTTGCAGAGAACTGAGAATTATAAATATTGTATGCACTAATATTTCTCTTTCCATAAACGTACCGGAATACGCTAGGAAATTGTAAACACGAGAAAATAAATTGTTTACGGAATTTGATAGTTTTTTTTCTACTCGTGTTTCCCGTCAGAGAGGCTTCAAAAACCAAAGACGCCGCACTTGCAGAATTTGTATATGTTTTATGTTATGTAAAAAAAAGACGTGGCTAGATGTGAGATGTGATGGAACAGACCTACTTCCACCGAGCATACCTTTACACCCACCACCATCTCCGTCAAAATAAATTAAACGCACACAACAAGATGCTACAAAGAGCAAAGATCGTTTAATTGCTTCACCATTCATGTATGTACTTTCGGATTCAGCTGTCGAAACACGAAAAACTAATTCCATTCCTCTAGACACCACACATCATGCAGAAATAACATATTAAGAACAAGTTTCGAAAAGAAAATATCAAGAATTCGGTCCACATATCTCGTCATCATATCCACAAATGTTGAAGGCTTGCTGGAGAGAGCAAAGATAAAAAACAGCTCCTTATTATCCCGTCTAGAGTAATTCATGTTAATGTAATGCAAATAGCTTCGGGAAAAGCGGCTTAGCTCATGTAGCAGTAACAACAAAGAACGTGAAGTGAAATAAATTAAGTTTTTTAGTGTAGCAAATAGTGAGTGGTAAGTACTTTCGAGTAGAGTGTGTAGTAACTCTATATCTTCTCGTGTGGATTAACGACGAACAGTTGTAATGCGGTTCGGAATAAATGTCGAAAATAATTGAAATGTAGTTTAGACATTGTGCAATGTGCATAAGTTTCTGTCCGTTTGTGCGATTGAAAGCTAATCTGCCTTAAAATAATACGTAATGGACAAAACTGAAAGTTTTAAATTCTTCATAATAATGGATTAGGGGTCAAAATATAGACAGACGGCTTACTTTTGTGTTGGCGGATTTCGTGGAAACAAATACGCCCCGCTGAATCAATCGGCTCAGAAGTCATCTACATAAAACCCACAATATGTAATCCCAACAGACAAATAGTTTTGACAGATAAATAACTTTTTTTTTGCGTGGGATGATATTTTCATCAGAGTTCCATATGCGTCGGTCTCCACATTCTATTTGACTTACACAAGAGGGTTCTGGAATGATCTCGAGAAAGCGTAAAGAATTATATTCGCTGGAATTGTTTATTTCGATTTACAAATCCCGGCATTTATTTTTATTTCCCGTAATTATGAATTTAAAAATTGCATAACGTTTCCATAACGAGAAATTATTTGTAATCCTGGTGGCAATGGTGTCGAAATTGAAACGAATTACAGGGAAATCACAATAAGATGTCCTCAAGAGGAAAAGTTATTCGACTGAGCTTCTTCCGGGAATGTTTTTATCTCGCAATACCTTATTCTCTCTGGAAGTCAATCCTAATCCTAAAAACTTTCAAGTCAACATTGTCGTGTCGGAACTTTCCAAATATATCCACACTAATCTTTCCCAACTCACATGTTTTCTTACTCCCTTGCAACGTGAGAAGTGCATGCAGTTAAATCGTGTTTGATAAATACATAATAGTAAATAATAACAATATTTCCAGATTTCTCGAAGAAAGTATGTATTTATGTTAAAACATTCGCCGAATGCATGAGAAAGCACGACGGGTCACACAGTTCAAATATTCAGAGCAGCAGAGGACAAAAATGAAATTTTTAGTTCATACTTTTCCTCGCCCACGCATTCTTGAATATTGGCGATTAATAAATTCCGTAGCTATTTAATTGTTAGAACGTAAAATTTTGAGTTATCGCCGTCATCGTTTTCGTCATTATCATATGTTTAAACATAGTTATCTCCAAATACACAGGTTGCTAGTATATTGCATTCCGTTCTTACTAGTTCGTCCTAAACGCATTTTTACATAATCTTTGTTTCACGTCACGCATCTCTCTCTCGGATCTGTAGGTAAATATAACTAAAGGCAACGTTTCACCTTTCATCTTGTGAAAAAATAACGAGGACTCATAAGCCTAGCTTCTTGTTCAAGTCGCACGTTCACTTCTTACTCGTTTACGCGAATCCTTTTTTAAACTTGCAATGTCGTGAAAGGTGGTGGTCGTTATATAAGCTTCTTAAATTTTAATTTTGCGACGCAGACTATTATGAGGATCAGTACTCTAACACTAACCCACGAACTGAGAGAAATTACGTATATGCAAGTACAACGCACTAGAATGTACAATTATGACATAACTTTCACCAGGAGCGTCTTTCTGAAGAGTGCGTTCTTTCTTTTGCGTAATCCTTACATAATGTTCATAATATACTTGATGATATATTTTTATACAAAAGTTGTAACTAGCAGACGTTTGAAATGCGCCGTGTCCGTCTCGTGATTACAAGTTTTATTGTTTTGAGAAGGCGTTTACACTAACCTTGCCTTCTCCAGAGTGTTGTGTTTACTGCGAGCAACATTGCAAACAAGACAGTTTGTCATCTTGTAAACAATTCAACACCGCTCATTCATTACGTTCGAGTAACTTTTCCACCGCTACCAAATTAATAATGTCTTAAGGAATATTGGCTGAGATCTAACTTACATCATAGACCCACTTGATGTAACCTTTTGACAAGCAGCATTAATATTTCGAAACCTGACAAGAAATTGTTTTGAATTAAATTCGCAGCAGGGAACATAAATTTATTATATCCGTACCAAACAGGTTACGTGTCCAATTAAATTATGTGTATTCCCTAATTAGCTGTACGATAAGTAATTCTAAAATTCTTTCAGCTCGTAAGATGTCTTGAGCAGAAACACTTGTTATTGCTAATAACTATATTTGTTTCACGAAATAGCTTTCAAATAACAACCAAGCACATATAAAGCATATATACTAATACGCATCCAACCACCCACACAATGCCACTCCAAATTTCCTGCTAACTCGGCACGAAACAATACAAGGGAATCTTTCAGAGTTCTCCTCTCGAGTTGGTGAAAGTGAAAGCTAATTAGATCATGTTTGCACTAGTCGCACAAACAAAATATGTTTTTGTGCTATTGAGTGGAAAGAGGCTGGCTGAGTGAGCATTCAAATTCTTGACAACAAGCTGCCCCAGCGAATATGTTTCCTCAAGGGCAATGATCTACCTATATTATGATTTGCAAAAAAATATGCGGCCATCTTGCAAAATTCTACCTAAAAACAAAAGAATTTTTTCTGCATTCAATCAAATAACTAATTTCTGCTTCACATGACACGTGTATCCCGCCGTTATTATTACGATCACCAGCTGAACAAAACATATATTCGCATTACCTGATGCAGAATATATTGTAATTTTGTTTACAAGAGTGCTCTCGCTTTCCCGATTAAAATTTTCCAATCTCGTGAACACTCGCTGCTTCCACTCAAAACAATAGCTTGAGTCGATTCAGTTCTCTCTGAAATGCAATACAGCGTCATCGAATTCCCTCAAGCTTATACAATTCATTTTTTTATTTTATTTTCGTAACTTATGCTGAAAAAAATCACAACGGGTAGCTTTCTCCAGGAATTGTCTTTTTCTGCAAAGTCAATAAAACTGTTGTAGGGTGGCTTCGTTCAAAGTCAACAATATTAACTTTCATCATAATAAGAAACGTGCGTACCTAAATGCTACATTTCACGTGTTCGCCTTTCGGAAAGCAACGTGCCACTAGGATATATGGAAATAGCTGTATTGTACTTTCAAAGGTCATCTGCTTCCATTGCAATGGTAGCAGATATACTTACGATCATTCATGACAAAGAAAAGAAAGTGGTGAAAGGAGGTAGCGATGCGAAAACTTGTTCACTTGTTGAAAGTAGCCAGCTCTGTTGAGCGTCGAACAGAAAAGTAATGCAATAATAAAAGTCATAGCCATTTCTATTTCACTTTGCTTTGATGAAGTGAAAAACGGTAATTTGTTCTGTCTTGTGATCTATTTCTATCATATAGGACGCATTTACAGGTAACGGTGAGTGTAAGCAATTATTAGCTTTCTTGAGAAAAATTATTTTGTGGGATTCACCATTTTCGATACATGAAACTCTAAAAGTACTCGACCCGAAACAAGAAGGTATATGCATGCACAAGGCAACCTGTTTATGTACGAAAATACCGATCCGCGAGCTAAACGCACTTCATATTAGAAACATAAGTTGTAACTAAATGAAAGCTTTTATATATTTTTTAAATCACAAAGTCACTTCCTCAAGGAGTTTTGAAGGATTCCCGTGAAGGAAAGATGAAAAAAGTTTTCAAGGGCGAGGTGGTCGCTCTAAAAGCAAGACTTTTAATAAAAGTAGCCATTTGACTTGAGGTTACGTCTTAGCTACGTAACTTTGCACTCGTGTTTTTAGACACCCAAGTTTCGAGTACATAATTATAAAGTAATATTCATTGGCTCGAAACTGGAACAAAGAAAGTTGAGTAAAATTTTGTAATGCGATGCAAACGTAATGGTACTCTAGTTTAATGTTGTTTAAGGTTAGAATTTCCAGACAAAGGGCAACGGAAATAATAGTTTATAATCAAATATTTTGATTTGCTGTCGCACCGGAACAGGATTCCTGGAAGCTTTCAGCCAGTCATGTTGTGCGTACTCGGTGAGCCGTATTAAGAATTTCCGGGAAGCAACATCTTTTGTTTTTAGTCCTGACAGAGTGTAAGTGCGCTTGTCTTGTTTTGTTAGCTTGGTGGTCTGTTCAATTTGCTGTTTGTCTGGTAAGTGGATACTTCAACTGGATCCAATAGAGAATTCAACTTGTTGTTGATCTTGTTGCCGTCCCCGTCGTCGTTGTTTACCATTCAAAAGATTTCATGTTGTGCCGATACAGTGGATACAACAGTTGAATTGTAGTGGATACGGAAAGGGTTTACTAACGATCAAAATTCCAAACTATGTTTACATGATTCCGTGGTTAAAAGAAAAAGTTTTTATCGCGAAAAGTCACAACATTTTACGCAACAATTTATATTTTAGGAAACGGCACTCCTCCTATCGAAGCATCGCCCAATTGATAATAAGCAATAAGTTAAATGCCGAAAATGTTTTAAATACCTACATAAATCCGCATTCAATCCAATTATTCTCCCTATCATTCTACATAAAATTATTGTGCTAAGGAAGTATTTAGCCATGTCATTACGGTAATAAAGACTCATGCATGTCCTAGATGCTTTGAACATAATAAACTACGCACTATTTCCGGAATTTCCGCCATAATCCATACACTACATTGAATATATTTTGTATACCCGTTCGTCAAAGGTAGGCATGATCAAAAACATTTCACGATAAGTAAAATGTTTGAATGTGATGGGGCTTATAGGATTTTCCCAATCCTTCCATGAAAATAATCAATGTTATGAACGATAAACCTTAAACCTACTTCTATCAAAAATATTTTAGACTAATCTCTGGAGATTTGAAAGAGAACGAGCCTTTGTAGCGTCATGTCTATTGAGTAGAATCTTATCTGTGTTGTTGGCCATGCCAGATGGAATACTTCTGTGATCTAATGCTGATTTTTTTCGAGGATTATTACGGAACAGAAATCAACACAAACAGAAAAACT
The DNA here is from genome assembly GCA_004115045.4 of Sinella curviseta. Lineage (NCBI taxonomy): Eukaryota > Metazoa > Arthropoda > Collembola > Entomobryomorpha > Entomobryidae > Sinella > Sinella curviseta. The sequence goes on from CM023203.3 coordinate 17,924,798, forward strand.
GTATTGGAAACATGTAATGTCGGCTAATTAAAATGGTATTTGCAAGAAAACTTCTTATAAGCATAAATGCAGCTAAAATAAATGGAGCATTAGATGACCAACGAGTTGCTGTTTTCTATAGCATAAATGAACGGAAAGTGCGTACACCTGACTACGTAAATATTACAATGTAAACTTGTACACACGTTAATAACCATGCAATTTATAACAATTCTTCAGCTAGTGCAATTCATGCTCAAAGCCAATATACAACAACAGTCACGTACTTTCAAAACGCCAAAACACGCTATTCCCATGAACTTCCAATATTGTTTGAACCTTGCTTCTTGAAAGGTAAAGGCTCAAAGTCCCAAAAGAAAAAAATAGCTCCTTTGTTCAGCACCAGGAGAAAAGGATCACAACGAAACTACGTATTACACTCATGAATGGATTGACGTTGTCTGCAAGCATCTTATGCATACAGTCCATGTTCAAAGGTAGGTTTGGCTTTTGTTGATCTGAACATCAGTACGTTTTATTTTACGATGCAGAGCATATTCAATAATACATTTATTTTACAGCACATACATCCATATTTATGGTACATGCATTTATAAACAATTGTAATATTTCATTTACATTGCTACGACCCATCTAATGTTACAATTTTGTTAACTTAAAAGCAAACGACTCAAGCAGGCAGTATTAATTCATCCTACATCAACATTCTGCAACTTGATTCAGCAGCAAAAGCACTTTCCATTACCCTTTACAATCTCTTGGGTTTGGATAGACATAAAATTTGTAAACTCTGAAAGATGGCAAGTAAAACAAAATTGGTTATTATTACATCCTTCATTTTAACAACCACTTCAGTTCTTGTTTTGGTAAACATGTTTGGCCGGGGCGAAAATAATTTGCAAGAAGTTTCTTCGCAATTTCGACAAAGTAAAGAAAGTAGCAGCGGTAATCTGTGGAACGTGTTCAAGATATTTCCAGAAATTTCAACATATTCCGGAATACTATACACGGAAACTGACAATAAGACGGGTATAGAATTTTGGAAATCTATCATCCCTTCATTTTCCTGTCCATCAAAACTGCTTGTCCGAGTGGGCGGCGACAACGACGGAGGAAAGTGGACGTGTGGCCTCCAAACTTTGGGAAAGTCTCAAAATAAAGACTGTCTAGTTTACTCTTTTGGAGTGAAAGATGACTCGTCATTTGAAGCGGAGGTACTCGCCACCACTTACTGTTCCGTTTACGCATATGATCCATCTGTCAACTTAATTGGGCGACCGCTCCGGGAATCCAATCCAAGGGTCCACTTTGAACGGTTGGGTATTGGTGGGGAGGACACTGCGGAACTCCGTACATTGGGCACCTTGTTAAGACTTAACGGTCATTATGACAGAGTTATGACCATACTCAAAGTAGACGTGGAAGGATCCGAGTTTCCAGCGTTGGAAAATATACTGGAGGAGTTCCCGGACCAACTTCCGATCGCTCAGTTGATGGTGGAGGTACATGTTCAGAATTGGGAGGAGACGCCAAGAAAAGGGGACCGATTGGTACAAATTTTTAGGAAGCTGGAAGAGCGAGGACTGTGGTTGTTCAGTAAAGAGCAGAATCCAAGATGTTATTATTGCACTGAGCTGTCGTTCATTAACTTAAATTTGTTAAATTGGTTTGTTGAAGAAGGGGATCTGTCTCCCAAATTGTTTCCGAGGATAAATCTTGCCACACGAAAATAAAATTGGTTTTATTTACATCGTATATTTGTTTAAAATAAAAATAAAATAACCTGTTTTAAGGTCATGACGATAATCAGGACTTGGAACTTGAATATAGATGTATTATTTCTCTGGCAATGGTAATAACAGATGCAAATTTGATTCTCCAATTACAAATCGCATAGAATATTACATGATGTAAGCGCGTAGTTTTTTTTAAACATAAAGCGCTGGAATGTAGCTCATTTTTCGTTGCAGAAGCCGAATCATGGACGGAAAGCATCTGGAAGTAAACGCAAATTCAGGTATGCAAAAGCTCAATACAGACGTGACGTGGGAGGCTGTTGTTGCTGCTGCTGCCGGAGATTACAGGTCACAATTTTGTGACATTTCACAAACAATTTCTAGAAATTTTTAACATATATGACAATTTTCCTTCAAACCTTCAGCCACTTTTACTACAGCAACATTTATTTGCAGACAGAATTCACTCCGCTGCCAATTTGTTAGCGGATTCTTATTTATTGATTTCCAAGGAGAGCAATTACAGGTTGTTACGCTTTACAGTCACGTCGGTATTCATTCAATGGAATTGACAAAACAAATGCTACATTAATCCTACTGCGTTATATTTATAATTGGCGCTTATGAACTAGTGGGAGATTTTTCGTCAGTCCAATCTCCAATCAAGTATATGCTCTGAATGTTGATAGCTTTATTGTATCATGTAGATTGTTATTAGTACTTAAGCGGTGCATATAACCACCATTGAAGAGTAGTTAGGTCTTCACTTGTGGAAGAACAAAGGAACTATTAACAGACATGACTGGTAAAGTTATAGAGAAGTAGCATAAAGCGTAGCATAACATTTATTCCAATGTTTTTAAATAGCTATTTCCACTAGTTTAAGACCAATGGTATACCTAATTTTCTACATTTCCACCGCCATTCGGTTCGGACTCGATCAGAAAACTATATCATTATGATACTCCGGCATTATGTTACAGGTGGGTTTATATGCTTAATTGTACTTTTCATGAAATGGTAAAAAATATTATTTGAAATATTTACCCTAGTTCATGGTGGAAGTATTTTCGCAAACGGCATCGAACATACGGTAGACAAATACCGACGACTGTGTCAGACTGAAACGTGAGAGGTGAATAATACGCACTGATACAACTACCGATTACCCTACTTGTTGGTAATTACAGTTAGGAAGGAAGATTTTCTTCTGGTACGTTGCCCGTCCACATTGTTTATTAATTTTGCTTTGTAATCCTGGATAATGTTAAAGAAATCCATAAAAATAATTTGAAGCATTGCTTAAGCAACGTGTGAAAACTAAGATTTGACTCTGCTGTACTTACGTTCTGGCTACAGCTTGGAATACCGTAATACATGAAAATATCTATCCTTGCAGATTTTGCAAAGCATTTTGCTATTGCGGATTTACGAGTAAGACCAGCATAATAATCATAAGACCATATCACACAGTATCAGTACCAGAGCACACATTAACCGACATTTTTCTTCTTGACACTCCTTCGCGATTAAAAACCACTTACAAAGCTCGTGTGTTATTATTTCAGGAAACAATTGTCAGCTCAAGAATATGCAATTTAGACCCTAAGATTTTTGCAAGTAATAATAATAACTTGTGTAAAAACAAACGCTTTTGACGAAGAATTTTTGCTATATTCTTTGCTAAAATGTCAGGTGTCCTCGCTCCTCCAGTACTTACTACTTACTACAGCATGCTGATATTTTTTTGACAACACAAAAAGGTTTACTCGTTTGGCCTATTAAAGTTAGAACTATGATATATCAAAGTAAGATATCGACAAGCTTTTAAGAGCAGAGTAATTTTCTTAAACACGCTTTAGATAAGATGCTTGCTTATACAAACACAATCTGACATTAGTTTTGTTGCATTTGTACCAGTTTTTTTAATTACTGTAGCAATTGCTTGAATTCTGGAACTGGGCTGAACTGAGCACCATTTGTGATATGATAACAATAGCATGACGAAATTATAATTACTGTGCAGTTTCGTATGTTGGAAAGGGGCATAGTCCTTCAACAAACATTTCTGCTAGGTTTTCGTTTCGCTCAGGGGAAAAGTACAGTTTGTCTCGGAAAAGTGCATGTACATAGTTATAACGCTATGAGCTTGTAAAGATTTAATGTGAAGAGTTTTACTGCTTGGACGGATAAACGCATTTCTACAACAAAAGACATTTTCCCAATTGGAAGCCATAATACGCTACATTTGTTGGTGACCGACGTTTTAGAAATGCGACATCCATGGTGCTGATCATTCTGATAATACTAGTCTACTTATTCCCTGAAGAGGTTCGAATCATTATAAACTTAATTGCATATTGCATCCGACACACCTTTGGGTGATGCTAACGGAAAGTGGTTAAATCTACATACACATACCGCTTTCGATCGCCGCGACATCCATTTCCCCAGTTCTACTTCGTAAACGCATCTCCGTTTCGGAGTAAATCATCGGCGTTAAGTTTCGTCGTGAATTGCCATTTTGAAAATAGTGACCATGCTAATCGTTCTTGTGGTGGTCATCGCGTTTGTTATAGCAAACTGCAAAACGCACCGGTACGCAAGATGGGGGTATTACGGTGGACGGCGTTACGCTCCGTATGAGCGCCTTGGTCGAGTTCCAGCACCATGGATACCACCTTCCAAGAGAATCGGCGCCCCTGACAGGTTCAACTTTTAGAAAGATTACCCATGTGTTCCGCAAAGGAAAAGATTGGATTAGACTTTCCTCGCCGCTCGAAAGCATATAGTTATACACAAGCACTGCTGTCCGACTTACTGTTCAAATTAACACAAAAAGCCTCAGAAAAGTATTATAATATCATTTAAGCGCAAGTGTACTTTTTTCCCTCTTTGTGATATGGCCCAATGAGAATAAATATATTGTTTCAGTTGGCTAAGTAATGCTATTGATCGCAACATAGGTATATTATATAAAATTCATAAATTTCTCATAAATTACTGTGGAATAGACATATTGTATCTGTTATTCATGTCGTCAGACGACGCAGAACTTCACGTTGCTGAGTAGTGAAAGCAATTATGTCTGACGTGTTATTCAGCTACGTCATAGATATTGAAGCAATTGCCAAAATTGGCATGCAATTAACTAATTCGGAGTTGTCATTACTTTTTACATGCATTTGTATACCAAGTGACACTTTCAATTTGACGTATAATGGGAGAAAGCCATAAAGAACATATTCAAGTGTACAAGGTAGCACTTAAAGTGGGTGCCCCAGTTAGTGGTGCTCGATAACATTGCCTAATTTGCGAATTTGAGCATGGACTACGCGCGTGACTATTTGATAGTCACGAGTATATCACGCGGAACTAAATATTTACCTGGAATTTGAGATTGGCTTCTACTGTTTTTGCATGCATAATTTAGGAAAAACAATCATAATAATATGGATACATCTAGCCATTTTCGCAGACGAAACAAATGCACATTACGTGCATAGTCGACATTAAGAAAAAAGTCATTATGAACACTTATTGTTGTGAATGGATGCGTGTAGTCAAGACAGTATAATTTCAACAGAGTAAATTTTCTTGTCAACACAGCTTGGCAGGTTTGTTATTATGCTACTGCGAAGACAACAAGACAACCCAAGAAACGAAATTGCAACAAATGAATAAATAAGCCAAGCAGTCAAGACATACCTAGACCCTCTTCCGATTAGATGTTATGGTAAATTAATTTGGTAAGTGTATACACAAATGACTATTATCTAAATTTTTAAACTCACCTTCAAAGCACAAACAAAGGTAGCGTATCATACGATACTCACTTCTATTTACAAACATGCCAAACATTGGTTGCCGGCGTGGACACTCCGATTTTGTCACACGATGTTAAATATAGTTGAAAAGACTGCGTATTGCCATTTTATCACTCACATGTTCAGGAATGTATTCCATAATTCAGAATATCTGCTAGCAAATGGCGTAGTATCCTTTGATGAGTCGGCCCAACATTATTGAAACGTGTGCAAATTGCCATTATAGTCAATCTTTTAATACCGGTGTCTATAATTACCACACATCTAGTGAAATGCGCATATTTTATGACCATGTCACATCAAGGGCTAATAACGTATAAATCATTTGACATAAATGGTACCAAGCACACGTATAAATTCCCAGTAGTGCCGGCGACATGAGCTCATTCGCTCTCCTGCAGTGCACTGCAAATTTTTTACCATTTAACTCATTTAAAAACTTTACCATGCTATTTTCCCAAAGTTCCGGTATTCCCAAACTTATAAATTTCCATCTAAAATCCCTGCACTTCTTCGGCTCATATCCATATCACTATCAAAAGAATCTCCTAGTTTACAACAGCCAATCATGTACCAGAGAAAAGGTGAAAATTGTGCTGCTCTTTTTTGTCGCTGTGGTTACTTGGCTTCAAATTCTTACGGGACGGAACTACTTTCCCTTTGCTGTCACCCTGGAAAACATGATTTACGCTGGTGCCGAGTGCGTCTTTGTCGTTGTGGGGTACGTATACTTTACACGTCATGAGATGATTACAGAGCTGTTCAACATGATGGTCAAGTTGGAAACCGGAAATAAAAACGACCTCTCAGTCTCAGGTAAGTCGTTAAACACAAAATATGTACGCTTAAAATGAAACAAGTTACATAGGCTGGTGTTCTTAACAAATATTTCCAAATAGTTTCAGGAAAGCAGAAGCGATTCATTGCACTAATCAAATTTGTTCAACTTTGTGCCATCACATCTTCCCCAATTTGCATCACGTCCGAGTGCATCCGAGTCTGGTTTAGCCCGTGTAGTCCCTTCTTCACCGGCTACTTCCTGTTGCCCCAATGCTCCAAGAATTTTGACGCCCATTCTCAATACGAAATTCTCCCGATTCTCTACAAATCACTTATCTGCGCATTTCTTTTTGTCGTACTGATAAGCACAACAAGTGGCTATCTGTTTGCAGTGGTGCAGTCCGCATTCATCCAAGTGGTGAGTATTAAAAACAATTTGGAAAGGTTCCACGTGTCAATCCAGAATATGATACGCGAAGGAAAGCGGAACAACAATATAGTTCGTAGTTTGAGCGGCTTTAAAAACTACAGAGAGCTTCAAATACTGTGCAGATATTTCAACAACATTCATCAAGACGTGGTTACCTTGGTGATCATAAACTTTTGTGGATACTATTGCATCATTCTCAGCTTTTACGGTCTGATCAACAAAGACACGAATTTGACAGTTTTGCAAACGCTGCTATTGGTGTGCATTGCCATGGACGGGATCGCGATTACGGGAGTCATCGGGGGCACCATGGGAAACGTGTATGCAGCGTCAGTGAAAACAATTACACTGATCAATACGGAGCTAATTGTTTCTCTGCGGAGGCAGCTTGGGAGCACGCTAATTAGACGATACGCCAAGTCATTGTCACCGTTAAAGATTAGACTGGGATCCGTAAATTATTTTGACAAGTTGACGGTGGCCAATGTTTTTAATGTGTGTATCAATACGCTAGTCAGCTTGCTTTTGCTTCATTAGAAAATGCAAATAAAATGACACTTATCTATACTAAATATTCTGCCCATGAAATGGGGAAAATAAAATACTAATGCAAACAGATGTAATGGAAATTTTTTCTTCATTTTATCTTAAATTCACACTGAATGTCAAATATATTAACACTGACCAATCTGGAATTGAGACAATTGAAAGTAGATTCCAAACCTATTTTAAAATTAATCAGCACGAAAAACTATCTCGGCAAATTGTTTGTTTCTTCCAATTCTTCACATAATTGCAACATGTGAATTTCTCATGATGCCCCAACAAAGTAAGGTATGCAATGAGGTTGCATTAGTAGGGGGCATTGTCAGATTTCTCAAAATGCCCCAGTGCAATATCGCATCGTATCTTATCGCATCCAAGAGTGGACCTTGTAACGCGGGGCACTGTGAGAAACATCGTTACAAATATAATTATTTTCCCTACCGAAGAATCTTACAAGGCGCTTCAAGCATGACAGACTAAAGATGATTAATTAATCAATGATTATTTATGTTTTTAAACAACGTACCAATACAAACTACTCAACATATAGTAAATGTAACTTGTAAAAGTAAAAGTTAGCATCAAAGCGGCATGTGTCAACAAGCCAGGATCCTATATTATTTTTCGAATGAAGGACAGTATATATATTTATGGTATACAGTTGTGTATATGTCACCTTCCAATTACCAATTAAGGAATCAGCAAAGAAGATTTCGAACAATTAATGATGAATAATTAAATCAAAGTGGGGACATTATGTTGAGAACAAGTAGGCTAACGTTAACAAGTTTTATTTCTAGAATCTACATACAGTTACTCCATATGTCATCATTTCATCAGTCATTAAAGTAGTTAATCGTTAATTACAAAAGACCAGTTGTAAATGATCATGGCACGTTTTAAGAAGGTACAATTTAAATGGAAATTAACAAAAAATAGTTGAATGATGAGTTGATTGGGAAAATATTTAAGATATAACATTATCATCCACCATCCAACCACACATAATATACTAATTATCCGAGTACTAATTTTATCAATAATTAGATAACACCACGAGTAACATTTAACTGATTTTCTTAATTAGCCTGGACGTGAGTTGACAATTAATAACAAACAATTTTGACAGCGGACTGTCTTTCACAAGTTCACTAAAGTTAACAAATTCACAATGATTGTGATGACTAATGACTAGTTAGTCCGTATTTTTTGTAACAAGTTAATTACAAAAGGTCAAACAGCGGAAACTAAGTACTGACAATTAATAATTCAATTAATTAAATGCTTGTCTAAATGTAGGAGGACGATTAAGAGCAAAATAACTAGTCTTAAGAGAAAGTAACGGAAAACAATATGAATTAACTGACAGATGATACGACATTTAAGGTTCTAATTATCCAGAGATAGTCCAAAGGCGCCCTCGACAAGCTCCTTGTTCTCGATGGCCACTTCAACGGCGACACCATCATCGGGGCTGGCGTCAGTGTCGTCCTCCAACGGGGCGCCGTAATCCTCGTCCTGGAACTTGAACTCCTCCACCGGGGCCAGCTTCAGCGTGTTGACAGACGGGTCATCAGTTCCCCGTGCGGATGCAGGACCGGCAGATCCCTTGGCGTTCTATTTTCATACCAAACAATTTAGTTATTTTGCTAAACCTCTCGAGTGCTTATAAATACATAATTAGAATCAAAAAAGATAATTAGCTTTATGATAACTTACGTTAACCGCAGACTTGATTATCGACTCCTGATACTTCAGGAAGGCGGGGTCATTCGGCCTGCAGTTCCTCACCCACGTTCCTCGCTAAAAGCAGAAAAAAAACAACCAAACACCATCAATTACAAAATCAGTTTCATTACGACATTGAGAATTATCGCAATCATTAATTATTATGTAATTTTTGGTACCCGTCCATCGCAAAATTGACACATCTCGAGTAGGCCATGAGCCCCGCGACAGTCCAAGGGACGACCTCCGGGCGCAGTGAACAGGCTCCGCTCCTCCCTGATCTGTAATTAAAATTAATGTAAAAGTTAATTAATGCATAATTTACACTATTAATACATAATTAATAATTAAGTTTGACTTAAAGTGCTCTTCCTCCACAACTCACCTCTTGCATGAAGCTGGTCACCTGAAGGTGAAAGTCGGTTTTGGGTTTCTCAAACTTGAGCGGCTCGTCAGGCACCTCAGGCGCCCGGTTCTTTTCGCACCACTCCCAGTACAAGTTCCGGCCGGGAACCTTGCCCTCCACTGGTGTCATGTCCAGGCCAGGCCCTATCGGAAGCTCGTCGTCGAAACGGGAGACCTCGGGTCCGAATCCGTTGGGACGTCTGTTGCCGCCGCGATATCCCCTCCCCCTCCCTCCACGATAACCACCGCCGCCTCTGTAATCTCCTCCTCCTCTGCCTTTACCTCGTTGAGGAAAACCATCTTGACCGGCACCTCCACCTCCACTGCTGGAATCCTTGTAGGCCCACATTATATTCCCTCCTCCAAAGACGCCTCCAAAAAGTATCAGGTCAAATTATCGGGCTTCCTGTATCACCTGTTGCGTTAAAAAAGTAAACAAAAACATCCAACAAGATTAGATAACATCATTGACCATAATTAATTAACCAACATTAGGAAACTAATTACTCATAATAATATTGTTCGACAATAAATGTCAACATGGAGGCTCAAAAATTACAAATTAAAAAACTCACTACTAATTAAGCATCCAATTAAACTTGCTCCAGCTGCTTTACGTAACGAATTGCACTTTAAACGACTGATGACCGCCCACAGATCAACTTTTACTTATTAAACGCTATCCTATCCTAATGACTCACTAATCACAGGCTAATTAAAACAGTGAAACGAGTAGTTAGTTAATTGTGGTGAGGAAATGTAAACACAAAAGTTAATTAAAATTATTGTATCACTCCAGCTGTTTTAGCTGCACGAAAAACAAGTTTGATTAAATTCACGGCGACATCATATAAAAACTATAAAACAGTTACTTTAGTTGACAATCATTAACTATTTAATTTAACTATTATTAATTGTAGTGAGTGGTGGAACAAGAGAGAGATGACGACAAGCAAGAAATGAAGGAGATGGATCATCTGCCACGTTGCACACACGTCTGCTTCCCATGCACTCGAGCACAGAGAGGAAGTTGGGGGCCGTCTTCAGATCACGTCACAACTTGTTCGTCATTACAATTTGAGGTTGAGGGACTGACTTAAAGTATGAACATGGACCATTACGCAATTAAATGGTTAATTATAGCTAAACGAAGTGATCGATTCATATGGTTGAGAAAGTGCCACGGATTGAGTGGAGGACCCCTTATTGAATGCATGTACGGCTTTCTGTTTCGGAATACATGGGTTGGGAGAAGTATAGCTGGCATTCAAGTTTGTGTGAAGAAAAAAATTAGCATAAAATGCAAAACGTGACATTGGTAATACCAACTTGGTATGCGGACAGAATGTGGACGTACAAAATTTATGTGGTAAATTTACATGTGCCTATTTCATTTTTAATGACGCATTACTTATTAAAGGTAAGTGTAATTAGTAAATTGGTGAGTAAAAAATATAAGTGCATATTTATTGTACAGCCTTTTTAATTATATATACATATGTTAAATCGATTGTAAGTACTTCTAAAGGGCATATTGAAAGTACTGCAAAAGCGCTAACTAAAAAACCTAGCAAAAATACTGTATTTCCTATACCGCATTCCTGCATCGATGTACCCGTTCATTTGAGCAAGTAAAATTCTCCAAAGAAAATAATGACCTCCCATTCTACCTTGGTTAACACACTCTAAATTATTACTTATTACAATTATATCTAACTAGATAATGATTTTTTATGAGGCACTCGAGATAAAATGCCAATTTTTGGTTCCGATGCAATTGTATACTGTAGGGTTTCGTAATATTCTAACGAGATATTAATTAGTTAAGTGATAAAAATTCGCTTTCATTTCTTTTGCATAGATTTTATCCGATGAGTTGAAAAGAGAAATGCATCCATTTTCATCAATGTCCTAGCAACTGGGAGCAGCCGCTTTGAAGTACATTGGGATTACTTTCCAATATCCCTGTATTATACAAGGCGTATTTAAAATACTAAGCCACAGGAAACTTTTTTTTCTTGGTCGCTTATCGGAAATCGCTAAAAGGTCTTTAAAATTTGATCGTTATCTGACCTTCACGAGGACATCACTACAACCTTCTGCGATCTTCTCAATAATTATTAAACAGATCCATTTGTTTTTTATCATCCTAAATGATATACTTGAGGTTATTGGTGGTACTTGATTGAAAAACTGTTTTCCTTGTAAAATATTTCACTAACTGATAAAAGACTTTACCCAATGAAATCTTTTAAGTGACGCCTCGTAAAAATGATCCTGTTTCCATGTGCTCGCCAGAATCACTTTCTTTTCGTTGCCATACTAACAGTTCAATACTCAGCCGTTTTATCCAGCACGTTGCCAGAATATTTTTCATCAGCATCCAAGTTCCACTTAAACGACTCGATTTCATCCAACTACCAACATAAGCAGACGCGATATTTGTCAAATAACAAAATTGTGCCAAACTTGAATCAAGTCCTCAAGCTATATCAAAGCTGCCTGGTTCACATAATCAATTACGACGGCATTGATTTCTTGCCTTTCGAAACGCCCATTGCCCTTTCCCGATACGACGTGATAAACACAATCCATTCGGTAACATGGCATATACTGAATACCACAAGTTCGTCAACGACTAGCAAGCGATCTAGAATGATTCCAATGGAACATGTGAATAAAGTAAACTCAACGTGGTGTAAAAGGGAATGGATAGATTTCGAATGCCCGGATATTCCGTTCATAGACCGCTCCGCTTCGTCCAAACCTTGGCTATGTGAAGCGCATCTCTACATGTTTCCTCCGTATGACTCCACCTTCTACGACCAATTCATCACTCAGAAGGGACCGGCGTTGAAAATACCGGCCAGTTTCAAGCGGCGTTTCTGGACAGCAACTCAAACCAGGCAGAATGGTCATGATCTCACCTCGGCTCAATATTCACTCTTTTCTAGAAGCAGACACGACATACTGCTCAATGATAAGAGCCCAGAAATTTTAACATTTTGGAGCCGAGCTCTTACTCAACACTTAATGGGGATTGAGGAAACCACAACAACATCTCGAGAGCTTTTGCTCTTCACAGTCAAAATTCGCGGATATTCCAATCTTCTTCGGATAATTGGTTACAGGCTTTCAGATATGTACCTACTTTGTCGCTTCTGCTATACCTCCAAATCTCCACTGTCCCTTAAATACATTGGATTTCCCGCCGGAAGGGAACAACTACTTGGAACTATATCACAGCTGTACAGTCGCCTCGACAACATTCTGTATGTCAACTTTGCGCTTGGAAGACCGGCAGATAGCTCGCTAACCCCAGTCAACAGGCCGATACCGATCCTTAAGAATTTAAAGGAAATCTCTGACATACTAAATGCAACTCGCTTCCCATTGGACGAAAGTCGATGGGAGCTAGAGGCCCGACTAATTGGTGAAGTATTTCGGAATATCACCGTAATACCAGCTCACCACACCGGGGTGGTTGATTCGGTACAAGACCCAGACTTGAGAAATATATTTCCCATATTTATAGTCTTACATTCTGGAAACCGAGAGTACTTTCCATATCAAATGCATCACCAGGCACTGAAATTTGTGAGCTGTGAAACTCCGGAGATAGAAACGCTCAATTTTCTGGAATTTACCTACGTATTTGATAACGTCATCTGGGTACTTATAGCAACCAGCGTAATTGTAACTTCGATGTTTACTACTTACGTATTTTGGAAGCGGGGATTGGAATCCAAAAAAGCTTCGATGTCAACAAACGACATCATGCAGTATTATATGACGTCCATTCTTTCGTATATCCGACCACTACTTGAACAAGGGGATCCAATACCGTTGCCGCTTTGGAGGACACCCGGACTAGGAGTTGTATTCGGAACATACTTCCTAGCCGTTACTGTACTCAGCAACGGATTCAAAAACGAAAACATCACTCGTCTCACTCTTCCCCGGACCGAAATTCCGTACGATACATTCGATATGCTTGTTGATCATAAATTTGACATCTACACCAGATCGGCAGCATTGGGCGGCTTTACGTCGTGGAAGGGTTTTCGAGAGATGCCATTATTCCAGTTATACGAGTTTGGAATGAATCTTCTCGGATTTAGTTCTGAATCCCTTTACAAGATCGCACTACAAAACCATGGATTCTCTAGTGAACTATTTCACTTTGCGCATGCCGAGCAGTCTTTCCGAATGATTCCATACTTTTGGCCGCAGAATGCTTCAGACGAAGCACAAAAGTTTCTGAAGCACACAAAAATGTTGCCATATGCCGGTGAGCTGCTATTCAGCGTAAACAAATCTTGCACGCTCTATGGAATCAACAGCGCATGCAACATTCTTAAAGATTGTAAGAAGAAGGCTTTCATATTGCCTGACACAGACGCCCACACTAAATATTATGAAATGAGGGAGAATGGATATAACCATGCTTACTTGGGGAGAGATGACATGATAAAAACAAAATTCGGAATCCTGTTTCTGCGATGGGTACATCCCACAATACTGAGAAGACTGGATGGGCTATTTGCTTCGGGCATGCTGGAATGGTGGAAAGAATTCACGGTGGATTTTGTTCCGAGGATCAGGGCGAGAGCTTGGGATGATAAGAAGCCAAAGGCGTCCACGATGGAGAGCAAAATACTTATTGTGTTTGTTATTTGGCTGGCGGGCTACTTGTTATGCTGTTGCTGTTTCCTTGTGGAAAGTGGTATGGCTAGGTCTGGTACAATAATGGCATTTCTATGTAACGTTAAAAATGGAATTAAAAGTGGTGTTAGGGCTGCGTTTGATGCTATATTTAAATAATTATTATGTATATTATTAACATGATATTACTATTTTAACATAAATTTACTCTATTTAAATAGTAAACCAAAATATTAATAAACATTCGTCATGCTATACAAAGTGGAATAATATACGATTAATCAAAAAAAATTCTAACTACCAATCCGTGTTTTTATTTTACGGCATCGTTGAGCTTTGTCAGGCATTAAATAAATAAATAAATTCACCTCCATAAATTCCGTAAATGTCTTAAATAAATTCCGTGATTGAACTTATGTAACACAGAAATAGTTTTTCGTTAAAAAATTGAAGGTCAATTTAACTGCATTATCCACAGTTTCACACAAATTGAATAAAATATACGTTATAGATGTCAGCCCATATTTCACTGGGATGAACATGTGTTGTACACTATACCTGCCACTGTAGCCATATTGAATCCCATTTTAAACTCGTCATGAATCTGCAAACTGCTTACATAAAAATCGCAAAAATTTCAACCATTCCAAATGGTGAGTTTTCACGAAATTAACATTCACTTGTTATGCAACGTAACTCAAACTTTTCGATGTTTCATTAAACTGGTTGTAAGAGTATATCACGACGGTACTTGTGGAATGTGGGTTTGGTCAATGTCAAAGTCGAGTACTGCATTTTGGATTACGTTGCAGGTTGCAAATTTACAGGGAAATATTTGTGTTACGATCAGAATGTTAAATGGAATTCCATTGTCGTTGGTGATTCAATATAAAAAGCCACTTTCTCTGATCATTATCTAACGTGTTTTGTGATTGGAATTTTAATGTTTCAACAATATTCTGCTGCTGAAGGACTATGAAAATTTTGACTACCTATTCTGCTACATTTTTCGTGGGTTTACTTTTCCTTCACTCAATGTTCATCAGTTGAGGAGTATGCAATTAAATTGATTCCTGCCAATGTCCCTAAAATATTTAAATCTGTCATTCCTTTACATCAAGACTCCTAACAGGATAAATGCCACAAATCGCATCATCTCGAAATTAAAATTCCTTTTGGGACATGTACATTATTCCTCTCTTTTCTCTTCTCGTAGTATCCTCGCAAACGAACGTCCTTCAAAGTGTGGCTTGACCGAATATGATTTACCCAACCCAAAAATGTTATTCCAGGTAGCGTCTAATACGAGCATGCTCATGTCACTGGTTGTTATAAGTGCACTACGCTGTTGCTTTTGTTCACCCACTCCACCAATTTCCTGGAACATGTTTTTTGGTATCGCTGTTCCAGAAACTTGCCAGAATCTGGTACTGGTAAATCCGGCGGTTTACATCCTTTCCAGTTTCATCAATAATGTAAAAACTATTGCCACTTCTAGTTCACAATCTCCGGTAGTGAATGAATCAAGAGACAGTGCATTTTCAAACAAACGATTCGATAGTAACTGTATTCTCGTGTTTGTTAATCTTGTGCTCGGGCAGATACTAGATCGGCATTTTGGTTCTAAAATGGCTGTTGTAGACCACTTTATTTTTTACTCAGACGACCTATTGTCGTTACGAGACGTCATTGGAAATGAGCCTATATCCAGTCGCTATAAAAACAAGATGGGAATTCATCTAAAGGAGGAAAATAACAATCCACCTCAAGTGCTCAAAATTATCAGCGCTTGCATGTATTGCGGCCCCAACCGAACATCACCAATTGTCACAGTTGAATCGAAAAATCTTTTCGCAAGAAAGCCTACAAATTTTCACGGAAAACTGTTCCGAATGAGTGACTCTATGACCGCCAAACCAATTGCGGATATACGACAGGATTCCGGCACGGGACGATGGTCATTTGTTCGAGGAATTTTTAAATACTCGTGGGATCATCTCTCTCACAAATACAATATGACGTCAACATATTTCCCGGCAACGTCTAAAGGCACTGGTCGCAGATTGTCCAACGGAACCTGGACTGGCACGGTAGGTGATCTATTGAGTGACCGTGCCGATATTACACCTTCAAACGCGCAAATATTTCAGCGATCCCAGATAGTTGACTACACCGTTCCCGTGCAATACATTTGGATGATTTTTGCCACGGGAGCGGCCCAACCTAAGTATTCCTGGCAGTCAATTCATCGACCGCTACAACCTGACGTATGGCTTCTTGTAATGGTCGACATCGCCGTCGCTTACATTTTTCTCGTAATGATTGTATGGAAGAAAAGTACGCGTTCCGTTGCAGGCTATCTCGTTGCAACTTTTATGGAGCAAGACAAAACGGAATTGGATGCGCAATATTCAACAAGAATCTTTATTGCGTTCTGGTTCAGCTTTCAAATCATCGTAACGACAGCTTACAGATCAAAGTTGGTCTCCCTGTTGACATTTCCAGTTATGCACGAGCCACCCAAAACATTCCAGGAGTTGGCCATGGGTAGAAGTGATACGTACAATATTACATTACAGTATAATCGAGGAGCTCTCTATCACCAAATCAAGACGAGTACGCATCCCACATTTAGGACAATCTACAAACGCATGAATCTGGAAGAGTCGGATTCAGTTTGCTTTCTCCAGACGGAAGGGAAACCAAACGACGTATGCATAGCGTGGAATCTGGAATATGATTACATCAGCAATAAAAATTTAACCAGGGATCAAGTGACGCTAGCACCGGATACCAATAGCTTCTTTTCACTTGCTTTCGCCGTTCCGAAAAACTCCATTTATAAGGAATACTTTGATGCCACGCTTCGCCTTGCCGACAATATGGGACTATTAGCGAAGTGGAAGGAGTTGGATGGCCAGTTTGTCAGAGACGAGAGACGGGTATGGGAATACGAGATAAATACTAAGAAGAATATTAGCAAAGATGGAGAGGTAGATGCGGATGTGCTGAGAATGGAGCATTTGCTGGGAGCATTTTATTTGCTATTGGTTGGTCTGTTTCTCGGAATGTTGGGATTTATGCAAGAGAATATATTCTGCCAAAAGTGCTACAGAATGTTGCATGGTATTTAGCATGATTCATTCGAAATTGTTCGGAATGTTCAATCTGTTCTTATCGTAAACCCATGACGCTCGATAAACGCTAGAACATTTATTCATGCGAGGAAAGTTCAGCCAAGGTCCCTGCTCGTAAAATTATGACTTAGACATTCCCAACTTTATATGACATTTGAGCAGCGATGCTCTAATTGAATATGCATTTTAATTGCCGTTAATGGGTCCTTCAAATATTCACTCAATTTAATCAAGCCAATCTTCTACCAACCTATTTTACACGGCACATGTTATATACTGCGACGATTCATTTACTACTGCAAAATTGACGCAAGTATGTTCCCTTCCAATGACACTTTCACTGGAATAAATGTCATTTTTAGGCTAATCCGGCTTTTAAAAAATTGAAGAGTTGTTTGAAGGCCAGACAGTTGTTGTTTCTTAAAAATGAATCAAAGCCAGTTGAAGCCTGACCACTTCACAAATGGACGCGTAAAGCAAATCCTTATTACGTAGAAAACATAAGTTATTGTAGTAATAATAATTTTCCACACATAATAAACAGTGGTTACTCATATCTCATTTTGAGACGGGGAATCCAATTCTGGTTTGACATCTGAAAAATTCTAAAAACTGTGAGAATGACGCACGACTCAATTTAACGAAGGAATTGGTACCTCCATGTCGGTCTGTGATGCTAGCGGCCACCCGGATTTGGAGGTTGAAACTTCGGATTTGGGGGATTCTCGTCGTCCCCGACAAGATATCAAAATATGGAAAAAATGAAAATTTTGCTGTGTCAATCAACTTTAAAGATCTCACTAAATTTCAAGCATTTCAGCATGCTTTAATTAGATAATAAGTGCAATTTTAGATTTTTATAATTTCCCGAGTATGTTAAGTGGAATCCAATCATTTTTAGTGTATATAAAGTACATGCCAATGACAAAAAAACAGATTTAAACTTCATTTAAAGATCACAATTTACTTTGTTAACCCTAAATACATTATATACATGTATATAGTGAAATTATAATGTTCAACTAGACTGCAATAAAATTAATATATTTTTGTCAACTTTTTAAGGCACTCTGATTTTATAGCTCTGTCAACCTTTAAGCAGTTTTGCAACCTGCACCGCTCCACACGCATTAACTAATCCGTTCCCGTACAAATTGTTAGGAAACCCTGAGCAAATTAAGGACAGCACCAAATCGCAAAGTAAGTGTGAACTAGCCGCATACGTTTCATCGTTTTCCCGGTTTCCCAACTCATCAATAATTCCCCTATTCGCTGATTTCACAAGAACGCCGTGAGCCTTTAGGTAATCCCATGCTACATTAGGATTTGAACAGTTCATAAGCGCCATCACACCTGCAACATGAGCCGCAGCAATATTTGTCCCACTTCTTATCTCATAAGATGTAGTGTTTGTAATCCAAGATGAGTTCACCGGATATCCAGGACCAACAATATCCGGTTTATAGAGTGTGCAAATGGTGTCCCCGTCACTGCTCCCCGTGCATTTTCTCGCGTCGCCGTTAAAAGTTGGACATGTGCCATCAGCAGTACTATTTTTCGTAAAGGGCCTGTTGATTATCGTTGGGCCGCGGGAGGATGTGTCCACAACCGTTGCTTGATAGTCCACGGCTCCTACCGCCAAAGCTATATCGTAATTTCCAGGAATCCAGCCCGTATTGCAATCTGGACCGTTTTCTCCCATGGGGAAGGTTGACATTATTCTTTGCGCATTCCAAAGCTTTAGGGTATCGTAAAACCAGAACAATGCTTCATCTAGAAGCTGGCCTCCAACAAAGAAGCCCCAGTCGGCATGAACAATATTTGGTCGCTTGGAACAGTCTCGAGTGTCCTTCCCTGAGCTACGGTCATCCCATCTCCAGGGGCACAGCAACCACTGGGCACATTCTAGAAACGCCGCCTGACTATAGCTTCCGGTGGAGTCGCAGGCTTTGCAAACCATATATTTTGCACCAGGTGCGACGCCCACGTTTGTACCCATAATAATCCCGGCTGCGAAAGTACCAGCGCCGAAGTCGTCATTGGGTTCTGCGCTAACTGGGGGACCTGTTCCGTTCCACCAGCCGTACGGTGCCCCAACCCACTTTCCTATAAGTTCTGTATGGTTGATCATGACACCACTCTGGAAATGATTATTAAATGTGTTAATGCAAATTTAAAAAACATATATATATCAAATATTGTTCAGGTCTTACGGAAATTATTCCAACGATTACGCCGGTCCCATTGCACGATATATCCGCACAGCGTGCGTTAATAATCTTAAGATTCCAGTCACTAGAGTAGGCTGGCGGTGGGGTTGGAATGCCGGGAAGCAT
Source organism: Sinella curviseta (assembly GCA_004115045.4). Lineage (NCBI taxonomy): Eukaryota > Metazoa > Arthropoda > Collembola > Entomobryomorpha > Entomobryidae > Sinella > Sinella curviseta. The sequence goes on from CM023203.3 coordinate 17,944,388, forward strand.
AGTACTTCCAGTTCTCTTGTCCAAGCGAATCGTGAGTATTGTGTCGAGTGAAACAAGCTTTAATAGCAGCGGAAGATCTGCCCCACGGATAACGATCCAGTTTGGAATCCAGAGAACGGTAAACGATGCCTTTGCCATTTCCAACAGCTTTATCGGCGCTGCGAGAGCCTTGAGTGTTGACGACACCAAATTTTGCATCACGCCGTCCAAGATTCTTTCCCGACCAGACGGAGTGAATGAGGAAGTTGAGGAGTCCATTTTGAGAATTGAAGCCATTGTGCTCCCCACGTTTGGTGACGCCTTTTTGTCACATTCCGCAATCACTACTGGTTTATGGCCATTTTTGAGCTCGTTCTCAACTTCGGGGTCAATCTTTCTTCTTTCATCACGACAAGCGATTTGCTGAACCAGAATTGCTAGTGTAACTAAGGATATGATTACAGAACGCTGAAGTAATTTGAAATTTCGGAAAGGCATGATTCCAATGTTCAATGATGGCACACCGGGACCCGAAACGCGCACACACACGTATAGAATATTTAACCGATCACGCTTTCTTAGGTTGAAATATTAACCGTAATCTGAAGTCAGATGCTGCTTAAATTTTTAAAAATTACTTTCTCAGCACAATGGTGATATTTTTCCCCTTTGAGCGCTGAACAAAGGTTGCCTCAACTAGATCATTACCTCTGTCTTCACAAATACGTAAACCATACCGAATAATAGTTGAATGAAATAGAGAATATTGCTGAAGTATCCCACTTTAACCATACATTTGGATCTCAAGTTAATCCGCTTACGTGTGCATTTGTCATGGAAGATGAAGTACCTCAACATTATTTTTCCCAGAAAAGGGTGGACTTTGCATCCATTCAACCTCATGGAAAACTTTCCTCAGCTTAAAATAGGTATTAAAAAGAACAGTTAAAAACTTTAACCAAACCACTAAAACGGTTTTTATTTCTTCCCTAAAAAAATCCATAACTCTTTGACGAGATTTTTGTCAGTTTGTCCTCACATACAAACCATTACAAACAATAGTAGCCTACGTGCGTACAGTTTACGGCGGATACAGTTTAGTAAATAGTTAAGCTCTGCACCAATGTCATAATCGTTGTTGCTAGCACAGTACTCGAAAAAAAGCGAGTTCAGCATTACTCTCTTATCTCGACCCAAGTTGACTACATACAGGGCAATTGAAAATATTTAACGACTGCCTGTTTAATTACAAGTTGCTCTAAATAGGACAAATATGGTAACAAGGAAGCGCTGTAACTTAGTAGGTGCTGAGTAATGATCAAAATATAATTGTGTGGCAATAATTCGTGTTTTTTAAAATAAGTAGCGAGCGTTGTAATTTAAAGAGGTCAAATGTAAAATTAATATTGAGCGCAAACTAATTTAAAGGTTCTACTGTTGCTGAACCGCCAGATATGTGCGTCTCAGTAACCACGTGTCAGCAAATCGGGAAAAGTATTCAAAAGCTTCATTTCTGAAATCATGCGAACGATTCAAATTTTACTTGGGAAGGCAATTCGGTTTCTCCTCGGGGCCACTGTATTACTGTCATCAGTGCGTCATGGAAATTGCCAGTCGGACTCGAGCAAAATTAGTCCAGAAGTACTGCAAGCGATAAGATCAGGACATCGTCAAGACGTGATTGTTGAATGCAAGGAAATTCAGAAGGTTTTAGTGGAACAAGATGAGCTACTAAACGAAATGTCCGCAGTGGTCGCAACGTCGGATACCAGAAGAGCTGGAGACACTCGACTCACAGAATTGGTCAATATATTCCAAGCGGTATCTACCCTTGCCATGAGTCCATTGATACAACTGCTGACACTTCTGGGCGCCGACTTTAGTATTTTGTGGATTGCCAATTACATTTTGATACGGCGTGCTTGGCCGCAGTTAATTTTTGACGTGGCAGGATTGCAAATAGTAATCCGCATTCGGAAAGAGAGGCTAGTTCCCGTCGATCCGCCAAGCCCACCCTCTAGCCCGAGGCCACCACCAACCGGAAACAGCACTTGGAACATTGGTCTTATTGACGCTAGGTGTAAGGATATAAAATGTCTGGGACTTGGTGTCCTCGTTGGCGTCATGGACGTAAGTCATAAGCACGAAAACACATTCACCTAAATATTGCGTAGCAAATAGCAATATATTGTGTTTGATTCTTGTCGTTTCTAAAGACTGGTGTCCTGTGGAACCACACGGAACTAATAACCAACTGGATTGGAAAGCCATATGGCTGGTTAGATGGCACAAACGAAACATTCGACCAGCTGCCTTTCGACAAAGGTGGTCATGGAACGCACGTGACGGCGACAATTGTCGGACTAACTGTTGGCGTAGCTCCACAAGCAAACTGGACCGGATGTCGTATGGGAGACGGGTCGTTCAGTGAAGCTGCCATACTAATGTGTGGTCAATTTTTCGCTTGTCCCTATCTAGGAAATGACACGAGTCCCAACCGGGATACAAAAAACTGTTCAGCGCGTCCCCACATTGTAATTATATATTTTGAACACACATATATTAAAACACGCTTGATTGAATATGATACACATTAGTGTCTTAATTTACATTAACAATAATGATATGGTTGACTAATTTGGTAGATCAATAACAGCTATGGAGCTTATGGTGGCTCGCAAAAGTTGGACATATCCAACGACTCGTACTACAGGATGATCAAATTGTGGAACTCATTGGGAATCATCCCAATTTTCTCAATGGCAAATAGTGGCCCATCTTGTGGAAGCGGAGGTTGGCCCGCTAGCGCTGACATTGTAATGGCGGTGGGATCGGTGGATGGCAACACGACAATAAGCTGGTTTTCGTCCCGAGGCCCAACGGTAACGATCCAACCCCCAAACGAAAATACGACATCAGACTACAAGGTTCTTTTCCCTTCCGCACCGGCCAATTGCTTGAATGCCAGCATTCAAGGAAAACCGGTATATGTGCTGACTAAACCGGATGTGGTGGCTCCAGGTCAGTGGATATATTCTGCCTGGAATGAAAACACGACATCATATAATTTACTCCAGGGAACCTCCATGGCTACACCGCACGTTTGTGGAGTCGTCGCGCTAATGATTTGTGCAAATCCGGCGCGCAAATGGAACTATAAAATGTCATACGAAATTTTGACCAAAACGGCCGACACGAGCTGGATTGACTTGAAGGGGAAAAAGGCGGGTCAGACTCAAAATGAGTGGTACATGCGGAGTTCCAACATCTTGTGTAATTTTCTGGGTGCTGATATTTGTCTTCGGCCGTTTCCGAACAATGTATATGGATATGGGTTGGTTAATGCGTGTGCAGCTGTGCTAACGGCTGCTTCGAAACCTAAAACAGATTTGATAATTTTTGAAGCTTGATGAATTTAGTTAATCAGCATTAATTAATATAAATCTAAAGCCAACTCTAAGAGATTTTCGTTGTATTTTCGAATATGCAGCATTGACAGTAACTGAACTTTGCATCCATTTGATATTGCTTATCTTATTTTCATAATAAGCATCCATTTTCAATTGTATGATGAATTGTAAATTTTGAAACTAAATCAATAGAACCATTTTATGAATATTTTATTATTTTCCACGGTCACGGCGCAATTCAAAGGCGCAAACTCTGATTTATTTTCGGTACCTAAATGGTGTGGGTCATTGTAGGATTTACGTAAATTCAAGCAAATTTTGGCCATAAGTATAATAATATAAACAAAGAAAATGAGCATCCGTGACAATGTAAAGTATAGAAACGTCCCATTTAGCCGACATAAAATGTTAGAAATCATTTTTCATGAGTACAGGATATATTCCTGCTTGCGTCTAGATAATGACACATGCTGACGTAATATTCCATGTGGAAAGATGCGTTATTTTTAACTTCATTTTTGGAATAACAAAGCCAACCAAATGCATGTAACGACTAATCCGTTTCTCGAAAGACTAGAGCTGGAAGTCAATACTCTGAGGCAAATGTCAATTTCGGTCGTTTATAATTGATCAGATTCAATCTCGTAAACATCGAGTCAAGTTTTCTCAATAGTTTTAGATTTTATGACAAAACTAAAAATACGTGAATATATTCGTACTAGAAGTAGAAAGCCCATTGAAATCAACGGGCTCTAGCAACTTGGAAAACTGGTTCAAAACTTGGAACAACATTTTAAAATGACTTTCCCCCCTGGGGCACGACTTTCCCCCCTGGGGCACGACTTTCCCCCCTGGGGCACGACTTTCCCCCCTGGGGCACGACTTTCCCCCCTGGGGCACGACTTTCCCCCCTGGGGCACGACATTCCTCCCTGGATCACGACTTTTATCAGTCCACAACGATATATATGCAATTATGAAGTTAGTGTGATGAAAATATGCATACCTAACCTTTTAATGCTTTTTTATTCCCTTCCATGCTATTCTATGCACTTTAGACAAATTATGACGAAATCACCTCAACTTTAACGAAAAAATTAACGGTGAAGGATATTTATGTCAAATGTCAAAATACGTTTAAGAAGGCCATCTGTGACACCTGCTTTACAATAAAAACGAACAATTTTTCAAAGGAAATTGGTCGTTTAGGCGAAAAAGGGACAGGAAGCTAATGAACGTATGGTTTTCGTAACTCCTTGGAATTTTATATATAGTAGTAATGATGATGAGACTTCATTCCCCGTACATTGTTGGCAAAAATTACTGATTTTTACTTTACAGTCCGTTCCTCGCCCAAATGACTAATTTTTAAATGAACAGCCGCGTATATAACCAATTTTAATTAAATGGTTCATTTCTGACTCAAATAACTGATTTTTCACAATACATTCTCATTAATTGATTTTGAACCAAATCGCTTGCTTTGAATCTTTTGTGACGAAATTTTAAATCTTTTGCATAATTTGTTATTCTGGAGAAATTAAAAGTCTTTGAGATATTCACAGAATGCATTCATTTCAATCGTAATTACGTAAGGATATATTAATATGGCATGGTACGCGAAGCGGACTGGGTGGTCATACGTCATAGTATGGAAGGGTATGCCCAATAACATGGAGAGGTATGGAGACTTCTTCAGAAAAAAATCTGTCAACATCCAACACTTTTTAAAATATGAAGGACATTGTCAATTTGAATGCGAAAACCGTTTTGGCAATCTACAACCTTTATACTTGCTTGCAGAAAAAATTAGAAGTCTTGATAAGGTTAATTGTGAGAGTGAGAGGGAGTTTCCGCAAAGGTGTAGAATGCCATGCATATGCATAGACACCCAGCTAATTTGCATAATATCAAAATATATAGATAGATTATGCATGGCCCAGTGACATAAGTCTCCGTCCAATCTGAGGATACTATGAATTTTGGTACATGCAGTTGTGAATTATGTTGTGAAAATTTAATATAAATGTCATCAAGTAGCCACAATACAATATGCTTGTATGCATTTGATATTGTCAATTTTACATGGTTTTGACCAAATCAAGGTCGAACCGTGTGTGCCTGCCTGTCTTCACGAACGCATTTCTATTCATGGTATTCTTTACCTGTTGCCTACCTTCATCCTTCAAGCACACCATCACAACTCATGTCTTTCATTCATGCTCAGCATAATTACCTATCTGCAATTTTCTGTTCGTTTCATTCGTCTTCTAGCCCATCAAGTTGCTGGCAGCAACCATCTGTGTTTGTTTGTTTACCGTAGCACGCACGTTCTCAAATATTAAAAACTGCATCAAACCGTATTTCATTATTTACTGCAAAGTGTCTGTAGGATTGCTGGCAACAAAATATAGTCTACTTGCTGGACTCCAGCAAATACTTTGACTGATTAAACTATTTTATTTGTTTACTACATCACACGAGATTTTTAATGTATTATAAGAGAAATGTGTAACCTGTGATATAGTGAAAAATGGAAAATAATATAGAGACAAGACTGAGATTTCAAATAGAGAAACTTGGCTACCGGTTTCGAAACATTGATCTTCTCCTAAAAGCGCTAACACATTCCCTCGGGAATGATGATGTAAATTGGGATTTTCCTGTTAAAAACCGTACAAATCAGAGATTATGTGTTGTAGGGGACAAAGTTCTGAAATTGGTTGTGAGTGAGTACGTGATCCTGACTTCCGAGAGCCTATTCCATAATCAGGCAAATTGGACAGTTAGGAGAGATGAGTTGCGGCAAGTGATAAAGCAGGTGGAAGTTGGGAAGAAATTATTCGAAACGCCAGAAAGGCCGGAGTTGGCTAGAATTCAGGACGCAAACTGGAAAAGCTGCACGTTTGTGGTTCCGTTTGACAAGTTTGTTAAGGGGATTTTTGGTGCAGTTTTTATTGACTCTGGTGGCTTTTGTGGGGACGGAGTAGCAAATTGTTTGCAGCTTTTTGAAAAGCTGTGGAAACCGTTCCTATACCCGAAGGCTCAAAAACAAGGCTCTCTTGAAGATTTGTTTCCAAACCCTGACACTCAAATACTTTTATTTTGGCTGACGGAAGGAATACTCTATTCCAGCTTTACTGAAAACCTGCTGAAGAAGCTGAACCTTTCGGGATTTAAAAAGAAGAATTTACTTTTGGAAGCTGTGATACACAAATCATTTTATAGTAGTGATCCAAAATTGAACCAGAGGAAACCAGATTATGAGAGATTAGAATTTTTGGGCGATGCGGTGCTGGACGTCGTTTTAGCCGAACACTTCTGGAAACAGCATTCCGAGTACAGTTTCAGTGCTTTAAGTATCAAAATAAGCCGCCTGTCCGAGGGCGACTTCCAAAATTCGATTGCGAAAAAGTTGGAGTTGAAGAAATTCGTGCAAATTAAAAACAATTCTGATGAATGGACTGGCTATGGCGACATTGTGGAATCAATTATTGCTGCAGTGTACGTTGACCAGGGAGCTAAAATCGTAAAGAAATTCATTCTGGAACAATGGGGCTTGGTGGAAACAGATCCCGAAAAAAGTGAGTACATTAACCATACATTCTATGGATTGACATTTTATTTACAAATTCAAAATAACATTCTAAAATGCTTAATTGAATATTTTATGTTTATTTTAGCACTACTGGAATTGCAATGCAAGCTGAACTACAAATTTAAAAACGAAGAAACCCTCACTCAGGCTATGACACATTCTACCTTCCATTCAGAATACAACTTGCGGCAGGATGTGAAAAAGAAAGCTGCGGAATACAAGATTTTAGGAAAAGCGGTGCTAAAAATATTATGCACCGAGCACGCCTGCAGGACCTCAAAACTGTCTGCCCGTTCTGGTGCCATTGACGCTTTACAAAACCATTTGCTCGGACAAACGATTCTCGAACAAATAGCAACTTACCTGGAACTTGAATCTTTGGTGAAGATAAATACCAACTTAAAAAGTGGGACCACCCCATTCAAACGCTTTGACCTGTTCATATTTCCGCTTATTGGTACCTTGTATAAAGAACTTCAAGGTAACAAGGATTGTGATAACATCATTAAAGAAACTTTTTACCATCTTTGGAATCCGCACCTGAAAAAAGTACCCGCACGTGCCCTAACTGATTGCTTCGCCCCAACACCTGAAACCGCAAATGATGAGCTAAGGGCAATTTTCGGCTTTTATTGGATTAGTCACAACGGAAAGTTGAGACGAGATGCATCCCTCGGCCACGAATTTGACACTGTACATTTTCTGGAGCAAGCATTAATGTCAAGAGCGTGCAGGACGCTTTCCAATAACCCAAGCGTTGGAGATTCCGAGCGATTGGCGGTAGTTGGCACCTGCGCCATGGAATACTTTGCAACGGTTGCAGAAAGTGATACGGAATTGTCGGAGAAACGAATTCAGGAGACAGTGACCGGAATTATGAACGCTGCAAAAAATCTGTTTGACATGAAACTGCTATTCAAATGGTACGCCGTACCGGAAGGAATGCCAAAGAAGTTCAAGCAATTACAAGATGTTATTGTGAAAAGCGTGCTAGGTGCCATTTACATTGACCTGTGTAAAAAGGATAGATATGTTGCCAATGAGCAGTGGAAGTCATATCTAACAAATTTACTGAATCGAGGTACTTTTATAATGAAATCATTAGATATGTGTTGGTACTTGTCTCAGTTAAATACTACATTCTGAAATATTTTTTTATGTTTATTTTACAGAGCATATTAGGATCCGACAGGAAGCCGAGAAGCGGCAGAAAAAATCAACCATAATAATTCAAGGAGAGTCTTCACATGTTCAGAGGTAAGATGTATTACTTGTGTAAACGCCCTTAAGTAAAATATTTTTATTGTTGTGTCTATGCGGTTTTTTAATGGATTTATTTTTTTGTCTGAATCTTAGCCCGTCCATACAAGTTACAAAACTCAATCCAAACAAGAAAAAGACTGCCACAGTGTTGCCAACCAGAAAATGTGTCCCAGAGACGAAGACAACTCAACCTGTCACAAGTTCCAGTAGTCCTGCCAAATCCAAAATAATACAATACAACCGGGATGTACTACCGGGAATCTGCGTTAACAGGAACCACAAGCCGTTACCATCAGTGACACATCCAGACATAACACTACCAACCAGGAAAACTTTCAGCACGAAGCCGCTCTCCGATGACGAATACTTTGCTCGAGAACTGCGCATTATACAACAAGAACCAGATCACGACGATCGGAATTTTAAAATGGGTCTTCTGTACGGAGAAATGGAGAAGCGGCGTCGCAAGTTGAGAGAAAGCAATCTTGCGCAAAATGTATCTGCATGCGAGCCAGCATCCCAGAAGAAACCACTTAAAACATGTTATCCAAATGATGATTCACCAGTCAGAACTTACTCCAGGACCGCTCCAAATGACTCGTTTGAATACAAGTATGCCTTATCAAGATATACCAATCAATCATATCACATATTAACGCGCAGTAAACCAGTTCGTATAACAAAATTATTTTTCTTAATTTCAGAGTTCCAGACCGCGAGAAAAGCTATCGTGTTCCGATAAATCCCGGACCATCCCAAACTGTTCCACAAGCATCCTCTCGGGTTGTAACTGTTCCAAGACTTTCTGCATTCCAGAAGGGACCGTCTTCGTCACGCCGTGCCTTAGAGGACCGTGTAGCCAATGCGGTACTCCGTCTCTACATATGGATAACAGAGATGGACAACATACGTGAGCATTTTGATGAGTCATTTATCTCAAAACTGATTCGTGTGCGGTGCTACGGTTCATTCGAGTGGGCATTGTACACAGACGCAGAGTTACATGATATTCTGGAAATGTGTTCACGACAACATACAAGAATTGAGGGACTTAAATTTCGAGCACGTCCAGAAGCCGCTCGTAATGCCCCAACTTACAACTCCGAAAACTCTTCCAAGCCAAATCGCATTTCCCACAATACTCGGTCGTCATCCAGTTCTCCATGTTGGTCATATTCCACTCCTGCATCGAGAGCGTCCCCAGAAATTGTCACCGAAACGATTATTTATCCTTCCTCAAGATATTCATCATGGAATTATGACGCAAAACATGAATCAAAACCCATTCATTCAACTTCACCTTCCAATTCCCGTTATGGCTACAGCTCCAGCAATACCACACAAACATGGAATAATGCTGTTTCGGGAAATACGGAGCCACAATACGAATCAAGAAGACGTACACCAACTACATCAACATTTAGAAACGAAGAGGTCGCTAACAGAAATGATTCCTCGTCAGCACGGGATAATTCCAGCGCTGAAACCAAGGCAAAGGATCAAAATGAACAAACTGTCCTTAATTTGCTCATAACGACAATTTTTTGGACCTCTGTGCTCGTATATCTTTATAAGAAATTTATGTAACCGTTTATCAGTTAATCCATATTACATGCCTTCATTGCCTAAATATCGCGCATGTGATCACTGAATGTTTTGTCAATAAAGGAAACATAATTATTAAGAGTTTTTGCAGAATAGCTCATTGCTCAGCAACACGCACCTGCCGCCTTTTGCGTGTTTTGAAAATAGCATTTTTAACGCAGTGCTAAATACAATTACCTTATGATGACTTTCGCCAAAGGACATAATCATATATTTATCACTTCGTTAGCTCAAGGTGTGAGAAAACGTTTACAATCACAACATCCAATAGGAAAGCGGATAACGGTATATTTTTCTGATAATCTTGCAGAAAAAGTCTATACAGCACAACAATGATGATAACAGTGTCCTACCCACCCACAACAATTGTTATTTAATGAAGATAAATAAACAATTAGAAACTTATAAAAGCTTTTGAATCTGCCATTCATTTCCGTATCTTAATATCTTGCGTGTCCCATACTTTAAAGGTGAGTATTCCATTTGCGTATAAATGGCCATCCCAAGCCTCCCAATATCAGGTTGTAGCAAGTGATTTGAAACATATTTTCCGTTACGAAGCCAAACATGCCAATAATTAGACCAATTGCTATTAGGAAAAATGCTCCGGTAAGATGCTCCATTCTGAGAACATCGCTATCGTCTACAATCTCAATTTCCTCATACGCAGTTTCATTCTGCCTGACTTTCACCTCTTTCTCCCACTTTCTCCGCTCATTTCTGACAAATTGGCCATCCAGCTCTTTCCATTTTATCATGAGACCCATGTCGTTAGACAGACGAAGCGTCCCGTCAAACTCGTCCTTGAAAATCGCTCCTTTTGGAACAGCGAAGGCAAGGGAAAAGAAACTGTTTGTGTCTGGAGCTAGGCTAACTTGGCCATTAGTAAGATTTTTATTAATGACGTAATCGTACTCCAGGTTCCAAGCAATGCACACTTCAGTAGGTTTCCCTTCCGTCTGTAGAAAGCAGACAGAGTCAGACTCTTCCAAGTACATATATTTGAATATTGTTCGAAATGTGTGATGCGTGCTGGTTTTAATTTGCTGATAGAGAGCGCCGCGGTTATACTGTAACGTAACATTGTAGAAATGGTGGCTTCCCAATGCCACATCCTGAAATGTTTTTGGAGGCTCCTGCATCACCGGGAACGTCAGCAGGGAAACCAATTTAGATCTGTACGCGGTGGCTATAATAATTTGAAATATTAACCAAAACGCTATGAACGTTCTTGTTGAACTTGAACTATCCAGTTCAAAGCCTCCCTGTTCCAGTATCGTGGAAACCATGAAAGACGCAATCCGGTACATCCCACCGTTTTTCCTAAGGAATGCAGTAAGCACTATGAAAGCAATGGCTGTATTTACCAAAACTAACAACCAAACGAGTGGTTCTAAAGGTTGGTAAATGGATTTCCACGAGTAATTGGGCTGCGGCAATCCTGTGGCGAATATCATCCAAATGTACTGAACGGGAACTGTGTAGTCGACTACGTGTGATCTCTGATAAATCTGAGCGTTTGCTGGAGATATGTCGGCTACGTCTTTTAAGATATCACCAACTGTTCCAGTCCATGTGCCGTTAGGTAACTTTCTACCGGTGCCTTTACTGGTAGCGGGGAAATACGTCGCAGACAAATTATATTTTTGCGACATGTGGTCCAAAGCGTACTTGAAAATTCCGCGTGTAAATTTCCATTTGTTGGAGCGTGAGTCCCTGCGGATTTCCGATATTGGCTTAGCCGTCATTGAGTCGCTAATTCGAAACAACTTTCCATGGAAATTGTTAATTTTCTTATCGAGTAGATGTTCAGGTACAGTCAAAATAATCGGCGAGGTTTCGTTGACACCACAAAATAAGCAGGTCGTAAGTACACTGGAAAACATTGGAGGTAACATTTTGCTTTTCTCTGTCATTAAAATGCCTATTTTACTTTTAATGCGACTCGCCACAGGTTCCGTTCCAAGAACATCGTATAAGCGTGCGGAATCTTTTGAATAGAAAGTGAAGTGATCCTGAACAGACATTAGAGGCCCGAAATCATATATTTTCTGGAGCTCACTTTTCAACTGAACAAAAACTATTATGCAGTATTTGTCAAATTTCTTGCTCGAAAACGCCTTATGTCGCAAAGTCGATAGATTCTTCGCATTCAAGTCTGAAAATATTTTAATCCGGTCTCGGAGACAGTAAATTGTGCGAACGTCTACATCAAGTAATGCCACATTTCCGCAAGTTTCCGGAATCAATGATTCAAGCAATCCGTGCCACAAGCCTTGTGAAATATCGTGGATCTTTAATTTTGATCCATCTGTCAAAATGTTTGCAAAATTTGACAGTACGAAAAATAAGGCTAATACTTGCACAACATAATTTGGGACATTGTTTCCTTTCACCTCTAGGAGCACCATTTCTGAAGCTTAGCGTTCAGTGGCCGCCCTTTCCCGATGATTGAATGCTATTACTAATCAAACTTTATTTGATAGTGGCCACCAAATCAAAGGTGCTGGTATCACGAATCGAAATATTGAAGAGAGGTGCGCTAAAATAGAATAGATTAATATTTGATGTAATCCTTTCACGAGCCATAATATGTAGGATTGTGTGAAATTTAAGGCTGGGCGTTCCGCTAATTTACCATTACGAGGCACTTAAACAGGGAATATCGATAACCGCCTTTTTGAGATACATTTCTTATCACATTTGTGTAACGGTGTATATGGCGGTATCATTTAATTGATTTCACAACTCAGCATATGGAGAGAATGCAGGAATGGGAATTTATGCGATCGTATACTATGCTGATAATAAAACAATATTGGCTGCATATTGTAAACTTTAGATTACCTCAAAATAACTAACCATGAACTCATAGGGTGATATATTCACAAGTAAAACGAGATATCTAAATTGCAATCAAAACGGTGAGAGGCAAGGTCCAATTCACGACTCGTGGTTCTACTTGAATAATGATAAAATGCGTTATAAAAATGTTTGATCAATCATACTGGGACGGGAGCGGAACTTTGCAGTACATGTCTAGACATACGTTTGTCTTGAATGTCAAGGAAATTCGAATCGTATCGCAGCTTTTATCTTCGTGTGTTTAATATGGTTTAGCTTTATTTCATACAAAACTACATAACTCACTTTAAAATCTGATTTAATATACGCTCTCTGGAGACAATGTAATGACATTATTATCCATGCAATTATCTCCCCACGGGATATTACAATTTTGACCGATGGAATCAAACCATAGACCTCTGGCACAAATGCCGTCTCCGCCATACGAGCCATCCCGTCTACAAAAGTAAAATTTTGTGCAGTCTCCTGGATACCCAATAAAGGCTGGTAGCCGTATTTTCGAGTTAGACGACGTGGGACATGGCGGATGTGGACCATCGTAATATGGAGTGGTTGTTGGTGGCTTGGTTATTGGAGTTGTTGGAAGGTACGTGGAAGGTTCCGTGATTGTCGGTGTGGCCTCTGAATCCTCTGAAGCTGTGGTGTCAGGAGTTGTTGGCTGAGTCGTTGGGCCGGTAACATTGCATTGCACATTTCCTATCCAGTCGCAAGTGAGCTGCTCTTGATCCCAGGCTGTGTTAGGTTGACACTTTTTACAATGCGCTACTCCCCTATATATGAATGAAACAGTATTAATATGAAACATTAGCCACGAGAAATACGGGGATTCGTAAAACAAGGGGATTACCAGGAACACATAAAGAACTGCGTGCAGTCGCCAGGGAAGGGAAAAAATACTGGACATGGTAGAACAGAATCGTCCGGTGGACATGTGCCCGGAGGAGTCTGGTATATTTCCCGAAATAAAAATTGAATAATATTTCATAGCATCAACTTATAATTATTACTGACGTGACTCCTATATTTCGGGCTTACCACAAATTCCCATCCTTCGGTACAATTTAGTTCAAGATTTCTTGTTTCGATGGGCCGTTGTGTGCATGGAGGACGCGTAGTTGTGGTCGCTTTGGATACTCCAGTTGTTGTTGTGATATGGGCGCATTCTGGAATATCATGACACCAATCGCACCAATCATGTTCTGCACTATAACAAAGATTATCTGGACACGGCATGTCTATTGGAGGCCCAGACGCAGGACATGACATGTACTCGAAACAGTTGTCGGGATTCCTAACGTTCCCTACATAGCCTGGCGGGCAAATTCCTGCTTTTGTGCCGGGATTCCTAGATGAAACCTAAATACTAAAGTCACGATTAAATATACGTAAATAGTATTTCAGGGAGTCTCTCTGGGAGAAAATGATATTTCCTTACCGCAAGCATCAGGAAAATTAATATCAGTAGTTTTTCCATGAATGTATGTGAGGCAAAGCGTATTTGAGGCTTAATTTATATTTCACACTTTTTGAATTTTTAGTGAATGAATATTTGCAAACTTGTGTATATTTTAAGGCAAATTCCTGCCAACGTAATGATTTATGATCCCAAATTAAAATAAAGAGTAGCAAAGCAGGAAAACACACTTGTTTTAGAGCTGCATCAGTTATCAATTCATTATCAACGGACAATGATTGGCTTGATAGATAATCAAAAATATATCGGAGAATTAATCCCTGTCCGTTGACGCAAAACAGGACTAATCAATTTACCGTTTTGATGACCAATAAGTTCAATATCGTGTACAAAAGCATTAGCTTATCTCCGTCATTTTAATCAGCTAAGCCTCACTTCCGATAAGCCGACATTTTTAGACTGCATGTAATGTACGTATGATTTGTGCTGATTAATCAAATGTTGACGATAAATTTAAGTTACATCCGCACAGTTAAAAAATTCCAATCATTACATTAGTTGTCGTATGACATATGAGATGGATTTTATTGCGAGTAGTGTCTTTATTCCGAATGTTTGTCATTAAATATTTGCATAAACAGTCAACTGAATATAAGAACTACATTTATCATCATAGTTGTTGTCTTTTTCAAAAAAAAGTTTCAAGAAAGTTTATCTGTCTCTGAAGAAGGAACTAATTTTTTAAATAGTATCCAAATTGAATGACGTAAAGAATTGTTGCATGGTTTTGTATAACAAATGAAAAGGTTGACAAAAAAATCAGAATAAAGTTTTGCTTTTATTCTTCCTCCTCTTCTTCCTCTTCTTCTTCTTCTTCCTCCTCCTCCTCCTCTTCCTCCTCTACTTCTTCCTCAGGCTCAGGAGCTGCTTCCTCTTCCACGACTTCTTCAGGCGGGAGGAAAAGTTCAGGCTCGTCCAGGTCTAGGGCAAGAGGTCCGGCGCCACCCTTTTGTTCTTCCTCCTCCTCGGGAGTGGGGGGATCATTCTTCTTCTTACCCGGTCGCTCTCCGAACCACTTGGGAAGGCGGGCTTTGGTCCGGTCCTTGAACTCTTGGGTCCTCTCGGACCATACTCTCTCCAGGATTTCTTTGGTAATTTTGGCGTAGCCCTGGAAAAAAAATTACGACAAGATGTCACCATAAAGTTAACCGGAAATGAACAATTTTGTTTCAAATTTGGAGCAGGGTTTGAAAAACTTACACCCTCGAAGAGCGACTTTTTCTCTTCATAGGTACGGGTGTCCACTCGTCTCTCAAACTTGGAAGCGAGACGAATCTTGGGCTAAAGTAACAAGCAATTACGACAGCATGAATAAAAATAATCTAAGTGATTATAATTGATAACAGCAGATATTCCCAGTTTACCGGGTATTTTCCGGTGAGTGCCTCAGGCTCCAAACCGAGCTTCATGGCCTTTTGACGGAGCTGCTGCTTCTTACGTTCTTGCAACTCTTTCAACTTTAAGAAAAATAAAGAAATTGGTTTTGCTCAATTATCACGCCAAACTGTATTTTACATAAAAATTTAATTGGTGGTGCTATTTTGCATACATCGTAGTCCTGTCTTTTCTGTCGCTCTTCCAAGTCGTACTTTTCCGTCTCCAGCTTGACAATAGCCTCCCACAGCTCATTAGCCTTCTTCTTGAGCGCGGGTGCAGAGGCACCTTCCAAGTCGAGGGGCTTGATACGGAAGCTCAGGGAGATTTTCTTTTCCTGCTCGAGTTGCTCCTTGGTCTTGTGGAAGTCAGCAGCTGAGGCGCCACCACCACCCTAAAAAATGCCATCCAATTAAAAATATTTAATGCTCAATTACCAAACTCTGCATATTTTTGAAAAAATAATAACTAGTAGAGTACGTACGCCGCCACCACTGCCGCCCTTGTCTCGCTTCTCCTGTCGCTTCCTCTCAATTTCCTGAAGACGCTTCATCTTCTCCTCCTGCTCCTTCCGCTTCTTGGCCTCGACGGCAGCCTGTCTGTCCTTCTCTTCCTTTTGCTTGCGAGCCTCCATCGCCTTCTCCTGCTGCTCACGAACAACCTTTCGCTTGGCCTGCTTCTCCTTCAGCTTCTGGAGCTCGTCCTCCTCTTTCCTCCTCTGCTTTCGCCATTCCTCAATGTAAACGTTGAGCTCTTCATCAAGAGCACCACGTTTCTGTTGAGCTCGCTGCAGGGTTCGGAAATCAAAATTTGAAATTATTAAATTCCGATAATATCACTCCTACGCCGCTTATTAATTTACAATTTGACAAGTTACCTTGACGAAATCAGGTTGTACGTCCTCCCTTTAGGTTTAGACATCACGGCAACAAATGGCACGACAAATATATCCCGACAAAACGAAACGGAAATCCGTGCGACATAGACGATGAGGACGACATAATAGGATTTTGAAATATTTTGTGGTTGGTGACGGTTTGAAGTGATAAAAAGACAATATAGAGAGGGAACAAGCACATTACATTAAAATATTTAAATATTACGCATATTACATATTATAGTATAGCACAAACATATAGAGAGAGACTTGGTCAGGGAGAATATTATCCGATTTTTAAAACTTTTTTAAAGGTTACTAGTAATTATTTTTGGTTGGAGAAGTAACTGTTTTAAAAAGGGTGAACTATATGTTACATACATGCAATAATTTATACTAACTAAATATTAAAATTACTGGCTAGTAAATTGCGTTTACTTCAAAGTTAATATGTACATGTTTTTGGTTAGGAAATTTTACATGGGTCATTATAATAAATAAATAATATGAGAGGACGGTGACATTACAAACACGTACTTTTTAGAAGACCTAAAAAGAGGCAACGAGAGAGAGAAAAAAAATAAAAAAAGAGCAATTATGAATTTTATAAATAAATGTAGGATAATAAAAAATATAAACAAATGATACTAAATATTTTTACAAATAAATAAAAATAGTAATTATAAATAATAAACCATTATAAAGTTATGTAATGGTATTTGTTGTTGTTGTTTGTTGGTAAATTTTGAGAATCAACAAATCATTCAAACAGGTTGACTTTCTTTTAAATTAAATATTTAGCAAAAGAATACACTTTTGTGAAGTAGAAATATATATGCATAGTTTGTACAAGTGAAATAGGTTGGATGTATAAAATAACAGTATAATGGTTTTTGATATTTTATACATCAATTTATCATACACGCCCCGACCATCATCAATTTCAACACCGGGTCAGTTTATAAATTGACTTTCTTTTATTTCCTATCCGCAATATTTCCTGGAAGAAAATATATTGGCGAGCTGGCGATAACGTACCTTCTGCAAAAAAAGAAAACAAAAAAAGAACTCAATAAGTTTAGTATATTTCCGGAAATTGCATAATTTTATGTAACAAAAGTTCATATTTTTTGATCAGTGGGTGGATGTGCATTTGTATGAATATTTCGTCATTTGTCGCTACTTTGTTATAGTATGTTTGTCATTGCAAAAAATTACAAGAGAGTCTGTTTCTCTCAAGATTAATGTTTTTGGCAAATAGAAAGGCTGGCAAAATAATGGAGCTATCAGCCAAGTTTATGTGATAAGTGTAATATGTTGCTTTATGGCAATTTCAATGTAGGTATGTATTTATATATGTGTGTGATGTAAAATGTTATTTTCACTTACGGCGCCTCGTCATCACTACATCAGCAGCAACAGAGGAAGCAGTCAGCAGACGGATGATGTTAATTTTCCCGTAGATTGGAGCATCATCACAAACGACAAGAGTCACCAGTCACCACACCGAGGAACAAAAAAATAGAGCAAAGAAATTAGTGAAGGGAGTAGAGAGACGTGTGCATTTTGTCTCTCGCCTTTTATTCTGCCTACGTAAACTGAATGTGACACAGATTGTAAAGCGGAAAGGAGTGGATTCTCTTTCACTTCTTCCCATAACAAAATTATATGTTCATTTTTATAGCCCTATGCAAAACAATACTTTGTCTAGAGAGTGCATAATATTGTAACATCTAAACGTGGATATGGGGACATTTTATATTCACGTGTGCATGAAATGCCCGTAACTGCTTACTAATCAGAGAATATGTGTGTGGCGAAAGCAAAACATAAGCAAGTAGCAAGTTATTCTGAAGGTATTCGAAGATTTAAATGGAACCATATGGACAGACAGACAATCATGATCAATGAAGAAGTACAAGGAAGTACATTGAGGTGAAGAAGTGGATGATGTATTAGGGAAGTTTGGGAAATTAGTGATACTTTCTAGGGGCACTTGAAATGCTCTCGGAAAATAATGCATTTCAAGCACACATGATATAATATACCTATTCAACTAGGTAAGTATGGCATAAAGACATACATTGTGTGATATTAGAATACAGTCGTCACAACATTTTTGGCACAAGATTGAGAAATGAATAACATTTGATTGTGAGAGAACTTTTGTACAAAACTGTTGGGAAGAAACTATCTTTTTCCACCTCGTTATGCCAGTGACGAAATATTTGAAAATTACTTTTAGAAAACTTTGTCTCGAAGGAGAAACTTTTGCCTTTCCAATTAGCTAATATTTCTCGAAATTTTAACTTAAATGAAGCACAATGTTCAGACTAATCGAAATTACAATATGAGAAAAAAGTATTTTGCAATTAAACTTACGAGTATTCTTCCTCGTCCGACATGACTGGAAATTAGATCTGGAAATAACAATTCACAATTTCAAAATGAACCACAATTAAGATATCTCCGAATGCACAAAGTAACAATTAGAAATCAAAACAGGCAAATATTTTTACACAAAATATGATTTTCAATATTACTTAATAGAGATCGACTTTAGGAAGCTGTTGGAGCCGCGACTTGGGCTGCTGACGTTGGACCAAGCGTGCGAAAAAATATTTTCTCAGACTTCCACGTAACGTGCGGAAATTCTGATACTGAGCCAGCCAGAGCCAAGCTATCAGAGGAGAAGAGAGAGAGAGAAGTGGATGCAGAGAATGTTCCTCCCGGAGAATTGAATTTTGCCCGGATTGTTATAATAATAGAATGGAGACCGCCTCACTCCATCTATCACAACCCCATTTTTCGAAACTCGTCAACGTTAAAATAATCCCATCCTCCTTTTCTCCTTCTTCTCTCTCGGGGGATATCATTCAGCTCTACTTACATATTTCACTGCACTCTATAAAAACATTATCATCACCACTAACACCACTTCTCTCTGGGAATATATAAGGTACGCAAAAAAAGTGTTACTAATGAAACATTTTTTTCTTGGCATTGTGCTTATAGTGCCGTTCAACATGCACAAACACACACACAAAAACTTTCTTAATTTTTTTATCATATCACTTTACTCAACGTCGTCGTCATCGTCGTCCCATCCTTCCTGTTGTTGTTTTCTTGCCGTGTTCCTTAAGCGTAAATAACCGAATGTTGGACCAATTCCTACACTCGCTGTCTTGCAGAATATTTTAGCATGCTCGATTTGCGATTATCATCATGTTTCCCTTTCTTCAGTCATCAGTGAAATGAGCAAAACATGTACATATTTTGTCCCATATTGCCATTGGAAAACTTTGCACCAAATTATAAGATGTATGGGTTTAAAGTCTGTGAATATTTCCGCACACATAATATTTGTAACTAGAAATTGCAGCAATACTAAAATGTAATTTTGTCAAAAATAAATAAATTGGTTTTATGTCGAAACTTTTTTTATGCTAGTTCATATTTTTAATTTATTTTACAAGCTGTTTTTTTCGTACACCGGTGCACTTATGTCCCGGTGGCGCAATAAATAAATATTTAGATTTGACAACTGCATGGTTTTGTGATGGATGCGTGCAGCGCAGTAGAGCAGAGAAAACAAATTTTATTTAATGTCATAACGTAGGAGATCAAAGTAGCCGTGGATTTTCTCTCTCTCTTGAAACCACCAAGTATAATATTTTAGTAGAGCGTCAGAAGCACAAGCCATCTCGTTCGGCGTATATTTATGGCCTATTCATTTCATACCACAAACTCAAACTGAAGCGTATACTCTCTCGCAAAGAGCACAAATGTTGTTTCGTCGCTGCTCTTACTCCACTCTAAACTTCAACTTACCAGCATCTAAAGCTACGGAATAGCTCAACTCAACTTATCACAATTTCCTTCCAAGTAGCTGTATACCGGAGAGTGGCTGGTGGTGTCAAATGTTAGCACGAAGTCGGCTTGGATCTGGTACTCATCAAAAAGCTTCTCAAGGCAGATCTTCATGCCTTCGTATGAGTAAATGTGCTTGCTTTCTGTTTTCACTGCGAGAAGGCAAGGTTTGTAGCGGCTAGCTCTAGTGTAGAGCTAAGCACCAACTTAAACGTTGAACAGCGACACGCAAGCAAAAATCACAAATATAAATTCTGGTACGGAATATGATGAGCTCGACTTTTTTCGCTTTTGTGGTGTAAGGCAAACCACAAGAGAGTAGACCAATGCAGAGAATTGTTTATTCCATGTCGAACCGAACACATTGCATTTTCCTATTGCCGTGTTCACACACCTGCTGCACCAGAAGTGCAGCTGGTGATGAGGTGGGCCGGAATGATTTTAAAAATATCAGAAAAATAAAGCAAAGATGTTGTAATCTCGCAATTGTGTCAAGTCTTGTCAAAGTGTACATTTAAAATTGTGACTGGAGGATCAAGTTATTTCTACGCTGGTGGCGTACAGAGAGCTACAAGTTGGTAACTTAATCGAGGATGGTTGGGGACCGTAGTGGTGAAAATGTAAATTATGTCACAAAACCACTTACAAACTTAAACATGTGGGCAAGTAAACGTAGTTGACACTAATAACAGAATTTATTTCGATGACAAAGCTGCTAATATATCATTATATATATTTTATATAGCTGGAAGCCCGGGATTGGGAAGGAGAAACGCAACAATGTGGGTACTTGGGTGACCAATCAAGAATGCGAGACAAATCATCCCTCCCCGATAAATGTCAAACGGATTTCACTATTGATTGATTATGTGGATGCCATGTCGATATCTATCGGAGGCACGACAATGAAATGCAATGTAACCTGTAAGCGTATGAAGTAACAACGTACGATATTTTTGTTATATATGTCATGTCATCAAATTAATGTCGTGATAATCCTCGGGATACTTTATTCAAACTCTAAGAATGAATTTATCTACTTTCGTTTTGTAGAGTGAATTATTGCTGACCATCGCCAATTTGTTAATGAGACACATGGTGATGCAATCACTGGTAACTTGGGGGAATTAAATAGGATGGTAATTATTTTTTAAAGCTTTTAACATAATAATATATCAAACATAATTGCTGGCCAACCTTGTACCTAAATGCCTTGTTCATACTATTTACTTTTTAGTGACTGGATGGACGAAGAATGATGGGATTACTGTGTTCTGTTCGTAAATGCAAACATTTCGAACACTATTCACGTTTAAACCCATAGCCGGCTTCCGCTTGTGAGAAAAATATGGTATGAGTGACAGGGTGCGAGAATAAAAATTACCATCATCATTATGCGGATAATGTGTAAACGCGTATGCATTCCGAATTGCTAAAATTTGAATTCCAAATATTGCTATTATGAAAGCTAGACAAAACTCCAATTATAATTATCCACAATAGTTGTTTTTAGCAACATACTGTATAATTATTAACTTGTATGCAATAAGTTATCATTATTTTTGTCTAAATTATTTAATTATTTTTGTTATCATAAATTGTTAAAAAGGTTTTTTCCTTCTGATTATTATATGGTACACAATGACATTGCAACGGCGATTGAATTTCGAGTTGTTGTGCTCTTATTTGTATTTAAATTAAAATATGAAAAGAAACTCCCAGTCTCAGGCAATCAATTAGTTAATATGAATATGAATTCGTGACATATATACCGTAAATATGTGAATTATGTGATGTATGATTCAAAATAATTCTAGACATTTTCGGAGTCAATGTAACATATGCGATAGTGTGTGATGGGATGTGATTTATTCGATGAATGATTCCTTTTTATGAATGATGAAGAAAGCGGACTGGAAGAAAGGCGGTATGACGATAGGTAATATAAAAATGTAAAAAGCAGGCATCACATTATCTCCAAGTATAGAAAGATTATTTCTATAGAAAATAATAACCGTATTACAGTATTAGAAATGCAAACTATAAAATATTATGTGCAAGTTTGTAACAACAGAACAGGTCAATTTGTCAAATCAAAATAACGCATTGTAATGGTGAGGTAATTTTAATGGCGATATCAAATAACGGATTAAATATCCGAAAACCTTACTTATTTTAAAAATGTATTCACAAATTATTTGTTACCTAATTTAAGTATCGACGTAAACTATTTAGCAATTAGCTTACTTCACAAAGACGTTCAAATTTAATGTTTCTGAGTTTATGGAAAATTGGATTGGAACATACTGGTACTTATATACCCGACCCGTTTCGCTAAAACTTCTCTTTTAAAATCCATTTTATTAAATATAATGGACCGGACAGTCATCATATTGTAATAGCTGTACCGAACGTCAATTGTGTCCATACTTAACATGTAGATATGTACACCAGTTGGATCATGCGAGAAAATGGAACTTGTTTCTTTTCGCATTGAACACGCCAGTGAGAATTTTGTTGGTCAATGACACCATATGTTCGCCACAGGTGTCTGGCGTTTTTTTCTTAAACGACCTTCATAAAACATGAGATTCACATAAAACAATAGTGGGGTAACGAACCTTGAAAACAAACGAGTTTGCACTTTTGTATAAATAATCGAATCTT
Organism: Sinella curviseta; assembly: GCA_004115045.4. NCBI lineage: Eukaryota > Metazoa > Arthropoda > Collembola > Entomobryomorpha > Entomobryidae > Sinella > Sinella curviseta. The sequence continues at coordinate 17,967,372 of CM023203.3, forward strand.
GCGTTAATCCTGTGTAATTCATTCGTTGACATTTTTCTTCGCGTATTTTTTATCAGGGAGTCTAGTCTAGTACGTCTGATGAGTAGGATGGATGATACGCATGTATCATGTGACAAGTTGAAATTATGATTATTTGTCTCTTCGAAATATCTCAAAACGCCTCATTCGCACACGATGAATGGATTCGGTGTTCAATAAACACTCAATAGTTCTACATGACTAATGAATTGATTAAAATATTTTATTTACACAAAACTTTTAATAAACAATTTAGTCATCTTGTTTACTAGGAACAGTATTTCCACGTCCGTCGCTCGTCAACGTTTCCATCCTTTCCAATTCACATGACCAACCAGAAAAGTCAGTATTTGCACCACCGCCCTTCCCCACGTTTACGCCCTTTTGACAAGTCTCAAACATGCCAGTAAATTCTTCATTAAAATCTTTTAACATGGATGTCAGTTTTGTTGTTCTTTCCTCAGCCGACAACTTTGCCAATCTATCCCGGATGATTTGATTTCGCAATTGTGTCCTTTCTTTCAACCTCTTAATCTCCTTCTGCTGAGCGCTGATTGTTTGAGTAGCCTCGCACAACTTGGCCTCTTGATCCTGCCTGCTAGCGTGAACTTGCAAATTCCGTAACTCATTTTGCCGATTTGACGCCTCAGATTGATCTGATTTTAACTGGAAATAGCTCTCTAATTTATGAGACACAGTTTCATCAGTCAGTCTTTTGAATGCACTTGAGGGAACCCGCACTTTAAAAATTGCTATGTTCACATCATCCGTGCACAAATAGTTTCCACTGGCTTGTTCAATAATTTGGGGATCCATTTCTAAACCCTATGGAAATTTTAAAAAATAACTGGGTGCTTCGCGTCGACACTCTACTCTAGGTAGCTCCACTCCAAAGTAATAATGAAATGTGAAACAAATGCAATGCTTCCAGTGAGCAATCAGAAGTCAAATTGACTCTCCTTGGGAAGCAATAACCGGTATTTTCAAGTAGCTTCGCAGGTCTGAAATAGTTGGGCTCTCAAATTTGAAGATTTACAAGACGATAAGACAAAGATACGTCTTAGAGCATCGGGCCATATCTGAGGCAGGAACGATATAAGTCAAACCAGTTCCCCATTCCTAAGGTGAATGCTCGCTGGAAGTACTAGTTCTTGCATCCATAATCAACAAGTCCACAAGTAACTATCCATTTGTAATGTACTTACCCGGAACAGGTTTATTCATGGCTTCAAAATGAATCACATAAACGTTGATATAAAGGTTTTGACACCCAAATATATAAAGGATGGAAAATAACAAGCATACAATTTTTATGGCTTACTAGTCAACAAATATAGCAGAGAAAACGATACGCATATCAGACAGGCCGGGTCAGCAAATAAGAAGGGAATTCATGAAGCAGAGCAGAGAGCTGCTTAAGATCTTGCCCCTTTCTCTTTTCTCCGTTTTGCAGCATGCATATATTGTCATATGGGTCGGGAGAAGAGCAGAAGCAAAGCTGGCGAAATGCTAAAACATACATACCTAGTTGCTCTCCTGTTTACATCAAACAGTGTATGGAGATGCATCTCCAAAACAAAAACAACAATCTTGCCACCACATTATGACGATACTTAAATACACGTGGAAAAATCGTATCCATCCTGCAAAACAATTAAATCAGGTTGTCAACTGTTTGGAAAGTGTGAATATGATCACTGTGTAATTTTCCCAGTGTGTCAAAAAAGTTTTGTATAATAATGTTTAAAGCGGTATATAAAGAATTGAAACAAACGAGAAATCCCTGCCCGTGTCCATCTACACGTATTAACACTTTGTGACAATGGAGTTTACCTTCATTCCATTTCAAACGCTTCATTTCGGGCAGAGGCATGAACCTAACGGTTTTAAACCCTTGGCGTCAAGTTCACCCGCCTCTGTGGAAATTCGTCCACTGGGAGGAGTTCTGGAAAAGCTGTGGACGCAAAATTTGGACAGTAAGAATCAACACCAACTTGGACAGTAATACAAAATTTGTCTTTGAAATTACTTTTACATTTTGCTTCCAGCACTCACTATTCTAAATGGTAATACAACTTATCATAATCTTCCTATTACCTACGTTTCTCTAGCACCATCCAAGTAATGGTAACCCACTTTGTGCCGTCAACTCATCCTGGAACTATTAAAGTCAAATGTGGTGTTTCGGAAGATAGCCCATTTTCGAGACTAGAAGCTGCATGTGAGGGTCATCTGGATAAGTTGAGCTTTGACATGGAAATGGAACTGGGAACAAAAGTTGGAATGCAAAAAATCGATGCAAGAAGTATGCGAAAATATCATTTACTAAATTGATATGTATGTGACGTTGATAGGATTGCGGGAATCAAAATTGGCAATATTGTTGAAAATTACAGATTTACCAATAACCAAATACACGGAGGGCGAGGGAGAAGAAATTGGATTTGAGACGGAGTTCATATTTTCAAAGAAGCTGCAACAGGAATGGAAAAAGGCGACCCGATTTGTGGGGACAATTTGTGTTACCGTTAAAATTGTATGTGATAAGTATCCAGATAAGGTAAAATCTGATAGGTTATCTGATCTTCAGAGAATTAACAGAAGACTGTTAGAAGATTCAGCCACCAGTGATGCTGTAGTAGTGGCAGGGAACGGAGTGGAGGTGAAATGTCACAAATTCTTCCTTTCAGGTAATTAGAATTTATATAAACACAACTTCATTTAATGAAAGCAAAAAATTAATAAACGTTTGTTTACTATTAAATAGAACAGAGTCCTGTATTTCGAGCAATGTTCGAAAGCGATCTCAAGGAGGGTTTATCCGGAGTAGTGAAATTGGAGGATATGTCCGAGCTCGGGGTTCGCGCACTCCTTAACTATATATACTGCTTTGAGATAAGCGAGGAGGTGGCGGAAAACTGCGCAGTGTGTTTAGAGCTTTTGCTCGCTGCTGATAAGTACGACATTCCAAAACTCGGCGAAAATGTCCAGCAAGTAATTTTGCCTAAACCGTACACATGGTTCACCTATCCAGTCGCACTTCAACTATGGCAGTTGGCCAGGTGCAAGGCGGAAGAAGGGATAAATTATAAAATGATTATTGCCAAGTGCGCTGACGTTCTGAAATTGTAGGTGGTGATACTAAAATATTACAGTATGCTACATACATCCAAAGACTTTATTCAATCACGTTCTTATTCTGGTATAATTTGCAGAAAGTCGGCGGCGGAATTACAGAGCTGTCCGGAATTTAAGGAGCTTCTCGCTAAAAATCCGTCAGCGGCCATGGAGCTCTGCATGGAAATCATGAAATAAGACTAGCAAATTATTAAGAAAATCTTTTTGACTATTGTTTTTACATGTTTTAGTATCATAATGTATACTTAATTGTAATATGTGTTTCAAAAGCAAAATGTATCGCTGCTGAGCCAATTATAATTAAGAGGTCTGTAGTCTATAAAATATTTTTGTACTACTTTTATTACCGCTTTCCAAATTTCCAAGTTCAGTTTCTGACTGTAAATATATTTGATAAACGCATGAAACTGAAATCATTTATGAAGGAATTTATTTTTTCATTACTGCAAACTAAATGTGTACAACGTCATAGCACGTTTTCAATATAAATGCATATAATTGGGAAATAAATGGTTTCAGAAAGTAGAGGTCAATACAACATGCATTAAATGTATGTAATATTAATATGGTCATTTGGAGATTATTTCAAGATGTGTTGGAATAGAATTGTTCTGTGCAAAAAAAAAATCCCAATTTTTCTTCTCATTAAAATTACTACAATGGCTTCAAGCTTGTACCTAGAAGCAGATACTTTATATACAATGGAGAGATGGACAAGCGATGAATTCTCCAATTCACTATCTTATAAGCGGAACTAAAATATCGATCCGATGAGTCTGAGAACTTATGAAGGAAGTTGGAGATGGATCTATTCCAGAAGCAATCTATAGAGCATGCAAGTCATCTGGAGTATGAGCATGTACATCTCATAGCCTCGTAGTATTTGTGAAAGAAAGCAATTCACGTTGTGGTGATGAGCACAATTTGGTAAAGTTTTTTTTTAATTTCCAGAATGCCAAACAAATTGCAATTAAGTACAAATTTCGTGTTTATCGTCGTTGGACTGCTGTTGTGTTTTTGTAAGGCACCCAAATTATATGTTCCTGCAAATGAATATGACGTCATGTTCGAAGATCACTTATTATTTTTATTGGGGTTTGCAGCTTACGGGACGGAGGGAAAGGAAAAGTCGATAGACAAGATGATAGAGGATTCAAAGAATAAACAGGTGGCCAGGTTGACGTGTCACGTGTGCCACTCAGAAACTGACAAGAGCTGTAAGGATTTTACGGAAAGTGGGGACGACTTTTTTGGCTTTCCCCAAAATTGCTCCGCTGATGAGAACATGTGTGTGGTAGGTCTTGGACGCCATAATAGCTTAATTGTTTACATTTAACTTTATTTAATTGTTCGTTGAATTGACGAATGTGACTATTTATCTCATCAGGTGAAAAAGTTTGCACTTACCTTAACGGACCGGAACGGCACAACGACGAACATGAGTACTTTCTCCGTCAAAAGGAACTGCAGCCGCAAATGTGATGCTGGATGCGTGGTGATGGGCGAGAGGACGAGATTGTATGAGTTTGTAATTATCAGTAATATGACATCAAGCATATTCCAACTGACCAATTTGCTATTTACTATTTTGTTATTTTTGAAATTAGATACGTGTGCTCGTCGTGCTGCTCAACGCCACTGTGTAACGTGGGTAGTGGTTCAGGCAGAGTGCAAGATCCAATCCAGAGTATTTCCAACTATGTAATGAAATCAATTGCCGAGTTACCATTTACCTTCCATCAAGTATTAAACTGCTTATCTTAGAGAGTGATACCGCCAAATAACTAAATCCAATACAATCAAATGTCGTACAACGTTACTATTATGTTTGTTGTAAATTTTATTGTTTTCGTCAAAACCGAATGTGAAATAAAATTGCCCACCTGTTATCAAGCTTTAAAGAGAGTATGCGTACACTAAATGTAAAACGTCACACTCGTTCATGTTTTGCTTACTGGAATCCACCGGAGAGGACAAAAGGCTCAATTGCGATACATTGTGCAGTCTGCCATTCCAGATTACAGACGTTAACTTGATACTATCTTGGTTAATTATAAACAAAATGAAGCTGACGCACAACTAAATTTAGCATTTTGATTAGAATCATATAGGATGAGTTTATTGCATGAATCATAAAAAATCAAGTATAGATTTCAAACTATTCCAATAAGAGACCGACTTGTTTTGTAAAGGAATATCAATCGTATTATGCGCTTGTGGTTTATAAGTTGGGGAATCTCATAGTTGATTTAAAGAAGCTTTCACGGAACATGTTTTCCGACAGGGCTTCAACCTATAAACCTTTACTTGTTCCAACTCCAAACAATACATGCGTTTTGCTTTGAGAAATCAATGAACTCCTTAATTTCTGAAACTTGGGGACATGTTGTTGCTACACAAATTATAAGTTGCTGTTGTTGACAAAAAGATAATAGATCTACACAAACAGCATAATAGGTAGTGTTTATGAATATTTGGGGCATTGTGGGATTCCGAGAATCTAACACCAAATATTGTATTTAGAGACAAATCCTGCCCAGTACTTACTTGTGTTGTTGACTCGTTTACTAGGAAATTCCGACAGCAGTCTCACAAAACAACACAAATGCTTACATATCAGAATCCACGTCAGAAAAATTAAGTTTTGTATTAATGTATCGTGTCTAAAATTAAAACTAGGAACAATGATTCACAATACTTGTCAATACTTTGCTTTGTATTGTCGGAACATGATTCGATGGTTACGCAATGTATATCCCTCATCAAATGGTAAAAAGGATCTTCAAGGTCGAAATTCATTACGGGGCAATGCGAAACCTAGCAATTATCATTACGTGTCCCAATGAAACTTTAAACTTGGTGATTGGAACCATATCGATAGCATTTGCCGAGATAACACGACTCAAGGCAACAAAATACGCAATTCAAATTTCGTAACACAAAACAATTTAATGTCAGTCGAGCCAATGCTCCCGGAAGCTTCCTCCAGCATTTCCTTTACCACATCACATACTACCAATAAGTTGCTGTTTAAATTGTAACATAAAGCAAGAGCATCCTGGTATCGCATGAACGCCAGATTGATAAATTACGTAATTACGGGACTGGGAATATACATAAGAAATTATTCAAATGTAAGATCAAAAGTGGGCTCAAAGTCAAAGGGGTTACGTCAAGTGAAGGACAAGGACACTTGGAATTTCTCAAACTTTAAAACAATCAGTAAACACTTCTCAGAAACGGAATTATAGAACAGTGACGTCTCAGTAAATTGAAATTCAAAATAATTTCAAAATTCTAGCTGACCACTTCAAAATATGGAGCTTTCACACAATTGGATCAGGAAGTCAGCAAAAGCATGCCGCCCAGCTTGCTTCTTGGTAAACAACGCATTGTTTCGCGTAAAATTTGTTGTTGATCTTTCCGCTGCTACAAATGAGTTCAATGGAAGCTGAAAACTGTAGAACGCAATTGAAGTGTTCGCACATCAAAAACAACGCAGCTCAGTACAATGCAATTAGTGCATGGACCATGAGTATAATAGACTGACAATTTCTTGGGCCGACCTTCGATGGGGAGAACTGCACATTTGTCTCTCCCTTCTTGTTATTCTTCTTCCTCTGGCACTGACGTAACGAGCTGGAGACTGGATGCAACCCCAGCATCATTCATCGTGGCAAAATTTCACATCCCAGACAAATCCAGCGTAACGGTTCAGACGGAAAGGTGTGAGCCTGCGGAACACATTCACGGTGTACTCACGCATTTCGCCATTCAGTTTGCTGGTGTTGTCTCATTTGCAAAATTAAAATTTTAATTTAGGGCCTACTAATATTTTGATTAGTACATCTTATTCTCAACGTAATTTAAGTGTGTCAATAAATTAGCTCTCTGTAAGCACCTATGTTATGGAGGAATCATGGAGCAAATTTTTTGAAGAGGCTACCGAATTCTGGGTTCAATTTGTGCTACTTCCATTTGTCATAATTCTGGGGGCAATAGGAAACTCGATCGCAATCTACATTTTGCTACGGAGGAAACTTAGACTTTCGTCAACCATGTAAGCACAAACAGTTAGTAGAGCTGACGTTAAGCATTGTAAATTGAATTGTGAATTAAAAAAGACATTTAATTAAATTTATAACTGCGTTACGAATATCTAGTCTTGTTTCCTTTAAACTTCCCTAGCTACCTGACGGCGCTTTCACTCTCAGACTTGTTATCTCTCCTCTTCACTTTCACCAACACACTGCGCTACTATGACTGTATAAAGTCCGTGGAACTTTACTGGACGTATCTTCCTGTTGGATTGTGGATTGCGGATGCATTTCGTAAGGATTTCACATTAAAATTTTCAAACTTGTCGAGTAGCGGTTGCTACGACAACTGCTCATGGAGCATAAGTTGTAGCCCAGATTTTTTATTCGCGCCTCTGCAAATACTGGTGCCCGGTTAATACCAGTTACTACCATCTGTCCATTGTGTCCAATTTACATTTCTGTACAATTTGCAGGTTATGCATCTGTTTGGCTGGTAGCCTCTTTTACCATTGAACGCTATATTGCCGTATGCCATCCCATGCTAATCAAGGTATGTTTCTTGTCTTAAATTTAAAATGAGCAAGTTATTTCTCGATGTAAAATGCTTCGTCGTTTTATATATATATTAATTGATCAATTAACTAATTATAGCAAAATTACTAACTATTCATAAATAATTAATTTCGGAGAACAAAACATAAATTAATTTGTATTTCCAAGTACATTAACGAGTAATTCCGTAGCTTTGAATTCACCAGGAAATTGTTCTTCTTTTTAATATGTACACAGGTACGCATACATGTAATAAGTTGATATGGAGTAGCCCAAACATATAATTTGGCTCAAGTCGTCGTCGAGGAGTACCCTGAACCGGGAGCATTTTTAACGCTGACATTTTGAGTACCTAGTATGCCATTTCAGGAGTATCGTACCACTTAATTTATTTTTAAGGAGTGCTCAGGTAAGTCGCTTAAATTAAGTTTTCAGAACAATCCCAGCAGCAGCGCATACTAGTTTTAAATCAGTTTGAAGCAAGGTATAATCCGATTGCGTCGTACATAATATTAATTACTACTTACTGGGACGGATAATTTGTTATTTTAAATTTTAAATTTCTAACGCATTCCCTGTGCCCATAAAAATATGTACAGTGTTTGCATTGCAACAACAGTGACACCCTTATTAAGCTTTAATTATGACGACAATAACTGAGTTTTTAGACCTTCCCAAAATAAATATGCTACACAGTCTCCCCATTTGGATTCACGTGCAGTGACAGTAACAACGTGTGTGCTCCTTGCCAGCTTTCTCGCATCCGTTCCCACATCATTAGAATGGAAAGTAGACTCGATCACTTACACAGATCAAATTGATGGCGGAGAAAATACGGTAACAAGATATGCTATTCGTCTCCTGATATCGTGGTCCGTTTTGAATATGCGTCGTACCTATTTTGGGGCGTTTTAATTACAAAACTGTCCCACCGCATAAATAATTACAGCATCAAAGAAATATCAAATCAGTAACTTGTATCATGTCTGACTCAAACAATTTTAGCAAATGATTTATCCCTGTGTAGATTTTCACTTTGAAACTGTCCGACCTTGGACCAAGTTCCTGGTCTCGAATTACATATCGCTGCGTTTCCACGCTCACATTTTTCGTGGTCCCTTTCTCGATTTTGACAACTGGAAACTTTCTGCTGGTGCGAGCAGTGCGGGCATCCCAGAAATCGCGGGAGCGTCTTATCAGCTCTTACGTTCAACTCCGCCACGCTCATCTATTTCGTCGCGATAACCACGTAACAATAACACTCATTTTAATTGTGGTTCTGTTTCTCGTTTGCCAACTGCCCCAAACGCTGCTCCAACTTTATTTTTGCGTGTGTACTCCCGAGAAGGATTCACCTCGAGAAAGTGTATTGGCAGGACTTGATCACGTTTTCAGTCTACTCGGCGCCACGAATGCGGTCTCAAATTTTATTCTCTTCATAGCCAGTAGCAGAAACTACAGACAGGCTTTCATTCACTTGTTCAGCCTCCACTCGGTTTCACAGCGCGTTTGGGGAAATAGTTGTAGGGAGGACGTGGCAGTGTTTCCCCGAATCCTTACACTCAGGCGTGGAAGACTCAGGTTTTGCGCTGAAATCTAAAAATGTATATTAATTGATATTTGAAGTTAGTATTTAAAAAAAATAAGTTGTTTTTATTTCTGAGCAGGTTGGCTGCAAAGATGTATACTCAAGAACAGACGGCGACGGGTATGATGGGGCAACGAAAGTGCGTTACGTCTGTGGAATATCAGACCAACTCGACGGGGTTTTCCACAAAACCGCAGTATTGGGAACATGTGACGGTATAGGATTAAAACGCGGTATTATATACATACATAGCTTAGTTTGTAATATGTAACAACACATTGTCATGATATTGGCAGATGTGTTTAAATAGTGGCATTGTTTGTATTCCAATTTGTGAAAAGTACGGACTGAATAAAAAGTCTGCGAAATTATTGTCACATTTGCGCAACGACAAAACCAGAAATGATATTAGCACAATATTGACAAATCCTTTCACTTCAATCCTGTCGGAAAAATTGGTTAGGACGCGAATCAATTTGCGCTATTCTTGATTTTCGAAATAAGGCAGACATGCTGAGCAACTTTGTCAAAAAGCAATTTCGAAACACCTTGATTTTGACACGTTTCAAAATTTACACAATTTTAATAAAAATGTCACCAACAGAAGGAAGGAGAGAAATCCTGAAATAAATTTTCTGGTTTTATATAATATTCCAAGTTGTTTTCTCCTTAATGGTTTATATCGACCATATCAACTAACAATTGAAATTAAAGCCCGAATGATATCCGCAACAGCACCTTTACTTTCGTTCGTCAAGACAATGATGGAGCTTGTAATGTATGTCCAGAGGAGATGTACTTTGATTCGTTCCCAGGTTTAGAGAAAGTCGTTCCTTTCAAATGTCCATCCTCACTATGCTGGACAAAGGCAGTTGGAACGTCCGAAGGAGACACTATGCCAAAGTGACAATGAAGTACGAGTTGTATCTCTCTCATGAGGAGCAGTTCAGGCGTGTCTTAATACCCATTATTTACGCACAGATTCTACCCGTAAAATAATATAAAGGATGCTTTATTAATTCCAGCGCTAGGTTTGAAAAGTGGAAATAAAGAGCAGGATATTAATTCTTGTACCCGTTAGTACCGGTGACAACTAATTTGGAAGGTAATGGTCACGTTGAATACATAATTGTTCTACATTCTTTTAACTACCCGTATATTCAAATGATTATGTTATATCTTTAGGTCTAAGTCAATTCGACACAACATTCATAAATGCTGAACAAACGCTGAATTCGGATATACTTAGAATTGGATATACATTTGGTTGAAACCATCACGAGAATTGATATAGTAAATACTCTCAAACAAATTGGTTTATAAATGAAAGCTCCCTAATACATTCACAGCAAATATAATGTTGCATTAGTCCGCGAGACTTGCTTCCAATCAACTGCATTAAAAATCATCGAGTTCAAAGGAACTTCAAAATATTGTTTGTCAAAATTTCCAGGTTTGTTTTTTGTTTGTTCGTTTTGTTGTCGTTTTGCATTAGCAAATATTTATTCATCAGGTCGCATGATTTGAAGAATGCATCAGGACCAATCACTTGCACGAGGAGACTCAGAAATAGTTGCGAATTGCTGAATATTAGGAACAATCACGTGATGTAGTTAAATGCCGAAATTGCCGCGCCAATTAACGAATGATCTCCATTTCAGTTCTTCAACAATAATTGCAAGCTATGCATCAACACGTTGGAAAGCCAAGCTCAAGCGGAAGGACAGTTGCCGTATTTTCTTAAGACGGAAAATTTATAACAACTAACTTTCTGAAGAAAAAAAACAATGACATTCATGAAACGTTTTACTCCTTCAATGATTCCTCGTTTGCATATTCCAAGAGACAAAACACGGCGTTTGCAGCGTAGCCAGACAAGATATGCCAACATCGAAATCATGCAATTGTAGAATGATGTAAGCATAAGGACGTATCATGTTTCCATCATTATAGCAGATCGCTCATACAAACGGGCTGTGCTTTCCGGTGTGTGGTTTTGATATGACATTGTTGCCCCCTACACGATTCCAGAATCTTGTATTTTTTTGTTTTCCACCTCTCTCCTCTCCAGCGTATTACTTTCCAGGTCAATCTTGTGAATCCGCTCAGACTGAAACATGTCTCGCTCGTGTGTACATCTCCACAACGACAAACGCTTACATCTCCAGCTTTCACACTTTCCTATCTGGTCGGCTTCCTTTACGGTGCTTAAAGCAGTTAATACTCAATTTCAATTTTGTATCAACTTAATGTACACATTTGACGCCAGGTTGAACAATTTTGGATCTAAAGTAATAATCACATAAAGTATATCGTATGGCAGGAACATGGAGCGAAATGTTCAGAGACTCCACCGAGTTCTGGGTGCAGTTTGTTTTCTTTCCTGTAGTCGTTGCAATTGGGGTAATCGGAAACTCGATCACGATTTACATTTTGATAAGGAAAAAACTCAGACTTTCGTCCACAATGTGAGCAATTATAAATACGGATTTGACAGTGATTTATTATCTACCAATAATAATAATAGTGTACTTTAAAAAATATTATTTTAAATTTTGTTTCTTCATCTTAAGTATTTGATAACCAAACGAATTATATTTAATCTTAATTGTGTGAGCTCGTTTTTCATTTGATATGTTCCTCCAGATATTTGACTGCACTTTCACTTTCGGATCTGCTCTTCCTGCTTTTCTCTTTCTCCGTCTCCTGGAAGTTTTATGGACACATGGAGTCGATAAGGAGCTACTGGGTCTATGTACCAATCGGGTTGTGGTTTGCGGATGCAGCACGTAAGCTCACTCAAAAACTAATTAAATAATTTCTTGTACTTGCAGAACTAATAGCTTCGAATTTCATTGTATGCCATATTGCCCGGAATGATTAATTTACGGAATGTCAACGAGGCGTAATTCCTCAAGTTGTGCTCAAGGTTGTCTCTGTTCCGGTCAATACCGGCCTTTATGTGCGGTGCGGGTTTTGACGTGATTGCAACTCTATCTGCTATTTTTGTTCTCGCTTTTTTTTTGCACAGGATTCACATCTGTTTGGCTGACAGTGTCATTCACGGTGGAGCGCTACATTGCCGTCCGCCACCCAATGCTGACCAAGGTATGCCAAAATAAACATATCTCAACTAATCTAAAGCATGTTAAAAGTGAGTTGACAATCTATTTCAATTATTCACAATTAGTTGTATCCTTCAATAATCCTCCATTTACAAGAATAGAAGGTTGGAGAAGGTTTTGCAAAAAAAAGTTGCAAACTTTTACTTATTTCTCAAGTTGTTTACAGGTGTATGGGTGACGCATATTATAGCTGCCTAAGTAAACACTCCAACTCAAAACACTTGCACCCAATTACGACCCAACATTTATTTTCTAGGAAATTCTGCTCTCTACAAAAAAAAGCTTTGCAAATATCTGGTGAGTCATGACATGTGATCTCATAAATAATACAGTTTTATTAGTTGTCCAAATTTAGCCGACAAAAAATTTCAACAGCTTGTTATCGTAGTGCTAGTAAAAAATAATAATTTTGAACTAGAAGAAATGTTTTAGAGAACATTGTATTTTGTATTAAGCCTCTACTCTTTCTCTCCAGCCGGATTACTCATTAGTACCGTATTATATTTTTTTTGTGGAATCACCTGAGGATAAGCTGCCATGGTAAGTGATTTTTCATATTTCATAACTGGAGCAAATTTCCTCATAATGCTTTAGTTTGCCAAGTGGCAGGAGTAGCTTTTGAAACTCGAAATGATTTTGTGCTTTATATAAACTGGGGTAAGTGTAGGTCTCGCCAGGGAACAATAACTTTATATAAAATATCACATAGTAAAAATGCACAATGGTGCATTGCCAATAAGTAAACGCTGTCAAACAACTTGTATATAAAAAATTGTGGATTGCTTATCCGCATAAGTTGACAAAATTGTACTGCATTTTTCATTACTTCCTTTTTTTTGCTTTCAAACCGATCCTCACAGTTCCCCTTTTCGGATACGCAGGCAGGAATTGTTGCAACTTGCGTCTACATCCTCTGCTTTATCGCAGCCATTCCAACGTCCGTCGAGTGGGAAGCTGTCATCAGATACGCCGCACAAACCGGAGGAACAAATAATACGGTAATAAGAAACTTTTTGTTGTGGTGGCTTCCCTACGTTCCTGGAATATAATTCCAGCGCTCCATAATAATAATAACGTATTTTAATAATATGCAAAGAAAACAAGTTCCATCTCACACTCAAGAAAACAAAAAAAATAAAAACTTTTAGTTGATAACAATTTTGCTTGATTCCAGGTATATTCCATGGGCTACACCAAACTCGGCAAGAATTCCGTCTTTCGTCTGACTTACCACGGCCTCTCCACACTCCTCTTTGCCCTTATCCCGTTCATCATCCTGGTAATCGGAAACTATCTCCTGATATCCGCCGTGCAAAAGTCGCAAAAGATCCGCCTCGCACTCATCAGCTCTCACGTGCGCCGGCGACAGGCTCATCTGCTCCGGCAAGAGAATCGCATCACGGTCACGCTCATTATGGTAATCATCCTGTTTTTCGTATGCCAACTGCCCAAGTCGGCGCTGCAGATGTACACGTGCGTGTACACGCCCGAGAAGGACTCTCCTGGGCAACATGTTTTGATTGGGATCGAACACATTTTCAACCTACTCATGGCCATCAACGCCGTCTCCAATTTTGTCCTGTATATCGCGAGCAGCACAAATTACAGGCAAGCTTTCTCTGACTTGCTCTGCTTTCTCGGCGCCGTCAACCGGTTTCGGGACAGAAGCTTAGCCGAGGTTGTTGTCGTGTTTCCCAGGATTCTACCACTCGAGGACATATTCCGGTATGGCTTTATGGCTAACAAGTACACTTGCTACTGCGTGTATTTAAGTAAACGAAAATATAGCATTGAAGTTTGTGTCATCATTTCAGATACGCTGATGAAGGTGGGGAAATTGAAGTGAACGAGATGATGCTTTGCGATAGCTGCGAGTCCAGCGATTGTATCAACTTTGGAGCGGTCATTCTGGAAAGGAAGTGCGCCACTTGGCCGGAAGTTCGGAGAGGAGAAAGCGGTCGGTCATCAAAAGAAGCTGTTACGGTATAATAATTAATGCATTTTGTAGCGAGCGGAAGCAAAGGTGTTATTAGTTCCTAGTAAAATATGTTTTTTTGCAAATAATGACAATAATAATTTGGAAAGAAACCCACACTTTCGTGGAACTGTATTATGAGCTATATTGTATGCTCCACGTAAACATATTCATGCATTGTGTAGTTGAGTAGTAGAAACTTGTAATTTGAAGGACTGAATTAAAGACTGGGAACAGGGTTTATGAACACTTGTTTGTACTTTAAAATATATGAGGCGTGTATTACGTGCATTATTAATTGGATCACGTGAGCAACTAATGGCTAGAGGAAAGTGAAAGCTGATGTGTAACGGATACGGCATCATCCGCAAATCACATGTGTCCCATTCATGATTATATCAGAAACCAATCATGAGCACAATCTATTGTCTCACAGCTCTGCCCACATAACCGCCAAACAACAATTTTTGTGCAATGTGATTTTGCTTTCTTTGCCGGATTCTGTTTTGATACAAGCGGTAACAACAGTTACTAGAAGCGGAAGCCGTAGGCAAATCCTCGTGAATACATTTTGCGTGCTGGCCAAATTCTAGCAGCGCAAGTTGTTTTGATGGCATTTTAAAAAGTAGAGTTCTTGGAATGTATTTGTTTTTGCTAATGAGGCGTAGTATCGGCACGCTTTCTTTTGGGTTTTTGTGCAGACAATGGGCACAACAAAGGACGGGATAAAGCACGCATTAAGGTAGCCGGTTATGATATCTAATTACGTGACACATGGTAGATATGAGCATGTCTAAAAACTAACACGAAGTATTTTCTGCAAAGAGAAGAAACAAAATCCTCGCAATAAAACATCTGGCGTTTAGGTTCACCGCGATTTATTCCTTTGCGACAGACAAGCAAAAGGTAACTTGCAATATGTTTTTTATTTAAAAATCCACAACTATTTAAAAAATACATTTTTCACGCTCCCATCTCGAATCATAATTTGTACTTCACAACAGGTCGGCTTACATTAGGAAACGTGTACAGCTAGTCATATCTATTTGTATCCGTGGTACGACATCTCCCATAAATTAATAAACAAGCCACTGGAGACACAGCGCTCTGTCCGCTCTCTCACCATAAAGTCATGAACAATTATTAGAGAGACGGCCCAAAACTAAGCATAAACAACGCTTCCAAAAGTACACACAATAAATCATCCCATCGCATTCCCGCAAATGTCAGCAAAGCTGTATGAAAAAATTGTGTAAGGAGAGCGCCGAACCATAATATTTATAGATCCGCATTGATTCCATCGTCCTCCCCGACCTTAGGCATTGGCCAAAACGTAAGGAAATCTCTGTCCATCACTCAAACATCTCAACACAATTCTCTAAAACAATACATACATATTGACGTAATAACAAGCTTTGTAAGAACATTTGTTGAGCGATGACGACGACGACAAGACAAATAATATGACGTGTGCACGCACCAAACAAGGAGGTAATGTGTTCATATTTCTCAGTCTTGTTCTTTATAAGTTTTGTGTTTTTTTGTTGCGAAAGCCCATACTTTTTCCACGTAGTTGGCTTGGCTGGTTTGTCCATTCATAATTTCAGGCAACCCGATATCTACTCTACAAAGTGACCACACAACTCATTCTGACCACTGCCCAGGAGGATTATACAAGGCAGCAGCAGAATTGGAAAGAGTAATTTGTGTTTTTGTGGGATTTTTTATATGCCCATTTCCGGCTATTAAAATTATACTGATTAGGAAAAAAAACAGATTAGACAAATAATATGGTAAACAAAGGAAGTAAACACTCTCTAAAGGAGAAAAGCACTCCGCCTACTCCCACGAGTGCTCCTGTTGATATAGGAAATTGCGGATTACACAAGAGTGGAAGTGAAAAGAAGGTGTCGAGTGGTGAAAGCAATCTGATTCTTCCTAATGGCGCCAGCAGTGACAATGTGGTGACGGCGGGTAACAACGTAAGCGAGACTCTGCGTCAAGAAAAAGTGAAAGCTTTTTGAATGCAATATGAAATCTTATAACTAAATATTAACTCCTTGATACATTGTTGCAACTTATATAGTTTCATCATATCAAATATCACCTATGTAGTACAGTGGACGCTCAATTGGTTCGAAACCTGGCTGCACAGGAATACAAAATTCAGCAAATTTTCCCATGCTTGCTGTACATGTTTCAACTGTCCCTCCTTTAATGTATTAATTGTTTTACGATAGTCCACTTCTAGACATCAAACTTGAACTCCCAATGATATGAAGTCATAACTTTCTTCTCAGAAGTTCCTCCTTTCAGGTAATCAAAACAAGTGGTAATATACACTTTGGATGCTAATGCGAATTTAGTAACTATTGTTCCGTCCATTAACAGAACGAAGTCATGTCTTCCGAGCATTGTTCGAAAGCTTTCTCAAGGAGGGCATATCCGGAATCGTGAAATTGGAGGATATGCCCGAGCCCGGCGTTCGGGCACTCCTAAATTATCTATACTGCTGTGACTTAAGCGAAAAAGCGGAAGGGGGCTGTTGCTGGCTGCCGATTAGTACGACATTCCAAAGCTCGGCGAAAATGTTCAGGAAGTAATTTTGCCTAAGGCGCATACGTGGTTCACATATCCCGTCGCGCTTCAACTATGGCAGTTAGCCAGATGCACGGCGGAAGAAGGGCTAAATTACATAAGGATTATTGCCAAGTGCGCTGACGTTCTGCAATTGAAGGTGGCCATACGAAAAAAATATACTTCCAGTAATCCATGGCCTTATTTACTCACGCGATTTGTTGTGTTGTTTTTTTTTTGCAGAAAGTCGGCGGCAGATTTACAGGCATGCCCGGAATTTAAGGTGCTGCTCACCAAAAATCCGACAGTGATGATGTTCATACATGGAGCTCTGTATGAAAATTTGATTACTTTTTTGCAATTAATATGTCAGTGGCAACGCATTAGTTCACCGCAAGCGGCTGAAGCAAGTATTATTAAATGCTAGTATAGATAATTATTTTTGTATATCTTTTAATACCGTTTCCAAATGTCATTATCTTTCTTTAACTTCAAACATAATTTTAAAACGCATTCTACTGAAATTGTAAATTATCATAGATGATATGCAACGACTTTTTCATTTCTTTACTTCAAACGAAATGTACAAAATGTTATAAACGTTCTCAATATACTTGCATATAATGGGAAATAAATGGTTTCATAAACTAGTGGGTAGTACAAAATGTATTAAATGCACGTAATTTTAATATGGT
Organism: Sinella curviseta; assembly: GCA_004115045.4. Taxonomy (NCBI): domain Eukaryota; kingdom Metazoa; phylum Arthropoda; class Collembola; order Entomobryomorpha; family Entomobryidae; genus Sinella; species Sinella curviseta. The sequence goes on from CM023203.3 coordinate 17,985,080, forward strand.
CATTGTACGAAATCTCAATGTGAATTGGAATGTCCTATGCGGAAAAAAACTTAATTATTCTTATCATCAAAATTATTAGGATGGCTTCAAGCTTGTACCAAAGCGCAGATAGGTACACATTTTGTATCCAATTGAGAGATGGACAGGCGACGAATTCTACAATGCACTATCTTTTAATCGGATCTGAATTATCGATGCGATGATGCTGAGAACTTGTTAAGGAAGATGGACATGAATCTATTCCAGAAGCAATCTATGGAACATGCATGTCATCTGGAATATGAACATGTAAATCTCATAGCCTCGTAGTATTTGTGAGAGAAAGTAACTCGCGTTGTGGTGATGAGCACAATTTAGCAACGATGTTTTTGTTTTCGAAATTTCGAAGATGGCTAATTATTTTTATGTGTTTTTGCAGCTTACGAGACGGAGGGATAGGGAAAGGAAGGAAGGAAGGACCGGATGGGAACAGCGACAAACAATAGCACTTTCTCCGTGAAAAGGAACTGCGGCCGCAAATGTGATGCTGGATGCGTGGTGATGGGCGAGAGAACTAGATTGTACGAGTTTTAATCTTCTGTAACATGACAACAATTATATTCAAATTGACCAACTTGCTAACCTATTTACGATTTTGTTATGTATTGAAATTAGATACGTTTGCTTGTCGTGCTGATCAACGCCACTGTGCAACGTGCGCACTGGCTCAGGCAGAGTTCCAGATCCAATCCGCAGTATTTCCAGCTATTTAATGAAACCAATTGCTGAGATACCACTTACCTTCAATCAAGTATTAATATGCTTATCTTAGAGAGTGATACCGCCAAATTTTTAATTCAATACAATCAAATGTCGTACAAGATTATTATATTTGTTGTATATTTTTTGTGCTTTTTGTGAAAACCGAATGTGAAATAGAACCACCCACACATTATTAAAGCTTCCAAATGATTCTGATTAAGATACGTAATATTTATTCAGCAATATCGGCATGCTACATATGTTTATAATGTGAACTTGAGCTGAGCATGTTTTAAGGAAATAAGTTGATCCAAGTTTATTTCAAAATGTGCTGTTATCTTCAAAAATGTCGTGTGCTTCACGTTACACACACAAATCCTTTCACTTTCCATTTCCGTCTTTCATGGTCAACCTGAAACCGTATGATTGTACATGCGTAGTATTATAAATAAGTTCTGGTTACAATTTACAGCATCCGACAAGCTTAAAAAATTCACTAAAACGCAATGCAGCTTATGCAAAGAATTTTCAGGGATCCCCAAAATTATATCTCGGTTTAGTGAATTTCATAGTATTTAGCGGGTAATACCCAATGTGTCTTGCAATAGCTACAACTAAAGCTACAGGACATATACTACTCATTAATTCCAGCCTGCCTCCATCCAACCGTGCATCTTTTGAATGTCAAATTTCTTGTTGCACATAAATATAACCAGGATGATCCCCGGACAAAATGTAGGACTTGCTCTGGTAGGAGAATTTCTCGTAACGTGTAATTGTACGCCTTTCGCCTTGCTGATGGCTACAGACAATGTAAAGATAATCACTGCTCATCAATGATTCTACATGTATCTGAGGCGTCCTAATTACAGGCATATTAATAATATATTATCCGAATTTGCACCATAATAAGCACCATAAGTGCATCATTTAATTTATTTGAAATTTTTAAATTAATATTGTCACAAAATTGTACACATTAAAGATATTTTTGGGGTGATGTGGTGGTGTCTGTGTGCCCCCAACCTACATGCGGCACAGTTTGTCCAGCGGTGTGGTCACACGCCTTCTCCATTTACTTTACTCAGGGTTCTGCTCTGCACGTGCAGACAAACCTAAAATAATGTAGAAAAGTGAAGCAGCAGCAGCAGCACCACAGAATAACTCCTCTTTTTTCACACTCTCTTCTCAGATTCCGCATGCACAAGTAATGCAACCACACTTGTCCATCGGACATTAAAAACTTAAATCTTTGTAATTCGAAAATTACTTTAAATAAATTTGACTACTCTTGTGAAAATTAACTAATCCGGCTCGTCTTCGGAACACACTTTATTCTCACCACCGTAATCCTGTGATCCGAACCTTATTTTCATCAAAACCGTTAGATGCACATTTTGGGTGTAGTGACTTTGGGGGCTGCTCATAATTGACCTCGCCTCAATATTTAACTAAAATCGCTCATTTTCTAACATTTGTGGCGAACCTGCCAGGATTGCGGCTGTTTTGTGATTAGTAAAGTGATCAGTGATTCTCAGAAAGATGACGGATCAAGCGAAAGGCAAGAGCAAAGTTACCGTTACCGTGAAAGCAGAGGGGGAAGAGTCTCAAGATGAACATGACCCTTCTTCACTCTCCGTGGAAGAGAAGGTGCGCAAACTCAGCACCACTGAAGACGGTGCCCCGGACAGTAAGACTCCCAGTAAATCGGCATCAAAGAAGGCTCTTAAAATAGACTACACGGCCATTACTGAGTCAAAACGGGACCACCTCAGCTTTGCATCATTGGAGTTGGAAAGTGAGTTTCGAAGCGACCCAATCGATTTTGAGGAGCTCACCTATCACTGGCATGTTTACAACATCCAGTTTAAAGACTACAACGATAGCGCTAGGCGGTTACTGGAACAACACATGAAAGAGAAACGGGATGACGAAATAAAGCAGCTGGATGGAGAGATGACCATGTTCAACAAGCAAAAAATTAAGTTAGAATACCAATTTAATAAAGTTGCTTCTGCTAATAGGTTCGTTTCCACCCCGGTATCAACGGCACCCGTGGCGATTGGAGATAGTAGCATGAAGCTGCTTTACCCGAAGAGAGAACTCCCTCAATTCTCTGGCGACGTGAGGGACTGGTTGGCGTTCTCGGCAGCGTTCGCAGAAATCGACAAAGATAAGAGCCTGTCAGACACGGACAAGTTTCACTTCCTCCTGCAATCAACGAAGGATACATCACCAGCGAGAAGACTTCTCAAAAGTTTCACGTTTACAGCAGCAAACTACCAACCAGCCTACAAAAGTCTACGAGACCGTTACGGGAGATCCAACGTGCTTATCAAGGTCTATGTGAGGGACCTTCTTCAATTAGTGATTGAGGCGTCCTCTGGAAAGTCAATGGATTTCATCGACCTCGTCACCACCATCTCATCACAAATTAATAATCTGGAGACACTTGGGGTCACCCAAGACAAATGTGCCCAAGTGCTCTACCCAGTCGTAGAATGTTGTCTCCCCTCAGACGTCCTGCAGGCTTGGCAGCGGCATTCATCTTTCAAAGAAGAACTCCCCGAGCTCATCAAATTCCTCCAGGGAGAAGTAAACAATTTCACAGAACGCTCCCTGGCTCAGTTTAACCTTGGCGGAGGTAACCACAACAGCAATGGAGGATCAGGAAAGACCTCCAAGAAGCAAAACAAGGACGACGTTGCCACCACGTCTTCATTTTACAACGGCAGCAGTGGCAGTAAAGGCAACAACAATGGAGGGGGCAGCAGTAGTAACAACAGCAACATGAAGCCAACGTGCGTCTTCTGTGATCGTGGCCATGCATCGCTGGAGTGTCGGAACGCCCTCGGTATGTGTCTTCAAAATAAAAGAGAAGTAATCAAACAGAAAGGTCACTGCTTTATTTGTTTGAGGAAGGCATCTCACCAGCAACAAGATTGCAAAGCAAAACTTAAATGCTCCATTTGTCGTCGTCATCACTACGCCGTCATGTGCCCGAATCTTGACGCAGCGGTGGAAAGTAGCTCCACTTTTTCCCCTGCAAAGCAGACAAACGCAACGCCAGATAACCAAGACAAAGCAACTGTGTCTCCTCCACATTCAAAGGACGGAACCACTTCTACAATGTCAAATGAAGTGCGATCTCCTGAGGTACCTTTGCAGACGCTCCAAGTCATTGTTCATGGACCAGGTGGAAAACGGAAGTACGTCAGAGCAGTACTCGACCCCGGTTCCCAGAAGAGCTACGTACTCTCCAGCCTGGCGACAGAACTTGAGCTAAAGAAAGTGGGAGAAGAACACGTCGTTCATCAGTTATTTGGAGGAACCAAAACTAAACTACAACAGCACGAAATTGTCAAAGTTTTTGTAACTGACAAGAATGGACACGATAGTTGCAACTTTGATTGCTCTACATCAGACATGATTGCTTGCGACATCATTGTTCCTCCTCCTGGTCGATGGATAGAAGAATTTAAGCGTGAAGGGATCACATTTAATGACACCTGCAACAGCTCTAGTACCCCAATTCAACTAATGATGGGTAACGACGTTGCAGCACGCCTTTATACTGGAAGAATTCATCACCTGAACTACGGACCCTCAGCAATGGAAACTCGGTGGGGATGGGTGCTCTGCGGCAAGATCCCAGTTCCAAAAATAGAGTCTGCCACCAACTCCATGCTAGTGTCTAATCTAATCAACATTGAAGGTCATCCGATTACGGCCCTTTGGGAATTAGAAGCAATAGGGATTCTCGACCCGGTGGAAAAGGAGAGCAAGAAAGACCTGGAGGAACAAACTCAACAGCACTTTAACAAAACTGTTGAGCAATTGGTCAACGGCAGATATCAAGTTGCCTTACCATGGATAACTGGAGCGAAACAAAAGCTCCCCTCTAACTACTATGCAGCATCTCGTCGCCTCCGTACCGTTACCAAGGATCTACAAGTAAAGGGCCTAATCGAGAAATATGACCAGTTATTTAAGCAGTGGGAGCAAGAAGGGATGATTGAGGAGGTTCCACCTACTCAACTGAATGCGGACGCCCATTATCTTCCCCACCGAGCTGTTATAAAGACAAACAGTCTCACGACTCCCGTTCGCCCCGTCTTCGACGGCTCCGCAAAAGCGAAGGGAAAACTTTCATTGAACGACTGTCTTGACAAAGGCCCCAACTTATTGGAACTGATTGCGCCAATACTCACGCGCCTCAGATTACTGCCAATAGGAGCTACAGCCGATATTCAGAAGGCCTTCCAGCAAATTAGCGTCTCACCAACGGATCGGGATGTCCTCAGATTTATTTGGTGGAGTGACCTAGAATACAAAACAGAAAAGGTCTATCGACACACACGAGTCCCTTTTGGCGTCACCAGTAGCCCGTATCTACTTGGAGCTACTTTACGCCATCATTTACAAAAAGCAGCAGCTATTCACAGAGATACTGCCATCCAACTAATCAAGTCAACCTACGTTGACAACACAATACTGAGTTTTAAATCTCTGGAAGATGCGCAAAAATTCCAGCAAACGGCCACTTCCTTACTTCTTGATGGAAAGTTCAACTTACGAGGATGGGAATTCGGCCCTACTACAGAAGAAAAGTCTATCCCGGTGCTCGGCCTTATCTGGAACATGAAAGACGACACCTTAGCCTTAGATGTTTCCAAGGCAACGGAGAAAATTCATGAAGAACCTACCCTTCGTCATGTGCTCAGTCTCGTCCACTCCTTATTTGATCCGCTGGGGTTCATTTGCCCCTTCACAATTGTCGGAAAATTGTTGTTGCGACGATGTCACGATGAGAAAGGAGGACTCGATTCTCCTCTACCAGAAATACTCAAAGAAGATATTTTGAAGTGGGCTGCTCAGATCCCGACTTTGGCAAAAATACTTATTCCAAGACATGTTCAGTTTGGAGAGAATGCTACCTACAGCATTCATGTCCTGTGTGACTCCTCCTCCCAGGCCACCGCCGCAGCAGTGTTCTTGCGAAAAGAAGAAAGGACAGGTGCTCAAGTATTCCTCCTTTCTGCCAAATCACGGGTGGCTCCCAAGAAAAAGGCTACAATTCCTCGCCTTGAATTGATCGCCTGTCTGATAGCTGCACGACTCGCTCATAGTGTTATGGATGACATGGGCAGTCCTGATATCCCGGTGAACTTTTGGTCCGACTCAACCACCGCGCTAGCATGGATACGTGGCGCTGGACCCTGGGGAGTCTTTGTCACTAATTGTGTCGAGAAGATTAGGAGCATCACCGTTGTTCACGCTTGGAGACATGTTCCAGGGAAAGAAAATGTCGCTGACTTGCCGTCCCGTGGATGCTCAGCCAACAAACTCTTGGAATCAAAATGGTGGGAGGGACCTCAATGGCTCTGCCTCCCTGCAACAAGCTGGCCATGTAGCAATGTGATTCCAAATGATGATCTCGTGGATGCTGAAAGGAAGAAAACTGTTACGGTAGCTATGACAACCGTAAACAATCACCCTATGCTGAATTTCCTCCAAATGTCAGACTATTCCAAGATCCTGAAATCCATCAGCTACTGGCTCCGGTACAAAGAAAAATTGCTACAGAAAAGCCGCGGCCACTCCAGAAGTGAAAATGGAAATGATAATCCCACTTCTGATGAGATATTCAACGCAGAACATTATCTGCTGTTATTTATTCAAGAAGACTTAGGACAGCAGCCTGAGCGAATTAAGAAGCTGAATTCTTTTGTGGACGAAACAGGCCTACTCCGAACACGGACTCGACTCACCCTGCAAGATGAAGAGGATTTCAAATGCCCTGTAATCTTGCCTGACCACAACGAGTTCGTCAACCGTATGATAAAGTGGGAGCACAATCAACACTGTCATGTTGGAGTCACCACTTTACTTGGGATGTTGAGGGAGAGGTTCTGGCTCATTAACGGAAGGCGAGTGGTGAGGAGCGTGCTTACTAAATGCTGGATCTGTCGGCGCTTCTCCACCAGACGCTGCACTGCTCCGGAGGCTCCATTGCCAAAGTCGAGGTCTGAGATGGGAGCACCGTTCTCCGTTACCGGCCTTGACGCTGCTGGCCCACTAATACTAAAGGGTGGAGAGAAAGTATGGGTGCTTCTCTTCACTTGTGCAACATTTCGTGCTGTCCATCTGGAATTGGTGAAAACCTTATCAGCGGATGGCTTCATACTTGCTCTTCGCCGCTTCGTCTCTCGTCGTGGTCGTCCCAGCATTATCTACTCCGATAATGCCTGTGGTTTTGTAGCGGCCAACAAGGCAATGAACGGGGCGAGCTGGAAGAAAGTGAAGGAATACGCCAACGTATCAAGAATTGAATGGCGTTTCAATCCCCCATCTGCACCGTGGTGGGGAGGTTGGTGGGAGCGGCTCATCGGCCTCATGAAGCAACTTATGCGAAGGGTCCTGGGGAAGCGCGTTGTTCACCAGTGGGAGCTGGAAACCCTGTTATTTGAAGTGGAAGATTCCCTCAACAACAGACCACTCACTCATTCCTCAGAGAATCCTGATGATCCGGTGGCGCTGACCCCCAATCATTTCATACGACAAAGTGGATTACTTCACCTCCCTGAAGCTGACATCCGTGACGCCACTAGCTCTCGGAAAGCATTCAAGAAGCTTCAAGCTCTGAGGGAGGCTCTACGCTCAAGGTTCCGCCGTGAGTACCTTGGCTTTCTCCGTGGCCATCACTGCAGCAAAGGGTCCACCGAGCTGAAGCCCGGAGATGTAGTCCTGGTGGAACGTGACAACTTTAAAAGGCTGGACTGGCCCCTTGGCGTCATTGTGGAAGCAATACCCGGAAAGGGGGCTACACGATTGTTCCGGCTGAAAACCAAAACTGGCGAGATCCTGCGTCCAATTCAACGTCTGTATCTTATGGAGCAGGACAATTAAAAATACATATTTAAAATTGTAAAACTACATAAACATATTATAAAATATTTCAAATGCCTTATTTGTGTATGTTAAGACAACCCCACTGGAGACAGGAATACTTTCTTTGGGTATTACGTAACCCTTTGACTTCCGCTCCTCTTTATTTCAATTTTGCTTATTTTGTTCCAATCAAGTACACAATTGTCTTGATTGGAAAGTGGGAGTATGTCACAAAATTGTACACATTAAAGATATTTTTGGGGTGATGTGGTGGTGTCTGTGTGCCCCCAACCTACATGCGGCACAGTTTGTCCAGCGGTGTGGTCACACGCCTTCTCCATTTACTTTACTCAGGGTTCTGCTCTGCACGTGCAGACAAACCTAAAATAATGTAGAAAAGTGAAGCAGCAGCAGCAGCACCACAGAATAACTCCTCTTTTTTCACACTCTCTTCTCAGATTCCGCATGCACAAGTAATGCAACCACACTTGTCCATCGGACATTAAAAACTTAAATCTTTGTAATTCGAAAATTACTTTAAATAAATTTGACCACTCTTGTGAAAATTAACTAATCCGGCTCGTCTTCGGAACACACTTTATTCTCACCACCGTAATCCTGTGATCCGAACCTTATTTTCATCAAAACCGTTAGATGCACATTTTGGGTGTAGTGACTTTGGGGGCTGCTCATAATTGACCTCGCCTCAATATTTAACTAAAATCGCTCATTTTCTAACAAATATCATGCAAGTTCCGCTTAGTAAATGCCCAAACAAATCAGATATGGGATTATTATTACTTACTAGAAGGGGGCCAGTTCCTGCACTAAGTGCAGGAAACCATAATATTCTTATATGTAAGTGAAGAGTCTGTCTGGCTGATTGCTGTGACCCACCGTTGTCTCAAACTGTCACACTACACTTTACAAATTACCATTCGCACTACCACACCTCATAATTACCATCCATACTGCCACACTTCATATATGCTGGTACCCATTCTTCATCTTCAGAGACAACCATGCAATTGAATGACCCCACACACTGCCCTAATTGTGCAGGTGGAACTGACCCTCTTCTAAACTCTAATTGTGCGTTTATAAAACTCACCCACATCGAGCCTTCGATTCCCACCCTCTGACGATGTTTCCTCCCACTCCACGAAAAATTCAACCAATAGTTGAAGTCGTGGTGCTCTAAACTGAACCAAGTCAATAATAACGTGTACAATTACTTCACCCAAGTAGCTTTTGTGGCAACATAGCAATTTTTAAGCACGAAAAGGAAGGTGTGTAGTGATGAAAACTGAACGAAGTGGTACAGCGTTAGGATGGTATGAGGTACACATAAACAGCAACGAAAATTTCAGGTCAACGCGCGGTGGTCTAAACTGAAGCAAGTCAAGATTTCGTGTAGAATTACTCCACTGAAGTAGCATTTGTGGCAACGTGTAGAATTACTCCACTGAAGTAGCTTTTGTGGCAACGTGTAGATTTAGTATGTAAAATGTTTACACACTAAATTGCCATGTTACAATATTCATATTAAATTGCCGCGTTACCTCACTGCATACTAAATTGCCATGTTACCACCTTACATACTAAATTTCCACGTTGCCACATTTTGACGTACTAAATTGCCATGTAGCCACACTACATACTAAATTGCTACGTTGCCACAAAGCCTACTTCAGTAGGAAGGTACCGAAAGGGTGCCACAGAATCAGCTACCCAGCCAGCCAGCCAGGTACACTTTTCTTTTATATATAAGATTCGATCAAAACAAAGTCTAATAAATCACACGATAAATTAGATGGCGCTTATGGCTTCTATGCAGGTGATAATATTTGCTATTATTTAAGAAGGCTGTAGGAAATTTTTTCTCCGGCATGGCTTCAACAGACAGAACAATATTCCTTCACCTTCGACTCACCTTCCTGCATTTTGAACGTTACAATAAATATGTAACTGGGTTTCATTTTGTGAAATCAATGAACTTCTTTATTTTAGGATTTGCTTTGATTTTCGTCGCACAAGTTATAAGCTGCACATATCATTAATAATATGAAGTTGTATATGATTTGGATGAACAACATATAGTGCGTACGTATTTATGGGGCGATGTAGGATTCCAAGAATTTTATTGCCGTTTAATGGTATTCGGTGACGAACACCGCCATTCTATTAACTTGTCTTGTGGACTTGTTGACTTGAAGAGCGATGTAATTTCGGAAAACATACCGATCAAAATGGCACAAGTGTCTTTTAGAAGAATATGGCATTTAACGACAATTTGCAATTGTACTCGCATTGATTGTGCTAACTCAGCTGCATTGGCAACTAATTATACAACCACTCGGCATGTCGCCGGCTGAAGAAAACCTTGAATGTATCAAGAATGAGACTCATGCACATATAGAGCTCTTAAATGCATTCTCCAATTATGACTTAAATTTAGAGTATTGATTTAGTGGGAAGCACAAAACTTTGTATTTATTCGTCGAACATAAATGGGTGAGCACAAAATGTGCAGTCATCATTGAAAGTCACAAAGGATCGTCAGATTCACATCGTAGCCATGCATAACGGGGCAACTTGAAACGCCGTATTTATCACTTCCTGATCAAGTGCAACTTTTCAATTGATGAACCGCATCAATTCGGTAGCGTTTTACCATGTCGCATTGCCAAAGGCAAAAAATGAACAATTCAAATTTCGTAACAGAAATCAAACTAATGTCATTTGAGCTATTGCTCCCGGAAACTTCTTCTAGCCTTTACATTACCACATCAAATGTAATCAATTAGCTACGGTTTCAATTACAAAATTTAGCAAAGGCAGTCTGATTGTGTCTGGAAGCCAGAATTGTAAATAAATTAATTAGTAAACAGGAAAAAAATCATTCGCTTGTAAGATCAAAAGGTGTTACGCCGAGTCAAGGGCAAGGACACTTGAGATTTCGTAAACTTTGAAACATTCAGTAAACAATACTCCGAAACTTAATTAACGAGCATTAAACTCTCGGCAAATTGAAATTCAAAATTATTTCAAAATCAGAGATGACCACTTGAAAATATAGAGCTCTCAGTTGGATCAGGAAGTTATTATAAGTATGCCGTCGTGCGTGCTTCTTGGTAAACAACACATTGTTTCGCGTAAAATATGTTGTTGATGTTTCCACTGCTACAAATGAATTCATTGGAAGCTGAAAATTATGAACTACAATTTTCTCGTTTGTACATGAAAACAACGCAGTTTTGCTACGGTGCAATTAGTGCATATGCCGTAAGTACAATCGACGGGATTCTCTACACTCGGCCTTGGCAGGGGGGAACTGCACATTTTCCTCCCCCTTTATTCTTATTCGCTTCACTTGCACTGACGTAACGAGCCTGTTGATGTCAAGTCGTGTGATTCCCGATGCACCTCCAGCATCACTCCGAGTTTCACAATATCACATCCCAGATAAATCCAGCCTAAAGGTTCAGACGGAAGGTTGTATCCCTACAGAACGCATCACCGTTTGCACGTTGCTGGTGTTATCTAAATTGTATAATGTAAATGTATTTTGAGTATCAGTAGAATATTCCAGCCCGTTCCTGAGTTCATCTCATTTTAAATTTATATGTAGTTTCAACAACTGAATTCTCAGTAAGAATCCAAGTTATGGAGAAATCATGGAGCAGAAATTTCAAAGAAGCTTCCGAGTTCTGGGTTCAATTTGTGCTACTTCCGGTGATCATCTCTTTGGGGGTAATAGGAAACTCGATTGCAATCTACATTTTGCTAAAGAGGAAGCTCCGACTTTCGTCAACCATGTAAGCATATAAATGGTTAATGTATCCGACATTACATGATTTCAATGAAAATTTGTTTAAAAAATTAATTAAATTCTTCTATATTTTAATGTATGTCGAAGATGACTTGCAATATTTCTTTTAAACTTTACAAGCTACCTGGCTGCGCTTTCCCTACCAGATTTGCTTTCTCTCCTCTTCACTTTCACCATCACGTGGCGCTATTATGACAGCATAAAGTCAGCGGAGCTCTATTGGATGTATTTGCCCTTTGGTTTGTGGATTGTGGATGCATTCCGTAAGAAATCAGAATAACATTTTGCAAATTTTGCTGAACAAGTTTCTTAATGATTAGTCACAATCGTGGTGCATAATATTTTGTTCCACTTAAATCCATATTTGCACGCATTGGTGCCGGTTAATACCGGTTTTAACCACTGTCCATTCTGGACAATTTACATTTCTGTCTTCTCGCAAGATATACTTCTATCGGGCTAGCAGCCTCTTTTACCATATGCCGCTATATTGCCGTATGCCATCCCATGCTAATTAAGGTATGTCCTCGTTTATTGCTCTATCTATTTTCGCTCAAATAAATCTCGTCATTTCATTTCCGCTAATTAGTTAATTAATTACAGCAACATTACAAACTAATCATAAACTAATTTTAGACGAAAAATAAATTACACACATAATAAGCATTTCATAGTACGCCAATGGCTACCTTCAAAACTAGTCAAAATTCATCAGAAAATTGTTGTTGTATCTTTTAACGTGTAGACAGGTATGCATATAGTAAGTTCACACGGAGTAGCTCAAAATATATTTTGGCTCAAGTCGTCAGGAAAAATCCAGTACCCGAAGCATTTTTAATGCCTGGTATTGTCGATACCTGGTAATGACCTTTCAGGAGTAGCGTGCCACATAATTTACTTTTAAGGAGTGACCAGGTAAGTCGCATTAATTAAGTAAGTTCAGTACAGATTAGATTTCAAGTCAGATCAAAAAAGTCTACTCGGGCTGTTTATGTATTTCTTAAATGCAAGCATAATTAAGTGTTAAAACATATTTTTATACAAGAAAATATTTGTATTACTTGCACGTGTTTATTCAACCACCATGCACGTCTCTACAAAATAGCAACATAAATTATTGTATAGAAAGTGCATCCAAATATGAGGTAGATCGTTAGACAAATTATCACGCCGTGATTGATATTTAATTACAACGACAATGACTGAGTTTTTAGACCTTCCCAAAAAATATATACTGCGTAGTCTCCCCTTTTGGATTCACGTGCAGTGACCGTAACAACGTGTGTACTCCTCGTCAGCTTTCTCGCCTCCTTTCCTACATCATTAGAATGGGAAGCTGATTCTATCGGGGAACAAATTGGTGGTGGAAGAAAAAAGGTAACAAGATACGCTATTGCTAAATGTTCTTTTTATGCGACGCTTTGAACGGCGCACCTATTTTTGGAAGTATTAATTATTATACTGTCGCGACATCACATACCAAGTTGTCTTTTGAAAGAGAAAATGAACACCACATCACAACACGATTAACATCAATGATTTTAAAACGACCTATTTCGCCCTGTACAGATTTTCACTTTGGTTTATTCTGACCTTGGACCAAGTTTCTGGTTCCGAATTTGTTATCGCTGCTTGTCCATGCTTACATTTTTCGTGGCCCCTTTCATCATCTTTGCGACAGGAAACTTTCTCCTAGTTCGAGCTGTGCGAGCATCCCAAAAGATTCGAGAGCGTCTCATCAGCTCTCACGTTCAACGTCGCCATCCTCACCTATTTCGTCGCGATAGTCGCATAACAATGACGCTCATTTTAATTGTGATTCTATTTATCATTTGCCAACTGCCCCAAACAATGCTCCAACTTTATTTGTGGGTGTATCCACCCGAGAAGGATTCATCTCAAGAAAATGTATTGACAGGACTTGGGCACGTTTTCAGTCTACTTGTCGCAATGAATGCGGTCTCAAATTTTGTTCTGTACATTGCCACCAGTAACAACTACAGAAAGGCTTTCATTGACTTGTTCAGCCTCCACTCGGTTTCGCAGCGCTTTTGGGAAAAAAGTTGTAGAGAGGTTGTAGTAGTGTTTCCCAGAATCCATACATTACGCCGTGGAAGACATAGGTTTGTGCGGGAATCTAAAAAAACACTAAAAACGTGAGTTGGAAATTTTCCGTTTAGTCAAAAAATATTCAAAAGTTGTCGTTGATACTCAACAGATTGGCTTCGGAGATTTTCAATCAGCAGCAGACGGTGGCCGGCATGACGGGACAGAGAAAGTGCGTTACGTCTGTGGAACTTCAAACCAGCTCGACGGGGTTATCTACAAAACCACAATATTGGGAACACGTGACGGTGTAGGATAAAAATATATCATTTTATAACTATCTTAAAATGTTACGCTTGTTAATTGATTGTGATGCGATGTAAATATGACATTGAAAAGCAGGTTTAATTCGTAAGGCTGTTTATATTAAATATTTTGATAAACATGAGCTGAATAAATAAAAACTGTGAAATTATTGTAGTATTTATGTTTACAACGTCAAATGCCAGTATTTTCACATCATTTAACATTTAAAAAAACGTTGAGCAAATATATCTGATCTTTACCTTCCAGAGAGATATGTTGCACAACTTTTAGAACAAGCGATCTTGAAACACATTCATATTAAACAAAGGCTTTCGAAAAAAACGTCACTGACAGAAAGATAGCGTGATAGAATCTTTGATCAATAAGAAATTCAAACATGGTTCACCATGTGGCACTTTGAACTGTTAAAATCAACTTACAATCGAGACAAAACTATGATCAAACTTTTCCTATTGCTTTCAATAAGTGAGCAACTATCTGATAACGAGTTAAATTGAAAAGTAACAGCAGCAGAAACAGCAGCTTGTAATCTTTTGCCAAGCTAATAATGGAGCTAGTGACTCATGGTCAGGGCATCACATGGTTTCCTTGTTAGTTTTAGAGAAAGCTCTTCCTTTCACTAGCCATCGTCGCCGACGCGTTGCAATGCTGGACAAAACAGTGAGGATTACTTGTCCAAAGGAGTTGTAATACAAAGCTGAAAACGCGAAACAGTTTGTATATCTCCGGTGGCCATATGATAAAATCTGTTCAGGAATGCCATGTAACCCTTTATCTACATGCACGGATTTACCCGCAAAATAATCTAAGCAAAACTTTATTATTGGCGGCGCCGGGTTTGAAAAATATAATATTGACAGGAAAGTCAATGCGAAAAATTGAATAAAATCAACAAATGGGACGACTGGATGTTATATTGGGTACCTAGACAGCATTTCATCAAATGGAAACGAAATTAGTTCAGATAAAATGGCATTTGTTTGTGAAGCTTGCATCCAAGCAAATGAACCAAAATTGATGGCATTTAAAGCGATTTCAAGATTTCCATCTAGATGTTAGTATTTTAGCTGTTTTCTGTGTTGCTTCTACTAGATTTGTAATGAATTCCAACATTTTCAAAACATCCATCTAGACTGGCAATTTGGAAGGGAGACTCTAATAGTCGCGATTTCTTGAATACGTGGAATAATCACTTGATATCGTTAAGGGCTAGATTTGTCGGACCAATTAAAGCCGCATCTCCATTTCGGCTATTATTCAATAATGATTGCAGCGTCTTGCAAAGATTCTGCCCACAGTTGAGAAGTTGAAACCAAGTCGGAGACACCTTTGCCACGATTTCTTAAGGTGGAAACTTATACTAAATGTGTTTCTGAAAATCAGTGGCATTGAGTTGACGGTTTACATCTTCAAGAGATTTTGTTTTGCATTTTCGAACGGACAAAACAGAAAGTGTGACAGGCGAGATGTGGATGCTTGCAAATGGGATATCTGCAAAATTATGTAAGCATAAATACGTATCATGTTCCATCATTATAGCGGATTGCTCACACAAAACAGGCTGTGCTTTCCGGCCTTTGCGTTCCCGACATATGACATTGTTGTCCCCTACATGATTGCAGATTTTTTTTGTTTTTGTTTCCACCTCTCTCCTCCAGCGTATTACTTTCCAGGTCAATCCTGTGATTCCGCTCAGACTGAAACATGTCTCGCTCGTGTGCACATCTCCACAACGACAGACGCTTTGCCTATCCGGCTGTTATCCAATCGACTTCCTTTTACGACGCTTAGTACATCTAACCATCATTTTCACATTTGTATCAACTTAATGTACACATTTGACGCCAGTTTAAACAATTTTGCATCTAAAGTTATAACCACATAAAGTATATCGTATGGAAGGAACATGGAGCGAAATGTTCAGAGACTCGACCGAGTTCTGGGTACAGCTTGTTTTCTTTCCTGCAGTCGTTGCGATTGGGGTAATCGGAAACTCGATCACGATTTACATTTTGATAAGGAAAAAACTCAGACTTTCGTCCACAATGTAAGTAATTAATATACAAATTTTACAGTGATTTTTTTGTGGTCTAGTCTATTTTGCAGGCAAGGCCATTATATTGCCTTTTCCTTTTAGTATTGTATTCTCAACATTAAATATTACGCAAGAACTTTACGGTTTTCTCTTCACCATTCCTCCAGATATCTAACTGCACTTTCACTTTCGGATCTCATCTTCCTCCTGTTCTCATTCTCCGTCTCCTGGGCGTACTACGGGCGCATGCAATCGGTAAAGATCTATTGGGTCTATATACCGATAGGATTATGGATAACGGATGCCTCAAGTAAGATTTTAAATGCCATTTGTATGTCGTCTAGTAAATAATTACGAAATAAAAATAATCCTAACAATTTTCACATAGATATATATCTATGCCGGTTAATACCGGCTTGCTTTATGCGGGGGGGATTTGACCGGGCCGCAACTCTATTTGCTATTTTTGTTTCTTTGCATCCTGTCCTTCTCGCTGCACAGGATTCACATCTGTTTGGCTCACAGTGTCGTTTACGGTGGAGCGCTACATTGCCGTCTGCCACCTAATGGTGACCAAGGTATGCTCAAATAACTATTTTATTTGTATCGTAAGCCTTAGTTCCTTAAATGTGACTGGACAAGAATATTCGGGTTGCTATTTATCTAAACATATCATTTAACAATTTTGATTTGTACAAGGAGAAAGGCGGAGAAAGTATAGAAAAAAAAGTTTTTATCTTTTTGCTCAAGTTGTTTACAGGTGGATTGGTGACGCATGCAACTGCCTAAATAAACACTTCCATTCTATTGCGACCTAGCATTTATTTTCTAGTATTTCTAGCTCTGCAACAGCTTATCAAAAAATATCTGGTGAGTCATGTCGAGTGATTTTTACAGCAATAAAATAATATGGTTGTCTAAATATAGCAGACAAAGCTCTTTTTCAACAGCATTGTTAACCGGATTAGTTGCAATTATCTTTTTGAAGCGGCACAAATAATATTTTAGAGCAAAACATTACATTTGAATTACCAAGCCTCTCCGACCGGATTTAACTCATTAGTACCGTACATATTTTTTTGCGGAGTCACTTGAGGACAAGCTGCTAAGGTAAGTTTACTTTTTTCATATTCCATAATATGAGCAATTTACTCGTGATGCTTAAGTTTGGGGAGTCGTAGGAGTAGCAATTGAAATTTGACAAAAGTATGTTGCGTTTGTGGTAAGTGCAGGTCTGAGCAGTTCCAAGTTGACAGTAATTCTAATTATATATAAATTCCGGACGTCAGTGCACTGCAGTGATGATTAGACTGCAATTGCATGCGAGCGCGAGTATAACCGCAAGTTTGTTTTAAGAAGGCGCGGTGGGTTGCCGCAAAATTATACATCTTAAAAATATCTCAAAGTATAATAATTTTTTGGTTAAAGAGTTTGTATTTAATAATAGGTAATTCCATTCCAGTTAAATTGCGTGCAGTAAATCACAAAAGCTATGTACCATTTTAATGCATTGCATTTGTTGTTTCATCCGATCCTCAGTTTCCGTTGTCGGATACACAAGCCGGAATCGTTGCAACTTGCGTCTACATTCTCTGCTTTCTCTCGGCCGTTCCATCGTCCCTCGAGTGGGAAGCTGTCATCAGATACACCGCACAAACCGGAGGAACAAATGATACGGTAATAAGAAACTTTTTGTTGTGGCTTCACGCCCTTCTTGGAAATACTCCCGTATACAATAATACTAATTTATTTTAATATGCAAGAAAACAAGATCCTTCATCAATCCCAAACAAATTGTTTTTGTTTGCCTCGTTTCAGGCATATACTCTCGGGCACACAGCGCTCGGAAAGAATTATTTATTTCGACTGACTTACCACGGGCTCTCCACACTCCTCTTTGCCCTTATCCCGTTCATCATCCTGGTAATCGGAAACTTTCTCCTGATATCCGCCGTGCAAAAGTCGCAAAAGATCCGCCTCGCACTCATCAGCTCTCACGTGCGCCGTCGACAGGCTCATCTGCTTCGGCAAGAGAATCGCATCACGGTCACGCTCATTATGGTCATCGTACTGTTTTTCGTGTGCCAAATGCCCAAGTCTGTGTTGCAGATATACATGTGCGTGTACACGCCCGAGAAGGACTCTCCGGGGCAGGATGTTTTGATTGGGATCGAGCACATCTTCAACCTTCTCATGGCGATCAATGCCGTCTCCAATTTTATCTTGTATATCGCGAGCAGCACGAATTACAGACAGGCTTTCTGTGACTTGCTCTGCTTTCTCGGCGCCGTCAACCGGTTTCGGGATAGAAGCTTACCCGAGGTTGTTGTTGTATTTCCGAGAATGCTGCCGCTCGAAGATAGATTCCGGTAAAGCTATGCAAGTAATTATTATAGATACATTTGGGAAACACACTAACATGGAATTGAAGTACGTTATTTGTTATGATTTCAGGTACGCAGTTGAAGGTGGGGAAATTGAAGTCAATGAGATGATGCTCTGCGATAGCTGCGAATCCAGCGACTGCGTCAACTACGGACCGCTCGTTATCAATAGGAAGTGCGCCACTTGGGCGGAAGTCGGGAAATCAGATATCAGGCGGTCATCGTCAATCCTGACAAGGAAAGCAGTTTCGTTATAATTAATGCATTTTGTATCGAACGGAAATGGTGTTATAGTTCCTAGTAAAATACTCATGCAATTATTTCCATATCCGTCGTGCCAAATGACAATAATACTTTGGAACGAAATCCCCAACTTTCGCGGAACTGTACGAGATATTCTTGATGCTCATGTAAACCTCGTGCATGCACTGTGTAGTTTAGTAGAGAAACTTGTAAATTGAAGGACTGAATTAAAGACTGGAAACAGGGTTCATGGAAACTTCTTTGCACTTTAAAATTGGCGGCGTTTATGTTTACAGCACTAATTTGATCACATGACCAACTAATTGTTGCTAGAGAGCGAAAGCGGATATAAGGGAAATGGCATGCACCCCAATCATGATCTTATATCACAGAGATCATGAAGCATAGCTGCATGGAGAACGGAATAATTGTCTCAGTTCTGCGCACATAATCCCAAACAACAATTTTGTCCCACGTGATTTTCCTTCCCCATTCAAATTTCGTTTTGATGCCAGCGGCGACAACAATTAGTGGAAGCGGAAGCCGTAGAAAAAAACCTCGCGTACATTCTTTTCGTGCAGAGCAAATCGGGATGTATGGGGACTTGTTATGATGGCATTTCAAAAAGCTCAATTCTGAGAATTCTCTTGTTTTTGCTAATGAGGCGTAGTATTGACGCGCTTTCTTTTGAATATATGCCCACAATGGGCACACACTTTCCCTTTTCTAAACGACGGAGTAAACTACGCATAAATGTAACCTGTGTTGATATCTAATTACGTGACACATTGGTAGGTATAAACTAATTTGAAGGCTTTTTTCTACAAAAACATGGGCTCATCATAAACCACCTGGCGTTTAGGTTCACCGGGATTTATTCCTTCGTCATTTCATTCCTGTTAACGGACAGGTACAAGGTAATTTGTACTCTTTGCATTGAAGACACCACGCCACGACCGTTAAAACTGACATTTGGTAGGAACTCATATTTCGAATAATTTTTAATGTCTACAACAGGTTGGGTCACAAGAAAGTGTTTCACGGACATTCATATATCTATACTACTTATGTATGCGTTATCCGTCAACTCCCATGAATTCATAAACAAGCCACCGGATATACACAGCTCTGCCCGTTCAAAAAGTCATGAATAACAATTATTAGAGGGACAGCCCAAGAAATGCATGTTCGGCATCAAGCGCAATACGCCGCGGCATAAACAACGCTTCCAGAGCTACACGCAATTACTCAGCCCATCACATCAAATGTCAGCAAAGCTGTATGAAAAATATGTGTGTGAGGAGCGCCGAACCATAATATTTATAGATCCGCATTGATTCCAACGTCCTCCCCGACCTTGGGCATTGGCCAAAACGTAAGGAAATCTCTGCTGTCCATCACTCAAACATCTCAACCCAATTCTCTAAAAAAATACATACATATTGACGTAATAACAAGCTTTGTAAGAACATTTGTTGAGCGATGACGACGACGACAAGACAAATAATATGATGTGTGCACACACAAAACAAGGAGGTAAGGTGTTCATATTTCTCAGCCTTGCTTTGCTTTTTTCTATTGCCACGCAATAGAAAGGAAACTGTAAGCAAAAAAATGGCACTCTACTTAATAATCATACAATTGATAGATATATATAGGGAGAGAGTTTGCATTTTGGCAAAGCATAAAAATTAGTCCGTCCATTGCCGTTCTGCCCGAGTCTCTGAACGAGTAAGCTATAATAGCACGGCCGCGATATAAACATGAGAAATCTTTTTGCTGGTTCTACTTACCTACAAAACTGGGCCTGTACGTGTGTGTGGTAAGCAGGAGAGAGAAACGGGTCGATACTTCTTTCCCACTCTGCTTAACTTACTTGAAAAAATTTGGAAGCTCCTTCACACACACTCTTCTTTGCTCCTACTTAACTTTCACTCACCCAGTCTTGTTCTTTTCACGCTCTTTTTTATTGCAAAAGCCTCTAGTCTTTCTACGTTGTTGGCTAGGCTGGTTTGTCCATTCACGTTTTTCGGGCAAACCGATATCTACTCTACAAAGTGACCACACAACTCATTCTGACCACTGCCCAGGAGGATTATACAAGGCAGCAGCAGAAAAGGGAAAATAGTAATTTGTGTTTTTTGTGGGATTTTTTTATATGCCCATTTCCGGCTATTAAAATTATACTGATTAGGAAAAAACAGAGTTATTGCTGATTTTTTGGTTTAGATTAGACAAATAATATGGTAAACAAAGGAAGTAAACACTCTCTAAAGGAGAAAAGCACTCCGTCTACTCCCACGAGTGCTCCTGTTGCTATAGGAAATTGTGGATTACACAAGAGTGGAAGTGAAAAGAAGGTGTCGAGTGGGGAAAGCAATCTGATTCTTCCTAATGGCGCCAGCAGTGACAATGTGGTGACGGCGGGTAACAACGTAAGCGAGACTACGCGTCAAGAAAAGTGAAAGCTTTTTTTAAAACAAAATATTAAATCTAATCCTTGCCATCTCAGTACGGTTCAGTTGAAAATTAAACTGGTGGCCATAAAAAATCATAACCAAGTTTATATATATCATATTGTGATGCTATAAGGTAAGTGGATTAATTGTGATTTCATGTTCCGAGCATGTATTGCATGTATTCCATGTATGAGCATAAGTAATCACTTTGGCAGTGTCAAATTTGATGATAGAAAAACTACAAATTTTTAGCAATAGTAAATATTGTCGTCAAACTTGAGCAAGCTTGGGGTATTTGTTAATTAATTACAGATGAATTATCAAGTGGACCCGAACAAGAGTAGAAGCAGCACGGCAGGGGCGAATGGTGCCGGAAATACTCAGCAACTACGTTTAGCAGTCCTGGTACTCCTATTCCTGGGGAAGTCTGTGGAAATATTGGTGGTATTCCTTTTCACATTGTTGGCGATCCTGTGGTAGAAAAGATACTCACTTAGGGATGTTTGAATAATATCTCATCCTACTGCATTTTACACAAATATATTCCTTGTTTGTAAACATATCAGAATGGAAATAAGAATGGAACGAATTTTTTTCTTTCAGGGACCCCCTTTTCTACTTTATACGAGGGATCTTCTGGCCCTTGATTGGTTTCGTGTACGGACTTACTCGAAATGTTTTTTAAACAGAAATTTTGTCGAGAAAAGTTTTTCATAGCAATTTCGTCTTTTTTATTGGTAGAACGTTTTTAGTGGTCCTGTTGATTGCCCTGTATCGACTTCCGTGGTTCAGGCGGAGTCCGGGCTGCTTTCTGTACAAACTAGTTTACGTAAGACCCAATTAATTTCACCTCCAATAATTTAAATGGAATTGAAGTTACGAAATGACTTTTATTGTTTTTGTAGCTACTAGTGTTGATTGGCGTCTTCCTAATTCTGGCAATCCACTTCCCGGTGCCACTTCCCTATCTCAGTTCCTACTTCGCCTTGGTGGCAGCCGGAACCATATCCGCCACCTACATTCTCTTTTCCTTCATTCCAGTCACGCATAAGGTAAAGGTAAACAGCGCGTATCCCTACAGCCTTTCTTGTCTCTCGAAATCCTCATTTATTTTTTATTACCCATGTGTGTCTGTGTGTGTCTGCTTTATTGTGTATTTTTCTTGGATGCTGGAAGTGAAAATTAAATATTTATTAGGAAAAGTGTTTTTTTGTCTTCCTTTTTTTATCTGTCCCTGTAGCACTTTTACAAAGTGGATGCCAAGGGATCCGCTCTCTGTCTTTATGGAATGGTAATGCCGATAAGTGTCCTGGTCGTCAGCCAACCCATCTACTTTCTTTGCGGCATCAGCCAAATTCTCGACTACAAAGGGTTCATGGTGAACATTTCGGCTGGGATTTTGACGTCGTTACCGTTTTCATACGTAAGCACAAATTACATTGTCATAAATACAAATGGTAACAGTTCATGGATATTTTTTTTTCATTTTCACTTAATTGATTTTTGACGAATTTCAGGAGACGCTGTTCATCTACCAGCGATTCGTAAACGCAAACGAGTTGGAGGAAGCGGTGAGCATGCCGGGATTACTGCCCGCATTTGTGATTGCCCTGGTCGTCCCGCCAGAAGAGCCGAAAGCTGTATCGGAAGAAAATGAAAAAGTATTCGTATAAACAGATAAATCGCTACCATTCCAACTAAAGAATAATCATCATTTATTTCTTGCCAAATGCGGCAACGACACATTCCGATTTTAGCCAAATTCATGCTAAGTTGACATTTACCTGATTTTCGGCACTGATATTTACATGATATATATATGAAATGTAAAGTAAACATGGCATTTAAGTATATAAAAAATATATTCACATTTTAAGGTATGCTGGCCAAATGAGAGAAGGCTACTTAAATATCGTTGTTTGGATATGTTCGAAAAAAAATATATGTTTAGTTTTTAAGCCAAGTAAAGAAATTATTAGGCTAAATCGGTCTAAGGCACTGAACATTTGCTCCACTAATTGTACTGAAGAGAAAAGCTGATTGATAATTTTAAACACGTTACACATGCATCATTTGTATTTTGATTATCCGTCCAAATATAATTTGCGGAGTTGTACTTTTAAACCGAATTATTTATAACTGTTTGGGTTACACAAAAAATTAAAGTCCCATTATTTGTAATTGTCTAAGACAGATCTGATTTTGTAAGCTAAATATATGTAACATTCCATGTTAGGTTAGTAATTTAAGATGAAGTAAATATTAACGGGACACTTTAGAAATATGAACTAACCAAATTGTAGATAGATCTGCACTCACCAAAGTAACTGAACGGCGACATAAATTGAAATATGTATGCATTGGATCAGTATTTGCACGACATGTACAAGTATTATAAAAAGATAATATTGTCAATCAAGCAGGTAGCAGGCAGGCTGTATATTATTTTTTGCAAGTAAATGCAAAAAAGAAAGCGGCAGCAGCAGCCCAACTTATCACTACACTTCCATGTACGTACTTTAAGTACAAATTTAAAAAGAGATGAATCAAAAAGTGTAATAATGAGTACTGTTTGTAACTAACCATAGTTTATATTGATACCTTAATACTACAATAAATTTAAAAATAAAGTGTGTTATTGAGTTGGCGTGAAACGTTTTCAGTTTTATTTCGAATTTGGTTATACGCAAGTTATTTTTAAACCTTGTCGAGGATGGTGAGATGAGAGAGCTGGGTGGCAGGAATTTGACGTCTCATTATCATTTGCTACCATAGTTAATTTAATGGTGCTCCGGAAACCAAATTAAACCAAACAAATTCAATTGTTTATACTCAGCAAGTATATCTCCACAACCTTTTTGTTTTCGCCTCTATATCGTACTATTTTTTTAATTTTGTTTACTTTTCTCTCGAAGCAAATCTTTAAAAAAGAACCGCTTTAAAACTGTTCTTTTGGAAGTAGGAAGTACAAAAGAAAGGAAATGGTTCCGGAGGTTATTTGTAAGCTCATATAATTTAAATTCATGAAATGTTTTTCAATGGCATGTGGGTTTGATCGAAGAGGTGTTCATAGATTATGAACGTATACCTAGTCTGGTTTCAAATCCGATCGACCAAAGCGCAACAATATGAACCCAAGAGCACGTATGACTGCTAAGGGCAAAGTACAAGCAAACACAATAGGTGAACTTAAAAAAATATTATTTATCGTAAGGCATCGTGTTTCACGCTGAATACGATCAACATTGAAACCCCGATCCTGTTAAAGTTGAACATTTGTGACTTTGCGTATAAATAAAATTCAGGACGAATGGCCCATGTTACAAACATTCACGCATTTTTGTCAACAAGATGGCATTAAAATGACAGTGCTGAATCGTGGATCATATTACAATGTTGGGGAAAGTGATTTTCACTCCCCCATAAACCGTGTGGGATAGCACACTTATATAATGCAACCCACATTCTGTAATACGAATTCCACAACAAGTCTAGGTGGGTTGAAAATTTCAGGTAATGTATGGATCTCGTTTCTCATCATTTTACTTGACAATTGTCGTAAACAAGATCACCAAAATGCGAAGCATCGGAGAAAGTTGTGTACCATGAAAATATACAAACTTTTTCTCGTTGAGGAAAACTTGTCCGTTTGATCCACTCTCTTTTTCAATACTTGATTGGTTTCTGTTTTAACTAAATTACAAAGTTGTTTCTTAATTCTGTGTCACGCTGCAGTTGCCTTAATAAAACTTTTGGGAACGTGCGCATCCAAAAAATAATATAGAATTCACATGGATTGGGCAATGTGACTTTCTCCACGTTTTTTTCAACTCCAGAGTACTGATTTCTTTCACGGCTTTAATTAATCATCTCGTCATTAGTGAGCTCAGTATCAAAGCTTAAGACCATGCCTGGCAATCACGTTGTGTTTTAAGATGACTTTGTTGTGTATCAACATTCCCGAAACTTTCTCTAGACAAAACTTTTCACTTCTAAACCTAATTGTATTTTACCACAATGGCATCAAAGACAAACATTACGTGACTTCGCATAGTACAGCGCTATAGATCACTTCATCATCGCATCACGTTTGCCTTTATTCCACGTGAACAGCTTTGATATGGGAATAAGTCGAAGATGACTCGGATGCGTGGCAGAACACGGGGTGTTTTGTAAACAAAAATGGCTTATAACGGATAGCATTTTTTTGCCAAAATGAGACAAAAAGTTTAATCAACTACTCAGGTGTTCGTCCTTAAATCAAAATGCGTGGATTTCTGCAGGAAATGCTTTTATGCATGTGATGGATTGGTAATAAGCACTTCATTAAGGATTAAGTTGAAATAATGTCAAATGAATTGAATGGTCTACAGATCCCACAAAATGTTTTGCAAACAGTTTGCGCTCTTTCCGAAACAATTAACAAATTCCGCTTGCAAATGTATCCAGTGTATTCCAAGTTACTCAAGTCATCCGTCCGCACTTAATTTTCCAATTCGTACAAAATGCAATTATGTAATTGTTTCAAATAGTGTCCAAATTAAATGCTTCATGTGTCTCCATGTGCATATCCAAGAAATGAAAACAGGTCAAATATTACAATGTGAATGCAGTTTCCCAATGAGTCGTCAAATGACGCTTGATTACCGTGAAAAGGGATGCATACGACGTAGAAAACATACTGATTTGTTGTTGATGCAACTTACGGAAGAGTAAGCAGCGTCTTTGCAACTCACCAAGTCTCGCTCCACCATCATAATTTGCAACAACACCAATAGTGCCATATTAATGGCTTGTTAGCTCGGTGGATTCGTAGTGCGTGCTGGTATGTTCCATCCGCCACATTACACAAAATCTGCCAAGCAGTCTACTCATATATCAAGTTTGCACAGGGCAGAGGACCAGACTTCAATAGTCGTGTGTCGTATGCACATCTCGAATCTCGCTACATCTTCTAAGCAATATTCTGAATATAAATCTTATTTTTCACGGTGCGGCTCTACTTGTCCATCAATTCATCTACTGTGAAGCTTGTCGGGGGAATTTGATACAGGTGAAAGTTCCACCTTAAGTGAAAGTCTACAGGATTTTACCATTGGGGTGCTTTGAAACTTGACGTTTTACTTGGTGATCTATGCCACAATTTCAAGGCATTTAAATAAATTTTAAGAAACTTTCTACAGTTTAAAGTGACAAAGATGAGGAGAAAATATATAACGTTTCCTGTCCTTCTTCCACGTCATTCAAATTATTTGCGATGTGTCACAATAAGTTTAATTATAGCTACGCATCGTTAAGTTCCGCGTAAACAATTAGCACTCGAAAAGCGAAAACAAGGATGGAGGCCACCTGGGACACAATTTTTCGGGACTCGACCAAATTCTGGGTTCAGTTTGTTTTCGTCCCATTAGTAGTCATCATTGGCGTATTGGGAAACTCGCTGACAATCTACATCCTCACCCGAAAACAAATGCGTCTTTCTTCCAAAGTGTAAGTGGCAATCCTGGATTTCATTTACATTTCCTTGTAATATGAGCCAATCAGTATCTTCCCTTGCCCAATAATATTGCTTTTCATTCTGTATGAGAGCATGTTATTGCACAGAATGATAATTTTAGAATGAGAGTAATTTCTTGAAGCATTTTCCTCCATAAATGCTAATGATGCTGAAGATTCTAATTTGGTTTGTTCTTGCAGGTATTTGACAGCGCTTACCTTATCTGATCTGCTCTTTCTCCTATTTTCCTTCTCCATGTCTTGGAAGCATTATGACTGCATGAAGTCGGTTCAACTCTACTGGAAATATATTCCATTCGGCTTGTGGATTACTGATGCATCAAGTAAGCCATTTCGATTACTTTCTTCATTAACTTTTTTACTCCAAATAAAGTCGGCCTATTATAAAAATTATTAGAAATTGAAACAGTTTGTACTACTTGTACAATTTATGGTGACAAAAAATGCATTCAGTTATTAGGCAATTACAGAAAATACTGACTTTACATATTTAGCATTTTCCAGAATCCGAGTTCCAACAAATAGGCTTCAATAATGCTATTAATATTACAAGATCAAACAATTTGATACCATTTGATTCCACGGAAGTATTTATTATGCAATAGCCAATTACTGTATGTGGCAAGCTTTTTGTTGACTCCGCACTTTCAACCGATTTCCCTTGAATAACTGACGCTCGTACACTTGGCAAAGACTTGTCCACTTTGATCTTCCCATTATTTTCTGAATTACCACTTATCAGTAATATAATCTCCAATATGGTCGCAATCATTTTCACATTTCTTTAAGCCATAACTCAACATTATTTCTCTGATTGCCCCAAAGGGGAAATGACCATAAATCAGCACATAGGGCTGTTGCAACATAGTTTGAATAAAACACATCAAGAATAAGCTGAAAGCAAATATTATAATAATGGTGAAATACTAATACGGAAATTACAATTTTTAAATATTTTTGCAGGCTCTACCTCTGTGTGGCTAACGGTGTGCTTCACAATTGAACGCTATATTGCCATTTGTCATCCAATGCTATCAAAGGTAAGCATTTTGTCCTGTTATGAATTTATTATTGGTCACCCTTGTTTACGCATAACCTACTTGACCGCAAGCTGCATCTAAAAATGCTACCCTTTCCATTTTTTTCCTCTCCACAAAACAGTGCACCACGCCAACAACCAAGCACAGAGCGGTTATTGTCTCAGGAAGCATCTACCTCATCTGCTTTCTCCTCACTGCCACCACATCATTTGAATGGAGAGCGATATCCGCAAATTCGGAATTGGGAACGGGACCTAATAACACGGTAAGGAGGCTCAATTTGATCGACGCAGAAAACATAACAGCACTTTTGAAATCTTGTGCAATTTGTGATAGAGCGATACCTTCTTACAGTTCATTCTAGAAAACACGGATCTCGGAAAGAACGCCTGGTATCGCCTAATCTACCGCTGGTTCACCACAATCGTGTTTGTTCTCATCCCGCTACTCATCCTCGTGGTCGGAAACATATTCCTTATCCAGGCAGTCCGAGCATCGCACAAGATCCGCCAAGGCTTGGTCAGCTGCTACGTTCACAGACGGCAAGCGCAGAAAATGCGACAGCAGGACCGGATCACCATCAACCTGATTGTGATTGTTGTCGTCTTTTTCATCTGCCAACTGCCCACCGCCGCCGTTCTCATTTACACGAGCATGCATACGCCGTTGAAGGACTCGGTCGAGGAGAATGTTTTACTGGGACTGGGGAATCTTTTCAATTTGCTGGTAGCCATTAACGCCGAATGCAACTTTATATTGTACACTGCCATCAGCGACAAGTATCGAAAAACGTTTCTCAGAATGTTTTGCCTCAAGTCCGTGTTCAGGAGATGGTACGAGAGAAAGTGCGCAGCGAATGTGGCTGGTGTAGTCACGACGCTTGCTGTAGATGATAAGTTACGGTATGTAAAATCTGATTTAGTTTTCAACATTTCTTCTAATTTTAATTGATTTCTTGGATGCGAGTTTCTAAAAAATGTATTAATTTATTATTTTTAGGTATACCTGTCGGACAGCTTTGGAGAGGGACACCGTGGTCCGTCCAAGAATCCCGTTTTCTTTCGGCACCGAGCCAATCACAGAAGCGCCCAAGATAGCTATCTCGGTCATGCGAAAGTGCACCACTTGCGAAGAGATTGAGAACGGATTTTTGTCCTCTTCCGGCTACGGCTCTAATGGACCGAGTTCAATTTAAATATATTCAATATTGTAACAAATGTAACAAAACGTTACCTCACGTACCTTTTATGCCCACAACTTTAGTATACACGCAGGCGTGAATGGCACTGCATAAAAATGATTGATTTTTGTATTTGTTCATAAGAGCTAGTCTAGTCGTAATAATAATGACGTCATATATGTTTGTAACGCTTAATTATGTGATTAAAGTTAGAGGTTGAAAACTAAATTGTTTGCTGAACCTAAACAATGTCTGATCCTTTGCTGGAATGTGATCCCCTAAATGTGGAACATTCATTTGCACAATAGAATTATATGTGACTAGAACTTACAATACGTACTCAAGGAATTGGAAAAAAATACAATGTGTTTATAGTATGATCGAAAATAAATTTTTTGGGGATGATCATGCCAAAACGAGAAATGCAGTTTTCACGGCAATTATTACTTTTTCATTAAGATGCTTTGCGCAAGATTGCAGCTTCGCAATCAAATCTTGAAGTAGAGGGATCATATCAGTTTTGTATGGAGGATCCTCAGAATATTCCCTTGATGTGGTACTTTGCGTAATAAACTACACTTATTATGCATCAGGCATGTGACGAAATGCTTTTACTCTTCTTTGTAATGCTGATTTATACCGCAGGCGAATGGCATGCTCACGTTTGTATGCAGGTGCAAAACTAAATCAATATGAGACTCCGCCACTTGTAGGAATTTAAAGAAACCGATACACCCTTATTATTTTTCAAGACAAACGCTGTAAAGCAAAAGTCAACACCAGTTGTAACTTTCTTCACAGATTGACATTACAGAATGCTTAATCGTCTATATGAATGCTTGCGAACAGAGGAACCCTTCAATTCATGGGACCCAGAACATTGTTCCTACAAGATGCCCCTAGCGCCACTTTAAATTGCAAATGAGACACATTCTGGTTTTAAATTTGAACAGTTGACACAGCGCAAGTTATTTTTTCTTCAAACTCTGTTAGGAGTTTACAAATCACGGATCATTATGCACTTTTGATGTATCGCTGGTCCCAATCAAAATAGTTTCCTTTGAACTCAAAAACCTTTGTGCATACCTATTTTGACAGGGTTGGTCACGTGTAATAAATCTGTACGCTATTTCAATTAATACATGTTCTCCAGGCGCCATCACGTTTTGCACAGCTAAAATATTACCACTTTGAACTGCAGTTCCCTGCAGTGAAGGAGATACCAGCAAAAGTTATTTCAAACTTGTTCTTAAACGGGAGACACGGGAAGCGAGGCGAAACACGAGGGATTCTGTCATGATGATAACTGTCGAACGAAACAAACTATTAATCGCGTCTTTCAGGCACTACATGTCGCACCAACAATTTGTAGTTATGTTTAGAAACGTTTGGTGATTACAACAAATGGAAACGTTCAAACAACAACTTTTGTAGATTATAATTATTCAATATCATATCCTTAGAAATGTAAATTTCACCAAATCCATGCGTAGTGTACAAACATTATTTATACTTTCATACTAAAGTATTTGATTCTTGGAAGAAACATTAAGCAAAGCAAGTTCTATTGCGCCACTTTTGTGATTGCTGAAATATTATAAACTCATAGCCAGCAGGAAACGTGACCAACCTTTCCCGTTTGCTTACGCGGAATGGTAAAAAAGTATGTTGATGATGCGAAGCGCTGCAAGTTCAATTTTGGGGCAATCTACAACTCTAGCAGGTCTGCCATCAGATACATTAGGGAGTCGCTTGAGTGTTTTATGATTGGACAAATGAAACTAAATGCATTTGTCGATTAGATCAATCCAATCAATGTATCTGGTACATTTAAAGGAGACTGTTAAAGGAAAGTACATTTCAGACGGGCTTGGAATCAATTTAAATATTTATAATCATTGATGTTGTACAGCTGTCATTATTGTTTGTTTTTTTAATCCAAGGATTTGGCATGTATTTCTTACTGATTGGAAAAGTTTATTAAACGTTCAAGTTACAATAATGTGAATTGAAATGCAAAATAAATTTTCGTTTAGGCCATCATGTTGCTATCTTTTGGTAAACTTGGCGACATACGTCATAATGGTTTATTTCAAATGGGGATGCATCAAACTTATTGTTCTGATCGCAAAACTCTTGCTGGAACATTCCGACTGGATAATTTGCCATGCCCAAAGTATGCGCACATGTTGAGCATTGTTGTCAAGGCTTGAATTTCCTTTTCTTTAAGGCATTGAGAATGTTCTGAGAATAACCCACGGTGCCCCTACTGAAATCCCATTGACGCTAGCTGTAAGTCGTAGCAAAAATTTGATGTTGATGGAATCATAATGGAGAAAGATATCTGCTCAAAATGCACGCCAGCGATGATTTTCTTTAAAGCGTCTATGGAAAATTTTTGATTATTTTTTGCCCGTTCTGTCAACATCAGTGAAGTGCGGGGCGACTTGGCACTACTGACGCTTGGCTAGGAATAAAGCAGCACACATATTTTTATCTCAAATTTGAAATGGTATTTGTTACAAAATACAACCAGAACAGTGACATTGAAAACAAAGCTCCTTAGTCGGTTCATAAATGACTGTGCTCCATCAAAAACAAATTAGCACTTATACTGGGCATAACAAATCGTGATATTCCAGTTCTACTTTAATGTATTACGGTAACATTGTTTTGGGCAGAAGCAGCTCGCAAATTTAAGGTAAAGTTCAAACATATTTATAAAGGTTCGTTCAACTCTGTTACCAGAATGCTGAAACATGTGTCAATTTTATTTCGCAGCTCCAAACACGCCACAGGGGCGGGCAAATTGGTACAATTTATGAACTGAACGAGATGTGACGTAAGCAAAAACAGAAGTCAGCGTCGTAGTGGTGCTCTGTAACAAATGTGTTTTTGCAACATGAAACGGCGTTTATTCCTGTGAATCGTGAGACGCAATGCCATCCATATGCGGGCATATAAATTTACAAGTTGAATATTAAAGTAGATAAATATGTCACTTGGACACTTTTGGTTTTAATTAGAACATATTTTATACCTTCCATCCTGTCAGGAATGATCACTTGAGAAAAATTGTTGCGGAAACGTTCACCTGCTTGGCGAAATCAACAAGATGAACTCTTGTGGAGCTTCGGGTTCAATGAAACACGTGGGATTTCACTTCATACAAAAAATAGTAATTTATAACTTTTATATTTAAAATTGTTTCCTCTTGAATTTAGGGTTATTTGAAGGACAGGAAAGTTGTACGGCTTTAAAATGGTTTCACCTGAGATCTCATATGAAAGCTGTGGGAGCACGTGAGACGGAAGCCTACACGTTGTATTTGATTAGCACCGACCACATGAAACAGGGTTCAAAATACTAATGGAATCGTCACGTTTTACCAACAGGCTGAGTCGCACAGATTGATTATGTTAGATTTTAAATTCCAAAGAAAATTAATTACTAGTTTGACAATTCTCTCTATGTCGCATCGACTATTTTGGAAAGTAGAAAAGAACACACCGCAATGACTGTTATGTATACAGTTCAGTGAACGTGTCTACGCAGTGTCTTTGTTCTTCCTGACAACAATTTGCGACGTAGATGGTAGTAGTAATGAACAATATGAGAAAAGTGACAATCGTAAACTAATTAGCCATATTATTCCTGTAAGCTTATCAAGAATCATTTGATGTCGCTGTGACTGATTGAATAGAGGTTTCCCAGAATTTATTAATCAATTAATAATAATTTACTGTAATTCTTAACGCTCCCTATTTGCTTTGGATTTTTATGAGATGCGATGATGTTTTTAAGCAACAACCATTGTCATTTTCATCCCGATTATGTGAGACCATAAACTTGGTTATTACGATTATTACGACGTTTATTATGTTCCAGTTACTGGTTTGGGTTTAGCTTAATTTCTTATTTTTGAAGTTGCCGTGTACCGATACAAATCTTTGTGAATTCAAAGTCTGTCATAATTCGATTGGCATTCAAGAATGCAAGTAATTTCAAACATTTAGTGTATTTCAGTACTTGTGACTTGCTAGTAGGTAAAAACAGGAAGTGCTCCAACAATGTTGAAACTGTCATCATTGAAACGTGAGACCTACTTACGCAATTATAAACTAAATCAAAGCAAAGCTCAAACGTGCTATAATTGAGTCATGTGCCTTTAAATTTGAATTTGTGAAATTGAATTGCTCAAATTTGAACGTGTCGACAATGGGGCGGCCTTCAAAAAGAATCTAAAAGAAGCCACAATCTAAAGCTAAAAAGCCAGTCCATTTGTTTGCAAAAGGAAATTAATAACCCCTATAAACAGAAAATGCCGTTGTTTCATTGACATAACGAAATTAATTAGAGATGTTTTGTAATTTTCCAAAGTATTATTACATACATGGGACGGTTCGATGAACGTCATTTGTTGCCGTTGTTAGCATGCTTACATAAATGTCGCGACAAATTGAGGTCAGCAGCAAACCAAGATAGAATTCAGACAAAATTTGTCATTGATATTGTTATTGAATCTTCAGTGGCTCATTATATTATGAATTTCTTCCGTTTACTCTAATTGTAACACAAAACTTGTTCATAACATGGGTCGCCCGAGTTGATAATATTTTATTCAGCCGTTCAGAAAGGTGCATTTGAGCATTATTTTTACTCTTGAAACTCCATCGCATCGCAAGTTTTACTTTGTACAAATTGGAATGTAAGCAGCCACTGGTCCTTACAAAAGTGAGTTAGAATCATTTATTCCGAACAAAATGAAAAGAATGAGACTTTTGTAGGGATACATATACATAGGTACTTACAGGAAGATGAGTAAAGTAAAGTCGACTGACGACTCTGACTTAAACAATGAACAGTGTAATCCGGACTTTGATTTTTACATTATCAGAAACTACACTCTCACATTGGCTGAACACTTTTTAATCCTTTTCAGGTTAGGGTCGCTTGTTGTTCTCACGGTTCATGAATTCTGCATTTCCCAAAAAACAGTGGAATTTTTTATCCTAAAATGAAATGAAACGTGTGCAAGTATTTACGACAATACAATGCATTGTTTCATATATAAACAATAAATTGGTCGATTTGACAAAAAAAAAACTTTAGTTTACCAGAGGCGCCTATTCACTGGCAATATAAGTGGGCAGTATGGCTTTCAGTTCCGTCATTCATTTCCCACGCCTTAAATCATTAAAACGATCTGTAATTCTAAATACTGGTCTCAAAAACCGGAACGTTCCGATTTTGCCCTGCGTCCTGCCCACCATTCCAAGCAACCCTTCACAATGGCCGTTGGAAATTTTGCGTTGACCTTGGTGGTCATTGTCGCCATTTCATTGACTCAGGTAGACCTTTCATTTGACATTTTAATTAATAAATTTGTTATCTAATGTATATGTAAATAACAACATGAAACGACGGGAAACTGAAAAAAGAGGAATTTGAAGCTAATTTTGTTCGCATTTTATATTGTTGAAATTTTTAGGTGTATGCCGTTGAAGAGCTCCAGGATCTTGGGGAACCATGCTCCGTCCAAAGCAACTGCAACCCCGCCAACTGTGCCAAACCGGAACAAAGCTGCTGCGTTGGCGCCAGCTACGCTCTCACCGGCCGAGGAGGCGAGAACCCAAAATTGACCGCATTTAACCCCGGAAGATGCGTCTGTTGCGCTATGAAGTGCGTTCACAATTTTGCCCATGCTCTGGGATCCACTCAACATACCTTTGCCCACACTGATGCTTACGCTCAGGTCTGCAGCAACACCCACTAAAAACCCAGCCTACTCGATGGAATCCTTTCTTCTCAATATTTATTTTCTTTTAATTCAGTGTTTATCTGTTGTCGTTTTCAAAAACTTTAATAAAAATATTTTGCGCTGACTAATATCGAAATGCATCCGTATCTGCATTGAAATCCTAAATCTAGCTCGTTTTAACAAAAAATAATTTGAGTAGAGTTTACATTCATTCATTTATGCGGCTGTAGTTCGGTTTGCATCTTGACAAATGTTCACAGGGCATAACTCGTTAACACATGCATACATGAAACATAATCATTCTTGAAATTTATATAATTAATATGATGCATTTGATTTTGCAATGGCTAACATTTTGCCCTCTCAAATCATAAATACAGGCCTCTGTATTTGCTAATGACAAATTTTTCTTTATTGGACATCATTATTTCAAATTACATCCATGTTACACGGTATCAAATTATTTTACAGTTCCTTGTGCTCACGTTTTGAAGGCATGTCAAATGAATGTAAGTACTTTAATTGTTTTAAGATTAAATGTATCATATACAAGGATAATGAAAAGTTCAATTTTCTGCAGTGACCATCATATTATCAGCAGCACCATCGTAATTTACAGCAATATCCAATAAGCTTAACATACTGTGCATATTGTGTGAATTTCCATAATCATAACATATTCAAGTGACCACTCACTTCTGAGAAGTATTTCGCTTTATAAGTAAAGGAGTCAATATTCGGTAGAGACAAGTTTAATCGTTGAGCTGACGTTACGTTCAAAAATATCGTTTTCAATATTATACCCGGTTTCCATTTGTATATTGTCAATGCAAAAGTTTATCGGTACTTGCATGTTAAAATAAATCTGATTTCATGAATACCTTCACTATTTCGACGCCGAAATGTAACCAAAAATAGTCCATTTATGACAGCTCATATAAAACAAAACAAAAGAACGAGACCACAAAGACGAAATAGTTTTTACATTGGGGATTAAATGTCTCATTGTGTCTCCAACAATACCACCTTCAAGTCCCTTCAAGTTCTCCTTGGATAGCCTGTTGGAAGGTACGTCGTTTCAGTTCATAAAGAAGCTGCTCTTATTAAAGGTAAAAAATGAACCCTTTCGGTTGCTTAATCCATTATGAAAGCCATACTAGCCACGTCGCATTTCTTTCCGGTTTGCGTTGGATTTGTTTATGGTATTTCTTATATGAACAGTTCTCATACGCATTTGTTCAAACAATTCAAACAGACTTTATCCTTGCATATGACAGCATGCCCTCTCTCCCATATTCGTTCAATGAACCGGTATAAAAACGTGTCGGCTTCAAATAAACCATACCATTTAAACTCTAATTTCGACCCAAACAACACTCCAGCCAGAAGCCAGTCTCTAATCAATCTCAATATTTTCCCCAAATTACATTCTTCCCATAATCATCATGGCCTGTGGAAAACTCGTATTGGCTTTTGCCATCGCTGCAGTTATTGCCGTCTACTCTACTCAGGTAATTTGACATTTTGATAGCGCATGCAGAAATTTCATTAGATAATAACTTCATGACTATTATGCTGAATTTTGAGGCGCTCTGTCAAGTTGTCATGCAAATACATTAATTTTTGGCATATTTTTTTCTAAATTTCAGGAGGCTTCCGCAGGAAACTTACCAATTGGTGCCCGCTGTCTCGGTCGTTCTGCATGCGACGCTTCCCTATGCCCTCCAAAGACTGATATCTGCTGCGCTGAGCTGTCGTTTGCTGTCGCTGGAAAACAGGAGATCCAAAACGATGAAGGAAACTACGACCCCAAAGTGAGTGTTGCCAACTACGGAAAATGCTCCTGTTGCAGTAGTCGCTGTGTCGCTGGATTCGCCCATGCCTTTGCCAACAACACTCACAACGACGCTCAAGTCGACACGTACACCCAGGCCTGTAGCCAGAAATAAGCGTTCAAATTTTATGATTTTCTATTTTTTCTGTATTTGTTTACATTCCACCATTTCAACTTAAGGATACTTTTGCTGAAATTGTTTTTTATAAAAATTATTGAATATGAGCTACGCAACGTCTTATTGGCTTTCGCAATTTCAATAAATCGGGTTTTGTTATAAATAAATTCCTGAAACTTTATTTCGTGATTGTCGCCTGTAAATTTAATTTATCATACAATGAAAGACATACGAATCCATCAACTTAACTAATATTATAAATGCATTGCTACTAAGCTAATGGCACTTGAATTTCATTTTTCACAAACGGTGAGCGGGACACATCTGTGTCACGGCGATTCAATGTATTTTAATCTTTCATCGTTTCAAAATATATATATACAATCACATAAATCATAATTTAAAACAACTAACTTGAAAACCTTATCGAGGATAAATACTTACCACATATGTACATACTGCTCTAGATGGAATACGTTCACACTTTTGGGGTCAATTGAGCTTTCTCTTGATGTGTAGTAGCTTTCATTTCATTTGAAACCATGTAAAGCATTGCCATGTTTGGAAACGTATTCCACAATATATTAGTTATGTAGAATTGATGGTGATACTAGCAAGGTTAATGGTGGAGGTGTTTGGATACATTATGTAATGAATTTAAGCTGTAATGAGTGACCTAACGAAAGCAATCCAGTAAAAACCATTCATTGTTGTGTCATCCAACGTACTGTAGAAATCAGAAAGAGCTTATCATATTTGAATTATACAATTTGGAACTTCATGGTTCATTAATGTCAATTTATTATTTATACAGGAGTTTACCAGAATCATGAAACCGGCTAAAATGCCGTAAGAAACCTGATAGCTTAAAAACAGTGAATAGTTTAACTTTGGACCAAACCTAGAATTTAATAAAGTTTATTATAATTTTATTTCAAATGTGCTGTAATTATATTCAATATATACATATTATATATGTACCTACATTACCAATCGCGTTAGACCATTGCAAGTCCATGCATAGGATTAAAAATAATTTTGTCGCCACACACCGGAATCAAACGGCGGCATCAAAAATCATACTCAACCAGACTGTCAAAAACAAAAAAAGTCTTTAAAGAAGCTTAGTTTTTTGAGTACATACGTATGCATACAAACACAGCCTAGTATGCATACTAGGTTGTGTTTGTACATGGGTACTACTAGCATTGTAATATCCTCATATACGTTATCTATGTACATTTCTTTGACGCCGTAAGACTTTATTACAATTTGAGAAAACAATGCATCGCTCTATTTCGAGATAAAAAAGTATATTTGAGAATAGTGGGGATTATTTTCTTCTGATGGATTCGGGTACTTGCTTCAGATTCATTCTGAAACGTATACATAGGTGAACATTATGCCGCACGGAGAAGCAGCCTTTTCATTTGTAAAGCATGAACCCTTTCATTCCATTGTTTTCAGTTTCTTGGGATTATTTTCCGGTTTGAGCCCAATATTTTCCAAGACCCTTTGCAGGCCAAATATTATTTTCACTACGTCAAGTCGTACAGAAAAATAAACTGTTCTAGTATATGCATCCTCTCTTGCTGAATGTAGCAATATAAAAGGCAACCTTTTACGATTCCCATATCATTCCGTTAAAAGCCAATACACTGACACCTCCAACCCTTCTCCAAGTCAAATCCGTAATTTTACATAGTAACCGAACCATTTTTTAAAATGGCTTGTGGGAAATTTGTCGTTTGTTTGGCTGTCGTAGCCATCATCGCCGTCTGCTTTACTCAGGTAACATGAGATTCTTAAATCGACATTGTATTAAATATAAAGTAATTCTAGTACATTTGCAATGAAGGAAGTGGCCCATTTTGTATCATAATCTGTAATTGGTTTTTATTTGTATTTATTTCCATTTGTTAGGAGGCATCCGCTGGAAACTTGCCACTTGGTGCGAAATGCGTGGGCCGTTCGGAATGTGACGCCTCAAAATGTATGCAGGGTCAGGACATTTGCTGCGACAACCTATCATTTGCCAACTCCGGAGAGCAGGATCCAAACAGCCTTGACCCTAAGCCAAAACTGGCCGTGCAAAATCCCGGAACATGCACCTGTTGCAAGGGCTCACGATGCCAGGCAGGATTCGGAAGCTCGTCCGCAACCACTCCCAACACTAGCGCCAAGGGCCAGGTTTACACTCAGACCTGCTAGTTTGTTATCGACTAAATTATTATTTTTAAATGCTCACTGACTTGTTTTATTCATTTGACGTTCATTTTAATGAGTTCTAAAATTTAGTATTGATTTCTACCATTTGGATAAAAGTTTACATGAGCTTCCAAATATTCCATGAAATAAACAAAATTTCCGTTTGATAATTCTCTCATGCCAATTTAAATACTTTATTTCCAACTTGTGGATATTTAAGTGGCTACATCAAATATAATTGAGAAATTCGGTAACGCATCCATTTCCATAATTGCTTGACGTCATACATGCATCCTACCCATTCAAATTGTCTAGTTCCATAAAAGCAACGTAACTGTAGAATCAATCAGCGAGTCCACCCATTCAATTCCCTGGTCCTTCTCCACCATTTTAAATGACCCATACTTAGGCTTCAGAGGACAGCATGATTTAACTTCCGCCCTAATTATCCTAACGTCTCGTTTCCTTACCATCCCACTTCCCACAAAGCTCTCCGTCCGCTTCCAACTCTCTATCGCGTCATTAGAACTTTCGTAATGCGTCGCGAGGGTATCGTGAAGGCCGCAAATGTTGACTGCGCCCTGCACCGCCAAATACGGGCAGCATATCCAGGTCAACAGGGGCAGTTCCCCGTACAACTTGAGGGATCCGTAGTTCACACTCACTTGATTGAAAAAGGCCATAATAAACACGTTTTCAACTTGCCTCGCAAAGCACAGATTATAGTGCTCTTCCAGTAACTGCAGCTGTCTGTACGCTTCCGTAATGTTGTTGAGGTCAGCATTTTGAGGATACTTTTCAGCGTCCAGCTTGGAGCACCAGAACCGGAAAAAGGCGGAAAAGTTGGCCAGGAGATGTACAACGTGGGTATTGGATAACCACGCAAAAATGATAATGAATGTTTCAGCAAAGCAGAAAAATGCGAGGACTGGGATGGGAACAGCGTCTCGAGATCTGTAAAGCCAATTACAGAAAAATGGCTCGGTTGTGGGCGACATGAGGCTGAGAAGAAAGATGCAGAATGTGAAGATAATTACTACAAAACTTCCGGTGACGAATTCTCCGCCAAGTGGATCCTTCCCACTTATGGGATATGGTGATTTATCACCGTCAGGTAGAAAACGTTCTGAAATTCGGCAAAAAATAGTTTAAGAATCATCACGCGAAAAACATTTTGATATAATACGTCAGTATTACCCTTTGCAAGTTTGTTGAAAGTTAAGCATCTCGAAAACAGAACCGGAAGCAGGGAGCGGCATCCCCAAAACAAAATGTTTGTGAACATTGCTGCGAGATAGGTCATGAGGAAAATGTTGGTGAATACAAGTTTGGGAAGGTTTTTCTCGACAAATCCAAATGTGTATACCTGAACGATCAAAAACAAGTTCTTGACGGCAAGAATGAAATTATTGAAGAGCCAGAGTTGGAACTGCCAACGGGCTTGATTTACTGGGGCAAATTGAGCACGTTTCTTGTTCCAGGGGAATAAACTACAGCCCAGGTTGTATGCGATGGTGAAGTACAGGTAGAAATTCTTGGACATTTGCTGGGAAAGCATGATGAGCGATTGAGCTTGCAGGAGAAAGTAGTAACTTGTGTTGCCAGCCGTGAAAGCTGAAACTAATACTCAAACTGTCATTTTTTGGAAGAAGAATTGAACTTGTCAAAAATGCTCTAATTAAGAATTCCGCGTGATTCTACGATGCAAGTGAATATATGCTATCTCGATGAACACGTGGTGAAAAATTGTTTTTTTAAAATACGCAATGCTGTGAAAACCTCATCAATTTCTTAGCCACAATTCAACACTCATCACTACTAATATTCTATTTATTCCGGCAGTGCGCATCAGAAACTGATATGGTAGAGGTTTGACAGTTCATGTGAGAATTCGTTAAACCTTTGCTCACATTTACGCATATTGGCATTTTGACAAGAACAGAATTCGGACCCACTACTCATTAATTTTGGAACGAGGGTAATAGATACATAGTTTTTATGTGGCTGGATGTCAGAAAAGAAATTTGTATAATTTTATCCCCACGAGTGAAATTTCATTTTGGACTCTGTTCTCATTAATAATTGCGAGCCGTGAATTTAGCGCCTCTGAACTTCATCACTTGGGTCGTATTTTTTATTAGATTCTCCCAGTCAGTTTACGCGCAGTCTACATTATACTTATAATCAGGTGGATAGAAACTTAATTTTAAGACAACATTATTATAGCTAATCATTTCGAGCATGAAATTCATTTTTTTCTAGACGGAAATATATTTCTCGCTCCGAGCCGGTTAATTTTTAAACGTCTATCAAGCCGACAAAAATGTGACGAAGAAGAAATTAAAGTATGAATTAATTATCTTGGGCAAAGAATGTTCAAGAGAAAAATGGGCACATTTCTATCTGACCCTGCACTGGACTATTCATTAATGTTTCAAGAAGCTGGCTGACTGGTTGTTAATAATTTCTGAGCAGGTTTGACAGTTTTTCCGCAAGACGGTCACCTCATATTTTCTTGATGACTTAGATTATAATTGATAACGGAGTATATGATGACGTGAATGAATTTGGACAAATTTAATTTATATTCAAAGCAATCGGCTTAAAGATTGAGCAAAAATTGATTGGTTAGCTTAACCAAAACTGGAATAAGGACTGAAATGTGTGTACGTTTTTTTTGGATGATAATATGTAAAACCAGTAGATGAACCACACTTCAAATAATAACTGTACTAACTTAATTACATGGGAGCATATTAATTATCCATTCTGTACCAACCTGTCCCAGTGATCTGAACTAGTTGGTCGCATAAAAAAAAGAAGCTTTTCCGAGAGCACAATATCCAGCTAGCAGATTTCTCAATTGCGTTACTCTTGATGATTGCTCACATCACAGTACTTATCCTTCTTTATGGCATCAAATGAGATTGTAACACAAACGGTAATTATTTATCGTCGCTTTCATTAAACGCCACATAAAAGTTTATCTTATCGTTAATTGGATACACCGTACCAAACAACCCGCGTTATCTTTGTCTCGCTTGCCATCATTAATAAATGGAAATGACAACGATAACATTTTTTAATTAGAAACAAGATGTGTGGAGGTATACTAAAATTTCGGATTGTGCAATTTTGATGGATTGCGTCATAAACTTGGATTCATATGTAGTTTTACTATATTGAAGTAGGTAATAGAATTTGATGGCATCATTTATGCCAAATTCCATGAAACAAAAATTGAACAGGCTCCATTCCATAAACTATCATATTAAATTTTTGTAAATCATGAATTGTAAAGATAGTTTAATGGCAAACACTGAGTTGCGTATTAAAACAGGCCATAATAGAAATTATTTTTAAACTTATGAAATCCTGATTTTTGTTGGAGGACTGGAATATTCAGGGAATTAGTTATTAGCTTCCAGATTTGTAACAAATAGTGGCAAAAGGCATTACAAATAGTTAAGGATGAGCTACAATATTACTTATTATTGTCATAAATATAATATGTTACGCTATTTTGAGACGACCAAATCAATTAATTTTTTGGAAAGCTGAAATATCAATCGTGCATGGATTATAATTAAAATTCCTTTTACTGAGTAGTGAATCTGAATTGTTGAAGTACTTAGGACATTCATTTAGCGTAGTGTGACAAATGCAAGCCAACTTGTTTAGTCAGCTAACCTAATTACTCTAAACGAATTTATGCTCGGTGCTTGGCTTGGCTGCATAAAAACTGAAGAAGATTTTATTGCAGCACAATATCCAGCCTACTATTTTCCCAATTGCGTTACTCTTGATGATTGCTCCTATCGCAATTCCCGTTTTGCTTGTCACCGACTAAGATTATGAGACCAGTGCAAATTTTTTGTTGTGGTTTACATTCTAAATGACATTAAAATTTATCTTATCGTTATTATTGGATACGCCGTTCTAACCACCATAAATATTCTTTAGACGCTTTCATTGCTCAATCGTTATGACAACCAAAAAATAACTTAATTAGATAAAGACGTAGGTATGTATACCAGCAAATATAATTTCTGTGCAGTTTTGAACAATAGTCAAAAAGATTCAAGTTAATCCCGCTTTTATTTTATTAAATCGCGCAGCGGCGTTTGTAAAAATCATAATCCATGTCGCAGTATATTTAATTTGTAAAAAGTTATAATCTACTCCAATTGTCGATTATTGTACACATGAATTTGTTTCATTTTGTCATAAAATTATAAGTCTTATCTAATTACATATTAGTATACGTATCATCACAATTTATTTTAACACTTTAGTTAAGTTTGTACTTTGATGAAGGAGAAAATCATGTTCCAAGGACCACCATATCAGTTTACACCAACAAATCTCTTGGGTCTACGACGAAAACGCATACGATTCAAACGGTGCTGGTAAGACATATTCAAAAATATGTTGAACAGCAATAGGCTAGAAAAATAACTGTACAAACACACAGCATAGAATATGACGTGCTCATGCTCTGACAACATATTTTTAGTAATTGGAGTTCCGGCGATTTACTGTTCCGTAAAATGAGTTAACTGCATACAATATCCTGCGATGCTACAAGAGTTTCTGGATTCGATCTTAGCTTGATTGCATAGCGATCTGCTGAAATGAACAAGAACCGTTATGATTAAATCTATTTCTACTGCAATATTTAAGGTAATTTGTGGAATCTAAATTCTCGAATAAAAACTACATACCTAGATAATAGGTTGAATTGTTGTCTCTATTTCCAAAGTTTCCAGGTCCGCAACACGAATTGGATGAATGAGTGTGCCAATGTCAATCCAGAGGCTATCGTATTGACAGGTTTTAGAGCTCTCGTATTTACTTTCTGGGTTTGATTTTCGCACAACTAAAGAACAATACGGCTCGGATTGTCTGCTTTCACCACGTTTTCACTGATACGGTGGTTTAATGCG
This sequence comes from Sinella curviseta, assembly GCA_004115045.4. Taxonomy (NCBI): domain Eukaryota; kingdom Metazoa; phylum Arthropoda; class Collembola; order Entomobryomorpha; family Entomobryidae; genus Sinella; species Sinella curviseta. The sequence continues at coordinate 18,028,642 of CM023203.3, forward strand.
TTGCTTATTTTTGTAATTTGTGGGTTGACATATTATTTGAGTTTCTGTTTAGGATAAGTGCCATTGACTATATCCACGTCACAATGGACATGAAATGTTCATCACGTTGCAAAACCCGTGTAGATGTTACCTTTCAGGTGGTCTTAAAAATAAAACAAATGTGATCTCCAGGCAATCACTACCTGTTCCCACGCTCGCAATGTGCCGAACATTTCCGCAAAATCTCTCTGTCGGAAATGAAGTGTAAGCACAACCTGGATACTTCGACAAGCTTGAAATCAACTTGAACACACTTGCTTCTTTGCATGACATGCTCATACCTTGGGAATTGAGATGGAATATTGGAGATTCATATGCCGTTATTAACAAGATTGCTGGTGCGGTTCTGCATAATGAAATCCAATAGCTTATTTGTTATAAACGGGAAAGTGCAGAGAAAGTTGTAGTGTAGCATCATGTTGAATGCAGTAATATGTTACAAAATTAATTAAATGATGCAATAAATGATTAACGTAATTATTGAAGTTTTGTGTGTAGTGACGAAAATAAAATATCAAAGTTTATTTATTACTATTTGAATGTCAAATAAACCTTTGTGGAATATTTTTTATAAGATAGAATTCTATGTGGTATTTTTTGAATTATCGTCTTACAAAAATTACAAAACACATCAACTTGTTGCACTCAACCTTCAATAACAATTAGTTACATATTACCAGCGAAGATGAGATCAGAAGTAAGCAAAATGTGGAAATTATTTAAAATAGTTGCCACTCTTCATTATTTTTGCAGATGACTCAATATTACAATCATCCGTTAATATCAAAACCATGTCCCCTTACACCATTAAATTCGCAACAGATTTTTTTTTATTAATTACAGGATACAACCCGATCTGGGGTGGTAGCGCACATAAACTCTTGGCATAGCTCTTACTCGCATATCCTAGCTTACAAGTTAGTGCACAAAGGTTACATATTCATTCGTAATTATTTCTTGATAATGCTACTCTGTCCTTTACTACATAATATGCAAACAGGTACCAATTTTCGGTTTAGGATAAACAAATACAGCGTTCATTGATATATGCAACGAAATGCAGTTAGTTACGAATAGCTAATCTCCACGGACCAACTCACTTTTACTCTAGTAGTATCTCGTAAAATACGTTAGTCATTTTCACTGCCTACATTGCAGTGAGCACTTGACCTTAGCATTACACGAGTAACCGCTACTACACCCTATCAACGAATATATTGTACAACATGATTGAATTATTACAACTTAAGTATTCACATTCATATTAGGTAATATTATATTCAATTGATAGGCATTTAATTTAATTGCAACAACTACCAGTGTTGGCAATAGATACTGAGTTCCTATCAACTGGATGATATATTAAGCAAAAAGATATTGAATGATTGCGTCAACATTTTTAAATCCTTCATGGCCGCACAAAGGGTTCCAAAGAATGCATTGGTAATAAATGAATCAATCATCCCATTGTTTGAGCCACAGCCTTGAAAGTGTGGTCCTTCGATAATCATATTTTCCCGCAATATGGACCAAGCTTATTAACAGTCACTACATAGTACCTAAACAAAGATTACGACACCGCTGCCGACAATTATACATTAACTGTGGCTGCTATAATTGTTTAAAAATATACAACTAATAATAGTACTTCATTTGTTGTAGAACTTCGCTTCAGATTTTTAGTTTACATTTCACTTACTGTGAACAAACGCGGTTATCTTCAGAGCAATCAACCTAATTTCTCTTGGAGGATACAATATTTAAATTTGTAAATTTAAGATACTTTTCACCAACGGGTATTAAATACGCTAGCGCAGAGATGTCTCAAAGAGTAGTTAGCTAACCTACTTGGTCCTTCTATTTTCAGTTTCAACCTATCTACTACATTCACATTATTAAGTTTGTTTGAGGTCATCCAGTAATACATTTTACTGACGACGCACTTCTATTTCCAACCATGCTAGGTGACCCTTTAAACTTCATGAGCCGCAGTGCTCTACATTATAGTTATTTATGAAAAACATTTTAAAACTACATCGTATTCTAAATTGAAGACTGATGACGTCATTGTTCCAACTTCCAGCTTGCAACAGGTATACAATCAGTTTCCTAAAGAGATGCCGGCCACCGTCTTCAAAATACGATGTCCAGGGATGTTTGTTCCTCTAAGATAATCCTGCAACGTATAAGAAGAGACACAAATTATCAGTAACTTGCTAGCACGTGTTATTTATAAATGTTTTAAAAAATATCAGTTATTAGTTTCAATAATTAGCATTACCACATGAAATAATTATCGGGGTGTCAGCTTCCCAAAATTCACTTCATTAGTATTCCCTGGGGAAACGGTGACCACCAGTGACCACGTTTTTCATTGTGGCTTTTCAGTAGCTCACGGAACTCCGAGAATGATAGTATTCCCAAGCAATGTTCCACCACCCCCGTTCATATGTACGACCGTACCTGTTTCAGCCCCAAATATCCCCACCCTTGATTTTTGATATTCTAAAATTACAAGGAAAGAAAAATATTTTAATTTAACACATACCTATGTAATAAAATGATATATGTACAAGTTTTCAGTTGGTAATTATTTGACGAGTAAAAAATTGTATAAATTATTGACTCAATACTTGCACCGAGTTAAGTATTATTAATCAGGTAAAATTATTAATAAGATATAATCAAATTAACGACAGTCTAAAAAACTAAAAATTTCCTTCTCTCAATTTTGCTCACCTGTTCAACACGTAAGAATAATTCAAGAGTGGTGCTGCCTCTCCGACCATGCCGTCCCATCTCATCCTGAAGAATGAGCCACTACGTTCCAGTGTGATCTAACCAAAATATACTTGCGTTTACTGACTGAGCATTGTAAGCTGCTGTACACGAACGAAATGAGCAGAGAGTGAGAAATTTTCATAGAAGAAACCAGAGTCTAGTAAAAAAATAGTTTGTACATTCAGCCGAGAAAGGTATGAAACCCAAACCCAGTACTGGCCGTCGGACAAACAGTAAGATTTGAAGTTTAGACATTTAACTATGCTTACAGTTCGGGAATGTGAATGGGCGAGCATAAAAGCGTTTACAGCGCATTAAACTGCCTACAACTTTTGGCACTCATAAAATGATAATGTCATTCCTGAATATTGGGCTATAAATATCGTAGGACAGACATGTTTTAGGCAAATGGAAAACAAGGAAAAATGCAAAAAATATCCAAAGATAAACGAGAAAGTAGATGCTTATGTGTGGCTTCCCGAAAACAAAGCAGAATTAATTTTTTAACTGTGAAGTGTCTCGATGAGATCATAGCGAAATGAGGAAAAACATGGGCGATTATAAAGTTCAGTATGACAACATCATGTAGATTAGACTTGTTTCAGATGCGCTTATCAGTTCCTCGCACAATACATATTTGAACATAGTATACCTGCACAATGCACATCTCCATAATGTTATCATGTGCAAAAAAAAATAATGAAAAATGTCATAAAGTATGAACAGTGTTTCATTATAATTGCAGCAAATAACGGATTTACTTTTATTTTTATACAGATATGCCAGTTGCCTACTTTTTTACTACAAATTCCAGAAACGGATATGACGAAACGTGTCAAATATATTACAAATATTAAGCAGAAAATGCGTATTTGCAGAGTTCCATTGCAGCTTTCGGGTCCTTCTTGAAGAGTTGCTGATAGTTTTTGGATTTCTCCAACTCTGAGAATTTCCTGAAAGTAGTACATTCATTACCAGCAATCTCGAAATGATAGCTTGCATATATGAAAATTAAAGTAACCTGTCATATCATAGAATGTCTTACGATTTGAGCACTTGTATTGCCTTCATTTTCAGAGCATTAGCCTCCCCAAGATTTCTCGCAAAAAGGAAGAGCCTCATTCCCACATCCACGTCATACCACTCATTGCTCTTGGCCAGCAATATTTTCTGCATACATTCTTCCAACTTGCGAATGTCATACTTATGGCCTGCATGAAAGAGCTCGAAGCAAATCAATGAATTCTTTGCAGCCTCTTTGGTTTCCCAGTAGTAGAGATATGCCAAGAAAGCCCTAACGCTGGACTCGGCCATGTCAAATATTTCCACCGTGCTCGTTTTTGACTCTTGCATGGAAGTCTGAAACATGGTTTGGAACACTGTGCTGTGGGCAGAGAGAAAGCTTCTGTGACACTTAATTGCCACCCCGCTTTGTACAATGATGGTCACATCACAAGATATTTCCTCCATCAAAATCTTTTTGGTGATACACAGCTTGTCATCTATTGCCGAATCGGCATCCAAGACTTTATCCTCTGGGAAAATTGCAGTAATTTGGATAGTTGCTGTGAAGGTGTAGTTATGCGAAGTCCAATAGGGGTAAATGCCATTTGAAATATTGTCATGGTAAACGATTTTTTCATAGCAAGATGTTCTCTGTATGTTGTCGGTTACAACGTCAGCATCTGTAGACCAATCTCACACATTGACATCATGGTTGTGTTCCTCTGTACCTTAAGGTTGTATATGTATGTGTGATTAGAATTTACAATAAAATCACCTGTCAGCGTAGCTTCAATCACTTCACCCGGCAGGTTACCGTGCCCCGCAGCGGCATATCCATGGTAAGCATTATTGTGAGCAATGTTGCTTAAATTCATTACTAATTTTGGATTTCCTTGGAAAATACTGGCGACGGATGCACCATGTCGGCTAGTTTCGCGAAGCTTTATCAACACATTTGACCCGTTTGACTGATGAGCATATCCTCCGTTATTTTGTAGCAAGCCCATATCCAATGTAACTTGCGAAACTCTATGATCAAGTAAACAAAAATTAATGTTAACATAATTTCCGAAGTAATAATTATATATTCAATTGCTTTCAGTTTCTGACAAATGAACCATACTTTAGTTTGAAGAGGAGTTGTTCCCTAATTCCATGTAAATGTTCTGGTTTTGCGTGTGTGTTGTGTATGTTCATATTAGCACTTCGAATATAATAATATTGCCCATTTGTATGAGCACTTTGACCGACCGCTGTAAGCGATACCTGCTGATTTTCGACAAGAATGCGTTTCATATTTCCTAAGGATTGGAATCACCTCTAATTCACAAATAAGTTGTTAAATTTGTAGGCTTTCTGCAAGTGATCATCTAATGTTTTAAACCTGCATGGACTATAGAACCTCTTGCTGGGTTACAACGAACTGGAGATTGAAACTACGTTTTTGAAATACCAGATTTAGCGTGGGTTATCTGTATGCGGTGCGCATGATAATGTTGTCCAGTGACCATTAATAAAGCTAGCGGTGTTATCAGCTTTTGACCAACTGATACCACGAGTCATTTATTGTGTTAACGTTTGTGCATGTACACGAACCTATAAAATGATTATCTTTTCAACTATCCATCATTTCATTAACTCATCTCAGTTGATGTTGGTAAATAAAATGATATATGTAGATCTTTTTCATGTGGTAGGTGATTGGATATACAACCTGATACAGTGACTGATAAATATGAACGCAGATTCATTTTAGGAATAAGTGTTAATGTTGAAAGCTAGATTTATTTTTCTGTTTCACTTTTAGTAACGTATAATAACAGAAATGGTGCACATTTTAAAAAGTAAAATACCGTCAAGTGATAAATTATTGATATGTCAGAGTAATACAAGATATGAGAGCTGTATCCACTGACATGGCTAGGTTATTGCTATTGTAAAATTCCACCTCGAGCACAATAAAACCGTTGTGGTTTTTATCATTTGAATCATAATTTAATTTCACAATCCACAAAAGGCAATAATCCGGCCATACTAATTTTTGATACCGGAAAGCAACGCGACTTTCAATACTACTTCCACTCATCCAAGCTAAAAAAATTTAGTAGCGATAACGTCACAAACACGAGAATTGAATTAGAACTTCTCAATTAATTTAATTACCATATTTGATTTCAATTGCGATAACTCTATTAGTGAATGGATGGGCCGCGATAAAGTTCACCAATAGAGTCATTGCATTTAGGGAAAGCGCTGGAATTGTAGGTAAGACAATACGAATCTGTACTCGGTTAATTGACGTGCATTCGTTTCGAGAAGATCTTCGCATCCAAAGTTTTCCGATATATCTCATTGCACAGTCCGTTGCGACACTTAATGGCTGCTGGCCAGGTATGATATTCTTTGACAGGCTGATAGAGTATGGTTTATTAAACGACTAGCAAAATAGCATCATTCCTGCTGGACATGGAGGCAGGCAAGCTGTACTTCAAACTAATACCAAGAGTGCATTTCCGAGATAAAACTGGAAGCTGGTTACGATGGACGGACTATCCTTTTGTCGCCGGTTAAATTCAAATGTGCTGGACGGGATTAATGAATAGTTCAAGGGAGGGCTGTTTCAACGGTGCACAAAAATTATAAGTAAAATAATAATAAGTATATTTGGCTACGCTAAATTAATTACACGGGATAGCGTCGGCCATTTGATATCTAAGAATTCTGAAACTTTTTAACCAGTGTTTTCTTAGCCAAAGCTTTCACTGCTACCCTGTAAAAAATGTGCAGCAATTTTGTTAAGGCCATACGCATTTCGGCAGTATATAGCATAATTGCGACCGCCACACCAACAAAATATACGACGAATATAACCAAAATGTTTCCCTTCATCGTCGCCGGACTAAACGTGCCCGACGTTTCCGTTACGTTCTGTATCATTTCCGCTGTATCCCTATTTTTGACATTAGCAAACCAAATCATCAGCTTGCTCCAACGATGCCCAATCCCGGATGACAAATATCCATTGAGTCGATTTACAATAGCTTGTGACAATCTAGGTCTCCATCCAATCTGCCGTGGTAAATTAATTCGAGGATAATAACCTTTCTCAAAAAGCGTCTCCGTCCCGACGTAGACACGGTCTTTGGGAAAGTATCTTCTCAGTTCGGCTGCCATTTCCACAGACAGCATCTCCGGCAGGACGGCAGCAGACTTATTACAAATTTGAATCTCAGATCCCAAAATGTTTCTCTGCCATTTGTGCAGAAGGGCCGTGTTCAAACCACCGATAATGTCAAGTCTTTGATTCCGCATGAGATTTGGATGAATCCTTGTATGATTGTGCAAAAGCTGGTAAAGCGGGTCAGTGTTTGTTCCCTCAAATAGTGCAACCTCAGACCGTATTCGTTTACCTTTCCCATTTTCCAATGCATGCGGTGTGGCGAAGGTCCAGTTGTCATGACGGCATTTCCTTGACCCGCATGGAGGACTTGGAGTGCTCAACTTGGTTATTCTACTTGCCCTGGTGTACACTGTAAATGAGTGATTCACCAGCTGAGAAAAGAATTCATAGGGAATCTTGCCCCGTGGCTCTATCATTCTTAAAATATTGTCTCGCTTGTAAGCATTGCTTATGACGAGGGCAGCGTAGAATACAAAGCCTAATAGAAATGTGAGATGGCGATTAGTCATCGTTGCCGTACTGAAGGGATTGCCTTGTTCCACAAGGAGCTTATAGCAGTGTATAAAACAGTCAAGTGGCTTATCTTTGGACAAGGTATTGCCACAATCTGTCGTAGTCAACCTGCTGACTATATGTATCAGATATATTGAAAGAGGGGTTACGAACAAAATAACGGACACAATCCATATCCAACTAAGTGTGTCGAAACTGGACACCAGTTCCTGAAATACCAAGTCGGTATTCGCTGTTCTGTCACAACTCACAAACCGAAACTTGTTAGTTGGGAAGAAGGAAGGAATGGAAATTTAGGTTAAGGCCAACGGCGACACGTAAATACGAACTGCATTTTCCCCAACGGTGTTGTACACGATTCTCTGCGATTTCGGCAACAACACACAAATACTTGTCAAATTTCTGAACACGGAGTTCCACATTTCATCCGGTCCAAAATCAAGAAAGCTTTCAGACAAAGCTTGCCTGAGTACGTATTCCATTCGGTTGAATGAGTTAGGATGCATCGTTAACAAACATTGGAGTTTCCAGTCAATATACAAATTTTGAATCCTGATGTGCTTCTATATTACGACCGATACCACCGCTTGCGAAATGGTCGAATGGTTTATGTACAGGAACTGTTCAGCATTTAGTGCTGTATGCGTAGAATCTAGCGTGGAAATTAGTGTGAGTATATGTCGATGTTTCCTGGGATATAAATATAGATGCATCATTACATCGAGATTGCCATAGTGCCACTGCCACCGATTCTTGACAAACTTTTGCCAGTCGCGAAGATACACATCTTGAGATATTTTGTATGAACTGACAAGAATGTGGAATCGGGCCATTGAGGCGGGTGAACTAAAAAAATATAGACTGTTATCTTTTCTCAAATGACTTGGGCCAAGACTGTCCTTTCGTGGCTGAAAATACCAGAATTGGCGAACATATGGATGAATTTGATAGGACGATTTTGTAGGAAATAGCTCCACATGTACTTCGCACTCCCACTGACGAACAAAAGACGTAAATGTTAGGTAGTTAATTTTGGCGCATTGGAGGTGGAAAATTGTTGTGTGGTTCAATATGCTGTCAAGGGCATCCGGCCCGCCGTAGAGAAATGACGACTTTTTGCAATTGAACAACGACGCGGCCTGTTTGGCAACTACAGTATTCGAGTTGTTTGGATACATGTTTCCAAATATGTCCACAATTATGTTTTGTGCCGATCCGGGTATTCTTGTGTAAAACTTTGGATACTCCCCTGTGTCGCTGTTGATGTGTTTTAGAAACACGTACTTCTTTCCTGACGTCGGGATGTGAATACGTCGAATGACAATTGGGATATTCAGTGATGGGATATTCATTCGACGGTGATTTGTTAATTGCAGGAAGCAAGTGGAAAATGGTTTTAGATAGACTTGCAATTTCTCGGACACGTATTCGGGCCAAGGGTCTGGTTCCAAGGGACTTGCAATACATATTGTAATGTATGCACATTGAATGTCTGGAATTATGATGATAATTTATATTGGATAATTGATGAAATATTCATGTCTCCTGAATCTTGGTAGAAAACCAATTTAAGTTAATTTGCATTATCATGATGTATGAACTGATGATCAAGTATGACTCTTGTAACTCTCCTGACTTTCAGTCAGACCCAATCTACCTTTCATGTAGTAAAGATTAGAGACTAGAAACAGGCAAAGACTCCACGTACCATCATTGATTTATGCACAGCATAGCATTTCACATAAAACCTTACACTCGGCATAGTCAAAGATACTACATTTGGCGACGAGAAGTCGTTTCCCATAGTCTCAGATAGACCAAGTTACCCCTTAGCTGCTACTGAAAAAAAAAGTTCAAGTTTTTCTCATCTTCATGAGTGACCAAGAAAAGAAGGTCATAGTGAAAGACACTAGTGATAGTGAAGACGTTGAATTTGTCACAGAGCTCACAACACAAACGCCATCAAAGCCAGGGCCTGCGCCACCGCCGAAGCCCAAGAAAAAGAAGAAGAAAGACACCACCGATCCCACAGCAACATCATCCGGAACGAAGTCAACTTCCACACCACAACAAACGCCGCAAAGTCCAACAGAAGAATTGGAAATGGGCACTGTAGGAATCTTGATCCCCTTCGACCCATCTAAAGATGATTTTGAGATGTGGGTGGGCACCTTTCATTGCTTCTTAACGGCAAATAAATTGGACGAAGGCAAGGAACCTGAACGCTGTCTGGGAATCTTCCTTTCATCCATCGGTATTTCAACGTACACGCTCCTCTGCAATTTGTTGGCTCCCACCGCTCCCACCAGCAAGAATCTAAGTGACCTTGTTGACGTTTTGCAAAAGCATTTTCGACCATCTTCGAAGGCGATTGCAGAGAGATTCAAGTTCACGGGACGGACTCAACAGCAAGGTGAATCAGTGAACGATTTTGTGGCTGCATTACGTACACTGTCTGTTCACTGCAAATTTACCACCGACTTGAAGGACAGGATCAGAGATCAATTCATTTTCGGATTGCGGAGTGAAGCAGCCCAGCGACAGTTATTTACACAAGACGACAACATTTCACTGGAGGACACAGTGAAATTGGCAGTAGCACAAGAAGCTGCAGCAGCCAGTACAGCGCTTGTTCGTGGTCAGCAGTCAGCATCAGCGACCGCCACAGAACAAGTCAACAAAGCCAGTTCATTTGGGTCTCATCAAAAGCAGCACCAGAAAAAGAAGGGGAACAACAATCATCAGAAATTTCAGAAGCAGAATAATTCCAAGTCACAGACACCAAATAACAGTAAAAATAAAAGCCAAAATAATTTTAACTGTTCTCGTTGTGGCTCACAGGAGCATTCTGGAAATAAATGCCCATTTAAAGATGCAAAGTGTTATCACTGTGACAGGATTGGGCATATAAAATCAGCTTGTAGGTCAAAGGGCCAACACCAGCAGAATAATCAGTTAATTACTGACAACGTGATCGATATCAAGAATGTCAATTCCACCCAAGAAGATGACACAATCTGGATTGATGTTAAAATCAACGGCGTAAAGCATAGAATGGAAGTGGATTCTGGATGCAAGTCAGCAGTACTTAGTCAGGATTTTTGGGAAAATCAGTTGGGATCACCACCACTCCAGAAAACTCCTATTGTCTTCAGAACCTATACAAGACAGATTTTCCGCCCACTGGGGGTTTTGCCGATTGAAATGGAATACAATGGACAGAAAGAGAGCCATTTAATTCCTGTTAGTAAGGGTACTTCACTTTTTGGAAGAAATTTACTGCGCAAATTTAAAATTGACTGGAAATCTATTGAAGATCAGTGTAACGCTGTGAGTGAAGACGTTCCAGTGCAATTACCAAAACTATTGGCCGAGTATGAAGACATCTTTAAGAAGCCGACAGCAGAAAATAAAATCAAAAATTTCACCGCTCGCATTCATCTGAAGGAGGACGCGACACCGAAATTTTTAAAAGCACGCCCACTTCCTTACTCTCTGAGAGTGAAAGTTGAAAAGGAACTGGACGAGATGGAAGCAACGGGTGCCATCACTAAAATTGAAACTAGTGAGTGGGCATCTCCTCTCGTTGTTGTGCCGAAATCAAATGGAAACGTACGACTTACCGGTGATTTCAAGACAACCGTCAATGCTCAGCTTCATGTCACGCAATATCCGTTAGCCAACCCCGACGATTTGTTCGTCACAGTGAGCGGTGGAAACACCTACAGCAAACTGGATGGAAGCAACGCTTATCACCAGATTGAAGTTGACGAAGATTCACGCAGGTTTCTCGTCATAAATACTCACAAAGGGCTATACAGATATAACGTACTCCCTCAAGGAATAGCCTCATCGCCAGCCATTTTTCAGCACTTTGTTGATACCATGATGAGAGGCATTCCAACCACAGGCTCATTTGTGGATGATGCGATCACCACTGGGAAAACAGATGCAGACCATCTGAAAAATCTACAACAGATTTTTGAGCGAATGCGGCAATATAATTATAAATTGTCAAGGGATAAATGCCAATTTCTACAGCAATCAATTGAATACTTGGGACACAAAATTTCCAAAGCTGGAATTGAAACTACAGAGCAGAAAGTGAAGGACATCATCAATATGCCAAGACCACGGGACGTGACTGAAGTAAGATCCTTTTTAGGATTAGTAAATTTTTACTCGAAGTTCGTTAAAGACCTGTCTTCTGTTTGCGAGCCTCTACACCGATTGACAAGAGATAATGAGCCATTCGTTTGGAACACAAAATGCAAGACAGCGTTTGAAACCGTCAAAAAGAAGATAACCAGCACACCAGTCCTTGCCCATTTTGATCCTGGAAAGAAACAAGGGATAAGCTGCGACAGTAGCTCTTACGGTCTTGGAGTCGTTTTGTTCCAGAAAAATGAAGATGGAACCGAACAGCCACTTGCCTTCTCTTCCAAGCTCCTTTCAGACACCGAGCGGCGGTACAGCCAAATAGAGAAGGAGGGGCTCAGTATCATACATGGAGTAACAAAATACTTCAAATATTTGTGGGGCAAACCATTCATTCTGGTCACTGACCACAAACCGTTGCTGACCATCTTTGGGCCTAAAACCCAACTTCCACCCTTAGTAGCCACCCGCCTTCATCACTGGAGTCTCACCTTATCCCAGTTCCAGTATGAAGTGGTCTACAGGAAGTCATCAGAACACGGAAATGCAGATGCACTTTCTCGCTTGCCAGTGCGCCAAGTGGGAGAAGCAGTAATTGGGGAAGAGGAAAGTGTCAACATGTTGGCCAGCGAGCAGTTGGAGGTGCTACCTGTAACAGCATCAGCTATAAGAAAAGCTACAGCTCGCGATAAAATCCTATCAAAGGTTCAGCAGTTAATCTTGTACGGATGGCCGCCCAAGTTGAGAGAAGAAGACAAGCAATTAAAGGCTTACTTTACCAGACGTGATGAGCTCAGCATAGTTCAAGGAGTCATCATGTGGGGAATTCGTGTAGTCGTTCCCACCAACCTGAAAGAGAAAATTCTACAGCAATTACACGACTGCCATTTTGGAATTGTCAGAATGAAAGCAATAGCAAGGCAGCACGTGTATTGGCCAGGAATTGATGGTGAAATCGAAAATATTGGAAAAGCATGTAATACATGTCAACAGCAAGCACCTTCACCATCAAGTGCTCCACTCCACCCATGGCAGTATCCTGAGAGACCTTGGCAGCGTCTTCACATGGATTTGGCCGGGCCGCTGCATAAGTGTATGTGGCTTATCATGATGGACGCACACACCAAGTGGCCAGAGGTGTTTTGTATGAACAACAATACCACCAGCACAGCCGTAATCAGCAAGTTAGCAGAAGTGATTGCCCGGTTTGGGATTCCAGAGCAGATTGTCACAGATAACGGAAGGCAATTTGTGTCCAGTGAATTCGAGCAATTCTGCAAAGCCAACAACATAAAACACATACTTTCGTCCGTGTACCACCCAAGGTCAAACGGAGAAGCAGAGAGATTCGTTAGGACATTCAAGGAGGGCATGCGAGCTCAAGATATGAGAGTAGAGCTGAGACTGCAGCGATTCCTTTTGGCATATCGCAATTCACCCCACGCCACCACAAACTCCTGTCCAGCGGAGCTCCTGCAAGGAAGGCGATTGAGGACCACCATGGATCTTGTACGACCAGATGTGGCCACCTCAGTCCGCACAAATCAGCTCAAGCAAGAAGTTGGCTACAACAAGCGAGTCAAGCAACGCGAGTTTAAAGAAGAGGACAACGTTTGGGTGCAGACATTCTCAAAAGGCGATGAGAAATGGTCGTTAGGCAAAATCATATCCCGCCTGGGTCCAGTAACCTACGTCGTGCAAGCAGGGGGCAGAAACCTGAAGAGACACGTGGATCAAATCCGTGAGTCCCACCGCAAGTTTATGCATGGCAACAGTAATCAAGACGAAGACGACGCTGACCATGATGTCGAGACACCACCTGAAGATTTGGATTAGTTAAACGTAGTCTTTTCTTCATTCAAGTGTGTATTAAGTTAGGGAAGAGGAAATGTAATGTATGCACATTGAATGTCTGGAATTATGATGATAATTTATATTGGATAATTGATGAAATATTCATGTCTCCTGAATCTTGGTAGAAAACCAATTTAAGTTAATTTGCATTATCATGATGTATGAACTGATGATCAAGTATGACTCTTGTAACTCTCCTGACTTTCAGTCAGACCCAATCTACCTTTCATGTAGTAAAGATTAGAGACTAGAAACAGGCAAAGACTCCACGTACCATCATTGATTTATGCACAGCATAGCATTTCACATAAAACCTTACACTCGGCATAGTCAAAGATACTACACATATGTTGTCGATTGCAATAAGGAGTGTTAGAGAAAGTTCACAACTTTTTCCGAAATACATCGCTAAAGTAAAGGCAAATTTAAATTATTTAAACCGAAATATGTGTAGTTGGGGGTATGTGATGGAATTTGACGTTATTGTGTTGTCGTAACGGTCATGGCATATGGCGCGTGGTGCTAATCGACAACTGACTGGAGTAATATCGAGCGAACGGAATCTGATATCCGGTGAGAAAAAGAATTGAAGGCCAATTGATCAGGATAAAACTGAGAATGTAAACTTGCTATTGTGCCTTCATTTTGTAAGCACATAATCGCTTCCCGTAGTTTCCTACATGCGCAGCCTGCACGGGCATTCAAATTGCTCAGAGCCGTTTTACACAGACAATTTAACTGAAGCCATTTAGATATTCATTTATCAACTAGGATTTCCAATCCCAGTCAACAACTAGTGCATATTCTACCTTAATGTAAACACTTTATTATAGTACAACAACTTGTTAAATACTACTTTCGAACAGCTTACGGGAGGACTTTAGTATGCTTAATAGCAGACGACAATAACAAATGGCAGACTTGATCGATTGTGTGACGTTAAAGAAAGCAGGAAATCCATTGATACAGAGGTTTATAGCGGAAAAGCTTAACCTATATACGACGTTATGTGTAAATGGCTTTCAACTCGGCGACTAGCATTTAAGCGAATCAGAATCAGTTTGCTCTCCATTTATGCAGAATGTAACTTCTTTTGTTGAGATGCCTCCATTACTCCAATAATGATACTATCAGCCCATATATACAAAGGTATATTAAAGTTAGCATGCAAAATGATTATACGGTGATAACAGAAGACGAAACATGCAAGCGTAACATAGGATCATCGATATATTTATTTTCCAGCAATGCATATTTTTAGTAATAAATGTGTTTTATAGTGGCGTTTAGTCGGTGTTCGAAAAGAAAGATGATTGTAGAAGTTGATGGTTCGAAAGTGAGAGAATGGCTAGGCTGTTGCAGGTGGAGAGATGTGATGGCATAAGAGAAGTGATCGGCTAACTTGCAGCGATAGCTGAGAGTACGTAGCAATCTGATATGTGTGTGTGTGGAGCGTACGCTGGCTTGCTGCTGTGGAGAGTAAGTAGTAAGCAGTCAATGCTTGCTCCTTACTCTATCGCTATCAATGACTGTACTTACTCGCTGAGAGTAAGTAGTCGCAAGGTTGATGAAATGAGAAGGCGATGGTAATGCAGTTAGGATCACACGCTAGTGAATAAACGGAGAGAGTAACAAGAGTTCGAGTGACAAAAATGACTGTTTATTCGCAGAGCGGCAGAATGCACCGCAAAGGACGGAGGTTGAATTGCAAGTGAGGACGCTCTGGAAGAGAGCTCCTTATATATGACAAAAAATGTAGGCGAATACAATAGACGACTGGACATTGATATTATAGGCATATCTCACATGAAAAATACATACATTAGGAATGTAATAGAGAAATTGGTCACGAATGACCAATGTCAAGAAAGGTAAAAATTAGCATAAAGTGTACAAAAATGAGACAAAAGAAAATTCTTGTTGCATCAAATCACTCATTTAGAATTAAGAGACAAAAATGGTTAAAATGGCTAAAAATAGGAAATGGAACCGTACATCTTTACATTCGAAGTAGGTCACTTGCCCATCGGTTTGGACAATGTACAACTGAAACCGATGGAAAGATTACATGCATAAGGGTAAAAGGAATGTTTTGACAAAAGGATTTGAATGTGTAATTAGTGTAAAACATCTAAATCAGACCACCAGCAAAATATTCCATAACACAACAAAAGACAAGTCTAAGCATCAATTCAGTTCTGAACACACCCCGCCATTGCCCAGAATGGGCAATATAAAATACAATAAAGACAAGGAATTGAGATTTGACTTGGAATTAAATAGAACTGACAATTTACACTCAGAAAGGCGAATGATTCACAAGGTCATAGCTGCTCAGTGGACAGATAAGGAGACCTCAGCCGCCCGTTTATAGGGTGGAAGTGGCGACACCGGCTGAGGGTCCTCTGGCGGTTTCTAACACAGCACTCAGAACAGGTCCTACGGTGTTAACCTGCCTGACTGAAAATTTAGGTTAGTCTATCCAACGCAAACGTAACTGAGGAGTCTATGACGTGAATATGATGGAAAAATGAATGAACTGAATCGTGGAATGAATGGAAAGTTAAAATGAGAATTAAAATTGAATCCCAATGAATTGAAAATTGAATGAAAATAAGATCGGTCGGTCTCGAAATTAGGAATCAGGAAGTAGGAATCGATTCAGGTTGGGAATGCATAATTGGCCTTACTACTTATACGACTCTATAAAAGTTTTAATGTTGTGGTGGCACTGTCGGTGCCGTCGAGACTCGTCTGTAGCCAGTTGTCCACTACTGGGTCTACAGGGTTCCTACTCCATTTGGGAGGACGCGTTACTTGACCTTCAGAAAGTGGGAAGCTGGAGGCATGAGAGAAGCTCTCCACCTTCGTCTGCAGCCAGTGGTCCACTACTGGGTCTGCAGGGTTCGAATGGTTAGGCTGAGGATGAACTGTGACAAAATGGGATGAGATGAACTCTGGGGGTTCTTCATCAACTGGGCATTGACCTCCGATAATCCATCCGAATATGCTGCTATAGGCGACTGGGCTGTCGTCTGAAGCTTCCTTCCTGTCGGTACCCATGACCTTGTGGTACTGTTTGAGTCCCAACACAATGTCCACGGGGGTTGAACGGAACCACTCTGGATCTGCGAGGACTAGACCTTTCAGATGTGGCCACTCTTGCTGATTGGATATCCGGTCTGCTTGGTTGCACGTCAGCCGTGGCATGATGTGGGTGTTGAGGGTCACTGAATCGCATGGATTGTGTCGGCTAATCAAGGTGACCGTTGCTTGGCCACTTGATTCACCAACCTTGGCGGATCCCAGTCCCTTGACAATGATGGATCCGGGTTGTCGATTGAGTTGCAGGCGGCGGACACAGGCTTCTGAGATGAAGTCGCCTTGTGACCCTCCGTCGATGAAGACACGGCATGGTTGTAGCGTCCCAACGTTGTCTGGAACGTCAACTACCGCTGTTTGGAGCACGACAGAAGAAGGGACGTTGAGATGATGAGATTGCAGTGTCCCCTTCTGCTGCGGTTGAGGTGGTGTAGGACCCACTGCTGGGGTTGAGGATGAAGATGAATGAGATGAGTCGTCCTCCTCGAAATGAAGCAAAGTGTGATGACGCTTGCCACATTCCTTGCAGGACTGAGAGTTTGGACATTTGGAAGACGGATGATCTGCGCGGAGGCAGTTTGAACAGAGACGAGATTCTTTGATGATGATGAGGCGCTCGCTGGGAGACTTGGAGTGGAGTTGAGGACACTGGTAGTGGTAGTGAAAACCGGAACAGATGAGACACTGTGATCCGGTAGAGGATGAGGTTGTGTGGTGAACACGAATCGGTTTTCCATCGCTGGGATGAGATGAGATACTAGCACCTGCTGCTAGTAGGCCACGGATATGATTGGAGATGAAGTTGGTCAATTCATCGAAAGTTGGAAGCGCTGTAGTGGTTTGGCGGATGGCCCATTCTCGACGAGTGGCAGCGTCCAGCTTCTTAACGGTGATGACCACTAGTAGGTCGTCCCACTCGCTTGTGGGACGCGACATAACCTTGAGGGCTCGAATGGTTTCTTGAAATGTATCAAGAAGTGCTTGGAGTTCGATGACTGACTCCTTGACCAGTGGCTTGTGGTCAAGGAGTCGCGAGACTAGCGAGTGGATAATCTCACGTTTATTGTCGTATCTGTCGTTTAACAGTTTCCAGGATTCGCTGTAATTGGCGTCCGTTATCTGCATGGATTTGATGAGGTTGGCTGGTTCACCCTGAAGAGATGTCTTCAAGTACTGGAGTTTTTGAGCACCGGAGAGAGTTGTACTGGAGTCCACCGTTGCGATGAACAGGTCACGGAAAGATGTCCAGTTGACCAAATTTCCGTCAAAGGATGGCAACTCAATGGCTGGGAGCTTGACATTTGTTGTGGCAGATGTGGTGGATGAACTGGAACTCGTTCCACTAGTGGCTGGGGCAGGAAGGGTAAGGAGAAGTCGAGCAATTTCATTTTCTAATTGATGAAATGTTGTCTCGATGGGATCAAAAGCTGTTTCGTGAGCTTTCATGGCTGATTCTGTTGTTGAAGCTGCGATGAGGACATCCTGGGCTGCTTCCGCTTTGTCGAACTTCTTCCTTCCTTCTGTGCGAAGGGTGATGAGGGCTTGGTAGTCTAACGGAGTTGTTGAATGTGCATTCACCTGCTTGAGGAAGCCATTCAATCGGTTGAAACAGGCCTTTCTAATGTTGATTTCACTGGCCATTTTGAATCACAAATGTTTTTGGAACACTGGAACTGTCTTGAACACAAACTAAACCTTCACAAAATAACTGTCGGCTCAGTAGTTGGTATACAATCCGTCAACTAATCACTGAATCCGGCTCGAAGGACCATGTTTTATAGTGGCGTTTAGTCGGTGTTCGAAAAGAAAGATGATTGTAGAAGTTGATGGTTCGAAAGTGAGAGAATGGCTAGGCTGTTGCAGGTGGAGAGATGTGATGGCATAAGAGAAGTGATCGGCTAACTTGCAGCGATAGCTGAGAGTACGTAGCAATCTGATATGTGTGTGTGTGGAGCGTACGCTGGCTTGCTGCTGTGGAGAGTAAGTAGTAAGCAGTCAATGCTTGCTCCTTACTCTATCGCTATCAATGACTGTACTTACTCGCTGAGAGTAAGTAGTCGCAAGGTTGATGAAATGAGAAGGCGATGGTAATGCAGTTAGGATCACACGCTAGTGAATAAACGGAGAGAGTAACAAGAGTTCGAGTGACAAAAATGACTGTTTATTCGCAGAGCGGCAGAATGCACCGCAAAGGACGGAGGTTGAATTGCAAGTGAGGACGCTCTGGAAGAGAGCTCCTTATATATGACAAAAAATGTAGGCGAATACAATAGACGACTGGACATTGATATTATAGGCATATCTCACATGAAAAATACATACATTAGGAATGTAATAGAGAAATTGGTCACGAATGACCAATGTCAAGAAAGGTAAAAATTAGCATAAAGTGTACAAAAATGAGACAAAAGAAAATTCTTGTTGCATCAAATCACTCATTTAGAATTAAGAGACAAAAATGGTTAAAATGGCTAAAAATAGGAAATGGAACCGTACATCTTTACATTCGAAGTAGGTCACTTGCCCATCGGTTTGGACAATGTACAACTGAAACCGATGGAAAGATTACATGCATAAGGGTAAAAGGAATGTTTTGACAAAAGGATTTGAATGTGTAATTAGTGTAAAACATCTAAATCAGACCACCAGCAAAATATTCCATAACACAACAAAAGACAAGTCTAAGCATCAATTCAGTTCTGAACACACCCCGCCATTGCCCAGAATGGGCAATATAAAATACAATAAAGACAAGGAATTGAGATTTGACTTGGAATTAAATAGAACTGACAATTTACACTCAGAAAGGCGAATGATTCACAAGGTCATAGCTGCTCAGTGGACAGATAAGGAGACCTCAGCCGCCCGTTTATAGGGTGGAAGTGGCGACACCGGCTGAGGGTCCTCTGGCGGTTTCTAACACAGCACTCAGAACAGGTCCTACGGTGTTAACCTGCCTGACTGAAAATTTAGGTTAGTCTATCCAACGCAAACGTAACTGAGGAGTCTATGACGTGAATATGATGGAAAAATGAATGAACTGAATCGTGGAATGAATGGAAAGTTAAAATGAGAATTAAAATTGAATCCCAATGAATTGAAAATTGAATGAAAATAAGATCGGTCGGTCTCGAAATTAGGAATCAGGAAGTAGGAATCGATTCAGGTTGGGAATGCATAATTGGCCTTACTACTTATACGACTCTATAAAAGTTTTAATGTTGTGGTGGCACTGTCGGTGCCGTCGAGACTCGTCTGTAGCCAGTTGTCCACTACTGGGTCTACAGGGTTCCTACTCCATTTGGGAGGACGCGTTACTTGACCTTCAGAAAGTGGGAAGCTGGAGGCATGAGAGAAGCTCTCCACCTTCGTCTGCAGCCAGTGGTCCACTACTGGGTCTGCAGGGTTCGAATGGTTAGGCTGAGGATGAACTGTGACAAAATGGGATGAGATGAACTCTGGGGGTTCTTCATCAACTGGGCATTGACCTCCGATAATCCATCCGAATATGCTGCTATAGGCGACTGGGCTGTCGTCTGAAGCTTCCTTCCTGTCGGTACCCATGACCTTGTGGTACTGTTTGAGTCCCAACACAATGTCCACGGGGGTTGAACGGAACCACTCTGGATCTGCGAGGACTAGACCTTTCAGATGTGGCCACTCTTGCTGATTGGATATCCGGTCTGCTTGGTTGCACGTCAGCCGTGGCATGATGTGGGTGTTGAGGGTCACTGAATCGCATGGATTGTGTCGGCTAATCAAGGTGACCGTTGCTTGGCCACTTGATTCACCAACCTTGGCGGATCCCAGTCCCTTGACAATGATGGATCCGGGTTGTCGATTGAGTTGCAGGCGGCGGACACAGGCTTCTGAGATGAAGTCGCCTTGTGACCCTCCGTCGATGAAGACACGGCATGGTTGTAGCGTCCCAACGTTGTCTGGAACGTCAACTACCGCTGTTTGGAGCACGACAGAAGAAGGGACGTTGAGATGATGAGATTGCAGTGTCCCCTTCTGCTGCGGTTGAGGTGGTGTAGGACCCACTGCTGGGGTTGAGGATGAAGATGAATGAGATGAGTCGTCCTCCTCGAAATGAAGCAAAGTGTGATGACGCTTGCCACATTCCTTGCAGGACTGAGAGTTTGGACATTTGGAAGACGGATGATCTGCGCGGAGGCAGTTTGAACAGAGACGAGATTCTTTGATGATGATGAGGCGCTCGCTGGGAGACTTGGAGTGGAGTTGAGGACACTGGTAGTGGTAGTGAAAACCGGAACAGATGAGACACTGTGATCCGGTAGAGGATGAGGTTGTGTGGTGAACACGAATCGGTTTTCCATCGCTGGGATGAGATGAGATACTAGCACCTGCTGCTAGTAGGCCACGGATATGATTGGAGATGAAGTTGGTCAATTCATCGAAAGTTGGAAGCGCTGTAGTGGTTTGGCGGATGGCCCATTCTCGACGAGTGGCAGCGTCCAGCTTCTTAACGGTGATGACCACTAGTAGGTCGTCCCACTCGCTTGTGGGACGCGACATAACCTTGAGGGCTCGAATGGTTTCTTGAAATGTATCAAGAAGTGCTTGGAGTTCGATGACTGACTCCTTGACCAGTGGCTTGTGGTCAAGGAGTCGCGAGACTAGCGAGTGGATAATCTCACGTTTATTGTCGTATCTGTCGTTTAACAGTTTCCAGGATTCGCTGTAATTGGCGTCCGTTATCTGCATGGATTTGATGAGGTTGGCTGGTTCACCCTGAAGAGATGTCTTCAAGTACTGGAGTTTTTGAGCACCGGAGAGAGTTGTACTGGAGTCCACCGTTGCGATGAACAGGTCACGGAAAGATGTCCAGTTGACCAAATTTCCGTCAAAGGATGGCAACTCAATGGCTGGGAGCTTGACATTTGTTGTGGCAGATGTGGTGGATGAACTGGAACTCGTTCCACTAGTGGCTGGGGCAGGAAGGGTAAGGAGAAGTCGAGCAATTTCATTTTCTAATTGATGAAATGTTGTCTCGATGGGATCAAAAGCTGTTTCGTGAGCTTTCATGGCTGATTCTGTTGTTGAAGCTGCGATGAGGACATCCTGGGCTGCTTCCGCTTTGTCGAACTTCTTCCTTCCTTCTGTGCGAAGGGTGATGAGGGCTTGGTAGTCTAACGGAGTTGTTGAATGTGCATTCACCTGCTTGAGGAAGCCATTCAATCGGTTGAAACAGGCCTTTCTAATGTTGATTTCACTGGCCATTTTGAATCACAAATGTTTTTGGAACACTGGAACTGTCTTGAACACAAACTAAACCTTCACAAAATAACTGTCGGCTCAGTAGTTGGTATACAATCCGTCAACTAATCACTGAATCCGGCTCGAAGGACCATGTTTTATAGTGGCGTTTAGTCGGTGTTCGAAAAGAAAGATGATTGTAGAAGTTGATGGTTCGAAAGTGAGAGAATGGCTAGGCTGTTGCAGGTGGAGAGATGTGATGGCATAAGAGAAGTGATCGGCTAACTTGCAGCGATAGCTGAGAGTACGTAGCAATCTGATATGTGTGTGTGTGGAGCGTACGCTGGCTTGCTGCTGTGGAGAGTAAGTAGTAAGCAGTCAATGCTTGCTCCTTACTCTATCGCTATCAATGACTGTACTTACTCGCTGAGAGTAAGTAGTCGCAAGGTTGATGAAATGAGAAGGCGATGGTAATGCAGTTAGGATCACACGCTAGTGAATAAACGGAGAGAGTAACAAGAGTTCGAGTGACAAAAATGACTGTTTATTCGCAGAGCGGCAGAATGCACCGCAAAGGACGGAGGTTGAATTGCAAGTGAGGACGCTCTGGAAGAGAGCTCCTTATATATGACAAAAAATGTAGGCGAATACAATAGACGACTGGACATGATATTATAGGCATATCTCACATGAAAAATACATACATTAGGAATGTAATAGAGAAATTGGTCACGAATGACCAATGTCAAGAAAGGTAAAAATTAGCATAAAGTGTACAAAAATGAGACAAAAGAAAATTCTTGTTGCATCAAATCACTCATTTAGAATTAAGAGACAAAAATGGTTAAAATGGCTAAAAATAGGAAATGGAACCGTACATCTTTACATTCGAAGTAGGTCACTTGCCCATCGGTTTGGACAATGTACAACTGAAACCGATGGAAAGATTACATGCATAAGGGTAAAAGGAATGTTTTGACAAAAGGATTTGAATGTGTAATTAGTGTAAAACATCTAAATCAGACCACCAGCAAAATATTCCATAACACAACAAAAGACAAGTCTAAGCATCAATTCAGTTCTGAACAAAATGTAAATGTAATAGTAACTTGGAATACATTATTGGCAACTATGCTAAAAGTTTAAGTAAAATTATTGTTCATTTGGTTACATTTGTATTACTTGCCCTTGCACAACTGTGCTTCATAGCATGAAATCTTGATTTTATCTAGAAGACCTGAAATCAGGGATCTTGTACCTGTATAAATGTTGAAAATCTTACGTCGCGCCATCCTCATTAGTTTCAACAATCGTGGCAGAATAAGATAACAAAATGTATGAACAAACCGACGGAAAAGAAAACATAAGAAGATTAGCAGGCATGCTAGCATTTGAGAGATGCATGCCGAGCCAATCGGCGACGTTATTTGTAAAGGTCTTGTAATGCGTATACTGGCCTTTACAGGCACCCAGGTAGTCCTATCTTTTCTATTCTGCGTGAGGAAAATCATTTGTTGTAATCCTTCCACAATTCCCATTTCCTCCAGCCAACTAAATATTGTATTCAAACGGGTCGAGTATTTTCCCCACGTTATGTAACCAAACCTCATATTTTCGTACACATTCCCGGGAAGCGGGATGGATCCGCACAAATACTTGTCATCTATTACAACCTTGTCTGCTAAGGAAAGTACTTTTGAAAGAAATGGGTTGGCGCTTAGCAATGGATTTTCCTTGTCGCCAATACCAAGTACACGATGATTTACCAAATTTCCATTCCTGATTCCACCATTCCCGAATGATATTAGCTGATTGAAATCCGAAACTCCAAAGGCATTAGCGAGAGCAAGTCGAAACGCGGACCTGAAAAAATATGTAGTAAAACTTCTCCTGCGCATACGAAACGTGTAGTTGGAATTAGTCAAATCATTCAGAGTTGTGGGGGTGCTCACAGAAATATTTTGAGTGGAAAATCCAGCCGAGTAAATTGCTGACAGAAATAAAGCACCAATCATGATAGGAAAGGCACAGGAGCGCCAGTGCTGCCAAGTTGACTGTTTTCCCACAAACAGCCAAAATAAATCCAAACCACGAAAAATGCTCTTGTACAAAAAGCATATTGAAATCACAACTGCGCTCATCGTAACCCAAATGCTGGGATCAAATACAACGGAATATTTGTTCTTGTCTGAACTGAGATCCTTGAGTTTGTTTCCACAATACATGATGACGAACTTTGGTTGAAGAAGTAGTTTTATCTTTGCGCGATGTTGCAGTTGTTTGTTGGGCAGACTTGTTTCTATCACATTTATCCAGTAAATGTTTAAATGGTTATTGATCCCGTTTTCGTCAAAACGTTGAGCATCAATTGAAAATGAAATATTCAGTTTGGTAGTTGACATCAACAAAGCAGCATAGAATCCGGTTTTGCAACGCGGTACGCGCCTATACAGAAGATGCCGTTGACTAGAAAAGCAAACGGAGTAGGTTAGCGCGGGTGAGAATTTTTTGCGCCCTGATACCTGAGAATGGATTAATGCCGTTTGCGTATTTCCAATTTTTCGACATTGTCGATAATGTAGAATTAAGTTGTGGGAAAATGTTGCTGATCTGGTCTGTACTGCATTGCAGTCCAAGTTGAAGAATTGAGTTAGCGGACAAAACACAATGAGCAGAGGGTAAGTATTTTCGGATGGTATATTTTCCGATTGATGTTGGATTTTGATGAATACTGCATAGTCGGAACACTGAAATCCTGAACGGCGTATTCCAAGCATGGTTCCATTCAACGACGTGGTCTCCAATATTATGATTATACAGGAAGAGTCGCTGTGACGCAGCGTAAATCGCAGGCAACCAGTTTGATGGGTTAACAAATTTTTACTTGCTTCGGGAGATTCATTATTGATATCAAAATGGAGGTGAAGTGTATCATGTTTAGTGAATGGAAATGGGTATCCGCTCAATTGTAAATAGTTTTCGTAAGATCGATTACTCCCTTCTGTTATCACATGAGCATTGCATTGAATATCCGTCAAAAACGGGAGTGTCGATACACATACAGTGTTTGCCATGGTTGCAAGAATCAAGCAAGCCTTAAGCCTGAAACAACACATTGTTTGGTTTATTATTCTTCCAATGTTTTGAACGGAATGGTGGGAAACGTTAGTTAAATTTGAGCGTCATGTTCTGTCTAAATTGTATCAAGGATAAACTATAACATTGCTCACAAGAGGTGGTAATGTAAGGAGTATTAATGACGGCCTCAAAACTGCACGGTAAGAGACGTAGATTCCACATACTGAATAATTAATTTGAAGAACATTGTAGGTATCGAATGTACGAAAAAGAATTTTTATGATAAGTTTCCGCGGCAATTCGCGGTGGTGGTTATTACGTAGATAATGCTTTTCGATGCAATCGCGAGGAAGCTATTTTTCCTTCTTTCCAGTTGATATTCCGTAACAGCCGTAATTATTTCCATTGAAGTGGCATTTAACGGTAATAATGGCCTAAAGGTTTTCCTTTTACACACCATACTGATACAATTAATTGTGGGCTTACTCTAGAAAGATTGTAATTGTGATGGAGAATTCGATACCAAAATTTTTCCTGTTAAATATGTGCAGTTAATCATGAAGCCAGCAATTGTGAATTTCATGTTAAATAGATCCAGCGATGGCACCCATATATGCACGATTCGAATTACTACCGGACCCGACGTTCCACAAATTGTTTAAAACACAACTACCAATTAAAGTTGACATTTATTTTATCAATTCAACTTTAGTGAAAGGTGGCCTTGCACGGAACGGAATTGATGAGAAAATCCAAAATACAACAATGTGAACGGGATACCTGTTTATTAGTTAACATTAGAAAACGCCATACAAGTTTCTTAAAAAATGGGGAAATACATTGTCGATAATATATTCAAGGTGAATTTACTTATATACTTACTATTCGTATGTTTATATTCCATTACCACCGTTACTGAAAACCATTTTCCACAAACGACACGCTTCAATGTGGACAGAATACGCACCCAAGTTATATTTCTCAAAATTCTAGAAATCCACTGTGGCCATTTTTCACAAATTCCTGCTAACTTTGGTAAAATCTCGGCGTAACACCAGGAGAAAAGTATCCTTGCGCCAAAGCAGCCGAGAATTAGCAAACAAATGTGCATTTGGAGAAGACACGCACCGCCAGTTGGCGATTTTAATTTTAGCGGACTGGAAACACACAGAGTAGCTTTAAGCGGCGTCCACTCAGTCTTGTCCTTTTTATGCTGAGCATTCGCTATAATCCGTTGTATCCAATCAACTATTCCCATTTCATTTAAGCCGCTAAATATTTTATCAAGTTGTGTGGAATAGCGCCCCCAAGTAATATAGCCGAATCGCATATTTGAGTAAACAAATTCTGGCAGTGGTATAGAGCCACACAGATATTTGTCTGCAATTATTGCTATGTCCGTTTGAGTGAGAACTTTTGTAAGAAATAGGTTGGAACTGAGGAGAGGCTCCCCAATGTTCGCTATTCCTAGCACACGCTTATGGACTACCTTATCCAGATTCTCTCCTAAGTTTCCGCTACGTAACCCACCTGCATCAAATGTAAACAGTTGTCGAAAGTGTTCTACTCCGAACGCGGAAGCAAAGCCATGTTAAAGCGGAACTGAAATAGCAAGCAGAAGTTTAGCAAAATCATATTTATCTATGGCAAATGTATAGTTGGACTCTGCCAAGTCATTCAAAGGTGTTAATGATCGGACGGAGAGGTATTCCGCGGAGAATTCTCCTGAGTA
Source organism: Sinella curviseta (assembly GCA_004115045.4). Classification (NCBI taxonomy): domain Eukaryota; kingdom Metazoa; phylum Arthropoda; class Collembola; order Entomobryomorpha; family Entomobryidae; genus Sinella; species Sinella curviseta. The sequence goes on from CM023203.3 coordinate 18,055,305, forward strand.
CTTCGCTGTCAAGAATAACGCAGCCAACATGAAGGGAAATGCTAACGATCGGAAATGTTTTTTCAATGTAGGCTTTCCAATAAGCAGCAAATACAAATCCACAGCTTTATTAATGCTTTTATAAAAATAACTGATGGATAGTAGGACTATTGTCAGTGCCAACCAAATCTCCGGTTGAAATACTGAGGAATGCTTAGCCCACTTTTGACCAATTTTATCGTACTTGCTGCCGCAGTACATTATTGCAAACTTTGATTGTAAAACTAGCTTCAGCTTGGCACAATTAGATATATGATAATTGGGATACTGCGTTTGCAGCACGTGTATCCAGTACACGCTGGGTTGATCACTGACTTTATACTCATTCGCAGTCGCATTACCTAATGAAAAGGAAACGTTCAGTTTATTGGCCGTTATCAACATTCCGATAATTTGTCCGTATTGACACTCTTCGATATCTTTTGTAAATGCGTTTCCACTTTTTGGGAAACAGTTTTCGTATGTCACCTTACTGGAAAATTGGCGATGCCCTATCATCGAAGTGTGATAGATTCCCATTTGCTTATTACCAATCGAGTTACATTGCTTGTAAGACGTAGCTAAGTTTGACGAAAATACCGTTGATGTAGTTTCTACATTAGAACATGTCAACGTGAATGTTCCGCTGGTCGAGTTGAAAATAATAAGTTGTATCGCAAATTCCTGAGACGACATTTCCTCATTATTGGTCTCAATTGCAACAAATAGTGCATAGTCAGAATGCCTAAATCCGGACAAGTCGATAGCCACCTGTGTCCCATTTGATGTTTCCGTGTCCATAACAACCCGAATGCAGGCGGAGGTGGTGTACCGTAACGCAAAGCGAAGATAGGCGAAATTCCTTAGTGACGGCGTACCCTCATCGTCGTCGTCAGGGGAGTCCGATTCATTGAGACCCATTGAGAGTTGCTGCGTGTCTAATCTCGTCAGGGGGTCCCGAGAAATTGGTATGGTCATCTACAGTATCACCATGGGCTTTGCCACGACCGTGGTCATGTGCCTCTATAATGATGTGAATGTCACATTGAATGTCAGGTGAAATGTTTAGTCCGATTGGCAAGGTAGTAAAATGTGTCATAATAAACAGCAAAAACAGAAATACATTATTAGCGATCATCATGAATACTGTAACATGGGTATTATACGGCGCACTAAAAGTTGCTGTTTTAATGCAATTAGTTGTCTGATTTGTAACCTTTAGATGAACATCACAAGCTTTAAAAGTTTATGTTAGGAAATTAAAACGACAAATTCACTCTTGATTGCACATGAGAACACCAAGATCAGTTGCTGCTACAGGCGCCGTCGCCAGATTAATGATCAAGGAATAATGAACTACCCGAAGTATGTCTTGCTCTACTCAACAAATTTGCCATGCATGGTAAACACGACAAAAAGCATATTATGGAGGTTCAAAGAAAGTAATCATATGGAGCTTCCACAATCATTTTACTAGTCGGCTCAAGTTTTTCAGATATCCAAATAGGATAAACGTCTCGAGAAAAAATGAAGATATACCCTACTGTCATCACTGGACTGGCATTAAAAACTATCTCCTGTGCCACTTTAGGGCGTTCCATTCGCAACATTTTGTTCCCACCTCCTTTGTCAAGATTGTCGAATTTAATGGCATGTTCCGCAACAAAACCATCCATGCCCAAGCAGAACTACACGTAATATAATACCGTATGCCATAAGTCCCAACTATTGTGCAGGGCTCAGGAATCGTCCATAAATTTCTGGACCCAGAAATCTAGTGCCGGTAATAAACTAGATCCCCATTTTAGAACAAAAACGCTAAAATGCTGACCAGCAGAATCTAGAATTGGTAAATACTGTATACTTTAGAAGAAACTTACGCTAAAATGTGTACATGGTCATTGTCACGGTTCTTTTCTCTAACTAGTTTTTATCATGATGTAATGCATGTAGTTAACGTGACTGGAAAGTAGCTAGAAATGATGATGGGAACCTTAGTCCCTTAAGTTTCGGAGTTTGATGAGACTTAGTTATTCCGCAGAAAATTCTCCAGAATAATTTGCTGTTAAGAACCACGCAGCCAACATGAATGGAAAGGCTAACGGGCGGAAATGCTTCCTCAATGTTGGCTTTCCAATAAGTTGAAAATACAAATGGATAGGCCGACCTGCGCTTTTATAGAAATAACTTATACATGTCAGGGCAAGTAATTGAACTAGTAATATTTGTTCACAAAAGAACGTTCCACGATTTCGATAAATGTCAGTTTGTCCTTCAGCGACCATATGCTATTGGATTTGCATCATTAGTTTAAGAACTTTAAGTCATGGCTTAAATTAACTTTATTTCCCAGTGTGCAAAAAACGGTCCGCACTTTTGTTTACAATTAGAATAATTACGTTTTTATACTAACTGTACACATCGTGCATGTACATAATATGAAAATGCAGTGAATGTATTATTGTTGTACCATCTTGTAACATATTATTAACTACCGGAAGCATGAAATGCTTGAAAGGTAGTTATAGCGATTGATCTGTTTGTCTGTCTGTCTGTCTGTCTGTCTGTCTGTCGGTGTGTCCGTACCCACTCTAACTTCCGTTCACGTTGACCGATTTGGCTCAAATTTGGAACACAAATACATTGGCCCATAAGGACCTTCCCTATTGATTTTCAGCCATGTATCTCGTAATTGACCGGAAGTACGGGGGTCGAAGTGGGGGGTGGTAGGTTTGACCCAGGCGTGAAATTTTTTATTGTATAAATGGATAGAGGAGTTCATTAGGATAATTTTTTGTCAACGGACCATTGTTCAAATCGGTTAAATGGTGGCTGGGTGGGGGGTCGAAGTAGAGGAGTCACCAGGTGGCAAAAAGTTTTATTCCACAAATCGGTGGAGATGTTCAATTTGAGGTTCACTAACGTAGTATAACGGTCCAATACATACCTAATTTGTGATTTGGGCAAGCGTCAATCTTCCGGTAGTTATATATTAAAGGTTACACCTTACTAGTTATTTATAACAAAGCTTCATGCTAAATTGGAATTTGAGTTCCTCTGGTTATGTCATTTGACCTTGAACAACTTTTCTGTATAACACACAAACTGCGCTTTAAGTTGCAGGTCTGAAATCAGACAACTGGTAAGCATATAAATTTTATGAATCGTAAGCCTCACTAACCGCATCTGTTTTAACAATACCGGAAATGTTGAAAAGTAAAACGTATTGACAGAGTGGTGTAAAAGTACAGATATTAGCATTAGTAGACATGCTGACATTTGAAGCAGGCACGCTGAACCAATCGGTGATTTTATTTGCAGCGGTCCTGTAACGCGTAGACTAACTTTCAGTGGTACCCAACTGGTATTATCCTTCCTTTCCTTCATGATGGAAATCAATTGCTGTAATCCATCCACGATTCCCATTTCGTTTAGCCAACTGAATATGGTGTTCAAGCGGGTCGAGTACTTTCCCCAAGTGATGTATCCAAATATCATATTTGCATACACATTTTCTGGGAGCGGAATGGAACCACATAAATATTTGTCCTGGATCACAACCTTGTCAGCCAAAGATAGCACTTTTGCCAGGAATGGGTTGGCGCTTACTAAAGGCTGTCGTTTGTCCCCAAGTCCAAGAACACGATGATTGACCAAGACGTTCATATTCTCTCCCAAATTGCCTTTCTTAATACCACCAATATCAAACGAAATCAGTTGCATGAAATCTGAAACTTCAAAGGCGTTAGCAAGTAACTGTCTGAATTTGGACCTGAAAAAGTATTTCGAAAAATCTCGCTTGGCCATGCGAAATGTATAGTTGAAGTTGGTCAAATCCGCCAACGTTGTGGGAGTGCTCGTGGAAAGATTTTGAGTAGAAAATCCGGCGGAATAAAGTGATGCGAGGAATATAGTGCCGATCATGACAGGAAATGCACAACAACGCCAATGTTTTTTAGTTAATGGTTTGCCGGCAAACAACCACAGCAAATCCAGAGCTCGGCAAGTGCTCTTGTACAGAAAGGCAATTGAAACGACAACTACGGCCAAGCATATCCAAATGTTGGGATGGAATACTAGGGAATATTTATTCCACTTTTCACTGATATCTTTGAATTTGTTGGCGCAGTACATAACGACGAATCTCGGCTGAAGAAGGAGTTTCATTTTGGCATGGTATTGCAGCTGCTTATTCGGAAGCGTTGTTTCCATAATGTCGATCCAGTAAATGTTAACTTGGTTATTTATTCCGTATTTGTCGAAACCCGTCGCGGCAGTTGAAAACGATATATTTAGTTTTGTTGATGAAATCAGGACAGCAACATAGTATCCAATTTTGCACTGCGGTAAGCGCCGATAAAAAATGTATCTTTTACTGGAGAAGAACATTGAGTATGTTATCGCAGTTGAAACCTTTGTACGTCCGGCTACCGTCAAATGAACCATTCCTGTTTCCTCATTTCCAATACCAATGCATTTTCGGTAGAAATGGATTAGGTTGTTGGAAAACGTTGCTGACGAGATCTTTATTCCGCGGCAATCTAAACGGAACTCAAGTCGCGAATACACAATAAGTTGGGCGCTAACACCTTGAAATGCTACTTTTTCCGATCGGTGTTGAATTTTGAGAAATATTGCATAGTCTGAAAACTGATGTCCTGATCGGTGTATCCCAATCATCGTGCTGTTTAATGTAAACGTGTCCAATATGATAACTGTACACGACGAGTCACTATAACGAAGCGCAAATCTGGGATAACCTGACTGCTGAGTTATTGTAAAGTTCGGAGTTGTTTCGGTTGACTCCTTGTCGATGCCAAGATTTAGACGGAGAATGTCGTGTTTAGTGATTGGGTTCGAGAATTCAGTCGGAAGTAATGCAATTTCTTTACTGTAAGCACTATGATCAGTTGACTCGGTAACAATGTGAGCATTGCATTTGATATCTTTCTCAAAAGGTAGTGTTAGTGAAATTGATCTCACATTGTATACAAAAATGCATAGTGTCACGAAAGCTTTTAATATAAAACAATCCATTGTGGTGTTCTCTACTTTCCCAAATTTTTCAGCATGTATCTTAGTCATTAGCAGTTTTTTTGTAGAGAACCCTTCTACACAGTTTTACAGCCCTATCACGAAACAAACGAGACGCCTCCGTACATGACCAATGAAAAGCATACCGGGAAGTAGACAGATTCCTCGTGTTGTCAATTGAGTTGGAAAAATTGCTAGGTATGTAATATATGTCACCGAATTGTCGTGGCTGGATGGTTGGTCGGTAGTTTGTAAAATAATTTACTACTCAATACAAGGGCATATATTTTATTCCTTCTTATTCCCTGTTGGCCACGCCAAGCATAATTATTTACGATAAAGTGCCACTTAACGGCACGTGAAGTGGAGATGTTATCTCGCCAAGTGCCACTTTATACAAAAGGATTACTGTCTTCACGCGGAACCAATGTTGAACTACAGAACAAGTACTTCTTTGTAATGTATCAAATATCAGAAACATTTTTTGACGTCAGTTTTTTAAATGTTTCCTATTTATGATTGATGATACTCTATAGAACTTGTACTCCAAATTGGACTTGATGAAACCCTACTGATAAAATATTGTTCTGTATTTCTTAATCATACCTTTGGACTACCAGTATAAGAGCGTCGAAAAATGTGACTCAAGTTGCTGGATGTAAGCCTGCCACAGCGGCTGCCCTTGTGAATCAGATACAATAGCGACATTCGGTGTTTAAACGACCAGTACCGTTAAATCATTTGAACTCACCAACTGTTATAAAATATGCGGCTTGAATTCATGAAATGTCACCTAGACCTGTTGTTCAGGAGCTAAAAACGTGTTATTATTATTGATATTTGATATTTGTCAGATAGGCGGACAGCGTCGATTACCCTAAAATAATTTAATTAATGATAAGAAATAAAGTAAACATTTATTTCGCCGTTTTCACACATATTTAGGCTATCTTGTAAAACAAGTTAGGACACTGATGCCGTATATTTACTTAAAACAAAAGTATAAACCTTGTTACCAAACAATACAAAGGCGACCTAGTATTTTTAGCTTCTTTCTGTAAATTCATGAACCTTGGTATGGGGACAACATTTATTGTAAATGATTACCTGTATTCTGCACAGCATATGGGCGCAACATGAGTAGACATTAATTCCTATTGTAGAAAACGAATGCGACAACTCCATACAAATAACTTGCAGCTTTCGCAGAATCAGAGTGCAATGATTTGCGATTAAGACGTTTGTACTAAAGCAAACAAATATTGATAAGGAAATGCATGTTTGGAGAAGATACGCCAGGCCAGTCGGCGACCATAGTTTTAGGGGACCGGAAACTCGTAGAGTGGCTTTTAGTGGAGTCCAGTCTGTATTGTCCTTTTTCTGCTGGATATGCCCTATAATCCGTTGTATTCCCTCTATAATTCCCATTTCATTCAGTCCACCAAATATTTTGTCCAATCTGGTCGAATACCTCCCCCACGTAATATAACCGAACCGCATATTTGAATAAACACTTTCAGGGAGCGCGACAGAGCCGCACAAATATTTGTCAGCAACTATCGCTTTGTTGGTTTGGGTGAGAATTTTTGCAAGAAATGGGTTCGAGCTGAGAAGAGGCTCCGCGACGTTTGCTATTCCAAGAGCACGTTTATGCTTAACCTTATCCAGATTCTCTCCTAGATTTCCGCTGCATATCCCACCGGAATCAAATGAAAATAATTTGTGAAAATGCTCAATTCCGAAAGCGGTAGCAAATGCATGCTTAAGTGGCACCGAAATTGCAAAAAGGAGTTTCAAAAAAGTGTGCCTTTCCATCGTAAATGTGTAGTTTGATTCAGCCAAGTCTATCAATGATGTCAAGGATCGCACGGACAGGTATTCCGCAGAGAATTCTCCAGAATAATTTGCTGTTAAGAACAACGCTGCCAACATGAATGGAAAGGCCAACGGGCGGAAATGCTTCCGCAATGTCGGCTTTCCAATCAGTAGCAAATACAAATCGATACCGCGACCTGCGCTTTTATAGAAATAACTTATACATATCAGGGCTACCGCCAAAGCCAACCAAATTTCGGGTTGAAACACTGATGAATATTTTGTCCACCTTTGACCAATTTCATCGTATTTGCTGCCACAGTACATTATTGCAAATTTTGATTGAATTAGCAACTTTATCTTTGCCCGATAGGACAGGTGATTATTGGGATACTCTGTTTGCAATATATTTATCCAGTAAACGCTTAATTGATTACTGTCATCAAACTCATTCAGATTTGAATTGTTGGATGAAAAGGATACGTTAAGCTTCTCCGCTGTTATTAACATACCGACAATGTGGCCTGTTTGACAAGCTTCTACATCCTTGACCATTATGGTTCCAATATTTGGGAAACAGTTTTCGTATGTCACCTTACTGGAATGTTTTTGACGCCCTATCATCGAACTATGAAAGATTGACATTTGCCTGTTGCCAATGGAGTTACATTGTTTATATGTATTAGCCAGTACTGACGAAAATACTGTCGATGTAGATTCTACATTAGAACAGGCCAACGTGAATGTTCCGCTAGAATAGATGAAAATAATAAGTGTAGTTCCAAATTCATGAGTCAATATTTCTGTATTTTCCGCCTGAACTTTTACAAATATTGCAAAGTCAGAATGCCTAAAACCGGACAACTCGATAGCCGCCTTTGTCCCATTTGATGTTTCCGTGTCCAAAATAACCAGAGTACAGGCCGAGCTGGTGTACCGCAACGCAAAGCGAAGATAAGCGGTGTTCTTGGGTGATAATGTAATTACTTCATCGTCATCACTTGAATCTGAAACATTGAGTCCTGTTGAGAGATATGTTGTGGCCGGTACTATAAGTGGTTGCAGGGTGTAGGTAAGGTCGTCCATTGTGTCATGGTTGACACTGCTAGGACTGTCGTCACGTAACTCAGAAACTATATGAATGTGACATTGAATATCCGCTGAAATGGGTAGTCCGATCGCCAATCTAGAAATATTTGTTGCAACACATAGTGAAAACACCAATACTTTATTTGCGATCATTATGAAAAATGTAATATGGCATTCTGTCCGATTATACAAGAACTAGTTTTCTTCCCATTAGGTAACATTTGATGACTTTTGGTTAGAAACCGATGGTGCGATGCATTCTATTTTGATCTTTTTGGTGAGGCTTACAATTTAAATTATTTCCTTGATGCAAAATAGTCGCTCCTAATTCTGTATACACCTTAAATTGGCGACCAATTTCACAGAACGTTTGAGCCAACACGAACGAATTCCAAGGCAACGGACGAATCTAACATGCATACACGGAGTGTACAAGGAAGTAGTAATCTTGAACTTTCCTATATTATTTTATTACCCGGTTCAAAGTGTTGAGATATCCAAGGTGATTTCCTTCTAGATAAGTTAAGGACGACCTTATTCCGTAACGACGTCACAAATAATACCTCAGCTACTTCTGGGCGTTCCTATGGCAACATTTTGCAACGCCGTATCTTGTCAAGATATTGATGAATTATATGGCTGGCTCCACTGCGGAATTATCCATGCTCAAAAAACTTTTGTAATATAATGCCCCAGGGGTCAAGAATCTTCCATAACCTTCGGGATCCAAAATGATGCATGGTCACCACCAAGCTCAGATCCCGCTCCGACCAAATCTTGCATTGCGTAAATTCAAGTATACAATTTATAAACATTGCCAAATTTTTATGCAATTGCGATAACAACGATGAGTCTCGTATGGTCCCAATTTAAGAAAATGCTGGTCAGGGGTATTCTGTGATCCTTGAACTCAACAAAATCCAAAAAGTATCTGATTTGTCATCAAATATCGCAAAAATAAGCGAATTCTTAAATTGCCCCATATTTTAAACAAAATGTGGCTCCAGGATATCGATTCCCTTAATGCAAAACATCAAGAATTTATCTTATTATTCATCAAATATAGCAAAAAGCAGCAAATTCTCCTAGTGCCGCATTTTTACCAAAATGCTGCTCCAGGCTAATGTGCGATCCAAAAGCTGAAAAATGTAAATGTTTTCTTCAAATTTCGCAGAAGTTAGCAAATTCTCACGCATTCGAAGTTAGTTGTTCCATTTGTAGTTGCATTTTCGTTCGCTGAATGATTTTTTAAATACAATATCTCTTTTAATGAAGTCTTGCTAAAACCAAAAAACACTCATGTATTAAACAATTCAGTGCCTTTCTCACAGTGCCCCGACTGATAGGTTAACTGAATGTGTTTGTTTGGTGCTTCCGAGTGGAGCCATTTTAGAAACAGAGTATTAAAATGATACCTGAAAGTGATGAATGGCCACCCAAGTAATTCATTTCATTTTTTTTAAAAAAAATAAAAAAAAGTAAAAACCCCAATTTTTTGTAGTAACAAATCCAGCTCCGGCCCTATCCGATAAAAAGATAAAAAAAAAATCACATTCCGGGATCCAGGACCCCGGAACTTTTTGTAGCCATGTATAAACTATAATGTTCTAGTAACTTGTAGGGACCAAGAATCTTCCGTAAACATGCCATGCTATCAAGGCTACGCTGACAAAAATTGGATCCCGCTTGCGCTTGGAGTTAACATCACACTTGAAGACCAATTCTGGACAAATTCCATGGTTTTCAAGCCAACTACGGGAAAATGTGGAGATGCTCATATTGACCCACTATTTTAAAGGACCCCCCAATCCAGCTTCCCCTAAAGACCGGAAGATTCTCGAGTTTTGCAGTATTCCTTGTATCACAACTGAGCGTTACCAATAATTTTGAAAGATTAATTCGTATTTCATAAACAAGTACTTAGGTACATCTTCATGACAAAAGAGTGAATTTTAAACCAACAACACTGTTAGTTTGCATGTACACTTGATTATATCATCATGATGCTGGCCAAACTCATGATTATCAAGGAAAATAACTGAACCAATAATAATTGTTCGCAAAGGAACTTTCCGCAATTTCGACAAATGTCAGTTTGTCCTTCAGCAACCACATTCTATTGGATTCGTATCTTATCATCAGCATTAGAACTCTCCGTATCCCGGGTACCAAGACATAGATGTAATACATCCATCTGGGCGGTATGATATTTAGTATGAGAACCAAATTGGAGGAATTTGCTGAGACGTGAAATGAGTACTGAAAAAACAAGATAGGGAGAATAATGCACTTGTTTATCATTTATCCCTTTGTTTCGTCATGTTGCATCTGCAATTGCATATTATTTTGAACAACCTACCAAAACGATATCAGCTATGTGAATAACAAATAAACAATTTATATGACATTTCTTGGTGTAGAATATGCTTACGGAGAGAAATAAGTGTGCGTATGTTCAGCTGTCATTTCTAATATACAAGTAATATTTTATTAGCCTAGGTTCATTACCAAATTACAGAGAGTTCTGTGCAGCCAGAAAGCCAGATTAGGTCTGAGGGAAAAGGAGAGAGAGGCACGAGATAATAGTTAGGATTCTTGAGGAGAGTTTAGATAAGATAGGAGACTGTCGATCGGGCCGTCTGGATAATCAATTTAGGCAGGAAAAGGATTGCTGATAAGTTATCCTTAATGGTAGTTGAATATACAAATATGCTACACTATCCTCCTCTAAATCTACGTTAACTAAAGACATAATTTTTTTCCATTTGACAACACGGAACAAACTAAATGGAAATTACACGACTTGTGACGTGTGACTTTCTAAACCTGGGAGACACTTTAAATTAATATTTTTCACGAAACATCATATAAAAATCATGGAACACAAATTTAGTTATTTAATTTTTTATTGTTGCTGGCGGTGGCGGTTGCTGCTGGATTGTTGAGCTCTCCAAAGCTGCAGCTGTTGAGATTGATGAACTGGCGATCGCACCAGGCATGGCTTCACGAATATGGTCAAGGTGGCGTGTTCTTGTTTTGCCAATGACAAGTTATGGCACAGGGCGTACAACAACTTTGGAGTGCGCGGCTTGGAGAAAGTGTGACCCGCACGACTGGACCGGCGATGAGAACACGCGTCTTGGTGTACTGCTGCTTCTTCTTCTTTACTTGTATGTTGTTGACAAGTCGTTTTTTGTGGCGGGGCGGAACGAGATAAATTTCGTTCCCGTTTTCCTGATTCGGATGTAATTGCGCAAAAAACGGTGAAAATCTCATATTGCCCCAATTCTGCTTCTGTGTAACCTGAGATTCCTAAACTCAAAAAATCCAAAAAAGTATGTGATACTTGATCAAATATCGCAAAAATCAGCAAAATTCTCAAGGTGCCCCATTTTTACCAGAATGCTGCTTCAGACTAATGTGCGATCGAAAAGCTCAAAAATGTAAATGTTTTCTTCAAATTCTGCAGAAGTTAGCAAATTCTCACGCATTCGAAGTTAGTTATTCCATTGTTAGTTGCATTTTCGTTCGCCAAATGATATTTTAAATACAATATCTCTTTTAATGAAGTCTTGCTAATAAAAGAAAGTCACATATTAAACGATTCAATTTCTCACAGTGCCCCGATTGATCGGTTAACTGAATCTAAAAACAAAAATAAAACAAAACAAAAAAAATCCCGCTCCGGGATCCATGATCCCCGAAACCGGCACATTCTGTAGCCCTGGTGGACAGTAATATCTTTGATCTTACAACTATACAACGCGATAAATTGAATAATACGCGAACAACATCAGCACAGTACATTAAACAACGCGTGCATTCAAACAAAAAATAGGGTTACTGAGTGAGAGACTAGACAGTGTATAGCCGCTTTGGGAAAGTAATTGGAGTCCGTTAAAAAATATTTTGCTAGACATTTTAATAACTTTTAGGACAAAACGTTTTATTTTTTGTTTAAACTGTCGAGAGGGTCCGGAGAATCGTTAGACTCAAAAAATTTAATCTAGAAAGTCTGTCATCCTGTGGGAAATGTGGACAAAAATAATTAATTGTCCAGATGAAAATGCATTTTTCTTTTAACAAGTCAGTTTAGAACTTTTAACTTTGAGGTATTCCTACATTCAATTGTGTAGTGTCAGTAAAATTCAAAAATTTGTACACGCAAAGAATATGTGTACTTTTAATAGGTGCGTTAACTGTGCTTAATTATTTAATTATAAAATATGTTTTAATTTGCATTTAATTTGTAGCTTGTTTGTAATTGATTTCTCATTTAAATTTGTCCCATAGTTAACATAACGTTTTCATCGTTTTTGTTTTCTTTTTCACGTCAGTTGCCTATATCATCTTTTTTCAACATAACATGAATCACTCTCATTATACATTATAAAGCACTATATACTACATGCATCAAACATATCGTACTATAACAGTTATAATAGCATATTACAGCATAACTATGTACTACTATTTATACCATGAGTTTGATACGTTAAGCTGACGGTTTATTTCACTTCATATCAGCACACTATTATATAGCCAGACACATGTATACTGTGTCAACCTTATCTTTTTGTGTTTCATGAGTAGAGAGGAGAAAAAGTCAGAACACTTGAGATAAAGAGGGCGGATTTTTGTAATTTTGGAGCCTGTTCAAATTAAATATTTTATGAGGCATGTTCATAATTCACCACAATACTGTTTTATTTTCGTTACAACTATTTAGATTCAGAGAGTCCAGAGATTGATGCATCTTGAAAGTCGATCTTTTGACGAATGTACAAATATAACTATTATCAAAGTGAATTATATTTTCGCATGCGACAACACATTACTATTGAGCTTTTAACTTTGTAAGTATTGTTTCATCTTATTAGTTGTGTGGTAACAGTCAGCCAGCATATTTAGTGGACAAAATATAAATACATAGGTATATACTTTTAATTTAATGCTAACTTGAGGTCTTGTTTTTATTTTAATGTAATACACAATGTGTTCATATGTAATTTATTGCACATGTTTTTTATCATTTTTTAAATATCATGGCGTTTATTTTAATGCATTCAGCAGGAAGCCGTCACAATGGGCGACACCAATAAATTTGGAAAACGCCAATGTCTAACGGTGATGGAATTACTTAAATGTTGCCAACTTGTGGACTATCAGAATGGGTACCTCAGGACAATGTCCGAGAATGCGGAAACAATTTTTGGGATGAAAGAGCATTCCAACCTCACTCCAAGGGCCGTTATAGCAGTTACTGGTCGCACTGTAGATGAGAAAAGATTCCTTGTCAATTTTCTCATTGACTTTCTGAGAAACTGGGAAAACGGTGAGACGGTGAAAGCCATCGGACCATTTAGTGACGATAGACGTGCACTTCCGGAGGCAGTGCACTCAGATCTAAATCCTTTGGAAATGTTTCTGAAGGCGGGAGAATCCAGCGGTGCTTATCTCTGGCCCGATCCATTCATGTTGAATATCGATGCAGGAAGAAATCTTGTCGTTTGGCTTTTACAAGTTCAGTCTGTGGAAGAGGGGATGGACTCAAGTGAATTGGAAGAGTTTTTGGCGGTGGTCTCTGCAATGGTCGTGGAACTTACTTGCGAAAATGATAATGTATGTAATTATTTTACTCAACACTAGTTAAGCTTCTACACATAAATAATACAGTTCTCTGTTTGATTGGCTGAACTGAAATATTGAATATACTGCAGTTTCAGCTTGAAATTCTTGAGCCACCTATAACCATACCATTGTCAAAGGACCCATTATATCCAGAATCAATCCGCCTGAACGAAATTTGTGACAGCAATGTCAGCTTATTTCGGAATGTTACTTCCATTGAAAATCCTGGAAGCGGTTCCATTGTATCCCTCAGCCTCAATCACAAGAAAGAAGTGAACGCCAAGACGCTAAAAAATATGGAAAAAGTTTTTAGAAACGCTCTGCAGAAAACAGCGGAGGAATCCGTGACGGCTGGTGTAAATGGAGTGCCTCGGAATACATTTGGGGATACTTGTGAATTGATAGTTTCAGCAGCAAACAAGTCGCAAGAGCATCGCCGACAAAGAGAGAAAGCTCGGGTGTTTACGGAGGAATGCTTCAAAACTGCAAGTTCCAAAATCATGGAGTCGTTTCCGCAGCACCTGAAATGTTGGATCACAGACAAAATGGATCCCTCCACAATTAGCAGTATTGAAGATGTTTACCTGCACATCTTTAATTCAACAGTAGAAGTGTACCGGAGCAAAATTTCTAGATTCTTATGGAGCGAATTCGTTACGCGTGTAGAAAACCACTGTAGCAGTGATTGCAAGTCAATTACGCAGTCTGTTACTGACGTCTTAATGGATTTTGTTGCTCGCATAAAGAAACAGTTTGATCTCCTTGGCTACATTCCACCAAATGCATTGGATATGCAGGCAAACTACGAAATGGATAAAGTGAAAGCTGAAATGGGCGAAGGACTCGTTTTGGAAATGGTAAAGCTGGGGTGCGAAAAGCTGGTGAGGAGCTTTAAGGATCGTAATGCAGATGTGGTTAAAGCTGAGGGCAACTCCTTTCAACACGACATCACTCAACTGAGACAAGCTTTTGAAAAAAGTTTGGAAGGATATTTAAACAACGCCGCATACAATCCACAGGCGCTAGAAAGTTGTCGGTCCAAAATAGTCTCTCATGTTTGCAGCGAAATCAAGAAAACATTTCATGTTGCCAAACCAGCGAATGGAGGGGAGACTGATGTTCAAGGCTCTGTGAACCGGGATAGACTGCTCATTGATATCATTGGTGACCTTCAGCAGCAGAAAAACAATGCAAGGGATTACGATGACACGGTCATTGCAAGTTCAGTAATGAGTGTTTACCATCAATACCTGAAAGGTTATTTGAAAGACTCTCCACACCTTCCTGCAGACTTGCAAAAACTCCATTCCAGGATTGTTGGAAGCTTAGCAGATTCTTTCAAGATGCTTTGCGGTCTATCCAGCACGGATGACGAGGTGGTGAACTCAGCGGTTTCGATTGTGAAGGAGAAATTGGATAATGAGTTTGGATTCTATGAACAAGCAAACGAGGAAAGCCTGAGGGTGCTGCGGCAGGAAACAAAGAGGATAGTTGGAAAGATGAAGTCTCATTATCATGAAAGAGTGGAAGATTTATTGAACAAAAATCCTAATGGAATGGCCATGAAAGCTTTAATCAAGCGTCATGCATCCATTAAAACTGAAGTTCTGAAATTGTTGGAGATGGAAATCAGACAAGCAAGTCTCAACATAGAGACGAGAGACATGAGACGACGTCTCAACGTAGCTCTAGAAAATCATAAGAAAGATATGCAAACTTACACTGATGGCTACTGGAGAAATGTTGTGGCAGAAAACAGTAAAAACCTCTGGATGGCAAAGAAAACATCAGAGATGGAACGGCAAAGCAATCCTCTTCCATCGTTCGTATTTCACTTACCATCAAAATCAGATCCGAATTTGGAAAAGACATGACCCTGAACACCATTTCGGAGGCTCGGCAATTTGCTGAGCACGAAAAGAGTTCAGTTGGAGGTGTTCAGAAGCAAGCGGATGCTCTTGAGAAACTGTTCAAAAAATACGATAAGAAATAGGTATGGCTATATAATAAGGACTGTCATTAGAACAATTCAAATTTTACTACGAAAATAATATATTGTATTCCATCTTTCCTTTAAATCAATGTTAATTTGTAATTGTACTTTTATGTCTCTTGAAAGGAGGCAACTTGTCATGTGAGATCAAGTACATAGATGTCTTTAAATCTAGTTTCAGTTTCATAGAGTGTATACGTAATTATTAATTTCAAGAGTAGTTTAAATATGATTTCTTATTTGGTTATTAAATTAAAAATACGCAGATGCCAATTAAAATACCCAAAATACATAAAATCTCATACATTCATATAAACTGCAAAGACCGTGGTTTTAATCAAACAAGCCTGCAAGTAAACTATTTGAAATTTGACTGGAAACAAATAAAATGTTATCCAATCATGCAAACCAATGCATCCGTTTGAAAAATGATGATTAGTTCATTCCATATTAGGCTTTTTAGGTGAGGCGGCTGAAGTCCTCCAACTGACAAATAGAGATGACTGCAGTCCCTATCATTATCTACATTCTAAATGCAATCAGCGTGGAATGAGAAGCGACTTGCTAGTATTTATTGCGCTTAAAATTTAAGTGTGTAAAACCAGCTTTTATTTCCATCATCAAAGAAACTTTTATTGTAAGATTTTAGGTAACAATGGGATAATAATAATAGGATACTGATGCAGACAGCAACAACAAATTTTCTGGGGTACAATGACAAATGTACAAATTCTTGAGATAATTTGAACTATTTCGAGTAGGTATAAAGTTATTTAATATCCCCATCACACAATACAATGCCGTTAGAATGTCTATTAAGTTCACTAGTCATTAACAAAACTGGAGATTACTTTAACAAGGAGTGTCAAAAAGACACACTTAATTACCTGTCTTTTAGCACAAATTCGTTTGGAAGTGACGACTGGACAGGCCAAAAATAAATTGTATTTCTACTAATGAATAGCAACCAATTAATTTTTACACAAACTACCTATATCTGAATGGCGACCCGCTTTAGAACCATTTGAAAATATAAACCAAGATCGAGCCTTTTTCATACGCTTCCAGTCTTAACATATTTTTAACTGCTGGTTTGACTAATAACCAGTACGATTACAGAAAGATAATTATCAAAACTATGAACTAATAGTCAACTAATTATTATTATGGAAGTTGTAACGATTAGTTATTTAAAACTAACGTAAAAACTATTAATTTTTAACAATACAAAATGACTAAACGGCGAATTTACGGAATAAAGTAATCAAAAGTAACAAAAACGGCTTAATTAGAGTCGCAGTAATTGCAAAAAAGTAGATTTTGAGTCCCTTCCTACATAAATGGTCGAGACTCCAGGGACCTTGACGGGAGCATAGACGCACAAGCTTCTCGGTACGACATCAGTTGGGATCCAATTGGAAAGGTAGAAGGAGGAGGTCCGGGAGGTTTACACTGAGCCAGTCCCACCATCAGGTCCCTTAAAACCGGATCTCCTCCCGTGACTGCAAGCAACTTCTCCGACTCGGCCTTGTTCCCACAAAACCTAAGGCATGTCAACAGTGGTAGCAATTTAATAACAAGTTATAAAGCTTAACTAATTCAAATTAACTTGTCTTTAGTAGAATTAAACTTACAAATTAATGACGGACGTAATGGTCTCTATCAGCTCCTTCTTGATGGGATGAGTCTCCTCCCAGAGCCATACTTGTTGGTACAGCTTCCACAGATCCTCCACGCTAAACCAGTCCAATTTTTTCATGTCAGTTCCAACGGTCCGGAGGACATCGTTGGCGTCCCGCACAAGTTCCGGAATGTTGTAATAATGACCGGCTCGGATGAGGGCCGCGGTGATCCCGAAACTGGACTCCATCTCATCCAAATCCTGGTAATAGACGTACCGGAGGAAGGCGGCCACGGCAGGTCCAGAAATGTCCATTTCCGGTGGGACGACAACTTGCTTCTTGACGCACTCCTGGGTCCCCTCGTGGACAAAGATGGACCGGAAGTGGGGCACTTGAGCTAAGAGAAAGACAAAGTCTCAAAATTAAAACTTGAAGTCGCCAAAAATCAAAGCAGACTTCATGTTAATGTATAAACCTTCTTAATTAATTACCTGAAAGCACTGATTGATGGAACTTGTGCGCCTCCCCATCCGAACTAATCATTTCCCAGTCTCCCGTCCCACTTTCGAACATTTTGCGGAGCAAATCCTCCGGAGGCAGCATCCGGTCCGCTCGATTAATAATTGCACTGGATCGCTTGCTGCTGAGGACGCACTTGCTGGCCTTCCTTTTGAGTGACTTCATCATCTTTTCATATTGATGAACAGAGTCTGACATTGTCTTCAATTAAGTGGTCAATTTAATCCTTTAATGAACAAGCAAACACAAATATTAATATTTTTAATTTTATCCTAGTTTGTTTTCAACACGACCAATAGCACCAATGCGACAGAAACAGGACAGCTTTTTTTGTAAACAAACTTGTACGAGAGAATAACATGTGCTTACATGCATGTATTCACATAACAGCCGTGAACACGATGAAAAACAAAGGAGAGCGTCATGTTTTGCGAGACGCTATGAAAATGCTGCCATGAGTTTTACGGCTGCATGAAAAAAAAAACGATAAGTTAATATTATAACTTTATAACGATAAATAATTACACGCATTTTTAATTAAAAGATTTTTAATGTTTTTGTATAATAAATTGTTTTTGTCGTTGTTTCGAGCTGGAAGTCTACATGAGTTTGCGACCTTTGGAATCGTGCCATGATAAGTAATGATAATAAGTATAGTGTATAGTCCAGGGACGGCAGTGTGGTTGGTAAGCTATAGTAAGTAATTATTTCTACTCAAATATGTGTATAGAATTGGTTAAATAGGATATAAAAATTAAACGACTGATAAGCATTGTGTTAGGTAATTGTTTCAATTTTATGTTATCGGTATTTACCAGTAAACTTACGGTATTTGCTGTCACACTGCTCCCCTGGTTATGTTCTCACTCAAGTGCTCCATAATCGTTGCTATGACTTATATGACTGGGATGCCGGCAGTATTTTCGATAATTTTTTTGTCCCCTATCTTATCAGCGGACTGTCGTCCCCACATTTCTGGATTCATGTGAGTGATTACGATTACGAATTTTCTGCGAGTTTGTGGATCATGCCGTGATATATTAAGTAAATGCTTTCCCGTTCTGAGATGCACTCCGAAATTGTTGTCCTCCTGACTAACTTATAGTTATACAAAGCTGCTCAAATGGATCTGCACTGGTTTCTAATTTCGGCCGTGCTATCCCTGATAGCATGGGTAGCCCTCCAAAGGTTTCGCCTTTACAGCAAAATGGCCCCGGGTAAAGAGAAAAGTAAAATATATTGTATTTTAAAATTAATTTTCATTATTTTCAACAATGTTGTTGTTACGTAGGGCCATACGGATTGCCTGTTGTTGGATCCATGATTCATCTGGTGAGGGTGAACGCAATTGACGAGCTGCACAAATACAAAGAGAAATACGGCAAGGTATTTTCCCTCTCTGCTGGAAACTATTAGTAAGAAACGCGCATATTACCTACATTCATTAATATTTGGTAATTGTTAGATAGTTTATGTTTTTATTTAATGAGGTTCTTGATCGTCATATACATTTTACAGCATCACTGTTATATGCGACTACAAGCTGATCATCGAAAATCTGAAAAAGGACGAGTTCCAAGGTCGACCCGACTTTGACATTTGGCACAGGCGAAACAAGGGGAACAAGAACAGAGGCGTGCTTGTTTGTGACGGTGGTCCTGTATGGCATGAGCAGAGACGATTTGCGCTCAGGTCTCTGAGGGACTTTGGCTTTGGAAAGGAGTCAATGGAAGGAATGCTCATTACGGAACTGCAGGACCTTCAGAAGGAACTCAGGTACTACTTCCCGTACAACTTCTCATCCACGCACTTCATGAAATGCTTTAGAAACATTTTTTGTCGCTTGAACAGGAAGGATCTGGGTCATCCAGTGAGCTTATCCGGCGCATTTAACGCTTCCGTTCTGAACTCGTTGTGGTACATTGTCACAGGTCAAAGGTTTGAGTTGACGGATCCAAAGCTGAAGAAACTGATACATCTGATTATTGAGTAAATTGATAATATTTTTAGCCTATATGTTGCCATTATTAAAAAGTATTAACACTAATTGCATTTGAAATTTGTAGGAGTGTACGAAACAGCTTAATTACAACTCCAGGCCTGTTCTTCTATGGTCCCGTTAAATACGGTTTAGTGGCCCGGGACCTGGACAAAATGTTTAACAATTTTCTGGCGGAATTAGAGAAGTTACTAAACGAGGTCATCGAAAATCATTTGAATACGTATAAAGAAGGAGAGATTCGCAATTTTGTTGACGCTTACATCATGCAGATTAATGAGAGTCAGAGCGGATCCAGTTTTTATGCCGAAGAAGGAAGTGAGTGATCTATAAAAATAAATCATTATAATTAATAAATATATTATTAAGTAAATTAATTAATAGTGTCAGCCATCAAAGCTGCCATTGTACTCTTTCAAAATGCAATTTCGCGTGCGTCTCTAATAATTTACTTCTAATCTGTTTCGTAGAGAGAAATTTGTATGCTGTTCTCTTTGACCTGTTTGTTGGTAAGATTCCAAAGTTAACAAAGAATAGTTAGGTTAATTGAATTTTACATTTTATAATTGTATCGGGAACGGTGTAGCGGGATCTGAGACAACTTCAACCACACTGCAGTGGGCAATGCTGTACTTGGGTCATCATCCCGAGATACAAAAGAAGGCCCAGGAGGAAATCGATAGCGTAATTGGAAGATCGCGACCGCCAAGTAGATCCGACAAGCCACAGTAATATTTTTTTAGCATTTTCGGACCCATATTCAATTATAAAAATACATTACTTTATCAATTGTGTTATCTGTACTACAGACTGGTCTACCTGGAAGCCATAATGAACGAAGTTCATAGATGCGGATCACTGGTGCCGTACAGCGTGTATCACAGGGCAGTACAGGACAGCTCCATTGGAGGTCATTTCATTCCAAAAGATTCCGTACTCTTCTTTAGCATCCGAGAAGCCCATTACGACAAGGACGTTTGGGGAGATCCTGAAAGGTTCAGGCCGGAACGGTTTTTAGATCCAAGTGGAACGAAACCTGTAAGACATGAAGCCCTCATTCCTTTCTCCAGCGGCAAGAGGCAATGCTTAGGTAAGTAGAAATTATGCAAAATCTATTGAAGGTTGAATAAGACCTTTCCATTGTCAATTAGTTATTGTAAAGATATGTAAAAGCAATATACGTCAACGCTAGGTGAAACGTTGGCACGGGACACACTTTTCGTCTTCCTCGCTGGACTGCTGCAAACATTTACCTTCGAAATTGATCCGGACTGCCCAAATAAGGAAATGAAGGGAAGCGATAGTTTTGTATGCTCTCCGAATCCATACAAAGTCATCATCAAAGAAAGGAAATGATTTACCTCTAGAAATTGGTGAATGGAAAGAGTTGGCATTTCAAGACATGTTAATATGTGTATACTATAGTATTTCAGCGTTTACGGTGTATATATATCAAAATTAGAAAATTATAGTGATGCATTGATCACATGCAAGTTAATAACTATTTGTAAACGTGTCTGCAAAGTAAACTTTTCAATAACAATGAAATTCAGAGTTACTACTCATAATTATTTCTCACATCACCAAACATCATTAATATCGCTTCTCAGCATCAAAGCATCCACAAAACATCTAACGGAAAGATTAAAAAATTGAACCAATATGAAAGTTGGAATAAGTATCAAAGATTAATTAAAACTTGCATGTAGAATTGTATTTGTATATACACTTGCTATGACACACAACGTTGGATGCGGCGTTATACTTGCAGGTTTGCCCTGCAGAAACTGTCCTAATGAATTTCATACATTTGGTTCATAATCGACTACAAAGTTGCTGCATTATGTTGTCATTAGTAACAGTTCGTATTTTTTTTTTGCTAGGAATATTATACTTATTATGTATTGAGTATGATTCGACTAGTAAATTTTTTATCATGTTTTGTGTCATATGTTAAGTTATGTAACGCTAGCGCTAATACCATCACGAGTTTGTGACAAATAAAATATACCTAACTTGCAGCATTGCATACCAGAATTGTCACAGCACAGATATTCAAATGTCAGGCGTTTTCTTTCTTGCATAAGTTGTTTTTGCGTTTCAAACCGCGTGCTAATGAATGAGAGAATGAACTTTAGAACAGCAAGATGCACAGTGGTTCGATGATAAGTAAATCGCTGCAGTTATGTAACGTCCAATGTTAATATTCTGTGATTCACACAAAAGCATTGTCATATGCTAATATCTGTTCCTGTAAACAAATCAATCTTTTTGCATTTCCCAGTAGCATTAGTCATCATTATGCATTCATTTAAGTGCTTTGTTGTTCTGTCTCACATGGTGAAATGCCGGTATTATTTACGGCAATTGTTCCCACTATCTTATCAGGGAACATTAGTGAGGTCATGTGCACTCATACAGTTCGAAGCGTCATATGCCTTATTAAAGCTTATGATAGTATATTAAGCAAGTAGTTTGTGTGCCTCAGATTCGGTACGACCGAGTTAATCTCTTAAAACTGTTACAATGGACTTGCAGTTGTTACTCATTTCTGGCGCGCTTTCGCTGTTAGCATGGATATGCTTGCAACGGTACCGGCTCTTCAGCAAAATGGCCCCAGGTAGATATCGTTTTTAATTTAAGATATTTCCATGATTTTTTTTTGCATATTATTAGAACCATAGCTTATCTTTGATAGTGCCTTATGGCTTACCCATCGTTGGTTCAATGATTCATCTCATCAGGGTGAATGCAATTGAGGAGTTGCATCGATACAAAGAGAAATACAGCAAAGTATTTTCTCTGGCTGCCGGAAACTATTAGTAAGAAACTGAGCAGGAATATGCCGTTTACTTAATTGTGAAAAATGTGTCAAAAATTGGCTTTAAGTAACCTAATATGTTGTGCATTGTACATGTGAACAGCATCACTGTAGTGTGTGACTACAAGCTAATTATTGCCAATTTGAAGAAGGACGAGTTCCAAGGGAGGCCTGACTTTGACATTTGGCAAAAGCGCAACAAAGGGAACAGAAACCGCGGAGTTCTAGTTTGTGATGGTGGTCCAGTTTGGAACGAGCAAAGGAGATTTGCGTTGCGGTCCTTGAGGGACTTTGGATTTGGGAAGGAGTCAATGGAAGGCATGCTTATTACTGAACTGAAAAACCTTCAAACTGAACTCAGGTATGCATAACTACTAAAACAATTGAAGATTCTAATAACTTGAGAAAGATATTTAGAAAATTATGCTACTTGTCAACAGAAAGGATCTAGGTCATCCTATTGGCTTATCTGGCGTTTTTAATGCTTCCGTCCTGAACTCAACTATGGTACATTGTTACCGGAGAGAGATTTGAGTTTTCTGACCCGAAATTGAGGAAACTAATTAGCCTAATTATTGAGTAAGTTATTGTCGCTGATTTTTTATATTTCATAAATTTTGATCATGAATATATAATTTACTTATAAACTACAGAAGTGTAAGAAACGCTTTAGTTACCAGTCCAGGCCTAGTTTTCTACGGCCCTGTCAAGTACGGTCTGATTGCCAGTAACTTGGACAAAATGTTTAGTAACTTCTTTGCTGAAATTGAGAAATTACTAAATGAAGTGATCGAGAGCCATTTGGAGACTTATAAGGAAGGCGAAATTCGCAACTTTGTTGATGCCTACATCAAGCAGATTAATGAGAGTCAGAGTGGATCCAGTTTTTACGCCGAGGAAGGAAGTATGTCTAAATTAACAAAATTGCATAAATTATCAGAATCACCAAAACGTGTACAATTCATTAATCTCTATATTGTACTCTATTATGGAGATGAACTTGTATTCTGTGCTATTCGACCTGTTTGTCGGTAAGATCTTAAAATTTAAGAAGAACAAATACGTATCTTCAATAAACTGACATAAGTTAAATATGCAATAAACAATTTAGCCGGATCTGAAACAACTTCCACCACACTGCAGTGGGCAATGCTCTTCCTGAGTCATCATCCCAAAGTTCAGAAAAAGGCACAAGCGGAAATTGATAGCGTTATCGGCCGGTCGCGCCCACCCAGTAGATCCGATAAGCCACAGTCATTAACTTTGACATTTCTTCTACAATGTACAGAAATGAAAATACCGAAAGGCATTAAGAGTTTGTATTTTTTGCCTATGAAATGGTTTATAGGTTGGTTTACTTGGAAGCGGTAATGAATGAAGTGCACAGGTGCGCCTCCCTAATTCCATACAGCGTTTACCACAGGGCAGTACAAGATAGCTCCATTGGAGGCCATTTCATTCCAAAGGACTCCGTATTATTCTTCAGTCTGCGTGAGGCACATTACGACAAAGATGTTTGGGGAGATCCAGAAAACTTCAGACCTGAAAGGTTCCTCGACCCAAGTGGGACGAAGCCTGTACGACATGAAGCACTCATTCCTTTCTCCAGCGGCAAGAGGCAATGCTTGGGTAACTTTTATTTGCGTGCATACTATAGGTATTCAATTTTAGACTTGTATTTTTATGTGTAAGTGTTCATGTGTTCATATTTAGGTGAAACTTTGGCACGGGATACACTATTTATTTTTCTGGCCGGCCTTCTACAGGCATTTACTTTTGAAATTGATCCGGACTGTCCAAATAATGAAATGAAGGGAAGTGACAGTTTCGTTTGCTTTCCGAATCCATACAAAGTTATAATCGAAGAACGGAAATGATTTGTTTTTCATACAGAGGACATGTAAATAATTACCAAATCACACTGATCACTTATGTAGCAAACACTGACTGATTGCAATAAAACGTTGTAATTGAAACGGCGAATGAAGGTCATTTATTTTTTTTATTTTTCTTTGGACTAATTTAATAATAACCCAAGAGCTACATTATGCATCATGTCTTTACGCAAGAAAAGATGTTTGCGAAGCACTAAACTCTCCAGGGAATGTGTTTTCGTAGCAACCACAAAACTGGCAAATATTTACTGATTATAACAACATAGAAAACAATCCTTTGGATATCATGGTTTTAATGTGGGACATATAATTATAAAAAGTTGTTGAGTGCTTGCGATGAATCGATAAGATGTAATGATGTAACTTACGTTTGAACAGGAATTAGATGAATATCATATAATTTGGTAACGTAATGTGGTGTCCTGGATATTTACTAAGGATGATATAAGTTAATGACAATTAAATTATAGTGTTTGTTAAGAAAGCCAATATACATTATTTATTTCCATGATTCCGAGGCTTGTACTGTTTTCTTCACCTTCCAATAGCTTTGACTTTCATGGTCCCCAGAAGGCAGGAGTGTTTGCATGAGCCCACAGCTTTTCTGCTCCCTTCACGGATACATCAACATGGAAACGTTCAGGAAATCATTTTTCGCGAAGGTGACGGTTAATTCTTTGCTTAACACTCAAGTACGGCTGCTTCAACAGTTTCATGGTAAACTCAGTCCATTTGTTACAAAGTCTGACTCCAACAACATCCTTGAAGTGAGCACAGGACTGCATGTAAAAAAGTATTTGTCCACTGCCGCATTCCTCAACGGGATTTTCCGATTTGCACAAACATTTGCACTGCTGGGGGACTCATTGCTGCACCACAAAACTTTCACTGGCGATAATATTGTACAAACAACTATTGTAGCCCTAACGGGATGCCTGTCCCAAGTCATATTGTCATTCGTGAGAACGCATCATGATACTTTTGCAAATCTTATAAACTCGGTATTTCAGGAAAGCGTCATTGTATCATCAAAGTCGATCAAAACGTTCCTATCCACCGTACCCGGCATGAGCGTTGGATGCATCATTTTCTATGCGGCTATGATTCTGGTGACCGATTTTGACCCAATCTCAAAATCAACTTCTCATTTTCTGAAAGAGCATGTCATCGTACGTATGGTATTCAGAATCATCACTATTGGATTTGACATTTGGAACTTTGCTCTAATGGCACTTCTGGCAAGCTTGGTATTGTACATGGGAATGTTTTCATGTTACGTCGCGCTCTACGTACTGGCAGGTAGTCTCAAGCAAAAAACTAAATTAAATCATTTGTACAAATATCCTACGAAGCTGGCTCTTCTGGATGCATCAAAATCATATCGCAAGCTGCAGGTGTACATCGCTGCGATTAACGACTGTTTCCAAAGAAAACTGGCCTTGCATTTTAAGTGCATTGCTTTCTTATTTAGCATTATTCAAGGAACAGTGGTAGTCCATCCAAAATTGCGATCCAGTACATCTATAAGTGTGCAGGTTATGGCCGCTTACTCCGTAGCGTGTTCGTATTTCTGCATGGGCATTGGCTACTATTTCCCTGGGAAAGTTAACGACATCAGCAAAAGGATTCTGTTACATTGGAAGCAGCATTTGGGGAACGGATTGTTTGGAATGAGAAAGAGGCAACTCAGACATGGATTTCGAAGAATACTGATTTCATGCAAGGATTTGCGTATCTTAATCGGTGATGTGAATTATTATGAAAAGCATACGGCGTTAAACATCGTAAATTTTCTTATGCTTCACACGATCAGTATGGTTCTTCTAATGTAATCATAGAGACAATCAAGGGCAGAATAACTTTAGAAATTAAGACTAATTTTTAATTCCAATATGTAAATTCAGCACGTATGGCTACTAACGTTAAATG
Organism: Sinella curviseta; assembly: GCA_004115045.4. NCBI lineage: Eukaryota > Metazoa > Arthropoda > Collembola > Entomobryomorpha > Entomobryidae > Sinella > Sinella curviseta. The sequence goes on from CM023203.3 coordinate 18,081,670, forward strand.
ACACATATATTCATCAGTACTGTAATTATAATAGTACGTGTACTTTAAGTGTAGGATTAGTATAAATTACATGATAGATTGCTTATTAGTATACCCTTCATTGCATGTTCTTCATAGCAGATGGGGTGACGTGAATCCCTTTTAATGTGTTGCACAAATTAATAAAAACAACAATCAAGGAAAACAATGTATTCTATTCCATTTAAATCATTGCATTATAACACTTATTTAAATATGTAAAATCTTTAATAAGTCATATTTTACACATTTAAAATATGTAAAATGTAACACTTAATCAAATATTAAAAACACGTAATTATGAAATGCGCAGTTGATTAAAGTACATGTAATTTTCATAATCGCCAAAATAAGTATTTGCAAGTTATACAAAAACGGAATCCAATCCCACAAGTAGTTAGATAAACGTATAAACAATAATTAAACTTGAGCGCCTACATACATTTAACTCTATAGTTGTTTGCATAATACTTATAAGAATTAAATATTTCCATATCAAAACAGAAAGTAGTGAATTTTAAATGACAGTACAAAAACATATTATTGCTTCGATTTTGGTGGCAACGAGATCGGTAGTAGTAAACAATTATGTGTGCATGCGGTAGATCAAACACCGCAAGTCGTAACTGTTTTCAAGAAACCTTTCTAAAATGGTGTTCGTGTGGCGTTCAAAGGAACAAATTCGACATACAGACAAAGGGTTTTAAATTGCTTTTGTATAATTGTCAATTGGGTTATATGAACAATAATCTGATATCGACTGAAGCACGACTAGAAAACAAACTTTCTTCCATGCTAGAATGTACATATATGCCAATTTAATCTCAAATGCTTTGTTCGTGCGGTAGCGATAATCACAAAAATCGATAACTATGCAGCAAAAAGTACTAATCGGTAATACATTAAGTGATCACAATATTTCACCACTATGCTATAAATGTAGCAATGTAGTCATTTTCAATTTCATCATTTCAAATGCTTATTATTTTCAACAATTTCCTGCGTATTACTGTCCTCTTCCTTTCCAACGGGTACCAACGCCGTCGTTTCTCCGGGTTCCGACGACGTTGAATGGTCATCGTTTTCATGCTCACTATCATGTCCTCCAGTTGGTGACCCTTCGACATCCTGCCAGTCCAAGTCACCATATGCTGGGGGTACTAAATGGATTCAAAGGTCAAGTTGATTATGCGCCCTTTCACTTTACCCAAATGCTCAAATTTATTTCGGAATTCGTTCTTACAAGTCTCCAAAGTAGGTCTCCTCGACGATAATTGAGAGTAGCTGGGTGGTAACGTAAATATCGAAAGGGTACTCGAAATCAAACTTTCCATCGAAGAAACAGATCCGGCTCTTGGTCGCGCCCATCTCGACATAAAATTCATCGACTGAGATCTCCTAGGTCCTCCCCCAACTGCCCCCTCCGCACTTCCCCTCCTTCCATCATTTCCATCCAGAGGCACGGGTGAAGTTGAACCCCGACTACTTGGACATTCCTCTGTACAACCGGACCCAAACTCTTCTTCATCCGCATCCTCATCCTCTGCACCTTCTGCTTCCTCCCGCTTCTCTTTCTTACAACTTCCAATAATAATTGGAATCTCCCCACTAACCCAATCGTCCCTACGTTCCCCTGCTATACCACAATTTGCTCTTACTGTATAGCTTACGCTATTTGTAAAATCATATTTGAACGTGGGTGTAATCCCTCTGGGTACCTGCAGCCTTCCCCTCCACAACAACTTTCTACTCTCGCTTTCCACATCCACATGTTCTTCCCCACTCCCCGCTGTCCCAACCACATTCACCTTCATCTTCACCCACATTTTCCCTCCCCGAGAGCTGTTGCTACTGGGAACCTGATACCATACCTTCTGGACTAGCTCCACCTGAATGACTACCTCCACACCTCCCTTATCTTTTGACTCCCCCGCCACTTCTACCTGAATATACTCCCCAGGTAAATAGCCCCCTTTGTCAATTCGCCATTCCAGCGTTGCACTTCGCTTCTTCCCTAATCCCATATATCCCCGTTTGCATATCACCTGCTGCTCTAATTTCAGAACCTTCTCAATTTCGTCATTCCCTAGAACTCTCGACCCGTTCCACCTAATCGGCACCTCGCCTACCGCAACATGTCTGCCCTCCACTGTAGAAATAAACACTTGCATTCTATAAATCAATCTCCCATCAGCCGTTATTAGAGGTGGAGGCAGCTCTTCCGGCATTTTCAACTCCAACGGATAAGTCTCCTGGGACTTTGCCTCAATCTGCATGCATTCGGCGCCGTCTTCAGCCACCGTTCCGTACGTACTTCCAACAACTGTAAACTTGCATGTATTGCTGCTTTGGTGGCTTTGAGGTGGTAATTTCGCCTGCTTCTTTTTGGGTCCGGGTGGTAGTCCCTTCATCAAAATGAATATGCCACTGTGCTCGACATCCTCTTGTGATTCCAGCACGAGGACTCCCTCCAGTTTTCCCCCATTCGAGGGTATTGCGCTCCGGAAAAATTTCAGATTGCACTTGATATTCTCCTGCATGAAGCGTTGTTGTCCTCGATAGTCCTCTAATTCGGGGTCGTAGGTTGTGTCAAATTGACTGCCGAAACCTCCACCACTCATCCGCCTTATTGCAAACGCACCACCCACAGGCATCGGCATTTTCGCAAGTATTTAGTTAGGTAATTCTCGCTTTCAACAAACTATACTGTTGCACTGATAAGTAGGTTTGTAGTGACACTTCCTTTTATAGTCACTTTCAACCACCTGGATCGTGCTCACAGTTTGGATGACTCAATCGGTGACACACGTGATAAAATTGGTGACAACTGTGACGCAAACGGTGACAATTGGCACCTTTTTGAATGTATCACTTTTTACGACGTATTTTAAACGGTGATTTGAGTCACCCGTACAGTCAGCCAGGAGAAAGCAAATAACACGTCATATCGTTCCCTTCCTTCTCTTCTCTTGGTATTTCGATTTAGTATTTTTCCATGGTCACGGCACTAGAACATGTCGTGACAAAATGATTACACAAATGGCGAATATCCGCGATGGCTTGTTGAAAAATTATTACGGAGCCAGTACTCTACCTTTAAGATATGCGATTTTTAATGCGGATGGATAAGCGAACTTCAAATGAAAACGATAGTCAACTCTCTAAAAAATATCTGATATATGTTAGCGCTAGTGAAATAAGATATAATTTTATGCACAGGGAAGAGACAGAGGCAATGCTCACATTATTCCAAGTGTTATTTGAACTTACCAAAAGCAATGATGAAAAAATATAAATCGTTTTTTCTTGTTGCGTTATAAGAGGTAAGGAGAGATAGTGCGCTTAATATTGGTGCAAAAAAAAAGAAAATCAATACCATTTTTTTGTCACGGTGAAAGGATTAAAGAAAAGAAAATGTACATATCGTCACGCAAATGTGATTAGATATATTTTGACATGCAAAAGTTTATAGGATGGTTCCTGCATCATATATTACTATTAGTAGATTATCTATAGAGAATCTATAGAATTTGATTTAAACACAGGATTAATATTCCAACTTTAAAGGCAGATGGCAGATAACTGCATTGCTAAAACGAAATACAAAACTATTTTAATTGATATTTGAACAATTTTGTTACAAAATATTTCGTAAATTTGATTGCTGGATTTACACAAAATTTCGTAATAGGTATATGCGGAGGAGGTCCACGGACATTTCTGAAGGTTGTATTTTGCGATAAAATTGGATTGAAAATAGCGTACCGCATTCGTCAATGCTGCTACAAAAGCTAACTGAAATTTTGTGCATCAACAAATTTTTATTTTCTTACAACATATTATGCCAAACAACAGCGACGTGCTTTATCGGATAGCATAACGATAACCTTGTTGATGTATAATAGCTGGAGCGAGTATTGTTTTTACGTTTGCTTAAGATCATTGCGATAGAAAATTTGATAAGGTATCATCATGGAATTAAAAACATGTATTCATGAAATGCCGTATTGTCAGTTTTCAAATTTTGTCAAGGTTACGGAACGCTTTCTATTTATTTTTATGCTATAATTTTTAAAAATTGTTGTTGCAAATTGTTGCTGTTGTGTACATTTTAACCACGTTTAACTTTTTACTTCCGAATTAATGAATTAACACACAATATACATACATATATGATTGAAATTTACTACCTACATAGATAAAAGCAGCTTTCGTCGTGACATGATATGTTGAAGTAATATATTATTTACAATGACAAATACGAGATAATTGATAAGCAATAAAAATGCTATCTCCTCCAATTGTCATCGCTATCAGCCAATCCACGGTGTGTCGACCTCCGTTCCCTAGGCTCGCTGACATTCCAGTTGTCACTGTATCTGCTCCCGTGAAAACCTGGATGATTTCTTTCCCTCCACGAATTATTGGATCTTGAAGGCTCTGTATACATGAATCCAGTGGCATTTTGATTTTGAGGGTTTCTTTCAATTTCACCTAAAAGTACCTCAATTGCCGCCAGTTCCTTGGAAGTGATGTCTGGATCCCCTTTAATTAATAGAAGTTCTTTTTTCAACGCGCCAGTACCCATCAGGTAACGTTCTCTACGGCCTTGCACGCAAATTGAAAATGGTGGTTTCCATATGCTCGTCTGTGTGTAAATTTACAAAATAATAAGTTAAATCATATATGCATTCGCGTCATTGAATTTTGCGATAACGTTCAATTTCCGTACAAGCAACTTTTGTTGTTGATCAGAGGGTTCCACATGTTCCGCCATCAATTGAAGCCAAATTTCACAAGCTTTTCGTCTGTTATCAGGCTCCTCTTCCGGGTTATAAATCCAGAGTATGCATCCTTTCCACAAAAGTATGTCGGTTCTAGGATAAAAAACCTGGAAGCGCTCAACATTTTCCCAGGCTTCAGATAAAATCTGATGCGCTTCCAGGGTCGGCAGTGGTGATGGCAGGTATTGAAACAACTTTACGTAGTCGTTGAGGGAAGCAAAGTAATTACTTTGGCAAAGATCCAGCGATAGTTTGTAGTGATGATGAGCTTTCCTCAAGTCCCTGAGAGCATTGCTGCCATTATCGGTATGAGTACCCTGTCAATAAAAACTTCCAGTGAATTAACGCTAATACATATACATTTTGTACAAAAATTTATGTGAACAATAAACAAAATGTTTTACATATTGGTAGATTTTTCCAAGCTTCTGATGAAGAAACGCATTTTGTTGATATATTTGGAGAAGATTTTGTAACATGTTTAGTCCGGCAGAGCAGCTCTCATGGTTTCGGATTGCTTTAAAAAGTAAGTCAGCCTTTTCTAATGAACTTTTTATATGCCACTCGTTCAGGTTGTTTTCACAGGCCAAACGAATTGCGTCACTTTTAAGCATAAAAGAAAATAGCTTGAGAAAAATTTGCTGCATTTGTAATACACACTCATAGTCATGGGAAATATTTTGACACTTACTCAAAATGATTTTCGCATTGTTTCAGCGTTTCATTAAAATCTTCAATTTTCTCCCCAATTGCCACATCATTCGGAGCATTATGGGAACCCAATGCTGCTCGCAGACAATCCTTCAACATCAGCGCTCGATTGAAAATGTTAATGAATATGTTTGGTGCTGCTCGGTATGACACTTCACAAAACTCAATCTCCAAGTTGGTTGGACGCGCGACATGGAACTTATTATCTCTGGATATCAGACGTACCTGGCGCATGCTTTGATATGCGTACTGACTCCAAACAGGATAGTCTGGATCCGCACCAGCGACCTACATAAGTACCAAATGGTCGGCATGCGTCAGTAAAATTACAGCTTAAAGCATGATTTAATATATTTGTTTGCGTACCAGCTGTAACGTTCCCGTTAGGACATTTTCGGTTCCTCCTGGAATAGTTCGGAAAAAGTGTCTCCTAAAAAAGTATACAGAAGGCTTGGCAAGATTGTCGTCTTGAAACGTTTCCCAAGTTGACTTCAATTTATCAACTTTGTCTTCCGTTTTCACTCCAGAGAGTATTTCCAGATGTACTTCCAAGCAGTCCACGAAATATTCCGTGACTTCTGATAGTCTTTGCTTGTGCTCATTTATCAATCTTGTCAAGTTGGAACGTATCTTTGCTATTTGTTCTCGTGCTCCTTCCATGTCTCCGGTGTACAAAGTGTTCACACATTTGTTCAATTGATGAGCCATCCAAACTGGGTAGTTGGGAAAATGTTCACTGCAATTATCTTCAACATCATAACCACCATTTACCTGAAGCTGTGAGCGGTCCGATCTAACGAAAGATGGTAGGTCGGATGTCTTCTTGACTTCGTGGCGCTCCAAATGACACTGCATAAAATAAACTCCTGCCTCGGATTTCGCAATACCACCTAATGAAAAATGTAGCCATGCAGAATGACATTGCAGCTCTTGGAGTTGCTCTGGCACTTCCGCTGCAATTACTACGCGATTTTGATTAACTTTACCGTAGTCTGGCGTGTAAGGCATGTTATTTTTAATGTTTGAAAATGTAGAATCCGTTAACTTTTTAGTCACCACTTGATAAATCAGAGTAGGAATTGGGAAGTGTCTAGATGGACCAACTAGAAGAGAGAATGACAATCAAAAGTGTAGGTAAGTCATAAGGCAGTAAAAAACGAAGGCAAACGTTTACACAGTTTAACTACCGATACGGGCGTTGACGCTTGGATAAATTATCGTATGAACTTTATATCATACTATATTATCGTTTGTGTGATACAGGTTGTTTAGTGTGGTTTTCATAGTATTGTACAAACCCAAGTTGAACTAATATGCTTTCGCGTTATCATCATTGATTCAGATTGTTGTCGTATATGACAGGTTGAGTGGAACCTATCAGCAAAATATTTATGTGTATTTGTAATTTTTACACTCGGACTCATCATTCATTATCATTTTAAGAGTTCATGCGTAGCGGCCTCCAAACATAACCTGCACGATAAAACTCTTGCATGTCATTGTTCTGGTATGTCTATACTTGCACTTGATACTATTTTGAACCTATGTTGTCAAAAGCTTTGAGCACAGCCTTCCTAACTGATTAAAATAAGAGCACCAGATTGATTGTGTGGACAGTCAAAAAGTGAAGGATGTTCATTGCAGTTTGCTTCTCATAAAAGTTTACAGAGCCAATCAGAACACGAACATCATTGCATGCTTTCATTCTGCGACGAAAATCATTTCTCAATTTTCTCTCGCCATAACTCCCACACAAATAGCATCCCATGTATAGTTTCCACCGCTGCATGATTTTATGACTAATGTCGTTGGCTTTGCCAGGATAGTAGTAGCCTATCGCCATGGCAAGATATGCACCAGCGGTGCCATATGCAGACATTGTTAATACACTTATTGAGGTGGTGGAACGAAGCTTAGTGTCAAGGACAACCGTACCTTGTATAATGCTGAATCCAAATAAAATAAATTTGAGTGGCACGGCCAATTTTCTTTGAAAGCAATTGTTGATTCCGGTGGCGTAAAGCTGTAGTTTGTGGTAGGACATGAGTGAATCATGAAGCTGCTTGTGCGTAGGTTTTTCGTGTAGATATTTCTTTGTCTTCCGGTTATCGTGCTGGGCCAATTCGGCAAGCGCAATGTAACTAGAAAACATTCCTCCATATACCAGTAGGCTACCCAACACAGTTGTCAGGGAAAAGTTCCAAATCTCAAAGCAAATCATAAGAATCCTCAAGCACATTGAGAGTATGGGATGACGCTTCCAGAGAATTGGGCAGAATGTTGATGTTATTGGGTCATAATTTGTGAACAGAATCATGAGTACATAAGACCCAACACAGCCAACGCTTATTGCTGGGACCGTCGAAAGAAAGAACTTGATCGTTGTGGAGGAAGCAACAACTTGTTCTTGAAACAACGCGTTAACGAGGCTAACAAATGATGTGTTATTGCGTCTAGCAAATGACAAACTCAAATGGCAAAAGTAAGCTGTAAGTAATAACACGCTTGTTTGGACAATTGTGTCACCGCTTAGGTGTGAGCGACTGAGATTGGTGGCATTGCATGCAATGAATACTTGTATTGACCGAATGGCAATGCTGACGCAATCTGCATAAAACAATGAGCTCGACATGTTTTGATTTTTGGAAACGGTGAGAATTTGTCTCTCGTTGAAGCTGCGAAGAATCGGAGTGAATCTATGATGCAGAAATGTGCAGAGCTTTAACTGAATATGCAGTATATTTCGAACTGAATATTTCTGGTACATTTTGTTTATTAACCTTCCCGTTTTCGATGCCATTTCAAATTTTAGAAATTGCTTGAGTATTTCAATACCGATGAGCAAAGAATCACATATGTCCACCAGGAATAGTTTTCTGGAAAGACGAGAAAAATATCGTGCTAATTGAGTTGGTCGTCACGGAAGGATTTATATGGATATGATATACGTGTAATTATGATGTGTAACAGCAGCAGCAGCAGCAGTAACTTACAGCATAACACAATTGTAATGTCTAGCTCAGGCGGACGTAGGAAATGTATAAGTGGCTGATTTCAGGATTAGTGGGATGGATCCACAAAATCCTAATCAGCTTCACAATCCTCATGTCTATTTTGTAACGTCGCATCAATTATTTAGGCGTGCTTACTTGTTTATACCTGACCGATTATGCTTTAATGTCTCCAGTACAGTACTTACTGGTCCTCCTTTCTTATGTAGTTTTGATGTGAGCATTCTAATTTTCGTCAGTGTACAACGTATTTCATTTACAAGTTTCTTAACAAAATTTATTTTCTTCTTACATAATATGTTTTCCGCTGAAATGCTAAATATTATGTAATATCTTTTTTTCCGATGTCAATATTTTCCAAACACGCAAATATGACATGGGTAAATGTCAATTAATATAACTAATACTTTTAAGCATCCCGCCTTTTTCCAATGTGAAAAAATTTCGTAAGACATATTCGATGTTATCATGGTAATCACCGGTCGTCTTCTAGATAATGTGTATTTGTGGTAATACTGGGTGGAACCAATGACACGGATATTCTGCCTGCGACTGAACTTTACTTAACAAAAAACTAATTACCGGGAAGTAATGTATTAAAGGATAGACGGCGTGCAATAACAAATTCACCACATGGTCATTGAATATTATACGCTGAAAGTATTCGTGACAGTTTTTTTCCAATGAGCTACAATTAATCATTATGACCCCAAAACAACAGTTTTGATTGATTTCAATTAAATATGCTGCCAATACTACCATGAAACGAAGCGTTATAAAATTACAAAAGGGGGTTGCATAATTCCCTATCGTTTTGCCAATGTCAATGAAAGCTATGAAATAAAAGTCGAAAAATAAACGTAAGTAATTTTATGAGTTTTGACAATAATATCTCTTAGAGTCATATGTAAAATAGCTCGTTGGGTATACCTCCTGTACTAAGGTTGCAAACTTGAATTCCCTTGTAGCCATAACGGTCAGGGCATTTATTTATAATGTCCCAATCAAAATTGTTTTTCAGAGATATTGCCACTACGTAAGAAGGAAACTCACGATATATATTAACCGTCATTTTTACAACTGTCATATTGTTCACAAGTATATAACCATATAATAATTTGCATTATTAGCTAATTTGTGGTAATTTTAAATTAAACGTTTGGTAGAAAAATACCCGTCAGAGGGTTAAACGACATACGAAATGGTTTGCCCTTTTCAGTGTCATTTTTTGTTTGGCCAGTTCTGAATGTGTATCGAAAGATTTTTGAAAGTATTAATATACCATTATGTTAACGAAGCATCATTACAATTCCGTTAAGTTTCTGCGACAAGTTTTCTGCTATCTTCCCGATTTCCCAACTCAGTGGAACTTAAAAGAGAAGCAACTCTATATAGATCGATGCAACGCGAAAACGATTCATCGCTATCTCGGCTCACTGTTTATAATTATCTACTGTCTTTCAGCCTTTGTCGATTGCGTTGTTTACGGATGGGTTAGGACAAGACCAGATTTTCAGAAAATAAATTGCATCCTCCTAGGAAGTTGCGTTGCTATTGGAATTGCGCTGACCATCGTTTGTCACTGTGTATACGCTAATATCGACGAGCTACTGGTTGGGTATAATGGGATTCTCAAATTGGAGGAGATACTGGTTCACAAATGTATGTGAAAATAATAAATTTCTTGAGTTTCAAACCACATTAAAAACAATCACATAATTTTATTCCTATTTAGATGTGCGTGGATATCTTCCACCGATTCATTTTTCCTTGGGGTCAGCAAAGCTTCTCAAGTTGGTCGCATTTGTAACCGGAATTAGTCCGTTTATCTCCCTGCTTGCCATCGCGTACAATCTCGACGTGCTTTACTTTGTATTCTCAGACGTATTGGCTGATCCTCTGCAGCGAAACACGGTAATAAAAGTTGCGACCGTGGTGATTCGACTAATATTTTTGGGATCCTGTATCTTCCCAGCATTTAGAACCATTGCCGAGCTATTTGAATTCTCGCTGCTTTTTATGGAAGCTTTCGGAACGATTCAACTCATGTTCCTCAGAATCCCGAGACAATTTCATCGTTTTAAACTAGAGCATACAATGCTTTCAATGTACGTGACAATGTTGAATGTTGTCCTTGGTCCAGTGCTGCTAAGTATGTTTATGCTACTCGCCGGAACTCAGATAGTGTATACGTGGATATCGGTTATGGGAAAGGCCGAAATGCCAGGTTTATTAACATTTAGCACAACGATGCTGTCAGTATTTTTGGGATTTATGCAAGCGGTTAGCATACCTATGTACACTAGATTAGCTACGTTGAGTAACACCGTAATACAAAAGGAAGAGCTGAAGGCACGAATGGTATTTATCAAAAATAGCACATTTAATACGAAGCTGGATTGGAAAGAGATGTTGGCAGTTCAGCCAATTCAGTTCCGATTTGGACCGTTTTTCAGGATTACATCATTGTTCTCAATTCAATATATGTGTTTTCTGTCATTCCGTACATTTGACGCCATTCTGATTTTTCAGTACTAAAAATGAATTCAGTGTTCGTATACTTTTATTAAGTTAGCATATTTACTTAACATGGCCTTGAAATTATCAAAATCCGTATAGATGAATAAATCTGTGATAACAATTCATTCATTGTAGTTTCATGAAATTTTACATCTCCATGGCTGTGAAAATTGTGAACAATGTTACTGGTAATATTTTGGCAACGTAGGATTTTAGGTTGTTTAGAATTAGCGGTTAGCATGAAAACCTTTAAAATTTCAACCTCTATCGAACCAGATATTTTTATGGTTATCGATTCGAATAAAATCTACATATTTTCGCCAATAAGCTCTTTCAGCGTTTAAATGTTTTCTTACCGGAAATTAACATAATTGACATTCCAGCATTCTTTACCGCGCCTGGCTTTACAAGTTTAATTACTATTGATTTCCACGTGCAGCTTATTAGTCGAGCTGGAGCATAATTTCTTTTGACGATTGCTACAAGTGAATATTTTGCTGCTAAGTGTCCATCGATCAATCTCGCCGTATAGCGTTTCTATACCAGTTTACCATGGACCACATGCCTTGTAAGTTTAACGAAGCGACATATGAATGTCTCGTAGCTTGTTACACCAAATAAATTTTTTCTGTCTGAATATAAAACCGGAATAAGATGAATTTCGGAATAGTTATAGCTCAAATTATAGTATTAAGCTGGAAAACAGCCGAATCTTCAGCTGACTACCGTCAACATTCGAAATTGATTTCTGGTGTGTTCCGGTCATATTTCGAGCCCTTTAAACACTGTCTAGTTCTATTATCCAATCATCGACAACTTGACATCACAATCACAGCCTTCCCAACTATTCATCGCTACGTAGATCTGAAAAATCTAAACCACGGAATTCTAACAGAAGTAAAACCCGGTTATTATCGCAGATACTATGTTAACGTATCACAGTCAAATGTAAGTAATACTGTTGTAGATTATTTAGGAAATATTTACGCGAGCGAGTCATCCTATCGTACCTTGGAGAGCGTCAATGACAAATTATTTAGATGTCAACGCTCTATATATCTTCACGGTGGACCCGACAAACGCAATCACACTTATATATTTGGACTATGCTCAAAGATTAATTATCTCCTATACGCCACAAATTCGCGGCCCTGGAGTTGTGAAATTCTTGTCGATGTATTCCCAAAGAGCACGTTCTTCAAGAGAGGGTTCGATCACTGGTTCTGGCAACCTCTCAATTCTAGTTTCGGCCCGTCTCACGTACGCGACGACAAAATTGCATACTTTTCCATGACACAACGGCACATGCCTGTAGTTCATCTTTTATTTCCGACCAAGATTAAAAGAGCTTTAAACGACGAAGCCGCAATACGTTGGGTTAGATTTAAAACCCGAATGAGTAAATGGACATTCGGAAACATGGATATATTTTGCTACGTAAACATAAACGAGGTAGTTGAATACCGCTTTCTTAAAATCTCTGTGATCTTTGAGTTCCAACATTTCGAAGCCCAGTTAATACAAGACGAGAATCTTGCAGCTATCGCAAGCATCTAAGCCATTGTGTTAGATGAACTATATATAAATGTAGAGGAGACATTTCTCGACCCAGATCTGCAATGCACTTTGGCACAACAACAAGACTCATTTGACAGAATGCTATACGTGCTGAAAAATGTCTCCATCCACACAATATCCCACTACGCTCAAGATGAAATGTGGAAAACGGTGGTGCAAAATTCCACAGGGATGGATCCCTGCAAATTTCTGGAAACGAGGGGCAGCCACGACCTCCACGACTACACTACCATAATTACTACGGTAATACGAGCAGCATCGGACACATCGGTACCGCCACACTCAACGATGATCGTGTATCGCTTTGTAAGTTGCGGTAGATCGGACGATGCCGCGATCCGCTTTAAGGAACTCTTGTCAAGTTTCGATACGATCATTTGGGGATGCATTGCTTTTGTCATTCTCTTGCTGGTGCCGATAGTCATTTGTATTGTACTTTTTCTCAGCGAGCATACTGGTGGTAACATTCCAAATGGTTGCAAGCCGAGAAAGAATATCAATGTATTCCTGAACGTAGTGTCGTGTTATAAGCTGCTTGTAGAGCAAGACGATCCATTCAATGACACGGTGGCAAACAACCGGCATTTAAGATGTATGCTTACTTTCTTGTTTCTAAGTACTCTGATTATTAGCAATGGGTACAAGGGAGACAATATTGAGAGGATGATTCAGCCCCGTGGAAAAAATTCCGTACGAGTTGTTTTCGCAGTTGGTAAGCAATGCATTTACTGTATACACCAGGGCGGCTAGAGTTACTTTGGCTGGTGAAAGTGATGAAACATTTGACAGTGCATATTCCGATAACTTCACAGCGGTAAATCCGCACTTTATTCGGAGCGATTACGGAGTTAGAATACGATCCGAGGTAACTCTCTTCAGAGATTCGGGAAAGCCATCGCACGAAATGATGTATGGAAACAGTCGAATTCACCCAAAAACATTAAACAATGACATATCTTTTGAGTTGCGGAGATACAAGTCACAAATGCTAATGCAAGCCGTTTTGTTGGAAACGCAAAGGCAAATCATTGAGTCAGAGTTGAAATCTTGCCGAAAGTCTGCTGCCGTTTTGCCAGAGGTCCTTGCCTTAGAGATGAAATCCAATTTGCTCAAATTCCATCCCAAAGATAAGGTGTATATTGGCAAAGAGATTCTGTTTGAAACTGGTACTTACTACAGGGTCAACGGTCGAAGTTCAATACCAAGATTATCGCAAAGTATTGTCGGCAAATTGAATGGCTATAAATCTTCAGGTATTGCGGACCGTTGGAAAAGTTTGATGTACTGGCTAATAAACGTTAGACGTTCCGACGTACGTAAACCGACCGCGGGACAAGGTATTGAAGCCGACATTTCGAACGATTTAGTTCTAGAAGATGATGCGATGGGGACATCAATAAGTGGAAACATTTTAATCATATTTGTGGTTTTCCTCATGGGAAATGCAATTGCTATTGGAATGTTTGTTGCTGAAATTCGCAAGGTAATATTAAATTATATAAAAAGTATTTGGAATTCGTTTCGGAAAGTGATCACAAAAACGAAAACGATTAGTATTGCTGTGCACTCTAGAATTTTTACTACTGCAACTATACATAACAAAATGCAAATGAAAAATATTAAAACTTAGATATTACATATTAAAATGTATCTTCATTTAAAATAAAAACTCATAACAAAACACAAGTTATCCTTCAAATTTTAAATGCTTTCAGTTCCTTCGTCTAGTGAATGTCAAATTATAAGGTCTCTCTGGCTTAATGGTGACATGAAATTTTATCTTGACATCTTCAGGCTTATCTGTTGTGCTCACTTCAAAGTGTCTCAGAATCCAAGCCGTTATGACCTTCAGTTCCATTAACCCCAATTTCCATCCAACGCAGTTCCGAGCTCCCATTGAAAATGGTATAAATGCATATGGATGTCTGGCTTTTATATTTTCCGTAGTAAATCTGTCCGGGTCAAAGTGATCAGGATTGGGGTAAAATTTCGGATCCCTGTGGACAGCCCATGGAATAATGGAAACCGTTTCGCCAGCAGCCAATTCCAAATCGTCTCTCACTTTTATTGGCTCGGTTAAGAATCTTGAGAATAGTGGAATGGTCGGGGCCAGCCTTAAACTTTCAAGGATACATCGTTCCAAATACTTTAATTGTTGCAGATCATCATTGTTCAAGTCCTGCATTGTGCCGATATCAGTATTTTGAATAGTTGGTCCAAACACTTGGTCTATTTCCACACGGCATTTTTCTTGATGCTGCTTGTTGAAGGCCAACTGGAATAGTAACATGTCTAGGGCTGTCGTCACGGATTCGTGTCCCTATAAATATTTTTACAATACGCAATAAAATTTGAGTGAAATGAAAAGTGATTTATGAAATGAACAGGTATTTGTAATTTCAGTTACCACTGCAATGAAAGTTCCAACTTCATCTGCAACTTCCTTATCGGAGAACCCAGCCGATACCAAGTGCTCCAATAAACATTTAAATGCGCTCGTCTCTACGCCCCTTTGCTCAATAGGAGACTCGTCTGCAAAATAATTTGACTCCACCCTTTTCTCGCTTTCACTTTCGTTCTGCACTTCTTCACCGCCAATTTCTTGGTCTCTGTACTTGTTAATTATCTGAAAGTTGTAATCATGAATAGAAAATTAGTCTCAGTTTAAAGTATCATGCCATTATGTGGTACGATACGCGGCCTTACCTTAACCACAAAATTGTACATTTTTTCGACACACTTATCCATTTCCCTCCTTTTCGGATGAAGGTACCAAATTGGTGGAACGAGCAAATGGGGACTTAAAAATCGCTCAACAGCAAGATCCTTCGTGGTATGGAAAGCACCATAGTATTCCTTCATGTCACGTTCAGACGCCTTTCCATATTCCTTGCCCATTACAATTTCTATCGAAGTATTCATCCTTTCATTTTCATTTGCTATACCACTTTTTGTGCAAACATATTATATCAAGCATTTTCTCACGAGCTAGCAGTTTGACCATATGATGCTCAAGATTTTCCTTCATTTCAAGATTGCTGATTTGATTATCCTTCCAGTTCTCTTTTGTGGAGATCTCTGCATCCCTGACTATATTTCTCGCTGTAGAATTAATAAATTTCAAATAATGGTAAAATGATTTGTAGGTGAATGCCAAGGACACTGCTTTTCTGTGAGGCTGCCAAATATCCACGCTCGCTGCTACGAGACCGTCCTTTAAAAAGCTGACAAAAACCGTGTCGTACAAATATTTCGGTTTGTTCAAGTGGCCAACGTGCGTCGACTTTAATACTTTCTGAAATTATACATAGCCATGACGTTGCAAAATAGCTCTTTTGCTAATGTATCATATCACGTGTTTTATTTCAAATAGTCTCGACAAATATATATAAATGTTATGGTTAGCGTTACCTGGATAACGTCAGGATCCGAGATGACAATTGCGTGATTCAGTGCAATGGGACACTTAAAAACTGGGCCGTACTTAGCAAATAATTGTACCAAAAATGTGGCCGAATCTTTGCGAAAAGATACCAAAAGGTTTTTAAAAATCTTTTAATTTTTAAAACAATGTATAACAATGAGTTACGTAAAAAGGAAAACGGGAACGTATTGCGCACCTTTCTGCATTTTGGTAAGCGTGATCAATCCGTCCACTATAGGTATATGTATCCAAGACCACTTCACACAAGGCAGCTTGCTACTGCTCAGCGTTGAAGCAGAACCTTTCCAC
Source organism: Sinella curviseta (assembly GCA_004115045.4). Classification (NCBI taxonomy): domain Eukaryota; kingdom Metazoa; phylum Arthropoda; class Collembola; order Entomobryomorpha; family Entomobryidae; genus Sinella; species Sinella curviseta. Next base: position 18,098,025 of record CM023203.3, read on the forward strand.
TTTCCATTCCTGATTAACTTGGTACACAAATGATAAACCAAAGTGAACCAGATCGCATAAATGATGAGATTTTTTATGCCAGGAGACAATGACTCCATGTTGTCATTCCAGCATTCCGCTGAAAAACTGTGCGTCATGGGAAATACGGTTCGACACAAAACACTTGGATAAAGACAATTCAATAACAAACAGTTAATAAGACGACACGCAAATTTGGAATGAGCTAACTACACACAATAGGTTATCATCATCAACTACAAGGCTGCATTTGAATTTGTTTATACGCAAAATAAAAAGTCCGTCACGATAAATAAAACAATAATTCTCAAAACCGTCAGATCGATCAAACTGAAAATGTCGTTTTTCCCTTCTTCTCCAATTAAATGCAATGGTCAAACAAATGAACCAACAAACTGCATAGCAAGCATAAAGTGAAAATGTAGTAGATACGCAAAAATAAAAAAAAATATCTGCGTGAGAAAAATCCTGGCTTTATAACTCCCCAGTAGATCAACAATAATCTTTCCCAGTAACACCTACGATGCGAATCGAGTAAGAAACAAACTAGATTTGGTATTTTGAAACGATCAAAATTTGATAATATACCATAACAAACTAGCCATACCTGGTGTTGTTGTATGAATGGAAACAAAAATGGGAATTTTTGTTTACATATTTTTAATGTAATACGCTGTTGTATTGATTACCGGATTAAAATGTTTGCCTGCTTATTATTGTGAGTGGAAAACAGTCATTAGAAAAAAAGTTATTACTGGAATTTGTACGTGATCGTTCCTATACAGCTGCAAAATAACTAATGTTTTCGTAGCGTTTGCATCTCACAGAATTGCCTGGTTTTATACCATTTGTTCCTTTCGGCTAAATGTTTATTAAGTTTACTGAACTGGGTTCTACACTGGCGCAATAATAATATGTTGTGCTGGTGTCATTAGGTAATGCATTTTCACATCATGTAAACTCCTTACAGCTCTGTTGAAACTCAGATTGAGTTATCCGATGTATACATTCGTATAGTTTTCGTGAACTTTACTTTGTTGTAGTCATCAGCTATTCGGAATAATATGTAACTAGTATTAAAATGCTGCAGCAGGCGTTCATGTTATTCAATATTAAACAAAAATCAAATTACATTGGGTGATCTACTACGCTCGGAGAAAATGTTTGAGCGAATTTGAGGAACTTTCGTCATGGCCAATTTTTATTCATATTCAAATGGATAAAATTTGCAGTGATTGTTACGACATAATAAATGATTGTCGTAATAAACTTTTTGAATGTAATTTTACTACATATTATTGACTGCTTTCACATTTGCCACATTTTAAGTTTAAAAAATATTACATGAAGTTCCATCGTCATTACCATCGGTACATGACCTTTAGTTTCGAAATGTCCGGTTCTTGCAAATCGGTACTATGTAGTTTGGAAGCTTTTTATGTAGAACTCCCAGCGCGTGAAGGAACTGAATCGTTATTGTCCCAACGTTAAAGCATCCGTGACTCTCAAAATTGTATACAAGGAACTAGGCTTCGGCAATTATCCAATGCCTTGTTGATTACATCAAGCTCCCATTGTTCTACATGATGAAGTAATGATTTGAGAGTTGAAGGCCTCTAAAATTTGATTGATCAGTAGAAAGCAATGCACTGCCAAATTGGGAATCAGGGTAGACGCCAAAGTGAGTCCATGGAGCATTTGGTCTCTACATCTCCATTTACTGCCGTCAAGTGACTTGCACGTTTGATTGTGCAAAGGTGTACAGGGCTGTACTCCGCAATGAGTCGGCTCGTCCTTTCCTGAAACTTACAAGAATAAATAATGTTACTCATATTCCTTTATTTACGAGACTAAATTTGTTTAATTAATTATTGTACATCAATTAATGAATTTACTCTGTTTAGAAGGTTTAATCCATGGTGGCTTCACCAGTGACTTTGCTATTGAGGCTCACGAAGCAACTACAAGGATAAATATAAAAATATTATTTGATGCCATTTTAATTCGGAAATATTGTGTTTTAGCACGAAAAGGTCAAATCCTTCCCTGCATGGAACACGTCTAGAACTGACTGAATGACTAATTAATGATGTCAATACTTGACGCAAATGATAAACTTCACATTATCGGAACTGTGAAAAATATAATTCAATAGCACACAAAATTAAAATATGGAGTGACCACTGTGACTGGAACAATATGTACAGACATGTTTCGCACTACATAAAATTACATATCAGTCGTTTCAATTTACAAAAATGGAAGTGACAACAGCAGCATACATAATGCATACCACAACAACACACTATATGCCACAATAAATTTTATACAAACACCGGACAAATTGAAGAGTTCAAAGAGACTTCCGATTCGCACAAGCAACATTCGGTTTTTATGCGAAAAAGAATTGTTTTATGGCAGCGACCTAACTCAGTGAATTTGTTTGGTTACTATTGCTACGGTGGATGCAGCTCAACTATTAAAAATACAGTGGAGCCGACATATCTATTATGTAGAATGAAAACGTCTGCTGGATGGAACCAGGTTCATGAATTATATATTTCATATCTAACCTGGTGACCACTTGTATAATACTGGCTTTCATCTTGTGTCCTATGTGATACATGCAGGTCATTGTCATTTGCCAGAGGCGTTTACTTCCCACGAATGTTCATGATGTCTATGGATATTCTGGTTGAGCTATTTGAATTCTCACTACTTTTAATGGAAGTGTTCAGAACGATTCAACTCATGTTCCTCAGAATCCCAATACAATTTCATCACTTCAAACTGGTACGCGCGATGCTGAGCAACACGATGATGCAAAGCTAAGGGCTTAATGCTAGAATGGTATTCACGAGAGAGATGAAATTTAATGCGAAAATGGAAAGAGTTGGTAGCAGTTCAGCCCATTCAGTTTCCGTTTGGGCCGTTTTTTCAAGATTGTATTTTTTCTTAATTCAATATTTGTGTTTCATGTCTTTCAGAACCTTTAACGCTATCCTAATTTTCGAATGCTAGCTGTGAGCAGAATGCGGCATAAATTTAATAAATGTTTCCACATTACTCATATGTAGTGACAGGATGTCCATATACCAAAACCATTGTTGCATTTTTTAAGGGTTAGTTGTTGTGCTGCATCTAATATTAACCTAGCAAACATACCGTTTTAGTTTCATCACGATTGGAAATATCTCCGATATATTGCCCAGCATGGTTTGGCTACCTGTGTAAATATCATCATCTAGTATTTCAATGTTCGGTTGCCGGAAATTGCAATATTTAGACTTATGTCTACTTATCCAACTTTAATTATTTTATTCCACGCCTAGTCATTTTGCCGTAGTTTTAACTGTTATTGATCTCGAATACGATGTATTATTTCGAACTCTGTCTGCAACGACATTTGTTGCTGCTACGTTTATATAGCTTAATTCTTCAAATAGGAGCTGAACGACTTTAAAGCAGCTTACTATCCGTATCATTGCCAGTCAGTACACGAAATCGCGTATGATTCTACACAAGTTCCATAAAATCATATATCATGCATCTCCAAATAATCATCGCTCAAGTCATAATTATCAGCTCGAAAATTCCTGAATATTCTGGTAATATTTTTACGAATTCGGAATCAATTTCGGAGATACTTCAGCATTATTTCCAGCCCTTCAAACATTGTCTAGTTCTGTTAAGCAATCATCGGCAACTTGATATAGCCATTACATCTTTCCCAGCTATCCATCGGCACGTTGACCTAAAAGCCCTAAGTTACGGAATTCTTACAGAAGCTGATGAGAACCGCTACTATCGCAGATATTATGCTAACAGGCGTACTTCAAATGTCACTAATATCGTTGCGGACTATTTAGGCAACATATACGAGAGCGTTTCGTCCTTACATCCATTACAAAGTAAAAATGAAAACATATTTCGATGTCATCGTTCCTTATATATTCATGGTGGACCCGACAAACACAATGACACTTATTTGTTTGGGCTCTGCTCCAAGATCAATTATCTCCTATTCTCCACACAATCACGGCCCAGGAGTTGTCAGATTCAAGTCGATATATTTCCCCGGAGTCACTTCTTCCTGGAAGGGTTTGATCATTGGTTTTGGCAGCCTCTTAACTCAACCTACGGCCCGAGTCATTTACGGGATGAAAAAATTGCATACCTTTCCATGACACAAAGCAGCATACCAATAGTTCACCTTTTGATTCCAAACAAGTTTAAAGAATTCATAAGCGACATAATTACAATACAGTGGGTTAAATTAAAATCAAGAAAAATCAAATGGTCACTCGGAGACATGGATATATTTTGCTATATTCGCATGGCTGAAGTAATTGAATATTGGTTTCTTAAACTGGATGTGGACGTTTCTTTCAAGACTGAGCCAATTAAAAACGTGAATCTTGCATCTATTGCAAATGTTTACGCCATAGTTTTGGATGACCTACGAGTTAATTTGGAGAAGGCATTTCTGGCGCCGTATCTTCAATGTAAATTGGCAAAGAACCGTAACGCATTTCTGAGAAACCAATACGTCCTGGCAAACGTTTCACTTCACACAATATCTGATTATGCTCAAGACGAAATGTGGAAAATGGTTCTACCAAATTCATCCTGGATGGATCCCTGTGAATTTCTGGAAAAGAAGGGCAGCCATATTGTTGACGAGTATACTTCAAGTATTACTACAATTACGCAAGCCGTGTCCGACACAACCCTACCGTCACACATGACAACTACCTTGTATCGTTTTGTAAGCTGTGGCAGATCTGACGACGCCACCATACGCTTTCCGGAGCTCTTGTCCAGTTTTGATTCTGTCAGTTGGGGATGTATTCTTGTTGTCATTCTGACAGTGGCACCTATAGCAATTCATGTAGTGGCTTCGCTCAGTGAGCACACCCGTCTTGACATTCCTGAAAGTTCCAAGTGCAGAAAGAATATTAGTATTTTTCTGAACGCTGTATCTTGCTATAGGCTGCTCGTAGAACAAGATCCATTCAGCAATAAGGTCGCCAAAAATCAACATTTGAGGTGTATGTTGGCCTTCCTGTTCCTAGCTGCTCTGGTAATTAGCAATGGATACAAGGGCGACAATATCGAGAGAATGATGCAGCCCCGCGGAAAAGTTCCGTATGAATTATTTTTGCAATTGGTAAGCAACTCATTTGTGATATACACCAGGGCGGCTAGGATAACTGGACGTAATGTAAGTGTGGATGGTAGAAGTTCCGATAGCTATTCACTGATAAACCCTCACCTAATTTCGAGCAAGAAAGGAATTAGAGTGCGATCTGAGGTGACGCTATTTAGAAACAATGAAAACCCATTTCATGAAATTTTACACGGAAACAGCAGGATTCATCCGAAAACGTTGGAAAATAATAAAATCTCTGAAGTGCGGATCTATAAGTCGGCCATGCTAAGACAATCCGTGTTGCTTGAAATGCAAACTCAAATGATTCAATCAGAGTTGAAAGCTTGTCGAAGGTCGGCTGCCATACTTCCGGAACTTCTTGCTTTGGAAATGAAATCAAAGTTGCTCCAATATCATCCAAATGATGAGGTGTATGTCGGTAAAGAGATTCTGTTTGAAACTGGAACTAACTACAGGGTTAGCAGTCGACATGGCAGGATACCGAGACTAACTGTACGTATTGCTAATCGATTCAGCGGATATAAATCTTCCGGAATTGCGGATCATTGGAAACGTTTGACACATTGGCTGATAAATGTAATACAGTCTGGACACAGTGAACATGGTGGAGATAACGCTTTTCGACCAGCTAAGCGGGTGACGGCAGCATCAATGTCGGGAAATATTTTAATTATTTTTGTGGTTCTACTGATTGGGAACGCGGTCGCTATTGGAGTTTACGTCGTTGAAATTCGCAAGGTCATAATGAACAACATAAATATCATTTGGATTTCATTTAGAAAAGTCGTAACGAAAACGAAGACGATTAGTATTACTGTGAACAATTGAATTTTTACACCATAACCGCACGCAAAAAAATGCAAAAGTAAATCAATAAAACTTAAATTTGTATGCACTATATTAGCAACTTGCTACACAAGTGATAAACCAAAGTGAACCAAACTCCATAAATGATTAGATTCTTTATGTCAGGAGGCAATGACTCCATGCTGCCATTGCAGGATTCCTTTGGCAAATACCCTGGCATAGGAAATATGGGTCGACGTGAGATAGTTGATTAAAACAATTTTTTAAAGAATCATTTAGTACGCCGACACGCGAATTTGGAATGAGATAACTACACAACAAGTCATCATCACCAACATCTCTCAATTTTAATTTTGTTTAAATGCAAAACAAAAATTCCGCTGCAACAAATAAAACAAGAATTCACAAAGCAATCAGATCTCGAGTTATCTGAAAGTGTCGTTTTCCCTTCTCTAATTAAATTCAATGGTCAAACAAATGAACCAAAAAAATCATACCTAGAATAAAAATGTACAAGTGTAGCATATGTATATACACAAATTCAAAAATATCTGCGTGAGAAATTTCCGGCTCCATGACTCCCCAACTATATCAACAAAAATCTTTCACAGAAACACATTCTACGCTTCGAAGCGAGTTCCAAAATGAAACTAAAGATAGAATTGGTATTTAGAGACTACCAAATGTAATTTGGTGCAGAAAGCCAGCCACTACTTGCGTTTTCATATGAGCTTGAATAAATGTGGGATTTTTTGTTTGAATGTGTTTTATTTAATAATTTGCTTTCTGATTACAGGATTAAAGGTTCTGCTTGCTTGTTACTCTGAATGGATAATAGTGTTTATAAAAGTAGGTACTACATGAATTATATTCTCTTTCAACAGCCAAGAAAACGAAACTTTTCATTGGACCTTTTCTCGCAATATTGCCTCATTCTATATTAGTTATATATTTCGACTAATTGGTTACAAAGTTTAGTGAACATGTATCTACACGGACCATTAATGTGCAGGTGTATTTTGCAATGCATTCTCCACATTTATAGGAATTCTTTCCAGTTCAGTTAAAACTAAATGGAAGGCACTCCATATACATATTCATAATGTCTACGTCAACTTTACTATGATAACCATAAACTATTCAGAATAATTTGTAATTCAAGTATTATAATGCAGCGGCTGACGCACATTATTGTTAGCAATTATTCAAAATTAAGTCAGAAAACATTCGGTGCAATTTTACGCTTGTAAAACATTTTTGATAAAATTTGGGCAACATACGTTACTGCCAATTTGTATTCATATTCAAATGACCAAAAATTTGTGATAATGCTATTTCTACATAATATGCAATGGTCGTATGAAAAGTTTGGAATATAATATTACTATATATGACTATAAGTAATGTAATCATGCCACATTTTAAGTTAAAAAATATTACATCAAATTCCATCTTCAGCAACTGTACAAAGTTTTCAGTTTCACAATATCAGATTTTTGTAACTCGCTAGTATCACCAACTATTGGGCAATTTTGATTTTGTGCATGATGAACTCCCAGTGCGTGAAGTAACTGAAGCATTACAGTTCCAACGTTAATGCATTCAGGACTCTGAAGATCAATATCCTGTCGGCCTCCTTGTTTGCCCACAAACGAACTGCATCCATTACGTGTTCCTTTCACGAGTTGTATGTAATCGCCACTTGGCTTGGAATATGAAGGATAAACACGAAATTGTACACAAGGAATTACTCGTCGGAAATTATCCAATGCTTGACTGACTACATCCAACTCCCATTGTTCTACATGATGCAAGAAATGATATGAAAATCCAGAATTTATTAGGCAGGATTCTAAACTATGAATCAATGTATTACCAAATTGAGGATCCGGGTAGACGTCAAAGTGAGTCCACGGCGAAATGGCTTCCATCACTCCATTTGTTGTCGACAAGTTACGACCCACTGAAGATTTGATTGAACAAATGGGTTCTGAGATGACGGCTCGTCCTTTTCTGAAATCTTGAAGAACCAAAACACAATTGCTATTCAATTCGTTGGGAGCATGTATTCCTTTTATATAGCTTAATAATTTTACTCGGCTTTGATGTCCTAATCCACGGTGGTTTCACCAATGACTTTCCAACTGTGAGGCTCACCAAACAGGTTGTCACCACAAGGAGAAGAATAAAAAGTTTATTCGATGTCATTTCAATTCTGAAATGGTGTGTTTTTGGATAAAAGTGTCAAATCCGTTCCAGCTAGGAACAAGTGTCGAACTGACTGAATGAATGCCCAGAACCACTTATGTCAATATTTGACGTAAACGTAATATTTCATATTATGGGACCTCAACAAAACTCAATCCCATTGTACACAAAATTAAAATATGAAACGACCATTGCCATAAAAAACATGTGGAAATAGGTTTCGCCCAATATAAAAGTACGTATCGCTCGTTTCAAGTAACAAAAACGAAAAGTGATGTATACATAATGCATGCCACAAGACACCACACCACACACCGCAATTAATTTTTATTGGTCGTCATCATCGGACAAATTAAAGAGTGTAAACGAATTTTAGATTTTGCCATAGAACGCCCTCTGATTAGAATAATGCTCCAGTATCATTTATTTCATAGTTAACCAGGTGGGTACTCGTTAGAGAACTTATATTGGCTTTCATCCTGTTTGCTCTGGGATATAGGCAGGTCATTGTCATTCGACGGAAACGTTGACTTCCCACGTATGATTATGCATTTAGTTGGAGTTCCCGTGGATATACAAGTTTATTAATAATAAACACCCATAAATTATTAGGTAATTAAATTTCATGAACGTTTTGACCATTTTGTTACTACTCACATAATTGTTACTACAGGCAACATTGTGTTATGCATTTCGTAATTTCAATTTTTTTGCGACAAACTTTAGATTGCAATTGTTGAAACTTATGACCATTTGTTCATTTTCGATGCACCAAGTTTTCCATTCATGCAAACACGGATTGTAAGTACATACCTACCTTCATATTTCAGTGTTCTCCAGCATGAAGCTCTAGGTGGACATTCCCTCATTTCACATCATATAATCCAAACGACAATGCAAGTACGGATTAATACTCACCAGTCTGCAGTTCACCAGAGAGCTCTCAAGCATACTTGGTTATCAAGGTCATAGTACAATGGACAAATGCGTTGTAACGCCATATGGAATTCTCACGTTGATCTTTTGTTATTGCAGAGCAACATAAGCATGTATAAAAATGCCTAAGTCATTTGAATATTATCAACAACATCTGCTCTTGAGTTTTTATGATGGAACACGCTACACAGAACAGAAAATTGCGTGTTTGTTATGGCATTGTTCTCTGGTCTATAAAGCATTTTAGGCTGCAGCAGTTTTCTTAAGAAAGTATTATCGCAGATTCGCTTAAGTTGAGTGCATTAAATCTGTGCTATTTAAAATAATAGAAAAATATAGCTCATGGTTATTATCTTGATAAAACGCCATCATTCATTAAACGTCTCTCTATCTTCATTATGATTGTAACGTGATTAGTAAACGTCATCGATCATGTAGATACATTCGTTCCTTTTATCTCAGAACATAAATGTACACAACAAGATGGCCAATACTAAAGCTAAAATAGCTCTGTTTTGTACATCAATTGTCGTGGCGGTTGTGCTAATCATTGTATTAGTTGTGGATCGATCATTAAATCAGTCAGTTAAATGGCGCAAAGCACAATTTATCCTCATTACAGTATTTACTCAATTATTTTTTTCAAATAAAAAGTATCGTTGATAACTGATTTTGCATATTTTTGTTACAGCTCTAGGATGTGTAGAGAGGAGGACGCTCTATATTACGTTGACCCAGTCACAAACCTAGGATCTTGCGAGTACAAGGCCGGATTACAGGGACCATGTGGACAGTACATGACATTAGAACTGGACAGAAGAAACGGGAGTAAGGGAGTTGGCTCTTGTCAGTGTGACGTGAAACATTTCGAAAGGACAATGGTTTATCATGAAGAATATAAACAATGTTACTTCATTTTTACACAGGTAGCATATTATGCTAGAAACTGGAACAAGAATTGTAAATGGATCAACATGCAATTTGTTCATTGTATCTTTTAAGGCATATTGCGATGAGGGCATGTGGTTGACGATACCAAAAAACCATGAGCCATCCTGCGTGCCAAGGCTTTGCCCCGATCATGACGATTCAGGAACAGAGCTGGTTCCACTTGTTGATGGACGTTGTGTGCCATTGGGAAAGCATGATAGCATTACATGCGGAAATCATAACCAAACCATAACATTTCACAGAAGAAAGATCTATCCGTCATGTAAACCAGCTTTGCATGCTTTAATCTGTCCTGGTGTTCCCGCAGTGCAATGCCCTCAGGAATACTTTTCAACAGGTGAAACATTAAGATTAGTGGTGTTTGTTGGAATAACAATTAATCTATTTTTATTACTACTATATAGGAAATGACAGCTGTCAGCCCGATTTTGATTTCGACTAGAATAATGATAAAGGATACTTACATAATTAGAAAATCTATGAGAAACACTTATCGTTACCACCTAACGTCAAAATAAATTAAGTGAACTAGTTACCGGATTTTAAACACAAAACGTTTAAATATAATTTCGACTACATACATGGCATATTTTATTCAGCAAACATCTGGCGTGAATTTTTCTAAACCAATTCGCGTTACGTATTACAACATATTGTGATTTGGGGAAACCTATTTCTACTCCTATATATTTGCACCGCTAACCAAACAAAGCACTCTCAAAACTTGTTGCTGAAACCAAATAGGATCTTATACTTACTTCTCCATTCTTCACTCTGTGAAGCCTCACGCAAACAAGCCACAAGCAAAAGTGTTCATGCAGTAATGCTTCGCCTTGTCTTTTTACAAAATGTTGCATACCGAATTTCATGATTTCGGGGAAACAACGTTGTCTGTCCATGCTATCTGGTACAACAATTTGTTCAGCGCAATGAGCACTCGTTCATGCCAGGTACACAACACATATATGTTCGGTGTGCTGCGTTTTCATCTAAAATAATATTTGTCTATAAGGTTTGCAAGCATATGGGGACAAGTCGCGCAGCGGCGAGTCATGATACGGCGTATGACGAAATCTTAAAACTTGAGCAGCTACACGTTTCACGGTACAGGGCAAGGAGAATATATTGCTTTTCGTGGTTTTCGGACAATAATATTTCCCCATATGCGGTCGTCTTTCTCAGCTGGGCTTGTTGACTAAAGTGTTTTTAGGTCAAGTGATATCGTGCTTTCGTCCCGGTGATCTGTGGCATCTTGGAATTGAACGGCGTCATTTACTTTAACTACAAAGCTGTATTTACTAATCATTAAATTATTAATTTTACGACAAAGTGGAACAATTGTTTTACCTGTCTAAATTACCTACGTCTCACAAAAAGATGTCAATTACTTCAAACATGGAGTGTGTTGATGACAACTTCAGTAGTAACTACTCCCTTATCAGAGTAGACGTGGTTGTGATTGTAGCATTACGTTATCCCAAAGATGCTTGTAAATCTTAGCAAGCCAATTAAACTGGCTAATAAGAAGAGCTGTTACGTTGACTTGATGAAAATTTTTGGGCACTCGCTGGAGAATGTGTGGAGGAGCTTTACTGGAGATGACTTTGAAGACGCAATGAAGGTGAGAACGCAACGGAAGATTTTAGAAACCTTCAATAGCATTCATTCTAGATGAAGAAATTAAGACTGGTAACATCCAATACAATATATATATTGGATTGTCATGTGATAACATTACCGCATAATTGTGAACATAAATCTTGCTTTCCGTGTATTTTATACTAATTAAGATTTTAATTTTGTGATACAAGATTCCCAGGGGTATCTCTGGAAACATATTAAATGGAAACGGGTGTGACAACTTCTCTGACGATACTGGAGTTCTCTTGTGAGGTGGAGAATTTCCGCAAAATATTCCCGATCAGAGAGTTATGCTGAGGAACATGATGAGCGACTCGTCGGAAATGAGTACCATGCGCGACGACTGTGGAACTGACCTTAAATCGTTAGAAATTAAATAGGCATGACATGATCCGCGGAGAAGAAAATGTGTTCAAGTTTCAAAAGATTTACACGGATTTCTTTGCCACAAGGTAATCAATGTGAAGACAGACTTATAATTTTGTGTAATTGGGCGTTGTGGAAATTATTAATTACTTCTGTTATTTTATGTTGTGACATCTCAGTATTTGCGTCTGCAGTCTTACATTAAAGGCTTCACACTTGAGAAAGTAATTGTACCCATGAAGCCTGTGGCAAAGGTTTGTAGATTAGAGTGCATTCTAAATTATAATAAAAATTGAACTTTTTAATTCAATTCAGGTTTTTAATTTTTCTTAGATTTTAATCAGAATCTGTCTCTGTATATTCACAAGGGGAAATGTCGAGTACATGCCATGCCAAGCCAATCAAAGCGGACAGCAAGAGCTTTAAAAATATTTTAAGGAATTTATGGTAATTATCTTTTAAGCCGTCATATTTAAGTTTAATATTGAAGCGTCCATATTTTCTTAAAGACGACTTGACCTTGAAACTTTTTTGATAGCAGGGAATTTAATGTTGACTTAAATCCAAACTAAATTAAATGTAAAATTTAATTAATAAGTAGTGACATTTAGCAACTGTACATTTTCTTCAATTTCTCAATGTCAGTTTGCTGCAGTTCTCCTGTTGTGCCAACGGTTTGGCCATTCTATAACGAAAACATAAAATTTGTTACCACTTATGGTTTGGTAGGTATATATATTTATGTATCTAGTGGTATGTTTTAATGTTTTAATTGTATGTACCCTGGCCACTATTGTTGTTAAGTTATTCCAACTGAACGCGTTACTCTCGTAGTGCATGATCGAGTTATAATTGTATCGCACACCAAAATTGGTAGTCACTTGTGCGGATTTCCTTTGAAACGCATTTCTAAATTCTGGAAAATGTAAGCAAAATCGGTCATATTTAATTTAGGTAAACGAATGGACTTATTGACACAAGTCGAAATAGCCATGTCGGATTATATAGTATATTTATTATAATAGTTACCTGTCTGTATATTATCCCAATTAATTTTCACGTATTCGTCTCGATCATGTCGATTATGCTCGTGATGAAATCCGAGCGCGTGAAGGAACTCGTGAGTAACAGTTCCAACGTTAATGCAGCCAGGACTTTGCAAATTGATATCCTGCCGACCACCAAGCTTACCTACGATGAAATTACATCCGTTGTTAGTGCCTTTGATAAGGCGCATGTAGTCTCCAGTAGGGCGAGCGTCTGGCAAGTATGTTCCAAAGCGAACACAAGGGATAATTTGAGAAAGATTCCACATGGCGTTGTCAATTATATCCCGTTCCCATTGTTCTACATATACAAAGTAAAAGATAACAGTTACCAGCGTCATTAAATGGTGACCAGAACTTTATTCGTATTTACCGAACGCAGGATCTAATTGAATTTTGAAGTGGGTCCACCTCAGATTGGGATTTGTAACGCCGTTTTTGTTGCTGGCTGTCAAGTTGCTTGGATCATCATGTATTGTGGTACATGGTGGCGTCCAAGTATATAGGCTTGTAGAATTCGCACTTAAGTTCCCACCTGAAGTATAGTTGAGTAATGTTTACGTGAAAATACATTCTGCTTTCATTTTTGTTTATTTTAAAGGATATACTTGTTTTACTATTTTGAGGAGGCCGGGGTGGCCTTAGCCTTGCACGATTTGATGTAGTCTTGCCGGGTGATATGACCACACTAAAAGCCAAAAATATGAATGTATAAAGCAGAAGGATATTTGTTCTCAGTGCCATTTTAAAGATAATTCCGTATTCACGATCAGTACAGTTCTGAAATCGATAGTGTTTTAATTATTGGTTGGGAAATATTGCTTTCATCAATCACTAGACCATGAACATTAACCTTGACGGGGTCATGACACATAACACAAAATTCATGTTACATGTTTATGCGCCATGATTTCATAATTTTTGTGAAAAAATGTGTCCATAATATTATCATGCAAATTTGAACGTATGTAATACTATTGTAATTCAGCATGAGGCTGGAGAGGTATGTCCGGTTTTCAAAATATAATCAAAATTCAAATTTCCAGATCCTTTATGTGCCTCTAAAATTACTGAATACGAGGTGAAAAATCCAGGGATCAAATAATTTAATGGAGTGATGTCACTTCGAAATCGTATTGGTTAACAAAGAGTTCCGACTAAAAGGTATAGATGATTTGGTGTGATAGGAAATAAATTGTTAGTTGCCACATTCATCGTAATGTAGGTATTGTAACCAAACTCGTGGCTTATGCCACATCTAACCTGCTCTCTCGGTTTTCTCTCGCTGTGAAGCCAGATTTCCTACATGACACATATCCTTATGATGTATTTACACCTACCTAACAGATGAATTTTGTTAGCTTCTCTGTCATATACATGTGCCTATTATTTGATGCGGAGAACTGTTCAACGTGTAGCTTTTTCTACTTCTTCTGTCATCTAGTCAGCGCGGTTTATACATTTTATGCGCTGGTGATTGCAAAATGAGATGCGATCGTCATGGCTTTCTTCTGCATTTCATTTTCTTCCTTCAACTTTCATGCACTGGGTAGAAATTTCTTGGTTTCACAGAATTTTGCAGTATAATTAGAAGGAATTTCGGAAATTCAAGGCGGTGAACAAAACTTTTTTTGCACTCAAGCGTGCGCATTTTGTATGTAGCTTCGAAACTAAAGTAAGTTAATCTTCGACATGAATGGATTCTGTTTTTGAATGAATTATGTCTTTTAAGTTAGTTTGGCATATCGTAATAGAACATTTTACTAATGTGATTTATTAAATATGTCCAATATAGGTTGGTAACCTATAAGTAATTGCCACATAAAATATGTGATAATTCTACATCATTTATTTTTATAATATTGCAGCTACGGTGGTCCCCTGGAACTCAGTTGTGGAACGACAAATGCAAGGACAGGTGGAACATCACATCTCGTCCTCAGTTGGTCATAATTAGTATAATGTCGAGGCCAATAAGCAGTATCATCGCTTCAATGGCTGGGCACGAGCGTGGATTGGATTACTAGTAAAACAACTCAATGATTTGATGGTTCAGTTGGATTTTCATATGGACCGACCTCAGAAATACGAGTCATACAATTGACCAATGTGGAAATATAACGGGTAATAGTGAATTCGTTTTATTTATTTAATTTGTGGTGGCCGTAGGGGTTATTTGGACGTGACATATATTATTTTAATTTTTATAAATATTTCAGAGGCCAGCAGCCTTTCAGAGTACGCTCCAGGTAGGAATGCTGAGATTTAAAACACTGGGCGCGGCCACAGATCATGAAACAAAAATTTTATTGCTGCATAATCTACCAGCGGTAATGCTATGGAAATGGAAACGGCCACCATCCAGATTTGTTTATCAACTTGAACTGTCGCCGAAAACATAAATTCTGAATTTACTGATAGTATGTACCTATAGGTAGATGAGATTCAATATTTTGTCTGTATTGCAGCGTCAATACACATATAATTCCATGTAATCAATTATTTTCTGATCGCATTTCCTCTGCAGTTACAGTACTAAACTCTTTTCTAAAAAATAAAATGTGTTGTGCAAGCTCAAAACTATTAACGCGAAAGAAATAATACAGATCGCATTCCTTCCAGCTCAATAACACATTATTACTTTTAGCACCATGAAGGATAATTAATCAGCATTTTTTATTACCTAGTTGATTTTCTGTAAACCTGATAGTTATCAATCAACATAGATATTATTGTAAACTCAACATACATTTTCTGTAAATTGCTGAAACCTTTTTTGATAATTCGCTTGCAATAAATATCTTGAGACGAATTACTCGTTCAATCAGGGTTAGAGCGGATGTTGAAATGTGTTCGATTTATAGATAAAGATATAGGTACGTATATTATTAGCCATACACGAACACAATCAACATACCGTCGTCCTTGTCTCTACAAGCAGAAGCGTTGTATTTTGTGCTTGATGTGCTCGTGTACATTGAACACAAGCAATTTTCATTCCTTGTTCATGTTCCTGTTTACTTGAATTTCTACAATTTTCAATTTGATGAATTAAAACAAAATATTGAATCTGACTTGACCAGAATAGGTGATTGGCTTAGAGTTAACAAAGTTAGTTTAAATATTGGTAAGACACAGTGTATGATTGTTGGTAGACCAAAAATGATTGATAAATGTCAAAACTTCAAAATATGTGTACAAGGTAATGAGATAATTAGGGCCAAATCACTCAAAATTCTTGGGGTTACAATTGATGAATGCCTTACTTTCAAAGAACATTGTAACAATGTAATCAGGAGGTGCTATAAAAATATGTCTCTCTTATACCCTCTTAAAAAAATATTAAGTACTGATAAGAAGATTGTACTTGTCCATGGCTTAATATTTAGCTTAATATCTTATGCGTGCATAATATGGGGTATCAGCATTGATGCCAAAATTCAAAAAGAGTTCGACAAACTTATAAAACACATCGCTAGATTTGTTCTGGACAAGCTTAAATATGATTCAATCAGTATGGACATATGTAATGAATTGGAATGGCTATTTTTTAAAGAAAAAATAATTTATGAAAACATTATATTTGCATACAAAATGACATTTTTGAACCAAAACGATCATATAAGAAACTACCTCTACTTCTCTTATGAAAATTCTACGAGTACAAGAAATAATGTTTACATTATCCCCAACCAAAAATATAGAAGTGAATGGGGTAAGAAATCGTTTAAATATGTAGCAGTAGCAAATTGGTTACAGTTACCAAAAAATGTATGTAAGTATGTATCCTCATTTAATGTTTTTAAGAAAAAAACTTTTATCTCATTTGTTAAATAAGCAACATGAATATCTACAATACTACAATGATAATGAAACTATTGATTACACACTTATTTTTAATGCAGTTATCAATAAGTAAAAAAACTTTATATCTATGAACAATGTGTACCTATCATAACTATTACATTATGTCTAATGATCTTACCATTTAGAGTACCTTTCTGTATGTTATAATACCTGTAATTTTCTTCGATTTTCAGTCACTCATGTGTAATTTTCCTTTCGAGGGTACTTGATGACAATAAATCAAATTTATTTATTTATTTATTCAAAACGAGGTATTTGTATCAACTCACCTTCGTGACGTAGCTCAGTGTATATATTTCTCTCGTGATGCAGAGACTGGTGGATATGTAAAGGGCAATGGAACTCAATAACTCAGAATGAGCCATTATTACCGCATATTTACCAAATATCAAAATGCCATAATATATTTACTTCTCAGGATTGGAGAATAAATTGGAATTTCTTCATGTAATCGTAAAGCCGAATAAAAATAAATTTATGTACATGTTTTCGTTTGTAATTGGGGCACAAGAACTAATGATACGCGTGCGGTTAATCACGCATGTAAATTATACCTAAAGTAACTTTTTCAACTGATTTGAAGTTATATATTAATTCCTTCGGAATATTACTGTCGGGAACTATTGTACATGGTTAGTAATTTAGTTTCATGATGAGATGAATAAAATGATTTCCCATACTATAATAATGAGCCCCATACATGATGGTTTGTAAAGTTGGGATATGACGCTTCAGATCATATGAAAACCGGTTTCACTTATGTGATCCGGGAATAAAAATTCATATAATTATTTGCCATTCCAATATAAATAATTCAATGACAATGCAATACGATGCTGAGGGCAAACAAACCGGTCGCCAAGTTTACGTGCTGAAATGTGCTGACAAATTTGTTGAACCATTCGGGTGTTTTCAAATGCCGTACAAAATCTTCCCATTCTGTCTCGAATTGCTTGGCTACTCGTTCAAACATAAAATAAATCTCCGCTTCATTAAATCATATTTAAGGAAACTGAAGAAATGGGGAAACTAATTGTAAGTAATTTCATCCAGACATGTGTACTGATTAACTTGTTTACCATCATACACTTCCACGCCTGCTCATCCATCCACGACGACTTGAGAGTTACATATAGTGAGAAATTGGCTCTTGATAAGGTACTTTTAGTAACAATTATAATTTTTGTTTCCATATTGCAATCCATATCGTTATATATTATTTCTGGTGCAGTTTCGGAAACTTGTGGCTCCCCGTTTACCCCACCAGTACATGAAAGAGGACATTTACCTGATAAAATGGTTGAGAGGTATTTTGATTTCTTCAATCCTAAATTTTCTACATATGGAGTACTACGTAAAACGGCGAAAATATTATTAAACTTTGTCATACTATTATTATTATTAAACATATTTTAGCTCAAAATTTTGATACGGAACAAGCTGAAAGAATGCTGATCCAAGTAAGTGCCCACGTTAGTAGCCGTTCATGTAATAATGATCTGAAACGAAGCAACTTAAAGTTTGTATTTGGTACATACCGGTGCATCTAGAATCTCAAGTGGCGAAAAGAAAACAGAATGGATAGTGTTAAAACCCAGGACTGGTCTGACATGGAAGCAGAGTATCCCTATTCGTTAGACACAATGGATAAGCAAGGACAGCCTGGTACTAATTGCAAAACAATTAAGTAAAATCTACATAACCGTGAAATGGATTCCGTTTTGCTACAATATTAATCTTTTCATTAATATTTAGTACTGATTGTTGACATTGGAGAATGGGACCTGCGGCGGGCGTCTTTGGTCGGGAAAATGCCAAGACTTATCCAGTACTTTGAGACGGCAGTAGAAAAGACCACCATCAAAATTCGGGAACTGCAAAGCGCAGGCAAAAATGTGCATACAACACAAAGTATTGAATAATTAACCTGATGCGGAAATTTATTATGAAATATTCTGTTGCTGCATCTCTTGGTTAGGTTACCAGATTTGTTTTCATTGTCGATATGAACGGTTTCAATTTGGCTCAGCATACTTGTCCCCCTTGTGAGTTTAAAAAGTTCAAAGTAAATTTGAAATTAAATTTGCTAAGTAAATTTATGAAATTGGTTGGGTTTCCAGGTGTTGCCAGAATGGTCCAGTTTCTAACCTCCTTTGACAACCACTACCCGGGATATATTGACAAAATCATCGTGATTAACGGTATTTATAAACATCATTTAATTACACCGTAACTATTATTTCTTTAACTTAGCAAAGTAGTCACGTTTTATTTTCCTTGTACAACAGCCGGTCCCGCACTGGAATTATTTCTGAATATTGCCAAAGCGACAATGAGCGAAGATACGCAAGCGGGGATGCATGTATTCAACAAAGATAAGCGGGGATGGCAAAACTATCTACTTCAGATTATTGATAGCAGCCAATTGCCTAAGGAATTTGGTGGAATGAAGGAGTGATTTCCTCACGAGGAAATATACACACATCATAACAACATCTGCTTTCGTTCAGTGATAGGATTAAAATACTTTTATTTAAGATCCGATTGCGAGTAAAATAAATTTAAAAAGTGACACCGATTCGTAATAATTGATTTCTTCTGCTATCATAAAAAGATTTCTTGGTTTTTAAAATACAAGACAAAACGGGAGCATTACTGCTTGGCTTTTGGTTTTCTGGGGATATTCTCAAGAAACAGGACAACTCTGTTTATGTACGCTGCTGCTGAGAATGTTAAATGGTAGTCCCGGTGTTTCGGGAAGGGTAGATTCAGTTTCACAAGTTTTACCAATACGGAATGCGCTCAAGCTATTGGTATACTCAAGTTTACTGAAAACCTAAAGCACGCACATTGACAGAAGACGATGAGATGTTTATTCCATTATGCTCATTTTTGGGCTTGTGGTGGCTGAGTTTTGACTTGTTTCTTTCCCATGTGAACATCCTGCAACATAAAAACATTATACATGTTGCTTGTGTACGTCCGATAGGAAAAGCACAGAAAGTTGTCCGTTCTATATTTTTGTCAGCTTGTTTGTGGTGGTAGACATATTTGGATTCACTGAATTTTCCACTTCAATTAAAATCACAACTGATTCCAACAACTGTATTTAAAAATCATTTTATAGTGAGGTACTTAAATTTATAATAGCGTCACTTGGATTACTCAAAATGAGGAAAGCTATGTGGTTTCAGTTCACCTCAGGCTTTACAGGTTCGTTTACCGGGTAATCAAAATCCCATTTAATTTGGACTGGATAGCAAATTTGATAACTTAAGTGACATAAATGTGTGCTAGATAATTTTACCACATTGCCATAAGAACTGTAAACTTACAATACCTGCTATTTTAAATCATATTACAGGTAGTGGTTCCATAACCTGATAGCATGGAGATAACAAAAAACCTAATTTGTTTGGCTGAGCAAACATAGTTCCTTGGTCAAACAACAATAATAACAATGTTGGCGGTAATAACTAGGACGTCAGAAGGAGAAGATTATTAATTCAATTGTCACTGAAGAGCAGGTTATGCTGACCAAGTGGCCTACACGGAATGAATTCGCACGTAAGGAACCCATCCTTTACCCACCTGGAAATATTTACGGTAATTACCATTTAGTAATTATTTAAAGATAAATAGCATTGCTTAAACCAAAACGTTCGGTATTGACACGGCCCTAATGTATTGTACTTTATCTTTTGTTTCAGAGTTTTGGACCAAAAGTACGAAAACCTATTTAAAAGAAACGAATTTACTGGTTTCGTTACTTTGATGTTCTATATAAGCAAATGATGACCTAATTAGAAGGGATCATCTTAGTCACCTGCAAATACGCCGAAATATGAATATCCTTAAAACAAAGGAGGAAGTCATTTCAACTTTAAATGTGAGCCAGAAGGATTCAGTTTAAAATTAAGATGTAATGTTCACTGACATGTATATATACAATTTAATTTGTTTATAAAAAAAAATCCCACAATTTGTCCCAAAACAAATGTCACGTCAGCAAATGTATGTTGTCGTGTGACAAAAGAAACTGTTTTTTATCGTAATCGTCATTGACCTCTGTTGACTAATTGAAAAGCCTGTTTGATACTGAGTTTCGAAGGACCATAAAATTACGACTGTGGCTCTGTTGGACTCATGAGTTACATTTAAGCCATAATATAAGGATATGTAGTAATGATAACGATTTTGGAATTTTATGTAATAGTTATTAGATAAAAAAATATTGTTAAGCTTGATAATAAGAATCGAAATTCGTAACGTCAGAAAATGTATATCTGATAGTAACGTAATTATAACTCACTTTCTCCAGCGGCTTCAATGGATAAGATTACTTGTGCACATTGTTGGCACAAGTTGACTATCGAAGGATCATACAGTTACGACTGTGGCTCTAATGGATAGGATAATTTGTTTATCAATAAGTATTTACTAGTATTACCAGTGCGGTTTTAATTTTAAGTGACAAATTGTGTTGGGTTTAAATTTTCTCCAATGTACGGAGTATAAATTACCTATGCATAATACTGTTAATGTATTAGCAGCAGGAATAATAGATTTTTTAGGTATTCACTATGTCTCTAGATCGTACTATATGCAGAAAAGTGGTCAAATGGTGATGAAAGTTTCAATGTAAGTAACTATCAATAACTTAAATGTGCAAACATTATGTTCGATCATTAGAACAATTCCGTTTTGTATTACGAGAAAGACCAGTTTGATATTATTTTGACTGTCGGTATTTGTTACTACACAAACGAAAATCTTTATTAGATCTTCCCGATTGGACACCAATTTATAAAATGTTTTTAAGAATATAAAAATTTTATAAAATGTATTTTATATTAGAAATAAAAGCGATTATACTCCCAAAATGTGTACAAAATAGTTTTCAAAAGTGTTTAATGACTTATATTTGTGCATACGTGAACCGTGAAGAAAATGCTACATCACATTTTATAGTACAATAAAGCACCGGTGCGCTTTCTAATTTGTACTCGTAGTTATTATTGTCATCTTGTTATTAAAATGAATGATGTGCCGACTACACCAAATATCATTATTTGGACATACTAGCTGCATTTAGTTTCTTCATAATTCCTTTACGTTGACATTTTGCAAATATTTACTCTCAATAATATAATAAATTAATCCATAACTGGACAGTTGGTGCAACTCATAAACATATTCGCGCATGCTTCCAGGAGTCAAACCGGTAGTTATAAATTTAATTGTAAGGGCATTGAATTCATGATCAGAAATCTCTGAATCGGCATTGTTTAGGAATATGACTCATGGTGATTGTGATGGGTAAATATACCTTCTGTCATACATTTATCCCAGTCATCCTATCCTCATTCTTTGCAAGCAACAGAAATGCATATTGTACATCGCAGGTTTATGAAAGCTAAACTGAACATAAAATACGAGCAGTTAGTGCTTCACTTTCACATTGCATTCCCTTCAAAGGCAATGATATACTTTCCTACAACTCTGATCATTTCGTCCCTTCACATGAATTCACTTCAAAATACGCTGCTTTGGAGGCAAATGTATTTCAACTAAACAGGGGCCAAACAAAGACGAAACAAGCAAGCACATTTGCAGGACGAAATTACATATATTTTAAGTTATTGGCCGCATCATACCATAACCATCTTCATTTAGACAATTGATACTACACTTTCATGACTAATTACTTTGGAATCCCAGCCAACTCCTCCCAAGACGCAAATGAAGAAAGCAATGAATTCATCAAATAGGCATTAATTATGCTGGAATGGGAATGCATTAGGGAAAGAGTTGATGGAGTATATGCAAACAATACTTCATATATGGTGGCGATGAGATCTGGATGTGGGTAAAAAGTAACTACCTATTGCGATGGGCAGCTTTGTTTTCCAGGAATAAACACTCAAATGAATTCAGTATTCAGTCGAAAAGGATGAGGTATAGATCCGTATCTTTAGCCAGGGAACACGTATGGAGATCGTGTGTTCTTCTTCATTTTCAAGGTAGGTATGCATATTCCAGTTTACATCAGTGTTACTGAAAAACGGACTAGCAGTGTATCGGTTGAAGTGATTACATAAAAACTGGACCCCGTGCTGTTTTCATGCTATTGAAAAACATCCCAACGTCATTTCACCGCAAACACATTTCCAGTCATAAAATGAGCCTTTATTACCTACCACATGTAATTCGGTAGCGAATAATAGAAACTAATCGGATATTTTTGCATTTGCGATCATGCGCAAATGTGGTATTTATTCGTTCTCGGAATACCGCATTTGAAATTATTACGTTTGTGAATTAAAGACAACTTTTCCTTATACATTTTCGCATTCTTGGTTTTTTTGGTTTATTAATCCAGCAACCCGAAATTATGCCTGAAGCCATTAAACCACCAAAATAAGCGTATATATGAGTTTTAATAAACATTTGCGAGTACGCAATAATAATACGTTTTTACATCTGCCGACAAAATATGTATACATATACCTATCCCAAGTTCGTGTTTTTGCACCAAGTTGCAAGTCATTCATAAATGCGTTTTTTATAACTTCACTGTACAAACATTAATATGTACTTGCTTCAATTTCTGACTGAGCCACACAATAAACAAAAACTGGTTGGATCAAATTCCCATCATTTATGTTTTTTGCACGACTGGAGAGGATAAAAATATGTAATCTGTTGATGTGATCTTTTTTGCGGTTAGAGGAAACCCGGCGGAAAAATTGCCATGATCGTTTTTTTGTCGGATGCTCACAAATCACCTTTACATAAACACTTTAAGGACAATGCTGCATCATATTCCAGATCAGTTCAAATTATGAAGGCAACCCATTTAAAATATTCAGCTCATCATTTCGTAATATCGCGTCTATATCTGTGTACCGGACACAATCCTCCGCTGCTTGCTCTAATTGTGAAGTTGGTCACATTAAACTAAATAGTGTCGCAAGTGAAATAATCTGCAACTATTGAACTGCAGGAATGAGCAACATTAATAAGTTCAGTTGGGCGTGGATAGTAATATGTTTCATCCAATATCCCCATTTTAATGAGGGTTCATCATTCAAGGATGATTTGAGTGTTACGTATGGTGAGAAAGTTGCACTTGATAAGGTAATTACATTTTGAACTATATTATTATTAGATTCAATTTTGGTCAACATCATGCGAGCATATACAAATATTTTTAAAGTTTCGGCAACTTGTCGCTTCACGTCTACCCCAAGATTACATGAAACAGGACATTTACCTGATAAAATGGCTGAGAGGTCAGTACCATTGCTTATTTTGGTAATGTTGTTTACACGTGATAATATTTTAGACCAGTATGTTCTAAACGATTTAGTGGTTTTTGGTATTATAGCTCAAAACTTGGATATAAGACGAGCGGAAGAGATGCTGATGCAGGTAATTACTTACATTCTAAACTTTACAAGAAAGCTAGACTGAAGGTGAAAGTTTCGAGTGAGTGTATTTGTATGCCGTCAGAATCTCAGGTGGCGAAAAGAAAACAGAATGGACGAGCCTCAAATTAAGGAATGGACTGATATGGAGGAAGAGTATCCCTATACATTAGACTCAATGGATAAGAAAGGACAACCTGGTATAACACACAATAAACTACAAACAGTTGAAAGTAGAACAAAAAATATGTGCTTCAAAATTGTCCATGTAATCTTATATATTACTAGTGATGATTATTAACATTGGGGACTGGGACATGCGGAAAGCATCTGTAACAGGAAAACTGCCCCGTGTGAGGCATTACTTTGAAAGGGCAGTGGAAAAGGCGACAGTGAAAATCCGAGAGATGCAAAACGATGGAAAAAATGTATGCACATTTAAATAATTGAATGGCCTTAAACTTTATTGAACCGAAAGAATCTTAAAATCCGTGTAATTTTTAGGTTACCCGATTTATTTTCATACTCGATTTGGATAGTTTTAATTTGGCTCAGCATGCTTGTTCTCCTTGTGAGTTAAGAAACATCCGCATTTGGTTTGCAAATTCTGATATTTGTCACAATGATTTTTACAAGTTTGTTTGTTATCCAGGTATTGCTACCATGATACAATTTTTGAGCTCGTTCGAAAACCACTTTCCCGGATTTACTGACAAAATCATGGTGCTCAACGGTATGCAAACGTTATCAATTTTTCTTTTCAATAAGCCTTCCCAATTTGTAATAGAATTTTGGTTTTACTCTATTTTCCACAGCGGGACCGGTACTTGGATTTCTCTTGGATCTAGGAACCAACGCCTTGGGCCAAGATACACGAGAGAGGTTACATGTTTTCACTAAAGACAAGTCAGTATGGCAAAAATATCTACTTCAGCATATCGATAAAAGTCAATTACCGCGAGAATATGGTGGCACGAAAGATTGATACATATTCACGGTATAGTAATTCATCACAAAAAAATCAGTTTGGATAAGTGGCAATATTTCATGAACATGCTTTCTAGCTCTTTTGTGTACACACACACTTAACCAATAAAAACCTCTTTGTGATGCCGAAATGTAAAATATCATCTTCACCATTAATGATTTTGTTTAAGAAATGTTGCTCCCTCAACTTCCATGAAGGCATCATTTGCTCAAATGCGAAAATAAGAAATGTAACGTGCAAACAAGTAACTTCAGTTCTGGATTCGCTGATTGTATTTGGAAATACTCATGGAGTTTTTTCAAATGCAAAGCATTGAAGAGAAGCTGTTACAGACAAAGAAATGCATTGGCATTGAGAGTAAAGTAAGTTCATTTTTTCAGCCTATAACATGAATCGGTGCAGTTTAGCCTCGGAACTGTCTGCTGGTGAGCATCATCATCAGTAGGTATATATACTTATTCTGGTAAGCTTGTCGGGTTCAGATGGAAAATTAGTGCAAATGAAACAAAGAACTAAAACCGCTCCATCTCTTTATTATTGCGTTAATATTTTTATTTTTGCCCATTGCTTGATACCCAATACCATTCATAATATGATAATCATTTACTTGGAATATTTTCGTTTATTATGGTGTAACAGAATGTTATATTGCACACACAACGATAAGATTTTAGACGGCGAATGCATATTTGCACAGTTCCATTGCAGCATCAGGATCCTTTTTGAAAAGCTGCTTGTAGCTCTTCGATTTTTCCAAAACGGAAAATTTCCTTTCAAAAGGGTGAATAATTAGCAAATGTATTCTCCTGTAATTAAATATGCTTGCATACATGACACATGCAGTTTTGTTAGTTAATATTCTTACGATTTCAAAACCTGAATGGCTTTCATTTTCAACGCATTATCATTCCCCAAGTGCCTCGAAAATAGAAATAGCCGCATTCCCACATCCACGTCATACCATCCATTGTCCTTGGCCAGCAGAATGGCTTTCATGCATTCTTCCAAAGGAGCAATAGCGTACTTATGGCCCGCATGAAATAGCTCAAAACAGACAAGGGAATTGCTTTTAGCCGCTTTCGTCTCCCAATAGTAGAGATAGGCTAAAATGCCCTGACACTTGACTCCGTCATGTCCGCCATTTCCACAGAGCCCGTTTTGGATTCCTTCATGGAACCCCCAAACATTGACGCAAACACTGTGCTGTGAGCAGAGAGAAAGCTTTTGTGACATTTTATGCCAACTCCATTTTGTGCAATGATGGTGGCGTCACAAGCAATTTCCTCATGGAGGAGCTTTTTGTTTACGCACAGCTTGTCTTCAACGGATGTATCGTCTGTTGCGAAAACTTTGTCTGGAATGGTGGCAGTGATTGTTACTGTGCCCGTGTACGAGTAACTGTTAACCATCCATTCGTCGTGGAACTGATAGTTGGTCTGAACTGGAATGTTGTCCCTCACAAATCCAAATGTGGCCAGTGCACCGTTTTTAGCCAGGCCTTGTTCTAAAAAAATATCGTATAGATTAACTGGTTGGAGAATCCTTCCATGTTATATTAGTGAAATTATTTTGCTAACCGCCTGAGCATATGCTGACGCCTTCTCTATAGTTTCCGCGTGAGATATTGTCAAACTCCACATTCAACTTCAGTTCCCCATTACATAGCTTGTTAAGAGTTTCTAGAACGCCTGCCGCTCCAATATCGTGAACCTTTAATATTCCCTTAAAATTCCCAGAATAGCCGTTTGTCGGCTCCTTGACTCCAACTTGCAATTGTATGTCCCAAAATCTGTCAACATGTTTCAATAATAGCACATCAAAAATCATATAAATTCACTGAAGGAGAAAAATGTCTAAAGCTAAATGTGAGCACCTTGTAGGCTATTTGAGTAACATGCACTTGCCTGTAATTCCCTTGTTGCTTTCCGTTCGACTTCTGGAGATTTTGCAACAATTTTTGGAGGGGATGTCGTTCATCAGATATTACTGGGTTCAACGATATGGGTACATTCCTAAAATAGTCACGATATCCATTGAGGTCATATCTGGAGCTGGATGCACTGGCAAGGCTTACCTGCTCAGCTTGCAAAAGTACGAACTTCATTTTTTTCAAGTAATGGTGTTATTTTCTGTGATATGAGCCAATGTGATTCCGATAGTCAGAATGGTCATGAAACTGAGAAGCTGCGTTAAAATGAAGACTGCAGGAAAAAACGTAGAAATACGTTTTCATTCGTGACGAGTTTCCTTGCATGGTTTGTATAGATCATAATATTTTGAGACAATGAGCAATTAAATCTATTCTTGGAAAGGTTGGAGGACATTCATATTTTGTAATTATTACGTAAGATTAACACCATACATATATGACTGTGCATCTTTTAATATGCGTTTATTTTTATTCATTTGTAACAATTTATGTGAGTATATAGTATATCCCTGGACGGGTATTTTGAAAATGGTGTATGGCTTTAGTCATCTTTAAGTTGAAATTCGGGATGGCTTTCAATTCTGTTAATACCAAAATGATGGTTACTAGCGTCATATGCTTCCATATTCATATTAGGTATATGCAAACATAATTTACAATTTATATAAATTGGAATTTTTGGTTACCCAGAGAAGGCATTTTTCCAATCAAATGCCCAGCTCCCTTCCTTGCCACTATCCAACGAGTCCAGCTTATTCATATCATCAGTGTCAAGCTCAAAGTCAAATATCTAAAGAAAACAAATTAATCACCATTAGCAAAAAGCCATGATACAACAATGCAAAATTTGATGTGAGTGTCAAGAACTAACCTTAAAGTTGCTTTTTATCCGCGGCCAACTGACACTTTTGGCTAGGACGATA
Source organism: Sinella curviseta (assembly GCA_004115045.4). Classification (NCBI taxonomy): domain Eukaryota; kingdom Metazoa; phylum Arthropoda; class Collembola; order Entomobryomorpha; family Entomobryidae; genus Sinella; species Sinella curviseta. Next base: position 18,126,309 of record CM023203.3, read on the forward strand.
ATTCCTTGTTGTACCAAGAAACGAAGTAGAACCTGACCTGTTGTTTTATTATGCTTCTTGGCAATTTCTGATACGACTGGGCTATCCAGTAAATTCGGAACTTTCACCTTGCTGAAATGATTCCCATTTCAATGAAAACGCATGCACTTAATACCTGGTTTAACTTTTATTAAGATAAATCTACTTACTCGTCAACGTCATCTCTAGACACAAGCTTCTTCTCAACGTAGTAAGCCTTCCTTCCCGGCGACCCAAACGCTGCAAAAGCACAAACCGTAATTCCATGTTTCTCGCAAACTTTTCTCAACTCCTTTTTCGGATAATGAGCATTCAACTCCACCTGCACATTTGCGGGTTTGATCCTAGCCCCCTTCACAATCCTCTCAATTTGTTCTCCCGTGTAGCTTGAGAGCCCGATAGCTTTGGCCTTGCCGGCATCCACTTGAGCTTCCATTGCGCTCCAGGTTTGTTCCAGTGACGTGGTCAAATCTGGACTGCATTTTCCATTTCCATCCCGTTTTGGCGATTTCCCATCCTCCGCTACTTCCAAGGTCGCAGGTTGATGAATTAGGAATAGATCCACGTAACTCAATTTGAGCTTGTCCAGAGACTGTTTAAGGAAGGATGCGACACGATCATGGTGATTTCCTTGCGGTGGTAGTTTGGTAACGATGAAGAGGTCTTCCCGTTTCACTTTTCCAGACTCAAACCATCTTTGGAGGACACGCCCAAATATGTCCTCGTTTTGGTACAGATATGCCGTGTCAAAGTGTCTGTAGCCGACTTCCAGGGCGACATCTAAAGCAATTTCCAACTCCTTTGGGTTGTTGCTCTGGTAAATTTAGGCACAAAATTTATATCACTTAATGATATACTTGATCCAGAAATACGATTTATGAATATGTATTTACCTGCCACATGCCATAGCCAATAACTGGCATCCGTCTTCCGTTTTCAAGTTCAACGTAGGTTTTCATTTTTGAATTGATGAAGACTGGATCAGATTGAATATATACCGGTTTGTGTATTGTGTGAATTGGCTGCTGTAGAAATGTCATCTGAAATGATTTTCCAACCTGAAGCATTGGCATTGATTTTTAATGAGCAACTTTCGTCAGTTTATCTATTATCTACAACCAATCAATAAGCTTATCATCATGATAAAAAATTATATTGAAACCCTGTGTTGGAGAATATATGACACGGGTTGTGATTTTAAGAGCTCAGCATCTACCTGAATATTGTCTACTGCACACATGGTCACGCTGCTGAATCGACGTAGTCGTTACACGTGAGACTTGGAATGTTCTGGGTAGATATTATTAATATTTCAAGTGAAATGGGAGTCACAAATCCAGTACAGTTGAAATGGGACGGCATCCCACACGCCCCTTACATGACATTCCCAGTGTATGCTATCTTATTGGAAACAAACTGAACTTAAACCATGTTTTATAACTTATGAGTTAGAAAAGTCTCAGATTGCCCCAAATTGTCAGAATTCAAAATATTCAACAACTACTTACAACACACTGGCTGGAATGTGTTAATAATTTTTAACATAACAAGTGATAGCATGGAAATATTATTGTCATTTCATCCATATCAAAATGTTGCATTAGTAACCGACTTCTTATGCGAAAATAACCCGACATGGGCCAATTGAAAGGGCAGCCATGTATACACTGGCCTATCTAAAGTATTACATATCAAGTAAATCATAAATAATATTTTATGTAGAAGAAATTCAACCATTTAGTCCTTACAACTTTATTAACGACCCAACATAAATTGTATCACATTTAATCATTCTTGTGGTCAAACTTTCACCTGGCTCAAACATACATGCTATTAAAATATTTCTTAGACTTATTTTATTATTTTGGTGTTCCTAACTAAGATCCAAGAAATTTGTTTAACTGTTTATCGGCACGCTTACTACTTCTGTCCGGCTACCTCCACGCTTTACATTTTCACGAATGAAACCGTAAAATTTTTTCAACGAATTAAACATCTCATAAATAAACGCCATAATGGAAATTGTAATTCCACCAGGTAATATTGTAAACACGACAGCTATATTCCCATTCATATTTGATGGGGTAACAATGTCTTCCTCGTTATCATAAAATCCAACTCTTAGTCTCGACAAAAATTTGAGAACAAACTTATCCCACCATTCCACCGCACCAGAGGCGTACAGTCCTTTCATTCTCTGCAAAATATCAGCGTGAATCCACCTCGTAAATAGAATCCCGTATTTGTTTTCAATCAGCTCGTTCTTGCCAAGATACACGTCACCACTCCCATCACGTTTCATCTGATAAAACTTTGTGTGCGCCTCCAAATCTGGAAGCAATATTGCCGACTTATTGCAAAATCTCAGTGGATCACAGGAATCATTTGTGCGGAACAAATCGCAAGCGCCATCGTAGCTATACCACAGAATTTGAAACCAGTTTGGTAAAATTTTGCTGTGATTCATCACGTGCATCGCCGTATCGGAAAAGTTGTCTGACGAGAGGAAAAATCGTCTTTGGGAAATCTCGGAATGTCCAAAATTATAGGCCTCGCTCCTGAAAATTGTTGTAAGATGATGTTCTCTTTTCGTTCCGTAAATCTTTCCGAACGGAGAGAACTTATTGTACAGTTCTACAATGTCGGAACTCCAGTATAACTTATTGTCATAGAAACCGCCAATCAGTGTCCCTCTCGTGAATATGTCAAAGCTGTTGTTAATCAGCACGTTAAACGTATCATATGGTATAGAAGCTCTGGGTAGGGTGAGTTGGGTGATGTTTTCGTTCTTGTAGGCGTTGCTAATCACCACCGCGGTGAAAAGGAAACAGGCAAAAGTGGATCCTAGACATGGCAGATTCCAAAGGTGAATGTTGATTGGATCGCCTTGCTCTATCAAAACTTTGAAATACGACATTATGCTTGGGAACAGGTATTCCTTTATGAAGCGTCGTAGTTTCGATGATGCACCAACTCGTTCTTTCGCATCCAGTTTTCCAAGCAGCGCTTTTAATTCCGGCATCTGCCTGTACATCTGCACAAGAGCGCAAAATGCGGCCACACTCAAAACGGATATAATGAGATACATCCAAACGTAATTGTCAAAGACAGAAACTAACTGAATAAATGCCAGCCCCGTATGCTCAGGTGGTCCGCAGCTAACAAATGTGAGTGCCTTCCGGTGAAGGTGAAAGTGAGTGTGTTCGATGCGTCCGGATGGAGCAACATATATAAACGGTTGGAAATATTGGTTACAGGCCAATCGAAATTCTGCCTTACATGGTGATGGAAACGTGAGAAACGTAGCATTACGAAACACGTTCCCAAGCAATCTTGATTCGATTTCCCATCGCAGATCATTTAGCGGCTGGCTACGGTCCGCAAAGAGTTGGTTAAGATCTTTTCGGTTTTCTGTGTTGGCAAATTTTTCGTTGAATAGAAAAAATCCACTCACAAGTACCTCTCCCAGTGGCCAGATCCTGTAGATTACGTCATCCTTGTTAAGTTCGTTCAAATGATCAACAATTCTCTGCAACGACTGCAAATTGTTTGGGGTGCCGACAGGAACACGCTCCAAACTTTTTGTCGCATAGCAGGTGCGGCAGAGTAAAGACATCGAAATAATTCTAACCATATCGTACTTTTGTAAAGGATCTATGCCAATGTGTTTGACCGTCAGTGACAACAGCTCTCGTTGTGTTGTGACCGTTACGTCGTACAAATTGACCACCATTTCTGTCAGAGCATTGGTCCAAAACATATCTATCTCTATATTGTCTGTCAGTACGATATCGTACCGATGTCTGTTTACAATTAGAACGTCTTCCGTGTATCCATCTCGTATATCGATATTGTTGGGATTGAGTGACCAAAACATACGCCGAAAGCTTCCTGGAATCAATAGACGGATCCTACCGTTCTCCGGGTTACTCACGTAAAACATTGGATCGGACGGAGGAAACAAATACAGATGCATTTCACAATGCCACGGCTTCGATGTGGTGGATTTATCAACGGATGGTATGTCGATGCACATCATGTCGATTCGATGCGGCTTGCACCATTCTATACCCGATTTGTTATGTCCAGCTTTGTCGAAATTCAAGAGTCTTTTTCGGTGACTGTAAAGAGATCCTATAACCGATAGTCGGCGACTTTCAACTCGATATAGAACCTCGACGACGTCGTATCGAGATACGACTATGGGTGTGGAGTGATCAGATATGTGAATGTTCCCATAATTTATTACATGAACCAGACAGGATTCGAATAGACGTGTTACTTCAGCCAGGTTGTCCACTAATTTCTCAGACTTGCTTGTGAGATGGCTAGCCGTCTGTTTGTATTGAGAATATCTTCTTGCAATTTCGGTTATATTTGAGTCGCTTTTATCGAAAAATTCTACACGTTGCCCTCGAACAACTTCCGACATTAAAATAAAGACTAAGAATTTCATTTTTGCAACAGTTTGTCGTAAATTGGTATATAATTGTAGGGAAAGTTATGAACTGCACAATCAAAAAGAAAACTAAAATTTCAAAACTACGATCAATTGAAAACTGAACTCGGTTTCCCGTCACAAAGGAGAAAGAAACTGGCAATAGAATATGATTAAGCTACACGAAATATCACCGCTGGCACACCCATGTTTTGTGACGTTCAACCTGACCGAAACCACCAATCAATTAATGCGACCTCACAGGAATTGAACTACGTAGCGTGTGTGTCAAAAAACAAGATGAGGCGATGGTGGGGTTTGCTAAATAATTCAAGACACTACCTTAATCCTTGCTTGTATTTTAATTATATTACCAGTTTTACAGGTAACCTATCATGTTGTTTATCGATTCAAAAAATGTGCTTTATCTAAAATGTAAGTCATACTTTTTCAACATTACAATGACGCATTGGCATGTTTTTAATTACAAAATAGATCCAATGTATATTAGCAAATTTCTCATTTTGAAGAAACTAATGTCATTGTACCGAAGAAATGTTGAATGCAAATCACTTACTTGGTTTCATTTATTCGGTTTGCTTTGTTCACTTTATATGACTTATGAAGTACAATGGATTGCATGCTTACAAATTATATGTACACGAATTACATGTAACTAGTTTTCAAAGAGATTGACGGAAATGGTCCCTCTATTTGGTCCGTGGTAGTAGAATGTGTCCGTGGATCCCCAGGACCAGATAAAGTATTGGGTTTCGTTCTAAAAGTACATGAAGTAAAATTTCTAGTATTGTTTCAATGCGAATATTGTAAGATAGCCATTTGTACTTCAAAATTCAAACTCACACGTATGGGAACATCTTGGGCTACATCCCCAGTATCTAAATTCCTTGTCCATGTGACCGTCGTATGTGTTGCATTTTCAGTGGCGGAGATAAGAACAACATTCTGGATTTGGTCGTGTGCCGGTCCCGAGTCAGCAAACGCATAGCGATCCTGTTAATTAAATTAAAACATCTCGTATTGAAAGTGCCGAGCTTTAAACTCATGTTATGTTAATGTATATCGCAATGACTACCATTATGTATCCGGTGCCGTTGTTGTAACGACCGGCAAAGATGCAATCCGCTTCCATCATTGACCCATATGGTGAAATACCAAAACCGATAAAACCAAGCGTCTTGACAGTTGTTGTTACCGTAATATTGTCGTCTATGATTTCCCAATGTAAGTAATATTCGTCTTCTTTGATAACAACATCTCCTGCAAGGCAGGCGCTTAGGACACCTACAGTATATAACAAGACTGTTGCGACTTTCATCGTGGAGCCGCTGGAATTTCCTAGTTTTTTAGTGTTTCAGTAGTTGTATAATCCGCTGTGCTGGAAACCGTCAAGATTACTTTAGTCAAAATGTTGTCAAGAACATTAAGTATACTTTTACTTTAAATTTTGCCACTGTATCGTAATTGCTTTCTTTGCAAAGCACAGCAACATCCAATGACTCAGTTCTGATATCGCCGCTTAATCAAACCGATGTGATTGCTTTAAAATAAAGTCGTGTGATCACGCAGTGAGAACTTATCATTATCCATTTACGCTCAGGTATGGTCATTCCTTGCAGTAATGTTTGTGTCGTTGATTAGTTTTACAGTTTTATTTACTTTCAGTACAGTTATGTGATAATGTTCAAGATAGCAGCATTGACAGTTCTCATGATTAACTATTTAGGCAGCCTCAACGTTGAATTGGATTTGCATTTTGGCTTGACACAAATATTTGTTTGACATTATCAGTATTCAATATTTACCAGTAATACCTTCAGCCGGATTGTTTTCGACAATAAATGGAGCAAAACGGACATGCGGTGTAATTGGAAAAAAGACCTCGAACGCATTAAAAGTGCGTCGTATTTATACCTGAGTCATTTAAGTAATGGCATATTAATGGATTATATTGGGTAAATATGTAGCATATTAAATTGATTTCATCTCCAAAACTTAATGTAAATACATCACAACATATACGAATGGAAGCCTGTCAGAAATAGCTACCTATTGTTATCTTTCGTTCCTATCACGAATCAATAAAATAACCGAGTGACTGCCATATTAAAACCACAGTTCTTACTGCAGCAAGGTAGTCAGTAAATACGGAGATCATTGTGAAAGCCCAATCCCAATAAACACAGTTAATAGCAAAACCATCACGTTCGGAAGCCGAAGATGGTGCCGTTGATTGTTCAGATGTTTTATATCAGCGGATTTATAAAGCTTTTCCTAATGAAATAGCAATTCGAAAAAGAGCATCAATACCACTAATGAATATGGTAGCATACTAGAAGTGAGATACAACAAGTTAGTAAAAAAATACGTATTCAAAACTAAATGACATGAAGGATTGGTTGCTTCTTCTTTGATCTGAGATACGTATATTTTGGAAGTAAAAGCTGAGCGAGAGGTCAATAGTTGTAATTTTAATGATTTCCTATCGCGCCTTTATGACATGTATTCTTCATTAGACTACAGATAGAATGAAGGTACGTTTGTACCCAACATTTGCATTTCTAGCAGAATTATTCGTTACATTACTTAACATGGATTGCAAAATCTGCTAACACAACCAACATGTATTTTGTGATTATATGGTACTTTAAATACTTATAATGTATGATATGGAGTTACGTAAAGACAAATGAGACCTACAATTATTTTCAGTGTCACGAAAGGGGTAAGTCTTTGATTTGAACAAGGAGTTTGCGTTACTGAAAAGCACTGTTGGCTATGTAACCAATAATTAACTACTATATGAGGTTATATCAACAAATAATCTGCGCTATAAGATACTTATACAAATGTAAGGTTTGTGAAATCACTGTATTAATACAACATATTTATATCTAAAGTCACATAACGGTATTAGGCAAGCTGCTATCATCCCAAATACTGTCTGAAGCGAGATTGATGGAAATGGTGTCCAGATGTGTGCCGTTCATGTCGTGCTTTTAAAATGTGCCCTTGGATCCTCATGACCAGATAGAATCTTGTGCTTCGTTCTAAATAAGAGATAATAGATTCTTAACACTTCTTATGGAGACGGCTGTATTTGATAGGACATCATTGCCTCGAAAGTAAATATAAAAAGCTTTACAACTCAATTCTAATTTTTGTGACTTACCAAAAAATTTCAAGGCAAATCAAAACAAATCCAATCAACCATCTAAGCAGTCGGCGCTGTCGTAAGCCACTGTAACTGCTTTAAGATTCGGCAGCTTAATCAAACAGCTGATAGTAATCATATCATGTTTATTGATCACTGATTGATATGAGTTTTACATACACCAAAGCTACTGCTGCTGATGCTTACAGCTTTGTTTAATTTCAGTAACTTTCCACTATAGTTAATTATATTCTAGATAACAATATTGATAATCCTCCCGGTTTATTGTTTTTGGAAACTTTGAATTTGAACTTGATTTGGGCTTGACTTGACACAAATAGCATTTGTTTGGTGTTATCAGCCTTCACCAACGTTGGTTACAGCGCCGTGATTGGCATGTTTTCAACACGCCAGTGAATAAAATATGCGAAGTAATTGGATGTTGGCCTTCGGCCGTAATGCATGTTGACGCATAAGTGAGCTATTTAAATACAGAGAACATACTGATTCTACCGGATAAAATCTTAGCATAGTAAACTTATTTCATATATTCAAATTTACACACCGAAAATTAACTTGTCTTCTTTGGAAGCTATTTATGTCTTCTATGCCATACTACATCACAAATATTGTTATTATTTTTAAACAAAACCAGTTATTCCTGGTAATTGTTAGAGAAATAATTAGAGTACATATTACAATAAATACGAATACAGGTAAAGCGTTGCAGACACTACCTAACCAGTCGAGTACCAAATAATAGTTACATTAATAGTCGGGATTGTTTTTGATTCTTTGGCGTAGCCGCTCAGAATTCTGAAATTGTTGAAGGATAACCTTAAGGTTTCTGGTTGTTTATTTTAAGACGTATGGAAATTCGCATTGACGTCAGAGTAGAATAGTCTTCTTGTTACATCAATTCAATTCCTAGGATTATATTTAGTGTTCCCATTTTGTTACGGTTTCGTTGCATAATGCTGCTTTCACATAATCTTCTAAACTGCTTAGCTGAGGCAAACAGTACCCACCGCATAGTTGCAGGTTGCTTGTTTGAATACGACAAACAGAATCAGCGACTGATAATCCGTGATAACAAATGACATCGACTGGGATTTAAAATGCGCTGGTACCTTCTCTGGGCAGTTTCGGGCGTCCTCATTTATCGACTTGCTCGAATATATCTTACAACAAATACCGAGGTCACCGCGGAAACATCGGCATTCGGCAAAAGTATATGCGTCCTAATGATATTGGTCAATATCGCGGCTGGAGAAAGATACCGAATCAGAGGATCGAATCCTGACGAATATATCGGATTCATTAATGCGGCTGTTCAATTCGAATTAACATATTCAAAGGGTAATTTATATTACATGGAAGCTGCAAGTTGATACTTGTCGCGGGCACATAACGTTTCGATAATTTCATTTGCAGATGTTGCCATTCCTCCATCAAAAATTGCAAAGCTGGCTCGCCTGGCATGCAATCTGACGCAATTACTTACAAAATGGGCTTTCCCAGTTACCATGGGAGCCGTGAACGTTTTGATACCGGAGCTGCCTACAAACATGGCTTCCATAATTGGTTTCGACATCACTGCGAGTTCCGATAATATTTGTGTTGGATTGATTGGATTTATTACAAATTCATTGATGTGGGCAATGACAGCAATGCAAGGATATTGTCTTGTCGCCGAGATGTCGGTTGGTGCTTTAGGACTCACATTCAGTCAGCAAGTAATGCAAAGGTTGAAGATAATATATATTATTTTATGATTTCACATTAAACTGCTTCAGTCAACCAGATGGAGTCAGGATTTGAAATAAATTTATATAATTTATGGATTTCAATTTTAGGCGACTTCTGGGATTTCTGACCTTGCGTCGGAGATCTGATCCTGTAACAACGAAGAATGAACTTTTGCATGAGCTGGTTGGATACCGATACTTTCAAATCACTGTGAAACTTTTCAATGATTGCATGCAAACCATTGTGTTTCTGCTACTGCTGACAGTTGGAGTTGCTCAAATTGCTGGGATGTTGCTACTTTTCAGCAAGTCGACTTCATCGGCTCCAGAAATTCCAATATCGATTAGAATGTTTGGCTTTATTTGTGTCGTTGAGGCCAGTGTAATAATTCTCGTAATTTACGGATTTGCTGGGAATTGTCATCACCAATCCGTCATGGCTCTCCAACAGTTACACAAATGTGTAAAAGATAACAGAAAAGGTTGTGGTAAGCATTGGCACCAAATTGAGAAATTTCTGGCTTCTTGTACACCTTCGCGGATTTCGTTTGGTCTCTGCAACTTCATTGAGAACACGACACCGTTGGTGTTTCAAATGTTTTGCATCAACAGGATCATCGAGCTGCTCCTAATGAGAAAATAGCCCTAAATGGCTTTATTGTTGGAATGTATGGGAAACCTTATGTTTGCTATTAATAGTACTTGATAAATAAGTATACACACAAGTCTAAATGTCACGGAAAATTAATTTATCTGTCTCGTTTTGAGAGAATGGGATGCATCGGATCGAAATGCCGTCGTAAACACAAGCCTGTTTTGTTGTAAGATTTTCATCTGAAGATATACATTTTATCAAAAAACGTGTTGTCAAAACACCCAAGTAGACGTTGAAAAATTTGACCTGTTCCCATATATATTAGTGTTGTTTCTAATAAAAATAATTTACCTGCTTGTTCCTCATGAGGAAATGGATCGGCCCAAGTTATGTTTGCAGCCGCCTTTTGACTTCGTAAAATAATTAGTGGATGTATCAGTTAAAATATAAGCAAATTGTGTCACACCTAGCATATGATTTGAGACAATATAATAATATATATATGTGGGATAAAATAGAATAATTTCAATCCTCAAATGGAAATTTGTAAAGCTGATGAGATAGTGGAAATTTCCACGTGTTTGCCCCTGGGACACTAGGAGGTGACACTCAGCTTCGAGCATGGCATTTGCGTAACTTAAAGGCGATGTTGTTTCCCAGTACAATAAGTATATGTTATACGAGTTAAGATTTGTAATAAACGTAACATCGGCGGCGCAAGAAGCATGTTTCAGATGCATGTCGTTATTGCCGATGCACATATCAAGCTAAGTTCCACACATTGGTGGTTATAATGAGCAAGCACATCGATCGTGTCAATATCCGTTAAATTAAGGTTGCCTCATGGATTACGATTTTCGTATGCATATGAATATTTGTATTCGATCTACCATATTATATCAATATCTTAAATTATCCTACTTTCCACAGGAGAATAAACAATCTACAATCTTCCGCATTACCTTTATTTAAATATATTGTTTCCAACAGAATATGGAATTTCAGAAATCATAAGCATTTGCAATGCAAACGCTTCCGTGACGTTTACGACAAACTGCAATTAAGCCGAGATGAAAGTAGGTGTGATGAAAAGCGCTTTTTAATAATATAGACGGACATTTTTAATTAATTTTTAAAGTTGACTGACGTTACGCTTTGGGTTTGTGAGTAAAAATTTCTAGCATTGAAACAACTGAAATATGTAAAGATTTATCTTTTTCGGCCCACACAAAAGCGAACAAAAACTTATTTTCGTCCAAAAGATGAAAATAAAAATTAATTGGTTGTCGTAGCCGATTTTAGAACACGGTTTAATTTTACTAAGGAACTTGTGCTACTTCAGCTCAGTCATTCAAGCTTCAGAAGTCGTCCGACACACAGTTCAGCAACTTTGGTAACTCTCCAAATGTGGGTGCTCAGAATGCTGTTGTCGCAGAAACTTTTGAGCTCTTTGGTGGATGCAAATTGTACACATCGCATCATTGCAGGCTGCCTATTTGAATACGACCAGCCCAATCAACGACTTGTTGTGAGAGCCAATAAATGGCACAGGGTTGGGTTTCTTTTGAGATGGATTACCTTGTGGTCGGTGTCCGGCGTCCTCATATATCGACTTTCGATGGCGAGGACATGTGGAAAGTCGAATACAAACACCGATAGAGAATCCACAGCTCTTGGAAACACAATGTGTGTCCTGATGATTCTCGTCAATATCGTGGCCGGAGAAAGGTATCGAATTCGAGGCATGTATCCGGATGAATATACGGCATTTGTTAATGCTACAGTTCAGCTCGAGTTGCAATATTCAAAAGGTAAGATCGGCAAGTTCAACAATTTGTCAATCTAGAAACCCGCTTACCGTACTATGATTAATGTTTTAGATATCGGAATGGAGCAATCACGAATTGCCATACTGGCTCGAATGGCTTGTCGTCTCACTGGCTTCCTCACGAAATGGATCTTTCCTGTTACCCTTGGAGCTGCACACGTGCTGAAACCTCGGCTGCCAACTAACATGGTGTCTATCATTGGTTTCGATGCAATTGCAAATTCAGGTGGAACGATAGCTAAAATACTTGGATTCGTTCCTAATGCTTTAATATGGACATTGGTGGCAATACAGGGATATTGCCTGGTTGCTGATGTATCTGTGGGAGCTTTGGGGCTCACCTTCTGTCAACACCTAATGCAAAGGTTAACAAATCCACATCTTAGAACTCCATACAACTGTCTTTAAATCAACTCGATGTATACAATAAAACCACGGCACGTTTTAATTTGATAAATGCATCATTTACAATTTCAGGCGGATCCAGAAGTGGTTGAAAGGTGAACGTGGATACGATCCCGATACTTTGAAAAGTGGAATTTTACAAGAACTGATAGGATACCGATCTTTCCAGATCACCGTCAAACTCTTCAATGATTGCATGCGAACAATTCTGTTCTTGTTTCTTATTGGAATAGGAGCTTCACAAATTGCCGGCGTGCTGCTCCTATTAAGCAAATCTGATTCATCGGCCGCAGGAATACCAATATCAATTAGATTGTTTGGCTTTAACTGTGTGTTCGAAGCAAGCTTGATTATTCTGGTCATTTACGGATTCGCTGGGAACGTTCATTACGAGTCGCTCAAGGCTCTGCGGGAACTGAAAACATGCGTCAAGGACAACAGGAAGTGGATTGGGTCTCAGTGGCGAATTACTGAAAAATTCATCGCTTCCTGTCCCCCTTCCCGGATTTCATTCGGGCTTCATAATTACATTGAAAGGACTACCCCGCTGGTATTCCAAATGTTCTGCATTCATCGCATCGTAGACCTTCTTCTTGTGAGAAAATAATGCAGGCAATTAGGGCCAGCTATGTACATATTATTCATACTTTAAGTATTGATAACGCTTACTAGAAGCAGTTTCAATACACGCGTAAGCAAAGATAATGTAATATTGAATCTATGGATGATTTTGTGTGACTCTGTTAAATACGTTCAGTTAAAATTATAAGGATAGGATCTTTAGCATGTATGCAACATTAAATTACATTAAAAAATAGTTCATTTAAAATAAAGTTCAATCAATTTAAGGCTATTACACTTATCGGAACAACCAGCATAGGTATGTAATTTATGATGAAGCCGCAATATGACGTTGCGACTTGACCGATGGAATGTTCAGAATTTTCGACATCACTAACTTAATACCATTTAATTGCGACGGGTAGTTTGATATAAGTGATACATTGTTTCGGTCTGTCCACTTAGATATTTGATGATGCTCGTTGTGCAGAGGTACTGTAAAATACTTAAATCGCCACTAAGAATGTATATGCTGTCCACCGGTTATTGACATGCTCAAAAACGTATTAAATAAAGTGATTTTTTAAAAAGAATAGTGCGTTTGCACGAGGCAGACATATAGACATGTTGAAATAGGCCGATGGCATTCTACTGGAAGAGCATGTAAGAAGCGCATTAAATATTTTGTTCCTTCTCCGAGTATCCAATCCGATTCAAACATATATCAAAGCATGCGTTTACGATTGGCGAATATGAATTTATTACTATTTTGTATGGCTCTCGTAGCTAGTTGCCACGTTGTAGAATTTTTCGATGCTATGGATTCTTCAATCCATGAACGTAGCCGAACGTATTCCAATTACCAATCACTGTCACCAAATGGCATTCAAAAGTACGAAAAACTTGTCGAGAATCTTGATAGTGTTCTGAATGTATTCAGTTCCTGTCTTGTTCACATAATAAATTACGACGCCGCCGACGTCCGAAATAAAGAAACTCCAGTTGTTCTTTCCCGATACGATGTGGTGAAGCTGTCTTATGATGTTCGAAGCGAAAAACTGGTAAATCAAAAGTTGACTAGCAAGCGGGAACGAATGTTCAAGTTTGAGCAACTACATCGCAATATATCAGGAATAGAATGGTGCAAACCAAAGCGAATTGATATGATGTGCATCGACATTCCTTTCATCGATAATTCTGTATCGTCGAAGACCTGCCTATGCGAAATGCATTTGTACTTATTTCCGCCGGACGATCCCACGTTCTACACCAAAAGTGACGAAAATGGAAAGATCCGGATTATAATACCGGGCAGTTTCTTACGGATGTTCTGGTCACTGAATTCCGATAACATCGACGTTCGAGATGGGTATACAGAGGACGCACTGATTATAAATCGGCATCGGTACGACATCATATTGACGGAAACAACAGATTACTTGGAAACATTCTGGGCAAACAGTCTGACAGAAATGACGGCAAATTTATACGATCTATCGGTAACAACACATCGGGAGCTACTCTCCTTATTTGTGAAACCAATTCAGCGCGCTGTAATTAATAAATATTACGTCTACAGAGCCGAATCAATGTCATTATTGTGCCGTAGTTGCTATCCGCGAAGAGGCCTGGTGCGTATACCAATTGGTATGCCCAATGACCTAAGCGCTCTGCAAACTATAATTCATCGATTAAATGAGTTCAACAAGGATGACACGATTTACCGAATTTGGCCATTGGGCGAAGTTCTCGTCAAAGGTTTCTTTCTGTTTGGAGAAATGCTTCCGAATACAAAGAGTCGAAACAAGTTAAATGAGCTCATCGGAAATCACGACCGACCACTAAATGATATTCGATGGGAAATTGAAGCAAGACTACTCGGAAATGTGTTTATCAATGCTACCTTCATCCAATTTCCGTTCCACTGTAGGGAAGTGAAAATATTTACATTGGACTGCAACGATTACAGCCAGCCGTTCATATATATTGCGCCCTCCGGAAATATCGAACACACTCACTTTCACCTTCACCGCAAGGCACTCACATTTGTGAGCTGTGGATCTCCCGAGCATACAGGACTGGCATTCGATCAGCTGGTATCTGTTTTTGACAACTACGTTTGGCTGTTCATAATTCTGTCAGTCTTGGTAACGGCAGCATTTTGCGCCCTTGTCCAAATGTATCGACAAATGCCAGAACTAAAGACCCTGTTTGGGAAAGTGGAAGTCAAGGAGAATTCCGAAACGAAGTCAAAATTTCAGATATATTTACAAGACTACATGTTCCCTAGTGTGATGTCTTATTACAAAGTACTCATAGAACAAGGGGATCCGATAAATATTCAACTGTGGAATTTGCCATTTCTTGGCTGTACATTTGCCTGCTTTCTATTCACGGCTGTGGTGATCAGCAACGCCTACAAAAATGAGAACATAACCCAACTGACATTACCGAGAGCCTCAATTCCGTACGACACATTCGAGGTGCTGACTAATAACAGTTTTGACATCTTCACGAGGGCACTGCTGATTGGCGGGTTCTATCAAAACAGGTTTGACTTAAATGAGGAATTAGTTCAGGCGTATAGGCTGTTAACGCCGTTTCAAGGAATTTATGAGAAGCACCGAGGTCATCATCTGACCACCATTTTTAGAAGCGAGGTGTACAACTTTGGACATTCCGAAATATCCCACCGACGCTTCTTCTATCCATCGGATAACTTTTCTGATACCGCAAAATATATTATGAACTACAGCAAAGTTTTGACAAATTGGTTCGACGTGTTGTGGTACAGTCAGCCAGGGGGAGTCTGTGACCCATTCGTGACAAACAATTCATGCGATCCTTTACGATTTTGCAACAAGTCAGCGATCTTACTTCCTGACCTAGAGGCACATACAAAATACTACACCATGAAGCGCGATGGAATATCTAACGTTTATTTGGGGAAGGACGAGCTAATTGAAAACAAATTTGGGATATTGTTCACGAGATGGATACATCCGGATATACTGCAAAGAATGAAAGGACTGTATGCATCTGGAGCTGTTGAGTGGTGGGACAAATTTGTATTGAAATTCTTGTCGAGGTTGAGGATAGGATTTTACGATGACGAAGAAAGTGATGTCACGGCTGCAAATTTGAAAGGGAACATAGCTGTGGTATTTACAATATTACCCGGAGGAATAATAATCTCTGTTTTTACTTTCATATATGAGAAGCGGAAACTATTTAGACGTTTGTTGGCATTTAGTCGGAGCAATACATTTCAATATTCATGCCTTACTTTATTGTGTAAATGCAACTGCATGCGTGACGCTGCTGTAAATGAATTTGGTTAGTACCTTCAATTACTGTACATGAGTATATTTATAAAATAAATGTCATGGCGTCTCTTGGCAAAATAAACACTCTCGACTTGAAAACATTTCAGCTTGCTTTCTTCTAATCAGTGTCGTAATGCTTGCAAATGTAATACGTGAATTCAGGTCAGCAGAGTGATAGTAAATAAAAATACGTTATTCAATGATATACTGAACTGTAATGCAGAAACTTGATTCTCTGGAAACGGGGCTGTTCATATAAATGCATTAGTCACACTTGAGTCTGGTGATGAATACGAAAACAAGCACATAATTACTTGCAACTCAGGCTTTCTGTATTTATATTGTGCTTCTGATGGATAAAAATGCGGAATTTCCTTCCATTTTCTCAACAAATTTCAAGGTTCAGAATAATGTTCCACTCTTCACAGATTATCAATTATAACTCCGGATCTCATAATCTCCTGAAAGTGAAATTAAATGTTTATAGAACTAGTTGAATCCTAATTATTGACATGGTGATGAAAAGGTATGAATCTGCCTGGTACCGTATCCCATATTTCCATCTACAAGTCCTACCATTTGAATATGCAATAGCTCCAGCCCCATGTGATGTTTTAATGACGATATTAAAACTTGCATTTTTTAAGTTTCCTTACTTACATGCCACATACACTTCCTTTAATAACAAGATTTGAAATTTTTCTCATCGAACATCTCATAAGATCAAAGTCGGTTACTCTTACATAAGTAATTAGCTGACACGAGTATCCACGCATTATTTCCTTTCAGTTTGTCGGAGATTCCAATAAATATGCAGGATTATAAATTCTAATTAACAACTAAATTAAAAATATATAAGCATGTACTTTTCAAATTTGTAATCGTTGGTGTAATAAAGCTGCTAAGTGTTTTGTTGAACAGGTGCTCCGACGCCACGTAAGTATAAATGAATGTGTTGATTTCATTCGATAGATGATTTCGTCCTGATTAATATTTGTAGCAGTCTGAAGGAGATTAAATCAATGATATTCTACTTTCGCATCCTTCTCCATAATCACAGCTTTCACAAATCTACCTCATCTACTCCACAGGAAATATCACTAATGACCGACAATGGCAACGGATAGTTCTGAAGCAAAAAATCACTTGTTGCGCAATATAAATCGCAGTGTTCATTGATAATGCAAGAGACTGCAGTGGTCATCTAACTATTTTAATTTGCCTGTCCTTGAGCATTTCCTGTGTCAATAAGAAATCATGCTAAAAAATGCAAAGGTTTTTATACTTTATTGATCAGCTTGCTGTGCGCAGATGGGTAGTTTTATTGCAATCATGGAAACATCTCCAAAACTTCTAATTTTGTGATGAGAACTGGAGCATGTTGTCTAAACTAGTTTCTCTGAAATATATATCATGTCTACCGAGAATAGTGCACAAATTATCTCAAACCCAAACCACTCAAGTGTTTATAATTAAAAGGCCAAGGCATGCAGCGTTACTATTACGCAGTTAAGCGGAGTCCCGCTGCTCATTATAACCAAAATGTAGAAATTATATCAGTCTGCTTTTATTGCACGTCTAGCCATTTCCAGTTTCCGATTTTTTTTCTCGCAATTTATCCTGGTGCTAATTTCTACGGTCTTGTGCAAATTAGCTCACCGGATGTCGGCATTTTTTAAAATCCCAAAGCAAGTAAACATATTTAGAGCCAAATTTAGTTGTAATCATCTTGTAACCAAAACGGAGATACTTGTGACTGGTACCGTAATCCGCATAAAGGGATATTATCCCTTTTCTCGGGTTCCTATATAAACGCTGGAGCTCTGTGCACTTCTCCATCAAACCTTGTCAGCTTTTTCGGATATTCATACATTCATATTTGTACTGTGTTTTAACGAAAAGGAGCCACAGCGTATTATTAAAATACCAGGAGGCTGAATGACCAGAACATTGTTTTGAAGGCAACATTAATTATAAAGTTTTGTTGGTTCTGACCCTGTTCGTTCTTGGCGTCGCAGTAGCCACTCCGGTTCCTGGAAAGGGCCGACACGTCCTCAAAGAAGTCGTTGTGATTCCAGAAGACGACCCACCACAAATCCCTACCGTTACCTTGAAGTGCAAACCGGGCGATGCTGAGTGCGAGAAAGGGGGCGATTCCCGCTAACACAAGCTAATGGATTATCCAATAACCACCATCAATATCGGTTACAACATTTTGGAAACTAGACTTATTGTTTCTACTGTATTACTTACATATTGGAATAGTTTATAAATTAGTTTTCAAATTTTGTTTTACATTTTTGAAATTGGCTAAATAAGCAACTTTGTATTGGTTTTGTATGTAAATAAAGCACAGTCGGATCAATTATTTTTATCACACCAGTCCATGCTTTTATGGCATACAATTTCAAGTTTTCATAAATTGTTAAAAGGATTCACAATAGCGAAAATACAATACAAAATAAAAAGCAATTTTGTTCTAATGCAATCTTGTATGGGATGAAAAACTGAATACGAAACCACGTAAAACTTTACACCTTACAAAAATCATAATATAGTATAATTTGGTAATTTTAAGCACATAAATTGTTTAATGTTTTCAAGTTCGTAAAACTGTTTTCAATTTTAATTTCATAGTGTACAAAAAACACAAGTGAGAGTATTGATTAATTTTCTTAAGCATTTAAGCAATTTTTTTTTCGGAAAAATTTCTAGCGAGTGAATGTAAATCAGTTGGACAGTAATGAGTCTGAATTTGTTTTTTCATGAAGCAGTAATATCTCCATCACTCGACATAATATGTGGTTTGATGCTGGAACAAGTACTATTCTGTAGCAAACGTGTGATCAATTCCGTGCATCAGTCAAAAATAGATGTCTGATCTTCATACTAATCTTCTCGTATCTTCAAACTGACAATATAATTCAACAGTATCTATGAAAAAACTACGTATTCAGAAAATGTTCAGAAATTAATGTCACTATGATGGATTAAATTTATAAGTAACTTCAGGTTTAGCAATGCCCCTGTCACAGGGGCCCTGTGCAAGAAGGCAAATGTTGAAATGAAATGCAAACTTTATTTCAATTCGGTAATCCAATATGACCAACATTAAAATAAATCTGGATATAACAAAGTGAATTGTGCAAAAATTTCAAAATCAATTTCCATAAATACCCAACCCCAACCTATGTGAGCCCAGCATTATTGGAGTCATATTAACAAACATACAATTGGGTGCATGTCAGTTGTGGTGTTTTACTAATCATTCATCTATTTCGTGACTGTCACTGCAATTGTTTTTAATTCACGATCAAACGAAGACGTTCAAACAGAGCAAAGCATCTGCACGTGGATAGAACAAAATGGCACGGAAAGTAGCCAGACTGCTTCAATAATGTATGGTGTCATGTGAACTGATGCTTGGAGAAACTTGATTCTCTGGAAAGCACGATCATAAAATGAGCCGCATTTCACTGTGGACATGTCTACAGGAGAGGTTGGGAACAGCGTTACGTACAGAACCACGTTTTTATGTTGATTTCCAACACCTGACTTGCTTGTCTCCATAAATGGCACACAATTAAACTCAGAATTCTTCCCCTCATTCTCCGGAATTGCAATAGTTCTCTTCATACATTACAACGATCCACTACAAAACAATAACCAATATGTAGCCGGTTTAATGCCGATTAACGATATAATGAAGAAAAGCGATGGAGCTAGCTAGTACCAGCATCCAAATTGCAATTCGCATCAGTGAATACACTTTATTGTCATCTACCATGGCCTTGAAAATTAAAACTATGCACGGAAAAATTAAAGTTTTGGGTTTCGAAACAACTTGTTTGACTACACAAGTTTTGTGTGCTCAAGCAAGCGTGGACAATTAGGTTGGTGGCATTGCTCATTATAAAGACTACGGAGTTTTGTCTAAGCATAATTTGAACATACTTTGATGGCATCAGGTTTTCATTCCAGAATGATCACTAGAGCGTGGTAGCTAAACTTGTTTCTCGGAGAAATATTGACCAAGTACATTGTGCTGCTATTATTATTTCCTTTATCACCCACACAAACTGCATGCGCGATGCATTATGGACAAATAAATATACATGATGTAATTATGCACCCAATACCAAAATAGCCACTATGCTACCGCTTAATGATCTAATTTTATCTAGCATTTTCTCGGTTTCCTTCCTTTTAGTTCATATTATTTTTAGCTTGAATTATAACATCCGTCATATTGCACATATTATTCAAGTGCAGACTCGCTAATCACAAATTTTCCCAGAGTCGCAATTAGCACAAAACAGCAGCTCAGTAGTTTCTGCCCAAGATGCAAAGTAATTATCATTTCTCAAAGAAAAGAGATGCTCGTTTCTGGTACTATAATCAGCACAATATTTTCTGCCAGTTTTCGGAGTCATATATATACTCCCAAGTTGTGCCCACGTATTCATCAAAAGAGCTCAACTTTCTCAGGAAATCACACCTGCTCACCGATATCATCTTTCCAGAAACCTATTAGCTATTTTTTGTAACTCAAAGCCAAGTAGTACAAAGTGAAGTTTCGAAACCAGAATGGATTTAAAAGTCGTGCTGGTCCTCGCCCTTTTCGTGGTTGGCGTCGCCGTTGCCGGACCGACTCCTCAAAAAATGGAGGCACCTCCACCACTCGTACTGGCTCCGGAAAACCCTCCACCAAATATTCCCACCATCAACATGCAGCGTCCGCAGGGTGATGGCGATGGAGGCGAAGGAGATGACTCCCGCTAAACACCATTGCGGACTGAACCCACCCATCCGGCTATTCATAGTGCTTCCTGAAATTTCTTTTTACTCATATTGGTTTTAAAATTTGTTTTCAAATTTATTCTTGTTGTTATTATTGAAATCTTTAATATGAAGCAATGCATTTCAAATTTGATTGAATTGGATCAAAATTATAGTAATAAAATACTTGGAATTGGCTTTTTGGAGCACAAAGACATCAAAGCAAAACTGAATTTTATTACAGAATTCGAATTAAATGGATTGGCTGCGCTGCATACGCGTAACGCTTTGCTCAGACCAGTATTTTAATCAGAGCTAACATTCTAGAAAATTTAAAGTACAAGTGAATGTACTTATGCAAGTTCATACATAAAAAGCATTGTTGCCATAAAAGAGTCGTCGTGAAACAGTAACCATATAGAAGTCCCCGTCATTATAATACTAAGCTTCAAAACGAACTGAGGTCGTATCTTTGAATTATTATCAATGTCAATCCACAATAAAAAATATACATCGCATTTATACTAACCAAATTTATCCAAACCAAATCGGAGGTATGCATACATCTACCCCACATGATATGACTCAGGAAATCCCACCGATCAGCCTTCGTCCATCACAATTGTTTCTCGTTTAAGTATACATAATTGACAATTAAAAGACATCTTTTATACTAAACGTAAATAAATGTGAGTAAATAAATAACTTGTTCATTATTATTATATCCTAATAAATATTGTGGATAAAAACTCACCAAAGCGCAGCATTGAAGAAGATTATCATTCAAGCAACATCACAGGCCTTATTAGCCGTCCCTAGAAGCGACAACAGTGTTGACCCAGTCAATGTGATTTGTGCATTGGGATATTGCCATAGTGATTTGGTCCCCATTGCACATTAAATGCATTTTGGCGAAAGATTATATCCCAAAATCTCTGATCTTCGTAAGCGAAACCCCCACTCGGGAAAGTGAGAATTTTTTTTATTGCGAGCTGAAAACCACTTAACCAAGTCACCCACCCATTACATTGAAATGGTAGTGTACGTAATGCTTTTAGGCCATTCAAAGCTAAAAGTTGTGCAAATAACTAGGTAGCAGAAAGAGAGAACTATAATTGGATTTTTGTTATTTTTGTTTATGCGACCTTGGGAGGCTTCACTACACAACTATTCTAGTATCAATGAAAGTTTCCAGAAACTTTGATTTGTTTGTTTGCTTAGGATTTTTATCAAATGGCATCTGCTCCTTGTAATTACGTGGTCTAGTTCAGTGCGGTACATGTCTTCTGTCAACGTGCTATAGCAACATAATAGGCAGATAGCGTTACAGAAATTATTCATAAATGCTACACATTGCATTCGTTATGCTTTAGTGCAGAATGCAATTTGGAAAAAAATCTCGGCCTTTATATCAGTAAATCAGTACAGCAGTTCTTTAAAATGTTATCCTGTTTCTTGAAGTGTAATTCTCTAAAAGAGCTATAATTACACACTGTAATTGCATGGACATGACGCCAGGACTGGTAACACCTTCAACAGTTGTCAGTATTGAATGCAAACTGAATCACGGTCTGTAAACGTGTTTCTCAACAGAAATGTATATTTTAAAGAAATAAATGAATAGGTAAAAATCCGAGAACGTAGCACATGAGACCAAATCATGTGCGCAGACAAGTAAAGAACCAAATATTTTGTGCTTTCCATTTTAAGAAAATTGAAAGTTCATATTTTTATACTGACTATGGAACCATGAGATCCTCAATGCGAAAAATAAAATGGATAATATATACTGTATTTTATTTTCAGCCACACATATCATACATTATTTGCAATCATGTGATAAACATTAAAATTCTTCACGAGAACCGTGACTCATGTAATTCGTTGTTTGCCTATTATTAGCTATTTATTATTTATCCCTGAAGTTTGCAACATTTTGACTGGTTCATATTTTTATATTGAGCATGGAACCATGGGACCCTCAATGACCAATACAGAAATGGGTCAAATTTGCTGTTATTTATTTATTTCTCAACCACTCAGTTTTTTGCAACGTGTAATATTAACATTGTTCATGAGAACCATGACAGGTTAATAAAATGCATTGTTTTAGATATTATCTATTTAGTATTTTATCACTGAAATTTTCAACATTTTTACTGGTTCATATTTTTATATTGAGCATGGAACCATGAGACCATCAATGTCGAAAACAGAAATGGGTCAAATTTGCTGTTATTT
This sequence comes from Sinella curviseta, assembly GCA_004115045.4. Taxonomy (NCBI): domain Eukaryota; kingdom Metazoa; phylum Arthropoda; class Collembola; order Entomobryomorpha; family Entomobryidae; genus Sinella; species Sinella curviseta. The sequence continues at coordinate 18,149,423 of CM023203.3, forward strand.
AATTAATTCTAAACCGCTCAGATATTTGCAACCCTGTAACATTAACATTGTTCACGAGAACCATGACAGGTTCATGAAATTCGTTGTTTGTCTATTATGTATATATTAATTATCACTGAAATTTGCAACATTTTTACAGGTTCATATATTTATGGTCAGTATGGAATCATGAAACCCTCGGCAGCCAAAACAGAAATAAAACCTAATATTCCAGGGAACGGATGCTTTCCTTTTTACCGTACATAGTTTATACATGCACCATGCATATACCTGTAAGGATTCCGCATGCACATATACTTCCATTTCGCGAATCGCTGGCTTCGCAAGCGAAATGAATCCTGGTGCTCGGCTTCGCTCCGCACGGTCCCATGTACAAATAAAACAAATAATAACCTTGGCATAAGTCACCAATGCGTTTATTGAAATGGCTAACACAGATACAAGTGTACAGAGATGGAACTGCGTTGCACTGCTCCATATATGAATGTTGTGGAAATGTAATAATACTTTTATTGCATTATAATTGCATCTAATTGCTATCAGATTCCTCCTTGTTTTGTAAATTATCCTCAGTGGCGATATTCGAGATATGTGTAGTTTTATTTAGGTCGCATGCTATAGCTCCATTTCCAAAATTCTCTGCGGAATTAAAAAAGGAAAAATTATAACGTATTATTAATATCTAGGAGAAACTAAACACCTTCCGAATCGTGCCAGTTTCAAATTTTAATTGAATTTAATACTTTAAAGAAATTTGTTGATATCATTTTTCCTGTGCTCTCTTGAAAGTAGCAATTACAATGTTCCGCAACATAATAATCTGTAGTCTTTTTCTGTTTAGTGTCGACGTAAATTGCTATATTCAAATTCACAATTAAAATCAAACTACAATACTGATCACTTTTGAAGTCAGCTTTATTCCTATGTATCGCTGCATGAAAATGTGTATTCACGTGTCTGGTACGGCAGTACTTTATACAAATTTTCGGATTCCTATAAATACTCAGGAATGGTGTCCACTGCTTCATCATACCTTGTCAACCAATAGTTATCCTCACACATTCATACCTAGCGCTGAAAGACCCAGAACAGTTCAAAATTTGAAATCGACATGGAGATTAAAGTTTTGTTGATCCTGACGCTCTTCGTCGTTGGCGTCGCTGTTGCCAGCCCGGTTCCCGAGGATACCACTCCGGGTCCAGTCACTATTCCCGTTTTTGGTCCTTCAAAGGCTGACCATGATCGGCTCTTAAAATTCCACATGGTTTGCAACGGAAAGGCGCAAGACTGCAAGCAAGTAGACTCGGATTAAAAATCTAACCAGAAGGTACATCATCACCCTGACGAGTACGGCTGCCAACACTGCAATTTGTACCTATAAAAATTATGTTTTTTTTTTCAAAATTATTATTTTATTTACCATTCACAAATTATAAATAACTATATCATTTGTTTACATTTCATTTGCTTTTGCAAACAATAAATAAATAAATTCAATTGGCTTCTTAAAATAATTAAGACATGTGCTATGTTATTTGATCACACCAATCAATGTATTTATTCAGCAAGCTGTACAATCTGATTAACTGGAGTCTTGCTGGCCATCACGTATTTTGCAGAATTTCTCTTATTGCGTATGCACGCACACTTGGATTATGATTTCGCTCGAAGCGACGCATTCTCATTTGCTTCAGAGGCCAATACGGCCACTTTGAATGACTTTCATTCATTAAAGCAGATTATGTACTTAGACGCTTATACAAATATGAGTACATGCTGATTACTGCCAGTACTTGTCGCTATATTTAAACTGGATTAAAATGTATTTTTGCTCGCATTTTCACAAGTGTTTACTTGCAAATGTTGTATCAGCTGATGATAAGTAAAATTATTTACCTACTATGTATTAAACCATACTAATCAGACCCCATATATAAGCAACAATATTTTAGTTTCAATTTCAAGTTGTTGAAAACCATGTTGTCAACCTGTCGGGACTATCGAAAAACGCAATTAATTCTGGCTTTTGATTTGGTAATGAAACATAACTTATGTGTACCACCAGTTTGTACAGCAATATTATCTAAAAGGTACCCATCTAATCAGCTTTGATGAATATCCAATATTCAGTTTTATCCGTTGTCATGGATCCCAATGTACACTTTTGTGGACGTCGTTCCGGAAGTCGGCACATACGGAGATTGGACCTGGCGTCTGTTTTTTGGTTGGGCAATGATAACAATGTTTGCGTGCTCCGGACGAGCTCTTCTCAAAACATTCCAGGTTACAAGTCAAGCGTTGTACCATAATATAATATATTAAAACATCAATTAATTTAAAGGATATTGTAGGAAATCGGTAATTTTTGTCTCAATCATGACAGGATAATGATGTGCGAGCAGTGTATCGTGGAATGCTGGAATGGCTTGCAGCAAGTTTATTTTTCTCCACAATCCAGTGGATCGCCAATGGCGTTTTGGAATACTGGGGAGCATTTTGGATCACACTCATCATTCGGTTCTTTCTGGTGATAGGTACTGCTTTGTTTATCCTGGATGTACGGAGACTTTCAAATGACTCGGCGTTGGAGAGTTTATCCGCTGGAATGCAATTGAGTGGCAGTGGGACCCGACTGAATACTTCTTTTAAGTGTAAAGTTATGTAATGGTGTATTACGGAAATACACTAGTTTACTGGTACCTGTTTATTTACATTTATTGTGCTCATGGAACGACTAATTTCTATAGTGATGAATCATACAACTACTTACAATTAGTACCTAAACATGTTGGAACTATATGCTCACACAAGTTAGGTGTGCTCACCTTCACATTATGCGTGTGCATGATTCTGTGATGATATCTAAAACTTTTTGTTGGGTGCTTACTCAAGCATTTGTAAAACTCGTTTTTCTGAAAGATATATACACAACATTGCTCACTAATTATTCTGTACTTTATAGCCATTATATTTGTAAGTAATTTTGTACTCCGGGAATAGATGCAGAACATTAACAATACTTGCATAATATGTATATTGTTTTTCAGATTATGAAAAGTTGTGATGATATTTATGCCTGTCGCCTAATGACAAATAATTATAGGGGAGTGTTTTCTCAGCTTCCATCTTTATTCACCGACTTACTCCTTTGTTTCAAATGCAGGATGCGAAAATTTACGCAGTTTCCTTCAATCACAAGATGTGACTACAATTTCTAGAAATAAAAAGAAGCAGCAATTAATTATCAACTCTTACTTATGATGTGTGAAATGTGGGTAAATCTGTATGTGGTACCGGCAACGACGCCGCAGTTCAAAACAGATTTTCGCAGTCCTATATAAACGCTGGAATTCTGTTGCCCTCTCATCAAATTCGGTCAGTCATTTCTCGGCTTCAAATTTCGAGACCAAATCCGGAGAGCTCATCAGCAATCTAACTGGAATATTTGAGAAGAAACAAGTAGAAATATCGTGAATCGTGCCCAGAATGGATTTAAAACTTGTGCTGGTGCTCACCCTGTTCATTGTCGGCTCCACCTTAGCCAGTCCACTTCCAGAGGAAGATTTCGTGGTCATTAAGCCACTCGAGATGGCTCCGGCCAACAAAGAAATTCCAACCGTCACATTGCAGTGCAAGGAAGGGGATTCCAAGTGCGAGGACGGGAAAAGTCGTTGAAGTACCTGTGATATGAGGCCATTTCTCAAACCGCTGTCTGTTTTGCTTCGACAGACACCAATTTAGAATTCTGAGCACGGTAGTTTAAAATTTGTTTTGTCAATCATTGAGTGATTAAATACCTTTAAAAATGTGTTCTGATTTTTTTTACAAATTCCCGAAATAAATATATATGCTGCAAAACTAATCACCAAATCAATTTGTTAGAATTTCGTCATCGTACAAGTTCATAAATTTCAGATAAAAGCATGCTATGGAGCACAAAATACTATCTCACTTTATGATCATGCGAAATGCGATTCATGAACATTCACCCCGTGACTCATTTTCTGACGCTTCCCTGGTGACACGCGTTGCTCCTGTGTTTTTTAACTTTATTTGTATACACGTTAAAGTAACAGGTTACTCACGAACCAAGGCGTCTAACCTCTTCATGGCGTCTATAAAATGTTTGGGTTATCATTTCGAATTTAGCAATCAAGTAATCCATTCCTGTTTCTCATCCAGATTCAGGAATTGTTTTAAAAACTTGCGTATCACGAGCCACTAGTAACCCGACTAGCAACCATAACGACATGACAACACTTTGTGCTTCGCTCATTTGTATTCAAACAAAAGTCGTTTAAAGTGTAATGAATTCAAAGCATCTTTTCTTACGTCATTGGATGTTATATTTTAGTTTTTGTAATTGCCAAGATGATTTTTATCGTGATCACGTTTTGCTCCGCATCGCTGCATATTCCAGAAACGCTTCAAGTTTCATCCAAAGACAAGAACATATTTCTATTTTACTTTTCTATCATGAATGAATATTCTAAGTATTTCGTAAGTTTGGTCTTATCTCGGGCAATAACAAAAGCTTGACCGCTACCTGGACAAGCCTTATCGTGTAAAGAACGGGTCTCGCATCGTTTCACACAGCACATCTCTCCCAAAATTCTAAAACTCATAAATAAGAACCTACGCAATTACTCATTGCTTTTTGTTGATTTTAGAATACAACACTCCAGCAGCTGCTGCTGGGAATAACCGAAATGTTATCTTATTGTATTTATGTTGCGGTCATAAGGACAAAGTTAACGCAGCAAAAGCAAATGCACGGAATCATTTTTATCCTTGGTGATAAGAAAAATGCCTGAAAAAATCAGCTTGCACGCTTTATTTCCTACGAAAATTGCATTAGACGTTCTGCTCTAGACAGTTCACAATTTTCATAGCAAATTATAAATACGCTGGAGTTAATCTTTTTTCTCGTCAGATCACTCAGAACTATCTTGACCTTCAAACAAGAAAAGAGTTGGTTCTCTGAAAGTACTGTTTTGAAATTTCAACAAGCAAAATGGATTTAAAAATTGTGGTGTGTTTGTGTGTTGTTGTTGGACTGGCGTTGGGAGTGCCTTTTCCACAGGACCCACAGGACGAGGAGATTCCAAGCATGGAAATGAACGAAGAGCCCCCAATGAGTGTGGTGTACTTGGAGGACCAGTGCGGAGATGAGGACACGGAGTGCGAGGCTAACCGCATCGCAGCCAAGGCGGGCCATGACATGGAGAGATTAGCGGCCTTAAACGATTGGATAAGCAACTTGGGACCCAAGGCGAAGGAGAGCTGGAAGGATGACTTTCCCGATATTGCAAAGGAAATGGAGGAACTTAACGGCTAAGCAGGTCGATAAATGGACAGGCAAATTAATTTAGCAAATGCTTGCATAATGTTGTAAAAACTTCAATCGAGTTTAAAAAAAATCTTATTTGCGTTTATAAAATGTCACAGATTTGTTTCCAACGTAACTTAAAATATAAAATGTATACAAAATTTAAATGTATGTGTGCTTACTAAAGTGTTCAGTTCAATTTCCTCCTAGCTGCCTACAACGTTTCTCAGATAACATAATATTTTTCCCGAAAGTTTCAAGGTCAAACTAAACAAAATATAAAGCTGCGTACCCACGCAAGCAACAATTTTGTACACAGCTAAACTGCCTGTTGTATTCTTGTTTTTTATTGGGAGTGAATAAAACTACTTGCTTTATCGCTGCTACCAAGCTTTATATAACGCGTTTATAGCATTGGGAATAATTTGTACTGATGTATATTACTCCATTCATAACAATTTCATACCTACACGTCAATCGGCATACACGCCGATAAGTTCTCTTTCGTCGCCTGTTATATAAGCCACAATTACTGTTTTCATCTTCAACAATATTAATAATAACTACAACCAAAAATTATCTGACTGATGCATTTGAATTATTCTGTTATGTGAATATTCACAAACAACGTCCACGTTTCTTATTTATGTACCTACTCCCATCTTAAAATTTTTGTATCCCAGGTTTCGGGATGAAAACTGAAAATAGTAAATTTGTTTCTATTTTCTAAATAGTAATTATCTTCCATTATAAACACGTCCGGCTTCCACCTTCACAATTGCTGACACAAAACATCAAAACACTTACACTCAATCTCAAATTTATTGCGCAGGATTTCTCATGTGTCAAAATAAGCCTTATGTAACCAAATAAACATCTTAATTGTGAGTAATTATTTAATTGGTAGTAACTACCGGTTTTAATTGTTTGGTACTGCAAAAGTTAATTATTGTTTGCGACACTAAGCAATTGATTCGTGCCCGATAACCGCTGTTGGCATAAGAGAAAATTATTCCAGCAAATTATATCGGTTTTTAAAATTCCTATAAATGGAAAAAATTTGCTTGCTTTATGTCCATATATTTTCCAGTCATCCAAGCTCTCACTCTTGAGCTTAACTTGCTTTAGAGTTGTTCATTACTCGCAGTAAATAAGGCTACTATTCATCTATTGCATTTCATATAGACACACTTTTCAGAAGTTTTCAGAGCAAAAAGTTTAGAAATGGATTTGAAGGCTATTTTGTTCATCACTCTACTAATTGTTGGTGTCGCAGTGACAAGTCCAGTTCCACCGGACGATAGTGATGACACATCAACTACAAAAGTACCATTCGAGGTAAACCGAAAAGTTTTGGGCCGTATTCCGACCGTCAGTAAGGAGTGCATAGAACTGAAACCTGGTTGTAAGTACAGTACAACCAAACGCTAATCCTACCACAAATCATCCAGTCTCGCTCATGGAAACTTTTATTCTCAAAATGTAATAATAATGTTTGCGTATTTCAAATCAGATTTGGATTTTTTTGCGATCTTCATGTCAATAAATTGAGATTTCAGTTATTGTTTTCATCACAACATTAATTTTACTTGTATTTGTCATGCCAGTTCACCGCACAAATGTTTATAGCGAAACTCACCTAATTACAAAAGGTTCTGTTTGCTTTTATCATCATTTAGTTCATGGAGTAGGAACTCATTTATCATTTTAACCAACGAAACGACTATTTGGAACTTTGTGCAGTACAATTCATAAGTGAGTGATATTGGATAGCCAATTCGCAACATTTTGCAACATTATGCGAAATTACTTTAGCATAAACATTGGCGTTAAAAGTTTGTTAGCTACTATTGATGAAAAAATTAATACATCCAACAAACTCATTGCAATGCAATCTGGAAATGATGCGAATACACTGATAAACCATGAATTAGGTAGCTTGCATCTAATTTATACGTAGATACATACATACGTCTCATAAATGAGTATTGGTTACCATTGCTTCTCCGTTGCCACAAATACCAATTCAAGCTCATGTTCAATCCACAACATCACGTCACACTTCACTGAATAAAAATACCAACCAACTATATTCCCTCGCAAATTTCCCACAACCAAAATACTGGTATACTCGACATATTCCTGCTCCTGCTGGGAATTAGCAAGGTAATTATTTATTTTGCTACTGGCGTGTCTTTACACGCTTGGCGTCCATTTACTGAGAAATATTACCTTTTAATATTCACACAGTCATAAGTGAACAACTTGTTCAAATTCTTTTACAATTCATTCATATTAGTATGCTTTTTGTTGATTCACTGCATCATTGAAAACTTATACTTTTTTAAGAAAACTTTTTATAAGTAGATTTACCTACGTATGTAGGCCCGGGTATCGTGCTTCTTCCTTCAAAATGGATTTATTGAAAAGTGTAATATACATCGGTCTCATGGTAATTGGCTTCTCGATGGCGATTCCGTTTCCTGGGGAGAAGAAGTCAGGGCGTTCGGAATATAGTGAAGAGCCCATGCTCAGTGTTGACGGAGTGGAAGAACTGTGTGAGGATGACCGTGTTGAATGTGACAAAAGGAAATATAGTATGAAGAGTAAACTGTGACGATGACGAAGCAGACGATACTTCATAGCTAAGCCATAATTTATTATTTCTAACCGCAAAATCCACCAATCTGCTGAATACAAACAGTGTTTTCCAAGATTAACCCGAAGTTGTGTACAATTTTCAATTTTATTTTTTCGGAAATTAAAAATGTACATTTTATTTAAAACTACAAACCATTACATGAATAAATACACATTAACGAAATAACGTAACCTTTTCACATGTTCTTTTTGCCTGTTAGGGTTTGCATATTTAGTTTTATAACGCATGACTCCATAAATTTCAAGATTAACTCCAGGTGTACTGCAGTAATGGTACCTTCCAATAACAACTCTAAAAACCAGCCAAATTAAAAGAAGACACTCCATGTGCGTCAAAATATGATCCGTGTCAAGTGTCTCGTAGTCACATTTTTCCACTTTGGTAAAGGATATTGCCACAGCTTAGTACTGTGAAGGAACCGTTTGAACTTCTAAGCTAGTACGGGATTGTACGCACCGGAGTTCCTGCATTCAGTAAATTCATTTGGTAAAAGTTGTGCAGTTATGATTGAATAAGTATCAATATTTTAGGACACAATTTATTTACGATATGGTAATAATAATGTTTTGTAAATGTCATACCAGATTGGGGTTCGTATATGTTTCTTTACAACGCATTTCGAGCCATTGCTTGGCCAGGGTCTCCCTATCAGCTCTCCACTGGAGTAAACTTCTTCAGTACAAAACTTGGAATTTTTTCCACATTGTGCGCGAGAGCCAAATAAATTCCTCTCAGCGGTTAATCGCTTCAACAAACCTGGAAGTAATTTCCATCTCTAAAGCACTTTCCCCTTTTACGTTATCATTGAACCGTACTGATTCCATCCTATTGCAGACACTGTATGCTTTCCGTTGAGGAGAACTGATCAGTTCTAAACGTGACAAGCGTGACCATATCCTATCGTCTTGACTCCGACTGATCTAAAGTTAATGGGGATCTGAAAAACTGTGTACGGTTCAATCAGTTTAATACTTTCTGCCGTGATAAATACTTTGATGTGAATAAATATAAAGTTAACGACAATACAATAAATTGATAATTTATGTTTTTGTTTTGAAACTTGCAATAATTATTTTCTGTAATATGAGTAGCCACAGGTTGTATGTACCACCAGACGGCAATGTTATATAAACTTGTTTCATGCTTTCTTCAATGATCCAGTCGTACTACAGCTCATGGAGTAAATGAATGGAATGTGTGAGCTTCTCTGTTGTTAGAAATCCATATACCTAAATAGCGTAACACATTATGCTGATACTAAGGAAAGCGCTCTGGATGGTGACAAATTGTGCATCAAATGCTGTGGACAGTAATCAGTTTTTACTTACTTAACTTACGATTAGTGATTAAACAGAGATTTCAGTGAAATCATTGCTGGTATCAAGACAGTGAAACACTATTTTTGATTTCATGTCATCATAAATACATTGGATGAGCGAGATGCAAGACTGTATACTTTACCTACTCCTGTATTTGTAGTACATTTATTCATAAAAAACATATTACCTACTATTGAATGCAATTGCGGTCATAAATATGATCTTTGAACTGTGAGGTGACCCATTAAATTTCATTGAATCTGGTTGTCATGAAAGCATTTCTCTATGAATCTCACAATCAGTCTTGAGCAATATGAAAAATTGTCCTTGTGATTACTTCTTGTAAACAAATGTTTGCATAATACGAGGCAGCGTCCAGCATAGATAAGTAATAATGTACCACGTTAGTTAGAACTGGTCGGTTACTAAAATACATTCATATCCATGATAGCACACAGTTCGTTTCTGTGTGCGTTCGTTTAATTCCGTATTTAATCATGATTGGATATTGCGCATGTAAACATTGGTGTAAACACCAGCACTTCGATTGGATGCATCAGAAATGTTAAAGTGTTTACAGCATACCATAACAAAACAACGCATTTCTATTCATAGTTGCTGATAGTGAGTTTCGCGACGCAGTAAATTTACTTATTTGTTGTGATATCTGAAAAATATTATTCAGTTCATCGGCTGCACTATACGTAGATGGTTTGCACATTCCCATTAAAGCACAACAACTTACTTATATAACAAGAGTTGTAAGAGTTCAAATTGAATATAGTCACGTCATTGTAAAAGTGTAATTTACGGCAGCAGTACATATTTCCCACGTCTGGATTACTTGTTTTGCTCCAGCTTCTCGAATGGATTTACCAAGCCCACGACTTATTTTATTAACTTACCCGTAACCGGCGGATAAATACTGAGAACTTTATAATCCTTGATTATAAAACCAACTTAAAAAACTGGCTCAGAGCTCGCTCCAACCTAATGCATCCACGGGCGGTCATTAGCAACACAGCATCAGCACTGAAATTTTCAATTTTCTGAACAAACGTCACTGGCGAGTTGTAGTAATCAGTTCAGTTTTTGAGATTCCTCTGATTTGAGTGCCATTTGATTTCGAAATGGAATTGTTAAAAAGTGTTATCTGTGCTGGTCTCATTTTAATTGGCTTGTCAATGGCTATCCCCTTTCCAGAGGAAGAGAAGCTTGCAAGTATCGAGATTAATGACGAGCCGATGCTGAGTGTGGATTATCCAGAGGAGCTGGATGAAGATGGGAATACTGACGAGTCTGATGATGAAACTTAATTAAAAATCAGAATTGGATAATTTCGAGAGATGTGCGGCATCTAAACAAGTGAAGAAGTATTTTCCAGAATATGGAATTGTCAAGGAAATGGGAGGTCGCCGTGTGAAGCTGGAATATCCTTTTCTTTTTGAAGTAGTTTTGGACCCAAGAAAATTATAGAGTGGAAATGCAAATACAAAAATATATATCATTTATATAAGTTCACATAAACAAGCAAAACTTGTTAGGCATACGTTTTTGTGCGTTGGTGTCTTAATGAATAAGTATATGAATGAAACAATGGGAAATTGATGTAATCTCGTAATCATCTCATTGACAAAACAAGCTAAGATGCTTAGATTGCGGCGGACATACAATGGGGATTTTTTGTTGTTACGAAAGCACTGGTTATCAATGCACAAGCGCTCTTTCGGGTGCAATAAAACAAATATAATTTTCATCGATGCTCCGCCTTTCTTTTCAGAATAAGAATTTTGTGTGGTCGTAAAATAGTCCGAGTTTTGGCATGTAGCCACTACTAATTAATTAGTGGTAGAGTGTAGATATTTCGAGTTGTAAAATTATTGCAACTCGTGTTCAAAATTTTGCAAAATATTTGTAATTGTTTTGAATTTGGGATAGTAGCATGTATAATATTTCGGGTTAGTTTACAAACTAAAGGTAATTGTAAAAGCTTACTTATAATAATAAACAAAAGTTGACGATTTGCAACAGAACATCTCAAAGCCGAAAATAAATACAAACAGAACAAGTTGCAAGGTAATTTATTTTACACATATATTTCATCCATTGCAAACACTTGGTTTCCCTATTTCACTCTGAGCAGATATTCTCTTTATGTGTACTTTGAACAAACTACAGAGTTTCGCATTTCCGGGAAAGTAAAGAAAGTTTCACAATGAACCCGAAATTAATTTTGTGCACTGTGCTACTCGTTCTTGTTGTCACCTCGTACGCCAACCCGGTTCCAATAACTAGCGCCGCTTCGCCAACAGCCGTACCAACACTCCAGTCAGGTCAAAAGATTGTTGCCCATTTTCCGACCATGAGTCCAGCGTGCCAGAAGGACGTTCCAGGATGCGAGTACACAGGCGATAAACGCTAACGTTTCAGGATTGCCAGACAATATATCGTCTCACGTTCTCTACTGACAATTAAAGAAGTATTGAAAAACGCTACCGCGTTTTTTGTGAAGAATTTTCCACTTTTGATAAAAATAAATTGCTGTCAGAATTACTGTTTGTGCCTTCATGAAGTCATTAGTATCCATAACGCTCAACACGATTCATTACACTCTTTAGACTTGCATTTATATGCAATACCTATTGTGTGTTCCAGTCCATTTCGGGGTTCTATCGTGGGAAGCATTCAAAAGATGTAACAAAAAACTGATATTTTACAAATGTAAAATAAACTGTTTCTATAGCATTGATTGTTATTGAAATACTTTCAGCTTGCCTGTCGAACTGGAAAGAATCTATAAGTTAAGGTACCTACGTCATCATGTCTATAGACACTACGTTCTTTGAATTACGGAGGCGTTTGTTGATAAAAAGTGGGATGTGTTAAAGAATTGCCATTTTGGATGCATTTGTAATCTCATAAGTAGTCTACAACTATTATCCAGTTAATGTTCTGTGATGATTGTAACTGTGGCAAAGTTTCACCTTGTAAATTGTATCTCTACAACTCTACCTGGGTCATCATGGCGGGCCAACGTTGCAAGAGGATACCTAAGTACATAATTAGATTGTTCGAAGAAAATCATATTGTACTCTAGTTGTTAATATTATTAATTATTTTCCATTTTTATCCTTCATATCATAATATCTGAATATTTTGCGCAACTAATATGCATTTCTGATAAGCAGAAACTACTTATAAATCAGCTTAAGAGCCTCTTACAATCACCCGTCAAATTTCCAAAGACGCACGCAATAAAGAGGCGCCACTTCAGCGATTAAAAATAACCAGAGTACGAGTACGTCATCCTCTGGAGCTCGGGGTATTTCAGTAGTTTTTTGAATTATTCATCAACACTTTAATAACTGCCCATCGCAGTCCACCACAAAGTTGTGATTTCATTAACCGGCAGCAAAATACATTTTGTGCGTTTAGTTTACGCAATCTCATCGCAGAGTAATGATTTAAATTCCCACAGCCTGTCAATACATTATATCATACGGAATTGATACTAGCCTAGGAACATGTTTTATAACATTATGTTCCGCTTGCTGAATCAGAATGGGTCACTTCTTTCATTTCCTCAAATGATCCGTCCCATTCGTTCCACTACCTTGTACGTGAACTCACAGGCACAACAACAAGGAGAAACGCCAAAATGTGCAATTTTGGAATTAAATTTAGATTAATCTTTTCGTCGCTGTTTTTCATGCTGGGAAGTATACATTTCGCTATAAGTACATCAGACATCCCAGGAAGCCCAGACAACATCACGGTCGTTAGTGCATAATTTTCTAAAAAAATACTCCCTTCAAATTGTGCTTTTATGATTGTCACTATATTTGGTTCTAGTTTCGTGAAACTGTGACTGCTAATCTTCCGCAGGAGAGCGAAAAAGGAAATGTATATCTAACAGATCACCTTACTGGTAATTTAGTTTATTAAATTCTTTAGTAAAAAAGTATGTAATAAAATCGGGTAATCTAAAGTAAAAATATGTTGACATTTTTATACCCACAGTGCAGCATTTTAGTTTTGAACCAAAGAGATCTGGGGACATGTCTATGAAGGTGAGTAATTATGTCGACTTTTCATCATATATCTAAAAATCATTTCGCAAATTAAATGCATACATTAATTACCAATGTAGAGACTCTCCTGGCACCACCCCGGCGATGTAGACACGGACATCTTGTCAGATAACACAACCAAATATGCTTCCAATATTTACTCAGATCATTTCGATAGACATGTACATCATCGTCACCGTTTTGCTTTCACACGAAATATCATACATAACGGCACGTTATACAACGCGGAATGATGAGAGCCCTTTACCACTTAATTGACTTATAACTTGTTACAATATGTTTGGAAATACATCTTCATATGATTTTTCTGACACGAAAATACAAACGAAATAAAAACGGAATGTTCTTTTTAACGCAATCGAGCAAGTGATAATGCAATAGTGATTTTATTGCCCTTATCTTTGGGACTTCCGGGTCGAAAGGAGAATGAGTAGACACTTTAGCAAGATTCACTCCAAAGTTAAACTAAATTGAGTTCTTATTATTAGTTCATAAGCTTATGAATACAAGTGCGCATATGTCCTAAGATATGACAATTTCTCCAGAGTAAATGTTACATATTTTATTGCTTCGTTGAAACTCCTATGAAGTGAGCGTTACTATGGATTCCATCCAGCGCACAATTACTGCGAAATTGGCTTAGGAACTATATACGTCATAGTTTGCTTTAGTAACAAAAAGTAGTTTAGCAGTGGTTACAAATGAATGAAAATGGATGTGACATCTTGTTTGATGCTAATAAAATATCAATAAATATATAAATAGACTCATGTACTCATATATCAGTACATACAAACCTACATAGGACATCGTATAGCTCTGCAGGCTAAGACGCAAAATCATGTCAATCGTCCACACTTCTTAAGAAAGTCTTGTTTACAAACAAGTCAATCCGAAAGTTTTTTGAACTGGTACAAACTTCTTCAAATTTGCACTACTTAGGATATCGCCGTTATCAATGTTGCGTGCATTTTCCCTGAAGCATTAAGATAACATATAAAATACGACACATGAATGAACTACTATACATAATCAGCGACATTTTGACCCACCACATCTCTTGGAACTGCTCAAAGCGTCAATTATAATTAAGTATTACAACGACGACAAACATTACCTCGTAAGCTGCCAGTAAATGTCGCATCACGCTAGCAAATATTTTCACCACAAGTCTTATAAAAAGTAGTTTATATGATCAGCATAGCTCAGTATCTAATCCGCAGAGGTCTTCATTGAGATTGTCCTCTAATTACATTTCCATTTTCTTTGTAGAATATTCAATTCCTTCAAAAATGAACAAGTGTTTTGCCCAGTTTGCCGTAGTTTTATTATTGGCAGCTTCCATGAGCCAAGCAGCCCCAAGCGGTGGCTTGTTGAGACTGCCTGGAGCCGTATTCGGACTTGCTGAAACAATTTCCAGTGGCATCAGTTCTGCCGGTCAACGAATTAACAACGGCGTCTCATCAATCCGTTCTGTCATCAGTCAACAAGCTGGTGAAGTTTCCTTGGAACAATTACAAGACGCCAAAGAGCTCGTTATCCAGAAATTAAACCAGACTGTGGAAAATAGCACGCAGACATATAGGCAGCGCGTTGCCACAACAATTCAGTCTGTACGAAATGGTTTCTTGGATGTACCTATTCAAGGATTCATTGCCTGGTTTCAAGGTCAAAACAACAACTCCTCCACGACAGCAGCAACTGATGGTCAAGAGCTTGGAGCGTCTACCGGCAATGGTAATGACATATCTTCTCTTCCCGGGAACTCTGGAGTCAATTTGGAAAATGTCACCAGCCAGATTGTCAGAGTTTTCAAGGTGAGTCTCTCTTGTGCTTTTTACTTTTAATGCTTTTACGTGAGAGTTGTGTAGTTACTTCAATTTTGCCCGTCCTAAATTAGACACCGCTAGAAGCCTTAGGAAACCCAGGAGAAAGGATTCTACGATTGGCGTTAAAGGCAGCCACACTTCGTTCCATTGACAAGGCAGGACAACGATTAGGAAGTGGGGATGGCGAAGGACAATAGAACAAACTGCTGCATATGGGAAGAAACATAAATGAAACTAATGACAAAAGGGGATACTTCAACGTCAATTTTTCTACCGACAATGTGTTCCTTCAGCGTTAACTAAACTTATCACCACACCTCGTTAGATTAAGAAATAAAATGCATTAATTATTATACATAAGATACATCACGTTTTCACGCAACACATGTACTCATGTAAAGTTTAGTATATCAATAAATGAGCAAATCACACTGCATAAAACTTTGACTGCTCACACACGCAATTTGCACAGTAATATAGCATTTTGCGTAACTACAGTGCATTGAAAACTCATAATTTTTTATCAATTCCAAACCAATAGTCTCTGGAATGATATATGTTACATACTATAAATAGTAAAAGTATTCCTGGAGCTGCAAGCTGCCATCTAAACTACCTCAACAACTTTCCCGTTATCTAACATCCTTTCATGAGCAACATGAGATATCTTTCTGGGCTTGTCTGTTATGATCTAATTTATGAACTCGAATTTATTCTGTACATGAGCGAGTTGTTTTACATTATAAAGTTCACAATGTAGTGACATCAGTCTCCTTGTCAGCTCAACGACAGTAATGAGAAATACGCATTGACATTTGTGTAACATTCATCAAGTTTTATTTCCATCTCGATGAACAACGGCACAAAATTTTGCATTAATATGTATGAATGCGTACATGAGTGTGCATGCAGAATTAATAGGGAATGACATGCCAGTGCAACAAAAATCAATTTCATCCCGTGGCTCCACAGTCAAGTTCACCGAGCTCAATTATGCATTGATCCACAGGTTTTTCATTTAGTATTTTCTTACCATCAACATTATTATGCATGTGTATATATGAATGACAATCAAACGTTGTTATAGAACAACAGGATGAAAATTTACATAACTTTTCCGGATCCCACCATGCGTGACATAAACAAAGTTTGTTGATGATTTTGACTTGTATTTTTCCATCATGAATGTTACTTGAATGAACAATAAATACTACAATTTATTTCGGAATCTTAAATTGTTTTGCAATTTCAAAATTCGCCAATCATTACTGAATAAATACTTAAATAATTTTAAGTTATTGGTTTGTTGCTTATTCCCGTATATCCTTGATTGAGCGGTAAATAATAGAGCTGCCGACCTAGGTCTTTTTGCACCAACTTGCCCCATTATTGGAAGATATGTTGATATAATAGGCCGAAACATATCCGTTGGAAACCTTAAACCAGTACTTGTTTCCAGACACCACCGTACCTGTAGCACAAAATCCATACATATGCATATAATGCAATCTTTGACAAGTTTAATTTAAAACTTTAGAACTACGTAATGTAAATATTTACCGGTAGTTCTTCCAGTTATGGTAACCGTTGCTTGCGAAGCCAAACTTCCAACAACACTCGCTGACGTACTTGCAGTTGACCTAATATTGAGACCATTGCTAGCAGTAACTTTCCCCATACAAGATGTTCCACCACCTCCCCCGCCCCCACCTCCACAAACGCCCCCACTACAAAACAAAGCCTTCTCGGCAGCTCGTCTCCGAACCAACCCCGGCAGCACCTTACCACCAGCGTACACCCATTTGGCAAACTCATTTGAAGCTCCGGTAACATCACCTCTGTTCAGCTTGGAAAGCAGAGTCGAGCTTCGCAATGACCCACATCCCAGATTGAATGTAAAGCTTACCAAGGCAGAGTACTGATTTGCGTTCAAATTGTTGTATGTCACCGCGTTTCTAACGCACTGCTCGTAGCCACCCGACGCTTGCAAGTCGTCCTTCAACAATCTCTCTCCGTTTGCCTGGGTTAGTGGTACTGGGTACTTTCCACGGAGGGGAACGCTGCAACTGTAAACGTGACAGCCATGACCATACCCAATGGTTCTAATGCCCACCGGATCCAGGTAGAAATTTGCACGGAATCCTTCGAATTCTTTGAGGAGGTTTATGCCTGCTTGGTTGGTTGGGCCGGTGTATTTTGCTAAAAGCATAGACGAAGAAATTGTTTTTCACTTACTTTTGAAAATTATGATTTCTAAAAATAAGAGATGTTTTTATATTTCTTACCTGCGCTGGCCACAGCTATGCAAAACGCCAATAGCTTGATGGAAATCATAATTGAACAGTCTTGAATGCTTTTGAACTGTACTGTAATTTACACTTGTGTACGTAGCGGAAGGAATGAATAAAGTTCGGACGTAGTCTTCCCGTTTTATACTTGCTGGAGACATGACAACATGCATTGTCATGATAATTTTATAGCTCTGGATTGCCTGCTAATTTCCAGAAAGTAAGCTATGTAGTCATGACATAATTTGTATTTACATATGAAATGATGGATATTTCAGTGAAGTTGAGGCAGCTATGAGGAAACTGGCATTTTATTATTTTGTTATTTTCATCTCACAACTTGTCCGAATTATTGGCACATGAGGATGCGGTAACGCGTACTGTAAGAATGTTTACGCGTATGTTCTAAAGTGGATGACTTATTATTGATGTTCGCAGTAATCGTAAACATGTTGATGATTATATATTCACAGCCAGCTTACGCATAATTTCTCGGTCATTATTAAAGTATGATACGACGGTGTAGGGGAATGTGCTCATATGCACTTTGAATGCTCTGGCGGATTTGTACAGTTTCATGATTTCAGTGAATTTATTGAGGAAAGTTGTATTTCATCGACCGTATATTTACACAAATATTAAATTAAATATGGAGCAGTAAATTAATTTGCTTTCGAGGAGAGTGTTTGCTGTTATTCTGGGAAATGATTACGTAGTATTTCGGTAATCACGTCAGGATATTCCACGTACACACTCAATCAAATATCGAAACATATTTACATCTACATCGCTCTGAAAATATGTGGTTATTAACCTATTCAAAATACTTTATTAAATTTGAACAATGAATATTTAAAAAATGAGCCACTTGTAATTTATATCTCATGATATGCCGTTTCATCCATCTAGTAAGTGCATCATGTGTTCTAATAAAATGTAATGTCATAACGGTACTCAAAATGCCGCAGCAGGTTATACTTGCGTGGAATCGGCGGCCATATAAACTAAATGTCCGCATCGGGAAACAAATTCATGCAATATTTCCGAAACAACCAACACATTTTTATTACATGTTGTATTTCAGAAAAATACTAATGGGACCACCATCTTACCCGGTGTCAAAATTGAGAGCAGCTAGAATTGAAGTTCAATGTACAACAGTGGCGAAATTACTAAATAAAACTCTGCATTAGATAACGAATAGAATTTGGAATAAGATAAAATAAGATAATATTATTATTTTGCTCCGTCGTCACACAACGACACGAGAATGATGCATGAAAACTTAAAATAAATCTAATCCTAGGTGGATCTCATAATAACACGAATGTTGACCTGTCACACATTTTATCAAACTAGGCAAAGATGTACAAGCATTCAATAAAGTATCGGGTGCGCATGTACATACAATTGCACTTCTAAATGTAATGCCATTCTTGACCTTCAAAAAGAGGAGACGGTCCAGTTATCCAATGATCAAGTTTACTCAAACTGGAACATTTTTGCAATAAAACACGTTTACTAAACTAGGGTCCAGCTCAATGGTCTTCGCTCCGTACTCTGATCTAGAACGCAAAATGCAACGTCACAAATTGAAGCATGAAGATAGAATCCAAAGCAAGATTTCCTTCCAGTACGTACACAAACATTAAAGAAAGCTATCCACTAGAATTTGACCCTCAATATTTTAGACGTCACTACTATAATTGCTAGTAACTTAAATGGGCTACACAATGCAAATTAGATATATGACACATTAATTAACCACGTGAATGATGGCACTTTTCATATAAAAGAGGAACTGGAACGCACCGTGAATTCAGTTTCTGATCACCAGTCATTCATTCAGTATCTTTACAAAATATTCTTCTCGAATAATTCTCGAATCGTACAATCTTTAACATGAAGAAAGTTGTTGTTTGCTTTGCTGCAGTTGCAGCACTTGTCTCATCCATGGGCTCCGCCACACCGGTGGTCAATGGCGGAGGAAGTAGTGGGTTGGGTGGTTCCGCCGGTGGCCTCCGTATCCCTGGGAGGACACAAGCCCAAGGTGTCCTGTCTGCCATCGGGTCAGCAATTCAACAGGTCAGCAACGCGGCATCTTCAGGTTCTTCCAGCGGGTCATCTGGGCAACAAGGTGGTGGTGCTTCAGCTGGAGGCTTCGGCAATCAAGCAGGGAACGGTACTTCAGGTAGTAGCGTGTCGCTAGAGGAATTGCAACAGTTTAAGGGACAGCTCATGCGAGAGTTGGATAGACGCGCTGTAGGAAAGGCGGATCTTCTCCCACGAGTTGTCGCAGCCAAGCGAGAAATCCGAAGGGGATTATGGGATGAATTGATCCGCCGTTTCCTTGAGAGCCTGCAACAAGTTCAAAGCGGTGGTGGTGGCGCTGGAGGAAGTAGTCAAAATGCTGGAGCCACCGGTGGCGATCAGGAAGGATCGGGAGCTTCCAGTGGTAGCAATGCAGCTGGAGATGGAGAAAGCGATGGCGGTTCCGCCGCACAGGCTGGAAATGGTGCATCCTCCTCATCTGACGGTAATGGCGACGGCACAGCCGCTGGTTCAGGAAACGAAGGTACTGGGTCGACCGCTGGTAACGGTGCTGCCGGAAGTGAATCCGGAAGCAGTGGTGTTGCAGGGAACAACGGGGGATCCCTATCTGGAGGCTCCAGTTCCGGCAGTGCCAGTGGTTCAGGATCTGCGCAGGCCGATATTGTCAATCGATTCTTCAACTGGGTAATTGCAAGCTATTGTGCTATAGCATTTCAAAGCGAATTGTAACATGCTAAAATAATATTTAATTGAGTTTATGAAATACATATTTCAACAGCTTCAAGAGCTTCGGGGAGCACAAAACGTTTCCGAACGATTTACTCGACTGATTGATTCTATTCGTAGTGCTGCTAGTAATTTGAGGGGACATGTAGGGGGTAGCGCAGGCGCTGGAGGTCAACAGGGCAACGGCGGCACGGGCGAAAGGGGATCGGGAAATGTCGGTAGTTCAGCCTAAGCTCGGATTTGTAAAAAATACATATTTTTTGCGCTGTGTCAATAAAACATGTAATTATATATTGTGTTGCTGATTCGTAAGATATCTATGTTATAACAAAAAACGTTATTTCCAACTGATGGCATGTGATTTCCGACACGGAAATCCATTTAATTATTATGGTCATTTTCTAGAATTATATTGATAAATATTCTCAACGCTCAAACGTTGTGCAGTCACGTGTGTTTCTAAAACCTTTAAACTCAATAAACATAATAATGTTATCATCTTGTAGCACTCATTCAAAACGGCAATATGACATAATAGTAAATTACAAACATATTTATGGCCTGCCAAATTACCGGATAAATTCAGCAATACTAATACACATTGCTGTTAGATAGCACATCATGACAAAACGAATGACACGTTCTTTGTGACCTTTGTTGAACTATCAATATGAAGTTTCTTTCAGTCCGTGATAGTAAGCATACATAACCAGCTTATGTGCTGTCCAGTCTCAAGTAGCACCATGTACTATTTCAACATTTCTTATCCAGATAAATAGAGATAACTTTGTGAACCGTCTCCTGGTTGGATGGCGATATATTTTATTGAGTTCGTTGTGTAAGTAATTGCGAGAATCGAGCATATATATATTGCCAAAATATTCCAGCACTTCTACTTACCCAGTACATGTTACGCATTATTTTTTTATATTAGTGAAATGCCAGTATCTGCACTGGTATGATAGTTTACTTCCAGCGCATACGACACATATTTATGGCCGGGTTTCATTTACATATGAAATGATGAAAATTTCAGTGGTATTCAAGCATCTATGAAGAATCTTGCATTTTATATGTTTGTTATTTCACCGTTCATGATATTTCGGGCTACTGGCACTTGAGGTTGCGGTAATACAGATCAGCTTCCTCGTACAGCAATAAGGTCAAAGTGCGTTTACGCATACTATCCTCTGGAACGTTTTAGTTATTATTGATGCAACTCGCCATAAGTGTAAGCAAGTTCCGCTGATGACATACCAACAACTACCTATCTTTAATTTATCCAGAAATATGCTTTGTAAACACATATAATGCTGCTATACGAAAATGATTCAACGTGGAGATGATTCCTGATTTTCTTACATTTCCAGTTTCCGTGAATTTAAGTCGGAAAGTTGGATTCAGTTATCTTTGAATTTACACAAAAGCCCATGTAATTAATGGACTGTATACTAATTAACTTTGGGTAGATTTGCTACATATATTTACGGGAATTGTTTTAATAAAGAATTTTGCAATTAGCGTCAGAATCATTGCCAGCGAGTTACCAATATTTACGTCATTCACTTAATGCATTTCATGTTAATGTATTACAAAGCGCATTTTCCAAGTGCGAAAAGCCTGTGGCGTCACCATAAAGCAATAAGCAGCATACACATATAGTTTTTGATGAAATGCTAGCCATCAGTGGTTTGATCCCGGAACATGAAAATGATTCACAGTTGAAAGTTAAATGTATCTTTCAAGTCCTTACGCAGAATCATTGGTCTTGAATCATTCAGTTTAAACTGTCCGAGCACCTAAAAGTCCCAACGTATTTGATTGATATTTTGGTTAAGATTCGAGCGGATGTACCGTGATTCAGCTGGCCACACATGGGCAACAACATATATTATAAAATTGGTTCATGTGGTGTGAGAGGAAATATGGATTATGGCGCTACCATAATACCTCGTTATCTCATTAGAATTTGACCAGTCATCTAATTAGCAATCGGGATAATGCGCACCGATGACGACAATTTAGTTTACTATTTACCTTATTGCTGTACTGATGAAATCCACCCACACCGCACTGCACGAATGTATTGTGGACACATCACAAATATATGTACCTACCTCAAAATATTATGCCTTAGATTCTGAAATGAGTGTTTGGACGGTACATTCCATACATGTGAATGCCATATGCTGGCTAGTCGTAACGAATGTAATGTATCTAAATAGTCAATATTCATGAACATAAACTTTATAGTTCACGTCAAGTTTGAACTAGCATGTATTCACAAATCAATAAGACATTTTCACTAATTTAGGTATTAAGATACATAAATCATTACCTTTGGAACACTGATACCGCTTTAATGATCCTAAACATCTACGGAATGTATACAGTTTAGTTTGAATAATAATTGGTCCTCTACGCTTTTCAGAATTAGCTGTACGTGTCCATTAAATCCAGCAGTAACGAAATATGAACTGAAATCATTTGTAGTTGTCGTCTTGATTTTGAAAAATCATATAGAACAGTGCATATCAACATCAAGTCAGCATCAAATCACATACATTTCGTTCTGTATGCCTATTCCTCGGCACGCGTTTATCCTTTTTAATCACTAAAATTTGTTGTGTTTACCCTTCCGATAACATGAACAATTTCAAATCTTGCCAACATCAAAATATTACATAAATGCTTGGTTGGTTTTGCAAATTCACTGAATGCACGGGTCTCTCATTATCACATGAATACAAAGTGCTGACTCCAGCAATGTGAGTTCAAATATCACATGTTCCGGAACTCTACTCCTGAGTAGCTGAGTACAAAGCTCGTTTAAATGCACAAACCATTTCCATTTAGATATTTGTGAGCATTCAATTTTGGAACCATGTCCATGACTCACCGCCACTCGTCATCTATAATGTGAATATAGTAACATATGAACAACAGCGTGACCGTGGGAACGGTTGCAATTTACTATGAACGTGAATTAAATTTAACAGTGAATGTGTGTCTTCGAAATGGCGTCTTGCATGTAACAGCAAAACAAAACCAGCAGAAACTTGAATTGAACCAACAAAAACAGCTATGAATTTCAATGCATCAAATTATTATTAAATGAATACATAACTATAATTAGTTTATGCAATCCTCATCCGTGATTGGGTTCAAAGTCAAATGATTGCCATCTTAGTTCTTCTTGCACCAATTCTCCCCATTGTTTGAAGAGATGTTGATGTAGTAGGCCGATACATATCCGTTCGAAACCTTAAACCAGTACATGTTTCCAATCACGAAAGTGCCTGCAGCAACAAACCATACATATTTATTCTGCATTGCTTACCACAAATCATTTTAAACCGAAATATCAAATGTACATCACTCGGAACTTTACCAGTCGTTCTTCCAGTTATGGTCACCGTTGCTTGGTAGGCCAAATGTCCCAAGATACCCGCTGAAGTACTTGGAGAGGACCTAATCATAAGACCCATGGGTGCGGTTACCTTTCCCATGCAAGTGGTTCCACGAACCCCACCGCCGGCCGCATCACATACTCCCCCAGTACAAAATAAAGCCTTCTCGGCAGCTCTCCTCTGAGTCGCTCCAGGCACATATCCACCTCTACCATACATCAACTTGGCAAATTCATTCGAGGCTCCGGTAACGTCGCCTCCATTTAGCTTGTAGAGTAAAGGAGAGCTTCGGAATGCATAGCATCCCAGACTATGTGCCAAGCTCACCAATGCAGAGAACTGGTTCGCGTTCATATTGTTGTAATTCACGGCGTACCGAACGCACTGCTCGATGCCATTTGGCGCCTTCAGGTCATCCTTCAACAATTTCTCTCCATTTGCCTGACTCAGGGGCACTGGGTACTTTCCGAGAATGGGAACCGTGCAAATGTTAATCTGGCAGGCATGACCATACCCAATCGTTCTTATGCCAGAATTATAGTAAAAATTGGGCCGAAATCCTTCAAACTTTTTGAGAAGGTTTGTTCCTGCTGGATTGGTTGGGCCGTAGTATTTTGCTAAAATTATTGATGTTTATATTTATTTCACAACTTACTATTGTAGTTTTAAATATGAGATATTTTACCTGCATTTGCCACGGCTACGCAAAACGCCAGTACTTTGATGAAAATCATAACTACGATTGTGTACACACGCAAAGTGCAAATGTCCAACCTCGTGAAACGAAGCGATACCTATTTCGCTTTGAGTCATAACAAAAAGCCTAGAAAAATGCACTCAGAAGCAGCTTGCCCAGTACATGGAAGCTTACAACGTACTCTCTACTCACCAAATTTGGCTTCAGAATGAACTCGTCAACTACACCTGCATAGTAGCGTTATCCGATTTCATATGCGAAGCTATGAATGACGAAAAGTATGGAAAAAAGTGTTTGGCCTGAGCTTGAAAAAACATTTGGTAGCATTGATTGCCATTCGCTACTCAAAAAAACTCACAAACTCAAGGCAATTGTCAGATGGAATGGAATAAATTGCAAGCTGATAAACTCTGTTAACAGATCACAATATGTGGAGTGTAATGGAAAAACTACCTCTGTAAAATGGAGCTACAACTACAGGCAGTGCTGGTGGTGAAGCATCTCAAGGCGGAAGTGGGCCCCTGAATGCAGTGGACGGTCCCAAACCGGTGTCTCTGGAATCAATTTTGAAAATATTGCTCATGGGATTACGAAAGCCTTTAATCTCAGGGTCACATGTTTTGTTTCGCAATATTTTTTTAAAAGAAATTACACCTATTTTTATATGAACATATTTCGAAGAATTATATTGAAGAGAAATATTATTATAAATAATTAGGATTCCATTCCGGATATAGAGAAAGCTTGAAGTCGATTAATAGGTAGAATTAGGGATGACATTGGAATAAGTAGTGGTCAGGCTGCAAGCGCTGCTGCTACTGGACGGCATCGAATGAAGTCAGCAACAAAAGACGGAAAGGAGAACGTGGATCTCTGGAGGAAGAGGATCCGGAAACGTGGAATGGAATCTTGTAATTCCTCGCGGCCAATATTTTCATTAATGGAATATTTAGTATTCTTAAACCGGTTTTAAAGCATTTTGGGAATTGCAAGATGTATTCTGTGTACCCGAGAATCTTTGTGCATTCAACAAACACTTTGCCACATTATTACATCTCATTAATGTCACTATATTACTTATTGGCTTCATTTGTGATTCGGGCATTCGGGTAATTTCTTGAAAACTTACGACGCATCAGGTGTGATAAAAATATTTATGTTTTACCTTCACTATATTATGTATTCCAAAATAATTTCTGAACACGGAAAGTTCATTTTGAAGGGAACGGTACCGTTCCAAAACTAGTCACACCCCCATTATCGTAAAGACAAACCATTACACTGTAAAACATAGTGCGATATTTCATGGAAATTACAGTACACTATTTCATGTGTAATAGGAAGCGTTAATAACAATTTGGCTCTATGGATGATTTGAGATTGATTTTGAGACTTTTATTTACTTTCACTTATAGTACATGTCCTGATTTCCGTTTCCTTTTTGCTAAGCGGCCATTTCATGTTTCACGTAACACTGCCCAGGAAGCCATTTGTGTAAATGCCATGTAACTATCAATAAGAAGATTGACAATTGTTATTAATTAAAATTGAAGAAGAACTGACTGGGCGAAGTGCAAGATCTAAGTATTTAAAAAATGATGTGCTACGTTGCACCATGTGTCATTAGAAATCCCACTGTAATAATTGGTACGCAAATACAGAGTTCATGGTTCGGTCATGCACGTGAAAACAGGGTGTCGAATATATTCACTTGCAATCAGTAGTCCCAAGACAACGTATTCATATAAGCGCTCGTGCCAAAGTTTTACTCTAAGCTGCTAGCACTTGTACTATTATTTAGCACTCGACAATGTACAAACTTAACATTGACAGTAAACAACTACGACACGGAACGTAGAATAGCACTAGGTCCTGGTTCAATGTTTATACATACTTGTAGGAGAACAACTACGACATAATTTTTTGCTCCATCGTCTCTGTTCTTGAATATTGTATCCATTCTCTATCTCTTATACTTATGCAGTATGCAATATGAAATGCGTTATATCGGTGACGACAATTTAGTTTACTATTTATGTTATTTTTATACTGCAAAATCGCATCAAACGACTGGATTAAGTACACACATACATGCCTGCATCAACACATTACGTAAAGACTTGGCCAGTTTGAGAAATAAATGAATGGACACGTCCATTTGGCACGTGAATACAAGATGCCGACTCGAATGAATCAACCAAATGTATACAAACAGTAAATGCTCATGAAAGCAGAGTTCAAAGTTCCTGTCAACTTTGTACTAGCTTGTTCCAATTTACAAACCATTTTAGCTCTAATTTAGATACTAATGAGTCGTCAATGTTCACATTTGGAACGATGTTCATGCTTCATCACGATTCGTCATCTAAAATGTGAGTATTGGTACATATGAACGACAATTTGACTTGTGGCATCACTAGAATTTGATTTCCTCGTTATTTAAATCTAGCAGTGACGAAGTTTTATGAATAATGTCAACTTGTCCACGTCGTCTTGCCAATGCAAGTTCATATATAAAGGAGAGTGGATGACAACATCAAGTCAGTATCTAACCAAATACACTTCAACGTGAATACCTCCTTAAAAATTTATTCTTTTTGTTGTTACCCATCTTTGTTTTTGCAACATTTCCTTAAAAATGACCAAGTTTCTTTTATATTTTGCTGCTGTGGCAGTGCTCACAGCATCCACTTGCAACGCCGTTCCAGTTGGAAATTCTCTCCAAATTGGAGGTGCTGGTGGGTTATCAGGTTCCTTTAGTGGGATCAGAGATCAGATTACAAGTGTCATCAATTCCGCTGTTCAACAGATTCGAGATGGCGTAGCTGCCGTGGGCGGTCAGCTAGGCAGTGGAGCGGAAAATTCTACTCAAGGCAACTCAACTTCCAACATTGGAACCTCTTTAGAACTGTTGCAGCAAGTTAAGGCCCGAGTTATCCAAGACCTAGGCGACTTTGCTGAAAATGAACCCGCCGCCATCCGACAACGTGTTACTTCAGCGGTGCAGGGTATACAAGCAGGACTATATGATGCAGCTATTCAAGGCGTGATTACAATTAAAAACGCTATATCTGGCAACGGCCGTCCGGCATCTGGAGCTCCCAGTGGCAATAGCAACAACTCCAATGCTGCACAAGGATCATCTTCCGCTTCCGCTGGATCCGAGGCTGCTTCTTCAGGAGTTGCTGTTGCTGAAGGCGCCGGGCTATCTGATGGTGACGCTGCTGCTGCTGGTGCGTCTGCAGGAGGTGCGTTAGCTGGGGCCAGTGCTTCTGGCGGAGCTGCTGTTGGAAGCACCGCTGGTGGGGCTTCAGCTCAACTTGGACGAGCCGGAAATGGTGGTACATCCGCCGGAAGCAGTGGGCAATCCCAAGCTGGTGGCTCTGGAAACAATTTAGAAAACAGTATTAGACAGATTGTGGCTGCTTTCAAGGTTAGGTTATTTTCACATATTTTCACTCTTTAGTATCTTGAGAAATTAAATATAATTCTATTTGAACATTTTCTAGATTTAAACTCATATTTTTATAACTCCATTTTTAGAAATCCATTCAAGATGTTAAGATCGGACCTGCCAAACTCGCTCGGAATATACGGGATTCACTTACCGCGTTATGGAACCAAGCGCAAAGTGCTGCACAAGAGGTCATCGGAGGAGGTCAACAACAAGGAGCAAATGCAGAGGGAAGCACTGGAGAAAGGGGATCTGGAAATGTTGGGAGCTCAGCATAGGGATTGTTTGGCGTATCCAGCGAAAACTTAAACCAACAACTTCTTTGAATGTAAAATGTTTCTGTATTTTTTTAAAATCTAATATATCTTGTAGATATGATGAGATTGTGTTTCCCTCAAGAAGAAGAAGATAAATTTATTTATGTAACTATGCCTGGTAATATTGTAGTATTTTTAGTTTTATTGAACAATAAACAGTCATATCTTCATTTTTGATTTATACCCACAATGAAAAGCCATGTATTAAAAGCATACCAAAAACCATCTTGGAATTGTCTTAACGTTTTAGTTAACTCATTTCATTAAACCCGAGCACAAGGACTTGCCCTATACTTTTGAAATGCATGGAGAAAACTGACGCAGAATTGGCTTGCTACCATTCCACCACCCTACATATATGCATGTACTAATATTTTTTTGTTACGAGTTCGCGAAAACCAGATATTTTTAATGAACCGTCCTAATACTCTAGTAAAGGCACGCTGAGACAATCGTAGAGGACTTTATTGACGCCTACAGAAGTAATATACAGACACCGTGACGCCATCGCTACAAATTTGTATTCAGCTTTAGACATGCCGAATTTGTCGATCGGTTCATTTCACTTTATGATGATATTTGAAACTAGTTGAAGATCTAAGTACGGCAATTAACGGCGCGTTGTGAAAAATTATTACATGGTTTATGCAATTTCATAAACGTCTTTGCCTGTATCTATTACTGAAACCATGAAAATTTTCAAGGAATGCACATTCTGTCGTGTCGCCCATTAGTGCCACCAGTCATTATAAATGATAACCACTTCATATTTCGATTAGCCTTGATAGCATTATGCTGTTGAAAGCATGGACAGTCAACCTTATGTTGGAGTTCCGTGAATAAGTTGGGCATTGGTTTTTCGTGCACCTTGTGTCGTTTTACCACTGACCATTAAGTAAGTAAATATTGTGTTTACGTATGGCGACGCTGCATATATTTTGAGTCTCTCTTCTCAAATTTCAATTTACCGTGAGGTACGCAGTCATTTGTATTAAGAAACCGGTTTCAATTTAGAGAATGTCATTCTACTTCGTCAGCAACGCAATTCCGGCATGAGACACTATTACCCAATTTAAAGGAATGACTTTATCGAATTGATTCCTTGGAACAAGCAAAACACGGGAAACAATCATATCCACAAACTAGCCGATATAGAAGCGAAATAATGCATTCATTGTAAAAGTGATAAAGACATTATTATTTGATTCCAATGTAATACAAATTTTATTATGAATTATGTCTCTTATTATTTTAAGGACAGCTGTAGAAATAATGTATGCATTAAGTATATCGGTGGAAATATATAAGATCGTATCTTGCATTGCTTTTGTATCCATCTAAAATTCTGAACAAAATACCAGTTTGGCTGAGATTCCAGAGAGAGAACTTCCTAAGTTTTCTGTGCTAATAATGACTTTAGTTCTCGCGTTTAAAGCTAGACATATTTTTATGTCAATTTTCGGATTACACGTACTTTTAATAAAAAAATATTTTCAAATTTATTTTTACAAGCCGGAGATACAGTTCAGGTAGACTGTGAAGTTGAAAGTTCAACGTTCATCATCACGCCACATTACCATGTACTCTTTCCCGATATATGTATGTTAATGTTTATTGAATTCGAGTAAGAGTACATTTGTACCTATTGGACGGCTTTTATTGATAACGCCGCTATATGTTGATATACAGGTAATTAATGTTTATATTTATGTTTGGCTATGCACATCTGTGGACACGCCAGTGAAACATGTATTTTGATTATACAACCTATTGGCTACGTGCGTTCTCTGTAGTCTTGACCTGAACGACCTTTATGCTAGACCAACTTTAGCTATGAAAACAAGTAACGATATTAGCTTGACCAATTGGATGAATGGAAATTCTGTTAGTTTGGACCACACACTGCTGTCACTGATCTGTCAATCAGTCGTCACGTGAAATTGAGATGAAGATCGGACACCCAAATACATTCTGTTTTAACCAATTGGGAAAAGTAGCAAACTTTCTTTCATACAATCTAAAATCATGAATTATTTTGAGTTGCCGGTGATTTGAAGATAAACGGACAAATGTCACCAACTGGATAATATCTGATGGGCCGTAGTTAAAATTATAAATTCATCGCGACTATTTACTAGTTGGCGTGAATACATTTTAATGACATCAAATGTTACATCAGAAAATGTGTTAGACTAGGATAATTTAATTGATAACTGTATCGATGGCATGGTTATCGCCATAAGAATTTGACCTTTCTAGAAGTTGTAGTTAGTTTCGGCATCAATTAAATCGAAAGCTTGACGAGTTTTTAGTTACTTACAATTAGACAAATAAATAAATGACATGTAATGCAAAACGCGAGTTCGTGGGCTACTCGATTCATATAAATAGCAGGACATGACCCAACGTTCAATTCAGTTTTTACCAAGAAGTCGTCTAACAATTTGTATTTCTTTCTTTCAAACTATATTTTCAATCACTCTTTCAAAAATGAAGAAGTTTATAGTTATTTGTGTTGCAGTTGCAGTAGTCACCAGTCCATTAACCAATGCCCTCCCGCAGTTCTCTTTTAGCAGTGGCGGCAATAGCGGGAATCGCCTGGGTGGTCTGAGGGACCGTGTTTCCGGCGCAATCACTGCCGCAGGAACTGCTGTACAACAGGGAGTCGCTGCTATTTCAGGCTCTTCGGGCTCCGGCACTGGTCAACAATCTGGTGGCGATGCATCCTCAGGGGGCTCTGGTGGCCAGGAATCGAACGGAGCTTCTAGTGGAGGCGTGTCCCAGGAACAACTGGACAAGGTCAAGTCATCGTTCATCCAAACATTGAATGAGATTTTCCCCGACGGAGGTTCGCTTTACGACCGATTTGTAGCCCTATCGGAAGCAGGGTCCCTGGATTTCATTTTCCGTGCTGTTGCGAGGAGTCAACAAAACGGTGGGGCGTCCGGTGGAGCTGGTGCTGCTGGTGGCAACGACGACCAAAGCGGAGGATCTGCAGGAGACGGTGCCGGTGAAGCTGAGCAGGAATCGGGATCCGAAAGTGCTGGAGAAGCTGCTGGTGGTGAACAAGCTGAGGGCACCGGAGAAGCGGAGGGTGCTGGAGAAGCTGAGGGTAACGGAGAAGCCGAGGGTAACGGAGAAGCCGAGGGTAACGGAGAAGCCGAGGGTAACGGAGAAGCCGAGGGTAACGGAGAAGCTGGTGGCGCTGCAGAGCAGGAGGGTGAAAGCGATGGGCAATCCGAGTCTGGCTCTGAAGGATCCACCGCGGTTAGCTTGGGCAGGCAGGCGATTAATCTTATTATGGTGAGTTACGGCAATAAGCGTGTATTACTCATTCTATTTATAAATCTTATCAAATCTGAGTATTAGTATATTTCGAATAATACAGGAACTCGAGAAGAAGAAAATGGATACTTTGGGGCTAATCGCTAATACCATTAGGGACGCCATTCGTGGTGCCGCAGCACAAGTAGGCGCGAGCGTCAGCGGCGGCGCCGGAGGTCAACAAGGTCAACAAGGTGGTAGTAATGGCGGCAGTAGCAGTGGAGGCAATGGAGGAAGTGGAGGTGAAAGAGGATCGCAAAATGTTGGCAGCACTGCCTAGTCATCAGGGTTCAAAATACATAACGTCATACGCAATTTTGTCCTCTGCATGTCTTTAGATAAACGTGTCATTAACTGTTATAAGTGGCAAGAAAATGTTTCCAATTATGGCTGGGGAATAATGAATACAGTTACTTCGAGTATATGATTACAAATAAGTACAATAGTATGTATATATATGTAAAATAGCATGTGCTGAGCATAATGTTACAGATTTATGGTCCTCGGATTTTAGAACATTTCATGAACAATACATTCTACTATACTGTCAACTTCAAGAAATACAATGCCGTGAATTTAAATACACTGATTCCTTCCAAATATGTTTCAGCTTGATTCAAGGTATGCATCACATTACATAATACGTGTAGTCCATATAAATGCTCGTACATTACTCTCCGCACTGGCAACAATTTTAAGCCAATCGACATCACGTACGATCCACGCACTACTCCAAACTCTTAGAGATACATTTCCAACACAGGCGACAACAAATTGCTTCAATTCCAAATCAAATTCATGATCTAGCCAACCTCAGAGATATCAATAAATATACACACACTTCCTTTTTAGATTCATCAATATCGCTTAAAAATATTTAAGTATGATGTACACTTTTCAAAACAGGTTTTTTATAAATAGTGAAGTTAACATTTGGTGACATTTTCTCTTCGGTGATAAATACGTTCATCAAATCCAAAAACACATTGAGCTGGAATATGAGATAACCCCTGCAAACTTTAGATTGGATTATGGACTGAAACGAATTTTACATGTTATGCCAAGCATGCATAGACCAAAATAAACTGTTTTTGTTGAATTAAAGCGGATTACCATTCGTTTCCGAGAATCTGGAGACAACTTTAATTCCGGTTAACCTATAAACTGCACAATAAATGTGTATGCCCACTAATACAATACGCCCAGTCTTTGATCTACGTACAACATTTTAAGCTGGTCACCCGAACTTATTCTATTCTGCAGCCATTTGACAACAAGGTTCATAGCGTTCTCATGAACCAACTTTTGAACTTCATGAGCCACGATAATCTATTCAACTGTCAACACCTACACATTGATATCCATTCCAGAAACCCAAAATCATCCACTACGCTACGACAAGATACATTTTCGACTTTTACGACAACAAATTGTGTAAGCAATGTCATTTATAGTGATAGTAACCTTCTCCAGATATGAATGAAATTAACATAAATTTCTCGGTTATGCTTCTCATTTAAAATCTCAATAAAACTATAATAGTGACACATTACTTTGCAGAACCTGTTTGCAAATGTGCGAAAATAAAATATTTGCTCACAATTCATATTTCCTTTTCGGTGATAGCAAGTTGTCTACATGATTACGAAAGACATACAGAGTTGAAGTTTGAGATGACCTGTACGAACTTCAACTTTGATGATGGATAGAAACGAGTGTACGAAACGTGAAAGTTGCAGATAGACTCTCCAGAGCACAAACAAATCACGGGAAATATTCCTGATAAGCAATTCCTGGTAATGTTGTCCTAAATATTTATCCACTTATATAAATTTCTGTATCATTATTTCTCATAAATAGCGAGAATAAGTCAAACTCAAAATCATTCAGCTCGACTCACTCCTTGAATACAGCCAACATACAAAAGCAGTATTTTTTGCGGATACAGTTTTTTGGAAATTACTTTTAATATTCCTAACTTTTCCGTTCAGTAAAAAAAATGAAGACATTCGTATATGTAGCAGTTCTAGCGGTGTTGTTCATCCCATTGATAACCGCTTATCCTGATGGAGAACGGCAAACTCCGTTGGGTCAATTGGTTAATGGACTTAGGGAGCGGGCCAATGGCGGTCGGGGACAATCTCGGAACTCCACCGGGTCCGGACGACCCCCAAGTGCTATTTCTCAAGAGCGTGTGATAGCTGCTAGACCGGGCCTGATTCAGAAATTTTTGAACGCTGCTGGAAATAACACAGAGGCCAACAGGATTGTTAACACTCAAATAGCACCAAAGATTAGCAGCGGCGGTATGGACAATGTCATTAGTACCTGTCTTGCCCGGCAGGACCAACAAAATAATGGCACCAGCGGAACAACGACTACTACCCAGGCGCCCACTGTCTCTCCAACAACTTCCGAGCCTGCGGCTGGCGGACAAACAACTCAGGCTCCTGGCCGCGATGACAGCAGCAGTGAGTCCAGTGAGGCTGGCGATAATGCTGGCTACAACTTTGTGAGATCAATGCTTCGGGTATGTAATTATGCATTCAGTTATGCCAAATGAAAATATGCATTTAGAATGAAGCATATTTTATAGTTGTTAAATAATTTTGTCCACAGTGCCTCCGGCGTAGCAGAGACAGAAGGGACAGAGATCTCGTAGGGGCAGTGGCACGGCTTCAGCGCACACTCCGACGCGGACAATGAGCTGGATGCCAGCCCCGACTCTCGTAGTGATCGCTACATTGCATGTAACCTCATTACAATTAACAAACTATCTAGAAGCAATGAATTAAGATAATTTGCAAACTTACAAAATGTGCCCGGTACAAATAAAATTACTTCCTTGCCAATCGTATCCTCGAATATGATATTTTGTGATGTTTTGATTTAAGTTCAATAAGGTGCATACTAAATAACAATTAATAAGATTTGCAGTTTAGACACTGGGGTAAAATGATAAATAAGTGGAATCGCTGAAACGATTTCTGGTGTTGCGGCAGCAGCGAAAATAATTCTCGATACTAAATACCATACCCGGGCTAGTAATTGCAGTAGAATGACAGGATGCATAAAATGTATTTAATGGGCTAAAACCGTACTATTAACTTTGCTATAAATCAGTGTAAATGAGATAACGCGCTGTTTCACGCATTGTATAAAAAATATTTCCCTTTGTTCTTCTTTGCTTCTGGTAAATGCATGCATTCATTGGAGAGGCTTTATCAACTTTATTCTTGTCCGTACGTAACAAACCTAGTAGACATGCCGTAGATGCATATTATCACGATATGGGAATATGTGATTCATAAATCCTAATTGGAGGGGAGTTGAACCGTTATATTAAAATATCTTAAGTGCATTTCACGACACATAAATAGTGAAAGCCAGTGAAAGTTTGTAAAGTTTGGTTCGAACATTCAGCTGCCATTAAATATGGCAAAATTCCTACAAATTTATTGCTTGGCCGTGATGGTGATCACGCCATGTATTGCTCAGGGCATGGACCCAGGTACCCTAGTTGCTCCCATAATGGCAGCATTTGGCAGTCTTGGGGGCGGAGGTGGAAAGGGAAGCACGAGATCGGCCTCAGGAGGAGCTCCACCGGCTGCGGGTCAAAATGGAACTGCTGGTGCCGCAGAAGCACCTGAAGGACCTCCCGCTACTGGCGGGGATGATAGTTCTAATCCAATGGCTGGGCTAATGAAAATGGTCCCGGTATGATTTTCGAATGACGTTCACAAATATTTAGTCATACCAGCAGTTTTCTATTTTCCCTTTATATATACATGAATATTTAGGGAGGTGCTGGCGGGGGAGGCGGAGGTGGTATGCCTGGAATGCCTGGAGGGGGAGGAGGCGGTGGAGGTGAAGGGGGTGGTGGTGGGGGAGCTGGAGGCAATCCTTTAGCCGGAATGATGGCTGGCATGAAACCTCCTGGAGAAGGCGGTGCTCCTGCGGCCCCACCACCACCTGCTCCGGTTGAACCACCAGCAGCAACTGATACCCCACAAGAAACTACTCCTGAGAGCGTTCAAGATGGCGGTGGTCGAGACGCTACTCAGAATGCGGTCCACAATAGAGATGATCAAGACTGGGATGATGATCGGAGTAGGGACAGAGGCAGAGGTCGACACAACTATGACGACGACCACGAGGACCTAAGATGGAATCAGGACAGTCAGTCACGTGGCGGTGGAGGAGGACAGCGTTCGGGAAATGGAGGTGCTCGCGATGATGGTTGGAGTGACGAATGGGACCGTCCTCACGGAGGTCGTGGAGGTAACCAAGGAGGTGGGCCAAATCGAGGTCAAGGCGGCAACCGTGGGAGCGGTCCAAATGGAGGCGGAGGAGGGGGTTACCATGGAGGTGGGCCAAATCGAGGTGGAGGTGGTAACCATGTAGGAGGGTCAAATCGAGGTCAAGGAGGTAACCATGGAGGTGGGTCAAATCGAGGTCAAGGGGGTAACCATGAAGACAGTCAACATGGCGGTGGGCGAGGGGGTGGCCATGGCCCACCTCACGGCGGTCGTGGAGGTCCACGTAGTGGAGGCCCACATAATGACAGGCGGGGCCCTCCACCTCATGGTGGGCCAAATGAGGGTCGCCGTGGACCGCCAAGAGGTCAGTCGGATGACGGAGACGGTCCCAAGAGAGGTCCACCAAGACATAACGGCGCTCGTAATACCAATAATAATGACAACGACAACTTTAGATAATTGTAATTTGTTACCGTTTTTTCCACAGCACCCATGAAATAAAATAAAAACGCAGCAATTTTTTAAGTACATAAAAATACTTTAGTTTATTCTAGTCCCCTTATCATACGGATTATTACACGCCAAATCTAATCTCTCATGATTAATCCTGCCCCCAGCCTCCAGAATATATATAAGCTTATCATAAACCAGTGGATTCACATCCACGCCATAGAGAAAGTCGACATGGTTAAAAAACGGATAGCAAACTTTCACCACAGCTCTAACGTTTGGCAATTTGCTGACAAGTTTTGCAACGTCAATGGGATTAGCAATGTTGTCCCGATCCGCATGAAAAATAATTACTGGCGTGGTCACTTTACTGAGATCGTATTGCGCTGGCATTTTGTCGGGATATGCATTTGGACCGCCTGGAACGGCGAAGCGAGTGTCGAATTCCTGGAACTTCCCGGTGACCGTGTTTTGGAGGTAATGGGTAAGCGTTTTGGTTGACGCGCTGTCTGGGAAATGGCTTTTGATTATGGGCAGCATGGTCTGGAAATTAAAATATGTATTTAATTAAAAATAAAATTAATTAAAAGGAAATTGGAAATTAATTGCGTTACAGCTTACATGATTCATTTGCTTTCCGTCTGAGTTGAACAACATGTAATAAATATTTGAACAAAGGACACAGTTGATGGTCGTCGACAATTTGCAGCTGTATCCAAGCGACGCCAGCAGCACTTTCCGCAACAATTCCGGAATAATTTTTCCGCCGCCCATAAACTGATAAAAGTTACTCCAGCTATACGAAAATGGCGCCAGTAAATTCAGTGAAAAGAACGACATATTACTCAAAAACACAACCGGAGCCAGGGCAAACATGATGTCCACCTTTTGGTTATATTCCGGACGGACCGACATGCAAACAAAGTACATGGTGCATCCCATACTATGCCCGATATAGTGCAGCTTTGGCGCGCCCGTATGATTTAAAATGTAATCGATTTTCGCGGGCAGGTCGTAAACGCCCATTTCGTGCCAACTAAAGTCCCAATAGTCTTTTGAGCTGTGTTGTTTATTGGGATTTGCGTGGCCGAGGGAGTAGGAGGTTCCGCGTACGTTTCCCATCCAAACGTCGTAGCCCAAGGACGATAAGCGATATGCCAGAGCGCTTTCGATGGAGGGAAGTATCCAGTTTACGGAAGAGCCCATGTTTCCGTGTTGCAGGAGTACCGGAAGGTTTCTGGTGGAACCGGTGAGCTGACTAGGAATTCGGTGCAGTTCGAGTATGTACCCATCTTCGGTGGTCACGTAGTGGAGTTGTGGCTGAAACCCGAAGAATTTTATAATTCCGGGCTGAAATATGAAAAAAACAGGTTCATAATTTTTACCGGTTTTGTATTCCGAGTTAAGAACTTAGAATATTAAAAATGCATTTACAGCTTTTAGATGAATCTCGGGAAAATTTGCTTGGAGACCTGTTGGAGAATCAAAACATGCCTCCATTTCCAGCCCTGTCGTATCTGAACTATTTGAGTTGAGCTTTAGAAACTCGGGTTCAATGAAAACGTTGTTTATAGAGGAACCAGAAACCAGAGATATAAATGCAAGTAGCAGCAAAATGGATTTCCGTCCAAGTTGAGCCACGGGGCAATACGAGACTTGCATTTTACAGCAATAAAAAGCATTCACAAACACAATTGGAAAGTGACAATTAGTTTTTTTTTAACTTTTGACCACTGCTATGTATCCATTGACAAAACAATATTTTAAATATTGCTGATTCTTAAGAAACTTGACAAATACTGATAACTATGGGTGCTCATGCGATGCATGTACGAAACTGTCACTGAAATGAGCTCGTTTGAGATTATGATCGCTGTAGTGAAAATCGTGACCAATGCTACCTGATCCCTACCTATTGACCCATTTGCCTATAATTTTGTGTTGAGTGTGCAGAGCAATGATTAACGGTAGCTGCAGCCTCATTAGCTGGACCAACAAAGCAGCTCTATCCAATTTTCAGTCACTAATGACTTGGATTACGGCAGGAAAACAGGATGAAGCCAGGTCAGGATTTCAGACATAAGCAAACCGAAACTAAGCACGCTTAAGTATGTAAAATAGGAGATGTATCTCCTTAACATGCCATTAGGACAATAATTATAAATACATTTACTTGCTCGTCAACAGTCACATGGATTTAAGGAAGAAAAGGATACCGACTTTTTGTAAGCATTATTGGAAATAAGTATGTGTTCGTTTGTCTATGATCGTTACGATTAACTATACAAATTGAGAGTAGTTTGCAACAATAAAAATGTTCGTCGTCCAGGTAGTTTTCAAAAAAATGGTCGATGGTAATTATGTATTTTTTATTTTCCTACTTTCATTTGTATTGTCTAAGAGTACAAAAATATTATGACATTTTGTAAGCTATCTCATACAGTAGCTACTACGAGTTGTATTGATTTATTATAGTATTTTTTAATAAAATATAATTAATGAAATGTAACGTATATATGTAGTTATATATTATGGCCACTTTTTCAGTCATTGATTATTATAAGCTGATTAATTGTCAGTTTTAAGCTCACTTGGAAGACATACCCGTATAATGTGTAAACTTTAAATATAATCCTAGTGAAATAATAATAGGAACAAGTTCATGCTTAACTAATCTCTATAATCGAAACTAACTTTAACCGGAGATTAAGAGAGCCCTCCAGTTTCTAAAAAAAACGATACCACTTCAACGGTTCAATTCACCCCATTTTGCCCCACCGGCTCCGGCCATGATTCTTTCGTGTAATCATAAATCTCAGTATCACGGCATCTCAAAATGCTACTTTTGACAATGTCTTGAGTGGGAATAATGACCGGAGCTTTAAACACTTCCCTATCGTCCTCATCGTCTTCATCAATTTCTTCAGGACAATCCGGTGGACTGGTTCCAGGGCCCAGTTTGGCCTGCACCACGAATCTCTCCCGAGTTGCCTGGAACTCCTTTTCATAACTATTCACGTCCAACGCGACCATTGGAGTCGGGTAAATTTTGCGGGGCCTCCAAGGAAACTCCTGCAACACCTCCATTTCCAAACTGCCATCCTGATTGCGCGAGTTACGGGGGTCACCATTCATGACAGGTCTGGGATCCTCGTCGATAACCAACTTGTCCGAGTCGCCGGAGTCCTTGTCGCTGTCCTCGTTCTCGTCTTCTGAATTAAATTGAATGGAGATCCACTTTTCCTTGACAAGACCGCATCTGGAGTAATCCTCGGCATCGGGTGAGTAAAAGATTGTTTCCTTCCGCCCGTCACTCCCAAACCATGTCACAATTTTCTTGGGCTTGCCGAGATCCTTTCCAATGTTGTTCAAAATGATAGTTGTGCCAATTTCCGCCAATGACCTTGGAGTCAGAGTCCTCGGGTCCTTCGGAAATGGCGCTTGGTGTAGTTTAAGCTGAGGTTGCTTTCGTGGAGGCTTCAAACAGCTAGTGGGGGTTCGATAAGCAGTCGCCTCCTTAATTTCCTCCGATTTCTTTCTCCGATAAACTTCCTTAGCGTCCTCCGCCTCCTTCCTCTGTTCCACCTCCTTGGCAACTTCCTTCTCCTTTCTCCGCTCTATGTTCTTGATGGCTTCCACCTCCTTCTTCCGTTCCACCTCCTTCTTCCGTTCCACCTCCTTGATGGCTTCCACCTCCTTCCTCCGTTCTACCTCCTTCCTCCGTTCTACCTCCTTGATGGCTTCCACCTCTTTCAGCCGTTCCTCCTTCCTCTTTCGTTCCACCTCCATGACGATTTCCATCTCTTTCCTGCGTTCAACCTCCTTGGCGACCTCCACCTCCATCCTGATTTCTGCCTCCTTTCTCACTGCCTCGTCCCCCTTCTTCCCCTTGGCTGGAAGAATCCCAGGTTTTTGGAGCTTCTTGGGAGGCGCCTCAATGGTATTGGAACATGACGGGGATGACGATGACGACGTGTTCAGCATTTCCTCCAAAAGACGGTCAGATCTACTCAGCGGCCGTGGCCGCGGCGTTACAAATCCCTTAGGCTTATCTGCTTTCCTGGGCTTCTCGGAGATGACCTCTTCTTCCGCCGCCGTGATTTTCCCATTCGTCGCACTAATTGCAGGCGCCGGAGGAGCGGGAGTTTCCTCCTCGTCATCAGAAATTGTGATGACGTCAATCTCCATTGATTCCTCGTCGCTTACGCAACAGGTCAGTCTTTCCGTTTCTTCAGATTGCTTTTGCTGACCATTAGGCAACATCGCCTCCACGTCCACCTCTTGCTTCACACAAACAGTCTGTTCCTGGTTGCCTTCCTTCACAACTGAAGGTTCTTGTGCTGGAGGGGATGGAGGAGGTGGAGGCATAATGGCTAGTAAAGGTGAACGGACTTCTGGTAGAGGTGGAGGAGGACGCTGACGTGCCCTCACTCTAATCGTCCTGACGGTCCCGCCCAACGCCAGGA
The DNA here is from genome assembly GCA_004115045.4 of Sinella curviseta. NCBI lineage: Eukaryota > Metazoa > Arthropoda > Collembola > Entomobryomorpha > Entomobryidae > Sinella > Sinella curviseta. The sequence continues at coordinate 18,190,096 of CM023203.3, forward strand.
AAGCTAGTCCCGGCCTCCCCATGTCCAACGCTAGGCTCCCCGTGACGCCATTTTCCGTCTCGAATGGAACCCTCCGAGGATCAGCTTCCTCCTCCTGGAGGTCGCTAGACAGATATAGCTGCTGTTTAATCCTGAGCCACCTCGCAAACACCTCCGCAGCTTTCCACTTCAAGCTATGCGTGTCATCTGGCTCAAAACCCGCCTGGACTCCGTATTTGTGTAGTCGCCTTAGAAACTCGTTGACCGTGGACACGAGTCCGTTGGCATTTTCCACCAGCTGGGTGGCGGGAGTGGGCATCGCTAGAAACGTATCCAGGAGGCGTTTAATGACGGGAACGTCCTTGGAGGCAATCGCGCTTCGCGTCCATTCATTCAGCAGCCTCCATCCTCCATTCTCTAACAATCTAAACCAAAAGTAATGTTTACAAATTATGTAACTGCTGTTAATTAAGTGTTAATTTTGTAATTTGGCTTACAATAACTGTGCGCTTTGTCCAGAATTCTGAAATATTTCAATTTCCTCGCTAATCGTAAGTTTGTGCTGTCCGGGCAACGAGGGCGTCTTCCAGGTCACCACTTCCATGTGGCCCTTCTGGTTATCCCCAGAAGTCATGTTTCCGACTTTAAAAAAAAAATAAGCGAAAGGTCAAAAGCTTTGCTCCAACTCTAATTTAAGGTAAACATTTAATCCAGCCATTACAAATTGCAATTAATCGACACTTTAATGAACAAAGTTTAATTTAATTACCTTGTTGAAAAACGCAAGTCTCCTCGAAGCTGAGCGGCCAGCAGAGGAGAATTACTTGTTTGTCAGCTTTTTAGCTCCAACATTTATAAATCTATGCTCCCAAGTGACTTTTAACACTAATTACTACACATGGAATAATTATTAAGATAACTGTCTAACCTGAACCGGCAAACTAATTATATGTGGTACTATGTTTTCAATTAAATTAGTTTCTTGTTTTTTGGTTAAGTCTGACCTGCGCCGGCATACAAAAAAAAAGTTCCCGAAAGCTGCTTTGCTCTTGTTTTTGTTTTGATTTTTTTACACGAGTTTATCGTGTTCGTGTATCCGATACACTTATAAGCCTTGCAACTTGTAGGCGAGCACGTACACTGAATGCAACTGCCCGGCTGACTCACTACTTGTTGCACGCTTTTTCTCTGCTGCCTGTGGTGTGCCAGCAACGATTAAGTAGCGAAAGCTATTGAGCTACTTTATGTGAATGTCTGTTAGTATGTCTGTCTGTCTGTCGGCACGATAATCAGAAACCGTAATCGCTATTTCAAATCTGTGTTCACCAATCGATATATAATCATAAGAGTAAGGTTCGATTAAAGTTCGATTTTGAGCAAAATCGGTCCACGCTAACCGTTAGAAGCGGTTACGATTTCAAAATTTCATTATGACATCATATGCACGTTGCATATGATTTATATTGCATTTTCAGTCAGAAACAAGAATCCGGTGTCGGATTTAGTAATTTCCTTATACTTTTTTTTAATTTGATGTTTTTCAGCACACGAAAATATCTTTAGAATATGATTGTGTGCACGTTTGTATATTTAATGCACTATTTTTCCTCTGCTGTCGCTACTTTTCTATATTTGGATACTTCGGTTCACCATTGTTCATGAACGGCATTTACAAAAATTTACAAACTATCCACCAAAATTGTTTTAGATCTTCACGGCAACTTTATTTAGATAGTGCATAGAAAAACAGGATACGAAATAATTGATATGTTGTCAAGACGATTTAGTTAATTATCATTCCGATTGATAATTATGATGTGTGTGCATTTGTGAGTCACAAAATTTTGACACAAAAAGTTTTCATCTAATATGTTTTCATTGTTTGTCTCTTTCGCTAAATTCATAGATTGGCGTTGAGTAGTATTTTAAAAATAGGCTCGAGCGTTTAGTCTGAAAGTGTATTTCGGATTGGATGAGTCAGAGAAGAGAAAGTGTGCCAGGTAATGTATACGTGCACTTGAATAGCCATTGTTTCAACAAAGAGCTGTAAAAAGAAGCTACCTAAAAAATAAGTTGCTTTGGAATCTCGAATTTGTCGTATAGGAAAACACGTAGATATTCATTAGTATTGACGCGACTTTACGTTTTTCCTTGCTGACAGTCAATGAATAAACAAACAGGTGAATCCATTTACTATAATCAATTCATATCTAATATATTAATTTGTGTCTGACGACGGCCTTGGTTTTTTCCAAAGTAGATAGCTCATCTTTTGTTCTCAGCAAAATATCAAGCATTTTATGATCATTTGAGGTGATTTGTCTTAATAACCGTTCTGCGTCGTCTTGATGTAGCAAGGCGGAATTGGAATTTAATGTGGATACCAAATTAATCAATCAATCATATTTATTACCCAAAACTAATAAATAATGCACAATAAAACGTACGAGTCCGATGACGAATCAGTAATAAGGTACGGAATTTCACTAACTTTTCGCACTGTCGCCGAAAAACTAACTAATTTTGTCAATGGCATACAAGGTTAGAAATATAATATAATGAGTTATAATAATAGCAGCCAATCCCCTGGTATATCGGTTCGGACTGGAGGAAATAGAACCTCACGTTCTCGTAGCGATAGCCATAGGGATTCGCCGTCAATTGACAACAAAAAGAGAGATTTCCCGTCGGATGATAAGAAGCTTCTAAGCTGTTATCAGGGGAGGGATAAGCGCTATTTGCGATGGCAGGTAAATAATATACATCATATCTTGTTTGCTATGGCGGCATTAAGGACTGTCAAAAATTTTATTATATATTGACTCGGTATTTTGTGATTTAAAAAGGTAATATATGAACAGAAGAAGGAGAGAGACAGTAAGCGATACAAACGGCAAGAGCAGACGCCTGAGCATAATCGCCCTAGATTCCTAAACAAGTCAACCCAAACTGACGCCTACGTTGTCATGGAATCATTCTCTTTGCTACCCATGATTCTTAACGGAAATATTCCGAGTGAATTTGTAGAAGACGTCTTGGTTTCCTCGTCGGAATCCCCGAAAATAAAATGCGTAGAAAATATAGTCGCTACTTCGCCCATACAACCTTGCTCGTCGTCACAGGAATCACAGGTGTCATTGAACGCCTTGTCGCCTTCGGTACTTCCGCCCATCACCCCATGTCTTCAGGGAGCCTGTCGGTTTGCCGGTGTTTTTAGAGACGAAGATAATCCAGTTTGGCTGGGATGCAAGTACAGAGAGGGTCCAACTGGGGCACCCTGCAAATACTGGGTTCACGCAAAGTGTCACGGATTTCCTAGAATGAGTCAACGGGTAGCCAAACTAGCAAAATATTTTCGGTGTCCTCGTCATTTGGAATGAAATTAAATTTAGGCAGGTTTAGTGTTTTTTAAGCAGAATACTGATTTTATTGACTTTTTTGATGGACGTTTGGAAATAAAGGAACAATTTTGGAAAATAGTTGATTTATAATTGTTGATAATTATTCCTCTTTGCCTTTGCCGCCTTTTCCCTTGCCCTTGCCTTTCCCTTTACCTTTGCCCTTTCCTTTGCCCTTTCCCTCGGATTTCTCCTTTCCCTTGTCGCTGGCGTTTTCGCTCGCTTGGGCCATCATGGGGGAATTCAGGTCACCTGCATTGTCAGCTCCGCCAGATAGTGCCGATTGTTCCAATTCAGGGGATGGATTTGCCTGAATTAAACATTTTCAGGAGTGATTACAATTTGCAGGGGGAATGTACGTTACCTGGAAATATTTTTACTAATTTTTATACAAGTCGTTTCTTACCTCGACCAAGGCAATCACAAACAGAGTGGCGATCAGTAGCACGGCGAAACGCATTTTGATATATTTTATTTGTGTTTTGATTACTCAAGTGGAAACGTGATTTGTTGAGGGCGGTTTAGAATACTGTGAGGATTTGTTGGATGCGCCACCAATTTTATACAAAATATTAGATATTTGGTATAATAGCAGGATCGTGTTGTAACAGAAAGCAATCATCAATAATTTCGCATTGAATAACATTTTCATTTTCATTAATCATTTCTTATTGTTGGATCGCAGACAAATATTTTTGTTTGACAATGTGTATTTTGAAACACGCTACTCGGAACCTCGAATCATATTTCAGGGACTTCCAGAACAAAACAATTTGTTGGATTAATCCAGTTAATAAATTGGTATTTCTTTATGACAAACATTGCATGTGATTCTAAATAGGAATATTTGTTTGTGCTTCTGCTTTACAAATTATGGTGTGTATTTTACTCATTCAGTTTTGCTCACTGCAATTTTGAAAAAAAAAACACTTTCAAAAGTTGCACGATATGCGACATTCACCACATATTTGCTTTTGATAGAGATTATTGAATGACATTTCATATCATTATTCCTTTGACCAGGATTTCATCTGCGTCGTAGCTCACAATGGTACATTATATTCTTTCAGCTATATAGAAAACAACGTCGGTGGCCATCCAAGCCAAAGTAATACGCTAGTCAGCAGCATACTAAATACCTTGCGTTTCGTTCCATCTTACACTGAGCATTTATCATTGACATATTTTGAATACAACAAACAAATTCAGAATGCTTGGTAATTGATGCTTATCCACCTATGGTATTCCTTGCAAATAATATTTGCACCTGCATTTAATTTGTAAGATGGGACATTGTGCAATGAATTTACCGTAACTTCCGTTAAATACTTTATCACCAAAACCTAATTCCACATCCCTAAATGCTAGGAGAACCCATGGATTGTCCATATTATGCCGTTCGTTCGTACTCTGCTGGCGTTGATATCATGCACACCAGAATGGATGAGATAAGCATTTTTATGACCACTCTACATGGTGTTTATTGTATTTTTAAAATGTTAAAATATTTTACCAGTGGAAACAGTTGAGTAATTCCACAGAAATATGCTTGAACTTTTGTGAACTTTTCCAAGTGGATAATTATGTTAGGAGTTCATAACATGCGGTTCTCTGAATTTGCTAATCCATATGATACTGTTTAAACTTTTTGGCTCATTAGTTCGATTTACGGGCACTTTCGATCTCTTGAGGTGAGGTTAGTTTTTTATTTATGTTGATGTTAATCCACTGGCAATTGAATGTCTGCAGGGCAAATAATTTGCAACATTAAGTCGGTGTGCGCCGCCAAAGCATCAAAATTCCGTATTCTAGGAAAGTAAGCATATGCACAAATTTATTATCGTTGACATTCAACGGTTCTAATGAATTACTAAGCTTGTCAATGTACAATAGTTTTGTGAAATAAAATCTAAATTATCGTTTGATTAGCTTGTGTGAAAACATGCGCAGCAAGACTATCCCTAATTTGTATATAAGAGGGCGGACAGTTTCCGTCTTTCATCCGCAGAAATAGATTCAATCTCAACAATAAAAAACATCTCCCTTCATTTAACTATCCATCCAATTTTACAAAGAAAACATCTTAGCAAAATGTCGAATCAAATTTTTGTATTTTTAGTTGCCTTAACGGTCCCATTCTCCTTTGGTAAGTAGACTCCTATGTATGTATTTCTGCATCCATATAATATGGATATGTTAAAAGTGGGAAACTATTGGTGAATTTTTTTAGCTCTTCCGCAACGGGATGCTTCAACGCTCATCGTTGGGGGCGTTGAGGCCAGAAGGGGAGAATTTCCGTGGCTAGTTGACCTTCGACTCGGCTCCCATTCTTGCGCTGCTAGTATTGTAAATTCTGAATGGGTTGTCACTGCTGCTCACTGCGCCACACGTGTCCCAAGTGATTACACTCTTGTCGCCGGCGATCATAACCTGAATGTCGCTGAGGGATCCGAGCAATCACGCAAGGTGACACGAGTAGTAATTCATCCATCCTACAACACACCGTAAGAATTACCAAAATAATATATGCCCGCCCAGAATATATTTCCAACAACCTATTGTCGCATTTACATTAGCTTAATTGGACATTATTGTATTTTTCACAGCGTAAGTTATGCTAACGACGTTGCACTCATGAAGGTCACTCCACCTTTCAATTTTAACGAATTTGTTAAATCAGCGACCTTGCCACCGGCTGGATTTTCTCCTACAAGTAGCATGACCGTGGCAGGTTGGGGACGTCAATCGGAAGGAGGTGTATCCAGTCCAGTGCTTCTCAAGGTCACCGTTCCGTACATTCCCGATAACCAGTGCCGCACTTCCTATGGCACTGACCGTGTACTCGATTCCATGATTTGCGCTGGTGTTGTTGGAGTTGGAGGAAAGGACGCCTGTCAGGGCGATTCTGGTGGTCCCCTCATGTGCAATAATTTCCTATGTGGCATTGTTTCCTGGGGTAGAGGATGCGCTCAGCCAAATTATCCCGGAGTTTATACCGAAGTTTCCTACTTTACAAGCTGGATCAATTCTATCATCAACAACTGATCAATTAACTTTTAATTGTTCACTAGTTTTCAGTACAGAGACATTACATGTGTTTGGCACGTACAGAAAAAAGCGGATAGTGAATATATGTCAAGAATATTGCAATTAATTCAATTGGCAATCGATTTAAATTAAATAAGCAAATTCAGTTATGTAAAGATACATCATCAACACCATTACATTTACTTCTCGTCCCCATAAAAGCAAATCCATTAATCTTTAATTTAGTAAGCGATTCGGTCATATATACTTCTCATGGCTTCATCAAATATTTCTTGAACTCCCAACGCAAAAGCAGCAATTTAGGATGAGATGGTGTTTGGTCTAATGAAATGTTACAATGTTGGGTAATCATCTACTCTTGACAATCGGAAAAGCCTGATCTTCAGTACGATAATGCTCATCCAACATAGGTTGCTTGCTGCATGATTCGTTGCATGTTGTGACATATCTCGCAAATAGTATCACATGTCAGTGAAAATACATTCCTCGAAAACACCATTGTTCTCACGTGTCTGATATGGTCCAAAATGTATTACCCGATTTGCTATTGGGTTTGTCACTCCAACAAACAATTAATTATCTAAGATATATATTTATTTTGAAACAGCTATATGAATGACTTCTGGACAGCGTCTGCTATCTCAACCGTCCCGTTGACAAACAATGGTAACCTTGATTGACAGATGTAATGCCACTTGAGAAATTTAGTGTCAATAGGTAATTTATTAATAGCGATGAATGGCATGTGTCTCACCAGCATTAACGTCGACTTGGAGCATAGTCCAACGATAACATGAAATATCTCATCAAAATAATACATCACCTCACACTGTATAATTAATTATGATGACAGTCTCATTGATAACAAATACGTGATTCGATGAGAATTGTAAAATGAGCGTATAGCTATTTGGGGATTGAGTTGGGACCTAGCATTCCAATTTCACCTGTGCAGCAGTCACAAGCAACAACAACTTTGACCATTTTTAAGCAGAAAAACAAAGGGAAATACAATGGCTCGTTTTTCATACCTTCTGGTTTCATTAGCCCTTATTGGGACGTCCCTCGCCGGGGTTAGCGTTATCAAGGAAGGGGAATATCTACTCGAGTGGGACGTCGCGGCCGGAAATCTAACGGTAACCGCAACTGCAAAAACTCTGGGCTACGTCGGCTTCGGACTGTCTCCATTTGGTGGCATGGCTGAAGCTGATGTTATTATGGCTGGACGTAACTCCGATGGTAGTGGCTACCTTGTGGTAAGATTTAAATAGCATTTAGTATAGCTTCCTATTAACCTGTTCGATATTCAATTTGTAAGAAATTAATAAAATAAAATACTTTGCAAAACTTAGGATGCATATGCATTTTCTGAAGCAAATCCACTGATTGATGACATCCAAAATGTTCATCTGATCAGCGCCACCGAAAATGCTACTCACACTTCAGTTACTTGGACAAGAAAGTTGGACACTGGTGATGTTGCTCAGGATCGTCCTGTTCTTGTAAGTATATCACAAAATCATTACCACTATAGAGCATTCTGTATTGGTTATGTGTGCAATGGAAAGTTAGCGTCCACTTTGTATCGTCTTGGTTTTTTTGTAGAATGAAACCCAAAACATTATCTGGTCATGGGGACCCACCGACAACTTCCAGTACCACGGTCCCAACCGAGGAGTCGTTACCCTGAACCTTGTTGCAAACTAGCAGCAACGTTTCATAGTGCACTAAACTATCAACATATTTTAGTCCATATGCAAGCGACAAAATTAATATTATATTAAGCAAAAATAAATAAAAACGTTTTGAAACAAGAATTTGTGTGAATTATTACGGCACTATACATATTCATTACATGTTTGATCTTATATCAACGCACACCGTATCGCATTTTATGACAAGTTTAAGTAACAGTACGTTCCAAAAAAAAGAAGGAAGAGTGGTGAAGAGTTTTGTGAAACATATGCATCTTTTTCTGAAGACATTTCAACTTTAAGAGCATAAGCATAAGGGAAAGGTCTTAAGGTGTTTGCCGACGGTGACGGGAAACGAGAACGAACGGTATTAAAGAAAGTCATCTGCATAACTTTTCATTAGTATGTTCCAACTCATCTTCCGTTCAACACCTCCTTTATACTCGTGCCCATTGCTGCAAAATCCACATCACAAGATACGCAATTTTTAATGTGCGTGTACAAACGTGCGTGTAAACGAAATTGAAAATGGAACATCTACCTAAAAACCACACTATATATTCATCTGGCGAGGACTTGCTGAGACACTCATTGGCATGGACTATAGCCTTCATAATCCTCCACGCCATAATTTTCGTGTCAGGATTAATCGGGAATTCCCTAGTGGTATTGGTAATTTATCGAAAGTCGAAAATGCGGAGTGTGAACGCAGTGTTTACCTTCAATCTGGCAGTTGCAGACTTGCTCGAGATTCTTGTCTGCATTCCCGCTAATCTTGCCGCAACAATTTTTACACGTAAGCATTCCATCGAAAACTTAACTTAAGTTTTGAATGTTTTAATGACAACTCAGGTTTGCCTTTGTTGCTACAGCTTGGCTGTTGGGATCCTTTCTGTGCACCGGATTATCATACTTTCAGCACGCCTCAATGTTTGCCTCAGCTTATTCGCTTGTCGCCATTTCCGTTGACAGGTATATAGAAATAGTTAGTGACCAATCCCTGAAACAATGTATTTATATCGCTTGGGTCGTTACAGGTGTCATGGCTTGTACCATCCCATGAGACTGGGTCAAAATCTATCCAACCGTAACGTCATTCTACTCATTTCTTCCATATGGTTGACTGCTGCTGGTGCCACGCTACCATCCCTGTTTGCATTCCAACTTGTCCAGGAAGAAGATTCCCGAATTATGGGTTCATTTTGCGTCGAGCTGTGGGAAAACAATACACAAGAAAAGTATTTCTACTTAATGTGCGACGTAATTGGCTGCTGTGGTCTGCCACTCGTTGTAATATCTGTTGCCAATCTACTCATTTGGGGCAAAGTGTCCCATCGACAACTTCCCGAGAACTCTGCTTCCACCAGCAACATTGCCCAGTTGCATCAAAAAACAAAAAGGAAGGTGGCGAGAGTGCTTTCCACGGTCACACTGGCGTTTGTGGTCACTCGGCTGCCTTTGTTGATTGTTGTCACCCGAGTTAAAATACTTTCATCCATTCCATTTGGAGATACGGAGGCGGATATTCTTAACGTTTTCATTCCAGTAGCTCACCTGCTTGAATTACTAAACAGCACGGTAAACCCGCTCATTTACGGATGTCTAAACAGCGGATTTCGAAAAATGGTTAAGGCTTCGAAAGGCAGAAAATTTAGTTTTAATGGCACTAATCATTGCAGAAAGTCGATCAGTTATAAAAACGACAAACCCGTGTGTGCAAACGGGCTCGTCTTATCCCTTGCGTGTAGCAACAATTCCAGGAGCCTGCCGTGCATACGCAAAAGTTCCAGAGTTCAAAACGCTGAAAGTTATTTACTTTTTCCGAGCAGCGTGAATATAAAGCGTTCTCACACTTTCACATTTGGGCAATTTTCCTTGATTGATATATAAAGCTATCAGTACGCGTTCGTCATGCAACTTTCAAATTGATACAATACAATACATTGATAGTGTTAAACCAAATAGGTGCAGGTTTGAGTAGATTTTGTCTTTGAACAAATAGTGCGTTGACCTTAAGGAAGAAATGTTATGAAACCTGGGTAAATTGCGTTTTGAAAGGTCCTACCAGAAATAGCATTCAATGGCGTGTATTTTGATATTTGGATATTGTGAAAAGGTAATCAAACTGTGTTCATTCCAGGAATCACATAAGGAAGCTAACCTTCGGCGTCTGGCAAAGCGACGAGTAAACTTCCGAAGAACCTAATACATTTCTTCTCGTTCACACGTGTACATATTATATACATAATAGAAAATAATATAGCATAATGTTTCGAGTATGGATGATTCAGTCATAACTCATTGTGCAGTTGTGTTTTGTGCTGAGTTCGATCAAAGAAATTGTTTTATGAATGATGTTAATATTAAAATGTGAAAATATCGAGGAAGGTAAAATTAATAATGTACATAAATATTCTAACGTCCTCATATTTCCATTTCTCTTGGGATCAAGGAAATTGTTTACACTTGTTGCCCAGTGTTAAATTCATACAGCATAGGATAATGTGTGAAAGCCGAACACGTACACATTTGCTGGAGTATGTCAGAATACGTCAATCTTACACAATACCCGGAAGTTAATATGTGCAATACTTCTAACGGGAATGCAATTTGTACTATTTCCCTCTGTACGAAAGATACTAAGCATTGTCAATGATGTCATCATCATCATATTGATTAATATACTCTACTGTAGAAGGCTATGAACAAGCCCGTAAAATAGATTTAACAATAAGATATTGGTTTTAATGAAAACAATGCTATGCTACACATGTATTAGCAAATATGTTGGGAATTGAAATTGTATTCGTGTGTAATAAAATGCATTTTTTGGGGTTCATTGAACAACTAGCTATTATATATATGATATTCAATAAATACATTCTTTGTGTTCGGCGCAATCATCATTCTTTGATTTTTCAACTCGACATTATTATTTATGCTATAAACATTGTGATGTTAACGTCGCATGAATAGCATAGTAAATGTCAATTCCGCTACCGTCATAATTTCCGCATGTTTCCAAAAATGGGATTTTCATTATGATCTACTGTTTGTACTTGAATCTACTATATTTCATGATTAATGCAAATAGAGTCACTTATTTCAAATGAGGGGTAATTTGAGTTTCGTTTGTCTCAGCTTAGATTACAACTTTTCTTCAAACGTTCTCATACCAATTTCTATGAGAAGGAACTCACACATTTTTAGCTTGTGGCTGCCTATGTAGATAAAGCCGTGAACAGTTGTTGACCTTGTGCCATAGTTTGTTTCGGCCAGGCCCTTCTTAGCTCTAAATTTAAAAAATCCAAAAGGTTACATTTAATTTTCATCAGCTTTGGACCAAGGAATCGCATGTTAGATGGGTCCCATGTAGGAGCAAATATTACTATTGTCCCACTTCTAAGCATGAAACTCATTTGTTGCATCACAATCATCATAGACCTCGAGAACAACAGAAGCGTACCTACAGCTTTGCAGCACGACATATATAAACAGCGTTACAAAATATATCCTTTCTGCTTTCGCCACACCAAACGTCATACCTGGAAGCTCTAGACTGGAACTTCAGACATGATATAATTCGCATCTGGGATAACATTAATGTTACTCGAGCTAAATGTGTCAATGCCATCTGCATAAAAAATATTATTGCCGTGTAGATTGAAATGATCTATAATTACTGTATATTCGTGAGAAGTGGCATGAAAATTGCTATACTTTTAATTTTTACTACGGCAACAGCAACTGAAATAATGTACGCACTCCCTTGCCAATACCCACATTTCCTTTTTTTTATTTAGTTACGAAATTAGTTACATCAATTTCTACTCTGTCGTCAGTGGAAAGATATGGAATATGTTAGATGTGGCTGCACCATGTCTCCCGGTAGGCAGAGATTCTTCTTTTTCACGAGAGTGGCTACATATTAAAAATTGACAAAATTAAATGTATGTCTGCTATCAACATGACAATGTTCATAAAGCGGTATATTTTTCAGGGACAGAGTATTGCAATGAAGGAAGACTCCTACATATACAACTGTGCGTTCCACCCACTGTAACATTTCGAGTGAGGGAAAAAGATATTACAATAATTTGTGTTTTATATTAAATAATAAGTGATTTGTAAGTAGAAGCCCTCAGCATTAACAGATATAAAAAGGTTGACAATATTTGTTTTGATATTTCCATAATGCGTACGAATTTCCTCACATTTGCAATTTTAATACATCATAAAGGAAACAACAGATAACTCTGTGGACGCGGCGAATATTTATGCTAAAATTCTCCCACCCACATAAATTTTAGCACTGCTGAGATGTTTGTAACGAAATTCATATATCCCGACTTATAACTGCACACCTACACAATCCATTGCCACCGGCTTCTACGCAAAGAGTACATGTAGAGCAATTCTAATGCCATTCTGTGTGCTTCGTTCCTTTTTTCCAAGCCCGTTAGCGTATCTTCTCTTTGAAGTTAAAAGGTATGCTCTCATCATATCATGTCATTTGCATTAGAAAGCGACCTTTTAAGCCACTCCGCGCTTCCCACCACAAGCACGTAATTGCGTACATACGGCGTTGCTCAATATTTGTTTACTGATGGCGAAGTTGAGAAATTTTTGTCGTTTCAGGTGGGCAACGTAAGGTTGATTGATGCAACTCGTATGTAAAGCAGGGTAAAGGTAAACGTAGAAAGAGAAATAAAAGATTCGGAAATTGCGTTGATGTTTTCAGTTCGCATCTGTGGTCCAAAAGGAAAGCAACTGAGATTGTTTGCATTTCGTTCTCTTTCTTCTACTTTCACCTGTACTGCCTTTGCACGCTTAACGCAAAGGTTCATTGGAAGTGCGAACATTATTTCGTCTGTACAGTATGCCTTATAAAATGGGCATTCCGTTTGAGAGGTCGATATCGTCGCATCTAAGTTCATTAGGATCCGATTTGAACAAGGGTAAGTGGAGAAAATAAATCAGTTCTAAAACAGTGCTCGAAAGTCAATCCTCAATTTAGGCCAATATTTCGTGTAGATTGATTTATCTATATGCGATTTATGACTCATTTCATTTCAGGTAATTACAACAGTTTATATAATGGAGCAAAGCCACTAGCGTTTAAGGAAGTCGTTGGATATGGAGGGAAAACAAAGACATTTTTCAGTGACCAATTCGTCCCGCTTAATTATGGTCAGGATTTGGCTCATAGATTGGCGTTCGTCGTGTTGATATTGGCTTTAATTGTATTGATACTGGCGTTGGTTGTGTTCCTCATTGCGGCAATCCTAAAGTGCCTGAGATGGGGACTGGGCTGGTGCAAAAACTTGGAGGTTACGGAACAAGAATATGATGAGGAGTCCTGTTCTGAGTATAGCGTGGTCAACGAAAGGTGGAAATAACGAATTTGCGTCTAACAGTTGAAATTCTGAATAGACGCTCGTGTACATTTAACTGCGAAACGTATTGTTTATACTACTGTGAATATTTTGATAACATACCTACTGATAAGTAAAATGGTTTTGAAATTTAATTATATTTGAGTGTATATGAAAACATTTGTATTTATCTCTTTTTGCGCCATATAAGTAGCTTTTATGCCAAAAACGTGAAAGAAACTAAACCTTTGCCAATAATTATAATTTGTATTCGCGCGAGTTATAGTATACTATGTAACAATAGCATAAGAACGTCAACGAAGTACATAAAAACAAATAAATACAATGTTAATTGGTTAAATTGTTTTTCTTGCCTTCCCGAAACGCGCATCATATCCGAAATTTCAAAGTCGAATGATTCCTCCGTCACTATTAATTATAATATACAAGTACACCCTGCCACTGCAGAGAAAAGCACCAAACCACTTGACAATGGATAAATACTTGGCTGCAAGTTCATGCCATCAAACATAAAAAATACGATGCCTAGATGATAAAGAGCTCTAGTCTCCGCTTTTGCATCCAAAACATGTGCCAGCGTTTTGTTCTACCATTTATTTACACAATGGGGCTATGATGAGATTGAATCATTGTCTCAGCTTTCGGCACTTGTCTTCAAACAGAACACAAATTGTTATGCACGTGAATACATTTTACCGTACTTCATTTCAAAAAAATACCACTGGAAGAAATCAATGTCATTTCGAAACATCGCAATAGTTAATACCAAAAGGCTTTCCTAGGTCACTAATGACAACCTGCAGTAAGAAGACATAATATATCATTATCAGTATCCTACTATGATATCCCGTACTTGATCTTAACTGTCGAGAAATAGATAAATTCTTGTAATTCTTGTTACCTGCGTTTGTCTCCAAACATGGTAAACCAAGATGACGCCAGCATTTAGTGTTTTCGATTGATCAATCTTACTAGATGCAATTGGTACAGAATGCATGAATCGTTACGCTGTGCAAATTGTATCCATAATTTATACCGATTGTAAGTGATGTGTACTTGAAATCAATTAAACTGATGGTATTAACTAACATTATGAGTATTAGCGCATTTTATATTTGCTTCTATGGCAGCCATGCCCTTCTAATACCAATCTTAATGCACACTACAGACGACTTTCATTAACATCTTTGACATGTTCATAACACTAAGCTTGCATGTACATGACTCATGTAACATGACGATGTGGGGAAGTAATAAGGTCAGTGATTCTGATATAGGGCATGCAATATGCTACCATGCAAATGCATCCGGAACCCTAGCAAGTGTATGCATTAAAACAAAGAAGTGATTTTGCATCATGGTTTATTTATTTGTTTCTTTGACGTCGCTTGTAAAGTAGCAAACCTTACGATAATATATATAGAACTTGTAATTGCGAAGGAAATGAGCATTTATTTCCAAAGTAGGCTACGTGTCATTTGTGTCTTTGCAAACAGTCCGCTTGCAGCTTCCGGAGAAGACGGATAAAAAAGCCATTAATGTTGCGTATACTTCAAATCGGCATGGAATTCGCGGATGAATAGAAATGCTAAGGATTTCAACATGGTCACGTACATCAGTTTTACAACGAAACGCATTTCTCGTTCCACTGCCTGAAGAGTATGTCGTTTACACCTATGACAGAAATCCATTCTATTCATGACATTCAGCATAAGTAATTATATTTCAGTTTGTATGCCTAACGTGGCTTACAATCAACTCCATATCTACCAATGAAACATTTCAAACTCTCATTTTAATGATGTAAAAAATATACCTACTAAACTAGCCCTAAAATTCATTTTTTAAGTGACCCGAGTCTCATCTCATATCTCCACTCATCTTTCACAACTTGTTGGGACAAAAAACGAGAAATGGATTGATTTCCACCACAATTGTCTTCTTTCGCAATCAACCCCGTCATCATTTTAAGAACTGAACAAAGCAAAGGCAGAAGCGTAAAGTGAAAAGGGATTTGAATTGAGCCTTCTTCCAAGGTAGCTCTCTAATTCTCCGATGACACAAAAACATCATGCCCTCCACTCCACCACCGCCAAATATTCCTCTAGCAGAAGAAGATCTGACATGTAATTCGACATGCTTTCACGCTACCGTCAACCCAGTGACAATATGAACGTTCCCCTGAGAGGGAGACGGAGAGAGAGAAGCTTGCCTCCAACAAGTAGTATGTATACAAAAAAATGGTTTTATTGACTATGCCAATTCCCCGAGAGATAAAGGATATTTTTTGAAAGGATTACATTAATGGACCCACAAGTAGGTATCTAGGTAGTGGCATGCTTTCACTTAAAATTGTTGCATTGCGTCACGAAAAAAGGGAGAGTGCCTTATTTACGCCACCCTTTCTTTTCTTCATCTTTCCAAACAATCTATGTTTCTCACAGGCCATGTAGCATTTTGCTCGATTGCAAGTTTTTTATCTGTTGCTCCCTTCTACATATTTTAAACATTTAGTTTCGCGTAATTAATATAATTTTTCCAGAACAATTATGGAGCCAGTTAACGTGTCATATTTGGGCAAAACTTTGCGCATGCCACCAATAAATTCCACATTGGCAAACAAGCAGTACCTGAGCTCAGCTTCAAAGTATCGGGATCATCGGACTTGTTCCAAGTGTCGGATGCGGGAACTGGAACTACCTGGTCCTCCCCTGATGCTACCAAAGCCATCCGAACCTTTGCCAAAGCTAACCACAAAGGCCCTGCAGGATCATCAAAGTTCTCTGTTGAAACCCAATACCCAGAGCAATTTGAAATGCTGGGAGTGGCTAAGCAAAATCGAGACCGTTCAGGAGGAAGATAAGCCAACAATAAAGGGTGCAAAAGTGGAAGAGCATGGCTTCGAGCGACCTTGGTGGATGTGGTGTATTTGTGGTGGGGAAATCATTGCCGCGATTTGGTATACTGGTCGCGTGACTCACGACATTTTGGAACGTCCTGGTTCTGGTAAGAATTGTTTTTTAATAAGTTTTACTGGAGAAAATGTTTCTGTAGAATAAGCATTTGTCGCAAAATATTTTCTGTAGATCCAAACATGTACATTTGGCAACTCTTCTTCACATTTCTATCCATTTTGGTTCGATTTGTGATGGGCATTGGACTGCTGGTTGGTTTAAAGAGTGTAAGGATTGACCACATTTCTTTTAAAAAAATAATTACAAATAGTTTAGTTTTTCAGGTTTGCAGAAAAGTGTCGTCTTATTTTTTGTAGGGAAGCGATCCCATAGCACGCTGGTATTGTAAGGTATGGATTGGCGGCCAGTGCGTCTTTTTTGGAATCAGCATCGTTGAGATTGTCGTCAGCAGTTACGACTACAGCTGGGCTCCTTCCTCACAAGAGGAGGAACACTTGGCCACAATCCTGACCCATGTCGTCATATTTACGTTGCGAGTGATTAGTTTCGCTCTGGTTCGGCAGTTCTGCGTCAAGTTGAAACCGACCGGGAAAAATGGGAGCTCATCCAATGGAGAGATATCTGCTGGATTAGAGCTGCGTCGAGATGGAGATTATGAAAACCAGAAGCGGGTTTTTGGAACTGGGGAAACCTCCTATTGTGGACCTCAAGTCGCACTGCTAATGTCAATGTAAATGCGTGGCGGCGTAAAAAGAAATTATTTTCAATGTCACCATTACGATTGTACCAGAATATTAGAAGGTAGATTACAATGAGTAATTGTTGGAGAAAAATGGATTGCAGAAGAACAATATTTGAGACTAATTAAGTACCTATGACAACTACTATCGTATATCGGAAACATGTATACCTGGGAAGTCTGTACCTACTAAATACACACATATATTTTAACGACATGAATACTTTTCAACTAAATTTATTCCAAATTTTGAAGGTCACCACAACGACCATGCGTTCATCTTTGGCCCTTTTCATTTATGAATAGCTGTTGTAATAATTGCATATACGCACACGTATGTTGGTACTCATATTTTGACAAGTTGTCTTTCTCCTAAAACAATTGACCATATCTGAAAACGTAATCGTGCACGTAGAATTGTTTGCAATAGCTTGTAATTATCATAAGTTGGGACTAGTTGACAATGTAAGTTTGGTGTATCTTCGTACGTCACCACCAGTTTGAAATATGAACTACAAATGAATGAATGTGGCATTTTGTAAAACATATTTAGGTTCTAATGTTAGGTTATAATATCGTGTAATGATAATGAGGGATAATTTCGATGTACAATTGTACAAGTTATTGTTCATGTTCTTATGTGCATAGACATATGTACCTATCTGAATATACGTATTCTGTATACATGTATATTATGCATACTCCAATATATGTAGTGGACTTGAAATTCATGTAAAATTCCGTTTATAGTACGGTAATAATTGTAAGTTTAAGTTTGCTTGTTGGAATCAATAAAAAATATTTAAAAAAAATATATGTTCTCCCTTCTAAAAACAAGAATATCTTTCCAACCAAAGCATTACTACAGTTTATTTTTTTCCTTGATGTTTGGCTGAGATTGGATGACTCACGTTTGCCAAAATTCCGTACAAAATATAAAACATATGCCTGATGGTCAAATATATTTGAGTATATTGTATATCCATTTGTGAGAATAAATATAATCTACTTAAAATCCTTTCTCTGCATACATTACAAAATTTGTGGAAAACATATTAAGCTATGAATAAGCTGGCGGAATGATGTAAAACATCGAAGGTTATTGAAATAGGTACAGAATATTGGAAATCCTCTTGTAATTCTTTTTCAAAATGTAAAAACTGTCCAAGAAAAATGCTGCTTTTATTTTAATTTGATATTGTTGGATTTTCTGTCTCTGTTTTCTGTAAAGCTTACATAAAATGGCTTAGTATATTTGAATATCGATAGTGGCGAAAATATTCTTACAATCACTGCACGAAAACTGTGCAATGAGCTAATGGAAAGCTTGGCAATGGTTCGTTGTAAAAGCACTGGATTGTTTCGAATTTTGAATTTAAGAGATGTAAAATTAAATTAAATTAAAAAACATTTTTTACCAGTTTGGTAAGAGTAAATAGTGATATTTAATAATTTATCATTAAAATATACTTAACTCAATTTCAAAAGTTAAAAACTTATATACAAAATATTCCAAAGTTATATGATTTTTGGACTGGCGCATGGCTTCAACTTTTTAAAATTTAAAACATTTTTTTGCTGAAAATTTCACTTCCTCAATTTCACATGAGCATAATATGCCATGGATTACTGCTGGTAATACTAGCATTGATTTTTAGTATGGCTCCATACATTTCACACAAATATGATACATTTCAGGATGTACGGGATTTAACGGAGGAGCGAATTTAACGTTACGCGCAGATATAACCGATTGTAATTTGAGGCTCAGTGGCATTTGCATAGTAAGGTGTGGTCTTTGTTTCCCAACATTCCGTGACAAGATTGCTGTTGAAAATACACGGGTCATTGTTGAGTAGCCGGATTACACATTCAAAATCCATCTTGGTAATTGCCATGGCAACGCCACTCCTGTGGAAGGCATATGAGCTAAACGACATCATTTTCACGAGATACACGTACAGACACGTCATGTCGATGGATATCTCCAAAGAAGAGTACGTATATGAGCGGACCAGACAAGTCTGATTCCATTCTATGCATCGTTTTCCATGGTTTTTGCTCAATTCCTCTTTTCCGCTTACGTCGTCTTGGAATATATTTTCAATCCAGCTGGAGCACTACCCCTGCCCATGATTTTGTTCAGTCTTGACGTATTCAGCTTGGCAGTACTTGTCATCGGAGCCAATCTGATAATCATCCTACATGGTCAAGAGATGATGGAAGTGTGCGCAAACAAATTCTACGAA
Source organism: Sinella curviseta (assembly GCA_004115045.4). Classification (NCBI taxonomy): domain Eukaryota; kingdom Metazoa; phylum Arthropoda; class Collembola; order Entomobryomorpha; family Entomobryidae; genus Sinella; species Sinella curviseta. The sequence continues at coordinate 18,209,514 of CM023203.3, forward strand.
TTTGACCGGAAAATCCGAAACGACCGCCGTGTCAAGGGATACGTTCTGAAGCTCTCATCAAAAAAACTGATCATCCGAGGTAGATACAATTCCAGATAATCTGGACCAGATTCAAGTTTATGAAAATGCAACATAAGAGACCGTATGTTTTAAAATTAACTCTTTTCATTCACCCTTTTTTTGCAGAAATAATCAGGACTCTCCATCGAGACAAGAATGCTGACATAATGGGACTACTAATGCATGGCATCATTGTCATTCTCTTTGTAGTCGGAATAATATTTGGGTTGGCTGCCGTGCTCACAGATCTGGATCCAGCATGCTACGTAATACACAAGTAGTTCCCGGGTAAAAGTGTGGCGGGTAAAATCAGTAGCGTGTCCTTCAGAATCGCCATCACACAATGCGGCGTGTTTGAGGCAACGCGTTCCCTGGCAATACTTTTACTCCCGGCCGTGTCCGCATTTAGCATACTGATGTCGTGTCTAAAAAAGATCTTCTCCCTTCCGCCCACCTATACCGCTCTCAGGATATTTACCGAGATTCAAGTACTGATGCAGATCGTCATGACTGGATTCAGAAATATGGCCGGTTTGCTAGTCGGGGTGGGATTCATTTTGGGAGTGATTGGAACGTGGGCCATCATCATGGGATGGAAATCATTTCCCGTGGTGCTCTACGGAATACTCTCCCTCATCACTGTCGTCATTTACATTGTGATCCAGCAAACGCTACCAAAAATTTGCCTTTGCTACACTTTAATTGTTGTCACATTTAATTATATTTGTACAAATAATAAATCAGTTTCATGAATCAATCTACGCCTGGACGCAAATAATGAAGTAGGTAACGGTAATGCTCAGCATCTGAAACAAAAAGAATCATAATTATTTGTAATGATCATATAAAACACAAACAAGTAACGACATATATTAAACTTACGTTAGCAAGCAGAGGATAAGTCACAGGAAAAATACCACTTCCTTTAATGGCCACCAAATTAGAATCCACTTCGTTCAAGATGACATGAAGCTGGTCCACCGGAACCTGATCCCGATTCTCCTCCAAGCTCAGCCAGACCTTCAAATTGGTCATTTGATGCGAAATGTCTGCAGCTACGAGAAGAATGAGGCAAGCGTTGAGAAAGAAGAATGTGATGCTCAGCTTCCGCGCCCACGCTCCATCCTTGAAAATGGGCCCATTCTCGAAAAATACCTGGTCAAAGCTGGTCGAGTAGTAGACGATGCTCTCCACTAGAAACAGGGTCACGTTACTGCCAAATGCAGAGTTTATGAGAGATGACAAAATGTGAAGGCTCCTTAATTGCTTTTCAATGTCACTCCATTTGTTGGCGAGATTCGTTATTGGACCAGTCTCCTGACCAACTATAACGCCAGCTTGGAGTAATCGCTTTTTATAGCTCAACGACACAACTTGTACTTTTGTCATGAGGGCCGCTGTTGAAATGTAGTCATTTTTCTGACTTTTCATCTTTTCGTTTTGCTGACTCTGGTCATTTGAGTCTTCCAGAATAACCGCAAAAGATTTTGTCGCCGTCCAAAATGTTAGTACGCCCATTAGCACCAGAAGGTCACAATACGATCCCATTATCTGTCGCTGGAAAAAGCCGATAATTCCCAACACGCCAATAATGATTTCCGTCGTGGAACTAAATGTAATTTTCTTCGTGTCGGAGGAGAGGAAAAAATTGTATTCACTTGTTTCAACAATTCGACGCCACCAACTTGGGGCATCCATTTCCTGATAACCTGCTTCACCCTTTGTAACGTTTACAAGTGTACCGTTTTCATTTACGGTACCCCCTGAAGAACCACTTGTCTGGAGAACCCGACCCATTCCAAAATTTAGCAGGGATATACACGAGTAAATGGAACATATCAAAATTACACTCCATTTTTTCTGAGTTGTCAGTAGATAGCCTTGTGAGGATGCCGTAGAGACAGCGGGCAGTTTATATGGCGTATCTTCATCCACAATGAAGTTCAAAATTTTAAGAAAGCGCTCGGGTCGAAACCACAATTTTCTTAATGTGACCGTCTTGATAAGCGTACCACAGAGGCTGAGAATGACTTGGAATTGTCTTGATGGGATTCGACTCTCCTCCTTTTTCGGAACGGCGAGACGGATTTCTCTGAAGAGCCAAAAGTAGCCCATGATGGAGCAAATGGAACATCCTATTCTTTGGGGCCACCACGACTTGGCGACAAAGGAAGATGAAGCGGTATCTCTAGCATAGCGATATGGACTGAAGAAGAAGAAAAACGCAAATTCGGAGTAGACTTTTAGAAAGTTTGCTAGGTTTTCACGGAGATTATCGGACAATTTTGATGCCATTTTGTGAATGTTATGAAATATCTTATTTGACGAACGTATCACATTTTATATTTTGCTCAATAATTTATTGCTTTCCAGGTTCAGTGCCGATACACCGATATAGTAGCTAATGGAAGCGTAAAATAACTTAAATTATAGCACAAATGTATTGCGTAATGCAAAATGCATTTGCGTAATGAAAGTGTAAAAATTGTATCCAGTATGGGGACATGGAATAAGCGAGAGTGGTAAGAAGTGCTTTTCGTCAAACAAGCATTCCTTTTACCAAAACGCGAGCTTCTTATATGCCGTTTGACATTACATACCTAAATGAATCTACTGCGTTGTTGGAGAAAACGAAGCCAATAAGTTGAATAGGAAGGTAAATAAGTGTTTACCTATCACTATAATTGATTGGCAGTTAAGTACTTTTAAAGTGACATTATTCGTTGCCAAGAAAGCTTACGTATGAAGTCATTTAATGGAAGGTTGGTGGTTTAGTTCATTGATATGGGAAAGTGTTTAATCTTTCTTTCGTTGGGCAGTCAAGGTTGCCTTTATCTTTGATATTAACGACAACATAATAATATGGGCACTGACGAGCTTTCTAGCATATACCCAGGTAAACGGTGAATAAATATGATTGTGATGGTAATATTTATATATACCATAAAAAATGCTTGTACATGGACATATTGAATTTTGTTATGAGCCGGATGATTTAATTTGTTTCTGTATTTATTTATCTAGTTTACCTTTACTCACTAAATCATCAGCTAAATTGCGTTACTAGTTTCTAAGAAACTCAAACCGCCTACGCAGTACACAGGGCTTCTTCTCCAGTCATTCATTGACTAGATGCTACTTTAGCGTATATTATAAATGATCTTACAATGTTCCGATAATATTTTTGTTAGCTGTTATTGGAACAAATTTTTCACATTTCGCTGATAACATGTGCTGATTTAGTGCAAGTATTTGGTATTTACATACATAGGCACACAGTAAACCCGTGACTGCAAATCATTGACAATCATGTACATACTTTGTTTGTTTAGACCACTAGTTTTTCACCACCTGTCATTTATGCATTCGAACTCGATGAACTTTTGAATGCAGTCAATAATCTAGGCGTCATTCTACAAATATTTACGAGAATCCAATATAAATTAGAGCAAGTTGAGGTAAGCAAAACATTCCGTCTGCACCAAACAAAAGCGTGTACAATAGTAAATATTGGTATGTGCAATAGTAATAGTTGTAGTATACAAATTCATAAATGCTCAATAGTAAATGATAATAATATTTATTCTCGTGTATTGACTGGGAATTTTGAGTTAATCAAAATGTGTTTTTACTTGCAATTTGCATTTTGGCATGTTATTTATTATTTGTAGGTTTCAGTCCCGACATTTAAGCACCACATTCCGATGCTAGAATTATTGCACATTAACCATTGTAATATGTATATTTGTATGGGTAAAGTCAATAATATGTTACTATAGTATTTGAATCTTGACATCACATCTTAATTCTATCTACCTCATTCCATTGCAGCATGAACATATAGCAACCATGAGCATAATTACATGTAATCATTTATGTTAAGACTTCATTTCTTTCAATGCGGAACTCAGGCTAATCTGAACAATTTCCAGAATGTACCAGCAATCGAATTAACTTGTGACACTCCTAATATTCTGAAATGATAAATAATATCCAAACCATAAATACTTGAAGAACATATTATACGGTTACATTTATATGGTTACATCAATTGGTATTCATATATCAATATCCCACTGCTACATAGTCGGTGCGTGTGTCATTCGATATTAACCGAAACGAAACCGTGAATACATTCTTATAGGAAAACGACTCAATGAATAAGAATTAGCATCTGGACGACACACTCGACTCTTCAAATCATACCAACATAATATCAGAAGGAAATCCACACAGAGAGACGCAAGGGGAATATGTATCACTCTGGTAATAACGCAAGGATGAGCCTCTCATTGCAACATTTTGTGTACCAACCAAGAAACCCATATGTGTACTCTACTCTACTCTCCCAAACATTTTATTTTTATCTCTCTCTCTCTTTCTTGCACTCAACTGAACTCGCTTTATCTCCCCAACTTATCAGAAGCACAGCATTCACGCGCGACGTCTACCTCTTTCAAAACCACACGCTATAGAAAATACACATGCATTTCAGAGGACGAATACGTTCTTGGGTTGCGGCATGCATGTACAATGCCATATTTCTTGGCATAGAAGCAACAACAGTTTTTTTGGGACCGCTCGCTTAATGAAAAGAGTCTCATTTCTCTACATTGCTTCATCGCTTATGTGTATCCGTGCACGTAGTAAAGTCAGGTTTTATTTTCTGGCATGAACAGAAATGTTAGCCATATAACATCGATACCAGAAGGTTTTCAACTTGCTGCTTCTATTGCATAGTCAATTGTTACTAGCATCATATCACCACTAATACTACTGCAGGATTGTTTCGCTTGGTGTTATTGGCTTCGCTTGGTGGGGGACGACACAACAAAAAGAGTTTCAGGTTTCAGCGTGAAAGTTGGGATTTTGCTTGGTTTTTTCTCACCTGAAATCCTAATAAATATTAGATTCTATCGCTATACCTGTAATGCATTGTGTTCTGTTTTTGTTTTCGTCTTCTGGAGGGTGTATATCACAGTAATACGTTCATTAAAATATTACGGTAAATGTGACTAAATTATTCCGACAACACATTACTCAAGTAACACATAACTGTAAACGTACTGTGTTAGAATTACTTTACCATAAAACTATATATTGGCATATTTTTGTTACATTTTGGAAAGCTCAATTACAAATTATAAGACACAGTCTTCAAAATACATCAAAAAGAAAGATAAACTTTGTTGCCAATATTACGTTTTGATTCTTAATCAATAGTGCATTGGTTATTATCCGAGCTTTGGAAAGGCACGAACGAGCATAGCATAACATTGCGTTAGCGTGAAAATGGTACGTGCACGGAAGCCCATTCCGCCAACAGTCAAACTCCACATAATTGGACCCAAGGCAATAATTGGGACCAATCATGCGGTAGAGGTGGAAGCACGGATAGCCAACACCTGGTTGGAGTTATTGAATGATGAAATGGGACTACAGGTAAATTGACTATATCGTTAATTCGTATAAACCATTTGAGGTAGTTTGTTACAGAAGTACAACCCGAGCCATCATAAATGTCCTTTAACTAATTAACAAATCTTAGGTCGCCCCTGACAGCGGTGTGTTCGTGTGTCCTCGAAGCTACACTCCAACGGCACCTAAAAACGGTCACGGTTGGCGTTCGGAAATTCATCAGCCGGTAAGCTAACATATGCAAATATTAGTGGTAAGAAATATCGCCATGGATTTTAGTCCTTTTCACATTGTCATTTGGACCCCTCAGATAAGCGAGTTCACTGGACAATTTGAGAGACGCCGCAAATCATACAGCGTCCGCCTCTGTGACCCGGAAATAATCTCACTTCGTTCCAACATCACACCAGCCACTGTTGACCTCAGACGAAGACCTTCAACTCCCGGGGCTTCCGCAAATCGCAGAGCTTCCAACACAGGCCCCCAAACAAGTCCTGGTAACCGCAGAGCACAGTCTGTTCCAAGAACCTTCAGCGTCCCCGCTCCCAATCGTGGAAGTCCAAACATTGTCATCCCAATCCGAGCTCCCAATAATGTCACTTCGCGTCAACAGAGAACCCCAAATACGGCAACCACTTCGTCTCCACAAGTGAATTACCAGCGACCCCGTTACAGCGCACCAAATACTAACGGCAGTCAACAGCTGCGTTACGGTACCCGCCTGAAGCGCCTCAGAGAACAAACTGGTGGTCAGACCGCCGGACCTTCAACTTCCGCTCCACAATCAAATGGTACAGCAAATGGTGTCCCTGCTGCTCATAAACAGTCGCCGCGTCCTCAAAAGAGAATCCGTTTTTCTGAACCGATGACACAAGCCGGAAGTAGGAGCAGTGGTCCTATTCAGGATCCTGCTGTCCCTCGCATTCATAACGTCAGGTCCATTATCAAGGTTGAGGTTCCGGTACAGCGGGACTGGGACACGTACTGGGACGAGTCGGAAGCGGAGGATGAGACAGAAACTGGACAAAATGGGACACATAGTGTGACTTCTCCAAACGAAACTGAAATTACTGAGCCTTTGGCGAGTGGAAGTGATGACGAAGATGATGATGATGCGGACAGTGACAATTTGAGTTTGTGCACTGAGGCGACTGCTGAGGAGAACGAGCTGAGAGGTCAGGGAATTCAGGTGGAAGACGTGAAGAGCTTGGCGGAGGGACGCATGGCACGTTTCAGCAATGCTTACGTAAGAAAATCATTTTGATTGGGTACATATATTTTTACATTTATGACTTTTTATGGATTGTAGAAATAATTATGATGTATGTCTAATTGCAGCTTTTACGGGTAAGGAACGAAATCAGGAAGTTGAGAGCGAACAATCTCTGGGATAGAAATGTGAACCGGTCTCCTCTGGCCTGTTATTACCTACAAGAGCTTTTCAAGGAATAGATTTAAATTCCGAATAACTTATCAAGTAATGCTTTTTAGGGCCTTTTTCTAGACTGAAGATGTAGTTTGTAAAATTGTAGATTGCTGAGCATATATTAAATTATAAATTAATTAGAATCCAGACTAATATCAAGTATAGGTATTTACAGCTTTTTACAGTTATACAATTTTTGTACCGTCAATTTAATCATATTTACAATTACAAAATGTTAACATCAACTTCCTCTTTGTATATTTATTAAAGTATATGGAAATAAGTTCAATACAATTACGTTATAAGAAATTTCTGACATAATTATTGCTAATTAGCATATTTTGTAAATGTGGCATGAAGCGTAAAATAATATATTTGGGCCAACCAGTGTTCAAATAAATACATCTAACAACAGTTGTCATCGTGGAATCGGGATTTTTTTGCATAAAAAACCAACGGTGAAAATAAGTCAACTTCCTGTAAAATAATAACGAGATCTGCATAGAATTTGTTTGTACTTCAACCTTGATTTTTTTCCTATTAGCCACATGAGATCTATCCAATTAGTGCAATACCTATCATTACAATCATAGCATAAAAACTTCCCTTCACAAACAAAGCTATCAAACAGAGGAACTGGAAGCATATATTATTTCATACAACCTATCTGTGTTTACGGATCGCCACACTTTTGTGTTTTTAACAAACACAACAAAACCCAAACAATGTTTTCAGCAATTCAATCCATCTCCGAGAGCAGGAAAAACATGGCTTGATATGAAATACTCTTGAGAACGTCACATCAGTCAATAATATCATAAAGGCTTTTTGTGACAATCAAAATAAAATGTATATATATTTCCTGCTCTCCTGAATTTATACTTTTGACTTTGCAATTCCATTTTGTTGTCTCCAAATTAGTGCTCAAATTGTAATCCCGTCCCACACAAAAATCTAAGCTCACACAAGCATGATGACTGATGTCTGTGTAAACGCAAAATTCGGCGAAAATTTTTCCTCTGATCTGAGCCAATTCAACTTAATTATCAACAGTTATGTGGCCATGGGCTGAACAAAACTTTATGGTGTATGAATCTGCTTTTCATAGAAAAAAAATTATTGATGTGATTTATTTTTTTTACTTTTCTAGAACTACCGAGAAAAGTGCTTGTTATTTAGATTCTGGATGTGAACTTGCTGATGTGTTTTCATTTCTGTTCATTATCGACTATCTAAATGTTACAGTTGGTATTGGAAAAAAAGGAACTAATTGGCCCCAATCTATAAATTTCTGGCATGCGTCACTTGAAACGTTTGACATGTCATTTATTGAATTAGAGGTAATCCCATGATGAATGGATTGTATACTTGTAGGCTAGTGAGATAACTTTAAGCACATATCGTGCACTTGTTGACACATACTTAATATGCTCCTACATTAAAAGGTCACATGGAGCTATTTTTGTAAAATTTATTCTACGGTAATGAATCTACTGCCACAAATGATGGCAGCTACTGGCTATTGATTCATAACTCAAAACAGCTTTGATCCTTTTATAATTATTACGTAGCTGAAGTGAAGCTTCTGTGTAGTTATGCTTTTGGTTTGTTTGTCTGTCCGTCTGTCCGTCTGTCTGTCCGCCTGTCCGTCTGTCTGTCCGTCTGTCCGTCTGTCCGTCTGTCCGTCTGTCCGTCTGTCCGTCTGTCCGTCTGTCCGTCTGTCCGTCTGTCTGTCCGTCTGTCCGTCTGTCTGTTCGTGCTCTAACTTTGACACCCGTTGACCGATTTTCTTGAAACTTGGTATGGAGGTTCCTCTGGTCATAGGTAAAAACGGTATTGACTTTGAGGTCAATCGGTCCACAGGGGGCGGGGTGGGGGTCACGGGAAGGTCACATGCATTTTAAATGGCAAAATTTTTTTATCATTGATTCTGATAGAGAATCGAAAGATGATCATTCTCTTGAAAGACTAGGGGTCAAATCGGGTCAAGACGGGGTCACATGCATTTTAAATGGCAAATTTTTTTATGGTTGATTCTGATACAGAATCGAAAGGTGAATCGTCAGAGTAAGGAGTCAGAGTAAGCAGCAAGAGTAAGTAGTACGCTTGACAATGCAGTTTACTACTTACGTTACTGCTAGCGTGTGTCTTTTACATCTATATTTTACTATAATTCACAAAGTTTAGCAATCCTTCAGCTACGTATTTTCCCTCGTGGTTTAACACGACTAGTTATGAATGCTTCAGTGAGCTTGGATTTCGGCTTAGTTATGTTTTAATGTTATGGATTTGTTATACATTTAAAGCTAATTAGATTAAAACATGTTGTGTATTATTAACTAAAGGGGGTTTAAGTGCCACGTACCTAAATGCAACGAAGCGATCAACAATCAGTTCATGCTACACAAAATGAACTCGCATGTTACCGCATTCGTATATTGACTTGCATTTATCAACTACAATTCATTCACTCTATCCACCTTGTTGTTTATTTCATCATTAAACCTTATGTGTCTAACCACATTCGATAGCAAACAAAGTCTTTTAATCTTCTCTCTTCTTTGTCGATTTCATCTCGAACGAATTTTTTTTAATCTCTAGTTTTATTTTTGCTATCTTAACATCCAGCTTGTCATTTACATTCGTGTTCACAACTTCCTACTTTTTTACTATCGATCACGTTGCAACCGGATCGGTTCTACTCGCAGATCAAGAAACTTGAACGCTGAGCTTGCTTTCTACGTTCCAGTTCCTACAATAGTATCAAACATCCAATTTAAGCATTTGTCCTCTCCATTCGGCTTAAATGACATTGACGATATAGTACGTCAGAATGGAATCTGGGAAAATGAAACTGGCATTTGGTAACTAAGGTGAAGAGGCTTATTTCTGCTTTCTACACTAAATTGCAAATCGGCCAGAATCACGCATTCGTCATCAGAAAAACGTGACCAATGTTTTTTCCTGGTTCCAGGAATAAAAAAAGTAATTACACTCATGCCATATACATATACAAAGAAATGCTAAGCTTTCAAGGCTGCTTTTACAATTACTAAATTCGGAAATAGTATTTCGTTCAGCTGCAAGGAGAGAGGTACGTTTCCAAGCATCACTATTTAGTCGATACGCTCGATAACTTTCACCCTCGTCATATATGTGCTGTACATCAGGAGCATTCATTACCCCCAATGTCAAGGTATTCCACGAAACTAACATGCACCTAATTGCCAACAGATTGTAATCTCTTTCAAGTATGTCATTGATCGCAAAGAATTTCCTAATTTCCATACATTTCTACTTATTTTACCATTTGCGTTACAACTTCGTAAATCCCTGCACATATAACATGCCAGATCAAAGAAAGTAATTTACACCTGGACCGCCGCCGCTATCGGTCCCAATTCAAAAAGTTCAGCATTGTTCCCCACCACAGGCCGATTTCCACACAGTCTCACCAGCATCCCGCCGCTACTCGAACTTCTCTGCCTGAACTCAGTTTGAAACTTGTCGTTGTAAATGGCGTAAATGAAGGGATTGCAGCAAGAGTTGCTCATGGCCAGCCAGTGAATCCCGAACCATATCAGGTTGATGTAAGGATAGTCGTTAATTTCGGGAAAGTGGATCAGAAGAAAGTTGTAAACTTGGTAGGGACACCAGCAAAAGGCAAACATTGCCACAACTCCAGTCATCATTTTTGCAGCCTTTCTCTTCTTCTTCTCAAAAATCGCGTCACGAACTTGCTCCTGATTTCCGGGCATTTCCAGTCGCCACAGGTGGCAGCCCATCCGGGCATAGGTTGCAGTTATTGTTAGTAGCGGGAGAAAGTATTGGGTCATTATTAGCGCTTGGGAGTAGTACCATCGAACAACTTCGGAGAGATAGGTAGTCCGACAGTAGCTCGTAATGGGTGGCCGGCGAAATATGTTTTTGAAGTAGGTCACACTAGACGGCAAACAAGTTTGTTTAAAACTGTTAGAAAACTCCGATAATTACTTTAACAAACAAAAAGAACTGTATTATATCTTACTTGTAGTCAATGTAAGTTGGAAGCGCGAGTAGAGCCGAGATTAGCCAAATAATAAATATGACACGAATTGCTTTCTCTTTGGAAGTTGGTCTCTTAAATGGATACATGACTGCTTTGTATCTCTGCACTGCAATGGCGGATAAGGTGAGCACACTCACCAGAACGCTTAGTGCCTAAACGTGTAATTATTTTAAAAAGTATTTCCACTTCACTTCATATTGAAACGTTATGTATATTTGAGTAGTAGCGGTTTACCTGAACAAATGGACACAAAGGACAGAGAAATTCGGGAAGATCCCAACGTTGCAACAGTGCCGCTTGGAATTGAAATGGAATGGTGAAAATGGAAATGATTATGTCCGCAACGGCCAGGTTGACCAGAAACAAGTTGGTTACTGACCACATTTGCCTAGATGGCTGAAATCCAAAACAGCCTATTTAAATAATTGGACATGTGCATTATTGCAAATGGGATGTAAACTTACCAGGACGAGCCACAACACAAGCGAGTTTCCTATCATGGACACAACGCAAATCGTCCCGTAGGCGATAAAAAGGAACAGTGCCATTGACGGGGGAACTTGATACAAGTCTGGTTTTGCAGGTGGGATGTCCTTGTCGGTTAGGTTGAGCCATCGCATCAGCAACAGCGTGATGTTGACTTTCATCCGCACGTCTGTCATGCTTTCACTCCTGTTTAATCAAGAATTGATTCACTTTCACTCTGCTAGAGGATATTTACCTCTCATGGTAGTTTATATGCAATCTTGTGAGATTCTGCTAACCTGAGATGCGAACGCTGACACGAAATGTTGTGTACTAAGTCATTCGCTTATTATGGCATGCCTATTTATCACGTATACGGGATGTTGTTGTTTGCATTTGGGTGCTAGCAGGATGGAAAATATGACAAGGCAAATGATCGCGATACGACGTAGATCATATTTCTCAATATTGGGTGCACTTGTGCCAGTAGTCCAAGATTGGATACCTGTAAAAACCCCATTGTCGTTTGGAATGGATGCGTTATGGGACTTTCCCTCTGCATTGATGCTTTGATCTCTGAATGAATTGTGAACGAAAATATTGTTTTTCGCTTTGTCACTACTCATCTGGCAAAGGTCGTAAATTACCTTTGTATATAACTTTGCAGCATAGCACATGTTTAGACAATAAAAATATTCTGTAAAGTGATGTTAGAGATGTGTTTGATCTGGAATATTCACTGCTTTCCTGACTAATTCTATTGGCGAGCAAGTAACCTTCGATTTTTGGATTTGAAAGTCTACTGAAAGTGGTTTGACATGAGCTACCACATTGAACATTTCTGCTTGGGGCGATCAAAATAATGATTTTTTAAATGCCTGGAATTCTAAAGATACAGATCATATGATCATATTGACTTCAAGAGCTGTGGAATTACTGCACGGAAAGATGGAAATGTTATCGCAAGATGTGAGCCTTAACAAATTGATAACACGCCATGTTTACCAATCATACCTTTAGTTACCCAAAACTGTAATCCTCATGATAACCCCCACACAAATTGCGTACTAACCGTTATGTACATGTCCGATGGCAGACGCTAGTGTTGATTTTATTTACAAGGAATTGTAGTTTCAGGGGAATGTGAAATCCAATATATATTTTATTTCTAGTAAATGCTAGTGTCGGTCCAATATGTGGTATTATTTAAGACATGAATTTAAAAATTCCTTTCATCCAAGAAGGACACCAATTCTCCAAACTCGCTCCATCAGCATTACACGCCCGACTAGGATGAATAAATTATTGCAAATTCCAGTATATGTATTTCAAATGAATATATCATTGTGCGCAGTGTGAATCGTAAATTTCTGAAACTAACGACAAGCATAACCGTTGTCATGCATATTGTTTTACGAAAATGCACTCAAAATTGACACGAAAATGAACACTGCCAAAAGCCATTATAATTCATGCGTTTAAACATTTAGTATTTTATACAACAGGGAAATTTACTGTCTCCCTTCCACGTGGAAAGCCAAACCTTTGGAACTTTTGTAAAACCCCCTGTTTTTTCTTAAAATTGATTTACCGTCGCCATCGAAGACTCAAAATTTAAATAAGTCCGAACAATATCTCAAATTGTACTTAAAAATAAATCAGAACTGAATAGTCTCATTCCGAGGCACTACTCCCAAAATGCTCATTGCTCAAAAATATATAACGTTTCTGCACCTCCAATTGGAAATGTGCTCCCGTCTTACCACCACTATATTCCAGACGAAGAAGGGGACAGCATCGTCAGAAACAAAACTTCGCTACACTTCCGTGGACGAAAAGGCGCAACACGCGTTTCGGGTCAAGATATACCTGGGCGCATTTTACTCTACAATATCGTGGCTCCAAATAGGATGGTCAGCTTGGCAGCGTACACTAACAATTTCCGGCCTTTTCACAAGCTTGTTGTACTCTGGTGCCATACCTGTACATCTGATAATGGCATGGAAGCATTACAATATGCGATACGAATTAGTTAATCTGTGCAACGCGTTTCTGGATTTCGAGCAACGTTATAATGGCAAGTCTCTGTAAGTCTATATGGAAACCTACAAATGTGTATTATTCGAAATTTCTTTACAATTCTAGGTGAGCAGTATGTTCCTTCCAAGGCATTGTGTGGAACCGAAGGACGAATGAAATATTACATGTTTCTTGGAATGGCCTCCCACGCCATCATCGCTGCTTGCTCTTGGCTCCTCATGTTCCACGCTCCCTGCTTCCCCGGAAACTTTGGATACTTCCTTCTACAGGAATGCAACGGTCTCCAATATCATCGTTGGACTTGGCATCAAATCGTTTCAAAACTTTCCTTTGCGACGTTCTCCATTTACGTGTTCCTGTTTACACTGGGAACTGTTGTCCTTGAGGTGACAGTATTCACGGCACTCCACTCGCTTTGTATCATCAACTACCTGCGTCTTTTCAAAAAAAAGCTCATGTCAAAATCCAACGGTCTCTCGGGGAATGATACCCGTCAGTATTTATTGATGTATCGACAAATCGAACTACTGACCGGAAATTACAACGAAATTCATCGAGGCGCTCTGTCGCTGAGTACAACATGGCTCATTTCCCTTCTTTTCACTTTATCGCTTTACGGGCTCACGGGACAGTACAAAAATCTCATTTTACCCCTTCGCCTACTTTTGTCCATTGTCGCATTCGACATGGTCATGATGTCGTTGGAGTTTGATGGTGGCCTAAAATCTGGCGTGTATCGACTTTCTAGGAATATTTTTGCAAAAGTTAAAACTGTCGGAAGGTTTATGGCAGTACCTATCAACAGACGTCATGTGAAATCCTGGAGAATCTTAAGGATTTACCTGTCCTCAGTCAACTTTTACGACGAGTACACAACGTTGACAGTGATGGGCTTTAATGTGGATCAAACCGTAAATCTGTTAATGATGTAGATAGATGGGTAGGCATACACATACTTCATTTTAATTTTCAATAAACTTTGTAAACAAGATTTTAAGGTAACAAATTATTATTATTTCAGCATTTCGCAATAGATTTTGTGTTTGGATTAAGCCACCCTTTCTCATAGGAATCCTGGAAGCTCCAAGAGTGCCACTTTTGCTCGTTTTTGTGCGCCCAGAAAAACCATCCCGAACAGTTTTCCTCCCAAACGCCCACCTGCTGTCTGGCCAAGTTTGCACGGTTATTGCACGGCTTTGGAGTCGCCAAGCTCCACTCGCCTACAACAGTCCATAGCTTGTTGTTTGCCTCTTTGAGTCTGTCGCGATACTCACAGGCGACCTTTTCGTGCTCTTCGCACGTCATATTTTTGTACTTGTCACCAAACACTGTTAGGTAAAAAGCAACCCAAAATCATTTAAAGAATATATACCTGTCATATTTTTGGTAATATTTTAAACCCACTCACCTTGATACAAGTGTGTATCCAGCATCACATTTTTATAGTGCTTATCCTCCCTCAGATAGTACCAGTTATTGACCCCAATGAACCCGTCATGGAACGCCACCACAACGTCCTTGTTAACTTCTCTGACAGCGTCATAAGCCATTCTGTAATATTCCTTCAACTTCTTCAACCTCAAGCTATAGTCCTTTCCCCACAATTTGGGCTCATTTAAGACCTGGATTATTGACACAGTTTCACGCCATTCAGTAGAATTTGCCCACTTGGCAATTTCCTTCACGACTATAGTTGCCCTTTCCAGATTAGTTTGATTGTAAAAGAAGTTTACGTCTCCGGATCGGCCAGAATGGTCTTCACCGTTCTGGGATCCTGGAGCGGCGTGCAAGGTAATCATAACGCGGATTCCGTGCTTTTTGCACCACGCCACCGCCTTTTTCGCGTATTCCCATGAGCCGCTTATCCAAGGCTCTCCAGGCTGAATATCAAGAGCCCAGTAACCTATCGGAATCCGAACGTGATTTATGCCGGCATTTTTGTAGCTAATTATATCCTTTTCGGTTACCCAGTCGTCCCAGTTGGAACGGAGTCTCCGCTCCGCTTCCGTTTTGTTGAGATGTTTGCACAATTTGTATTCATCGTTGACCTCCTTTGGCAAATTTGAAAATACGCTGGGTCGCATCCATTTCTCGAGAATCAGCCAGCCGCCCAGATTTACTCCCCGAATTGGCTTATCACCAAATGTGCCGTAAGAGTGCACAAGGTAGCAGCACTGAAGTAAAATTGCTATTTGGAATGATGTGTTCATTTTTTCATTACAAAATATTATCTGGTTTCAATTTGGATGAGCCACAATTTTATGAAAAAATGAAATGAAGGAAAATCGGAATATTATGTTTTTAATATAAATCTAATTTCGTGCGTCATGCCACTTGATACACTTTGTTGAATGCGAAGTATCTCTATTTATTGCGTTTATTGTTATGTGTTATGAATACCTATAGAACATGCTTGCGTGATCACGACAAAATATTTTTCCCAATAGTATTCAATTTAATCCTGTGAGTTTTTCCAGCCGTCAATACGGACGTGCGGGAGGAAATACATTTTTGACTTTGTTGCATAATGAATAGGTACGTGCAATGGAGTATTTGTAATAATGCAACATTACTTATTCTTATTCAAGTGAAGTGATGCGATCGTATTCACAACAGATTCAATCGTGATGCTTTTGAATTATGTTACGTTTCTTCAATTGAATACAAGCATTAAGTATTTTGTTTACTTCAAATATCTTTTTATTTCCGAATGACACAATATTTTTTTGGAATAGGTCTCATTTTTGACAAAATACATTTGTTAGAACGGAATTATACATCTAGCACTGTACAATGTTTTTGACGGTTGGATTTATCCAGCCTTTTGCATAAGAGTCCTGCAAGCTCCACTGATACCACTTTTGTGTGTTTTTGTGAGCCCCGAAAACCCAGCCAGAGGAATTTTCTTCATAGACGCCAACCTGGTTACTTGCCGGCTTTACCAGGCTGTGTCGCATGGCTTGGATGTGGACAGACTGATCTCTGCGACAACATTCCATAGCTTGTTGTTGGCTTTTCTGAGACCTTGAGACTGTATTCACAAGCGACCTTTTCGTGTTGGGCACAGGTCAGATTTTGGAGTCTGTCTCCAAACACTACACGACTGTCTCGTTTCAACTTGGCGTCGTCGTAATGAAACTTGAAATCTTCAGACTATCCGTTCTGAGATCCCGAAACGGCGTATAATATCAGAATCACCCGAATCCGTAATTGTTGCACCAACCCACTGCCTTCTTTGCGTAGTCCAACGAATCACTTATACATGACTCTCAGGGCTGAATTTCAAACGCCCAGTAGCCTATCCCGGAATTCTGACATGGTTTATCCCCGTGTTTTTGTAGTTGACGATGTCCTGTTCTGTCACATAGTCGTTCCAGCTGCCTCTTTTCTGCTTTAGTCTTGCGTATATATTTTGAGAGCTTCTACTCGTCATTGACTTCGTCAGCTAGACCGGAAAATACGCTCGGGCGCATCCATTTTTCGAGGATGAGACAGTCGCCATGATTCACGCTTGAATTGGTTTCCCCCCAAATGTTCCGTAGGAGTATAATTGGGCACAAAGCTGGACGAGTAATATGGTCGTTATTGGTACTCATTTCTCCAGAATTTTCAAAAGATTTACGTGAGGAATGTTTTAGTTTAGTTTTAGTGAAAAAAGTTGAGAACGTAATCCGAGTTTTTTTATCTGCATTTTTAAATATTCATGCCGCAATCAGAGGTTGTAAATAGTGTTAAAGTTCATTTGCTGTAAATGTTTGACAATGTACGCATTAAAATAATGATCATGCTGACAGGAATGTAAAAAGGTTTGTTAGGTGAATGGGTTTTTGTTACAGATAACGGTGATCGAATAACGGAATTATGCGTAAGCACGTTGAAACCGAGCTTGAAATTGTTTTGGAGAATATTTGAGCTGTAAACGTGTATTCTGTGCATTTCAGGATGTTTTTATGACAAACAATCTCAAATGAAGGTACATTTTCTTCTGAATGTGTTGTCCTGACAAGACAACTTGTTAGTTTAGTGGGAGTCGCCTTGATATAATGAAAACAATGTTTGCATTAAATAATATTTTGGAAGTGACTGATGGTTCATGTTTCAACACATCCCAATTTCACGTGCCAAAAAGGTATTCCTGGGAAACAGAACCAGCTATTATTGTTAATCAGAGATGATCGGATCGTTGCTGACACGTGAACCGGAGTTTCTCAATAGTATTCCGTTGTTTTAGGAGAAAGCACGAAAGTCAGGAGGACAAACGGAAACATGAAAAGATGATACCTACGTGGCAAGTGTTTTGCAATAATTCAATTTCTACACATGCGAGGCACTGAATAGGGTCGTGCTTTGATGTTGATTTCATGGACTGAAATGACCAGAAAAATAATTACATATTCTACTTGTTTACCCAATCCTGCAAACGTTTAAGATGTATGATTATTGCGCCTTACATATAATTAATGACTTATGATATGCATCAGATAACCATACAACGTGGACACTTCCATTTCAATTTTCCATGTCAACAACCAGTCTTTATATATCATGGCCTTTAAACTGAATATTATTGTGATAAATGGCATTAAAAAATATATACAATTTGGTAGCCGTACATATTTCATCTCAGTTATCAATGCAAACATACTCGACATGACACAGTAGCATTGATAGGTTCAGCACAAAATTGATTCAGATAAAATGTGTAACATGTTGACATTCTCCAACACGAACACATTTCCATATGAACCGCTGTAATGCAAACATAATATGCTTCGGTGTCAACCAAGTTGTTAAGTATCTTGTTATCTTGGTTATCTGTAAACCCATCCTTATCTGCGCCTACCGTTTCATATCAAACCGTACCACAGGCGTCTCGCAGGATAAATATTTATCCAATGGCTCGATTTAGTAACGGAATTACCTGCAGTATTATTAGATCCATTACCTAAGTGACTACATCAAAAATGTCTAGACATGACGAAACGCTGAAAATCACTAGGCTTTGTACTATTGTAGGTCTAATTATCAGTGACAACTTGACCGCAATAGGGTTTCGGGAATCCTAAAATACAATAATAATTTATATTCTTGTTTCAGGTACTGGGATTAGTAACGCTTGGATTTGGCCTAAATTCCCACTTTCGGTCGTCCTGGTTGAAGCTCGTTGACCAAGGCACTGAAGAAGCAAAACGCGGGTCGTGGGCTCTCATATCCGAAGATGAACTCATACTGGAACCAATAGTCAGAGAAAGTTGCCATGTGATCATTTTGGATAAATACTTTGTATCCGTCCTCACCCTTTCCTATTGCACTTCTGTTCTCTTTTTCCTGTTGGATTTGAACTTTTATCCCCTCAGATGGGCAGTAAGATTTTACATACGTTAAAAGTATAAGTACCAATTTATGGGTAAATACGATATGCATTCACATTGGTGATCAAAATAGGATCTCATAGTCCACGGATGCCTTGCCATGCTTCTCCTAGTGGCGGCGATAGGATATATTTTTTCAGCGCTGGAAATCGACAAACTCGTTCGTTCTTTGTACATTAGTGGACATCCAACAATATTTCGGGAAAGAGAGCTGGACTTTAAGACTGCAGAGAAAATTACGTCCGGGGTAAGATCATGTTTGATGTGTGTTATTAAATCAAGAAATTTACTTCTGCGTGATCCTATACCGTTGCTGCTCTTTTCCAGTCACTGACGACCATACTCGCAGTATTTTACGCTGTGGTGGCCTTCATAAACTCCAGAACATTAGGACTTGATACCAAACAAATAAGCTCGATGGCGTGCCTTATACTGATTTGCTGCACCGTAATTTTAAAGTGTGTACATGGCGAATTCAGCAATCAGTGTACCATTGTAACTCAAACTTAATTTACTCAGGAAGGCGACAGGACCACCAGGGCAACACCTGTTGTAATTGGAATCAACGACTCAAATAATATATTATGCAAGTATACAGTGTGTTGGATTGAATTGAAATGACAGTTGGAATATTTTAACTGCCGCTTCCGTTAGTGCGTGATGCAGTAACATAAAAACAATTTCTACTTTGCCTGCCATAGTTTAAAGCTGTTGACATATCTTATGCTGTACAAAAATGATAACTCAACCTGGATAGACTACTCCCACAAGCAATAATGAAAGTAGGCAAGGGAATGACTGAATACGTATAGCGATTCAGATTACGTATAAAATTTCATGGGAGTAAATTTGTGCGCTAGACTGGTCCGGACTGATTCTCTAATGGAACGGAATTAAAAGAGCTTCAAATTAATAACGACATTTCCTCAAGCATATCCGCAGCTTTTTACTTATTACTAGCAGCAAACGTAGTTTCCGTTGCATCTTCTATGAGAAAATGCATCATGTACAATCTGGACACGCAAAGTGGATTATTATTTGGATATTGTACTTGTACTTGCATGCATCCTTGAGCTCCGCTGGACAAGGTGGGCATCCCCGTGTTTAGGTTTATGGTGTATTCTTGGGAATATATATAGGTACATACTTAAGTAAAACAATACCTAGCACAGGGAAATAAAAATGTTGTATAATTCACATTCAGTTGTTTCAGTGTATATGATTTTGTTATGAATACTAGTAAACAAGTTAGTCAACGTTGATAATTAGATATTACCAGTGATTAATTTCATGAAATTACTATATCGCGCTTATTGGCATTTTAATATCATTAGCATATGAGCGACGACGTAAATTGAATAAAATTTTGTCCGCTCGGCGACATTGTTGTACATGGTACGCGTCTAAAATATCAGCCTTTTCTCATACTCCACTTCTTATTTCCACACCTGCTATAAGAATACGTGCAAATTGAATCCTACGATTTCATTACAGTTTACTGTACCGCCGTCGGGCGTAACATTAGTTATGTTTCTTTCAAGTGCTAAAAACGTATCGTCAGCATGGGACTAGAATAGTCTCAAACGCGCAGTATTGGCTACAGTCAGTGACCATTTCTACTTGGGGATCGTGACAAATCATTCTTAGCGAGACAAATAATTTTACTGGGACAACATGTGAAGTAAAACAATGAAAGGAAAATGTAAAAAAATAATGCAGCCAAATCATATGTACATAAACAGCTTCTGCACTTAAAATGCAGTTTTTCAAGATACTGCAAACGTAATCAACATTCACAGGTACTTCGTTATCACTTTCATCCCATTGTTGCGTGGCATTCCTCTTTCATGAAAACTGATACTTAGAATACAAATATTGATGTCCGACTTCATACTGGATAAAACTTGTAGAGTCGTAAATGAAACCTGACTGAACCGCGCCACTTTATATATGCAGTTTAAGCAATGTTGAAATAAACTCCGTTCTGCCAATTAAAGGAGTATTGACATTTCTGCAAAAAAAATCCGTAATTTTTACGCTGCTCCAATTATCATCCTCGTTTTTTTGTTACTGAAGATGGACGGGACTTGCTGTCTTTTTCTCACTTGCCAATTTTTATTGGGTGACCAACAAGTGCACTAATGGAAAAACTTGTTTTTACGACAAACACGCGCAGAGTTTATTAGCAATCTGCATAAATAATGATAATACGTATTAACATAATATTAGCAAATATGCAGGATTTTTGGCCTATTTACAATGGACGTTTAATTCTTTATTATTTTTGTGTCGATGACTGATACTGGACTTATTTGGCGAAAAAATACAGGTAGCAAAAATAATTTTTACGACTTTACGTCGTATCGGTACCCACTTGATTCATATATGCCATAAATTCGCTATGTCACCTGGTCACTATAAAAGAGCTCAAGATTAGCCAGACGTGTGACCGCTCATTTATGTACAAAAGTAATATGAATTATAATATCGGAAAATTTTGGATTTTAGGTGCTACAGCGAGTAAAACGACCACACCCAATAATTTTTTCTCATTGAGATTTCGTATACATTCAAGTTGAAAATCCTTCCGTTACTGCGTTTCGATTTGTACATTGTTTCAAAGGAGTTTTAGCTTTCATTCTGGAAGTAGCCAAAGAAGGATACAAACTTTTGGCCAGGATTGTTCAGAAAAATCTCTGTTGACAAAACATTTAAAAAATGTGGGTTACATACGTTTTAAGGGAGGATCAGTTTATGTCAGCCCTGGTCCTACGTAGTTCACTGCGACGTTGTCGAACTAATAAGCCGGTCACCGTGGTAATTTCTACCCGTTATATCAGCGCGCAATTTAGGTAATATATGCTTACAAATTTAATGGAAGCATGAATATAAATTAGAAAGATTGCGTTGTGCTAATTCAGCCGTATTGACAGTAAGACAATTTAATAACTTCTCGATATTGCGATAGGAGGCTCCTGGAAATGCACTTTGACATTGCTATACCCCTTGAAGATGATGGTGAAAATCCGGAACGAAGCCACACTGGGCTCAAAAAGATGGGTACTTTTCCGCGTGTTATAACCGCCTTGAGACAGCGTGGGTATTCAGGAAAGATTGGCTGCCTTTCTCCAAACATGCTGGTATAATGCACAATCCCATTTAGTTGTGATCTTACCAAAATATACAAAGGATCAATATTTTTGACTCAATGTATTTCCCAAGGTGGTCCGCAACTGTGATGAAATGTTTTCCCATGAAGACAACTGTGATAGTTATGGATATGGCAGCAGCTCTGGAACTAGGATGGCAGATTTTAACAATATTGTGGACGGAAAGGTCGTTCAGAATGGCATGCCTCATATCATAAGGTTCCCAAAAACGGCGACAATGCTGGACATGGCAAAGCATTTGGGTGGCAATAAAATGGCAAAGGTACTTAATACATTGACTTAAAATCTATTAGAAGTCCAATGGTATCCTGTCACCATTTTTAATATCATAATTTGGTTTTTTAGGCCATGCTGGAATATTGGATGAGTATTTACAATGCTTTTGTAAAGAATACATTAGAGCCACCTTTATTATCTCACATCCTACAAACGCGTGAACAGATGGAGCCTATTGCTGTTGTCGGAATGAGCTGCAGATTCACAGGCGCAAACAATCTGGATAAATTTTGGAACAATTTAATCACACAAAAAGTGGAAATAGGGCCACCTCCAACTCATCGTTACTCCAGCGGTCAATATCCAGTTCATTTCAAAATGAATGCGGGCTACCTCCAAGATCCTATTGACCATTTTGACAACACGTTTTTCGGAATCTCTGCAAAGGAAGCAACTTATATGGATCCTCAACACAGGCTACTATATGACGTTATCTGGGAAGCACTGGAAAACGCGGGGATAAATCCCGACAACATTCGGGATACACCCGGATCCTTATTTTTAGGTAGCTGGAACTACCGTTACAAGGACATTCTTAGAAACTCGACGGAGTTAACCCCCGATTTTTTCCGGGAATACATGGGCTCATCCAGTTCCTCCATCATAGGACGGATTGCCATGCTGCTGGGTTTCACAGGTCCAACGATGGCATTTGAAACTAGCTGCTCTGCATCCGCCGTGGCGGTACACGCCGCCTGTAAAAGTCTTCAAAATGGGGAGACATCTTTGTCGCTGGCTTGTGGGGTGAACTTGATTGTTGCTCCATTTGAGACGGAGGATCTTCCCGGAATGCTGGCGGAGGACGGCCACTGCAAAACATTTGATACCAGAGCAGATGGGTATGGTCGTGGGGAGGGATGCGGAGTTCTTGTTTTGAAAAGACTAAGCGACGCCATTCGGGATAATGATACCATTTGGGGACTAATTCGGGGCTCCGCCATGAGTCAGGAAGGACTAACAAGAAGTCTCGCAACGCCAACAGTAAATGGCGAGGCAATGGCTATGCGAAGAGCGTTAAGGGACGCGGGAGTTAAGTCTGAACAGATATCCTATTTGGAGACTCACGGAACGGGAACAGTTGTGGGAGATGCCACTGAAGTTAATGCGATTCGAGACGTGTATGGAAGTAAGGAAAGGACGCATGATTTACTGATGGGATCCCTGAAGACAAATATAGGCCATACGGAAAGTTGTTCTGGAATAGCGGGGATTATGAAAGTGCTCATGTGCATGAAACATGGTAAAATGCCGGGACAAGGTGGACTTCAGCAGTTGAATCCGGTTTTGGGGAAAACGATGGCGGATATTCCTGCTGTTGTTCCAACAGTATGTCAAGAGTGGAATGGAAAGGGGAAAATTGCTGCAGTGAGTTGTTTTGGCATGACAGGAACCAATACCCACTTTATTTTGGAGGACGGGCCAGACATGAACTCAGGATTACCCGAGATTATTGATAAGGAATTTGCTGAAAGGCCGGAGCATGTTCTCAAAATTTCGGCTAAGACAGAAAAGGCGTTGGATCTGCTATTAGCAAAATACCGTGACTACTTTTTATCAGAGGATTGTTCCAGCCACTTTGAAGACATTGCTTTCACCGCAAATGTTGGAAGAATGGACATGAGTCACAGGGCAGTGGTCATTGGAAATTCAAAGGAGGACATGGCAGAAAAACTGGACACGGGTGACTTCTTGAAAGGAAGCTTACAATCTGGGGGAAGTCGAGACGAGCAAAAAATCTGCTTCCTGTTTACCGGACAGGGAAGTCAGTTTTCCGGAATGTGCAAAAATTTGTATGAAACCAGTCCAGTGTTCCAAATGAACTTTGACCATTGTTTGGAAATAATTCAAAATATTGACGGACAACTTTGTGGTAAATTGAAACCGGCCTTATGGGATGTTTCAGGAGAAGACTATTTGAAGCAGTCAATGTTTAGTCAAATAGGTATATTTTGTGTGGAGTATGGACTGCTCAAATTATGGGAAAGTTGGGGTGTGAGACCTGACATTGTGCTAGGCCACAGTTTGGGGGAATTTGCGGCTTGTGTAGCGGCTGGTATACTGGAAGTCGAGGAAGCAATTCAGCTAATTATGGAGAGAAGCCGTTTGATAGAAACGCTACAGCATGGAAGCATGCTGGCAATAAGGGAAAATGTTGCATGCGTTGAGAAACTGTTATCGGAAGTCGTTGAGAATAATTTGGGAGCTGTATTGGATATTGCGGCGGTAAATAGCAGTCATCAGACAGTGGTAGCAGGAGATATGGATGCTGTTCAGGAATTTGGTGAATTTTGTAACGCGTCTGGTGGGATCAAATGTAAATTACTGGAAACGTTGCATGCATATCATTCTGGTCACATGACACCTATTCTTGAAAAATACGAAACGTTTGCTGCAAATATTTTCAATAATAAGCGAATAGTCAAGGAAAACAAATGTGAATACATTTCTGGAATGACGGGAGAATTTGTAGAGGATCAGAGTGTGATTCAGACTCCAAGCTATTGGGTAGATCACACAAGAAAACCTGTCCAGTTTCTTAACGCAAGTAGAAAAGCTATAGAAATGGGATCAAGAACTTTTGTTGAGGTCGGACCACAACCCGTTTTATCAGCTCTGACCATATCAAATTGCGGAAATACTACAAATTTACTACTATGTCCCTCCATGAGACGAAATGAACAAGAATGGACAACGCTATTCGGGTCACTGGGGAAATTATACGTGGAAGGTGGAGTGAAGATTGACTGGGCAGGAGTGGATAAGTGGCGGGTGAGGCGGAAAGTGGCTCTTCCTAATTACCCGTTTATTGGTAAACGCTTTTGGCCAAAAGTTGCGTATGTTGAAGCTAAAGATGAATCACGGAGATGTGGTAAGAAATACGAATACATTGGAGATGATGAAACATGTGAAGATGAGACTTTCTCAAATTCTGGAAATACGGCATCTGGAACGGAAATAAAAATAGAGTTCATCGAAACTAGTGTCGCAATCATCATAAGAAAAGTTTTAAAAATGGGAAAGGATGATGAGCTGGATAGGGACTCTAAGTTTGATGCAATTGGAGTGGATTCATTGATGTATGTGGAGATTAAGGAAGGCATTCAAAAGTTGCTGAAAAATTACGTCATTGAGAGTTCATTAAGAGCGGAACGAGTGTCTGTTGATTTGGATATCCTGAGAGAATTTAGTAGTGTACATAAACTCGCTGGATGGGTTTATGATGTAATTCAAGGCAAGCAGAAATAGAATCACATTCCAAAGTCTCAAGGTTTAATTACCAATAACTTCTAGGAATGAAAAACCAGACAGTTTTAGTGTCTGTCACATAAAATAAATACAATGAGTATGCTTGTTTATAAAATTCCACTAAAAATATTTCCAGTTTAAAGTTTACCTATTTCATACCAAAATAGTGTATGATTCAAATGACACAAATACATGTATTTTTAGAGTATACAAAAGTTCAGAATAATTCAAATAAACATTTTTTTCTAAATGTATTAAACGTTGTACTAAATAGTGTGGTTTTTCCACGCAGACAAAACAATAAACCGCACATGGAAAACTTTAACGTCATTAAAAATAAAATACAAACAACAGTTTTTTTGCTGATGTCATTCCAGATTAACTTTCATAATAAAAAACTGCATAATAATTAGGGTTTACTTCCTCATTACTCTCCTCCTGATTTGCTGGATTCAGCCGCCGCTGACGTGGTGCTCTTGTCGCTAAATTTGGGCAGCCAGTTTTCCATTGCAGGAAAAATTTGGGTGATCACTGCCCTAGTTTCCCGTCGGAATCCGGAACCCTTGCAGTAGTATATGGGGAGATTTGCCGCAGAGTTGAAGGCGAATGAGCAGAATATTCCGAGATGAAGCTCACGGTATGCCACGCCGCTTTGAATGAAGGCGTAGTGAATGATAGGAACGACGTTGCATAAGAAGAGGACGATGACGACAGGAAGGAACATTTTGACTGCCCGGATTTCCTTTCGTTGGCCGACGTTCATGTCTTTGCGTTTAGACGCAAATCTCAAAATCTGCCAATTTTAAATAAATGGCGCATTAAGTTAAAACTCTAAAATGCTTTGGAAAGCTTACGATTACGTACATGCAGATAGACCAATCCATTGAATAACAGCAATAGTGGCAACGGTAGCCAAAAGTCAATCTGATTGAAATATCCCCTCATGGTCCCATACCAGAATCTATTCAAGCTTGTTGCCATGATCAAATAGTCCAAATGCCTGGTAGACTCAATAAATCTCCCTACCACATTTTCGCTAATCTTCATACTTGAATAACGAGGTATGGCCATAAGAAATGAGAAGAATACCACGAAGGCAACCAAACA
The DNA here is from genome assembly GCA_004115045.4 of Sinella curviseta. Classification (NCBI taxonomy): domain Eukaryota; kingdom Metazoa; phylum Arthropoda; class Collembola; order Entomobryomorpha; family Entomobryidae; genus Sinella; species Sinella curviseta. The sequence goes on from CM023203.3 coordinate 18,236,142, forward strand.
GCGGGTTCTGGTTTTGCTCTGGAAGCCGAGCGTTTTCATGGGAAACGCCACCGCAAGATATCGTTCCACTGTAATCATTACGGTCATGAAGGAACTACCCGATTTGGCGAAAAGGGCGGTGTGGCTGGCCAACTGGAAAAAGTACAGTGTTACGACGCCGCGACTCAGATTTTCTGATATTGAAAAGAAAATTAGGTCATCACAAGATTCTAATGAAGTAACTAATTGAAATTTGTAGAGTATAGTTTGTGCATAATTACCGAAATACACAACAGCCGCAGTCGCTGTAATAAGACACGTTACGCTACACACCATATCAATCCATGCCAAAGCCACAAGGAACGTGTCGAAGGCGGTTCCTCTCTTCTGACGATGCAAAATGTAAATAATGAACATGTTCCCGAAGGTTCCGCAAATTCCGACAAGGAATGTCACTAGCCAAAGGAGAGCGCAGATAATGTGACCTGTTGACCCGATGTCGTCAATGTGCTCTCCCGTTATGAATCGGCCTAAAAACCGGCATCCTATACACTGGGTCTCGTCGTAAATTGAGCAGTCCACTCGAGAGTCGGGAACTTGTAGCAAAATGCAGGAGGTTAACGGCAGTCCCGTAACGGTACGATTATCCATGTTGAATTTTTAAACTAATGTCGTCTTAGAAATGCCAGAAATAGCACACAAGTTAAATACGTGCGCGCAGCGCAAACGCTATAGCTGAAGTGGAAATGTGGAGAATAAATGTTGGCGTTGTTTGCTTCTTAGAAGGAAAAAGGGCTGGACTTTGTGGCATGACATTTGTTACAGCTTTAAGAATAATAACCGCAAAAGTGGTGCGTATTGCGGTGCAGTGAACTTTTTTTCACTGTCATCAAATGGAAAGGCATTGATGCGTATTTTAATTGGCAGCATATTTGTTAGTAGTTCTTATCCAAAATGTATGCATACCTAATTGCTTCTGCCTTCCTTCATAACGTTGCAATGTAAAGTTACCAAAGTGCTTTCAGTTAATACTCCCATGAGTCATTTTTGCTGTTAAAAATGTCCTAATAAATTTTTTGTTTTCAGTGCTATGGAAAGAATGTCAAGCTGGTTTCATTCAACCAATTTTGGAAAGTAAGCTATTTGCCTCTCAAAAATGTACATAATAACAGTATGCATAATAGTGGCGAGTATGTAATGCCACTTATATATTTCCAGTAGTAAGGAAATAACGAACACTATTTACAAAGTCATTACATTTTATGAGCTACTGCAAATTCAGTCATATTTCAAGTTGATTAATCGTTATTTACAATGATTTAAAACTGTTCATTTGCTTTAAACTACGTCAGTTGTGTAAACTATGCCTATGGAAATGCCACCATGTCAATTATAGCAACTATTTATTTTATTTACAAAACAGTTTCATTTCCGTTGTAAAATCTAGTTATCTCGTGGACTACCATGATTCCTAGTACCAGAATGGGAATCACCAAAATTTGAGGAAGTCCTATCTAGCACGGTCCTCATGCAAACAAACTCCCAAACAAAATTGTAATTTTTATCCTGGAATTGTTTAGAACAAAATATCAATTTGTTTATTTCCTCTCTTTATAATGGCAACACAAATGCTTCCAAAAGTTTCCAGACTACTAAAGCGTGTCCGCATGTGGAACATTGTTGACGTGTCCTGGCCCTTTGAAGTTTCCCAACTTATATTCCGCGCTAAGCCCATGCAAAATCAAAATGGTTACTCAAGCCTTCCATTTATTGCATTATACAATATTTCGTATAGCGAAAATTTTGGAGACGTGTGGTGGAAAATTGTAGTAATATCATTAACGTACTGCTTCGCTCAACTATGTCCATACACTCTTCTCTTCTTACATCATGATGGGCTTCTAAACATGTTCGAAATTTGTGTGCGACTCCAAGGTGTACTTCTTAACACGGCCTGCGCCTACGTCGCATTCTCAGTTCATAAAAAGACGGGAAGAATGTTGGTCAAATTGTTGGTGGAAATGGTGAAATTTGAGAAAAGGCACAAGGATGCAAACCACAAAGGTAAATATTGCATAATCTTTTTCATCATTGAAGTTAAACAAAATTTCCATTAAGTTTGTCATATTGCAGCTCGGTCGACATTTCGGAATGAAAAGGACCGATGCTCGTCTTGCCTGTTCCTGAAAATTTCCTTCTTGTGGTTTAAAACCGTCACCACATTCGGTCCAATAATTTGCGTGACTTCACCAAATCTGCCGTTCAACGCGTTTCCATCTTGTCTAATTTCTCACCTAAACCTGCCCAAGATGGATCAAATGTCTGCTCTAATCTTTAAGGCCATCACGATGATCATAACGTTCCTTTCCAATCGCCTCATTTTCACCATCGTCGGCAGCACAGCAGTCGTCAATTCCGTTGTATGCGTCCTTATCCCCACATCATTCTTCAAAGCAGCATTGGTCGTATTTCGCAAGAAGCTTGAAAGAAATGGCAGGTTAACCTCCGAAACCCTTAAATTTTACAAGCAGCTTCAGCTCCTCTGCACAATTTACAACCAGGAACATAGGAACACCTTGTATCCCATTTGGGTTCTGTCATCCTCCATATGTCTCACGTTACCCGTCTACCTCACCGTGGCTCAGTTAAGAAGCCCTAGTGGGTTCAATATGATTGGCGTCGTTTCAATCGCTTTAATTGTGCTGCTGATTGGAGTGATGTTTGTGGTTTTACGTTATCCCTCAGACGTTCATACACTGAGCAGTTCAATTCTAAAAAGGAGAAGATTCTACTGTCGCAAGGGAATGCATTTGGCAATGAGATATTGGAATTGTTTCCCTGCGCTCAAAATCAATTACTTTGAGAGCAATTTCTTTGACAGGATGACAAATCTGACATTGTTTCACTTTTCTGTGGACAATGCCTTAACACTTGTGTTGGTTTAAGGTTGTCCAATAATATGTGCAATTTAAACGCCGACTTCACGCATTTAACAAAATAACAAAGAAAGTTTAGTATCTTGTCATTTTTTAGATATGATGAATAATTTGGGAATTAGGGGTCGGCTTAAAAATTACGTGCACATTTTGTATTTATTTTTAAACATCACAAAATACAGGCGTCAATGATCCCAATTAGTTTTGTGTTACATCAATACAACAATAGCAAATTATAAACTAACAGTTAATTAGCTTTACGTATCATAAGCATATCACATACAAATGACTAGGATAAGTGAATGTTTGCCACTTTACGTAATAATAAAACATTGCATACTTCACCATATCAAATATTCTGTACATGAGTACTGACTAGAAACAATAAACTGTTACCAAAATATTAGCAGCTATAGCATAAGCGGAAGAGGATGTTAATTATTACAGAGGTACGGATTCTCAGGTTATTACGTAATCATTTGGTTTGTTCAGGTTTTTTGTTACATCACATTTAAAATAGTACGCGCCATCTGATTTGGCATCCAAATACAATTATTATTTTAAAACATATAGCCAATTATCACACATTTACATACAAGCACAACACTTGTTGCCTTGCATCTTGCTGAGTTGGTCCAATTGCTCCTTCAGTTTCATTTCCTGCTTCTTTCTCCACTCCCATGCATCTCGCATGTGCGCCCTGGCCCTTCCGCAGCTCTCAACAAAATTTAATTTAATTTAATTTATTCAATTCTCAATTCACATCATTATTACGTTACAAGAATATATGATAATTCAGTATCCTAAAACATAGGTTATTACACTGAACTATTTAAGGCATAATTTTGTGTCCAAAAATCAATTTACATACAAGAAGACTTAATATACAAAAACAACAGTAAACCGTGTACGGAAAAACTCCAAGCGAAGACAAGAGCTTGTACGGGATAAAAATTACATGTTGAATGGGAGAAAAAAACCGTACATAATTCAAGTTAAAATACTCTCATATACGATAAAACACTGATACATTGTCAACAAATATAATTATATCTGTAATATTACTCCATCAATATTCTATGTTAGCACATTAGATTCATCACTAGACATGAATTTTCTTAGTCGATTCTTAAACGACGATATAGAGTCAGCATTTTTCACATTATCAGGTAAACTGTTCCAGTATCTTACTGCCCTAACCGAAAACATTTGCTCTCCCATGAAGCTACGGATTTTTGTATCACAGCGTGCATTACTACTACCTCTAGTCTGATAATCGTGTATTGCATTGTTCGGCAGGAAAAGCTCCGAAAAGAAAGGGATGCATTGCATTTTGTAAATTTTGTAGAATAGCAGTAAACTTCGATATATGCACAATTTCTTGGGGAATAACCAGTTGAGATCTCTAGCAATGGCATCAGCCACTTTGTCAAATTTCCTAATTCCAAGTATTAGTCTACCAAGTGCTCTTATAACCTTTTCTGCGTTCCTTACTATTTTTGAATTGGTTGCTCCCCAAACCGCGCACATGTACTGCACAATACTCAACACAAGGGCCTGGCCCACCAGCTTAAGATTATTCCTTGATATCAAATGACGAATGTGATACAAAGCCCTAATTCTGATATAACATACCTTAGACAACTGTTCTAAGTGCAAATCAAACTTTAGACATGGGTCAAGATAAAGACCAAGACATTTCAAGAATTTAGAGTTACCTATATTACAACCGTCGATTGAGAAGGAAAAATTTGATACTCTGTTCTGGATCTTCGGAGAACTGAAAGTCATCATTTTAGTTTTTTCCACATTTTGAGTGAGACCGTTGTCAGCCAAATATTTGCAAATACAGTGCATCGCATTCTCAATATTCTTCCGTAAGGAATCTAACTCATTAGTTTTCCCCACAAAAAGAAAGTTACTATCATCCGCAAAGATTATTGTACATTCAGCCGGAATGCATTGAGGAAGGTCATTCAAATATAGAGAAAAAAGTAAACCGGCCAATACACTCCCAGCAGGAACTCCTATCAACGTCTTTGCATACCTAGACCTCTTTCCGCCTACGTCAACAAATTGGTAACGCTCACTGAGATACGATGCTAACCATTTAATGCTAATTGAAAATTGTCGGCCTAATTTGCACAATAATAGAGACCTGGGCACACTGTCAAAGGCTTTCCTGAGGTCGATAGAGATGGCCACACAAATATTGCCATTATTGATTGTTGTACGAATAAAATCGGTCATGCCTATCATAGCCAGTTCTGTCGAATGGAACTTACGGAAACCAAACTGTGAGTTAGATAACATATTATTCTCAGAAATATACTTGGATAGCCTGTTGAAATAGACTCTTTCCATTAAAAGTAACAAAATTGGGTTTAGAGCAATCGGACGAAATTGGTCTGGCTGACAAGCGTTATCAATTTTAGGAACGGGAACTATGCGGCTCACTTTCAATATATCAGGTATTTTGCCTGATGAGAATGACGAGCTAATAAATGATACTATCATCTCACAGAATGCCGGTATAGGAAGTAGTACGTTAAAGGTATGTCTACTGTGACCAGTAGAATCCATTATCCTACTATTCTTATTTTTGAAATCTCGCCAAGCAATATAAACATCGCTAGTTGACACACTGTTGACACAAAATGAAGCCGTCGCGTTTTCATTGTAAACAAAGCCGTTCATGGTGTCCATGATCGTACTACCTGGCTGGAACCCCATTGTAATATAGTACGAGTTCAATTCGTTACAGTCAATATCACTATTTAGCCTACACTCTCGTTTGAATTTTAAATTCATTTTGGTAATTGCGGACCAAACTCCTTTATCGGTGCATACGTTATCATAGTAATGACGATGGTCGTCAGTCAAAGATTTATTTAGTGACCTAGTGTATTCTTTGATTTTTAACCTTGAGAACTCATCACCCAACAAACGAAATCTTCTAATATAATACTGCTTTATCTTACTCATCCTCTTGGTTTTGTCAGATATATGCCACTCCCTGTCCTCTCTTATCCTAATTTGTTTCGTCGGCATATGCTTGATAAAAAGCTGCGCCACCTCATTCTCGATTAAAGACATGATATTATCTATATTATTACTCGATCTGTCATTACAAATATCATTTATTGACTTGACAAGCCCTGTCCAGTCAGCTAACTTTCTGTCCGGGATATGTACCACTTTATATGGTTTGTCCTTTTCAACCTTACACAATAATTTAAAACGTACAAGCAAATGATCGGAAATGTTAGCGTCGCTAACTGTTACATTACTCACTCGTTTTGAACTTGGTGAGTCACAGATTACAACATCGAGCAAGCTTTCTCCTCTTGTGGGTTGGTTTACTAACTGCTCAAAATTAAACCGTGATAATATATTTGCGAACCCCGTCTTATCTACTCCTAACAGGTTGATGTTTAAATCGCCCACCACGAGCACTGTTTTATTTGCTGACTGAAAAGACTGCAGTAGCGTACCAATATTACTAGTATCATTGCTTAAATTGGTCGTTCTATACATGGTACAAATAATGAATGATTTGTTATAACCAACCTGAACGTTAAGACATAGAATTTCAATGCTACATGGGCGCTTCCAATTTCCCTCATCAACTGGTACAACCTTGACCTTGAGATTACTTTTTACAAAAACTGCTACTCCGCCTCCTCGGGAACCTCTATCAGATCTATACATACTGTACGTTTTTGGGACAGCAAATGGTTCCCCCGATAACCAAGATTCTGTTACACATAAAATATCGAGCTTGTATTGACTTAACATAAAACTTAATTGAGATAATTTGTTACCCAACGACCAATTACTCTGAGTCAAAATCAATTACTTTGAGAGCAATTTCTTTGACAGGATGACAAATCTGACATTGTTTCACTTTTCTGTGGACAATGCCTTAACACTTGTGTTGGTTTAAGGTTGTCCAATAATATGTGCAATTTAAACGCCGACTTCACGCATTTAACAAAATAACAAAGAAAGTTTAGTATCTTGTCATTTTTTAGATATGATGAATAATTTGGGAATTAGGGGTCGGCTTAAAAATTACGTGCACATTTTGTATTTATTTTTAAACATCACAAAATACAGGCGTCAATGATCCCAATTAGTTTTGTGTTACATCAATACAACAATAGCAAATTATAAACTAACAGTTAATTAGCTTTACGTATCATAAGCATATCACATACAAATGACTAGGATAAGTGAATGTTTGCCACTTTACGTAATAATAAAACATTGCATACTTCACCATATCAAATATTCTGTACATGAGTACTGACTAGAAACAATAAACTGTTACCAAAATATTAGCAGCTATAGCATAAGCGGAAGAGGATGTTAATTATTACAGAGGTACGGATTCTCAGGTTATTACGTAATCATTTGGTTTGTTCAGGTTTTTTGTTACATCACATTTAAAATAGTACGCGCCATCTGATTTGGCATCCAAATACAATTATTATTTTAAAACATATAGCCAATTATCACACATTTACATACAAGCACAACACTTGTTGCCTTGCATCTTGCTGAGTTGGTCCAATTGCTCCTTCAGTTTCATTTCCTGCTTCTTTCTCCACTCCCATGCATCTCGCATGTGCGCCCTGGCCCTTCCGCAGCTCTCAACAAAATCACCTCCATCATCCCACTCATAGCGCATCTCATTCGCAATCCTGATACATCTCAGTTCCGGGCATGTAATCCACACGTGGTCCGCGTTGTCGACGCTGTAGTGCTGAAAATCCCTTGGCAAGCTATTCTGATCATACGTCTGATAGTACAAGTACTCCAGTGACTCGGGCAGATTACCAAAGAAATGGGACTTTGCATATTTATACAATGGCTTGCATCCCCAGCCCGGGTGAAACACGAATCCGTGCAAATGGAGTATTTTCAGATTGGCTAAAAGTGAAAAGGGTTCCAAAGTTTCCCAACAGCGCACCATGGCAACCATTGATCTACGATTCTGGTACTGCTCCACGCAAAAGATATTTAAAACTTCGAGTGTATCCGCAAATGGCAAAATATATTTCAAAATCTGGTCCAGTTTTAAATCAATGTGGCGTACAAAATCAAATGACAAATGCAGCGTGATTTTTCGCAGTTTCCGAGTACCCTGTACAAAGTGGGGTGTAGAAGACTGCAGTAAATCCAGAATCTGAAAGTCTCCCGGAAACGCAACTTTCAGCTCCAAATCCTGGAGATTACCCGCCCAGAATTTATTGTGCCATTTCAAATACTCCGTGTTCCAAATTCCTTCGTTCAAGCTGAGTTGCAGTCTACCAAGTTGGGGTAGATACGGGGCAGCGAACCGGTTTTGAAAGTAGTCTGGTAGCGGATGGCCCCAACTGCACAAATAAGTATGCGCAAATTCCAGGCATTCCAGTTTTGGTAATTGGGGAAGTAGGTCGGCAATGTCGGGCTCATTAGCCGGTAGCGATATTTTCTCTCCGAAATGGATATCGACGTGAAGCCGTTTCAAATTTGGCACGTAGTACAAACATTGCGCCAAATTGGTCAAAATGTTTTCCGGCAAGTGGTTTCGAACGCGGATCTTGAGGAATGTTACGTGATCCCCGAATCGGAGCAGAAGCTCCATAACCAGTCCCCAAAAGTGTTCATGGTCCCGGGCTGCCTCGTCAATGACTGGCGGACTGAGATATTCCAGAGAAATTTGCCAGGTGGGATTTTGGTAAGAGAGGGAAAGGGACTTTCCGGGAAATACGGTTGGAAATTGGCTGTGGGTGGAGGACAAGAATGATTCTAGTTGGGGATTACTGGAAAATGTTGTCAGCCACTGGAGATTGCCAAGGGGATGGAAGTCGTGTTGGACGGTGCGGTGGAAAGGTAGTGTTCCGGAATAGGATGATCGGTTGTCATGTCTCCAGTAGCGCTGGTAGTTTAGCAGAAAGTGGTCCACTGCCAATTTCCAAGGTTTACAGACTGCTCGTAGGGTTAACAAGGTGGTTCTGTCCATACTTGGGAATATGAGTGGAAGTACCTGAAATTAATAATTTGTTGGAATTTTTGCAAGTCTCTAAAAACTCTTAAAATGACTTATTATGCTAATAAGTTTGTATACCTACATCTTTGAATAGCCAGGTGCATTTTGAGTCCTGCAAGATATTCCAAAATAGCGCACACGTTCTAGAACAGTTTATTAGGTCGCGGGTGGAAGTCCAATGATTTTGTTCCTGGATCTTGTAGAATATCTGTTCCCAGATTTCGGGTGGTAGACTGATGTTGGGACGACGGCCGTGTCGTCTACTCATTCTTTTTATAATTGTAGTGGTGATAATTTTCAGCACTGCAGATTTGCCTTCCGTCAAGCAATCTATAGCACAAATAAAATAAGTGAAAACCAGTTTATTTTAGACACATATTTCGCACATGAGAATGTAATGGAATATGGATACTGTGAAACAGAATTCTCAAACAGAATCAACATTAAATGGATTTTAACTAATACATCTCTGCTTACTTACCTTCTCAAAATTGCTACTTGCTACCTTCCTGTTTCCCCATAATTAGTTTGTATTCACCGGCCATACAAATTTTAAGTCCTACTTTTCGGAGATTTGGAAACTTTACTAAAGTGGTATAAACGCTTGATTTATTTGTCAGTACACTTTGCAAATGCCAAATTTTAAACTGACAGAAGTTGTACAGGAAAAGTAGGTGTTATAAACAATTTAAAAATATATAAGCAAATTCAAGTAGCTTTGCCTGTTACGGTCTCAGTGAAAACTGATGCTCAGCTGAGAAAAGTAAGTGGCAAGAAGAAATATAGATATTGCTGTCATCCAGAATACACATAGCCGTACTAAACTATATGTTCTCATGTGTGCTCCCTTTGTTTGTCTGTACATTGCTCCGCTCCTGCTATCACTATACAATATACATGTGTGAGAAGAGAAATGAATCGAGATGCGAGATAGTAACACAAAGCAATGCAGGGTGAGTGCAGGAAAAAAAACTTTTTCGGAGCGTCACCACACCTTCGTAAACTGAAAAATCTTGTCCTGAAATAACCCGACAACTCTTCCAAGATTTTCATCATCATTAGTTTTTCAAATCACTGCCAATTAAAACTGGAATGTTTAAACCAACATATATTCCAATATTCGCTTCAGAGACCGAGGACAACGTCATTATAAAAAGTTAATCTTACTTAAAAGCATCAAAATAGAATGCTCATTGTTACTTTCATTACACCGGTACACATCAATTAGTTTATATATTGCAATATTGATGAGCCACTTGGATATTTAGTCGTTTGAAACGGCATTGTCAGTGCAGATAGCTCTGAAATCCTATTGCCAACATTGCTCAATAGTGAAAGTAGATTTTCAGCTTATTGGTTAAAATCGCCGTAACCATAATATAATCCATGGGCATCAACCTGTTCTGGAGCACATTACTAATTGGGAAAAGTAAGTTGTTGCAAACTGTAATCCTTTCGGAGTAAACATTTCGCAATTTCTATACATATGAAAGTATCAACGGGTGATGGGATAATACCGGGTTACTGTAGCGTCCCTTGTATATCTAACGGATCTGGAGAATCCTGTCTCTTTCCAGCATAATATATGCTCGAAATATAGTAACAGAACTATGATATGGCGACATGGAAATATTACAAATGAAATCATGGCAGTAGCGGCGTTTAAAAGGAATGTGGTCGTCAGGTTCACAAACGTTACGATATTTGTTGCCGATTCGTGTCATGATGCAAATGACAACATTATGGGCGAGCCTATTGATACCATGATTGCAAGGACTTGATGCAGGTTTTATTATTCAGATATGCTGCAGTTTGAACGATCTGATTCGATCCTTACTTTATTTTACATTTTTCGTTATATTAATCGCGAATCATTACAGGGAGTAGCCAGTATGCAATGTCATGTTACAAGTTGTATCATAGCCGGGGTAATCCAAGTGCATTAGTAAAAAACGAACACCTTTTTGGCTCGTCGTTGCTATGTGGAGAGACGAGCAGCATCAAAACTCATTGTCGGCTCCAACAAAGGTGAAAGCAAGGTTCTTCCCTAGAGCTGGACGAATGAGGATGAGTACATGGCAGAAACTTTGTGTCAGTTGAAGGGAGACATTTGGAGACAGAGCAACAGGCGATGATTCTGTTGTGAACCAGAATCTTTTTTTCTCTCTCTTTTTTTATCTACGGCATATCAAAAAGTGAAATTGTGTTTTACAAGAAGGGGAGAGGAATATATTTGTAGCAGCATTTCCGGTACAAACAAGTATTCCCAATAGCGGAACACTGGGTAAAACGGGAAACGAGATGGATTACAACAAGAACAAGGCTGCAGACAGTCCCAAATTGCGGAAACGTGAGTGGTGAATCTTGAAGCACATTCATGGTAACTAATGGGAACAAAGTGTGTCACGATTTTTTTCGTTTTGAATGTTTGCAGCCCTGAAAAATTGCTTTAATGGATCATCATCAGCAAATTGCAAATCATTTCCACAATCATATCGGGTACACAAATTTAAATTTAAATCTTGTGATTCTAGTGAAGTGGCATATTTCCGGGCTTACTGATTAAATTGACTAACTTTCTTTTTTTTTGCAGAAAACCAAGCAATCAGGGTGGAACCGAAAACGACGAAGTAACGCAATAAGTCTTAATGGAACCCGACGCCATTTCCCAAAGATCACCATACTAACATCCTACCAGTTAATGGGCAACTCATTCTACGGGCCCGAGAGGAACGTGAGCACAAGCAATCTGAATAGCACCTTTCCCCACGACTTTCACGCAAATGTGGACAAGGCACTCACCCAACTAGGTACTCCGCTCGCACTCTCCCTCTTCACATTTCTCCTAATTTGCGGAGTGCTCTTATGCGTCATTAAGACACATCAGATGCTCCTTCTTCGTCGCTACAGAAGGGAGTTTCGGATGCGACGTTTCCAGGCAAACAACGGAGCTACAGTTGCGGTGGTTCGTAAAAGCTTTTAAGTTGTAACCGCTAATTCAATTTTTTTAAACTGGTTTGTCATACAAATTGCTTGTTTTATGAGAGCAGCACAATTCTCCTGGAGTCTCCGTTCCATTACCGACAGCGTCCCAGAAACATGGCTTGGAAGGGAAGCGGTATACCCGCCTGAGTAAGTCGCCGGCATCCCTGGATCTGCAGTCAAGCTTGAGATCGGCAATAGAGAACTTGATTCAGACCTGTCGTGTACCACTCAAAGTTTCTGATGATACAATGGAAGGTAATGATTAGCTTATGGTGAGAATTTTTGTAGTCAAATTTGCATTGGCTAATTATTTTAATGCATTTCGTGTCAAGGGAGGACAAGTCACAAACTAAATCAGGTTGACGATCAAACTTTTAAGCTGGTGACTTTTAGTCCAATAAACTGTCCTAGTCATATTGGACGCGGTTCTGATGCCAGAGTAACTAATGGGTTAAGTGATCCTGAGATGTTTCCACGAGGTAACAAAATATCTCTTTAGCTATATCAAAACGCTGAAAAATATTGAAATGATTTTAAGTGCCAATCATTTTGTATACATTTTCAGGGATTCACACAAATTTTGGCAAAGAGGATGCTAATGTACAAGATGGGCTGCTTGGCGAAGAAATTATATTAGGAATTCCGCATCGACAGGCTGATATATATGCAACGGCTTGAATATATCCACAGCAGGTGAAAATAGAGCATCGCTTTTTGTAACAATACATGATGGATGACTGTAAATTACCAAAACAGTTGATTAAATTACATTGTAGCGCTAAAAGGACGTAAAATGTTATTTTATAGCTTTAGTGTCGAAGAATATTTAAGACAATTTGAATACTGAAACAAGTTAGAGAACAGTTGTCTTATACAGTTAACTACGTTAGTGGCAACAACGGTCTTATTGACTTGGTAAGCATCTACAAGCTTGTTGCTGTACGGTAGTTTTTAAAAATGGTTTGCTTTTGTAAACAGGATATCTACTTGGCTCATATATAATGAATAGTAGAGTAATAGACTACTTATCCGCAAGTATTTTAAACGTTGTACATGATAGCATAGTTTACAGTGTATTATGTAGTGCGATATGAGTACGGTCAACAATAGTGTTTATGAAATGATTATAAATTAATATAAAGTCATTAGTTAATAACCATAAGGATATTGCATACACATGTCACATCATTATTGTTAAAGTTTATCTGGTCATGGGATTAAAATGTGATATAAAATGTTAACACCGGAAAAGAAAAATAATTTATTGTTACATTAATAATTTAAATTGGCAATGAAGTTACTTGGGAAAATTAAATAAATTCAAATACAAAATAATTGTGCTGTTCAGAATGTTACTAATATCTTACGACACTCCGGCTTGATAATTTAACCTTCAGGCATTTCAGTTTCAGCTCGCCACAAAAACACAAAAAGGGCTGGCATAACGTTATAAAATCTGGCCATATCATCTGAGCACAATAAACATATTTGATGCCTGTGCGTATAGTCTGTTGAAGCAATGCATGATAATAGTTGTAGAGACCAAGACATGAAGGCAACACACTGGTTTATTAATTCAAGATTTGGCTATGGGAATTTTTGTAAAGCCGCACAAAATCTTTTATGAGTCTCTATAAAAGCAACAGATTTTGAAAATCAATATGCATTTACGGATAAATAACTAGTAAGATATATTTCATCGCTGTGCGTCATGGGAAGATCAAAATGTGGCCTGGAAAAGTTTCTAAAGGATCCCCAATCAAGTCTTAAATTATATTTAAGGGTGGCTAATAAATTTTCCCTGACGCCATTTCATTGGGATACAACCAATAACTGTCTACGATTTGAGCCACAAATTTTCAAACGGCGACTCTGGACGGTTTGGCAAATTGTAGTTTTATCAAATGGCGTGTTTTCTTTTCTAAGGCTTATTATCTTAATACGTGATACGAAAACTAATCCTCTCACAATCGTAATGTCGTCTATGTGGTCAGCCATTATATGGGCAACTTGCTGGCTTATTGCGAATTATCGCAATAAAGGGAGAGAAATAATTTATGCTCTAAATATTGCCACTCGAACGGTGAAGCTGAACGGAGCAGGTAATTTTATAAATTTTGTGTACACTTACCATAACAATTATAGCTTTTATGTAGATCATTATAATCAATGGTAGATCTTGAAGACAGCCGCGCTAACACCCTGCTACTAATATGGACAATGGTGACGTTTCTGGTTCCCATCATCCTTCCACTCATGTTTCTCATCAAGCCATGTATTTCCCAAGTAATGCGCACAACCTTTCTCAAGTCATGCCCTGTCGACGCGAATATCAATCTTTCAGAAAGGCTAGCAACTTATCTTTTAGAATCATTCCTCATGTTCCTGGCCGCGGTTTCCACAGGATCCGGAATGCACATTCCCATTTATGTCACAGAATACATTTCAATATCGCTGAAACGTATCTCTCTTCGGCACAGCATTATCTTCAGAACGAGAAATTTGCCATCGCAACAAAAACTGTTACACGAAGCACATTTGTATCGACAAGCTCAACTACTTACTGCTTATCTAAACAGCACATTTCAAATGTATCTACTTCCCATGTCGCAAACGCTGGGATGTTTCACGTGTATAGGAGGACTGTACGGGGTAGTGGAGTTATACGGAAAGATTCCAAAGTACAGCTATATCACCATGCCATTTGCTGCAATCGGGACAATGTTTTATTTGGGGATTCTACTGGAAATATCAAGCATCGTGATGCTAAACTCTAAACGTGTGAAGGGATAGTGGAAATCGAGCTGTTGGGAGATGAGCGAGAATGCATGGTTTAGAAAATTTGTGAGATCGTGTCCAGTGCTTGCGGTACGTACTGGCTCAATGTTTGCTGTTGATCGGGGAAGGTTTGCGGCGTGGATACGATTTTGTGTTCAGAGATCTTTCTTCCTCATTGTTTGCACTAGGAATTGGTATAAATAAAGCTGTCCATTTGTTACAGACATTGTGGGGAATATCAAAGATGTAATGATGGATTCCAGCAAAAAATCATTTGCCTGTCATCGAGATGAAATTCTCGTATGCTCCGTTTTAAATTTCAAACCGGGAAAGGAAATCGAAATTTGGTCAATCAACAATTTTAGCAAAATTATATGGTGCAATGTAAGATACGGTTACAAATGAGCTTTTATACATGCTCCATTGACGTCATAACAACTTATGGATTATTACATCGACTCCAGGAAAGCCAAGCAAAATTAAAATCTTTGCAGATAACTGGAAAAGGCTAATTTGGAATCATTGAACGTGAACATAAAACGGTTGTCGTCTCAATATCGATCCTTTACATAATTATGTATTGGTATTTATTACATGACTAGCTTGATTGCTAAATCATGAAGTTTAGAATATTCTTCCCGTTGAAAATGGCAGTGCTCTGCTTATTACAGTTCTACAAAGCCACGTTACTTTGCCAGTCATGTAACCAGTGTCAACGGGAGTGTCTATTTACTTGCAGCACCGTAACGATAAATATGGCACGAGTTTACATTTCTCAAATTTGGGGGTTTCTTAAAAGCCCGAAAAGTAATCCACTAGCTGGACTTAAGACGTATTTGTTCCTTGCAAACAAACTTGCTCTGACACCGTTTCAATGGGATAGTGTAACAGACAGTCTGGAAATCATCCATGAAAATTCAAAGACAAAAGTCTGGCTATTTTGGCAAATGACTATAATTTGCAACGGGTTCTTTTCCTTGGCTCGACTGCTCTCGTTTTTGACGCTGGACAATAACGCGGATCCTTGTGTAATGCTGTTATTTGCAATGTGGTGCGCCCCAACATTGGGCGCATTTTGGCTCGTATTTAACTATATTCGTGATATGGAGGACATTGCGGTAATGATGAATTCGTCTCTACAAACTACGGTACGTTATAAAATAGGTAAGATGACAAGGAAATCTAGTTTAAGATATTGCCCAGGTTTGCATGACGCGACTATATTTCATATTGAATTTTCTTTTGAGATTGCAGATCTAGGAAAAGGCAAAGCAAACATACTTCTCCTTGTATGGAACAGTGTAATGTTTCTAGTCCCCATTCTATTTCCACTCATATTTCTTATCATGCCCTGCGTTTCCCAAGTTATGAGTCTGTTTGTGCTTACTGGATGTCCTCACAATGAGACAATCAGTTTGGAACAAAGACTATGTACTTACATGATAGAGTCCTTTCTCATTGGCCTTTCCTCAATTTCGGTCGGAGCCGGCACCATGGTCCCCGTTTACATTGCGGAGTATATTGCAATGCTGCTCAAAAGCATTTCTCCACTTGCTCGGAGGCGACTGATGATTGCTTTGAAGGGAATATATGCGTCGTCAGAACAGGAACTGGATTGTGAAGCAGCCAAGTTTCGACAGTGTCAGTTGCTGGTTAATAGATTCAATGAAACATTTCAAATGTACCTGTTGCCAATGGCACAGTCGATAGGATGCCTTTGTTCTGTGGGTGGACTCTACGGAACCATTGCATTGTACGGGAAGATGCCCTACTACTTTTTCATTGCCATGCCGTTTGCCACATTTGGCGCTTCCTTTTATGTTGGGGTCCTTCTGGAAATGTCCAGTCATGTTAAGCTAAACTCCAGGAGAGTGAAATGCAGGTGGAAGCAGTGCAATGAGTCGCAACTCAAGGGGAGTTTGTGGTTTAGACGATTTGTGAAATCCTGTCCACTGCTTGCGGTCAAGACGGGCTCCATATTTGAGGTGGGACGGGATCGATTCATTACGTGGATTCGGTTTTGTGCTCAGAGGACATTCTTCTTTGTTTGCTGTGCTAGAAAGGCAAGATAGGACGCGCGTCTGTAACATGCTATTAAATGTGTTTGGATGGCCGGGTAGGTATATTTTTCAGAACAATGCATAACTGCCAATTATAACTAATACATAGAATGGGCTTGCCCATAAAACCCAAATTTAAATGTTAGACTACTTTATTTACTCACAATCGAAACATAGACTCCAATTATCAGTTGAATATCAAAACCATAGACGTAATAATTATTTCCAGAGTGTCGACATGTTAGTTTGAAGATTTGGAATTTGTTATGAAGATTTGCGATAGTCATCAAGTTGAAAATTATTGCTTCACAATGGCAGGATTAAGCACTATACTTTCATGTTACACTGGATATTTCAAACCATTGTGGGGAAGCGGATACCACCATATCTACTATATTTGCTCCGCATATTGCATTTGGATTAAACTCGCAAAAAATGGGTCCCCACTCCTGTCTAAAGTTTTACCTCTGCGTTTCAAATAAGCTTTCCCTTACCCCGTTTCAATGGATTCCCAACAAAAAACGTCTGGACGTCGTACACGATATTGTGCAAATTCGTATCTGGTCAATTTGGCAGGGAATAATTATAATCAACGGCATATTTTCCCTGGTGCGGCACGTCCTATTGTTTCGTGACAAAGATACAGACGCTACCACCATGCTACTATTTGGCATGTGGTCGGCACCAACGTTGGCCGCATTTTGGCTAATTTTTAGCTACCGTCAGAAATCGCGTGATGTTGTTACCGTCGTGAACGCCTCGTTACGTTGCATTGAACGATATGGAATAGGTAGGTAGAGTTTTTTTATGTTCGGAAAATTATTTGATTTGCGGAACAATATTTTGATATTGAATCAATGTTTCAGACTTAAAAAAGGGTAAGGCGAACCTGCTGCTCAGAGAATGGACACTTGTCACATTTCTCACCCCATTTGTATTCCCACTTTTGTTTCTCATTAAGCCATGCGTCTCGCAAGTAATGAGCTCCCTAATCCTTACAGCTTGTCCTGTGGATGAAAATGTAAATTTGAGACAGCGGCTGCTTACGGTTTTCGTGGAATCATTTCTCATGGGCCTTTCCGCAATAGCAGCAGGATCTGGCACTCTAATTCCTGTGTACGTAACAGAGTACATTGGAATGCTACTCAAGAACACATCACAGGATGATAATCGGAAAATGACTAGAACGTGGAAAGGAAGCTTAGAAAAGGAGCTCGTGTACGAAGCCCAGAAATTTCGGCAGACTCATTTGTTGCTGAAAATGTTCAACGACACGTTTCAAATGTACTTGTTGCCCATGTCTCAAACGGTTGGATGCATTTGTGTGGTAGGTGGTTTGTATGGAACAATTGTGCTGTATGGACAAATTCCTAACTACTGCTTCATTCCAATGCCATTCGCTGCGTTTGGAGCCGGTTTCTATGTCGGCGTTCTGCTCGAAATGTCCAGTCATGTCATGCTGAATTCTAAACGTATGAAATGTAGGTGGAAATCATATTTAGGGAATTTATGGTTTAGAAAATTTGTGAAATCCTGTCCACCGCTTACTGTGAAAACCGGCTCCATATTTGAGGTCGGACGAGATCGTTTCATTACCTGGATTCGATTTTGCGCTCAGAGGACATTCTTTTTCATTTTTTGCTCAAGGAAAGCGGGATAACGAACATTTTCACGAACTTTGAGACTATATTAATTTTTATTAACTATTAGAATTTTATTTATAAAGCTATTTATTTTTGTTAGTCAGATTTTCTCTTTTCGTTTTCCATAACTTCACCCATGTTGCCCGTAAAAATTTCATAACACATTTGACCAAGAGTGCTACTGTTATGACGCAGAGCACTGTTATTACCGTTACAATTGCAAGGAGGAGAGCGTAAACATCTAAGAGCCTCCGCTGCCACCAACTCTGATGGCGTCCCAATGGCTTCAATAAACTTGTATCGTGCTTGAGCACGTACTCTACCCAATAAAACACATTTTCCACAGGATCCAATGGAGGATCTGTGTACATTGCGGAAAGTTCCATCATTTTCGACTTGTATCTGTAAATACACATAAATAAAAACTTTTTAAACAATTGTAATAATCATGATTTCTATCGCAAAATTGTCTGATGACTTACGTATCCGTTTCAACTACATTTCGAATAGCATTTTCTAGTGCCTCGCTTGTAAGGGTGGTTATATCAAGAGTAATTCCTGCTCCAATTTGTTCCAGTCTGTCTGCATTCATGTCTTGGTCTCCTGTTCGTACAATTTGCAAATGTGCGGTAACAAATTATGTGTGTAGCTTGGTATGCGGTCATAATAATACTACCAAATTACCGAATATCGGAATGGCTATTATGGGAACTCCAAAACAAAGAGCTTCTTGTGTGCTTGGTCGACCAACTTGTGAAATGAATGCCTTGATTTTCGGATGTGCTGTATAATATTAAGACACATTGGCTTACTGTTTACATTGGTACGCAAGAAAAGAATATATCCAAATTAAAACGCTTACATAGCACATCCTTTTGTGGAAACCATTTCTGAAACCACACATTTTCAGGAGCATTAGCTGGCACAGCTCCGCCCCATTTAAACAAAAATCTCAGCCTTGGAAATTTTCGCAATGCCCCGACAAACTCATTGCGCAGCTCATCCGGCATTCCCGAAACTACCACAGCGCTTCCAAAACTGATATACACGAATCCATCGCTATCCTTGTCATTGATGAAACTTTCCAAAGACGTATCAAGTTGTTTTATCTGTTTCCTGTTCTTGGCACTACAAAGCATTCCCGAGAAGGACACGTACATTGGGGGCAGCGACATGGGAGATTCCTCAATAAAACTTGCACTATGAAGCACAAGACTAGTTTCCTGCTCAATATCCCAAAAACTGGGCATGTCAGTCAAATCCAAATTTTTCCTCGCAAATCCCTCCATTTTGTAAACGCTGTAAATGTACGCCGCTCTCCAAACCAGTGTCCCCAAAGTATTCATGGTACGACTCCAAACAGATGTTTGCAGTTTGTCCGGCTTCTGATGAAACATAATTTCCGGCACTGCGGACGACTCTGGAACAATTCCGAAAGGATCCCAGAAATATGGGAGGGTAGCGGGAGTGAAGATAATGTGCTTTGCTTTGAATTTGTGTACAAGGCCATACGAGCAAGCTCCCCAGGCACCGTCCAGCAGTACCAATTCGTATTTCAGATTCGGCGTGGCTAGCCAGTCATGTATTTCGGGACTCTCGTAAAAGGCCTCGCAAAGCTCAACGCTCTTCATGAAAGCAGACAGAAGCCATGAATCGACCGTGTTGTTGAGCCGAATGTTTATATCGAAATCCCCCAGAAAGTGACTCGTGGCGGCGAACATTTTGCTGGGCTTCAGCTCCGTTACTTGGGGATGGCTGCCGACGAGACGGGAAAGGGGGAAAACGTATGTTATGTTGTGACCCGCATCCCCAAGTCTTTCGACTAGTGGCCAGATAGAAGTTCTGTGACTTTGCGTTGCAATGGTGTGAAATACCAGAATGTTGCTGGCGGAAACGGTTGATATATGGGAACCATGGTAATGAAAAAGAACAAAGATGCAGAAAAGTTTTAATGATTTAACCAAATCCATGATGCAATTCCTGATAGTTCAGCTGACACTCTATTCAATCATTTATGAACTGACTCCAGAACAATTCATTTTGAACTGATTGGTTGATAATACAATTTTAAGAAATTATGTAATCTTTTTTCTACATGTAAGTGCTTTATGCAGTTTGGTTGGGTTGTGTCGAGTGACCTTGCCTACTTGCTAGCTTTTTTCCCAGTATGCTATACCACGAAAAGGAATGAAACCGGTTTATGTATTGAATTCAATGAAAATGCCACACCACATATACAAGTTTTTCCTTGTCAGCTTCAGCTTGACAAATTTGGTCGTACATTGAATAGGCACGCTGTTGTTTGTAGTGAATTATTTTAATATTTTATGTTGCTGCAGACAAGGATTAGTTTTTAACCAGTCGTTGTTCTGTGTTGTGAGGAATTAATTGAAAATCATGTTGTGGTTAGATTCTCAATCTAAACAAGTACGTAGTATGCACTTTTTATTTACTTGCAATTAAGTATGCATTCTAATCGCGTATCCTATTTTTCATGCGATGCGCTCTACATCGCAACTCTCGAGTCGAATATTACGCATTTGATCATATTGAGTAAATCAACACATTGGAAACATGCTTGTCAATAGGTCCCAACTTAGTTTATGAATGAAGTAGATGGTAACTTGTCCACTCGTGTGGTTAGTTTGAGGCGCGCTTATAAAAAATGACTAGCGGATTTTTATGTTTCAGTGATCAGCGTTTGATCACGTAGACAACATGTGACAGCTTAGATCAGTACCCAATGACATCTTTCAATTTGGAGCAGATTGTGAATGAGCCAAATAAGAAACCAGAAAAGTAAATACATACTTGGTTAGAACGCTGGCATCAAGTATCCAAACCTGCCTCATGTTTAAAATTTTATATATTTTGGCTGCTTATATTGCCATCAGTTATAACTGTACTGAAAAGTGGGAATTATGGATTATTGGGAAACGCTGAATACAGATCTAACCCGTGTACACTTGAAGCAAATATTGCATACTAAATGTCGATGCGCAGAATTTGCTATACTTTCCAATGATATTTGTATTTGGTTCGGAATTTCCTGAAAGACAATGTTATCCGTGTCTGAAAACGCAATATTTATTTCACGTACAAAACTCTGTAAATTTTCTGCTCTCCGATATAATCCATAATCTCTCATTACAGATATTAGCCCATGTATTTGTACTTTATATTATTCACATTAAACCGGATTAAATCCCTGATAATTGGGAATATTTTTGGTACGGTCCCAAATTCCACATAATACCGCGTACATCATGCTATGCTCTTTGGGACGTACTTAATTTTGCAATAGGTGGAGGCGCACTTTCCCTTTTCATTCGCAACATAACAGTGTCCAAACAGTCGAATCGGATATTCTGTTGCAATGGCCCTACTACAAACAAAGGAGAGAAAGCCCAGCGACAGATAATGAAAGGTGGTGCTCATCCCAAATTTCCTCGCAGTTCAAATCTGTGCATTGGGAAAGGCGCAACAGGCAAAAAATAGGTGAACCTAGACGACTACTGTTCTCTGCTTCACCCAATTTCCACACTCTTCCATTTCCATTCCTAAACGTCCTTCAAAGCTACTTTACGCGAGCAGCCCGAGAAAAGCCAGAATACACAAAAAGGGGGAAAGTAGTGGGATTTGGAGTAATAGTTTTTTATCGTTCCACTTACCAGTGTAAGTACAGCTTATAAGCTTGCTAGATACGGAAAGGGTGAAAACCTTGGATGGATTTGTTTCAATGGAACGCCATACAAAAAGCTTGCACAAAAGTTGTGAAACTTGTAACTTCATCTAACCATTTAGAGAATATTTTTTGGTGCTTAAATCCTGTTTAGTTTTGAGACGTAAAGTACATTTTCGCTGATATTTATTAATGCACTCGAATTAAACCAATAGAATCGTTGATAGAGTACGGCTTTAAACAGAATAGCAATTTCTATGAAAGTTTAAAGTGCAATTTGAAGCAGTTAAGTGACAGAGATCATTATCTAATAAGCACTGATTCTTACTCTAAAACTAAATCGTTTGGTCTGATTTCAGGTTTGTACAAAATCTGCTTACGCGATCACCTGAACAGCAACATATTCGCATTCTCCGTTCTGTTTATCTGTTGGGGCAACGCTAGCCACACATGCAAAGGGATGGAACTCAACACAAACGTGAGCATCAACGACACCACAAACGACCAGTACGAAAGCCTGGGTGCAACGTTTGCCCACTTGGCAATTCCGACTACGCTCACGTTCATTGCATTTCTACTAATTTGCCGAATATTCCTCTGCATCGTTGGCAAGCAATGGACACTATTTACCTGGAAACGACGACGACTCTCCAGCTCCTTGCAACAAAATATCCAGCAGCCAGCAGCGGCAACAGCGGCAGCAGTCGCGGTGGTGCGTAAAAAAAGCATTTTGTAATTCAGTATATATTTTGTTAAAGCTCAGTTTTTTATCCTCCGAATACTTCGTACTGGAATTACTCATGTATCTAAACTAGCAGCGGGATCCACAGATTAATCCCTGTGTTTCCATTGCATTATCGTCCTCATTTCAACACGGCATAGAGGTGAACCAACAACAAGCAGCTGGAATGGACATTGAAGGAAGATGGAGATCGGGAGCACGGGACAACTCGGTTCATCCTCTCCGTCTACCCTTTGCTGTTGTGAGGGATTCCGTGGTGAACGGTAATGGTGGCGGTAAGATGTAAATACACACCGTTTAAATTTTTTTGCCACATTTCGATGTTGTCCTGTAAAACCTGGACGTGTTCAATTTGCAGAAAGCGGAACCTTGAAGTGGAACCAGATTGATGGACGGATAAGACGAATGATCGCTCTAAGAGCTCTCAGCTTTCCCCGAAGAGATGTGTGTGCGGCAGGAGGAGACCGAGAGGTAAAAAGGGATGATGCGGCCATGGTAGCAGCGGCAGGGGAGAAAGCGTCGAGAAGCAAGATGAACTGCTTTACTGTGGATTTGAACTAAGGCTGTGAAAGTAGCTTTCGTGCACGTACACACGTCGGTATTTATTATTGTCTTGGATTGCACTGTGTGGTTTTGCACACCACTCATCTGCACTTATAGGGAAATTAGTTTGCAAGTAGACCTGAGTAATATGGAAATAGTATACCTGAACATGTGTAATTAGTATACCTGACAATATGATATATATTATTAATTATAAATACATATTTTGAAGTATATGCATTGCATCCTGATGTATTAAACCTGATTGTGAGTGTAGTGAATGTATTTGTGAGTCTGAATAAACGCTGACTTGATATTTAAATACAATCTAAATATAACTAACACATCTGCAACATTTGCCTTCCTTGCTGGTTCATTATCCATTTCATTCTGTGCACTTGGTGATAAGGCGAACATACGTCCCATCCCGTGAGAACAGCAGCTTTAAAATCTCGGCTCGTATCAAAGCCATCACTTTCATCAACAACCAAAGCATTAGTTGATGTTTGCTTTAGTCCACCAAAAATTGATACTAATTGACAGGCATGCGGTTATAAAGTTTGGATACTGATGGCATTTCTCGTGTCAACGCACTACAGACAAGTTTGCACTAGAACGAAGAGCACTTTGGGATTGATCGCATGTAATAGGTAAAAATATGTACGAAGCTCAAGGGAGATATACATACACCAAATTATTTTACATATGCATGTGCTATTTTGAATTGCCCCAAGTTTTACATCCCATGTTGGATAATTTGCTCACTTCTTTGCATGTCGCTTACATGATCATTATACTTGCTCAGCTTTGAAAACTCTTTGACAAAGTTTCTCCGTAAAACGTCTGACAAACAAGTTCAAAAGTTTTCCTAACCTTTTGACATTTAACGCTGTTCATGATTCATGTATTACAAGCGAGTCAGGAAATGTTTTATTTTCCGTCTTAGATTTTTATGCTCAAAAAAATAAGCAACGAGACATCCGTGTTTGTTATCGCCTGTTGTATTGATGCAGCGGTTTCATGTTGCAAAAACATTGATCCCATCATCGACGGAGAGAGAGAGAGACAAAGTACGCTTCAGCGTTGTTTGCTACCTAATACCATGCGATGCAGGCAGGATTCCGTATCAATGCACAGGAAGAAAAGCCGTCCGTCGTCGATACATCAGCATTAGAGAGAAAGCGGAGATGGAAAGTATGCTGGCGACTGGCACAGATTTTGTAGCAGTGCAGATCCGCGTTTAGTTGAAGGAGCAACAGGCAGAGAGGAGAATTGCTTGTGTCGATAGCAACTCGTCTCGTTCTCACCCTGCAAAATAAGTATACATAGCAGACACACACACACATCTATATACATTCGTTTTTTTGTTCTTTCGCTTCACGCCACTACTACCCACCCTTTTTATTTCTTAGTAGTACCAGCTAATAGGGTTTTAATTCGAGTGCAATGCGCTATAATTGCAGAGACTTCACAACTACTGGAAAGCGGAAGCAATTATAACAGTTTAATAGAATAGTTTAAAATAGTTTGACTTTGAATTCTGTTCCCAACGGTCACCATGGGAACCAACTACGCCCTCTTTGCCATTCCAATCACCCTCACAGTTTTGGCACTGTTTATATTCTGCGGCGTGTTGCTCTGCATCAGACTGCGTCAGCGACGACTTGGACATCGACAGCGAAAAATTTCGCAACAGCAGGACCCAGAGGCAATGAAGGATACCGGGGTAAGCTCCTTAACCAAGATAATCCTTAACTATTCTACATTTGGTGTTAACCTTAGCTGCCTGCCATTTAGTTAATTTTGATTGCTTCCATTTGCTTTTATTATTGTGCAAAGGAGGAACCGAATCAAAATGAGTTGCCCGCATCCCGGTCATCCTCCCAAGGTTTCTGTGAGGGGGACGCATGTGACGCGGAAGTCAAGTCCCCAGCCACCGTGGACATCCAGGACATTGTTCCACCGGATGCGGTTGTCGTCGAGGCAGTTGCAAATCTACCACCCCCCGCATACGACTCTCTCAGCGGATATGCAGATGGTAAGGGGTTGCATTTTCTCAACTTTCCCCAGGAAATTTTGCTATAGGCTAGTACACCACCATGGAACTAGGTATATAATGTAAGCTTTGTGATAAACGTTGCTGCTGCCGAAACATAAAATAAAGGAAGGGAGGTGTTGAAATTAAGCGAGAGGTTCGGACCATGCTCGGTGCTCAACGTTGAAATGGGTCAACTGGACAACACTGGAACCAAATTATAAATAGATGATGATCGTGTGATTATTCGTTTTTCTCTCTCTCGAAGAGCTGCATTCATTCAGGTACTTGCAAAATAAACATTTTTAGTTTTTAGTTGTAGCTACTTTTCAGAAAATGCATGCTAAATGCGATTTGCATCTTAATGCATTCATAAAACCTTATTTCTCCCCAGAGCTTCATCCAAAAAATTACCAAATACCGAAATCGATTAGTTCTTGAACAATTCAAAATCATTCAACACACACTCATTCTCGCTCCTGTTTTTATATACTGATTTAAACATATATAATGGATCATACAGACGTGCATGAGCTACGAATATGAATGGAAAATTATAATGAAACCTGTAAATTTGTCAATTGTAGTTAGCTATAATATTCCACTTGTGTAAGATAATCATGTAATTGATATATCAATGTGAAGTTAGCATGTATCTCCGAATGTGGTGTAGGATAGCCGTAGGCGTAAGATGTTGAGTTTCTGTCAAATGGATCGCATTTAAATATTAGCTTTGGAAGAAAACAACAACTTGAATAATGTCATAAACATAAAATAAATTGCTTACTATGTATTATATATATTGTGATAATTTAATGATGTACCTATAAGTATACTATACCATTTGACTGACTGATGATGGAAAGGGACGAAGATGTGGAATTAAGAGGCTGGAATATAGAAATGGACGACAAGTAGGAAATACATATTCACATATATATTTAAGAATATACAAACTAAGTGTAATAAAATATTATACCTTTTTGTGAAATTGTACCTACCACTTGAAAATAAATAAAGTCACTTGATTTTCTCCTGTGTATACGCCACTCAGTTGTTCTTTGTATTTTATTTACAGTTTTTTTTCGTTACGTGCAGTCACACATGCAGAAAATCAGCGTCCATACATAAAAAAACTGTTGCTTGATTTGACAATTGTTAACGCATCTGCAATAACTCCTGGCTTCCATCTAAACCTTTGTACATGTATCAAACATTTTTGCACTCCCAATTTGAAAATTTCGTATCTTATGAAATCACAACAAGCTCATGAATTATAATGTTGATATATATATCCATAGTGGCAACGTTCAGAATAATATGTAATAAAACATGCAAAATGATAGGAAAAGCAAGGATATTCAGGACATCGGAAATTGAAGCTTACTAGTCTGAACAGAGAAAAATAAAATAAAATCATTTGAAGATAATAATAATTGGGCCGACAATAACATTCACATAACGAACTATGCTTGTCTGGAAGCTCCTTCCGTGACATTTCCAGAACAATGGCATTCATCACAATATTTCGCGTTGACTTGTCGTCGTAGAGAGTCAAGTAGAGGAATACATATTAGGATAAATAATAACAAGGCATGATATTATGATGATGATGATGATGAGGATCAAACTTCTCCGAAAACATAACAATTATTTTGAGTCAGCCACCCATACTTTTGCGACATGATGAGCTTAAAAAATATATATTTTTTTTCGATAATGCTCGAAGAAATGTTTTTACCTTCTTTTCATGATACATCTGTTTGTTCTCAAATTTCGACTTGTTTTTTTTGCTATTGAGCTGTACGTAGAAAATGTGTAAACTCATTTTTCATTGTACATGTTCCACAGAGATATGATATTGTCCAAAACTACGTTGAGAATAGTGAGTAGATATTTCATTTTGAATAGCTCGGCTTTTGAATTGACAATTTGTGATAATGTCAAGTCGCCCCAATTTGTATGTCCGACTAATATTCTAGCAGTGACATGCAAAGTGTATTTAACATACGCTACCTTAGTTTGTAAAAACTAGGGCACTGATTTCAATTCTGAAATTTAGAAACTTACTCATTCGTCCTCTTCAGCAGTATATCACTTTGAACTACTATAGACATTTTCGGTTATATCGACTTACCTATTTATACAGTTGCTCGGCCGGGTTTATGCTTTCCTTGTTTAATGGGTCACACACAGTTTGCAATATGCGTTAAGTATCCTCAATCCAATTTACTTCACTTCCTCTGTCCTGATTGGATCAGAAGGTGCTTGACTGAAGTGAGAATTCACGTGTGGTACAAACGTGTAAGAAATCAAGATTTACACTTACTCTGGTCAACGAACAGACATCCCAGTTAGATGACAAAGCACTTATTGTTTGGAATCAGTGATAATTTGGGTCACCCATATCACACAAAATTCTTCCGTACACCTGAAGTTAGTTGGCACGGGTTGAGCATTTCCTTTCCAACCGTGCTTTATTCATTTATCTTCAGCATTAACGAGTAAAATATGACTATCAGATTGCTGAGTTAGCTTTTAATATGTGCATAATATCCAGGTAATAATATGTTGAGAAGCTAATTTCTGCTACACTACAGCAATATGACCATAAATACAATTTACGCATAGAGATAGTGTATTTGCTGCTTTCTCCTTCCGACCATTACCCGTAATATAAAGCTGCATCTTGTTGTAACGGGGCAACGCGACACGTATCTCGATCCCGATATTCTTCGTGCAGCCATGAAGCTAACGCAGAATTTCACCCCATGAAACTCTACTAATGATCTCAGCCTTTCATCTTGTTCATACCTCTCAGAGCAGCACCTTATGACCATCGAAACTTGACTTATAGCTATAATTTGATAGATTGAACATCCGTGATGCTGCTGGACATAGTTCGGATTTTGTCGAGATGCTGATCTAGCGTTTTTCTTTTAGCATGTGGATAAAAACCTGAGAGCTTCAAATACCTTGCATGGGGACAGGATGATCCAAATGGTGAGTAATGTTTTCAGCGACAAGTGATGCGATATGATAGCCGATTATGCTTAAAAGTTCAACCTGACGGCATTTAGGATAGAGATTGGGTGAATGTGAGAAATTATTATGCGGATAATAAAGCCTGCATGAGACGGAGTTGAAGTTGGCGTTCCGCTGCCGCAGAATATAAATAGGACTACAAATAAAATTGCGCCTTGAAATTAATTTATCGCTGCTTCACAACGTCGCAGAAAAATTGCGTGTTGTTTTCACCCTTAAATTCCAACTTGAATAGGTAGTAAAATTTGAAGGCAAGACGTATAGTGATTTAGAGTATCTAAACCAACGTGGCTTTTTAGTGGAATATTATTCAGAATAAAGCAACAGGAACTGGATTTATATTTATCAGAAACAGTCGGAAACGAAGTCGTACAAAATGTCTGTTATTCCCATTTTTCTACAATCTCGTTCCTTCTACATAACAATGCAAGTTATTAGAAAACAGCAGGAAGTTGTTTTTTTTCTAAAATTTCCAATCCATACACAAAAAACTGTAGAATGTCGGCGCTCACTTTATCCCAAACAAGATGACAAACAAGCGATCATATCATCCTGCTACTTTTTTTCCTTGTATCAAATACCTGCCGTTTGCATCTTTGCTCTTTGATCTCTTAGCCTGTGAATATATTATTATTGGAAATGTCAGAAAAAGGCTGACGAACCGTATTGAAAAATACACAATTTTGACGGCAGTTGACCAACTTAAACAGCAATACACTATCTACTTGCATATTGTGCCAACAAAAATATTTTTTGTAAATTTGTTTCCGAAACTTAATAAAAACTACCTATATTTTCCTGGTACGTGTTGTTCTGTTGCTCACCACAGGTATACTTTTTGATTTCCCATGCGTCTGCGTCTGATGTCACTGCGGAAGATTTACATCAAAGGTAACATACTTAGAGATGTTCAAGTTTTCTTACCGTATTCGTAATTAATATTTTTGTAACTTCGCTAACTTTTTGCTTTAATTTACGGATACATTTATGATAGTTGAATATATGTAGCAGTTATTTAGAAAAGTTATCTGGGAATACATACGAGAGGACAACATAAGTTTTACAAACCGAAGAATGAGTTTAACTTTTCTAGAAACGAAATGCAGGAATTTACACATTTGAAACAGTTCTACCATTTTGCAATATACTTTTAAATGGAAAACAGTCTTGGTGGCAGATTGAGTAGAGATTATGTACGGCTTTAAAAACGCAGCACAATGTATTACACTGGCATTTGACATTAAATCTAATAAATATCGCCGTTGGAACTGATCATATAAAATCCTGCTGCGCCTTGTTCCCATTCTGCTGCATTGACCAGGGATCACAAGCGTGAAAGGGATATTTAAGTAGCTATGCTCCCCGCACAGTAAAGTAGATAAGCAAATATTTGATAAGCTTACCTTTTCCACGGAACGAAATGGATTGCAAATCCATTTTTTCCTTTGCTACCAAATATCCTGAGTACAAAAAGCGAGCAGTTTAAAAAGGAAACGATGTTTTAAAATAGTCCCATGTCCGTTGTTCACGTGAACGTTGGATGGAGTTTTCAGAAAAAAAAGTACGTGGGTAGATGGAAGTGGAACGCGCAGATGAAATCAACAAATACATACTTGTCTGGTAGGAGATGACACAAACTAACGCTGTTGCTCTGCTCTGCTCTTCTGGATGAAGGAAAGAAAGCTGGATCTTTGCACAGATTTGAGGACAGTTGGGAGAAAGCTGTCTTTGGGAGAAAGTATAACCGATCGCACAAGTTGCGGTATATTCCGAGGGTGCAAACGTACATATTTTTACAAGATAAACAGATATTTGGTAGCGTATCTAAGTAGTCAAGTGGAACGATAGAAAAGACTACGGCTTCGGCACCTATGCAAACTCATTGTCACTAATTAGTCGAGTGATTGTTCTGTCGTTGGTTGGCTTTGTGAAAACTGAGAATGGGCAGGAGTGGCGCTTTTGAGAAGCTGCGCGAATTGGTCATTTCGGAGAAGAAGGCAATGGAACATCGTAAGCATTCCCACATATTGGTTATTGTTGTGATTTTCTGTGTCAAGCAAACAATTATGGAGACTGTCATTTCTAACGCATGCTTTTCCAAATTGTTTTTCAAGCCTTCATTAATTGGTGCAAGTTTGCGGGTAATGCTCGGCGTCTCCCCAAAATTTGCTATGGATCCACTAAGGTGACCAGATAATTAAACTTGACTTTTGTTTTTATTTTATTTAAAAAATCAGAGCACTTTATTGATACTCCGTTTCATTTTACTAGATTTATATTTGTCAATTGCTTGTTCGATTATGTTTCAGAAACGTCCCCTGCGAGTTCCAAGAAAGAAGCGAAGCCTGGTCGGCATCACCGCAAATGGGGAAATCAACTACATTCCCGGAACTATGCTCTCCCCAAGCGAGCTCTTGGGAGGAAACTTTGGGGAGAACGGAAGTTTTGGAAACTTACCCGACAAGCGTGAACTATTGTGGGATGGGTCGCCCAGGTTTAGAGTGCCCGCCGCTGTCTCAATGCTGACGTTGATGCTGATTTTCGCTCTGTTGGCTTGCATGGTTGAGCGGAAGCGGACTATGGTTCGGAGAAATCGGCGAGCGGTGCGCAGGCGCTTGTCTCAGGATAACCCGATTGCAACAATTGAAATTGTAAGTTAGAAGTAGATATCGGTAACTGTAAACCTAGCTGCTGTGATTTATTTGATTTGGCTTAGCAACATGAGATCGAGCCAAGTGATTCGAACAATGGATTATCGGTCATCTCCCCGGCTAATACAGCTCATAGCAGCACCTCATCTGTGGTTACGGCTGCTGATGTTAACGAGAGGTCTGCGGTTGCCATGGATTTTCAGAACACTTTGGAACGGTCCCTTGATAATTTGGTCCAACAGCTTTGCCAATCCTTTGGAACTAATATGAACGTCGAGGCAGGGCAAGGTACAAACATTAATGCTATTACGAGCCATATATTATTAAATTACTTTACAAATAATTTCGATGCGTTTTTGGTGATGATTATATTGACAGTAGGGGAGGACAAGCCAGCCAATAAGGGACAGGTTCGTCAGCGGAACGTAAGTGTAAAATCGGTATCTTGCGGTGAGTTGAACGTTCAACCAGAGTCATCCGGACAAGGTGGTTCTTGCGGAAAGGAGATGGAACAAGCAGATCAAGCTGTTGCCATGGATGCTGATAACGACGGCGAGGTAACTATTCAGGAGATTCGCAGTGGACTGTTGTTCATTGGCACACCTCAACGACGACGAGACAACTCATCCATTCAAATGGAGTAAGTTTTGATGTTGGATCTGTATAGTCATTTTATTTTCTTAAAGTATTCTATTTGTGGTTGAGATGTATCACATAACATTATTTACTAGCTTTCAAACATGAACATAATAGAAATATATATACACATAAGTCACTAGTTTTAGAGAACGACATCATATTGACTGACGAAACTTGGAATGTAAAGGCTGGTTGCAAAATTGAAATTTTTGAGTGGAATGTATTTTACGAGTAGACACTTGTGCATGAGTACAGGGTAGAGAAACGGAGTCAGTGTTATAACTGTATTTGATATGCATTTGCATAATTGATTTATTTTTCTGGTGAGTTTGAGAATCTCAAGAAGAAATATATTAAGAATAAGTTATATGATAGCGTAAACTTTGACATTTACCCAGTGAGTCTGCGCTACAATTACCAGCATAAAGTAAGCATAGGTATTTATCCGCTTCCACATCTGCTGCTATGTGCAAAGATTCGCTTTCGTTTGAACTCGTTTTTTCTCGTACAACTTTATGTTAGGACAGAGTTATGTTATTTTTTGACACTTTGTCGAAAACAAGTTTCAAGTGTGCATATTTGTGAAAATTTAGGGTTAGGGAAATTCGGTGATGCGATTATTGGAAGGGAGTACATAATATGTGTATGGCGAAGTTCACCATGGTCTATGTTGATGAAATCCATAAATCTAGTGGAGAGTCCGTAAAAGTTGGGTGGCGTGCAAAATTTTTAATCCCACGTATAAACTGAAAATTGAGTTCTATGTGTGTCATTGACAACGGGCGCTTCAACAAAGCCATATTATTCGGTTTGGGCTACATTCAGTATTGTTTGATGGACTCTCCCCTAGTGTATGGATGGATATACATGTAGATTGTAAGTTTATAACTTATTTTTATTGGCAAATCCAATTATAATGATAGCAGGCAAGTCCTGATGTATCGTAAACGTATGATGATTACATGTGATAAATGTTTGTGAAGGACCATATGAAAAACGTATGATTCTTATTCTGGGAAATATATCGGCCAAAACTGTAACCTGAATGTTTATTTAAAAAATAATAATATAAATATGTCAGAGCTATTTTCAAATTCGGCACTTTGTGTAAAATAAATTGAAAATATAACGTCACAATTTGTCAAGCAATTTCTGCACTTTTCATTTATAAAATCATTTTTAAATGTATATAGCCACATGTTCAAGAACATAGGCAATGGCAGTATTATTTCAGCCTCAAAGGATTTATTATTGGATGATAACTAGTTGGATTCATCTGCTGCACAAGTTTCGATGGATGGAGAAATGATAAAGTTGCTAGATCACGTCGTTTGCAACTGCATATATGATGTAAATAAGTATTTATATATGCATAGTTTATGAGGTGTACGTGGACTGATGTGTCACAGACAACTTGGATTCGAGTGCCAACAATCCGAAAAGTATAATCAAAATAGATGACCGCAGCACCAGAAGACGCGACGTTTCAAACATAGTTCCCCTTGCGTGGGTAGATTTCTATTACACTAAAAACTATGAAAGTACAAGTTCAATCTGTCGGAAGAATGAGGAACAACGTATCATAACATTAATATCAGATTCGTACTACAAGTTATGATAATTCGGCAACTTTAATGTAAATAAATAGTTTCCAGATGCATATCAGAGTGTACATAACTTATTAATTGGCTAATTTGTTTCCAAAATATTCAGAGGTATCATAACGAAGATGCTAACTAAAATATACCGATTCGCAGACTATAACTATCAGCTACGATGACATAACAGGATTAAAGTTGTTTTCATGTTGACCTTTTGGATTATATTTTGTCATCTAGTTATTTTTTTACGGGGCGTGTGAGTCGTCACAGTATTGCAGAAATGCAAAATTATATACCTTGTTATTGGACAATAGTGTTATTAGACACTAGTGCAAACAGCGTGTTGCCCACATGGATATATCAAGCTCTACTCTGATATGTCGTCGGAAAAATACAATGCTCGATTTTCTAATGTAGTACATGCCAGAAGTCAAACACAAATGTCATAGCCATTTAAACCAGCAAGAATGTTCTGCCATTCGAGTTTCCTGAACTTATAAATGGCCAAGAGTGAAGCATGTTATGATATGATTTCGGCAGACGAATATGCAGAAGTACACGTACGCGATCGTATCGTTACTATAAAAAACTATTCGCTATTAAATCTTTGCTCGGTACTGCATTTGTTCAGCACACGTCACGCCAGGTGTAGCAATTCCTATACCTCACAACACAGTGTTTCCCAGGTGAGCTGAAATATTGCAATTTACAAATGATCTGATAAGTTGGCTTACCGGTGCATTACAATCAACTACTAAACCAATCGTTAGTTTTTTAACGGGCCTTGATCGGTTTGCTGGTATGTTCTGAATAAAAACAAATGAGACCTTCAACGTTGACATTCATTAAAGTTGCATATGCGAAAAAATGCTCGCTTGTATTCCCAAATAACATAACATTGGTTCATATATGTAGATGTGAATATGTGATATTGGAACACCTGCTAAATTATTGGCAAGCAAAACGCCGCAAATGTGTTTATCAACTTATATCGAACTGACCATTGTTTTTATTTTGTACAAAAAAACTAACATTCATTTCAATAGCGTACAGGCGAAGAAAATTTGTCTTCGCTCAGTTGCAAAAATACATTTAAAATATACTCATGGTATCCACCACACCCTCTCCGGCTATCACAAACGAAACACATAAATTGAAAAGCAATTGTGAACATGTATACAAATTCAACGAATGTTTTTGAAAAAGTTGCTATAAGATTCCTGATACATCAGCAAGTTAATCTATTCAATCTAGTCATCGGATTTTGCAATCCATTTTTGCCAAGCAGTTCTCCGCATCACATTTTACGTGTGAGGCGAGATGAATCAATAGTGAACAACTTGAATATTTTTAGATGGGCTGTGATTCTGTTCAGATCTGCTCAAATCTGGTTTTTCATTGTGTCGCTAATTCGCTTTCCAACTCGTCGTAATGGTGACGACATCATAAATAAAACTTTTTGGATCAGCGCTTTGTACATAAGCGTAATGATAACAACTTACACTCGGAATCACTACTGCTTGTTTGTGCAAGCCGTCAACACTCTCTACGACATTAAAATTGTGCAAGATTCTCCGTGCATAAAGTTTTTAATGCTGAACATTCCCAGCATGTCAATTCTCATTTCCATCTTATACTCGCTATTAGCCATTTTTAAGAATTTGGAACCCATTTCCAGTACATATTGCCTAATGTATCCAAATAGACAAGTTTCTGGAACAATTTTGCGCTTTCTACTCATCTCGTTCGAGTGCTGGCTGTTCACCATAATTGCCACTCTGACGTGCTTAATCCTTTATGACGGCATGTTTTCAAGTAAAATCGCTCTCTGTGAGTTGGCCAAGTTGCTACAAACTCATATCAAAATGCAGTGTGGAAACTCGTGTTCGTCGGCATCATCATTTACACAGTTTAAACGACTCGTTTCAGAGTACCGTCGTCTTCAAATTTACACGGCACTGGTGAACAATAGCTTT
Organism: Sinella curviseta; assembly: GCA_004115045.4. Lineage (NCBI taxonomy): Eukaryota > Metazoa > Arthropoda > Collembola > Entomobryomorpha > Entomobryidae > Sinella > Sinella curviseta. The sequence goes on from CM023203.3 coordinate 18,271,474, forward strand.
CAAAAGTACTTGGCAGTTCCCTATAAAGCATTTTTAATAGCACTCAGCATGACTTTATCGACTGTTGTATTGCATGCAGAGATTCGTGCCACCACTTCAACAACAGCGCTGGTTACTGCCACGTACACGGTGGTGAACGCTTATGCGGTAATGATAATCGGATACTGGTTTCCAGGAAGAGCCAACACGATTAGCAAAAGCGGGATTGCCAAATGGAAGGGAAAAGCGAACTGGGATAAATACTCCAGTGTAAATTGGAAAGAGAGAAAGGAGTACAAGCTGATAATACGCTCATGTCAGGATATTCGGATTGCGATCGGTACGGGGAATTTTTACGAAAGGGGAACGGCTTTGGTGATTTTGAATTTTCTGCTTGTGAAGACGATTAAGGTGATTCTGGTAGTTTGAGTTTATAAGCATGTAGCATTTTCATAGATGGTCTCCGCTTCTTGGGGACCAAACCATTTTTTGCAAAAGGATTAATAATAAAGACCCGAACCAAAATTATTGAATATCCAATGAAAAATACATTTGTAAATATAATGAACAGGAGAAGCGAATACAAATAAATGCTAGCGACCGTTCTTGGCTATCATATACACCTGCAGGTCGTTTAGAAATATGCATGCACATTTATCGTTTCCATTTTCTGAATACAAGTAATAACTGTATTGACAATTCGACGCCACGAACAACTGTATAAGCTAAACACCAGAGTCATGCGATTAATATTTGATTGTGTTTTGCATGCCCACTATTGATTCGGTTCGTAACATAGGTGCATATTTTGTAACCATGCAATTAGCCAATTTTTCTCGCATATTGTCTTCGTCTACTTCCGTTCTTCGCTTCAATCAACATAAGAGAAATGAGATGCTTTCATTCATGGCGTGCTTGTAATATGTAGATACTCTTCTTCTCATAATACATGATTCATTCAAGGGCTCATTTATTTTGAGTAAGCGTTTGCATTTCTGCAATGTACTGATGTGGTGGTTATGAAAACGACATGCTTGTGTTGCGGGTGATGAAAAACATATTGTCCCCCCATACATTCCAAAGCAAAATTGGAGAAGTGAAAGCATCCACAGCGCTCTAGTTGAAAAACGGCATGTAAACAGTTATATTTGTCCCAGTTGTGGAAACGATTGGAAATAATTATGTTATAATAATGGAACTAAGAGGAAGGCAGGTATGTATGGGTGCTTTTACAGGAATTTGGAATGCGAGTAAATAATGTAGGCATGCATTTTTATATGTAGTTGTTTATAGAATTTCACAAAATAAAAATAAGTATGGCTCGAGTCCCAATATAGCTCTGTGACCTTTACTATAATTACTCCATTAATGTTCCAAAATATCCCGTACAAGTCTTTGTAGCATTTTGGGAATATCCACGAATAAATATAGACTGGCTTATGCAAAGAGTTTTAAGCATTTAGAGTGCGATTTATAAAACCTATATGCTTTCCTGAACTGCGATGTTTATTATTACCACATAATATTACACGACAGCATTTCATCTTACGTTCATCAACCAAATTTACAACTAGCCAGCTAGTTTACTGATGCAGTTTTGCTCAACCTAAACGGTGAAAGTGATGTCAACGAGTTTTCGAGCTAAATGTTTCCATCAATTCTGAAATACTTTTTAGCAAAGTTAGTAAAAGTATTCAAAAATAAATTAAAGGAATTATCTATTCCGTTCCTTATCCACCAGGAAATTCGTATTACGCAATTGTTTGCAGGTTTCTGCAACCCGTTCAGGCGCAGCAAATTTCCACACATGATCTTGGAAATTTCGAAACACGCAAAAATTGTACGAAACTTACAATGTTTAGAAATTTTGCATTTTGTATTACGAATTGTGCAAGCCGCTTTTGTTGCTGTGAAACTTAAGGAAGGATCCGGCTTACGGAACGGCGACGTAATTGTGACTAGATTACTTTGGCTTGCAACAGCTTACGCTGGATTCATGATAATTTCATATATCAGAGAAAGCTATGAAGAAATAGTTTTGACAATTAACACGATATATCGACCCGAGTGCGTGAAATGTTCACTATACGTAAAGTTTGTAATGATAAATGTGATTTTGGTAACTGTGATAATTATACCACTCTATTTGACTCTCTCAGTCGCGAAAAACCTTGAACCAATATCCGCTTTTGTGAAGCAAAATCATTGGAGTCGTCTTAGTGGAGCACAGCTTATTGTTTACGTAGGAATGGTATCCTTGGACACATGGATGTTTGCAGTCATCGCCTGTCTAGGATGCATAATTTTGTTCGACGGTATGTTTTCAAGCAATGTTGCTCTCTACGCAATAATCAAGTTGATGCAAGGAAATATTGCGCGAAGCAAACGGTTATTCCATTCACCACTGAACCAGGTTCATTGTTGGATTGTGGAGTATCGTCATCTTCAGATTTTCACAGCCCTAGTAAATAATTGCTTTCAACGTCATTTAGCTGTGCGCTTTAAAAATCTGTTGATTTTCGCCTGCATTCTATTTTCGGCTGTAGTGATACACGAGGATATACGGGCGACAACGTCAATGGAAAGCATTGTGGCAGCCATATACATTGTTGTGAATGTGTACGTGTTTATGGCTGTAGGCTACTGGTTTCCCGGTAGGACTAATGTGATAAGCAAGCAGGTAATTTCGACTTGGAAGCAAAAGCTCGGGCTGCCTATATTTGCGCATCTGAATAGGAGGTTGAAGAAGGAATGCAGATTAATGATAGCATCTTGTCGGGATATAAGAATCACGATGGGATATAGCAACTATTACGAAAGGGGTACTGCTGTGGTCATCTTGAATTTTCTTCTGGCTAAGACAGTCAAGTTTGTGCTAGTTTGGTGAAGCCGTTCAGAGTTTTTCATAAACCCACAAGGTTTAAAATTAACTTATATCCTTAATGATTGTTACTATCCATACGTGTAATACATCCAATTATTCATGATTCATCAATTTAATTATTTTCATCAACGACTTGCTGTGATTTTATTTAATGTTTTGCACGTACGTCAAAGTATGCCAATGGTTTAGGGTTTGACGTAGAGTAGTCACGAACTCTTGTAGTAATGAAAATATAGGTCAGCCCAACTGCAGTCTGTATTTAAAATTAGAACTTTGATGAAAGAATGTGAGCCGGTAATCACCACCAGTACATACACGTGTACTTTTATTAAAATAAAATTGCAGTAGTTTTACAGTCCGGCAGATCAATATAGCAGGCGACTCGCCTGCACGACACTACGTCATCTCGGGTATCGAATTTAAATTAAGTCAATGTAACATAAATATAATTAAACCTTGTACGTGCCCACACAAAGGGATTTCCTAGGAACGTGGCGTTATGCTGACTTATATAAAATTCATCCTACGCATTCCTCATGCTCGATTTAATAATTGCTGAATTTCGTTGTTGGATCATCCCATAAAGATACTGATTTATCCTTCCAATTTCATGATGGATTGACGTAATGTTGCAGCGCAAACCCATTTCCACTCCAGTTTCGGATTGACCCATGAGGTTCTTCACATTCCGCTTGAACGAAACTAACGAGAATTATTTCGCATAATCTTCACTACTGAACTGACTTGAAACAGGAACTCCATGATGGAAGTGATTGACGAAAAAATTGCAATGTATTCTCCAACGAAATATAAAATGGCATCAAACGTCGGAAGAATAAAATCGAAATTTCAACTGCAGCCGCTCTTATGTAAACAGCTGAGTCTAATTAATCGGGTTGCAAAACGTTGTAACCCATTCTCGTTAAGTAGTTGTTCGCAGACAATCCTGGAACTTTCACCAAATCCCGTGTCCATGCGGAACTTCAAGCTATTTGAATTCGGGCACACAATGTTAAGATTTGTTCAATTTCTTGTAATTATTAGTTCAGCAGGACAACAAAGGAGCAATCTACGCGGAGACGCTATAATAAATAAAACCATTTGGTTCGTTCAAACATATGTAGGCTTGCTGACACTCTCGTTTGTTAGAGTTCATGCGAGAGACTTTGTCGAGACTCTAAATTCTTTGTACCAACACGAAGCAGCCCAATGCTCGGGCTACATCAAATTGATGCTGCTAAACGTTCCCATATTATCAGTTGTTATTCCAGTTCTGTATCTGCTTCTAGTCGTATTTACAGATATTGAACCAATATCTACTGCACTGATGCAAACATTTTATGAATCGCCAATTTTAGCAATGGCGTTGAGAATTTGCATGATTTGCATCGAGATTTGGGTATTTACAGTTTTTGTAATGTTTTCAAGTTTAGTGCTCTACGACGGCATGTTTGGGGCGAATGCCGCGTTATGTGCAATTGCATACAGGACACAAAGGAAAGTAAAAAGTGAAATGAAAGCGTCATTCATTTCTCCGTCGGATCAAATTGCATACTGGATAGAGGAATATCGCCGCCTTCAAATTTATACGTGTTTGGTAAATCACTGCTTTCAACGGATTCTTGCAGTTCCTTTCAAAAACATATCCATTATATTCACAATTATACTTTCGGCTGTAATATTACACGACGATATAAGAAACGCAACATCTCTCACCAATCTTGCTGCTGCAAGTTACACGGTGCTGACGTCCTGGATGTTCATGATACTGGGATATTGGTTTCCGGGAAGGACCAACTTTCTGAGCAAAAATATCCTGGCTCAGTGGAAACTAATGCTGGCGCTGCCTGAGCTTACAATGGCCAGCTGGAAAACTAGGAAGGGAATTAAAGGAATGATACTTGCCAGTAGGGACATCCGTGTGGCGATGGGATCAGGAAACTTTTATGAAAGAGGGACGGCATTGGTCATCTTAAATTTTCTACTGGTGAAAACGATCAAATTGGTTTTGTTATTGTAGTAGCATGAATGAATATTTCAAAAGCACATCAAATAGTTGTTGTCGTTATTAAGTATAAATTTTCATGAGGATCTTCTTATCAGTACCAGTACAGTTAGCTAGTTAAGTTAACTATTTCATATGTATTTTTAAAATCATTTATGTCAAACTCGTGGAAAGGGAGTCGTTTCCAAATTTCCAGGAATCATTTTTATTCAAAAGTTTAAAAGTGGATCGTGCATGAGAACAAGTACCTGAATGAATGTAACCACACACATTATTTATCGAGAAGAATCATGCTGCCAAAGCATGGAGTACTAAAAATGGAGGGACCCTTGGTTTGGCTGTCACGAGAAGAGGTTGTCGCTAACTGAAGCTGGAAACATTGTGTCTATACTTTGTGGGTTAACTGAGATATATTTTATCGCACCAAGCTACCTTGCTAACAAAAGTAAATCATCAGCTACTACACACCATTAGCAGAAACATACCGCATCTTTTGCACTTCTCATACTAGAACTGTGTTTATACAACGGCAAGTCAGTTTGTGAATGTGTATCAAGGCTGCTTCAACATGACAACACACTGTTGAAATTGCCTGATGTGGATGTGTGAAAGCTGAACAAAATTTGCTAAGCACTAGCTTGAAATCAGTGAAATGCCATTCTCTTTAATTAAACATTTACTAAATGACATTATTTAAAAATCTGGCTAATTAATATATAAATAACACCAGAATAGGTCAAATGCCTATCCAAAATCCCTTCGCATCGAAACCAAAGGTAAAAAGAAGTCCCTTACGACAACCGCAAACTCCGAAAAGAGACAGGGAGGAGAGTGGGACACCGTCTCCGTCAACGGCCAGTCAAAGTTCTAAAAATCCTAGATTCGTAAGCCCAACAAGTGCTCAAAGGAGTCTGGAAAGTGAGTTAAGCGATTGCGATACTAATTCAGGTTATAGTGACACAATTGATACGATGGATGCACAATTCCTGATTAAGTTGAAATCAATGATTAGTGATGCACTCGATGAAAAGTTCAAACAGGTCTTAGAACCTGCCTTGAAAAGTTTAGATGAAAAACATTGCAAACTCAAAAACGGCATTGAAGAGTGGAAACGTGATAAAAACATCATTATAAGTGGACTGCCCGAGGACAGTACTGAAGACATCGCTAAGCAATCCCAAAAAGCCAATGATGTATTTCAAAAAATTGGACTGAATGGAATGATGATTGACGACATATTCCGTCTCGGAAAGAGACAAGCAGGATCAACTCGACCTCGCCCCTTGCTGGTAAAGTTGCTGAAACTCACAGATAAAAAGCAAATCATGAGAGAGAAGAGGAAACTGGGACGCGGGGATGGAATCTACATAAACCATGACCTGTCAAAAGACGAAAGAGCAAACGAGAAATTGCTACGTGACTCCTTCCGACCCATGAAATCCAAGGATAAGGACCTGAAAATGTGGATTAGCCGTGGAATAATGACCATCAAGAAGAACGACACCATAGTTCAACGCTTCGTGGACTCGGACGGATCGGTGAAGGAAATGCGGACCGCTACTGCAATGAACATCCCCTGAAGGACAGCGCTCATGGAACAACAAAAATCAACAAGCGTAATTAATATATTATTTTGGAATATTGAAGGCATTCATAATATAAGAAGCATGCATAGTGAGGATGAGGATCTATTAATGAATAGTCATATCATAGCTTTGTATGAGACCTGGGCAGGAAAAGACAATACAACTTTTGTAAATCACTCCAAGATTTTCTGTCCTGGTCTCAGAAATTCAAATAAAGGTAGGCTCAGCTCTGGTATAACTTTATTCTACAAACACGAATCGTTAAAATTACAAGCGGTCATTGAACAAAGCCCAAACATTTTAGTTGCTCGATTCAAAGCAGGTTCTCTTTTCATAATTATAATGGTGGTTTACATTCCTCCTGGCAGCAATAACGAGCACTTGCTCGGAAACACTGAAAATATCATCAATAATATATCGGGTAGCTTTAGGAATGATATTATAGTTTTAGTTGGTGATTTTAATGCTAGGACAGGCAATAAAACCGAGGTGATCTCAGAAAATATCCCCTCTGGGCTCCTCCACAAACAACGTCAGTCACAAGACTCATTAATAAACAGTAGAGGTGTAAAAGTTATCGATATCATGGATAACAATGATTTGTACATACTAAACGGTCGATCACACTCAGATCCAAAAGGAAATTTCACTTTCCTGGGCGCTCAAGGAAAAAGTACAATTGATTTAGGAATATTAAATTGGAATGGGGTCAAACACTTTCACAACTTTAAGGTGCTCAATATGCATTACTCATCTCATATGCCTTGTACGATTACGCTAGGCTCGGACATTCTACACAATAACAAGGACATTAAACCAAAACTTAGGTGGAAACAGAAAAAGAGTAATGAATTCAATACGGTATTACTACGCCAGTTGAACAACGCTGCTGAGATGATTATGAATAGTTTTAGTCAGGCAATGTATAAAGCTGCGTTATCATCTGGAATGTATGTATGCAACAGAGAAAGAATAAACAAACCATGGTATGACATCACATGTTCTGAATATCACACAAGATGCAAGCAAGCGCTGCAGTACTTGCGTAAATCAAACTTCACTTTAGGCCACAGCGCATATCAAAAGGCAAAAAGAGAATATAAGGATGTAGTGAACTCAAAAAAAGCTGCTTACTATGAAGCGGAGAAAAACAAGCTAAAGAAGATTAGGCATTCCTCTGACTTTTGGAGGACAGTTAAAAGTATGAGAAGGATACCATCCATCAAAAACCAAGTTAGTAAAGAAAAGTGGACGGCGTTTTATGAAGAGATCATGCCACTCGAAAATGTGCTGAATATAAAGTACGAAGGAACGACTGATGAAGAAGTAGATGCTCTCATTACTCTTGATGAATTGAAGAATGCTATACACAAACTTCCGACTAATAAGAGTCCAGGTCCAAACTCCATTTGTAATGAATTCTTGAAAAACATGTCACAGATCGCTCAAGAAAAGTTGCTGAGTATATATAATGATGTACTACAGAGTGAAGAAATCCCAACAGAATGGTTGCACTCTTCCACTATTATGTTGCACAAAAAAGGTGATCAAGCAGAGCCGGGCAACTATAGACCCATTTCACTCCTCAACACATCACTCAAGTTGTTCACAAGTATAATGCAATCAAGATTAGTTAAGTGGGTTGATGAAAAAGAAATACTACCTCAATCACAAGGAGGATTTAGATCAGGACGCAGCTGTGATGATCAAATTTTTTGCATGAATGCAGCAATCCAATTAAATCTTAGGAGGAAAAGAAAGGTTTATGCTTTATTCATTGACTTCCAACGAGCATTCAATAGTATAGTGCATCAGAAACTATGGCAAAAGCTAGACAGTCTAGGTGTCCCGAGCAAGTTAATCAACATTCTAATGAATTTATACAAAGGTTCACAAACTCAAATTGAGACACCTGACGGGCCAACATAACAAATTAAATTAACAGAAGGTATTTCAGAAGGGGAAATAATGTCCCCCCTATTGTTTAATCTATTTATCTCCGACATTGAAAAGATTCTCCGAGACTCCGGTATCCCGGGGGTACGGATAACGCATAAATTTGACCTCCAAATTCTTTGTTATGCCGATGATATGGTGTTGTTGGCTGACACGCCAGGTCATTTACAACAGAAAATTGATATACTTCATTCATACTTCGAGGAGTTTTGCCTTAAAGTGAATTTGAGTAAAACAAAAGTAATGGTATTTAGAACGGGAGGTCCAGTAGGGAAAATTCGCTTCCTATACAGTGGTGATCAAATTGAAATTGTAAATCAATATACCTATCTGGGCATAATATTCTCTAGCACAGGATTATTTAGTATTTGTGCCAATAAACAAAAGAACAAAGGGATGGCGGCATTAAACTCCGTCTTTGACATAATAACAAGGGGTAAAATGGCTACTTGGAAAGAGAAAGAAACGCTTTTTAATTCAATATCCTCTTCAGTGTGCATATACGGTGCCCACATCTGGGGTATTCGTTACATGGATATAATAGAACATGTTCAACTGCATTTCTTGAAAAGAACATTAGGTGTGGGGAGGTTGACGGCGAGCTATTTGGTTCGATTAGAACCTGGTATGTACAAAATAGGTATTAAAATTATAAAGCAAGCACTAAATTACTGGTATCGTGTATTACAGATGGATGACTTTAGGTATACTAAAATTTGTTTTCAAGCTCTACGTGGCGAGGCAGAACGCAGTGTTGACAATAAATTCAATTGGTGCAAACAAGTAAGCGACTTAATGGAGAAGGCAGAGTGTACACATATGAAAAATATAAATGACCCAGCGGAATTTAGGAATATGATTGAGACAGCACTTTTGGTTTTAAAAGAAAAATACAGAAATGAGGACATAGCTAAAGTGCATGCCTCAGTAAAAAATTGTTATTATTCAGAGTTCTTACAGCCCAGCTCAGAACCACTTTTCCCAGCTAAGCATCTCACACTAGATATACGCCATTATAAAGCTAAACTAATTACACAGGCACGTATCAGCCAAAGAAGCTGTTATGTAGACAAATTTGCACATATATTCAGTGGCGAAGAGTGCACAATTTGCAATTTAAACGAAGTCGAAACACTAGAGCATGTATTAACAAGTTGCACTTTCTGCCGTACTAGCCTACCAAAAGCGATATGTCAACGTTCCACGTCTGATCCAAAGGAGATGTGGCTTAATATGGTCACTCCAAGCACTATATGAGAAGTAGACGAAACATTTTCTTGTCTATACACATCGCTCAAGAAACGAAAGTTCATACTACAAGAAAGCCTCAATTAAGTTACTTATATTATATGTATATGTATGATTATAATGAGTGTATTGAGTGCCTTCAATATTCCATCAATTCGTATATCCAAAGAACGCTAGTTCATACTTTTAATGTACTTCTATTATTAAAACAGTACTCTAGTATTAAGATAACCTTATCGTTATGTCTAAGCAAAAAAGCAAAACTATAGTCACCATATCTATATTACTCCAAAATAAAATAATAATTTCATTATCATAATTCGGAAGTAAAAATCCTAACCTTAATGTATCTGTAATGTATCTTAATGTCTGAATAACTCAATTTTAAACAATTACTTTCTATTGTTCATTTTATAATATAATATTAATCTATATTTATTCCAGTCGATATATGTATAAAAAGTGCATAATTGCACAAGTGCTTCTTCAGTATAATAATTCTGAAACTTATTATTAACCAAGAATCCAACTGATAATAACGTTATGTATTTCGTTGTTCTATGGGCGATTTGCCTAAAAGGACAGGTGTCTTATCGTTAATAAAAATAATAAATAAATAAAATACTAAAAATGGAGTCACTGGCTTCACCCAACGGTTTTAAGTAACGTTTCAAGACATTAAATTCATGCCATGTAAAAAGGACAAAAAACTATATGCTAAGCAACAGATGTATAAATATCATGCAGGTACAGCAAAATTTGGCATCTAATAAATCATTAATAAGTATTGGCTGTGTAATAAATATTGGGGGAGCTGATTACTCGACATGGTTAAAAAATTATACATGTTTCCAGAATATATGGAATAAACGTAAAGCCACGTAGCATTGATATCTTAAACAGCAATTTATCTAGAAACATTAAAACAAAAGTGGGAATACTTACATCCAATTTCATATCTCTGCCTACCAGCTTGAAAACCACAAAAAGGTTTACCAATTAGTTACATGTTCATAGGATAACATGCGGCGGTTACATCGCATGTTAAAATCATAATATTTCATCTGATAGTAGCTGCAGAAATTTCCCTTGATTTACCGATATAGATTCGTAGAATTGTTTGGTAATAATAAACCACTGGCAACACTCTGCTCCTTGATTCACTCAGCCCGAAACAGTTATTTGACTGCTGTAGTTGCGAATAAATATTATTCGGATCTGACGACGTTCTAACTATTTAATAAACTGTAACCATGGAAGTAGTTCCCAAGATTGTCACGGATAACGAGGCTGTCGTACAGCACTTCTCATCAAGCACCAACACAAAAAGAGGTAGATTCCACATCAAAACATTGATAAATCGTCAACTGGCCATAATACACGGTGTAGCAGAATTCTGCTGCCCGTTTACTCAAGCTATCTCACCACAAAAAATCATAGACGAAACAGAATGTTCAATCGTAAATCGGAATCTTGAGTTGCTGGAACAATTTCATGCATTACTGCGAAATATTCAGTTTATAGTAATCATTGCGTCATATCGCCACAATCGCATTCTCACAGGAGACCAAATAATAACTAAAACCATTTGGTTCGTTGAATCGTACATGGGATTTATGACATTTTGGTTTATCCGAACACATTCGAAGGAATTTGTGCAAACGCTCAATTCTCTTTATCGACATGAGGCGGCACAGGGCTATGCTTATCTATTGCTGATACTGATTAACGTTCCCATTGCATCTACAGTGATTCCGGTTTTATATCTACTTTTAGTAACGTTGACAGATCTGGAGCCAATTTCTAGTGCGTTTATGGAATCATTTGTGTGGAAATGGCCGATTCCAGCAATAGCCATTAGATTTACAATGATCGTCATAGAAACATGGATGTTTTCAGTTTTTGCGGCATTTGCACTTTTCATTGTATATGCGGGTTTGTTTGGAGCAAGTGCTGCGCTTTGTGCTATTGCACAATTTTCGCAAAGAAGGATGAAAATTCAAGGTGGACCATGCGCCTTCCCAGCCGAACAAGTGCATATTTGGATTGGGGAATACCGCCGTCTACAAATATACGCTGCATTGGTGAATGACTGTTTCCAACGTACGCTATCGGTGCCGTTTAAAAATATATCGATCACATTCACAATAATTCTTTCTGCAGTAATTCTACACGACGACATTCGAGCTACTACATCGACCACAATTCTTTTTTCTGCGTGTTACATCGTCTCGACGGCTTGGCTATTTATGATACTGGGCTACTGGTTTCCAGGTAGAACCAACTTTATTAGTAAACGTATCAAGACTAGTTGGCGCCTAATGCTAACACATTCAGATTTTGCGGTGATGAATTGGAAAGTAAAGAAGGAGATCAAGGCAATGATATTGGCTAGTCGCGATGTTAGGGTTGCTATGGGTTCAGGCAACTTTTACGACAGAGGGACTGCTCTTGTCATTTTAAATTTTCTGCTTGTGAAAACGATAAAGTTGGTTCTATTATTATAGTTCAGTAGGCAATGAGTTTGTTATTACATCATTATAAATTCAACATATTATACCATTTATTAATCTATATTGTTATTAACTTAATTTATACTGGAATTTCCTACAGGCGTCATTGTAGTTGCCTCTTGAAGTTACAAAATTTATATACACGAAATAGTTTCTTGTTGTGTAACAAAATTTATGATTGCAACTATAAACATGTAAGAGGTATCCTTTATCACAAGACTGTTTTCCTTACGTAACATGTAGAGGATTTGTTCGAGCATATTCTTCGGAACTAAGCAACATGTTACTTTCTTCATAGGAATTTCTCCGATGACGCATTACAATTTCTTGACGTGCTTGGACTATTTATGCAATCCAACATGTTCAAGTGCAAATTTGTTTTGTCATATATGGCCCAGTTTGTTCCGTTATCAATCAAGCGGACATGTTCTGATTTAATCATTAAGTTACATAGGGACGAATGTAAAAATAAGCTAATATGAGGAAATACCCAGTCTATTTCTGGATGCACAATGCCGACAAAATTTCCCGAAATAGGGACGGACACACTGGAACCAGATATTTCATCAACCGAGAGGTATTATTGCTTTCCCTATAGAAGAAAGCTGTTGTATTATCATGCCATTTTACATGTGAAAATCCGGCTAACCCTAATCTACAAAATGGTAGTGGTAAAAATCACGAAACCATTCAGCAAACCGACGCCAGTGGCAGAGAAAATGGAAAATATAAAGCAAAAACTTCGACTGAAGTCACTTATACATCAGCAACTTCGAATAATGAACTGGGCTGGAGAATTTTGCAACCCATTTGTAGGAAGCGAATCATCAATAAAGATTTTGGAACCAGCTGCAAATCCTTCAAGAATTAACAATTTCTTAAAATTCGAAATAGCACATATGTTACTTCGATGTGTTCAGCTCTTCGTAATCCTCGCTTCAATTAACCAGAGAAATGGAAACCTGACTGGTGACGACATAATCAACAAAACAATTTGGATTTGCACAGCGACAACAGGCTTCCTGATTATATCATTTGTGCGAAAATATTACAAAACTTTTGTTGAAACCGTGAATGCCACATACCAACACGGAGCTGCAGAAGCGTCGCCTTACACCAAACTGATTCTGGTTAACGTGCCAATAGTGTCCGTTATAGTACCGGTGTTGTATCTACTAATGGTCACATTCACTCATCTCGAGCCCATATCATCTCTAGCATTAGAAACTACAAAAGAGTTAACATTAGCCTTGGTTGTATTTCGATTATCAATGATTGTACTTGAAACATGGATATTTACCATTTTTATGACATTTGGCGTTTTCGTTTTCTATGATGGCATGTTTGGAACGAATGCCGCTCTGTTGGCAATAGTCCAAGCGTCTCATCGAAATATCAAAGCACATGAATATTTTTGTGATTCACTATTAACTGAAAGAGTAAACGGCTGGATTGGAGAATACCGCCGTCTACAAATCTACACTGAGCTAGTAAATCATTGCTTCCAAAGAAAACTAGCAGTTCCATTCAAAAATATTTCAGTCACATTTGTAATCATCGTCTCAGCAATCATATTGCATGACGAAATAAGAAGCACAATGTCGGGGACAAACCTTTTGGTTGGTGGATACACTGTTGTAAACTGCTACGTGTTTATGATTTTGGGCTATTGGCTTCCCGGTCGGACTAATTTTTTGAGTAAAAATATCAAGGTGCATTGGAAGACGCTGCTGGCCCGGAATCAGATTTCAATGTTAAACGGAAATAGTAGGAAGGAAATCAAATGGATGATTAAGGCAAGTCGAGATATCAGGGTTGCCATGGGATCTGGAAACTTTTATGAGAGAGGAACCGCACTAGTCATTCTAAATTTCTTACTTGTTAAAACAATTAAGCTGGTTTTGCTGATGTAATCTTTCGGGTTTTTTTTTATTTTGCTTCATCACTTTCCGAAGATATTTGAATTTGCAATAAATACATCAATTATGTTTTTTTTGAATTCATGATTCGGAACCGATGTGTTGCTGTGGTCGCTATGTTCTCGATGAATATATGTCCTTCTCTTAATTTTTGTCTTCATTCATTTATCAGCACAATCGCTAACTAAATCCATACATCTATGCATATCACAAGTTCCTACTTACTGCATCTGTAATGACGTATATCACCACATATTCTGTCCAATCCGTTAATTGTTTATAAGCGTGATTTTCTGTCAAGGGAAAATTGGTAAACAACTTTATGAACACGTAGTGCAAAAACAAATCGAATCTATATTTGAACACATGCACTTCACGGCTTTGTCTAGCAATATCTTTACATCTTAAGGGAATACCAACACATGTCTCATGTATATTATATGATAAACTATATCCCAGTAATGCGGCCACTGCAATACTGCGTGACGTCACTTATTTCTGTTAGGTTCACAGTTTTTGTGTGAATATAATATTACAGCGCATTCGAGTGCTGACTAGGATTTGGATATCGTGGAGCGTCGCTCATATATGCACAAAAATTAAGTTCATGATATCGAAAGACTAAAATATTCTCGTTCCTATATATCCCTGGAGTTTCAATAACAACCGGCCAGCAATTGTTATCTTAAACTTTATTTTGGAATACATAAATATCAAAACGATATTTTTTTCTAGCTGCTTTTCCAATTGCCAGCATATCCTCAAAAATTGCTAAGCGAGTGTAGACAGGGAACTCTGAAACCGATTGTCACTCAGGATGCTTGCATATACTAAAATGTACATATGCATAAACGTCCAGGGCGTTAATTATGCTCGCTGAATAGCCGTCTCTGATAACAAAAACAATGTTATGCATGTAATCATCAGGCTTTCCCATTTGACAAATGATTATTTGGATATGTCGGGAGAAAACAATATTGTATCTCCTCTTGTGTGCGTTAAAATTATATATTCGATTTGAAACTTAAATTACACTTTAGACAATTCATTTTCAAATATCCGACAACAATAAGTGGGACAATTATGAAATGGTTTTCCGTCACGTAGAGCGAATTCCACTGCATGGCATAATACACCTAGCCACTATCTGCTTGTGCACTCTGAAAGACTAGATTTTATTTTCTCAAAGAATGACTCATCCATCATTAATAATGATTATTATTTACAAATATTTGCAAATCGCAGCATTTAGTTTGTGCCATGCGTCTTTTCATTGCATTCCATCCGCGAGTTGCTTTTGAAACAGTAAGCAATTGCAAAATTTCTTTCGAAACGGATGTCTGCAAATAGAAAAGCCTGACATGACACAGGTACACATATCAATTTTCAACAAATGATGAAAATTCTGATTGGTAGAGCGAAATATGAATCGTATCCTCCTACGATGGTTTGATAATATCTACATACCACTTAACACAGAAACGTGATAGCTATCAACGAACCTGTATTTTCTATATGTGACAGTTTGAGATTATATTTGTTTAGAGGCATTAGCGCTATATTGATGGACTCATTTATAGCTTATATGCATATGATTCAATTACTTCTGCTGCTTATTACGTCCATCATTTACCATAATCTAGTAGCTAATCAACGTATAGTATTTTAATTGTGTTATACGGTATCTGCTATTAGAAGTTACGGCGCACAAGTTTGAATAATCGATGACGTCAAAATGTCCAATAACCGTAAAACGTTGCTGGCCTTCAAATATTGACATTGCTTTGCTGCGTCGCGCCATTGAATAAATAGCTACCAGTCTAGCTTTTGGTTATTTACAAGTCATGCGGGAAAATTTCAGTCCTGTGGAAAAAAAACATCAAAATGATCAGCGTTAAAACCACCCAGTCTTACCGTAAGCAGGAAACAGTGACCGAGAAAATTAAAAATATAATACAACAGATTCGAATAGCAACATTAATACACCAGCAGCTCCGTATAACAAACCTAATCGGGTCGTTCTGTAACCCATTTGTGAAAAGTGCATCCGCAAATAAGATTATTGAAATTAATAAGAACAGGACAAAAATGAACAATTTTTTTACATTTGAGATAATCCATGGTATACTACGAGTAAGCCAGTTTCTTGTAATTGTTGCAAACATTAGCCATAAAAATAACACTCTAACAGGTGATGACGTAATTAACAAGACAATTTGGACTGGTACGGCCGCAGTAGGGTTTCTGACTCTGTCATTTGTTCGAAAACATTACGCAATATTTACGGATACATTGAATGCAACCTACAAGCACGCAACTGATGAATCGTCGCCTTACATCAAATTGATTTTAGTTAACGTTCCAATAATTTCGACCGTAGTTCCAGTTTTATATATGTTATTGGTTATGTTCACGCGTCTAGAGCCGATATCAACTTCTGCAATGGAAACTTCATCACAAGCAACTTTACTTTTGGTTGCATTCAGACTTTTCATGATAGTTTTTGAAACTTGGATATTCGCAATTTTTATGGCGTTTGCAGCGTTGATTTTATTTGACGGCATGTTTGGCACGAATGCTGCTCTACTCGCAATAGTTCAGCTATCGGATAGGAAAACCAAGCGGAAAGAAAAGTGCTTCCACATCTTCCCGTTAGCATAAGTAAATTTCCGAATTATGGAATATCGACGACTACAAATCTACACGGCGCTGATTAACGACTGCTTCCAAAGGACTCTAGAAATTCCTTATACAATTATTTCAATCGTGTTTACAATCATTCTCTCAGCAATCCTTTTACACCACGAAACACGAGCCACTACGTCGACAGCAAATTTGTTGGTTGGTGGATACACCGTGCTAAACTGCTACATGTTCATGGCATTGGGCTACTGGTTTCCAGGAAGAACCAACTTTTTAAGTAAAAATATAAGGGCTGACTGTAAGAAACTGTTAGCGCAGAATGGGTGTATAATATCCAACAGTAATGTTAGGACAGAAATCAAAATGGTGATAAAAACATGTGGAGATATTCGTGTTGCTATGGGATCTGGAAACTTTTATGAACGGGGAACGGCGCTAGTCATCTTAAATTGTTTACTAGTTAAAACAGTCAAGCTCGTTTTACTTATTTAAATTTCCAGATTGTTATTTCATAATCATTGATATTATCCCTTATTGTTGATTTGTAATAAATTCCACACCATTATTGCTACGTGTATTTAGATAACTGGTACTAGAAATTTTATGATTCCCATGATTAGTGGATTAAAATCTCTCTTTGTCCGCGCATTGCATTAGCATGAATACTAAATTCATTCGCTTGTTCCGAGCATGTGTGTTAACCTTGATCTCTCAATATATGGACAACCCAGTTTTGTATCATTCATCAATTTTACAGATGGCGAATCCATTGCTCACGGAATATTGCTTCGTAACTTTGTGGACACGTGTAATATTGAAAAACCATCCATCTAAACTTGGAAGCGTCGACGCCACGGGTTCTTCTAAATTTATTTGTCAGCCACTTTTAAATCTGGAATTGGCAAGCTTGCAAAAGTGTGGAATGTGCAGAGCCAGCATTTGTCCGCCCTCAAATTATTTCGGTCACTAGTTTGGGAAACGTATATCGAAATGGAAGGTTGTAAAACTTGGGCAGACAGTTACATTGGATGACGAAATTTCTCAACACATTTCCTTTGAAACGACTAATATATGTACAAACAAGTTTGTGTACAAAATCGAGCCGTAGGATTTTGTAACCCATTTGTGGCAAGTAAATCACCCAACGAAATATTTTACGTATCGGAGGAGATCTAACTGGCTCTGAGAAAATGTCGTGTGTTCGAATCATGTCTCGGGTTTCTGAAGCCGCTGCAAATGACTGCTGCTACAGTGCCGTTTAAGTACATTTCCCTGCAGTCATTTTCACCATTCGTTACGGAAAATATGTTCCCATCGAATCTTATAATTGGAGGTTATTCTGCGGTTAACGTTTGTATA